>CANUEZ040000051.1:1278750-2557500 GCA_948099385.1 Fasciola hepatica | reverse complement strand
TCCACCGTCTTTGAAAATAAATGGAGGCGACCGATCTAGTCCAACAGCCTTATGTCGTTTAAGGTAGCCTACCTCACAGAGAATCTCCGTTTCTGACGGAGGATTATTGGTATCTGAAATCAGAGCTGAAGCTATGATGGTACCTAGAAAACCTATTGATGATAAGGGCTAATTAGACTGCTTCTCGAAATGGTCCGTCCAACGATGTAGACGACGCTCCTGAGTTTGAATCAGTGAGCTGTTCGCCTCTTTGATCAAATCACTAGCGCCTGGCTTTCGGGGCCTGGTATTTCTGATTAGACGGAAAAGGTTATGGCTGTTGCCAATCGGCGCAGCTTTTTCCATCTCCCTACATTTCTCAATCCACGACTGTTCACGGTCGTTTCTCAGACTCCGAATCAGTTGGCGTTTAAGGAATCTCCGTGCCTCATCGTATCTGAAATCAGGAGGAATCGATCTGCGCTTATGTAACAGCTGAATTGAGGATGCAGACGTGCATCGTTTCTGTGTGTGTCTGTTTGTTGAACCTTGGGCATTATTAGCGGTCTCAAATAGGACCCGCTTGATCACCGCCCAACGCCGTTCTGGATCTTGGGCATTTGAATGCATCGATAACCTGGTGGGTAATTCTGCTTTGAAAGCTGGTCGATAGTTATTGTCCAGTAGTAGCTGTGGGGGACGGTTCGCTTTGGTGTTGTTTCGGCCACCGATGAGGCGTAGATGAAACTCGCTCGGACAAGAGCGTGATCAGTGTCTACACATGTGGACCAAAATGATCGGTAGTGTTGAATTGATCCGCGCCAGCTGCAACCGATAGTGATGTGATCGATCTGAGTCCAACGCTGCGAACGCGCAGGAGGACGCCAGGTTAGTCGGTGCCGCTTTTAGTACGAGGAATTTGTACTCGCTAAGAGTAGTCCATGGTCGGCACATAGTTGGATGAGTCGGTCATCATTATTGGTTCGATTGGCCGGAGTGCCAAATCGGCCTCCTATATTCCTCTCTATCTCATCTAGGCTTCCAACTTGAGCATTGCAATCACCAGCAAACCCATGATGTCCGTAGAGCGCACGCAGTGGAGCGTTCGAGGCAAATCTAGGTAGAATTCGTCTTTAGCCTCAGGAGAGCTGCAGTCAGTTGGGGCATACACAGGAACGACAAACAGACATCGGCGCTTCGGTCTAGTGCTGTTAACATGTACAGAACCATTCAACCGAATCGCAGACAGACGACTGCTGACTGGGATCCAGTCGAGCAGTACACGCTCGGCTTTCATGCTCAGAGTGATGCCAACGCCAGCCTGATCACGAGCACTAGACACCGGATCGTCCGACACGCGAAGAAGGGAATGAGAATCTGAGCGTGTATCTGAGGATCAAAGTGTTAACACCGGAGTTAGGTCTTGTATGCGTGTTTCGGAGACACAACACACGTGTATTTTGAAGGTTTCAAGTGTTCTAGCTAGGGCAGCCTGTTGCTCCGTTTGACAAAGTGTGTGGACGTTGAAAACAACAAAGTGAGGAGAATGCTCAGGTCGGAGAATGGATTCTCTTTTCTCCTTTGCCTCTTAGTTGCTACGCTTACCGAGAGTTCGAAGTTCACGGTCACGACTTATTGTGACCTCTCGTATCCATTTATAATTGGAATGGGAAGTTTGAAGAGCAGAAAGATAAGAAATAATTCCCGAGGGACCGCTGATGATTTCTGGGCACGTCATAATTCGCGGCTGCCCACATCACGGATGGGGCTTTTCTTTAGGAGCCTTAACCGGAGCCTTTCACTCAAAAGTCTGACCCACAAGGCAGTGGGACGTTAATCCAGCACGGGAACGTGACTGAAGTACTCGTGAATGAACTTCTTTTAGTCTGTCACGTGAGACTTGTTTGTTGCATACATTCTGTCCTGCCTTCTCTGGTGCTTTGTTATCGATCCGCTTCTCGGATTCAGTCCTCAGCTCCATGCACCCAATGGAGGAAGCGGAACGTGGACAGGGTAGGATCCTTTGTGCTGGGGGCTACCCAGCTTAGACGGGCGATAGCCGCCCAATGAAGTGCGGTGATTTTTCCCACTATCGAGATAAACCCCAGGTACTCCACTCCTACGTCCATCCTACGTGGAAGACGTTTGACCAGTAAAATGTTTCTCTCCGTGTTTATTTGGTGGAGTGTCCTCTCCAGGAGCATAGAGGTTAGAGCCAAATGTTGCCCAGTAACTGGTTCAGAGAGTGGATTTCCTCTGGCCGCTGTTTGTCGACCAATCAATGACACTCCGCAGACAATTCAACACGCTCGAACCTGTTGGTGATCGAAATTTTCTGGTTTTCTAAGCATTTCGCATCTTTTCAGTGCAAAGTACTTCTATAACTACAGGAGTACGTGCTTGCACTCACCACAGCTTGAAGTATTCCGAAGGTTTATCTCATGGCGTTGATTGGCGCTGAGGGTGGTGTTGGTGCGGAGATTACAATGCAAAAGTCGAGAGCTAGAATAGCTTTCGTCAGCGTAAGACAAACGTGCTACCGCGATAACATTCTGTTTTCTATTAAGGGGGCAGGCGTCTAATGTTGCAGTCTGCGGTGTTTTGCTGTAAGACTGCAAGATTTGACCACTCCATCTTCAGAATCCCCCGAGTCTTTCTGTGTTCGACGGCCGACGTCTCCGAAATATTGCTTGTCTCTGGTGGGAAAATTGAGTGTTTGATGACGAAGTTCGTCGCTACGTGTTGAGCGCAGCCAGCCACCCTCCGACCGAAGTGGTCGCTGTGCACCGCCCCCGATGGCTCAAACATTTTTGGCGCTTGCGTGCCCATCGTCTACCTTTCCGTACTCTATTCGCACATACTGTGGATGGCTGGAAGTAGGAAATCGGCGGTCACCCCACGACTTGGTTTAGGGGTTCAAAGAAGCTAAAATGTGCAGTGATTTCGTTTGGTGTTTCCCGCCTTCGTAGTCGGGTCTCCAGGGATAAGAGTTATTGTTGGCTAGAGACATCGAAGAATATAACTATAATTAGAGATCATTGGCGTGAATGCTGTACGACCTGTGTTGAATTCCTCTCTTCCGTAAAAACATACTAACGGACACAAAAAACATCAAAAAATACGTTGAAAAAACGGAAAATAACTATCATCCCTTTTACCAACGAGTTTAATGCGATAAGTGGAATCTTAAGAGATGAATTCCAAATACAATTGTGAGCCTTATGTGTTAGGCTTTGCTCATCTGAAATCTGACCTCTGCTGCACCGAGAATAGGGACGTGTTTTGAATTCATGGATTGGAGGTTAATGATATCACACTAAAATACAACACGCTTGTTGTACTTTTTTGTCCCCGATGTTTTCTGTATAATACCGTTGGCATCACATTTTATTTGAAACCGGTATCCTTCTTTGGATTAACAACAACTAACTCACGATCAATTATCAGTAAATTCATTCTTTGATCTGATTCATTTTGATCTGCGAAAGGTATCCGTTCCCACTCTGGACACTACGAAGAAGATTGTAGTGCAAAATACACCTAGGGAGTGCACAAGTGTCATGATGAGTGGGCAGAGGAGTACCGGGTACGCATACCCTGACAAGCAACAACGACTCTATATATATATATATATATATATATATATATATATATATATATATATATATATATATATATATATATATATATATATATATATATATATATATATATATATATATATATATATATATATATATAGAAGCATGGTGCCAGCGCAACAACGACAGAAAAAGTCACAAAGTGGGGGGGGGATTAGGAGTGAACATCAAGATTACAACCAGTAAAAGCAAAACGTTTTTGAGATTTTCACCGTACACGTTTTGTAAATTTCTTGGTCTGTTTTTCGATTTCTTATGGAGCACGAGAGGTCAACAATCGGGCCATACAGCATTTGCGCCGATGAATTCGACTCTGAGCTATAACTCTCAGCTTTTCTAATCCACAGCAATCCTCAACTCTCGGGTCCCAACCAGGAAGATGGGAAGCACCAACTGAAGTCACAGCCGAAGCCAACTTCTTCATGCCCCTGCGCCAATTCAATCGACTGACCATAGGAGAATGGTAGTGAGGACCCACATGCCCCTACAGGCCAAGCATGGTAACAATTCGGGTGGCAGGGCATGATTGTCTTCCACCAGAAGGGGTTGGAATTAAAACCTGGTACTTCTGAGGCGATACATGCTTATGTTACTCGACAATAGCGGGTCTGAAGTACTCTAGATGTCTGGGTTACACAGGTGGTTAGAGTTCTTTTTCTTGGCATGTGGTGCGAAGAATTAAAGCGTCTTTGTATCACATGCTTGCGCATGAGTGCAATGGAAAGGGTATACCTCCTAGACTTAAAGACCCACTGTACTGTTTTGGGGGACCGGCAACTAGACTCCGAGACTTGGTTCGGAGATCCCAGTGGGCCAGACTTTCGGCATGCACACACACGGCAGTGAGGCCCTAATTACTTCGGGGTTTTGCCCAACTTAATTGCAGTTCGAATACTTGTGCTGTGTTCAAAACGGCCCAACCATGCCGGTTAGAAATGGTTCACTTTCTCTATGGTCTACTACCAATGCTTTTTGACAATGACTGGAAAATATGTCCGGTGCCCGGACCAATGTGCAGTTACGTCCCACCTCATAAGATAAATTCAAACCCAGTCGTGTTTGCAATTGTGGTATTAAAAGATGAACATTGATGACAAAAAGAATCGAAAAACATATTTTAGTCTGTAGCTTCCTCGAGGGAAAGTTCACCGGTAGAGAGAGAATGATCGGGAAGCTTAGTAACCATTATGTAACAATTGTAAGAAGCAGATGCACTAGTCAGCTGCACACAGTAACCAAAATACTTAAGCATTGAAATTACGACTGCGGCTGCTAAACGAAACAGACTGGCCTCAGTATGGTCGGGGGTGGGTGTCTCAAGCTCCGAGATGGCTACTCGTCCTGAACGCCTCTCCAAATGCTCCCAAGTGACCGTGCGCCTAACACAGTCTCTGTTGAGGAAGTCCTAATCACTGCCTTCTTGTAGCGAAGGTGTTCCCACTAAAGTGCAAGGACGAAAGCGAATTCCTGGCGCTTTCCACCGGGCTGACTGACTTATAGTAAGTCTAGGGGAGATGGCTAGACCCTAATTCCAAACCAACCACGGGTGGCTTATGAAGCGTACAACGGAATGCTCACCGGCATCTGTGGCGAAGGTGCACTGGTCACCCAGGATGTTTGGCCTCATCCGAAGGGTGTATGAACTGACCATTCAGTCACTGGCTCCCAGTGGGTTACGGGCCTCACGTTTCGTCCCGCTGCCTTGTGGGTTAATCTTCGGATAGCTAAAGGCTCTGGTTGTGTACCCCTAAGAAAACGACCTGCTTTGGCTTGGACAATCTGGCAGTATCGCGCCCACAAGCGAATCATGGACTTGGACTATCTACTCCTTCCTCCCCGATTGTACCATGTTTTGTTTGGCATATATATATATATATATATATATATATATATATATATATATATATATATATATATATACATGTTCACTAGAATCTAATTTGAATCGTCTGGAGTGTGAATGAATACTCTTCATTAAAGAGCCCACAAATGAATCACAACTGTAATTTCTCATAGCTATTCATGTATGGGTCACCGATAACCCAACAAACAAGAGGCTGCATGTGCAAGCGCTCATATTGATAGTAAGTAGTATGTAAACGTGTGGACAAAATTTCCCCGGAGGCACACGACCGGTTTCGCGGTTGTTGCCGCTCATCAGGTATGCGTACCTAGTGAACATATAAGATCGGAGTGTACAAGTATGAGGACGAGTGGGCAGAGGAGTACCGGGTACGCATATCAGTTCAGTTCTTCCAACCGTTAACCTCGCACTTCTGTATTCTGTTTTCGATTGCTGCCTTACACCATCGTCGAGTCCAAGGAAAAGTGATTACAAGCACAAAAAGCAGAGGAGTAAAAAACAAAATTTTGCGTGGAATTTTTTAACCTAAGGCCGAATAAGAAGTTGAAGCAGTTAGACGGACACCATGGAACACGAAAATCACTTTAGGGGAGCTGGTAGTGGTCGAGTGGATAACAGAGTTTGCTTACCACCTCAGAGGCGGTCACTTTGGTGATAGACAATGATCCATTGTCGTCCGGATCAGTACCTTACCTGACCTACGGAGACCTTATACGGCTATCCATTTCAAGTCCCTAGAGGTTCAGTGGGCCTTTGAGGCTATGGAGTATCAACTGTTCGTTGCACTCATGCGCAAGCATTTAATTAAAAAAATAATCCAGGGTAAACAAACAATTCTTCAAACAAATACCAAAGTGCGTAACCGCAATTAACCCAACTGATATAGACACCACATAGAGCCGAAAGATGATCTGAGTTATGTGATCCGTAGCATTGGTACGTTTATCTGAGAAAGTGAGGTTCTCGGGGCGAACTTCGACCGCTCTATCAATCTTGAGCCATGGATTCGCAGGTTTACTTGATTATCGGAGAGGCGTATTGTTTGTTGCCTATGTTCTCAGTGATTTATATGGTAAAGTGAGTTGCGCGTTTCGGTGACATTCCGCTCGATCGGAAGTTTGCATGTTACGTAACCGTTGTGGTTCCGAAAACTTTCTATCAACAGCTTCAAACGAAAACAAGTGTAAGGTGAATATCAAATTGTGCAGTTCAGTTCGGGTTAATCAACCATTAACTGTGCACTGGGTGCAGTGGCTTTGGTCTCTATCTCTCACTAGCAACTTCAATCGGATATAGTGGAAAAACAAGAGTAACTGATGAACAGCAGCTAGAATCAAGTCGACAAAGAAAGTTTTTAAATACCAGAGCGCCAATGATCACAACAACGAGCCATGACCTCCGGTGTATCTACTCACTGAATTGGGAGATCTCTTGGATCCCAACCGGGAAGTCCTACATAACCAACTCCGCTGGTTAGATTGCAGAGGAATGTATTTGGAAGAACCGGCGGCCGGTCTTCAGTTCATTCGCTCCTCTGTGAATCTTGCTTTTTTACGTCTGCATGTGTCAGTGCTATTGGTGTGTAGTAAGCTGTTTGTTTTGCGTTTCTATTGTCGGGCTAACAGTAATAGGAGTGGACCTAACTGCGTGAACAGAGCGCAATTTTCGAGCAACACAGCCTCCTTGATCATGAGACTTGGAGTCATCAAGCGTACAGAGCCCGCGCTTGGCGATGCGTAAGACACTAAGCCGGACGACAGTGTTGACGTGCAACACCGAATTCGACCGACCGTGTCCATTGTTGCATACGGTGTAAGTCACCCGACCACCAACAGTCGGGAAAACACCTCATGGCTCCTCCTAAATTTTAAAGCGTTTTACTCCTTTGTTGTGACTTTGGTGATTGTCATAACTGTTGTTTCCGTCAGTTAGCCTCTCATCAACTTATTTGTTCTCACGTCCAGCAACAGTTGGAAGTTCGTATTCGCAGCGCTCTCTCGAATCCAATGGCTCCCACTTTGAATTTCACCCTCCCAGTTCTGGTGTTGGCATGTGATCGACCGGCAGTCAAACGAACACTAGATTCCCTGCTAAGATATCGGTCACAGTTGGTTGGTTTGTCACCTCATCAGTTCCCGATAATCGTGTCACATGGATGCATTCACCGCCCCACGCGGGTTGTGTTGGACAGTTACAAGTCAGCCATTGCAGTAACAGAATTCGTGGATAAATCACCGCAGTCGAAATCTCTAAGTGAGTCTAAGTTTTTGTGAATCTCTTAGGCCAAGTGAAACACGTGACATGCGTCTGAGGTGTTCGGTCTTTTCTTGATCAAAATAAACAGTATAGTTTTGTCTATAACGTCTGATACCAATTCGCGTTTGTTGTGTCCCATCCCTTTTGCCTTTCCGTTTTTCCAATCTACTAGTTATGATGACAATGCGGACAGATTAGTCCCATGTTTAGTGTATCATTCATGCCGTGGGATTTCACCCAGCACATCATCGGTTTCGGTGGTCGAGTGGTTTAGAGCGTTTATCTATCACTTCGTAGGGCAAATGTTTGAAACCCGTCACCGCCGGTCACTTTGGTGCTAGACAGTAATCCGCTTTCGCCCGGTTCATTATCACGCCTGACCTATTGGGACTTTACCTGGCTCTCTACGTCATGACTTAGGTTCTTGTGAGCGGTTATCCCCAATGGTGTAGGGGGTCTTCGAGGTAAATCCTTACACCCATTTGCAAGTATGGAATGAAAGTACCATCACGATTGATACACGGTTTTTTTTCTTTGGTGCACATAATCATTCAATCTAAAGGGTGCAGTAAGTTCACTTTTCTGGTGAAGGCAACCGCTAAAGCAAATCAGAGAAAATTTTATCAGAGTATTTATCTCCCAAAGTTAGCAGTTAAAGAAACTATGCTACATCATAAACTCTTTCTGTCAACATCACCGTATCGTGACTTCAAGCTCGTCAGTCGAGTGTTTCAACATAACACTGATCGAGATCGATGCTAGAAGGTGGATATGAATCTGAATTTTTCACGCATGAATTCAGGTCCTTTTGTTGATTCAAAACAGCGCATTGAGCCGCGTCTGGATGTCACAGCATAAGTACAATATTCCTGGAGGGGGCCGCGGCCAGTGAACATCTGCAAACTGGGAAAGCCACCGATGGCGACAAGGTTCGAACCCAGGACGACAAATCTTGTGACTCGCTCTGAATTTGGCGAGAAGATAAAGCAGAGTAGACATCTGTATGAACTCACCAAGGCAACTGAAAATGACAAAGCATAGGCGGCTGTTTGAGTAGTCCTTTTTGACGCCCGCACTGCAGCAAGATCGATCTTCCGGGTACCTGCGCATTCCCGCTCCATTTTGGTCACTTGCCTACTCAGCCATTAGGCCTGTTCCACACACACCATCCTCGTTGTGTGGACCTAATTGTCTTGACTGGTATCTTGATCTGTGGCTCTCCACTTGGACCATCCCACTGCCTACGTAGGGTTCCACTGGGGTCCGGTTGCTTGTCAGTAAAATTCTGTCTGTCGCAGACTGCTTCCAAACTAGTCACTCGTCCTTCAACGTATCTTAGTACGTAGATATACCTTCCATGGACTCATCATCAAAGGTTCTCTAGATCTGGAACCGTATCTTGACTCAGGTAATTGATCAGTTATGGGTCGCGGCTCCCCTCAGGAAAACAGTGGAAGTTTATACTCACAACAGTCTTTCACTCGAGAGATGGTATTCTTCAGAGTCGCCCTTGTTTCCTCTCCTTGTTCAGGTTTACCATCTCAAGAGAGAGGGGAGGTGGCCTCATAGCTCTGTAAGAATTGAGACGTATCCGAAAAATATTTACTAGTCTAGAAAGCGTTGACGAAGGCCAAATACTTGAAGGCGGAGAAATAGACCTTTCTATGTTATTTGGCCACGTTCAACGAGCGAACCCTGATGTGTATAGAATAACAGACCGGTTTGGCTCTTCAGTTTGAGTCCGATGTCATCGATTTTCTATCATTCGATTGACGCCCCCGTGCAGTTCTTCAGTGAAGTTCCACTTACGCCTTTCTGGGGACCTTCAGGCTGAAGTTTCTGGTCTTACTACTGTTGGAACAGCTCTTAAGGAGAGGGCTACACTATTACTTGGTCCAAGTGGAACGAGGCGATGTCGTGATTCTAGCAAAAGACAAATGCTAAGTTGACCGTCCATTGGTCGAAGCACATTTAGGAGGTTCTTTTGGGTTAGGTTCCTATCGTTCAGAAAACGGCGCACGGTTTTCGACTTTGTGTTCTAATTATCGCCTGTTCCTCGCCAGTTCAGTTCCATTCAGATAACCACTAACCATGCACTGGGAACGATGGCTTTGGTTGCCATCTCTCAGCGGCAACCTGAAAATGAAATAATAAAGAAGGAAAGAGTATGAAAGGGGTAAGAGGACAACTACAAATAATTGCAGCAAGTCGATAAAGAAGATTTGTGGATACAAGTGCGCCACTGATCGGCACTTGGCCATATCCTCTAATGTAATTTAAGCATAAAATGGGAGGGTCTCTTGGACCCACCCAGGAAGTCTAACGCACTCTACATGGCTAAGTCCACAAGTTAGGCTTTTCATACCTTTCTTCCATTTCATGGACTGATCACCCTTATTCATCTTCCAACTGTTACCCGCCTCAGCACCGTCTCAACCATCTTAGCCTGGTTACCTTTAGTGTTTTATCTAATGATTTGATCCGTGAACCTAAGACTCTCCCCCGAACCTCAGCATTGCTCATACGGTGTTCCCATCATATTCGAGCAATGCTACGAAGACATCGGTGTTCACATACCGACAATCTTCGTATATCTTCCATCCGTAGTAGCCATGTCTCTGAACCAAACAGAATCACTGGCCTAACTGCTGCAGCGTATACTCGACCTTTGATAGACAAGTGGATTTCATGCATATGCCATAGATGACTCAGGTTGGCAAATGCCGAATGAGCTTTCTGTATACGCAGAGACATCTCATCCGACAACCGACCTCCGGGTGAAATGCAGCTTCCCAGATAACAGAACTTGTCTACCACATCTATATTCACCCCAGATACTGAAAGGTTTGGCGTTGGACCAACCTAATCCTGCAATAGCATTTTTCACTTTGAATGTGCGAAACGCATACCGAACATTGGTACGCAGTCCGTCAAGCTGTCTAGAAAAACTTGCAACTTACCTGGATCTTAACTTAGAAGAGCAATGTAGTCCGCATATTCCAAGTTTAACACTCTTCTGCTCGGGATAGGTTCAGTGCCATTATCGTCACCTGTCAAAAGCGCATTCTGTGGGAACACATCAGTCTCATAGTTAAGGAGAAAATGAGGAAAAAGGCAACCCTGACGTACACCACTTTTCGTGATGAACTCGGATGAAAGATCACCGCAAGTCCGAACTCGGTTTCGACTATTCATGGAAAGTGACTTTATGATGGAAATGAATTTCTCTATTACACCCTTTGATGAGAAGCAGCGCCAGAGAACTGTACGGTCAACTGAGTCGACGACAGCTTTAAGGTCAAGAAAAACGGAGATAGTGGGCCTACGGGAGGTGTGCCTATGTCGAGGAGTAAAGATTTGATCGATACAACCTCAACAGGTCTAAACCCAGCTTGATTCTTGCACAGGCACTGTTTGCGAGTGTTAGATAAGTGGTGGAGAATGATATGAGCGAATACTTTAGGTGCGATGTTAACTGGACTTATTCTCCTGTGGTTTTCACAGGAGAGGATTTGTCGCGTTTCTTGTAAATCGGTGCGATCACCGATTCACACGGACTCTTTGGAACTTGTTCCCTATCCCATACCAAACGGGGAAGTTTTGTCAATTTCAATAACAACGTTGATCCACCGTCTTTGAAAATAAATGGAGGCGACCGATCTAGTCCAACAGCCTTATGTCGTTTAAGGTAGCCTACCTCACAGAGAACCTCCGTTTCTGACGGAGGATTATTGGTATCTGAAATCAGAGCTGAAGCTATGATGGTACCTAGAAAACCTATTGATGATAAGAGCTAATTAGACTGCTTCTCGAAATGGTCCGTCCAACGATGTAGACGACGCTCCTGAGTTTGAATCAGTGAGCTGTTCGCCTCTTTGATCAAGTCACTAACGCCTGGCTTTCGGGGCCTGGTATTTCTGATTAGACGGAAAAGGTTATGGCTGTTGCCAATCGGCGCAGATTTTTCCATCTCCCTACATTTCTCAATCCACGACTGTTCACGGTCGTTTCTCAGACTCCGAATCAGTTGGCGTTTAAGGAATCTCCGTGCCTCATCGTATCTGAAATCAGGAGGAATCGATCTGCGCTTATGTAACAGCTGAATTGAGGATGCAGACGTGCATCGTTTCTGTGTGTGTCTGTTTGTTGAACCTTGGGCATTATTAGCGGTCTCAAATAGGACCCGCTTGATCACCGCCCAACGCCGTTCTGGATCTTGGGCATTTGAATGTATCGATAACCTGGTGGGTAATTCTGCTTTGAAAGCTGGTCGATAGTTATTGTCCAGTAGTAGCTGTGGGGGACGGTTCGCTTTGGTGTTGTTTCGGCCACCGATGAGGCGTAGATGAAACTCGCTCGGACAAGAGCGTGATCAGTGTCTACACATGTGGACCAAAATGATCGGTAGTGTTGAATTGATCCGCGCCAGCTGCAACCGATAGTGATGTGATCGATCTGAGTCCAACGCTGCGAACGCGCAGGAGGACGCCAGGTTAGTCGGTGCCGCTTTTAGTACGAGGAATTTGTACTCGCTAAGAGTAGTCCATGGTCGGCACATAGTTGGATGAGTCGGTCATCATTATTGGTTCGATTGGCCGGAGTGCCAAATCGGCCTCCTATATTCCTCTCTATCTCATCTAGGCTTCCAACTTGAGCATTGCAATCACCAGCAAACCCATGATGTCCGTAGAGCGCACGCAGTGGAGCGTTCGAGGCAAATCTAGGTAGAATTCGTCTTTAGCCTCAGGAGAGCTGCAGTCAGTTGGGGCATACACAGGAACGACAAACAGACATCGGCGCTTCGGTCTAGTGCTGTTAACATGTACAGAACCATTCAACCGAATCGCAGACAGACGACTGCTGACTGGGATCCAGTCGAGCAGTGCACGCTCGGCTTTCATGCTCAGAGTGATGCCAACGCCAGCCTGATCACGAGCACTAGACACCGGATCGTCCGACACGCGAAGAAGGGAATGAGAATCTGAGCGTGTATCTGAGGATCAAAGTGTTAACACCGGAGTTAGGTCTTGTATGCGTGTTTCAGAGACACAACACACGTGTATTTTAAAGGTTTTAAGTGTTCTAGCTAGGGCAGCCTGTTGCTCCGTTTGACAAAGTGTGTGGACGTTGAAAACAACAAAGTGAGGAGAATGCTCAGGTCGGAGAATGGATTCTCTTTTCTCCTTTGTCTCTTAGTTGCTACGCTTACCGAGAGTTCGAAGTTCACGGTCACGACTTATTGTGACCTCTCGTATCCATTTATAATTGGAATGGGAAGTTTGAAGAGCAGAAAGATAAGAAATAATTCCCGAGGGACCGCTGATGATTTCTGGGCACGTCATAATTCGCGGCTGCCCACATCACGGATGGGGCTTTTCTTTAGGAGCCTTAACCGGAGCCTTTCACTCAAAAGTCTGACCCACAAGGCAGTGGGACGTTAATCCAGCACGGGAACGTGACTGAAGTACTCGTGAATGAACTTCTTTTAGTCTGTCACGTGAGACTTGTTTGTTGCATACATTCTGTCCTGCCTTCTCTGGTGCTTTGTTATCAATCCGCTTCTCGGATTCAGTCCTCAGCTCCATGCACCCAATGGAGGAAGCGGAACGTAGACAGGGTAGGATCCTTTGTGCTGGGGGCTACCCAGCTTAGACGGGCGATAGTCGCCCAATGAAGTGCGGTGATTTTTCCCACTATCGAGATAAACCCCAGGTACTCCACTCCTACGTCCATCCTACGTGGAAGACGTTTGACCGGTAAACTGTTTCTCTCCGTGTTTATTCGGTGGAGTGTCCTCTCCAGGAGCATAGAGGTTAGAGCCAAATGTTGCCCAGTAACTGGTTCAGAGAGTGGATTTCCTCTGGCCCCTATGCATCGACCTGTGAGGCATGATAGCATCTCCGGTTTAAGGAAGCTATTCTGCATTGTTCTTTGGATCATGGAGGCTCGCAGGACATTGCGCCATGCCAGTAGTTCAAAATGTAGTCATGTTTTGATGGCTGCTCGCCGGCACGAACTCCACCCTCTGTAACCGCCGTACCCCACGTGAGCCCACCATCTTTGAGTCAGCAATCAACTGAGATGAACCACATCACAAGAAGCCACGAATTACGGGTTCTGTACATGACTGCCATTGGTACTGGAGTGCTCCTGTTGACTGTGTTCGCGCATTGCTTTGCGCTAAACTGTTCATGTACATCAATGAGAGTTCTTAACGTACGCTGATGTGGCGTTCAAATTGCGATGAACTGCTCAGCTGGCTCGCTTATCCATTATTGAGAGTGCACTATCTAAAAAGGTGTAATCAGCCGCACGTGATTACTTCCATCAGCACTGGGTGCTTATCAAGCACGCATCGCATGCAACTGACCTAGTGAGCTGCGGCCTGTCACCTCGCGTCGTGGCACCCTGAACGTCTGCTGAATCCCTGCCTTCTTGACGCACTCCGGTTTTCGTGACTGGAAGTGAGTATTGCGGGACACGACGCGTACGGAAATGTGACCTCAACGCAAGTCTCCGTAAGGTCTGTGAAACCTAATGGTCACAACCTTCATCAGAGATAGAGCGCGTTTCCGCCATGAGAAGTTCCCACAGGCTCTTCAGTCTTATTCACCTCACTGGCAGGAATCCATTAGGTGTGAGTGAGGAGATCCGTGAAGTCTACTGTTCCCCGGCGTCTCAAAAGCTGGGCGAAGCATTTCAAGACATTTTAACTTTCTTCCGGCTTCAACTTTACACGGTTATTCCGGTACACGTTATATAGCGCGATGACACACACTTGACACAGTAATTCTGAACTCACTGAGACTCGATAACAAATTAGTTGGCGTTGATTCGCCACACACGATGGAAGCACACAGCCTAATGGACACCCAATACAATCACAAGACGGGTCAGATGATCATACTGTGTGGAATATGGCACGAGTCCTAGTAGGCTCACGACACAGGACACCTGACCTTTTAGGACCTTATGTGATTCTTGACCACTCCAAGTTTCAGGGTTCGGTTACCAGTTATCCCCAATAGTGCAGTGGGCCCTCGTGGCTATGAGGTATACGCCCCCTCCACTGCACTCATGCGAAAGCATGTAACAAAAAAGCCAAGTAGTCACTCAAGACACGGAACATAATGGCTTACGATGAGCGATACCTGCGGCCTCCCAGGATAATGACACACCTGATCGCTTGGATCGAATTTCCTAGACGCTATATCGCACAACGAAAATGGCTCTCTACTGGCTAATAACTCGAACACAAAGCGCGGACTTCAATGACGCTAGCCCACCCGCTAGCTAGAGCGAAAAGCCAGATAGGACAGGGTACCACGCGTCTATCGGTAACGACCAATGAAGATTTCGCTGCCATTTTCCGTGAAATCATACCGTCTTAGATTGCCCAAGTGAACGTATGGTTAGGCGGCGTGCATTCCGTGTGAAGACCGAGTCGTTCCTTCACCGTGAAACTCATCTACTCTCTCCTCGATTATATCAGTGGCGAATTAGACAACGTTCAGTGGTCATTTCTTTCTTTTTCTGGGCTCTGTCTTTGCTACTTAATA
Source organism: Fasciola hepatica (assembly GCA_948099385.1). Taxonomy (NCBI): domain Eukaryota; kingdom Metazoa; phylum Platyhelminthes; class Trematoda; order Plagiorchiida; family Fasciolidae; genus Fasciola; species Fasciola hepatica. The sequence continues at coordinate 2,542,201 of CANUEZ040000051.1, read as the reverse complement.
CTATCCAGTACCCAATCGTAAGTAAACTTAACCGAAGCAGAAATTGGAGCAAATAAACGGTCAGTTAAGGTGTAGGTGACGATTTTGTGGTCAAAGACGGAGTTCGAGTACAGGTACATTACTGACCGTGGCATTCAACCATGTTGCTCAATATATCCCACCGTCTGCACTTCTTCCGTATGCCAAAATTGAACGGCTCTGCATGGATCCGAAACAATCATCTTGATTACTACAGAAGATACTGTGGTAGGTGAGTTTCGTGGACCCCAGCCCCTAAACTTAACACGCCTTTCCATGTGGCAAAGTTCACTGTTTGAGGATGTCATGCATTTTTAAACACCGTGAAATGACCAATTCAAACCATGCTCCTCCAGCCGCTACGTGCATCGGACAGCAGTGCACTGTGGAGAGCTATGTCATCCATTGCCGAATGAGAAATTAAAAAAATACGAGTATGAAGTGAAATCGTTATGACTGAGTTGGACGCCCTTTGCAAATGGACTATTAATATTATCATTATTCTTATAAATGTTTTCGACAATCTGCCCACAATTTCTCATTCCTTTCCCAGGTCGTATTACCAGAGGCTACCAGGCTGTTGCTCGGCACTACAAACATGCACTGAACAGGATGTTCCTACAGTTGAACTACTCGGCAGTGATCATAGTCGAAGACGATTTGGATGTGGCCGGTGATTTTTTCCAGTACTTTGCTGCCACATTACCTATGCTAATGGACAATCAGAATTTGTTCTGTGTATCCGCTTGGAATGATAACGGCCGACCGGGACTCGTCGATCCCAGTCGGCCGGATCTGCTGTACAGGTGGGTTTCTTCTTTCCCTGTTTTCCTTTTGCTCACCTACCGCTGGTTGTTTACTGTACCGGGTTTCTCCTCAGCTTGTTCTTATACGTTGCTTTAGAGCAGATAGCACCGCAATCTTCGCAAGAACTGGTAGGTCATTTTTTGACGTAGCTTTTAGTTGCATGTATTTGTTTTCGATCTGTCTTGTTTTACCCGTTCATTCCCGCTGAGTTTATTTACAAGCATCTTTTAACCTAGTGAAAATCAGGCCCCACGGAAAGAGTTTTACGGCGAATCACCTATGGTATATATATATATATATATATATATATATATATATATATATATGATAATGATACACGATGAGCAACATTGGTTTTATTTAGTGGCAATCTTCGTCTGTGACATCTCAATGCCGTTCAGGGATTTCTATTATCGTGTGTAGGAAGACGATTTCCAGACAGGAAACGTACCGCATGCTCAAGCAATGTTACTAATGGTCCACAACGGCCTATTTAGCAGATTCAAAACCCGTTTTCTTACTGGCTAATCAGCGTCAAGATTGGCACTCATTTTCCATGGGAACGTACCTGGTAGGTGCGTACACTATTCGCCAAAAACGACCTACCCCTCCGAACGTCGTACATTAGTGAAATCCTTTAATGAAATCCAAATTTTTTGTTGTGAACAGAATAGTATAATCGTTCTCAATCGGCCGCTCATTAGTATGTGGTACCCACGGGAGCGTCTTTGTAACGTAATACGTATGAAACCCGCGTACGGCAAGGGGATATTTGTACAGGCACGTCACCATCCTGGAAGATCGCTTTGGTAGTTTCGCCCACCAGTGGCACGCACATGCGCACACACACACACACACACACACACACACACACACACACACACACACACACACACACACACACACACACACAAGACCCCACTTCTGTGATCACTCTTCGCACCCTAGATACATCCTCGGCATCTCGCTTCACTTTCCTCGTGTCGGGTGATCCGTTGTCTAGTGTTCGTGATTAGGCCGGCGTTAGGATTCCCTTGAGCATGAAAGCTGAGCGTGCTCCGCTGGACTGGATCCCAATCAGCAGTCGTTTGTGTGCGGTTCTGTACGCGTCAACAGCGACAGTCTGAGGCGTCGATGGTTGCTCGTCGTGTGTGTATGCGCCCACTTAAAAGGTGCCTCCTATTCAGTCGGCGAAACAGCGCTTTTTAGTGCGCCTCATCGAAAAGATGTGTCGCAGATGTTTGTGAATCTACTGAAATCATTGTATTCTCATATTTTTGGCCGCTTAAGGGTCTACGGTGAACTGTCTAGTCGATTCGCAACGGCCAGCGGTGTTCGACATGGATGTCCCATGTCCCCATTTCCGTTCACCTTTGTCATGGACGAGATAATGGAGAATGCATTGCGAAGTCTAAGATGTGGGTGTCGAACTAGGAAACAGTAAAAAGCTGTGTGACATGGATTACGCGGACGATGTTATATGCTTGTTCGAATCCACGGAACATACTCAACGTGCACTAGATTGACTTGCGAGAGCTGTGGCTACATTCGGCATGCGCTTTGCACCTTCAAAGTGTAAAGTGATGGTGCAAGACGACGTCAACGATTCCGAGCTTGATGCTCTTTCGGAGGTGCTGGCAATTATCGACCGCTTCAGTTACCTGGGCAGCAGCGTGGCGATAGATGGGAGTACGGTAATACAGGTGAGCACGCGGATATCCAAAGTTGGAGTGGCGTACTCTGGACTGAAGCATTTGTGGCGGCAACCTGATATTTTCGCTAAAGTTGAAAGGTCGTGTGTACTGTGGCGCAGTGCCTTCAGCTTTGTTGTATGGTTGCGAGACATACAGTCTGCTTGCGGAAGATGTTCGTCGTCTTGAGGTATTTCACCACCAAAGTTTACGTAGTATCGCTAAGATTGGCTGGAATAGCTGGGGAACAATGTCGAGGTCGGAAATCGAGTATTGGGTACTAATTCAGAAAATGTTCTGTCACAGCGTATCCAGCTTAGTAGACTTCGTTGGTTGGGGCACGTGTTACGTATGGCAAACGTACGTCTACCATACCGTGCCCTATTCTCCGTTCCTCCTCTGGAATGGAAGAAACCGCGTGGAAGTCAACAGATGACGTGACAGCGAGGAATGAGAAAATTTGCAACAAACTTAGGAAAGGTAGGTGTCTAACGTCTTCGTGGTTGGGGTCCAAAAGATCCGTCAACCAGTTGACTGGAGACACTAAAGGATATGGCAGCGAACTGTGAACAGTAGGGATCGTGCTGTCACTTTCTGTCGAATCAGGATGATTTATTGATATGCTTGTGTACAGTTAGGCTGTTTATTCCGTGTGCTGGCTATTAGGGTATTCTTTACTTTCCCCTCTCATGTAGGTCCACTCCTTGTCCATCTTGTGTATTCATACTTTCTAATTCGACGTGCAACATGGTGAGAAAGGCAGTTTTCAGTGGGGCTTGCCCTGCTGTTTAACACTACACGATGATGATGATGATGATGATTGACTGCAGTTTCTCTGAGACCAAGGACGAATTGTACCACGATTTGTCTCAACTGCTTCGAAGTGTGCGTTCACCGGCCGTCGATGGTCATTGCTGGTGATTTCAGCGCGCAAGTTGGATGTTTGATGGATTCCGAAAGGCACATAGGACGCCTGTTTGCCATCCCCGCCGGTCGTACTGACAACGGCGATCGTTTCATCCAGCTGTGCATTGACCACAAATTGTTTCTGGTGAGTACGAACTCCCGCCATAATCAGGGACACATTCACATGGCGTCCTCCTACGTCTTCACAACGTTGAACTCAGGTTGATCGTAGTGTCATTGGTCACCTCTGGCTTGGATCAGTTGAAGATTGTCATTCGTTTTGGTCTATGCCTGTGAACTCAGATCATGCCTTGGTAGGTGCTCGCTTCTTTTTACGTCCCGTCCGTGGTCTCACCAACGCTAAAGCCACTAGTCCCGTGCAGTTACTTCTAGACGATAACCGACTGCCCTCTTTTCAGAAGAAACCGTCTACACGGTTATCGCTACAGCGGAATGTCTAGGACCTAGATGAACGTTGGCAGTAAATCAAGGAAGCCTTGTATGCTGCTTCGAATACCACACAAAAATCTAGTTCAAATCGGTTTTGAAAGTCTACAACCAGAATAGCGTCCCACCGTAATTTCTTTACCACCACGGCTTAGTGGGCAATGTCTTGGCGCCCTATCCGGAAAGTAGACATAGCAACGCTGGGGGTCTTGATCTCCTGATTATTCACAGCCCACAGACGTTGTGAAACACTTCTTCATGGCAGATTCCTTCACATACGCTACTCAAGCTCTGTCGTCCTCGGTAAGCGACGCGCCTTGTGCTTTCTCCTCGGCCGGGGCGATAGATACGCTTGCTGGAGATTTTAAGACGCGAAATCACATCCAAATCGCCTGCCAGAATGTCAGGACACTTGGACATCGGAAGCCAAACCATCACCGCACAAACACTACATGACTACTGCATCGAAAATCGGCTGCCGAATTCTGACATCCGGTTTATAAAGGTTCCCGGAGTAGATGACAGTCACCACCTCTATCGCAGTGGACCCACGGACAGCTCTGGTCTCCACGGCATCACCATAGCCGTCAGCAGCAAGGCTAACAAAACGCTGCTCTCATGAAACCCGATATCCCTTTGGTTACTTTAGCTCGTTTTCTCGCCTCACTCTTGGATGTGTCGGTTGTTGCCGTCGGAGACCCAGATGAGCGCTGGCGACGGATCAAGGCAGTCTTGTTTACCGTTTCTAATGCCACACAGGACTCTGGTTCAAGTAAGCCTCGCAAATGATGGATATCCTCGACGTCAGTTGCTCCGTTTGATGTTAGCAGATCCATCCCTCCGGATTCTACATTCAATGAAGTGCGTAAATCCCTGAGACGCCAACTGACTATGAGCCTGAGAAGCGACCGCGGGCAGTGGTAGATTGCGAAATGTAAGGAAATGTAGAAGGCTGCGTCTATTGGTAATAGTCGCAACCTTTACCCGTCCACGGAAGCCTGGTGTAAGTGAGTTACTCAAGGAATCCAACGGCCCACTGATTCACTCTCGAGGACTTCGTCTGGACCGTTATGCGGAGCACTTTAAGAAACAATTGAGTTGGCCCACTTCTACCTTGAGCCTTCCGAGAGAGAAAACTGATGCAGGTAGCTATCACTCCTCCATCAAAAATGGAGGTTTTGTGGAAGATAGGTTACTGGAAAAGGTACAAAGCCGCTGGACCGGATGGGTTGCCTCCATCTTTTTTCAAGGATGGAGACAAAGCTTCGGTTTCGGAGTTAACAAAACTCCCCCGGGTTGTCTGGGTTAGTTAGCAGATTCCCCGGGAATGGTGTGAATCGGTGATTGAGCCGATTTACAGGTCTTTTTGTGAAAACCATAGAGAAATTAGCTTGGTCAGTATCGCGTCCAAACTGCTCACTGGGCTATTCTTCAGCAGTTATCCAGTGCCCGCGAAATATGTTCGCGTGAGAATCAAGCCGGTTTTAGACCAGGTCGTTGTTGTATCAACCACGTCTTTACCCTTGGACAAAGCTTAGAGCGCAGGTACATTTTCCGTAGGTCCACAACCCCCCTTCTTTCTTGATCTGAAAGCGGCTTTCGATTCAGTCGACCGCACAGTTCTCTGGCACTGCCTCTCACTGAAGGGTGTACCAGAGAAATTTATTTCTCTGTTCCAATGATTGTATACAAACAATTGAAGCCGAATTCGTGCTTGCAGCACTTTTTCACCCGAGTTCACCACGGAAAGTGGTGTTCGTCAGGGTTGTGCTCTTTCGCCCTTCCTGTTCAATTTTATAACTTAATTAATTCCTGAGATAGTCCTATCCTCGTGTGGGGATAGTGACATCGATCTTTGCTCAGGCAGTAAACTGTCTGACCGGGAATACATGGACGATATCGTTCTTCGGAGCGAAGATCCAGGGAAAATGCGAAACTCTCCTAGATAGCCTAAACAACGTGTAGCGATATTTGGGATGCTTTTTTGCGCATTCAAAGTGTAAAATGCTGGTGCAGGACTAGGTTGGCTTCACGCCAGTCCTTGTGTTAGCTGGGAAAACTCCATCTGAAGTACATAAGTTTTGTTACCTGGACACTTGCATCTCACCAGTTGAACAGATATGGGATGAAGTGTCGTCGCGTATACAGAAGGTGCGATCGGCTTTTGCACACCTCAACCATTTGTGGTGCCGGCATGACATCCGATTGTATGTCAAGGGTCGAGTGTACACTGCGGCGGTCAGGTCCGTTCTTTTATACAGCCCAGAAACATGACCTTTGGGGATAGAAGATAGACAAAGACTGTCGGTGTTTGAGCACCGATGTCTCCGTAGCTTTGCCCGAATATGGCGGGAATACTATGTTAGCAATTCTGAAGTTGGACGTAGGGTGTTGGGATCCAGTGGTCAGACACTAGAACAAGTACTGAATTTAAACAAGTTAAGGTGGCTGGGACGTGTTGCGCATGCCCGCCGATAGACTTGCTCGGCTCATGCTGTTCTCCGAGGCAGGTAGTGGTTGGAAGGTAAGTCGAGGTGGTCGGTCCATGAAATGGCAGGAAGGTGTGAAAGCCTTGACCAGTAGACTTGGCGAAGTAGAACGTGGTAGACTTCTGGGTTGGGGTTCGCGCGATCCGTCTACCAGGTGTCCGGCTACATTAAATGATATTGCTAGGTGTCGCGGCCAGTGGCGTAGTTGCATTCGAACTCTTTCTTTCTTAGTCTTCGTGATTTCCGCCTCTAGTTTTGTTTCCGGCCCTTTTCTCACTTCATGTTTGAATTTTTTTGCCCTTGACTTGACGATGCTGGAGGGTAGAAACCAAAAGCATGGCACAGAGGTGCGAGGTTAATAATTGAATAAACTGAAACTCCCTGATTCCCACTGTCCGACTGCACGTCAGACGACCTGCCCTTTTGTGAGCAACACGTGATCACAAAAGAGCAAATGCAAGTGTGGGCCGCCAAACTAGAAAGTGCACATTCATGATTGTGTCTGATCTTCATTGCAAGTTTCATGATTTCCGCTCATCCAACGGTTGACCATATTACATACTTATGCATGTGTGTTGGGTTTGTTTGAGATATTCCGAGTTGAACTTGGCTTATCTAGGAGAAAGCGTTTTTCGGCGAACTGTGTATGCTCAAATCTTTAAATGTGGCATCCTTCAGGAAAGGGGAAAAGTGCCACTTTGAAAGATTGCCAACTCCAGAGTTTTCATTGCTGTCGTAGTATAAATGGCTAATATCCGATGTTCTTAACGCACCGCCCATATGTTGCGAATGTGTCAAGTATAGCGCGCAGGCGTTTGGGTGACTTACACAAACCGCGGACAGCGGGATCAGCCGCGTACGATGTTGAAATTCAGTTCACCGATCGTCGAAAGGTCTGATGGTCACGGCGTCCACGGTGCAGGCAGGCCCCGATTGAAAGCTGGGTTGGTGAGTTAGTGCATGTGCGTGCGTACGCGCATGCGCACATGCTAGGATCAGCAGCAAAGTTCAGTGCGTCGGATTTTCATTGGTGATTGGGTCGTTGATTGCAGATATGTGGGTGGGAGATGGAATGTCTACCGTCTAGTCCATTGTGCTCTCGATCACTGCGATGCTAAGCGAGAATGAGCGGGTTCAGTTAGCTTCGTTTCGTCCAGCCTAGGCGAAATGCCGAGGAAGCCGCAAAGATTTGCAATCGATAATATCCGGAGAGAAAGTCGAAAGCTACGTCAACTGTACGCACGCTAAGGAAGAAATTCGTAGAAACGAGAAGTGCCGCCGACCGAAATCGGGGTTTTTACAAAGTGTTCGAAGCAGCTTACAACAAAACATCCGAGCACCGGCATGCTATTGTTGGTATTTGTATGACAGACTTTTGCAAGCAACATGCTTACTTGTCAGTCAAAAAGGCTCTGACAAAACAGGGGTAGAAATGAATAAAATAAACAACAATTCGGCGCCAAAGGTAATTGAGAGCGAAAATAAACATTAACCAAATTTCGGAAGTAATTCCGTCTTAAGTCTCGTTCTTGTTGGTCAGTACCCGCGCCCGATAAGGTACAGAAGGATTTTCATATGAATTAATTCTGGTAGAAAGGTATTGAAATTCAGATCTGGTCGATGAGTAAGGACGACAAAGACATCAGTTAGGGTGTAATGAATGCGTTGGGCCCTTCAATATCTTGTGAACTAGGGCAATATGAGACCCAAAATGCTGGTTGGCAAGTTCGGTGAAAAGCAAACCACAGGGGAGGGATGAAATTCGGCTAATAATTACGAATCCGCGACGAGAGGTTTTGAAATCTTGTTTCAGAAGGTGGGGGAAAATTACAGATGAGCAATGCGACAAGCCCTGAAGAAGACATTGAAGAATAAATTTGGAAACAATTGTTATTGGAGTTCGAAATTGCTCGGGTTTCTTAATTGAAAAGATGGACGTCACAGCTTACGGACACAGCGCTACATGTAAGATGTCTATCTTACATCGGTATCCAACGTAACACCCGGATACTTCCTGGAACTGACTCTGGGAAAGGACTTGGAATTCAGTGTAACAGGATCAGTAAGGAAAGGTATTCGAGAGAGAGAGAGAGAGAGAGAGAGAGAGGCGGAAAACACTTTTAGGGCATTAAGATGGATTCAGTTTTTTGACAAAAATGAGAAGAGAAACGTTCTATTCGAAATAGGTTTTCATCGAATTTCCTGAAATCTGAGGAATTAAAAATAGCTTGGCGAAAGACAACGTCATCAGCATATCTAAATATGTTGGATGGAGATGAAACCGGAAGATCGCTGACATAAGTCCAAAATAAGACAGGGGATAGCACTGCATCCCGGAGTACACCGGAAATAGTAGCAAGTGGTTGAGAAATGTTTATCCGTACCCTAGTTTGCTAAACTCGATTACGAAAATAGTTCGATAGCCGGAAGAGAAGTTGTGCGAAACAATCGAAAGCTTCAGGCTTCTAGGGAAGACGAGATTGGCGGTACTGAATCAAAGGTTGGAGAATAATCGAGGAATACGCAGCGGACAGACTGTTCAGATTTGTTTAAAGATCCAGTGGTAGGATGGTCTATGGAGGCTTTAGCATCAGGAGTGGACCTCTTAGGTTCATAAACAAACTGAAAAGGGTGAGGCCGCACATTAAGATGCGTTCGGAGTCGGGTGGAAACAGCCTTTTCAGTTACTTTAAGGGCGGCAGATGTGAGAGAAATCGGGCGAAACCGTTTAACTCCACCCAAAGTATCGGAGCTTTCAGGATTTGGGATGGTGGTAACTGGATGCCACAGTTCAGGAATCAAATATTTGGGTAGAGACTTGGTTATCAAAGTAGCGATCAGTGTGGCGAGTTGAGCAGCACCATACTTGAGAGTCGCTGGACGAAGACGAACGATGTTTTGGATATGCGACGAATTTTCAAAATGTCTTTAGTAGAGAACGGTTCAAGGTCTGCAGAAACACCAGGGGAATACGAAGGATGGATGTATAAATGTAGCTTCAAGGTAGTTCACATCGACCTTATCGTTTGTGTTTGGTCTTCTGGCCACATAAAAGTCTTATGTCATGCCAAAGAAGCTTAGAATTCTTGGTTTACAGAAACTCTTTGGCAACGGAAGCATCCAAATGCCTTATCCCTATGTTGATCGACAGCGAGAGTCTCCTGACTTCTGAACTTCGGTGAGAACCTTAGTGCGATTTTCTTTTGTCTTCTGAGTCATTTGCATGTCGGCGAGGCAACCCTATCACCAGAAGTGAACAATGTTTCAATGAAGCAACGTGAGTTAAAAATGGCACATAGGGTTTCAGTAAACAGTTCTCTATTCTGAAAAATTGAGATCGTAGAAAAAAAACCATGAAAAGGCAACAGCAATGACTGCACTGAGAAGAGATAGGTTTTGAGGAAAAAGGTTACGAAGACAAAATGTTGTCCGATTTGAAGACGTTTATAGTCTATGGGCAGCGTGTGAGTAGATTTTCTGTCTTAGAAGAAACAATCAATGGTCACTTGCAGAGATAGACGCTTTCAACGTAAGAGAAAATGAGCAAGGTTGATTGGTAGTGACTTTGTCTAACACAGAGTTCCCCCCTGTGGGAGTGGTACTGATAGTTAATCGGAACGATAAAAGCGGATAAGTATCATCACGATTGAAATCACCAATGATCATTTGTAAATGTTTGTCTCTGAAGGGAACTGGAAATGTTATAAAAGCGTCATGAAAGGAGGGTATAATGGATTGTACATAAAAATACGCTATATACGCGTTCGTAATAATAGTGCTTCTGAAGCGAGCAAATCTAGTGAAACACTGCAGAAAGATATTCAGTACCATGTATAGAGTATTTGAAAACAGCGGTAGACTCTCCATGCTGAGTTGACGTAGGTCACCACTTCACCTCCATATCTTTTGTTCTTCAGGACCCGATCTAGACGATAACACGGAAATCCGTCTGCGAATCAGAGAGTCTTCAACATTCTCATCTACCCAAGATTCTTGAACACATACGGCGCATGTATGAATGGGAATCTGTGTCCGTTGAATGCTTGCTCGTATTCATGGTAAATGAGTAGAGTAATAGTAATTCCGCTTTCTCAAGAGCAGAATAAAAAATAGCACAACCAATCAAAGGGCGCGCGCCGGTGATTTCATTCGGAATAACCTGGAGCATATGCAACACCTCATACACTAATATGCTTTGCAGGGAACCGTTAGGGTCATCAGTCACGGTCGTCCGTACACCGGATTCTATGGGCAAGACAACCTGCAGCGATTTGGATACGTCATCTGCAACGGTTATGCTTAGAAGATGCATATCATCGCCTTCGGTTTTGCACCTGGTACCTCAGTCGCAGTATTGTACGACGCATCTACATAGAATGCAAACCAGACGATTTTACTAGTCACAATATAATCCAAGACAATTTGTAGCGGACCGATGCGATGAATTGGGCAGGAATCCTGAGGGGAAAAATTATCGGTCCCTATCCTTCCCATGGAACCATCACGGGTACAAATGAATTTCGCCCTACTCATTCTCAATAGGAAAGTCGTACCTGGTTGTACTGCAGAATTTTCTTGCTCCTGTTTTGAAAACAAGGAAACCAGTCGCACAATTTTGTGTATAGCTGCAACAAGATAGATCACTCGCACATTACGCGACATGGGTTCGCCAATACATGGACGGCTTTTTTGATTGACTCTGGCTAGGTAGAGGTGAACCAGTTGAATGGTCTGGGTCTTCAGATCTGTGGTCCTACTTGAAGAGAAAGGCATGTGGAGGTACCATCCAAATTATCGTGAACATAAAGATGTGTATCAAGTTTTATGTGTAAGATAAACAGCCGGTGTGTTGGAGAAAGTGGAAACCTCTTGTTTGAAACGCCTGATATTGTGCGGGCAAAGATATGGGCAGCACTTTAAACGCCAACTTGGAAATAAGCTGTTATTTACTAAAGTATTCCTTTCGCTTGTCGATGAGCGTGTCCGGGACTAGAGACTGCACTCGTTTGGTCATTTCATTAACGTAGAGCACAGAACTGCCATCTGGTTACATGCTAGCCTGGTTACAGTTGAAGAAGCTTCTGATATTCTCTCCGGATATTTGAAATACTGATCACTATGTATCCGTATGATCAGTATATGATGAAGACAAATACTGCGAGCTGTTAACGTTTTGTTTACTCTTCACAGTTGCCCAAGTAGAAAATCTGAAGTTTGTACAAATGGTATTTGTATGTACATTGAGTGGATGTAAAGCATTGTCTTTATACGAAGATGAAATACGATTATCTCCTTCGTAAACAGATTGATTGTGTCAGTAGTTTCTGCACGCTAAGAACAAAGCTACGTAAGCTGAGTAGCCTAACTTCGCTAAATGCTAACAGCTTCGGATCACGGTTGCGTAGAGACAGTTCTTAAGACGAAATCGGGTCAACTTTTTATTTGGTTGTCGTCAGACGTTTCGCCCTGGATAACCCTGAATTTCGCACGGGATTACCTCTGAGGGCGCTTTGCGTCATCGATTTGATCAGGAACTTGCGGAAGTATGCTGGAATCCGTTAAGAGGCGTCGATTTATTCCACCTACGTAAATGCCATCTTAGGTGCAGGTTAACTGATAAACTACACGTAAGCATAATTCTACGGTTGTCTAGACGAATTTCAACAATAGTCATCACGAAACGCTTTCGTCCAGTAGCTCTGATATCTACGGCACTGAAACTGACAGGAGGCTATCCTCGTCTGTCTGCACTTACATGTGAACATGTCTTATGACCCTCTCCTGTTTGCTATAAACCGAATAGATACAGGCGAAACGATGCAGCCTCTCCCGTTCATCTTTTGAGTAAATCTTTCAATGACAAAGCGAAGCTTGTCAGGTTTTCTTTCTTCGATTACTCTTTCGCATTTGACTCTATCCCTCGATCACGACTCCCCACCAGTTGCTTGCCTGACTAATTATTTCACAGAAAGGATGCCGCGCACCAAATCAAGAAAACATTCTTCCGAACCGTTAATCGACCATTCCGCAGTGCATTGATTCGCCGTTCTTTCCACTTACATCAGTGATATGCATTCCAACTCTCGTGCCGATATTTTAGCGTACACAAAGGATGTCGTTCTATACAAGACCATCTGCGCTTCCTCTAGTTTTAGCACATTTGGGGCAAACTTGTTAAACACTGAACACTTCCCCATCCAGTGTGGTCTCCTACCGAAATTGTCGAAGTGTTCGCAGTGCATCTTTACTCTTCAGTTGATGGGAACTCCACCCGCATTTTCCACTGCCTAGATCATTCTGGCTCATCGTACCATCAACAAATTCCTCACTGTTCCACATTCAACTTTCCTCACAGTGTGATAATTAATAACGGTTCTTCTAGGTTCGATCCCATCAGCTACCTACGGATTACATTGAATAGCATCCTGCGGTGGTCTAAGCATATCAATTGTGTTGGAAATCTGCGACCTCGGTCTTTCCGCATGTGTAAGCTCACAGTCCCAGACCCCACATTCAGTACTGTCTACGTACTCTTATCAGCGTGTTCTCCTTAGCTCAATCTGTTGCTCTTCTACAATATCCCCATGGAGCATTTTCCTTGGGGGAAGGAGAGGTGATGTGTCTGGTTAAGGTCTCGCACACTACGCGGACAACCGATCAATATTCCTCTCATGAATGGACATACTCCCGATTTGTCTTGACCTTTAATCATGTTTTAGCGCCAGCAGTATTGACTTATCCATTGTGCTGTGTACTGATTGGTCTTACTCAGCTGCGCGTGACAGCACATACAGTTTAGCTCTTTATGCCAACTCACTTGTTTGCTTGCCGCCTACTCGCCGGCTACGGCCAGGTTTTGTGTTTACGCTCGTGCAAATAAATGCAGTGCCAACATTGTGTGTTCAGCTACTAACTACGGACACAACACTTATGAAACAACAAAAGTTATGTTGCACGGCCTATTGATAATCAGTCGTGTTTCCATAATCTCTGTTGAGTAGCTTATCTTTAAACTTATTTCCAAACATGATGAGTTGCGCAGAACGCCTACCCACAAGATTAATTGCGCAACAAAAGTGTAGGAACCCCCGTCCTAATTATCCCGCATATTTCTGTTTGTGTATTCTCTAACAAAACCATATCTGTTCGGAACGACCAAATGGACATTGCTATACGGCATACCAAATTTCAGAACGGAACCATACACCGTGGGCTAATTAGAACAGAAAACAAAAAAAGAGGGTGGAAAAAGTACAGGGTCCCTTATTTCGGCGCCCTGCCCCATGGAGAATTTCGCATAACTGAACGGACCATTGAGCTCGGCAAAAATCTGACTAGTTCGGTCTGTGAATTGGCGACTAACAAATCCACGAGAATTAGAGACCCCTTGATTCATGTGCAAATATGCACTTCACAGAACACACCGAATTTAGTCTGCGCAATACCACATGGAAATAAACTATCAGATTTTGCGAAAGGTGAATTATCCGCGTTCCACCAAGTGGGACTCAGTTTGCATATCTCCAGATAACACAGGAAATCGAGAAATTTCAGACGATAGTATTTCGAATGTGATCTGTAGTGCGCGCGTAAAAAACTGATCGGATTGTCAACAGAACCAACGAAATTGGGCGAACGCAGACTAATTTGTCAAGCCTCCAAAACCACATGCTCCATGTCGATGTTGAAAGTTTTGATCGGAGTCACTGTTTCGACACAAACGTTGCAAAGAACGCTGAATGCTGTGCCGTGGACGATATACAAAATAAGGAAAAGATACATCGCTCTCACACTGCTGCCTAAAGAACAACGCTTATCACGGGGTGAACTACACGTAGCATGGACAGGGGAGTGGTAAAACGTATACTTTAGTGGCGAGAAAAATCTAATTTTGATAGACCGCATGCATGGTTATCGTCGCAAACCCGATTAGCCGTGCAACGTTTGTGTGATCCAGAAGTACGCACCCGTTATGAGTAGAAGTTAACACATGAGCTAGGATCCACGGAGAACAGTAATGTAGATGAGCATTGGGCTCATATCAAACAAGCGATGCACGTGGCAGCAGGTTTTGCCTGTGGTCCTAGATCCGATGTCCATTAAAGACACTGGATCTCGCAAGGGTCGCTGAGTATAATGGAGCAAAAGCGTCAGCTTTCGAACTGTAAGGAAATGAATAAGATGCGGAGAAAGCTGCAAAGACAAGTTACAAAAAGCCTCAGGAATGATCGCGAGAATTGGTGGGTCAAGGTAGCCGAAGAAATGGAAGTGGCAGCTGCTTCAGGTAACAGTCAAAGACTGTTCAAACTTATTCGTGACACCGGTGGACGGCGAACTCAGGTCAGTGAAACGATTTGCGATAGGAATGGATAACCCATCCACAGCAAACAGCAAAGGCTTGACTGATGGGCCGAGTACTTCAAAGAACAGTTTAGCTGGCCGCACGCTAGTGTAGTTACTCCCGTGTCAACAACTGGGACACCTTGGGTGGTATCACTTGAGCCCCCATCAGAAGTAGAAGTAGAGTCATGTATTCGATTACTAAAGCGAGGGAAAGCGGCAGGTCCCGACGAACTTCCCCCAGCTCTTTTCAAACTGGGTGGTGAGGCGTTGATAAAATCACCAACCGCCTTGCTCCGTGACATTTGGAACGAGGAGCGTATTCTGTTAATATGGAGTGAGTCGTTGATGGTTCCCATCTTCAAGAAGGGAATCCACAATGACTGCAGTAATCATCGTGGGATTAACTTAATTCCGATAGTCACCAAAGTATTAGCTTCGATTTTGCTGCATCGTCTTACACCGGCTCGCGAGAGGAATGCCCGCGAACAGCAGGCTGGATTCCGCCCAGGTCGAGGATGCATCGACCAGATTTTTACTCTTCGCCGACTACTTGAAGCACGTCACACGCACCGCCGACCGACAGTAATTGTTTTCTTAGACCTGAAAGGCGCTTTCCATTCAGTTGATCGAACATCGCTTTTCAGTAATCTTCATCGAAAAGGTATGCCCCAGAAGTTCGTGAACCTACTGAGATGATTGTATTCTCATGCTTCTGGCCACGTTAAAGTTTACGGTGAACTATCCGGTCAGTTCGAAACGACCAGTGGTGTTCGACAGGGATGTCCTATGTCTCCATTCCTGTTCAACTTCGTCATGGACGAAATAATGGAGAGTGCGCAGCAAAATCTTCAGGATGTAGGCGTCGAACTAGGAAATAGTGGAAACCTGTGTGACCTAGATTACGCGGACGACGTTGTCTGCTTGTTCGAATCCACGGAACATGCTCAGCGTGCACAAGATAATCTCGCAAGAGCTGTAGCTCTATTCGGCATGCGCTTTGCACCTTCAAAGTGCAAGGTGATGTTACAAGACTGGACGTCAACGATTCCGAGTTTGATGCTCGATGGGGAGGTGCTGTCAGTTCTCGACCACTTCACCTACCTCGGCCGCAGTGTGACGCCGGATGGGAGCACAGTAGTAGAGATGAGCACGCGTTATCCAAAGCTCGAGCAGCGTACACTGGACTGAAGCACTTGTGGCGTCGATCTGATATTTCACTGAAGTTGTAAGGTCGTGTATACTGTGCTGCAGTGCGTTCAGTTTTGTTATATGGTTGCGAGACTTGGAGTCTGCGTGGTAAAGATATTCGTCGTCTTGAAGTTTTCGACCATCGATGTTTACGTAGTATTTCCAGGATTGGGTGGAATAGCCGAGTAAGCAACGATGAGATCAGAAATCGAGTATTGGATACCAATTCGGAGAACGTTCTGTCACAGCGTATCCAACTTAGTAGACTTCGTTGGTTGGGACACGTGTTACGTATGGCGAACACACATCTACCATATCGCGTCCTATTCTTCGTTCCTCCTAGGGAGTGGAAGAGACCACATGGAGGTCAACAGATGACGTGGCAGCGAGGAATGAGAAAATGTACAGCATACTCAGGAAAAGTAGGTGTCTAACGTCTTCGTGGTTGGGGTCCAGAAGATCCGTCTACCAGTTGGCTGGAGACACTGACAGATGTGGCTGCAAACCGCGAGCAGTGGAGGTCGTGTTGTCACTTCTTGTCGAATCAGGATGATTTATTGATGTGCGTTTGTACAGTTAGACTGTGTATTCCGTGTGTTGGCTACCAGGGCATTCTTTCCTTTTCCCACCCATGTAGGTCCACTCCCTGTCCATCTTGTATATTCATACTTTCTAATTCGACGTGCAAGATGGCGAGAAAGGCAGTGGTCAGTGGGGCTTGCCCTTCTGTTTAACGCTGTACGATGCCTGGAATTATTACTGACATGATATCAGAATTGAAGGAGAGTTTTCAGCCGAAGAAACAAGGAAACGTTCAGTGGTGGTTTGAGGATCCCTCTCATCCAGCGGCCAAATTGAGGTAGCGAGTCTTGAGGGATTACACGATTATTGTGCGAAGATATTTGACGTCCGAGCAGCTTTTGCTCCCGTTAGTGACCAACGCATTACCACATGAAGCCATATTCCAACATGATAATGTTTCTGTTCGCTGCTCGTGTACTACATAATGCTCGCTATCGTGCCCTGGAATCAGGGGCATGTGGTGGTGAGCCTGCAACTCAAATCGAAACCCGACTGGAACCTGGGGGTCATACTTGGACGCTAGGTGTACCAGAATATCGTGGTTTCCTGGCCAAACAGTGAATTGGTAACCACTTTTATGCAAGAATGGGTAATATAATTCAAGGAACAATCACTGGTCTAGTGAGACGGAACAAAACACTAAGCACAATAAGTCATTTTTCTGTGGAGTTCTATATTCTGCATCCTAGTCGATATTCGGCCGTTCTGATCAGATATAGTTTCGTTACAAAACACAGAAGCGTGAAAATGACGGTAGAGGGTCCCGTATTTCTGTTGCGTAGTGTACTATTTCTGGACAATACCCACCCGTTGCACAAAGAGTTGTCTTTCTGCTACTCTTGTCCGAAAACATCTTAACTTTCGATGTGTCACCTCTCCCAGTAACTTCGCTCACATGTTGACGAACAAAAAGAGAGAGAGAGAGTAGTTACTTAATTGTGCACTAATCCTCCGAAATAGGAATGTGATGGTTTTTTTGACTGGAAAATAAGCACATAAGCTCAACAAAGTCGTACAATGCAATATGATAAAACATTGTACTCTTTTTTCTACATGAGGAAGTTTCGATGAGTTCGGCGCATTGGATCTAGACTATATATGTCCGTTCATTATAACTTCGAACATCATTTGTAATAATTTCAGATGGTTTTACCCAAATGATTGAGAAGAATAAACGAAATGTTGTTATCTTTTATCCTGATGTTGTCAATTGTAAATCTGTGCAGCTTCCTTCGCTCTCCGCTTGTTCTCGATCGAGAACGAGTGAATTTCCTTGTTCCACCCACATGTCTGTAATCAGCGACCCCATTACGATCGGTCGATGATCAGTCGCACTGAATTTCGCTGCCGATCCTAGGCTCGTACACATGAGCGCACGCGCACGTGCACGCACTCACTAAGTTACCCAGCATCCAGTCACCACCTCAGGACCCTAATTTGAGCAAACACGGTCCTTACCGGTATGCCGAATAGAAACAACAGTCATATTGCGCTTTTGCGTGCAATGCATCGGGACACTTGGAGAACGATGTGCGCTTCATTGGGTGCGCTCGGACAGAGCTGCATCGTGCCATCACCCTAAAGGCTTTACGCAAAGCACGGCTTAGCACGATGTATGTTGAAAGTTCTTCGGGAATCTCATACAGATTCCTTGATACACTTGAAGATTGTGCAACAAACAATGATTTGCTTCTGAAAGACATGCGGCATATTGTATTGTATATATTGTGTATATACAAGCTTGAGCATAGCTGTACAACGCTTTTCCGTCCAGAAAATACCGCCAAAATTTGTTGGAGAGCAAAATGGGACCGGATTGATGCGTGGGACTGACAAAGAGTAAGATCAAAATGCAGTGGGGGCCACGTATCAGAAGGGATTTTGAGTGCAAACGTAATGGTGGATGCTGTTATGTGGCCAGTACATATACACATCTTACACGGGCTTGAGAACAAGCTTGGTGCCAACGAAACAACAATAGAGAAAAATACAAAGTCGAGGGATGGATGATACAGAGTCAACATAAAGATAAAAACAAGCGAAAATAATTTTCTTTTTTAGTATTTTTACCGTACACACTTTGTAATTTTTTCTGTCCGTTGTTTATGGGGAACGGGAAGTCAACAGACTGACCATACAGCATTCGCGCCACTGGATTCGGTTCCCAACCCTATTTGTCAGCGTCTCTAACCAACGGCAATCCTCATCCCTTGGGCCCCAACCATGAAGGCGGGAAGCACCAACCAAAGCTAACTTCTTCATGCCCTTGCTCCAAGTCATAACCCGACCGCCACACCGTTTCTTCCAGCCTTGTCCAGCACGTGCACAAAGAGCACGAAAGGGTAAACGATGGGCAGGCATGGTTCCAAGACTACGTCATTTAGGGTTATTACCAGAGACAAGACTAATGATGCGCAAATCGCCGCGAAGTGCGATCAAATCGTTTTTTTAGTAATTCTGGGAAAATGACAAGGGAACAGTAAGGAATGATAGGAGATACACACTGTTTCACAAACGTGAAAATGACAGGATGTGAAGCACTAAATTGCCGTGATTTTCTTTTTTTTGATAGGACAAGTAACGCAGTTTTCCTGCTGCGATGTCAGTGTGCGAAGACCAGTGCAGATTATGCTGCAGCGAAACACCAAGATATTTCACGTGGTTAATACGCGCGAGAGAAATATAATTAATGATGGAAGTGTCTTTAATGAGCTGGAAACGAACGGTGGAAAAAATACACTCGTGACATTCATTACTGTTCAACAGGAGACTAGACTGGAAAAGTTCTGAATCTGCGAAAGATTTGCAGTGAATTCGCCGAAGCTTGGTCTATTTGAAACAGACCTAACCAAAACAAAGTTATCAGCATATTTAAAGATGCGATCTGAATGGGAGACAGGTAAATCACTAAAGAATGTTGAAAACAAATACGGAAAAAGAACAGCACCCTTAAGTACACCGGTACTGGCTAACAGATGTTCGGAGACCTTTCTGCCTACATTGGTGCATTGTGTTCTTCCAGAGAAATAGTCTTCCAACCAATTTAGCAAATATGCGGGGCAGGCAAAAAAATTCTAGTTTTTTGAGAATCGAGTGGGGTGCATTGTCCAAAGCCGACGTGTAGTCAAGAAAAACACATCTAACTGACTTGTTGGAATCTTTGAGGGATTCAGTAATATGGTGCACAATGAACGTTACTGCATCACCTGTAGAGAGCTTGGGTCCGCATACAAACTGTAACTCGTTGGTCGGGCTTCGCACCGTGGTTTGAAGACGACGCAGCACAACGCGTTCTGCGAGTTTCAACACCGATGGAGGTAGAGCTATTGGTCGATACTTCTTGGATTCCGTCCGGCTGTGAGATTGTTTTTGAATAGGAATAACAGGATGCAAACAATCGGGAACGGAATGTGATTCCAGTGCATTGTTAATTACCAAAGTCATCAGATCACACAGAAAGCCGGTCCTATATGCGAGCACGTTCGTTGGAGAACCGTCTGGACCAGTTGAGATAGTTATCTTTGTTGATTTGAGAACTTCTATGGCTGATACCTCTTGATAGAAAACTGGGAACTCGGAAGTGGGTCGTCTGATTGTCGGAGAAATCGGACATCGAGACGGTTTACATCCATATTCACCGTCTTAGGCTTTCCCGTGTAACCGCGACGGGAGGCTTATCCCACACAACCTGTATTTGGTATTCCAGGAGCTTAGGAAATGTCGGGAGAAATTGACACCAAGGCGTGTAATCTCAGATTTTACCAAAAGGGACAGTCGACGAACCTTATGGTTGTTTTGCATCTTTTAGGCTGATTACTTCCTCCTGCCTAGTTGCTTCAGATGTGCAGAAACTACTCTTCTAGACTGGAGGTAAACAGTTTCCATATGCTAGCAAGTAGTAAAAATGCGCTTAATCACTTCCGTCGTAAAATTTACGGAAAAATACGGGGATGAACAGTCTTTTAACCACGACGTGACAACCAACAATAACGGTTGAGGAGTAATATATTCTCCGTGGGAATGGTTCTTTGTTCGAGGCGTATCTGTTTGGAATGTGTGTGCGATAAATGACCTCGGTAAGAGTATCTTTTAGGTCTAAGGTGTAATATACAGTGATCACTAGTGCCAGTGGGTGCACTTAGCCTGACAGAGAGAAGTTCTGAGCGGTTGGTCAGGATGTGGTCTAACGGGGAGTCGCCACGAATCGCAGTATCATACTAAAAGATGTCAGAGAAAGTGTTGATGCGTGATTAAACTCATCCACTATAATGTGAAGATTCTCATCAACCATAAGCACAGTGAAAAAAAAACAAATGAACCGTAGAAAATGTTAACTGATGCTTGTGAGCACCGTGGTGCTACGTAAATGTTGCTGATGCTAACTTGACCGGAACGAGGCAATCTCGGGCGACATGATACCGACAAACAATCGATGCCATCACATGAGTAGGAAAAATTACGGAGGGCTTGCCGCACCACTTAGAATTAACATAGACGGCAACGACGCGCCTTTCTTCTAATGATGCATACGGTCCTCACGGAAGCAGGCGAACACTTCTATTTGAACCATCGCGTCATTCATACTGTCATTTAGCGAAGTTTCTTGTGATCATACCGCACAGGTATTTCTAAAGCTACGGGCAGCGATCACGTATATGAGATCCATTGACTTGTTCAGTAGGGAACACGTTATATTTAACGCTAGGAACAGTCATACTGCTAGGAGCTGTGCATTTAAGAGCAGCCTGCCAATCAGCTCTTTTGCGTTTTTTTGCATAAAGACTCCATTTTCGGACTTCGGATGATGGGCACACATTTTTGTCCAAGCATATCTTTGATCGATAGCATAATGGTTTTGAATAATGACAAGCGGGCAACAAGCTAATGGGTTGAAAAAATAGGTAGTTTCAAAAAAGTGATTCCAAAGGTGGACCTACGCGTAGCGCAGCCATTCGAAGGGCGCGACTGGACACTGTCGACTGTTTACGTGCATGTTTTTGTTTTTGACGACGGATTAAGCTGACATTCCAGCATCCCTTCCGATTACATTGTACACATTGTGCACTCAGTTTAATGGGTTCACCACTTCCAAACTGATGAACAACCAGTTCGGTTGTTTCGTGTGACAAGCCGTTTGATTGCCGATGGAGTTGCACACTTAACGAAGGAAGGGTATTTTGCTATGATTTGTACATAAAAGTGCATAGTGACTGTTATTTCTGTTCGGCATACCGGTCAGGACAGTGTTTGCTCAAATTAGGGTCCTGGGGTGGTGACTGGATGCCGGGTGACTTATTGAGTGCGTGCGCGTGCGCGTGCGCTCATGTGTACGAGCCTAGGATCGGCAGCGAAATTCAGTGCGACTGATCATCGACCGATCGTAATGGGGTCGCTGATTAAAGACATGTGGGTGGAACAAGGAAATTCACTCGTTCTCGATCGAGAACAAGCGGAAAGCGAAGGAAGCTGCACAGATTTACAATTGACAACATCAGGATAAAAGATAACAACATTTCGTTTATTCTTCTCAATCATTTGGGTAAAACCATCTGAAATTATTACAAATGATGTTCGAAATTATAATGAACGGACATATATAGTCTAGATCCAATGCGCCGAACTCATCGAAACTTCCTCATGTAGAAAAAAGAGTACAATGTTTTATCACATTGCATTGTACGACTTTGTTGAGCTTATGTGCTTATTTTCCAGTCAAAAAAACCATCACATTCGAATTTCAGAGGATTAGTGCACAATTAAATAACTACTCTCTCTCTTTGTTCGTCAATATGTGAGCGAAGTTACTGGGAGAGGTGACACATCGAAAGTTAAGATATTTTCGGACAAGAGTAGCAGAAAGACAACTCTTTGTGCAACGGGTGGGTATTGTCCAGAAATAGTACGCTACGCAACAGAAGTACGGAACCCTCCACCGTCATTTTGGCGCTTCTGTGTTTTGTAACGAAACTATATCTGATCAGAACGGCCGAATATCGACTAGGATGCAGAATATAGAACTCCACAGAAAAATGACTTATTGTGCTTAGTGTTTTGTTCCGTCTCACTAGCTCTAATGTGAGAACTGTTCTGCCTTCGAATCATCGCGTTCTATCCGTGAAATCAAAGAATATATAGGTTATTGGTCCATCTGCTTACTGGTTGCACACAGCGCATTGGTTCGACTGATGTGGATGACCACGCCTTGAAGCTTAAACAACGCTGAAAAGATTCATATTTCATCCACTGATCCACTCGACCGATCGGCTGTCTTGGTGCTCGAGATTCCGTTGTCTCAAGCCTTCGGCTTGGTACCTCATCAATGCTGACTGCCAATGTGACTTGACTGTCCGCCTAGGCTGGGTAACACGTCCCCTCATACTCAGTAAATCAGCGTATGAGGAAAACTCGCCATAAAAGTGTAGGGACTCGCAACCCAGTTGGGCTACAGCAGTTACGGCTCCAAATCGTGTGTAACCGCCATTCTGCTTGAGGACCTCGATACATCTTTTCGGCATACTTCCCACAAGACCAGTGATTGTTCCTTGAATTATATTACCCCATTCTTGTCTGAGAGGGGTTAGCAATTATTTTTTCGTGTAAATTGTTCCCACCTAATCTGATGGTTTCCTACTGGTGCGTCGAATGGGATAGAGCAGGTCACCGGATTCTGCTCTGGCGGCGTTGCGTTCGATGGCGGATGCAGATATCGATCACCGGATCGCACTATCTTTCATACCTCGTTGTGAGACGTATTTCTTTTGCCTCACTTCCATCCGGGATCTACCGTCGTGTGTCAAGAAGGCTTATAGATTCAGCAGAAATGCAGGCTGTCAGGACTGCAAATCACTAGACGCGATGAGAGCAGCTCGTGCTTGATAAGCGCCCAGTGCTGATCGATGTTATCGAGTGAGTTATATCATATCTTCTCACCTCGCGCTTTTTTAGGTGACGGATAGGCGAGCTAGTTGAGGAAGCTGGTCGCAATTTAAAAGTCGTATCAACGTGGATTTAGAGCTCGCACCGATGCAAATAAACAGTTTGACGCAAGATGGGGCGTGATCACCGTCAACAGGAGTGCTCCAATACAAATGGCAGTCTTGTGTGCAGTCCCATCTTTTGTTGCTCATTGTGATGTGGTCTATCTGAGTTAGCTGTTGACTCAAAGAGGACAGACTCCACATAACATACGGGCGACTAGAGCGTGTGGACTTTGTATTTGCGGACAATGAGCGGTGGTCATAGCGTAGTGCTAAAAATCGTCTTCCGACGGACAAAAAGTTAACTCAGAAGAGCCTCCTAAATGCTCATCATTCGATGACAGCGTACCCACTCTAGCATTTGTGTTTTCCGCTGGAATCACGACATCGCCTTGTTCCTCTTTGAACAAAGGATAGTACAGCTTTTGGTAGGAGTTATCTTTGATTCCTGTGGGTCAGTACGTGTGCCAGCTCAACGAACAAATTGCATCCATCGCGACTTTGACTGGTCACTTCTCACGAACCTGTGATTCTCGTTGCGCAAAACCGACTCTCAGCTGGGATTCAGTCCAACAATGGGGCTATAGCCGTCTCACTAAGAGCTACGCCAGCACCAAAGAGATCAGAAACTGTGGCCTGAGGATCCTCAGAAGGGCGTAAATGAAGCTTTACTGAAGGATTGGACAGGGGTATCAACTAAATGAAAGAACTGGAGTCTTGAGTGCGAAGCTCATAAATGTAACACTCGGTTGCCAAGGTTTTCAAGCGTACGGGCAAAGCTTTCCGGTGATTCTCCACGCATCTGCGTTCTCATGTTGAAGGTGGCTAGTTTGGACTGGCATCGTGGACGAAAGTGTATCGGCCGGAAGTAACGGGTTTGGTGAGACTTGGAAGCTCCGCAGAATAAGGAGGCTGTACGTGATCAGAATTTTCACCAGAGGTACTGCAGCTGGTACGGACGACTGGACGTTCCGTTGGGTGAGAAAAAGGAAGACGAGGGGATAGGAAAACAAGTTGCGCTCAGTGCACCAGAGCGATCGTTCTTATGCATGAAAGAACAGTCAGTCAACGGTATAATGTCTCGTGGTTGCGTGTGTTGTGGCTGTCATGCTACTCGGCCGCCCTGTTCCAAATAGGTCTTTCGTTCGAGGATGCTTCTGTAGCTTTTGCACAGCCAAGTGCATCCCTGAAGTTAGCAGCATTGGTCCAGATGAACCGGTCGCCGTTTGTATGGTTTATTTGCCTCTTCTGTGAAACCTTTCTCAGGTAAGTAGGACATGACAAGGAGCTATGGCCTTATTTAGTGGTGGGCCACACTTACCACGTCACGGCAGTGTCAACAGATTCATGTGGCTTCTTAGAGCAGAGAACCTTAGCCAAGCGGAAAATCGCACCCCGTCCCCGAGCACTGCAGCTGATCTTCCACGATCGCTTATTTGGCGAGTCCATCTTATCCTCAATTAACCGCGAAAGTGCGACCGTTCTCTCCGCGACTTGAGAACCTGCATTCGAATTCTTTGTCTTCCTGATTCCGGCTGTTTTTTTTACTTCTCGCTTCTTTCCTTTTGCCCTTCGCTAGACGATGCTGGAAGGTAGAAAGCAGAACCAGAGCACAGAAGTGCGTTGGTAATGGTTGAATGAACTGGAAGTGGTACAGTTCTGCTTTCCCGGGCATCCTGTATAAGCATTGTCTTTCACTACTAAACTAAAATGGTTCGGAAGCAGAGGATTCTTTTTCCGGGAATTGATGGGCCCACTTAGAACACAGACTCTTACCTAATTGGTCGATCCAACGTAGGACTTGTGTTGAGGAATCAAGTGTACAAACGGTTGCCAATGGGGTGCGACGTTTGGAGGCCTGTTCCTATGATAATTCTATGTGGTTGATTTGAACGATAACAGGAACATCCTACACTACTGCGACCTTTTGAGAGTGCAATTTTGCAAGGTTGTAAACCAATAGATGTAGGTTTGAAACTGGGTTTTCAAAATTTCTGGAACATCTGACAAATAACCACTTTCTAAGGGCGCGACGTTTCAGGTATCTGAATGTAGTTCTGTTCGTGTTGTCGTTGAACTTTCCCACTTTTGTTCTGTTCTCGCACCATCAATAATGCCTTATTCTCATTGAATTTTGCATAGAACTCAACTGTCAATGTCATGGTTCCTAGTCATGTCCGTTTAATATCCGGGATTATCCACTTGATACATGAGAAATTTGAGTGCCCCGAATGTGATCCTTACTAGGGCCTCCTCATTGAATTGACCAGAGTTATGTTAGTTCTTCTTTGAAAACAAAATATTTGTTCCGAGTTGGTCCGCAGTGGTTCATGCCTTTGCATTTCTTGTTTTCTCACATGTACATTTCACAGGACAGATTTCTTCGCCGGACTTGGTTGGATGTTGTTGCGAAGTTTTTGGCTGGAAATCAACACAAACTGGCCGGACATTTTCTGGGACGAGTACGTACGCAAACCGTATGTACGCAAAAATCGCACATGTCTTCGCCCCGAGGTTAGCCGTACCATCACTTTCGGTCGAATGGGCATCTCAAGAGGTCAGTTTTTTGATACCTATCTCAGCACGATGCGTCTGAATGAGAAGTGGCAGAATTTTCTTCAACTGGATTTGACTTACCTTCACGAACCGGGCTATACAAAAAGATGGCTTGATTCGGTCTACAACAAGTCCATGGAGATTTCATTGGATCATTTCTTACAAGGCAATTTGCCCAACATTTCAACTTCATCCACGCGACGTCTTCGAGTCACCTATCAATCACAGGCCGATTTTGACAAAATTGCGAAAAAATTGACTCTGATGAGAGATATCAAATCAGGTGTGATGCGTAACGGGTTCGTCGGTGTGGTCCCCGTGAAGTGGAAGGATCGGTGGATCTATATTGCACCACCATCCACTTGGGCTGGCTACGATCTGTCGTGGACGTAGAACCTTCATCGGTTGTCTTATATCTGATTTCTTTCTTTCTCTGTTTTATAGTTTCACAAATGTGTCCGTGTTTAGAGTTATTCCGGTTCTGGTTGTTTTCCATTACGAAACTGAAGCAAAACTGTGATAACGACGACCGCAGCCAAGGCGATTTCAACAGAGATCGAAACGCAACTTTGCCGCAGATCATGGCTCTGGTCTCTTTGCCGGTCGATCGCGACATCTACTGCGCCTATTGGTTTTTTCTCTCACTACGGAGATTTTATCTTATTTCTTATCTGGGCACCCCGGTAACCGTGCTGACCAGGGACGATGGTCCTGGTGACTGAACAATTTCAAACGGAAAGATTATTGACCGATAAACCAATCGGCTAAGAACTGTTCTTGTCAGTCCTTCATTTTGCCTTACCGCCTTGCGGTCTCTCCCGTCGTATTTTCATTCGT
Organism: Fasciola hepatica; assembly: GCA_948099385.1. Taxonomy (NCBI): domain Eukaryota; kingdom Metazoa; phylum Platyhelminthes; class Trematoda; order Plagiorchiida; family Fasciolidae; genus Fasciola; species Fasciola hepatica. The sequence goes on along the minus strand of CANUEZ040000051.1, from coordinate 2,515,360 downwards.
CTGTCTTGTGCCAGCGTTATGTAGACGAGTGAAAAAGCCCAATGTATGCTTGTACATTTGAACTTCCGTACAGATACAACACACACACACAGACGTATTTCCCCACCCAACCTCTCCCCAGGCCCGTGTTGTGATCAGTTATTATTATTATTAGTATCATTCAGTTCCGACTAGGCACCCCTATCCTCATATGCATGTATCAATCTATTTGTGTTTTCTCGTACCGCGTTGTATGGGTTTGGTTCATTTGAATACGTTTCTTATTTCTCCAACGCGAGAAAAAATTGTGATATGTGGTGGAAAAAAACTCTTCTCGATTGTTTTGGCCGTGTGATTTTTTCCCGGTTTCACTTTCCTTATACGCATCGCTTTCAAATTACCCAGTGCTGTTGCACGGTTAATTTACTCTCATCGGGAAACCCCAGTATGGTATATGAGTCGTTTTTCGAAATAGTAAGTTTTTGTTTGAGCGAATCGCGGGCACTTGGCTTTTCTCAACTTCAGCTATTTGTGGTATTGATTTGACACTAGTTTGCCTTTTTTTGAAGAGCCCAGTACGTGTTGCAACAGTTTCCAACAAACGCTATATCATCATGTGGCGTGTTACAGTGGTCCAAATCGTTGAGAGTCCCAGACTTCCCGATAGCCGTGTGTGGCAACGCGTGTGACTCACAGTCATGCACTTCGACTGGGTTCAACTCCCATTTGTCGATTACTGTATTCTGCTCGGTCATGTGCAGGTAGGTTCGCATGCACACGTGCACTGTTCGGTCGACTGATTCGAATCTCTCAGACACCTGCACACATACAGAGTTGATGTAAGTCAAGCTTCACCCCCAAATTGCGCTGACCAATCAGATCGCGCCACTCGTTGAACGGCCTTGTGTGGCCTGATTCGATTGTACGCTTGGCGTGCGCTATTCACCTACATGTAACTGTGACTCACGTACTTACCTACTGGCTTGCGTTTTCACTTGCATGCCCGTGCTTGCTGTACACTGTTCCTGATTACGCGTTCTTCCGCACATACGTGTTCTTGTTCTGCTTACTGGCTTTTGGATTCAGTGGAGCTCAGTTGATATGCATTGCTAATGATTCCGAGCTAACCAACAGGTGTTCAGTGTTCTTCCACTGCTCGACAAATCTTTTTATAAACAATCCAAATCTTCTAACTGAGTTAGGAGAGTTTTGCGCCGATCAAAAAGCCCTAGACCTCGGTACTTTTTGAACCCACACTCCAGTACAGTGCATTTGCTACACAGCTTCAGACACGAGGCCACATCGGAACCTGTAGACAATACACAAATGGGTATTTGTTGTGTTCGTGAACGAATGCGCGCAGGTGCAACAACAAAAACGATCGCACTACATACGGAGAAAGCTGTATTCTGACCATGGCCAACTGCGTGGAGTGCAAATACGTAACAATCATTCAGGGACATAGACTCAGGTACCAGCCTGTGAGAAGTCATACTAGTACATACCCAGTGTCTGGATGAGTGATGTTTTAATGGGAGACTGCTGGCTGTGCACTGATTGACATCCAACATCAACCTTTCTGTTAACTGGACGATCGGTTAACTCCGCAAAGATCAAGCCTGTTTCCCGAATGGAGTGTCACTGTCTGTACATTGAAGAGATGTCAGGAAGGATAAATAAAGGTTTACGGTCATTCCTTTCATTACCTCTAAAAAGCTGTCGGGTATTTTTCCTGCTACCTCTCAGTTAATTGATATGTTTTTGGCTCGCAAGAATGGTCAGTCTCTAAGGACATCAATCGCTTTGGTTGTCTTCGTTATTGCGCTTTCTGTCAGAACAACGAAAGTACCCGATCGGATGAGTGCACTGGGTTTCCATAAGTGTCTTGGCATCTAAAACGATGTTCACATTGATCTAAACGTTCTGTTTCCAAGACTGGATGTGCGGTGTTCAGTTTTGTGCGATTAGTGTGTGAGGTCGGTTAAATCTTGTCACGCTGTTTCCTTATTTCACATGTTCGTCAGTCTTCCCTACTATGCACGGACCACCCGTCCGTCACGATGATGCTTCGCATAACATCTACAAGACAACCAGGGCATTGCATTCCACTACCCATGAGATGGAGAGCGCGGTAAACAGAGAGGAAGTGGTTAGGGTGTATTGCGAGAGCATGCACGTGTAACAGTCAAACGGCTATCGCGTGTAGTAGCAAGAGTTCAGATAAACAATAATGTGTTAGACAAACGGCAAAGTCGAATGTCGCTGCAAGAACGTCCTAGCATAAGTTCCTCAAATGTTTTGTTAGTTTCTCGGTGAGGCGTATTTCTGTGCGTAAAAAGGTCATCTAGAACGGCGTTCCCCCGGGTTTTATCCGAAAAATGAATTGCCTGGGTGGCTTCTTTCAATTTCTAATTAAAGTGTTCTGATATGTTGTTCGCCGCTGAATTATGCAGTGTTGTTCGTGAATGTGGAATAGCTTGAAGTTCCAGAAATGACTTGTAAACTGTGTCTCGTTGTCAGCTGTTATCTGCGTAGAATATGTTGGCACAAGCAACCTAGATCTTAGACAATGGAAAATCCATCACACCAAACTTACTATCTCCTACGACAAAGAAAAACCAGAAAATGCGTCGTAACCACCGAAGGTCAGCGTACACGCAATGGCTGGGTGAGTGACGTTGTGGATAGGAGACAGCTGGTAACGTATCGGTCGACCGTATACTTGTGATGATGGATGGCGGCCTACTTCTCCGGGGCCTCTTCGCACAGTGTAAGGCGTGTGTTGATTTTTCACGCGATGCACAGTAGCCTCGGTCCGGACGTTCCCTTATACACGCGTGTGCCACGTCTGCCTTTTCACTACAAATTGGTGTGCTCGCGTTTCGGCTTCTGCGTATTGTGCCTTCCACCCGTCATTCACATATCCCACCACCACATTTTGTGCACCATTCTCATCCGATATGGATTCTACTGGTACTTATATCAACCACAACACCCTCGAAGCTCCAGTCAGTGTGAAACTACCTTTTTTGTGTTTCACGTTCCTGCCTGTGATTCGCACAAATAGAGGCGATTTTCCACATCAGACGTGTGTTGTTAGTATTTGATGTATTCATACGTTATGCAAGGCCTTTCTGCCGAAGTTGCGGACTGTTGTGTTCACAATTTCGGTAACAGAAAGAAGGCGCACGTGTACCAGTGAACTTGTATTCAGTACAAACGTACGGCAGGCACAAGTACAGGCAAGCACGTGAAAAAGCGATACGTCCACAAGCGTCAGTCAAGGCTATATGCAATCGAAAGAGCAAGACAACTGTGCAATCAAGTTAAGCTGCACAAGGTAGTGCGACATGTTACACAATCTGATTGGTCAGTGCTGTCCTGGACGAAGTACGGCAAACGTCAGCTGTGTACGTGCTGGTGAGCGTGCGAGATTGTCTGTCTAAGCACATGCCTGTTCAGGTCGAACACAACACGGAGGAAGTGTGTGATCTTATTTATGAACCCCCACCGAACAATCCCAACGACGCAATCAAGAACGCAATTATCTATCGGATAAGATTGTTTGATCAACAGCACATTGAAGCTTCACAGATGTTTCCCTCGGCGATCGCAAGCCTTCTCAGCTTCTACGACGCATAAAGCATTTATCGGGATAACATAAAATAGGTGACTGTCTTAAGACATTTGTGGTGGGAACACATTCCTCCGTCGACCAGGGAAATTCTCGCATCCTTCGACCCGAGAATTTCGATTTTGAAGCAAGCAGTCACTGACAGAATACTGGAGTTGAACCCCACAAACACGCTGGCTGGTACGACGTCTCAAACATCGGTTCCGAATTGCATCTCGGATCTTAAAGAACAAATTGCTAATCAAACGTCCTAGGTGAATGCTGTTCTCCAGCATGTCAATCGCCAATGTTCCGTGTCTCGCCCGAAATCACCGTACAATCACTTTGCCTCTTCGTCCTGGCCATCATATTGTTGGTACCACCGACGTTTTGAGGAGAAAGTTCGTCGTTGCCAGTCACCATGTATTTTCAAAGCATCAGTTTCGGGAAACGAGATCGCCAGTCAATGATGGCGATCACTGCTACTGGCTTCAAACCTGGTCACTTTTTACACATTTTTGATCAGTCTACTGGAATTCGGTTTCCGGTTGACACAGATGCTCAGATCAGTGTTATCCCCATTCCGTTTGGTGAACATAATCTGTCACCTGCCACTCCCACTTTGCAGGCAGCCAACAGCTCGCCAATAAAGACCTGCGGTCAAAAGCTACTGACGCTTGACCTGGGCTTCCTCCGAAAGTTCCCTTGGATTTCCATGATTGCTGACAGTAATTGCCCTATTCTCGGAGCTGATTTCCTTTTTGCCTTTTCGCTTGTGGTTGATGTGAAGCACCGTGTTCTTTTGGACGGCAAAATATCTATTGAAACGTACGGCACATACCTCCATCAACTCTCTTTGAAAACGTCCCATGACAGTACGCTCTTCCTTATCCTCGATTTTCCGGCAGTCACCCAACCACAAACATCCCCCTCACAAGCACCGCACAGCGTCCAACGTCACATTGTCATCAAAGGTCCACCAAAATCGGCGCGTCCCCGCTGGTTATTATCTGGAAGACTTTATGTAGCAAAAGCAGAATTCGAACACATGCTGAGCTTAGGAACCATTCGTTCATCAAACAGTACTTGGACCTTCCCACTCCACATGGTTCCATAGCACAACGGCGACTAGCGCCCATGTGGTGATCACCGCGACTTAACAACGCCAAAGTACCGCACCGTTACTCAATTCCACGTATTCACGACTTCAACAGCTTGTGTGACAAACGCATTTTCTCCAAGCTTGATTTGGTAAGAGTGTATTACCACATTCCTGTCGCTCCTTAAGACATTCCGAAGACCGTCATCACGACACCATTTGGGTTGTATAAATTCTTGCGTGTCTTTTGGCCTGCCCAAAACCGCTCAACCATTCTAGTGGTTCATGGATTAAGTACTACGTGGTCTGGATTTCGCTTACGTTCATATTAACGACGTCCTCATTGCTATTACGGATAGAAATAAACATCGCGATCATTTGCGCCAAGAATTACACCGCTTCCGAAAGTATGGCATCTCAGTCGACTCCTCTAAATGCACCCTTGGCGCCAAATCTGTTGGGTTTCTTGCCCATTATTTTGACAGCGAAGGCATCCAACCTCTCCAAGGCAAAGTGAATATTGTCCATGACTATCCGGAAGCACAATCATTCAAGAGTCTCCGTCATTTACTGGATGTTGTTGACTCATACCAAACTGTTTGGAGATATTGCAGTCACTTATTGAACTTCTGGAGAAAGGGCTGCGCACGTTCATAATGACTCCCGAAGCTAAATCAGCATTCCAAGCGGCCAAGCAAGCGTTGTCCTAAGTTCCCACGCTTGCACACTCAAGCAATAACGGCAAGGCTATTCTCGTATTGCGGACAGGCGCCTCCCAAATAGAAGTTGGCGCTGAATCGCTACAGATCATTCATGATGTCAGACAGCCGTTGTCATTTTTCTCCTAAAAACTGCAACCGCCGCAGACCTGTTACAGCACCTTTGGCCGTGAACTGCCTGCGATCTACTTTGTTATAAAGCACTTGACACATTTTGGAAGGTAGAAGCTTTAACTTCACCGTTTACAAGCCTTCGACTCATTCATTCGCTTCAAGTAGCGACCGTTTTTCGCCCAGGGAAATTAAACACATCGACTACATTACCCCGATACCACCGATATAAGGTATATGCAGCTATCTAGTAATCTTGGAGCCGATGCCCTCTCTCCCTCAGGTATCCGTCAGCTAACCAACCAGGGGGCATTCAGCTGGCCCGTGTAAACAGGCTCAAAAGAATGACCAAGGTCTATGGAGCTACTGCTCATCGTCCTCGCTGTTACTGGGAGACTTGCTGTAGTGATTCGAACGCCTTCAAACGCAGTCCAGTGCGCTACGGCTCCATTTCCAGTATCCAACGAAGCAGATAAAGCCGGATCGTAACCGTTAGATCTTAAAAATACAAAGAACTCGCTATGTGATTGGTCATCCCGTTATCTGCCAGTAAGTACATGCCTCCTTTTGTATGTAAACGAGCTAGTACCGACCGAATGTGACATAATACATTTTTCCTTTTCTTGTCTGTTCTTGTCCTCCTTCCAGTGCGTTATTTCATTACGTACGATTGTCCGGGTGGGTACGGTTCTCATACTTGCCGCTACTTGACAGAAACGGTACAATTGCTTGCAACGCCTCCACCGACAAACCTTTCCCTTTTGTTCCATGTTTCTTTCATCACACGATTTCTATGCATTTGCATACCATTTTTGTGGCCATTCAGCCACCGTCACACGTGATACGGCCAGGTACAGGTATTGCGAATATTACGGTTGGCGTCGCGTCATGGAGCTGCCCAGAAGTGGGCAGCTGAACCTGCACGCTGGTACATCTGAAGTTAAAGACTGGATTGAGCGTTTCGAGTTATGGTGCAGCATACGAAAGGGTGTGAAGAAGGAGAACCAGACCGAATTTCTCCTGACGGCTGGCAGTCTTTCATTATACTGGTTGACGAAAAACCTTGCAAATCTGAAAGCTCCTGCTGCAGTTCCGTTCGACGACTTGAGGGCTTTACTGCTAGGCCATGTGGTTCCGGTCAATTTCCAGGCGACCGAACGTACCAAATTCTACTCACTAGTTCGTGGTCCCAACAAGAAGTTCCGTGAATTCATCCTGATAATACAGACACAGGCTGCAAAGTGTAATTTCGAAGATCAGTTGAAGACCTAATTGCATCACCGCCTCATTGCCGGCATAAATCATTTGGAGCTGGATAAGAAGCTATCGCTGAAGTCCGACCTCACGTTTTCTGAGGCCCGGCCAACGTGCGAACAATTCGATGATGTAGCCGATGCGATGGCTGAACATTCCGTGGTGCACTGTCAACGAGTTCGTCCTCGTAAATCAGCCCGTTTAAGTTGAACGCCTCAACTTAAGCCTGCCAAAAAAGTGATTCCTGAGCACAAACCAGTGCAATCGAATCGTTGCTTCTCGTGCGGCGAATTCTACCTGTCGCTTTCGTAACGAGGTGCGCCATTCTTGTGGAAAGCTTGTTTATGTCCGCAAGATGTACCGCCAATCCAAGTGCAATGTGACGAGTGAAAACCCCGAGGATCCGAAAAATGATGACAATCCGGTACACACACTGAAGATTTCGAGTGAATCCAACCAATTTCTGTACAAACCAGTCCACTTCGAATGTAGCTTGAGACATCAGTTCAGTGTGGATACTGGGAGCTGTGAGTCCATTATTCAGAAATCAGTGTTCGACTTGATTCAGCCCAGTGTACCCATACACCCTGTTGCTGTGCGCATTCACGGTGTTACTGGTCATCGGCTTTCACTGCTGAGCGAGACTACATTAATGGTTCGGTTAAAGAGCGACCATACCCCGATACGGTTCCTGATTTCCGTAGATAGTCCATCGTTTCTGGGTCTGAGCACCCTGCGTGCCTTGAAGCAGTCGGTATCCCTCAAAATAACACCTCACAATCCAGTGGATCAGCTCGTTCTTTAGCAATTGATCGCACAATGCTCCAACAAAAAGGTGGCATGACAGTTGAGCCCGCCGCGCCCGTGTCGAGGGAAGAACTGTGGAAGCAGACAAAACGATACTACTCATCCGTGATTTTGGCGATCAGGAAGGGATGGCAGCCCGAGGTGAAGCAGAAGTTTCCTCAGTTCTTCGCACTGCGAGAAGAATTCAGTAACCAACTCGACGACGTCCTTGGTCGAGGTAACCGGCTTGTCATTCCACCTACATTGCGCAAGTCGGTTTTGGATGAACTACACAGAGGCCACTTGGGCGTGGGTAAAATGAAGTCATTGGCTCGACAGATGTGTTGGTGGCCGGAATCGGATGCGGATATTTGCACTACGGCAAAGAACTGTGATACGTGTCTGCACTGAGTCTGCACAACTGGAACTCATGGCCCGAAAGCTACATTCCATGGCAGAGGGTTCATACTGACGTGCGTGGCCCATTTTTGAACTGGTATCACGTCCTTGTACTGATCGACTCCTACTCTAAATGGCCGGAAGTGTTCCTGATGAGTTCACCAACCACCTCCTTCGTAATCCAGGTGTTACGGAAATGCTTCATCCGAGAAGGAATTCCACAAATACTAGTCGCCGATAATGGATCACAACGCTGTGCGGCGGAGCTGAAATGCTGGCTTGATGGAGTCGGGTCTCGGTATCTACATACGGCACTACGCCACCCATGTTCTAATGGCGCAGCGGGAAACTTGGTGCGTTCTGTGGAAAGTGCAATAACATCAGCCAACCCGAGAACGTTTTCCGACCTGAAAGCGTTCCTCGACAATTTCCTGTTGCAGTACAGAAACGCAGTGCATACAACCACTGAGGAGAGTCCAGCCGTTCTCTTCAGGTCTAGAAGACTACGGTCATCGCTGATGTGTCTTCACCCTAATGATGTCTCACACTTCCGTGACAACGAGCTTCGACCAACTCGTGGAATTATCACAAAACAACTTGGCCAATCTATGGTTGAGATTACGGACCTGGATGATGCATCGGTTCATCGGCGCCACGTCAGCCGAATCCATTTCAAAGTGGTAACCGCAGATGTAACCGATCACAAGGCTGAGACGACCGGGGATCCAGACGGTGACTACGTTGATGACGGTGATCCATCTACTCCGCCAGCTGAAACGACTGTCACAGCGGCCGAGCCACAGCCACCAGCTCCAGTCCAGAGATCATTACGACAGGCGAGCCAAATTGACGAGGAACTCGTGGAGGAGGGAGGTTGTGGTGATTCAGTAGCTGTCACACATGGTACGACCAGGTACAGCTTCGTAGCCACGCTTGCGGATGAGTGTAGTAGTCACAATGAACTGGACTGACAGGACGTATTGAAATTGCCCCCACGAACGAAAGTAGCAAGCGATCCTGATTGGTCGGGGCTCACCCGCGTGCGTGGCTACGAAGCTGTACCTGGCCGTATCACGTGTGACAGCTGCTGAATCATCGTACAGAGTCTTAACGGATCATAATCGCCGCGTACAGGTACGACAAAAACGCCCTGTGATTGGTCATCTTCTAGTCAGCCAACTGTTTTTTTCTTATTTAACATATTTATACAAACCAGTTCTGCAATAGAATTAACTTGCTATTCCTGGAGCCTTAGTGTTCTCGTTACTTTGGTTCTCATAGTTTCGGGCAGGAGTGATTTCAATACATCCCATCAATTCGGGTATTGCGAATATTACAATATCCCATTCTGGAAAACGCGCCTCCATCAGACCTGTTTCCGAATATGAATAGAGACGTTCGTGTTTGGTCTAGACAGTGCATACCCTGTCAACGGACCAAGATTCATCGGCATTGTTGTGTGGCCAATCCATGTGTCACTGGCTTTCGCACGTGATTCATTCCGGTCCCGTTGGCCTTGGATTCGCGTGAGTGATTCCTGTCTATCGTACACTCTGCTTAGTGCTACTTTACCAATCACACGCGGCTAGACGTGCGTGTGACTGACATTGGTCCTTTGTTCCTGTCCGCTTGACACATTATTATGCATGCGTTTGCTCGTAGATGATTCACTTGTTTGTCCGCTTGTCTGCTTACGTGAGTGTTTACTGATGTACCAATGAGCGGATCTGTTGCGCCCAAATACCCAAAGACCATGCACGTTTTTCTCATGTCCACTCAGATATTGTTGGTTCCTCATCACCGGCCGACGAATGCCGTTTTCTCCTCACATATGTAGATCGTTTTACGCGTTGGCCTATGGCTGCCCTCATCGCTAACAGCTCCAGTGTAACAATTTCTAAAACGTTGTTACACCATTGGATTTCTATGGTTGACGTCCCACCTACGATCATCCCGGATGGAGGTGTACAATTTCAATACAAGCGGTTCCGTGATTTTACCCCTCGCCGTGGATTTTAACATATTCGTACAACTGCATATCCCCCATCATCCAATGGACCAGTGGAAAGCTTTCATAGACAACTAAAAGCTCCTCTCACCTCTGCCTCTCATTCCATAAAGTAGACGGAAGCTCTTCCGTTAATCATGATATCCATACGCGCTAATCCAAAGGAAAATGTAATTTTTTGCCCTACTGATTTGGACTTTGGCATACCCCTACAATTGCTCGGTAAGTTTTTCGGACAGAACTCCGATGTTACTGACCCCTCTAACTTTTTTTGGCAATTACAGTTGTACATGAAATCACTCCGTTTGCTTCCAACTCGGTTCTCCATTCGTCCTACTTACATTCCCAAAGACTTAACTACATGCTCTCTTGTTTTTCTTCGTTGTGATGCTGTCAAACCCCCGTTGCATCCAGCATACTCGGGCCCGTTTCGCGTCATTTCCCGTAATGATACATTTTTTGTCATTGATCAGGCCGGTCGACCAGACAAAATCAGTTTTGATTGCCTGAAAGTAGCATACCTTGATTCGGACTATATGACTTCAGTTCCCTCCACGAAAACTTCTACTTCTGTTTCCAAGGCCCCTGATCCACATGTTTCTAACAATCTGAGTACTTCCCAAGAGACTGACAGCCGCCCTCCTCTCACAATCAGTTCTGGCCACAAGATTGTTAAACCTGCTCGTTTTCAACTCCCGTAGTTTTTTTCCACGAGCGTCTATACTTATTTGGCTGATGTTCTCAGAGGGAGCATTGTAGAGCGTGTATTGGTTTTTACGCCATGCATGGTGGCCTCGGTCCGGACGTTTTGCCGATTTGAATTTTCCTCAGCCCTGCTATGCCGTCCACTCTGGTTTGCTGCGTACACGTATCGATCCATAGTCAGCTGATTCTACTGACACACTCCCATGCATGTACGGTCCTTTTGTACACACGTTTGCCGTTGCACCACGGCTACCTTTACAGCACTACCGCATCCAACACTGCACGTTTCCGGCCCGTGAAAAGCACTCGAAAAGTCACCAACATAACCCAGTTTGAATGGACCCTGGAAGTCCCGCTTCGTCCCCAAAACATTCCAGGAAGTTCCGTACGTCTGTCTCCACGAACAGCTTGGGCCATGAGAACTTCCTCCTTACCATGGCACTAAATGTTGTGTTCCAGAAGAAATGCCGAGTCAACAGTTTATTTGTTGTAAATCATGCATTCGGGCAACATCACATTTATTCAGCCATAACAAAATTGCCCGTTTTGCATCAAAGATACCCAGTACCCTCTGGGTCAGTCCTTAAGCAGTCGGAGAATGTAATCACGATATTTGCCTGTCTTGATTCGACTATTCGGTTTCACCATTTATACAGTGAGTAGTGCGCGTACCTTACCCCATCCGTATAAAAATGTCTGTACAAGGTATTGAAACGACAGCGTTCGGTTCAAACCTCCGTGGTATGAAGTAAAGAAATCGCAGAATAAACCAGATGATAATAAAACAAATTTATTAGTACGCAATACATTCATTTCTAGGCGGATTCAGTGCATTGTACCATGTTAACATTCGCTTTCGCCGTTTAGTTATCGATCCATAGGTCTTCAGAGCCGATCGGTCAATGCGTCGATCGGTCGGTCGGTATCGAGAATAAATCAAACATACGAAATACATTGATGCCCACAATATGTGGAAAAAATCCAAACTACGAAGTTAAAACAAATTATCTATTTTCTTTTTTCTAATTTTTATCATATTATAATAGTGCAATACTTCATGGAAGTAGCCGTAGTCAATCTAAGGCTGCGAGTAGGGGAAAATGACTCGTGAAGGTGCGGGGACTTGAACCCGGGGCAGAAAGGTCCAAGTTCACCATGATGACCGTTTGATCACCACGGGCCACTAAACCAGCACATCACAATTTGTAGTCATTTTTAGCGAGACTCAGTAATCACTGAAACTAAAACCTCAGTTTACCATTCACCGCATCACATCATATATATAAATCAAACTGAAATCGTGTCCGTACCTATCTTTCGATAATTGATGTTTCGAATGAATGTTATGCATTCCTCCGTATTGATCGCTAAATGAGACCTTCATTCTTTCTCTGTCCCTAAACTTGCAACATTTTTTTCTCCTTTGCATCATCCAAAAAACAATTAGATAGCTTTGTTCGTTCTGTCATTAACTCTGATCAATTTTAAAAGGAATACGTGATATCAATTGATAAACAAATATCTGAGCCCATAATTATCAGTTTATCACTTTCTTTCTCAATTCGGTCTACTTTGCCAGTGTACTGGATAAACAAAGCCATTTAACCACGTTTCTACCGTCCATTTTGTGCCCACTTTATTTTTCTCACATTCAAACAAATAACTGCTGAAATCGACGTGCACTTCGTTTCGTTCGGTTAACTTCCGCTGAGAAGATGGGTGAAATTAAACGAAGTAAATAGGATTTCTACCCACTAAACTGATATTTCACCCAGCATCAGTACTGTACCGATCCCCAAGATGCATTGAAACGGTTGAACAACTATTCTGTGTTCCCCGATCATGCATTAGGATTTCTGTTTATTCCACAAACCACTCTTTAATGGATTCTACTCCATGATAATCTTCACAACAAGGTTCCAGATCGGGTGGAGTTTAAATATTTGCTTCAAACCATTATTGAATAACTTAGTGGCGTGCTGGTCAACGACTCGGTAAGCTATTTTCGGTTCAATGATTTTCGGCACCTTTCGGTGGTACAGAAATATGGTCTAATTTCTCCCGTTTTTCATGCTTACGGCAAACGAAACTCCCACCTTCCTCTCTCTCACTCTGTAGTGTGTGTATGTGTGTGTTGAGCTTGTGCATGTGTATTAGTCAATAGAGTGCTACTGGGAAAGCGTCATGCAGAAATGTTACAACAAAAACAGATCGTATTCCTATTCAGACAGGCCAGAACGAGCAATTCATGCAGCGTGTGTAATGTGGAATCCCGTAAGTCTACAAGACACGCGCTTCCCGATTACACGCAATCCTGATAGACTTCATGCAGTTCAGAAGCAGCAGTACGTTTATTGAACGGCAGACGGAATCGAATGAATCATAATTGACTCTACAATGGTTAGTAAACCAGCAAAACAACGCCCAATCAACAATCGTGAGCGTCAGGTGATCAGACCGTGGCTATAGCGAAGAGACAAGGAACGGAGTGGGCAGACAGTAGACTAATTAAACAAGCACCGGGTAAACCGGACGAATAAATAATGCCAGAATACAAACAAATACCGTCCCAGTTACTCTGATAAAGAACATGCAGCAAAAACCTGCGATAAATCAGTTTGGAAGCGTGCATGTCAAACATATTCGTTGACGCGAGAAAATTGTCTAAAAACAGCAAGCCATCGGTCAGTCACTCAGTCCGGTAGCATGACAAAGTGCGGTATGATGAACACACTTAACGCGAATCAGTGAAGCACTTTAGCTGGCGGATGACACAGCCGAGGGAAAATAGAATCGATCATGCCCGAGGTCCGTCGGGCACATGCGAGCAACAGGGACAGGCAGAAGGCGAGCAGACACACGAAACCAGACGACTGCAGTCACCAGCGCATCCATACGATGAATGTACAAATAACACAGGACCATAGAACCGCGTGTGCGTTCGGGTGTGTGTGTGTTGTACGAGTACTGCACCGCCGGGGTTTAGGTAACGATCCACCGTCGAATCCCACTGCGAATAATCGACTGGTAGTTAACGCTCAAGTTATTTTAAGCCGCAGCTTACATTAAAAAAAAACCCTTCAACGTTGTCGGTCTCCTTGCTGAAATATTACGATAAACCCATCTCTCGCTCTGTTAAAAAGCAATCTTATATGATTGAGATCTTCTCAACAGGAAATCGCTTGTCATGCTATTTGGGTCTGTTCATCCTCAGTCAAGTTCATATCATCAACACGTGTACTAGGTCACCCCGGCTGGAGTGAAAACTGCTACCCCAGACATAAAGCAATCGATCAACTTCAGTGACAAATAAACCAAATTGAGTTTTCCTTTTTTACGCATTACTGACTGCTTAGATTCATTGATCCGTTTAACAGATCGGTTCCTATTGTATTTGTTTGTAAATCCCATGTGGTTGTCACAACAAAAACGGGTAAAATAAGAGAATACACCTATTCTTTTCGGCTGTTCCATGGAATATCGGTGGGGATTCGATCTGCAGTTCACGCGGCGCAGCACGTCTCAGATTTCCGATCGTGGACAGTGACAAGCAGGCAATTATAAGCAGTGTTAACAAGTAAAACAAAATCCAACCGTGATTAGTCAACTTATATTCTACAAACTAGCACACTTGCGAATACTATATATATATATATATATATATATATATATATATATATATATATAATATCAGAAAACAAGGCGTAGGCGAACATATGTTTTCGGTGATTTCATTCTCAAGCCGATTACAATCACATTTATATGAAACAAAATAAGGGAAGGAAAAGGACAAATTTAGTTAGTTAGTCAGTCAGTTAGTCACTCGATTGGTTGGCCGACCAATCGATAGATGAACAGCGGACATGGTAAAATCACGTGTCGTCGTCAGAGGCTTGGATCGGCATCACATTCGAGCATGACGTCATCGACCTTCGGCCACGGAAGTTCAAGCGCTTGGACCGGCTTCTTTTGTGAACAAAGCTTGGGCCGCAATAGCCGGATGCTGATTGCCTCAGCCGTCGCTAGTGTCCTATATCTGACTGATTTTGACTCATTCGGTTGAACCCTGTATAGGACACTGAATGATGTGGCCGGATCAGCCTTGTGGCCTGTGTCTAACAGATGGGCCAGAATGGAGCTCGATACAGCCCCTCTTCCTCCATGTTGAAGCCAACGTGGTTGATGCTCTTTAATGCGTTTAGATAAATGCACCACAGGTGCACTTGAATTGATGAATAATCATTGAAGAGGTCAACAAAGGCAACTTATCCTTGTTCTCGCATTTTATGATGGTCCATGTCGAGAATAAGCACCTAAGCTTGGCAGCGTTGAAAGCGGTTTTACATGTGGCAGATAAAACCCTGCTTACTCTCTCGGCAGCCGCATCCCCCTTGTAAGGGAGTTTGAGGAACAAGGTTTTCTTTTCCACCTGTGATATCCTTTCTGGCTCTGTTCGGCATTTTATATTACGTTCAATGAATCTGTCGGGGTAGCCGTTTTCCGACAGAATTCGACGAATCATTCTTAACTCAGCCTCTAGTGTATCATCCGAGCAAATACGTGTAGCTCGGGATACTAAGCATCTTATTAAGTTTCGCTTCTGTCCGATTGGAACAAAGCTGTGGAAGTTTGTATATTGCCCAGTCCATGTTTTCCTGTGAATTCCCCTTTGGATAGAGCCGTCCGCGCGTCTTGTTAGATCAACGTCAAAAAATGGGAGATGATTGTCAACTTCCGTCTCAAACGAGAACTTTATGGCTGGGTGTGCAGCGTTGAATAATCTTATCACTTCTCCCACGTTCAAATTCCGCTCACCAACACAAAATATGTCGTCTACATAACGGTAATATTAAGTTAAACACTCTATAGTTGCATTCAGTTCATTGGCTTCCAACTTGGCCATGAAGATATCGGCCAGAAGTGGACTCAAGGGGGATCCCATTGTGACACCATCTTTTTGTCTGTAGTATGCGCCATTGAATAGGAATTGTACATTAAGTGTGCACCTAAGCATCAATTCTTTTAGGTTATCCGTCGGAATTTGTATCGATATACCTTCTCTTTCAATGAACGCGCAAACAAAGTTCACTGTTTCTACGAGGGGCACATTGGTGAACAGAGATTTCACGTCTAATGAAAAAATCTACTTCTGCTGAACGTTCACATCTTTGATGGCCTCAACGAACTGGAAGCTGTCACGAAGCATGTGCTTGACAAGCCTTTGTCGAACTGGCTCCGATAGTCCTACCAACCACCGTGCTGTAGCATGATAGGCCGAGTTAGTCATAGATAAAATCGAACGAAGGGGTAGGCCAGGTTTGTGCACTTTTGGTGAGAATAAAATCGCCGAAAACATGTTCGCCTACGCCTTGTTTTCTGATGTTATTCAAGAACTTTTTCCGTTTACTCAAGAATCGATATATATATATATATATATATATATATATATATATATATATATATATATATATATATATATATATATATATATATATATATATATATATATATATTACCACCGGCATGAGAAAAATCAGCGCAAAGAAAATAGAAAAATTATAAAGTGAGGGGGGGAGGGGTAATGAGTCAGCGTAAAGATTACGGCAGGTAAAAGCTTTTCTCAATGTTTCCGCGCTAAATGTTTTGTAAATCTTTGTGTATTTTTCAGTGGTTCATAAGGAATGTAAAATCAACAAGCAGGCCATAAGCCGTTCGCGCCACTGGACACGGTTCCGAGCCATATCTCTCAGCGTCTCTAACCCACGGCAATCCTCAACTCTTGGTTCCTAACCAGGAAGGCGGGAAGCACCAACCGAAGCCAAAGCCGAAGCTAACTTCTTCATGCATATGCGCCAAATCAAAGCCTGACCACCGCGCCACTTCTTCAAGCCTTGCATAGTACGTCCATTAAGAGCACAAAAGGGTGAGTGATGGAAGTGGTCGGTGTACTCGCTAGGAGTACCTCCGGCCATTTGGAGTAAGAATCTATCAGAACCAAGGCGTGGTATCGGTTCAGCAATGGGCCTCAGAAGCAGACATGGTTACTCTGCCACGAACCAATGATTCCAATTGTTTTCTGGTCTCCACTTAATTTTACGTAGACATGCATCACAGTTTTTTCCGCAATGCAAATTTCCGCTTCCAATTCTGGCCACCGGCATATCTGTTGGGTCAGTTGTTGTGTATGGTTCAATTTGTCACATCCGCACTCGGAGTATTTCAGATGGACACACACACACATTCAGCGAACAATTCATTGGTATCTCATACGCGTGGACCCATGCACGTACACACTCGTACAGGATCGTTGCTTGCCGCGCTCCATTCCGGACTGCGGTGACTAATCAAATACTGTCACGTGTCCTACGGTCTTGAGTGGCCTGATCCAACGGTAGGCTCGACTGGCATGTAACTATGACTTGCGTACTTACTTAACTGCTAGGGTTTCTGTCTACACGCCTGTGCTCGGGCTAGCCGTGCGTTCATGCTGAGTACACATTCGTCCATGCACACGTGTTTACGTTCTGCCTCCCGAATTTGAGTCACAACACCGGGGACTTCATTGTCTCCACGCCCAAATGGCCTTTGTGCAATTCATCCAAAACGGATTACCACAATGGAGGTAGTATGACAAGTCGGTCATCTCGCTAAAGGATTCCTTTCGATTGTATGCTGAATTCCTCTGGGTATACATAATTGAGAATACTTGCTTTTCACCGATAAGTAGTAGCGTTTTGTTTGGTGCCCTAATTAATCACTCGACACAGAGGCCGCCGGTGGAATGAAATGGCATTGTTCTGCTGCTGCAAATCGTGAGTATCGTGACAGGATTGCTTGCTAGGTTGATGCATAATATTGCGGTTATGGGCCACCGCTAAAGCATAGGAGCCGGTGATTTGGCGATAAGTTTGTCTAGGTTATGTAGAAACTGGGGGGTTTGTTGGTCGGTGACAACCTCAGTCTAAATACCCGCATGTGCAGTCGACGCACCACCCAGAAAAGGGTCTAAGCTTCCTTCTGTCTCTGAGAATAACCTCTTTTTTGCAGCATAGAGTAGAAGCGAGATACATACTGTAGGACATCCTTCCTGTTCCAGAACAACTGCTATCCCAAATTCGGACGCCTCGGTGATCAGCATGGTTCGTTTAGACGACGCGAATGGGGTTAGTGTTGTTCGGTCAACGATACTTTGAATAAGACGGTGTAGTATCTTTTCACACTGCTCGCCCCACTGTTACACGTCGGACTACTGGGCCAGGAATTATGTTTGTGCTCATGTCGGGAAGTTCGAAATGAATCAGGAATAGTATTGCAGACATCCTAGGACTGATCGTAAGCGCACCTGATTCTCAGACGACTCACTTCTTATCAGTATTTTAAAACGATATCGATCCGGTTAGTACCGTTTGCATTGAAGATAAAGCCGATGAAATCCAGCTCACTGACACGGAATTTTCACTTTGTGTCTTTCGATCGAGACATTTTCTTCCACAAACCTCTCCAGTAGCTGTTGCAATCGGTGATCATATTCTTCCTTTGTGAATTCAGAAATAAACACGTTATCCTATTGTGCCGCCACACCATCAGTACCATGAGTCGTTTCGTCACATGCGGTCTGGAAGATCCCGGACGAAACATACAGTCCGTATGGAAAGAAGTTGTATTGAAACATGCCTCACGGAGTGCTGACGGTTGTTAGTGGCTTGGACACCGTGTGCAGTGGAATTTACATATATGCACCAGTGAAGTCAATTTTTGAAACATCCATGTTGCAAGCATACATTTTATGGTGTGCTATGGCTCCACAATAACCGTCGCGCATCTCTGCAACCGCAGATTTCAGAGTCCACCGATAATCCCAGAAGTGTCTCTCCGTCGTTTTTCATTGACACCACAATCGGAGTTGCCGAAGTGGATGAAATGAGGGGTATGGTAACCCCGTCTTGTTCCGTCTTGGTAAGCACTGTCAGAGCACCCTCTCTCTGGCCGTACGGCACTAGTCGTCGCTTCAAGAATACTGGATCACTGTCAGCTTCCAATTTCTCAGGTACAAATGCCATCTCATCGTTGCTGTTGGAGTATAGTATGACCATCTTCTGACGGACTAGCTTGTGCTCGAATTAAACAGTCATCTGCTCCGACAGACTCTCTCGCACGCACACTTGATCCAAATCTCTTGCACTCATCGACATACGCCTGAAATCGTACCCACACGTACATGGTTGATGTTAGTCGTGCTTGGTCCCGGATAGCAAATCGTACCACGTGTTGAACTACCTTGTGTAGCCTAATCCGATGGTTAACTCGTCTTACGCTTTCTCCGGTATACAACGCTGATCCACGCACTTGTCTATATATTTGAGTTTTAACTTGCTCGCTTGTGCTTGCACTTACCGTACGTCGCGACTGAATGCACGCTTATCCGTACAAGCGTGCTTTTCTTCTGACTAACAAATCCGGGACGTAACGAAGTTCATTCACCGAAGCATCGCCGGTTGTCTGGTGAATCACTGAATGGCCGAATGCACGCAGGGTCCTCAAACCCAGGATCGACAGACTGTCTACTGGAATTAGGAATAGCACCGGAACGTACTCACTGTTCAACCAGGCTCTCAGTGTAGTTTCGTTTGTACAACGATCAGTAACACTGTGAATGTGCGCGTCAGTGGGTTACGTGGGCACACTGGGGTGGCTCAAGTCAAATACTGACTTGGGAATGAAAGACCCGCGGCTTCCACTATCCACAACGAAATGAAATTCTACAGTTTTGTACAGGAATTGGTTAGAATGACTCGCAGTTTTCATCGTGTACACCGGATTAGCATCATCCTTCAAATCATCAGGGGTGACATTCACCACATTGCATCTGGACTGGCGGATATGACCGGTCTTCCCACAGGACTGATGTGCAGTATTACGCAAGTGGCATGTGGAATAGAGATGAAATTCACCACACAAAAAGTAACAGTTCAGCGGTGCTGATCTGCGTTCATGATCGGCCATGATTGCTGGCTTCGACTGAGATTTTTGACATGAACTGTCTTGTTTACCGGAATGAATATGTTGGTAATGCACCATGGAAAGTTCGACCATCGCTTCACATACGTCATCGGATTGTCCACATATTGACCAGGCTTTAGAAAAAGTCAGGTCTCGCTTGAATAATGGGTTTTTCCGCAACTTCGGGTGATTTACGCGGGAAATTAATCGATTACGCCGTTGGGTCTCCGGCTGAACCCGAAATCACACCCCACAGCCCGCATTTGTCTAGCATAAGGCTGAATTCGCGGAATACCATACTAGGACCATGAACCAGCGAACGGAATTCAGCACGTTCAGTCGCATGGAAATTGACCAGAAAAACGTGATCTAGGATCGGAGCCTTCAGCTCTCCGACTGGGACTGAAGCATGAGCTGCCTGACATGCAAAGTTTTTCATCAATGAGTACAATGAACTGCCGCCAATCATCAGTAAAAACGAAGTCTGATTCTCCCTCTTCGTATAATTGCGTATGCTGCCCCATTGCTAGAACCTTACAATGCAAGCCTCTATCTCGGATCAAACCGACATACGGGTTCAGTTATTCAAGTCTGGGCAGCGCCATCGAGCGACACCAATTTTATTTTCCATTATTCTCGGATTAATAGGGCCTACTGAAATCACTCCAACCCAGAACAACGCAAACCAAACTAAAAAAGTTCAAGGCTGCAAACCTGAACATTAATTCGATCTCAGAAACGATCTGCATAGATTTGCTGCATGAAGGGAAATAATTGGTAAATCAGGACTCGGCCAATCACAGCGAGCTTTTTCTGTGCTTATCCACGGTGATCCTGATTGCTTGGAGCTCCTTAGCGTATGTAGCCACGAATCTGTACCGGTCCGTGCCTTATTGAATATTTGTTAAATCATTTCATCATTCTTCAGTCTGGGATCGATTACTGTGTAAATTCAAAGTTCAGTGGTCAATGACTCCATACCACTTCGCCAAATGTTGAAATTGTATCTATCCGACTAATTCCACGTAACGGAGTAGCTCATACCCAGACCACTCGCGCTACTGACGGATAAGATCAGACAATAGTAGAAATGTGTTCTGTCATGTTTGATCGGTAGAAACGTGTTTCTACATAAAAAGATGGCATACAGATATTGACAGAACCCACTGACCAATCATAAAGCAATTCCACAGTATATGCACGATCTGGTTTCACCTGATTGGTTGGATAATTACAATGAAGCTACAGCTTCCTGGACCTCTTTCGGAAGCACTTAAACTTCCACAGTAGTCCTGGGTTGGAGCCATTTCAATGTGTCCTATCAGCCCGAGTATTACGATTAGTACACTTAGCCAAGCGTAACGGCTGAACATTCGCTTTCATGTGTTCTGTTATTTCGTCAGGCTTACTGCTTTCTATTGTCTTTTGCTCGTTTCTATCCGTGGTTCATGCATTCACAATAATATTTCGATCGTTTCAGCCCCTCCACCTCACACACACTATCACTTTCTGTTTGTATGTACGGTTTCAGCAAGCGGAAACCATAAACACTAATTTTGTTAAACTTTCTTGGTTCAAGTCACTTTGCGGCCACTGAACATAGGTTGTGTCATAATAAATGTGACCGACTCATCACGGTCTTTTTGGTTAATCTCCTTGCTGAACGTCTACCGAGTATACTGGGGGAGCGCGCTACTTCCCACTCAAATTCACGTTAGTCCAGAATGGTAATTAAACCAGCTCAATAGATGTTTATATAATTTGTGACCATGCATTGGGTATATGCTGTTAAGGTCGTTGGTTTGATTTTCTGATTTTTCGTGTAGTCTGGTGTCATTAGTTCGTATAACTTCAACTTTTCAACGGTCTGTTGCATACAGAAATCGATTTGATGGGTCGTCCTCGGGCAGCGTGCGTACATACATTCCATTTTTGTGAATTCATCTTGGACGCTGCGCATGTAAACTTTCCCATCTTGAGACAATTAGCTACCGAAATTTAAGCATCAGATTTCAGCATCCTCAAAATAACCTATCCTAAATAATTGAGTGAACACTGAAAACTATCAACCGTGAACTGACAGTAGACGAATTCACACATACGACAGTCTTATCACGCCTGTGTTCAGGGTCGATTCCCAATACATATAGTCGTGTAGTTGGATAAAACGCCCGGGCAGAATCAGCTTAACTAGTAACCACGCTGTGTAAAGTGTGGTATGATGATATTTCCGGATCCTCTTTGAGTTTGTCCAAAGCAATGTGAAGGCATTCATCGCAGCGCGTTCTGTCTCCTCTAAAAAAAAGGTGAGAATTGTTTGACTGCTCACAACAATCTAATTTGGCATCTCAGGAGTGCGAATGGATACCATTCAATGTAAGGGTTCATTAGGGAATCATAGCTGTGGTTCGCTGACAGTTCTTTGTTGGTTGGGCACAGCTGAGCGAAATAACGGTGGCACGCAGGCATATTTGATAACAAGTAGTACGTAGATGAGTGTGTGTTTGCATTTATTTTTCGTCTGATCTACGGAAAAGAGATTACTCATTTTTTCATAAAGCGACCAAAACCTGAAACGGTAAATATTTAACTTTATTATCTTTCACAGAGGAGATGAATGTTTTCCCTCAGTTCGAATAATTATTGACCAATTCATATTGGAAATAAAGCGAATACAGCTAAAACGCAGTTTTGGGTGCAACGGTGATATGATAAACACCCCAAAATCGAAAATTTCAAACATATTTCTCACAGTACTTATCGACAGAAGCTGAACAGCCAACATTGTCACTCGGTGGCATGACCCGAAAACCGAATCATTTCTCACATCGATTCGTCTCAGGCAACTGATCCGTCGTTGACTGGGGTGCATTGTCGCTCCGTGCATATCAGGACAAAATGTGACCTCAAGCCTACTCGAGTGTACCATTGCATCCGTTAACGAATGCATGCAAGGGTACCCAGAAAAGCGGCCGCACAACAAACGAAAAACTGTATTTTGTGCGTGGCCTGTTACAATGGGTACAGACGCATAATAATCAGCCAGGAACGAGGTCAACTGACATCCGAATAGGAGACGGCCAATAAGAAACGATGTCTTTGTGCGCATGCAGTGTTCGGATGAGTGATATTTCAAATAAAAGACAGTGGGAAGTGTATCAATGGAAGGTGTGTGTACGACATCTAACATCTACCCCGAATGATACAACGATGACTTTGCATACGGTTGTGTTTTGCCTTTATCTGTATGGGGACATACGTGATAGGGATTTGAGATGATAGATTGCAATCAGGTCCACGACACAACATGGGGATTTCAAAACTCAGGGACCGATAAACAAACGGTCATCACGGAATTCCTGAGCTCTAATCAAATCGACTTAGGCCAATTTCTGCACTCAATGGTCATCAATTGACTCCGTTCTCTCTCTGGAAAAGTAGCATCATTCTGGTATGACTATTAACGGAAAACCATGATTTATTGTTTGATAATTGAATTCATTATTCAATGGAGCAGAGTGGAGAAATTAAATTTCGAAACACGAAAATTGTTGTCTCTTGTTTTCTTTCAGACAAATGACAAATAAATGTAGGGTGCTTTTGCTTCCTATTCCGTTTAGGGAAAAACGTGCGCGCGCAGCCAGTCTCGCACGCATACTTGCACTCTACGGACGATTCTTCGCACGCATGGACACGTCTGCAATCGTACACCCACGCCGTGCTGATGCTGGCTATGCTCTATCCCGGACAGTATTGACCAATCAGATCTTGTCGTGTGAAACGACCTTGCGTGGTCTGATCCGATTGTACGCTTGGCCTATGCACTCACCTGGATGTGATTCGGGCTGACGCGCTTGCGTGTTTGCTCGCGCGCCTACTCACCAGCATACAGCCCTATTTATGAATAACAGAGTGCAACCGTTACCTGTGCAACTACTGATTGAGAACACAACCAGGAAACAAGCAGACTGCAGCAGGACTCTTAGGAGGCTACAAGGTGGCCCAGGTTGAAAGCTTCCATCCAAAATATCAATCCGAACAACTGACTCAATGAAGTACTACGGTCATGTAGGAAAATAAGCTTAATTCCTGCAGGGAAAAGGCTAGAAGGCGGTCAGAACATGCACGTGACATGAGACTCGATCTTGGTGAAGTATGTGAGTAAAAATGAACCATTTAGACGATCGTAAATGCCTTGTGCCTTTGAATATTCTGAATCAGTTAATACAACTATCTCTATGTGTACATTTGACAGGCAGTTCACCGGACACCGTACAATTCAGCTTCGCGGCCACACATTGAGAAGTTTCAGCTAATCCGAAGCATTGTGAACGGGTCCTAATCACAAAAGCCGAGTGCAACCGGTCTACTGTTGATCTGCCAATTTGTGCCCTTGACATTTTATATCTGTACAGATTATTTCTGTAATGAAATTAACATACAGTTCTGTAGCCTCGATCTTTTTGCTATTTTGGTGTACTTAGTTTCAGGTTGGTGCGGTTTTGATAATTCCTGTCAGTTCACACATTCCATGTGGTACACTGAGGTTTGTCACTTCTTGTCCCCACAAAACTGCATACCAAAATACTGAATCGCACCTATTCTTTTCTCACAAAAATTCAATAGGCTTTAGTGAGTGAACGTACAGTCAAACAACGTCCCTTTTACCTACAGGGTGTGTGAGTTGAATTTTTCGGTGGTCCACGGCTCATCAGATCCAAAAGTTAATTTTAGATTGGAGAGCACGTTTACGCTTACATCTCTCGACAAGAGTTCCCACTCCGATCCTAGCCCTTCGATTTCTATAATTTGGGCAAATCGTACTTGACTAAAGAGGTGCATCGCCTACGAGTTACCAAGAGGTCCCATTCTAAACTTTACTACCGAATTCGGGCAAAACGACGTAGAAGATAAAAACACAGAGGAAAATGGATAGATAACCCGCGGAAGAAGTATCCAACCTTAAACACGACCTTGTTAAATCTGCTTAAATTTTAGTGCTAGTGTGTCTTCTCTCTGTTCTCATGAATTGGATAAAGGGGATCCAATGTTTCAGATTTCCCAAACGAAGACTCCTCTCTGGTGTCACGCGACCTCTGGATCGTTTAATAACGTTACACTGCAAAACAACAGTAGAAAAGGCGCGTATTGAATTCCTTACTGAATGCGTACTATCTTGTCTTTTTCCAAATCGATTTGTGAAACTTTTGTCGAAAGAGAATTTGCCAAGGAACAACATCAATCTCGTAAGAATCGCAAATGCCCACATTGAAGCTGCACGTGAGGAGATGTTCAAGCCCATTGAAACACAAAAGCGTTTCGTGACTGTTCTCGACACGTTATCTTTATTCTGTCGAATCAAATTTGAGAACTTTTCAAGAGAAATGGTACGAAGAACCAGGGTGAAAACAATCAAAAGCCTTGAGGACAGCATGTGCAAAACGCAACAGTGGTCGTTATTCCCGACAGACACAAGCGCATTCATTCACAATCTTTCCGGTTGTCAATTGACCACAGCGCAACGTGAGGTTTTGTCGTTGGGATTAAATTCCAAAGTGCCGCCCAAGCAAGTGAGCCAGCTACAAACACGCGTTCAGTTCGAGAACCTTTATGATCAAGTTAAGGATCTAGTGCCCACGTCATCCGACACAGCCGGCTGGTTCAAAGCCATGCTGGTTGATATTTTTGAACAATACCTCTCTGCTCCTATACGTCAGTGGTGTTGTTTATCACAAGAACACCGGGTGGCGGTTAAACAACTAAAACAAATGAATGATTTGTTGTTTCTACGACCGGACAAAGGATCAGCAGTCGTAATTATGGAAAGGAAAGAATACATGGAAAAGATGGAGTAGATACTTTCCGATGCGCAGAGCTTCAAACTGGACACTATTCCAGAGAACAATATGCTGACAGAGAAACAAATATCAAGACAACTCCAAATTTTACTCCTACATGGTTTCATTTCTGAAACTACATACAAGAAGCTAAAACCACTTGGAACACAGAAGCCCTACTTGAGAGGATCACCCAAAGTACACAGGCCTGGAGTCCCTTTGAGGCCGATATTATGTATGCAAAACTCGGCTTATCACAAACTGGCCCGGTGGCTCGTCGAGATTCTTACCCCCGTTCGGAAACACATAACATCATTTTGTCTACAAGACTCATTTGAACTCTCGAATTTGCTAAACAGTATTGCAGTAAGTTCGGATAAAATGTATTCCGTCGATGTTGAGTCACTCTTTACAAAGGTACCTCTTCGTGAAACAGTAGACTATCTATGTGATTTTATTTCTTCGCACAACTTTCATTTGCCCATTCCTGTTGAATACCTTAAAGAACTCATTCTTTTATGCACAGAATACATTCGGTTCAGTTTTGAACGTAAAGCTTACAAGCAAACTGATGGTGTGGCTATGGGAAGCCCTCTGGGCCCAACCTTCGCAGATGTATTTTTGGGTATGATCGAAAAACAGCTCTGTGATAATATTTACCAATTTATTTTTCACAGACGATACGTGGAGGATATTTTAATTTTTACGACTGAAGAACGTTTTATCCCTTTTGTTAACGTTCTTAACTCTATTCACCCGAACCTCAGTGTATCTCACGAAGAAGAACGCGATAACAGTTTGCCCCTTCTAGATATTCTATTAACCAGGCGTCAGGATGGGACTCTACAGCGCAGAATCCACCGAAAAGCAACGTGAGGCGGACGTTATTTACAATTCTCCAGCTTCGATCCGGTCGCTTACAAACGTGGATTGGTCAGAACTCTCTTCAGCAGAGCCCAGAAAATCTGTTCAGAAGGTCAAATACAAAACGAAGAGGAGTTCATAAAAAGAACGCTGATGGCCAACGGTTATCCGGAGAACTTTATCAGACAACATCAGAAGCCGAGACTTGTGAGCGAGAAAACAATGAACGTGGAGAAGAAGCAAGTTTTTATGACTTTGCCTTTTAAAAAAGATCACTTATTCAATCAAATAGATTGTAATCTTAAGTCAGCTCTAAGGCACACATACACAGCAGCGCAGTTGCGTTTGCTGCAGACGACCAAAAGGTTGTTTTCAAAATCACTTAAACAGTCTTGCTGATCCTAATGTCTCACATATTGTCTATCAGTTCACTTGCAGTTTCGGTGACGTATACATTGGCAGGACGGATCGTTGCTTGACTCAACGAGTGTCAGAACACATACCCAAATGGCTATCAAACTTGATGATGCAACCTGCTGGGGCAATACACAACGACGTGAAACCGCCAGCTTCTTCGATTGCAAGACACTTGATTGCATCAAGTCACAAAGTTGACCTGACCCAGTGTTTCAAAACATTGTTGCACAATCCAACACCGAAACCATTAGCGTTCAGTGAAGCTATTCTAATTATGATGCATCAACCAGCACTCTGTGCACAAAAACGATTGACCCAAAATGTTTGTTTACCTTGGCGTTAACACGACAGACTTCACTCTCCCCAAAGTACGTACTGTAAGAACTTTCGATCGTGCCTACGTTACTGTTGCACTTTACTCCTACCGTACCATGTATATATACTAATCCAATATGTTGGAAGACCTCGATACATCCTCCTGGCATGCCCTCCGTGCTGGTGCCTTAAGTATGACTGGGAAAATATTAAAATAGAACCATTTCTATATGTGGCAGCCCCATCGCCACACAAGACCGAGAAAACTGTCGTGTTTATTGGGTGCCGACTGCGACCGACTGGCAAGTTACACGTTTGATGTCTGCAGTCACATTGACCTTGGGGAATTCGAAACTCCTTACCGCTTCGGCTACTTTGCCCCACTGTAAAAGAAAAATTCAGTTCGAGAAAGGGGTTGCATCAATATCTCCTCAAGAACAGCGTAGTTTACACGAAATCGCAAATGAGTACCATAGATCAAGGAGTGCCATACGATGATATTGGAAATGAAAGGATGAAAACCTACTGGAAACCCAATAGGACGAACCAAGGAGAGAAACTCAGTAATAGTTTTGGATGCTTTCTCTGTTCATGCCCTGGGTGAACTTGTATACAAGATTCTGATACAATAAAATACACTGCACGATAATGTAGCCATTCACCATTCACATAATAACCAAAAATTAGTTATTATTTCATGGCATCAAGATCACGGCTTTGTATGACCAGCAAGCATCCGGGATCTTAAGCTAAGTGAGAATTACTGGGGAACTCCGATTCGTCGAATTTACGCAGATGCCAGGGTGAGTGCGTGTGTCAGCAACCGAACTGATGACCGCGACAAGACGAAAGTAGAGTAGTGTCGGTCAAGATGTGATCCATTCAGCTGCGAGAGGCATTCCTAGAAGTTTTATCAGGCTTTATAGGCAGGATATTCGTGGCACGCGATTTTATGGTGATTTGACTGAGCTACATATTTGGGATCGGGTACTTTTGTCGCGGTTAATTTCTTTTTCCGCCGGTATTTTTATTCAAATGCAAGATTTGTGACTGAAATTCACTATTCTAGTTTGTTACGGAACCCCTTAGTGTTCTGGAGCGTCCCAATTTTTAATAAAGCAAAATGGACAGTTTATCTAAAATGGGTGGTGATCGTAACCAAACATTTGCACAAAAAGTACTGGTCCACTTGGTATTCATAAACGGCTCTTCTGTGTTGTGTTCGTAGTTGGTAGTAAAACACGTAACGGTGGCACGCCATTCATTTGTACGCACGTCAACACAAAACCCGGTCGCTGCAGGGAAATAGGCGGTAAACAAAGAGGAAATTGCGTGGGTAATGTCTCTAATCTGAGTTACTTTCATGCACTAGTGTATATTCGTCTCAAGTCAAGCACGTTCACTCGACAGTTAGTGAGATAGATCAGTCAACAAACAGTTCAGGAAGCATCAATAAGTGTCAATAGGCGTATTTTCACGCACGAGAAGGATGAAGATCAATTTTTCGCGTAGTAGGCGTGACTGTTCAAGCCGGTTGTAACCTGATTGGTTGGTTCGCCTCCAGTCGGCTCAGGCAACTGTTGGCTACTGAAATGGCTGGCCCATTGCTCCGCTTCGCTGGCTCCACTCCTGTCCGTGATTCTAAGCGGGTGAAGATCTGCTGTCTGCCAAGTGAACCAGGCGATGTATAGGCGATTTGTCTGTCAATACCCTCACACTGGCAAAAGACGGGATTCTCGAAGTAAATAGAAGAGCCCAGATGATGAAAATCAAGGGTAGAGGTTGGAAAACATTGTCACGGATTGCTTTCAATATATTTCCCCAAAATGTGGCTATGAGACCACATTTCGGTTGGGCAACTTTCTGTAGTCTGTCTATGTTTGATCTTCCACAGTGCACGGTCGTCCACTTATTTATCAACCCATTCTCAGCGCATTTTTTCATTTATTTCTCCTTTGATTATATAATAGTAGTACAATATTTCAGGAAAAGGGTCGTGGCTAATGAAAGGATGCCAGTTGAGGAAGTGACCGATGCCGGGGCGAGAATTCGAACTCGGTACAACAGCGTCCTCAACAGATAAACTGATATACGGTAAAACTTCTCAGCAGTTGACATCTTACCCTTTATTCTCAATTACCGAATCGGCTTCGATATGAGAAAAATGTGGAACTTAGCCGCATAAAACGTTTTATCCACTGCTTCTGATAGCTTGTGATGTACGATATCCACTAGAACGTCTCATCTAAACATCAAATTCATACATTCGGACCTTCTATGGACACATTTCCCAGATTATTTTCCCCAAGATGTCATATCAAACGGTCGCTAACAAGTTCAGTTTGTACAGGCACGTTGTTCCAAGGACAACGTTTTTCCAGTCGGTCCCCCGAACCGACTTCCTCCTCCCCTGTTAGTAGTCAGGCAGCGAAATAAATTTGCTTTTATTTTGCGCACCACAAAACTTTGAAAAAAGAAATATACTGACCATCACACGCTACCTTCCTGCACACTTCGACAACCGGAGAAAGAGAGAGGGAGGGAGGGAGTATATCGTCAACCTGGAAACTTGGCCATACACCTTGACTGACTGTTTTACGCTTCCATTTTCAACGTAAACTAGACATCTCCTTACATTGTACTGAAAGCGTTTACTAGATATTTACCTACTGATGCAATCAGCCACTCGGGGTATTTTATCCAATTAGCATCTATTTGGCAAACCTCTTCTGATGGACGACTACAACTGACCATTTTTAAGTTCCCTCGTGAAAGCTCCGAATGGAAGTATTGTTAGAGCGGGATTTTCAAGGTAATAATCCATGTGATGACCACTGGCATTGAGGAACAGAGCAGACTGATTTTGCCTTCCGGTTTTATGTAAAGCACATTACCGCCTGAAAAGTTCAACCCCTTTCAGGGTCGAAGGGCTGCTCTGTGGATTCACAGGGCTCTACAGACAGGGTCCCTATTCCACAACACTGGACTATCAGTTAAAGGGGGTCAAAGACTTGGAAGGAAATAAGTAAAATGACAGATGTACCTTTCCTAATGTTCCGGAAGAGTCCATATGTTCCCGTTTCCAAGCCAGTGAGTAGTTTGGACGTATTCTTATCTGTATAAATCAGTGCGTCCTCATAAAACACCGATTTACTAGCCTTCATACGCGTGGCGTGAATATAGACGCGGCCACTGAGAGCCCAGTCCCGAAGAAGGAGGATGTTGCTACACGAACTCAGCACCTGCATCCAAACGGTGCAGCGGAGAATTTCGTCAGAACTTTTACATGTGTATACCGAAGTACAGCACATTTAAAGAGCAAACAACCTCTGGCGATTCTGTTTAAGGTGCAAAAACAGTGAGCTTTCATGCAGCTTTTGAATTCAATAGAAGGTAATCTATTATCACGATGACAAGCTTCGGCCTTCAGTGTGTATTAGAACTCGGCAAAGGGGGTTAAGGATAGTAGAAATTACGAAATTACGGTCCAGTGCTGAGAGGACATATCGGCTGAATACGGGCAGGTCATTCGAAAGATCGGCAGAAATAAAGGACGGATTAAATTGAGAACACTGAACAGCCCACTCGAGTAGTGACCAAAATAGCTTGAAATTTAGTCAGAATACACTCAAACTGGCAATTGAGTGTATTGGGTTTTTTTAAATGTACAAGGAAATGCATACTTTCTAGCATGTCAACCATGTCAGAAGAAGTGTGCAAGCAGCAGTTGAGATACAAGCACTGTGAGTCATTGTCGAGGGATATTGGATAATGCAGAGTCACGTAGAGGGCACAATTGCGAAAAACCAATGTAGTCAGAAATCACGATGAAAGGTTGCAGTCGAGTGAATCAGCCACGTGCGATGATGTGGATTGTGTGAGACTGAATGGTTACGTCATTGGACATACGTGGAACTAAGGTGAAATTTGTTCTGAACTAAATTCCTAATTGTACGTGTGAGTCTGGCGTAAAATCAACTAAGAAGATTGACAATTTCCTTAAATTACGTGTTTACTAGATGTTTACAGATCGGTGGTGTCTGCCACACACAATGCCTCGCCCTAGTAGCGTTTATTAGGCGCACATTTTATAATGGGTAACTCCGGTTGTCTATTTTCAAGTTCTTCCATGAAGGCACTGCTAAATTGTGGTTCAACGACCCACTCCACTCCAGCACCATCATTCTTGCGGGAACAAATCCACGTGGTAAGTTGAACAGATCGTTGTTCATACAAACGAGGACAACTGTTTTAGTCTATCCGCCGTTAGATCTATATGTATTGCGTCCTCGCAAATATAACCACATAGACGAACAATGACCACCTCACCGCCACATTGACTGTGCCTGTCGAAGTCGAAAATGGTCATTTATAATGTTTTTATGACTTAGGAGCACCGAGAACGAGTATGTTCGCCACTACGTTTCGTTCTTATCCGGCAGCTCAGAAAACTGTATACCGTTTTTCAGTCAAATCTTCATTCACTTCAGACTGAAATATCCGACCAACTTCCGCAATCTGTCTTTTCTCAAGATTCCGACTAATATCATCTTTCTTTCAAACTGTGCTTTGAAATTGTCTGTCCTGCCGGTTCTAGTAAATTGTCAACCATTTGGCTACAGTATAGTAAGATGAATTTCACGTGTCATGAACAGGTCCTGAAAGGAATCCATTCTTATGCGTTTTCGGCAATCCATACAATCTGCGAATGATGGTTCCCATAGCGTGCATACATTCTAATGTGACTGAGTCTACCATAAATTTGTTTTAAACATCGTAGCTTATTGGATGGAAGCTTCTCTACTTGTTGTATTTTATACTTTTCCATGAACAATTCCGCGAATTTAGATTTTCCATTAAAATGATTTCCATTTTTGCAATATAACCTGATCTGCTGAAAAACTGTGGTGATTCTGCGATCATCAAATGTGATACGGCCAGGTACAGCTTCGTCGCCACGCACACCGAGGAACTTCAACCATTCAGGATTACCGAGGTCAGGTACAGTAAAAGCTTCCTGTGATTGGTCAACTTCTAATTCACCAATTATTTTCTCTGATTTACTATATTTATACAAACAAGTTCCGTAATGCAATTAACGTGCTTTTCTGCAGCCTTGGTGTTCGTGCTACTTTAGTTTGCATAATTCCGAGTGGAAGGGATTTCAGTATGTCCTATCAGTTCTAGTATTGCGAGTTTCGCAGAAGCGTTGCACTTATACCCATTTACAGTTTTGACACAAAGATCGTCCCGTTGTTTCGTATCTGTCTTAAACGTTGCTTATGTTCCACCCTCAATAATTCGCTTGTTGATGGCTTGGCTGCGTGACAATGATTGTACGTATTCATCAAATTAAACTTAAGGTTCTGCAGGTTCAGCTGTGACGATGAGAGTAAACTCAATAATTTAGCATAATTATTTCTCAGATTCCACCCAAAAATCTAGTGGTCTGGTCTGGCTGCTTGCACAACAGAATTTGAGTCGCAAGGATAAAACCCCTACTAGCAATAATCTAACGAAACATCAGATAAATTGTGAACGGAACTTTTAGGATTCGACAGGAACTCATTCACTAGTTCCGATCCTTCGATCCGTCTCAAAAATATGCGACGTTTTCGATCCATTTACTCATGCGCGACTGATCTTTCGTCCACTGTCAGCTGCTCCAGAACAACAGATGTCACAAATGTCCGTTCTGGTTCCATAACGATTTTACACACAATGTCACCTTCATCAAGAGCTTCACGCAGAAGGGCCATGCCTGGTACTTGTATCCGGATCCTTTGCAAAACTGTAGAGTAGTGTTTCGGGAGCATGGATTTTCTAAAAAATTCATCCAATGCCAATATAAATTTTGTACAAAACGTAACGTGCTTCCCAAGTCCTCTCAGTCGGACCGGGTCATTGGCCTGTTTCCCTTGCCCGAAAATCCTCAACGAACGCATGAAGAAATTGAAGTGGCCGACAAGCACGTTTCAAATGATTCCTAATCGTTCTATTACATCATAATGCATTACAAGTTAAGGGATCGAATCAATAAATGAAAAGATGAAAGTTCAGGCTTTACTCCAGACTGGATATAAGTTATTATACGTATTTTGCCAGTTTTCGTCTGGCCTGAGGCCTGTCTTAGGGTTGAGACTAGGCCACAGGAACTGAAATTGTTTATGGGTTTGCGGGGGATGTCGTATCTCATAATCTGTAAGCAGAATGAAGGTACGTATATTTACGGCCGAACATGTGTTCCGAACTAGAGTATGGTCCGCCTGAACCACGGGACAAGAATGATTCAAACGAACAAAACCTGTCAATCAACACCAGTCTTGTTTGAAGCAAACCGTACGTGGTTCAGAAATATTGGATGCATCCGTGTAGGGTGGATAAATGTGGAATGAATCGAGTGGATAGCCATGGCACCTGGTTAGGCCCCACAACATCATGACTGAGTGATTCACACAACAAAGAGGCTTATTTCTGGTGATGTTACACTTATAACCATGTTTTGCAGACCGTTCATCAAGCCATCGAGTTTAACCCCAATACCCCAGCAGTGTCAACACAACTGCGGTAATCAAAGGCACTTACGTTGAGTCTTTTGCCTCGTTTTCTGTGTAGTACAAAGCTCCGACTTGAGCCGATCTCATCTTGCGTTATTGGTACTTGTGCACACGGTTGCCTAGTTCGCGCGGTCTCGATGATGTCAGCTATCTTGGGTGCTCAATGAAGCCGGCAACCACAGATACCGACGAGCATAGTGTTGTACGCCTCATACGCCACCCGTGACCGGTTTTAAAATCGAGGTTTACCCATCTTCCCTAAACTGACTGCCGAAGACGGATTAGTCTCCAGTCTGACAACGGGGATCTAATATCCAGGATTGTAATACCAATAATGCATTCTACAAACATAGATATCTGATTTACTTTCTCAGAGACCAGAAAAAGTCAGACGTGTCAGTACTATCGAAAAAACCCAATTACATAGTTGTGTGCAAACGGGCTGTTCTTTGGAATAGAATGCATCACAAGCGTCTAGTATAGCTTGCTGAAGCACACTGTTAATTTGAAAATGTCAGAATTACGGCATTAAACGTCTTATGTTCAGGACCTTTTGGCTGAATCTCGACTGGGGGCATTCTGCAGAAAAAAGGTAATTTACTATAATCCAGCGCGGACAAAAATGTGCGTATGCCTGTCACCAAGATCAAGAAACAAAACCATGTCACCGTCGTTCAAACATTTAAAAGAAGACACCTTTTTGTCAGTGATCAAAGGGATGGGTGTGGGGAGTCCTGTAGCGGTTTGAATGCCTTCACAGGCGGTTCAGTGTGCTGCAACTTAATTTCCAGTATTCAGCCAATCAGGTGAAGCCGAACCGCGGCTGTTAGATTGTGTAGATACAGCGAAATCGCTTTGTGATTGGTTGGCACGTTATTTGCCAATAAAGGCATACGTCCTTTTGTACGTAGGCGAACTAGCACCAACCATATGTAACAGAGTACATTCTTGCTGTTATTACCTGGTCTTGTCATTTCTCCAGTGCACGTAGTCTCGATGCGCGATATTTCATTACGCACGATTGGCCGGGTAGATACAATTCTCACAGGTCCAGCGATGAATATCAGTGGCTTCGGACAGTCTCCACAATCATGTATTTTGTGTTGCCTAGATAAATCGAAACGCGGTGTCCTGGTTAACTTGATGCTGCCTTACCAGATGACCATCTACCAATGATGGATAAGTCTTACGATTTTTCACCAAATCACCCTGTTTTTGACCTACCACTGATGGTTTAATTGCAGTTTGTAATATTTTCAGCCACCCGGTTGTGTACCTGCCATTCAGGCTGACGTTTCTAAGTGGCTTTGCACCCATAATTGAATTCTCAGCATTAAAGTATAAGCTATATGCGACTGCGTCGAAAATGATCACATCAGAATAGGTCCATCAGTCCCAGTTTCGGGATGCTCACGACGAACGCATCTTCCCCTGTTCGTTACGTGGTTCAACCCCGTGATGGACTGATCTATTCCCCTCTTGCTCACGAACCCCCATTACTGTCCTCCCTAGACCAAATTTAATTATTTCGTTCTGCATGACCCACCTAGTTGAGATACAGCGAAATCGTTCCTGGACGCAAGTCGTGTAGTGCAGCAATTTCGACGTTTGTTTTCTAAGCTGTCACAGAAAAAAGTGTCTCCACTAAACTTTCAATTCGTAAGCGGTGACAAAACAACACCTCAGCTCTGCAGTCCATGTACTGCTTACCACGTTACCTTGTCCACGTAATGTCATTTCAGTAGAGCATAATTCACTACCCATAGCTAGGTGCTTCAGTCAATCGATATATTCCCCCCTTTTTTCATCCAAGACCTTTCTGTACCGTCTGATTGGTTGCACACGAGAGCTTGGCAGAGGAAGCTATGCTGCTGTGCAGGGTGAAGGCAAGCATGTACGATCTGACGTGCATTCTGAATCAGCGAGTAGCACAAGAGGAAGCATTAGTGTGTTTGTAGGGCACAAAAGCTGTTAATTAATATTAGTCTTACACGAAGGAAGCCGCTTATGATTGGTGGAGCAGGTCTGTGCAGAGTGTTGTACAACACAGGTGAGTGGATGTTTGAATGTGAGACGGAAGGACGAACACATTTCCCTGGCACATGGATAAGACTCAAAATTTCGTGGGACTGAATAAACCACACAACAAATACCTAGTTAACCGAAAAGGTCATTCGCGCTATATCATCGAATTTATTTAGACCAGTGGTCACACGGACAGGGTATGTGCATCGGCTTGAACCATACGAGGCGTCACTCGCTAATACTCGGTTAGGCCCTCTTGCGACCTGTTCGGACAGCTAAATAAGCACAAACTGCATCTCCAACCGAGTCCGGTGAACCTGGTGCATTCGGAGGTACGGATGCTGAATTCAGAATGCTGGAATAAGTGCCATATGTTGCAACTCGTTTCTGTGGTGCAATAATGGACATCAACTGTGAGGAACGAAAACAGACTTGTGGGGATTTGACTGCATCCAAAGCACGGCCCAGTGCCCGGTAGTTTTTCTTCATCTTCCAACGAATCAGGTAAGGCTGTATACAAACAGACAGGTCGGCCAGTTATAACGAAGTTCCTTTACGATTGGCCAGCACATTATCTACCAACAACATCAAATCTTCCGTTGTATATCAACGAGGTTGTACCGACCAATGAGGATATATATATATATATATATATATATATATATATATATATATATATATATATATATATATATATATATATATATATATATATATATATATAACCACACCTATCTGGTTTTAGAAGGTGCGTCAAACAAAACATGGTTCAATCGGGGAGGAAAGGGTGGATAGTCCGCGTCCGTGGTTCGTTTGTGGGCGCTATACTGTCAGGTTGCCCAAGCCAACGCAAGTGTTTTACTGAGGGATCCACCTTCAGAGCCTTTAGCTATCCAAAGCTCAACCCACAAGGCAGCTGGATGAAATGTGGGGTCCGTAACCCCTTGGGAGGCGGTGACTGATTGCTCGGCTCATTCACCCTTCGGATGGAGCCAAACATCCTGGGTGCCCAGTGCACCTCTCCATCACAGATGCGGGTGAGCATTCCGTTGTACGCCTCATGAGCCACCCGTGGTTGGTTTGGAATTAGAGTTTAACCATCTCCCCTAGACTGACTATAAGTCAGTCAGCCCGGTGGAAAGCGCCAGGAATTCGCTTTCGTCCTTTCACTTTAGTGGGAACACCCGCGCTACAAGAAGGCAGTGATTAGGACTTCCTCGGCAGAGGCTGTGTTAGATGCACGGTCACTTGGGAGCATTTGGACAGGCGTTCAGGGCAAGTAGCCATCTCGGAGCCGGAGACATTCTAGTTATTCGAGGGTCTCCACACGCAGTCCGATGCGCTATAGCTTCATTTGCAGTATCCAGCCAATTGAGTAAAGCCGGACCGTAAGTGTTAGATCGTATAGATAAACGAGTGGGCACTAATCAAGCGTAACAGAATATATTCTCGCTGTTTTTGTCTGGTCTTGTCATTCTTTCAGTGCGCGTAGTCCGAGTCCAGGTTATTTCATTACGTACGATTGGCTGATTAAATACGATTCCTACAGACACCCAACCTCAACCATACTGAGGCATTTGGAGGCATGGCGGTAGGTGCGTGCT
Organism: Fasciola hepatica; assembly: GCA_948099385.1. Taxonomy (NCBI): domain Eukaryota; kingdom Metazoa; phylum Platyhelminthes; class Trematoda; order Plagiorchiida; family Fasciolidae; genus Fasciola; species Fasciola hepatica. The sequence goes on along the minus strand of CANUEZ040000051.1, from coordinate 2,478,068 downwards.
TGCTATTCTCTTCTTGGCGGGTCCTGGTGCTCATAGTCCGAGCACGAATCATCCCATCACTGTGGTTTTCCGGGTAAAATCAATTCTCACAAGGCTGCTGGTTTGGGTACCACAGGGTTTTCGGTGTGTTTCTGCATTTGGTGTGTCATTCGGGGCTAGATGAAACCCGAAAATAAAACCAAACCTCCGTGAAATGACTACTCTAGGAGTACTCGCTGGTGATTACAAGGATGCAGTCGATCGTACCTTCGCCTGTTAACCGACCATTCAGATTCGCAAAAATCTGTAGATGGTTCTATCAGCTCAAATGAGGCAAGAAAATTATCGTGCATTCAAAGAGCGTTCTCGGCGGACACGTGGTACAGTACGCTCTCCCGATGTGGAACTCGAGTGCAGTGGTAGTGGCACTTGTGACTAATACGAAGACTATGAGTATAACGATGAGGATTGCTAAATATCTCAGAAAGCGAAGATGCAATTTTTCAGGAAGGGAAACTGTACAAGTCAGAAGCCATTGTAGGGGACACAATAGAATGGTGGCAGCAGACGCGTTGGAGGTAGCGGTAGCGGCATCTAAACCCTCGACCATAACAACAAAAGTCCCCCGTGCTCACAGTTTTTGAGTTTACATGTAGTTTGTCTGATTAGTTTCACGGTTTAGCCTCTGGTTACCCAATTAATCTACTTGAGGAACAAGAACGTGAGTACAGATTACGATCGCTCATAGATTTCGTGGTTATAGACTTTGTATGAGCTGATCAGTTACCGTATAATGATAATAATAACAAATATCACTAAAGTAATATTAAAGTTTTAATTTATTTTATTACTGAGCAATAATGGCCGGTATTTCTAAAGGGTTATACTGTTCACAATACTTGAACTGAGAACATACTGAAATGGCATCGTCCATCAACTGCGCAAACTGAAATAGCGAGAAGATCAAGGCTGCAGAACTGCACGTTAACTACTACTGCAGAATTGATTCTTATAAATACATTGCTTAAAAAGGAAAAATTGGCGGCTCACTTGTTAGCCAATCACAGTGAGCTTCAGTTGTGCATGTTCACGGGGCTCTGATTGGCTGGCGCCCCTCGGGGTAAGTGTCCATCAAGCTGTATCGGGCCGTTTCTCGTATTTTGCGTGCTGATTCAGCACAGGGTTGCGCGGCTAATTATAGGTCTTGCAATAGAAAATAGATCAACGGTGCAGATAGGATTCGAACCCTGGACCAAACAAAGTCTTAAATTCAACAAGGTGACCATTTGACTATGCAGCGGTCCTATTGAGTTGATCCCTGTAAAGCTAGAAGATGATGCACCTCGGCCACCTTTCACCAACCACCTTTCTCTTGAAATTCACCATTGCCACAGTTCGGCGAGATGCCAGGATACTTACATGCGGAAATTACAATGTGCTCTTGTTTAATGCAACTCTGTTTCAGATGTGAGTGGTGTGTGGCTTGTGTGACTTGTGTGACTTTCTCCCGTGAGATCATAGAAGAGAGCACACACACACACTTCATCCCGATCTTAGCAATTCCATATCAACATCTGCCACTCGATCCCGATGCAAACATCTGCATGCTGGCATTAGAGCATATAGATCTTCAGTAATTCCTATCTAGCTCGTTTCCTCACCAACCCATAATATGTCACCATCGACTTGCCTAAATCGATCCGTTAAACATACGTTTCTTTCCTATTGCTGATTTTTGCTGTTCAGTGGTTATATAGCACATGAATATGCGCATTCATATGGATTAATCATATGCTTCACCTGACTTAACTTGATAGTCGATGACTGAATACATTTTACCCTACATAGGTTTCATAGCAATTCACTTCATCTAACTATTTTTGTCTCAGAAACTTTCTGTTTATTGACTTTTTCGATCTTGTGTCAAAAATAAAACGAAAATATACAATCCTTCGTAGCCTAAAGTCTCAAATGTTCGTTCTTTGACGATCCGTGGGCAGTTTAAACCGAATGACTAAGATAAGAATGATCAACCCGCTATAGCTAACACTGATCTGTAGGTTGAGTCACGCGTATGGCAGTCCTAAAGGAGACACACCTGATTATATTCAAGTTTCTTCTAGGACAATATTCATCAATATTACGGAATTACAAGACAAACCTCAATGACTACCACTCAGCGGATTAAAATCGGCCCAAGCAAAACAATATTCGCGACTGCATCCAAATCCGACGAGCAAAACTGAAGCAAGCTTCTATATCAGAAAAGGTCAGAGGTCAAAAAAATAAACATGCCAGTCAACTTCCACTATGTGGTTCTGTTAGTCAAGAAGGTGGCGCAAAACACTCCCAAAAAACGGGAGGGAAGGAGGACAGGCTTTCGGATTTTGTTCACACATTTCCAAAGTGGGTCGAGCTGCGGTTGTAGTGACCAAACAGCCTGAAGAGCTGAATAGAAAAATTCATAAAGTCATGAAGGTCATTTTCGCCACATGTGATTTTCGTCACTGATAGACCAACGCAGATCTTGTCGGAATTAGTTGATTTTGTGCATTTGGATAATATGATTCATCATGCATTTCCAAAGCTCAATTCACCATTGAAAGCCGTGGAAGCTGTTTCATCCTTGTTAGGAATTGTCAGCAGTGCAGATCCACGGAGCCCGAAGGCCAGCCGTTTTTTTCTATAAAAAAAAACAATGCAAATGCATTCGCGAAACAACAAAAGGTCATGACTCAGCACTGAACTCACGGTTGGTCACAAGCTCACCGGATAAACAATGTCGTTTATTTGAAACACAAGCGATTCACATCAAGGTCACATGAGCGTGGTCTTTTAAATATTCGCTTTGTGTAATACACTCAAACAGATCGCCACTCCCATCTTTATCGGTGTAAGTGCTGATGCTTGCTGATGCACTTACTGAGCTCCGGCTCACCGATTTTTCTTTCTGTCTTTGCAGACCGTACACGAGAGAAAAATCGGTGATCCGGAGCTCAGTAAGGGCATCAGCAAGCATCAACACTTACACCGATAAAGATGGGAGTGGCGATCTGTCTGAGTGTATTACATTTGCGATGAGGAGGTAGCATGTTTTCAAACTCGAACATCTCATCCATCCAGTAAACCACTACAAGGAAGAAAACGCAAAACCCTCGTGCACTTTTCCGCGATAGTTACTGTTCAAAGTCTTCCTGCAAACAAATACTCGGTTTTCCGCAATAATCATGCAAAACGTGGTGTCACAACATGATACGACGGTCAAATAAGTAACACATCCGATTTAGATCTAGATGTTATCCAAATAGGAGAAAAAGGCACTTCAATAATGCACTTATCTATCCCGTGGGATTTCCCCGGGAACTACCGTACGCCATTGGGAAAGAAAGATGAAGCCGAATAAAGTGACTCAACCCATGACAGATATAATGTAGTATACTGGATGGAGTATTCTTTCGTTGGGGGTCGCACGTGCACGATCTGCAAGGACACAGAAGGAGAACTCGGTGAGCCGAAGCTCCGTAGGTGCGTTAGTAAGCATCAACACTCCAAAAGATAAAGTTGTGAACGGTGATCTATGCCTGAGAGAGTGTTACTTATAGTACACACATTAAGAGCCCAACGAAGGAAGTCCTGTATTGCCGTTGCAAATGTTTTCAAACCACTATGGCTATCGATTTATTTTGTATGCTCATAGGTGAACAATAGCGAGATGACAAAATGTTATCCGTGATATGGAGTGCTTGAAAAAATTCGCTTGAGGTACAGACACTCACTACATCTGAAATTGTGGACTGCAAAAGAACTCGTCTGTTGAAAACTGTGGTGGTGGCTGAATTGCACGAAATGATAGCAAATGCATGCTAAATGATAATGGAATGTTTTCGATTGATCATGCACAAGAGGTGACATTTTTCAGGCAGTTAATGTGAAACTCAACGCATAAACAAGCAGTAGTTGAGTTACCAGCACCGTTCAAGTTAGTATCAAGTGTTTTCGGATGACAGAGTTCAATCGAATGTATGATAGCCAAAGCTTAGTTGCCGTATGACGAAATCAAAGTTTGTACTGGACTGAACCAGATGTGTGTAACGAACTTGGTTGTGTGAAAATCCGTGTTGCCCTTCATTGATCAAATATTGGATTAGGTGCACTTTGATTTTAACCGAATTCATCACATTATGCGTAAGTACTGTACAGAACCACTACAGTTATCAGCGAAACTATGAATGGAGCAAAATACAACAGGCTCACACATGAACTTGTATTCGATCAGAACAGAACTTATTCCGGAGGGATTACCTGCAGCAGCGGAGGTGAAACTGTGATCAACTCAACAGTCCATTTTTCAAAAAGGCTACCAATAGTCCGTACACGAAATCAAAACTACGTAACGAAAATAGCAAGAGAGCCACGGCTGCGGAACGGTGCGATGGTTTTACTGTAGAATTCATTGGTGTAAATGGGTAATACCAAAAGTACTTATTGGTAGATGACCAGTGGACCAATCACAGCCGGATTTTGTTATTAGTACCTTCTCACATTGATTCTGACTGATCGACAGTTCTCACTGTATGTGACAGATAAGCTGTATTTTACGATGATCAATCAACAGTCCGCCGAATCTGCCAATTTCGCTCATCAAAAACTGACAAGATAATGACAGAAGGTATGTATTCCGTTCTCATTGTCAGGTACAACCTCGTTTATGTGTAAGGGGGTGGGCATGATACTGTTGGTAGATAACGCACTGACCAGTCACAAGCCAGCCTCGTTGTATTCAGACCACCTGACTGTGAAGGTCCGGCTTCGCGTTATTGGTTGAATCCTGGAAAAGAAGCTTTGGCGAACCGGGCCGCTTGTTGGAGCATTCGAATTACCACAGGTCATCGTGTTTATTCTTTAAGATAACCGCCAACAGCCCAGCACGTATTCCAAGGATGCAATCCAGACCTAAGTTTATACCACTGATGACAACTGAACAGTTAAGTGATCCGTAAAGTCCCAATTTCAAACCAATGAAAATTGAGACCGTCGCATCCGGACTTCGAATTACAAGAAACCTAGTTCACAAAATGTTATCCAAATGTTATTAACAGCCTCCCATGGATCCGCAATGTTTTTTCAAATATCTGCCCATTTTCTACCTTCCAGTGGTCTGTTCGCACGGGCTGGACAATTTAGTCGGAGGCAGTGCGCCGTAGAGTTACGACGAAGCTTGAATCCGCGTTGGCTTCGGTTGGAGCTTCCCACCATCCTGGTTGGAGCCTACTGAAGGAGGATTGTTGCCGGTTATAGACGTTCAAAGGCTTGGCTCTGACTAGAAGTTAGTGGTGCGAATGATGTACGGTCTGTCTGTTGAAATCTGGTCTTCCATAATCCCAAATAATACCACTTAGACAAGCAGAATAACACAGAAATCATCAAGATAAGTGCAGTGAAAAGGCCAAAGAATCCCTTCACAAAGGCTTACTAATTACTCCTAGTATTCTGTTGTACATCCCCTCTCAATTTCGTGCAACCATATATATATATATATATATATATATATATATATATATATATATATATATATATATATATATATATATATATACTATGTAAGGAGTCGAAACATACCAGAAGATATCAGCATGGCAAGCGGCCGTGTCCATTGCTGAACAGTCAAAAGAAATGTGACGGCATACAGTTTCGACTTTGTCTCTGGTCAAGCAAAGACTGGTGTGTGCATGTGTGTGTGTGTGTGTGTCGAATGGTGTTCGTCGGACTCACCGAGTGACGACGGCCTTCCGAGTCAGCCTACAACGGAGTATCAGATAATTGATAGTCACGTAACTATAGCGTTTTCAGTAGTTCAAGAGACAAACGCCATTGTTTAGGAGCCTTGAAAGGTTGTTGAGCCGTGGTTCAAGGCTTGCAAACTACGATGTCCTAACGGGCTCCGCACATAAACTGCTGAAATATGCCACAGAGGATAGGGGTGTTTCGACGTGCTTTTAAACAGAAAGTAATACATACTTCGAACATTTTGGTTTACTAGTTTGCACGTAAACAAATACCTCTCATTTTTCTACTTTCGGCTCACATCTAGCCATATTCACGTGCCGATAGTGTCTATTAAATGTCGAATTTAATGAAATTATTATGCTATACTGAACAGTGAGTAGGAAGATAACCTGGAACGACTTCCTGTTTAATGGTCATGGTAGGTGAAGATAACATATAACGGTTTTGTCAGGATCAATGTGGCATATAGATTAGCGAATAAATCCCGAAAACCACATGACATTCGACTTCACACAATACCTGTCGACATTCGCGTGCTCACTTTGGTTACAAATCCATGTGCTTTATCGCGCTTCAGTGCAGACTGATCAAACTATCGTTCGGATGGCTGTTATCTTAGAGTAAGCAATATTCAACATTCAAACAATCAAGCTACGCGATTAGCTATACGACGTATCAGACAAAAAGGCCCTCATCTCAGCTAGCTACGCTACCTTTTTCTCTTGTCGACAGTCAGGAAGAGGAATCGAAATAACCACTACTGTATCTTTACGTCGTCAAACGCTCATTGAGAGAGATACCGCGTCAAGTCCATTGTCGGAAATGGAGCGTAATTTTGTGAAATCATCTCGAGTACTTGATGATCTGACTCCAGAAGAAAAGGAAATGTTCGTTTTCTATATTCAATCAACAGTTGACAAACAAGTGAAACGGACATGTGTTAAACTTCAAAAACGTATCAACCCGAGCAAACTGACTGGCGAGTTCCCTATTGATCTGAAGAAATTCGTCCATATTTTGTCATCTGTAAGTCTGGACAAGACATTGCTTGAGGTGTTATCCCTAGGACCAAAGTTTGGCTGTCCAACCAATGAGAATAAATAATTGGATGTGGAGGTTGAGTTTGAGAGCCTGTTTGATCAGCCATCAGGTCTTGTTCCGTACTGGTCGCAGGAGTTAAAGAAACTGAAATCCGCGTTTGTGAACTCATGTTATCAACATCGCGAAAATAGACCATTGGCAAAAGGATTGCTAACGTCGGAACACCTGAAGAGCCTCAAAGAATTGCAGCCTAATAGAGAAATAACGTTGTCGAAACCAGATAAGGGTGCGGGTGTCGCAATTATCAATAAATCGGATTAGATGGAGAAGATGAAAGTGTTAATGAATGATGCCTCGAAGCTTACAAAAGCCCCATCTGAGAAGGATAGGACGTCTCAAATAGAAAAATCAATTTCAACGGGAATAAGATCCTTGAGGCGGAAAGGAATATTCGACGCGGTGACCTTCGAAAAGATACGACCGAGTGGGACGACAATTCCCAGATTATACGGTCTACAGAAGGTACACAAAGAAGGCGTCCCATTGAGACCGATTTCGGACACGTGTAACTCTTCATATCACGCAGTATCAAAGTGGTTGACTCGCTTATTGGAACCGATAAGAGTGGCAATTTCTAGACACAGTCTACAAGACACCTTCCATTTTGTAGAAACAGTGAGGAAGGAAAGCAACTGATATCACTTTATGTTACCTCATTGTTCACAAATGTTGCGACCGGTGAAACAATCAACTATCTGCGCGATTACATTCAGAGTAAGGAAATCGATTTGGGTATCCCGTTGGAGGAACTGAAACAGTTACTATATTTCCGTACACATAATATCCAGTTTCAGTTCAGTGGGGAAATCTATCGTCAGAAGGACGGAGTGACAATGGGATCACCTTTCGGACCCATATTTGCCGATATTTTCACGGCAAAACTTGAATATAATCGACCTGAATCCACAATCCGAGATTTTACCTTGTACAAACGATACGTAGACGACATCATATGTGTGCTAGACACCAATCTGGACACAAACCTACCTCTTAACAATTGCAACACTGCCCATCCAAATGTTTAATTTACTTTGAAAGAAGAAAGGTACAGTAGTCTATTGTATTAGGACGTATACGTCAGTCGTCGGAGTGAGATTTCCGTCCAGTTATCAATGCATAGAAAAGCTACATGGAACGGACAATGCATCCATTTTCACAGTTTTATACCCCTCAAAATGTAAAGGAACCTCATACGTTGCTGCTCCGAAGACACAATAAGGAATCGACTCCTTTTTCTGCGGGGTGTTTTCTTCAATAACGGCTATCCTAAAAGGTTTATCGACAGGACGGTGCAAGAAAATGAAGGGAAATCAAAGGAGATAGGAGCCACTACGTGCATTTGCCATTTAAAGGCGATAAGGAAGCCAAATTCATTCAACGAAGAATACCAGGTGGAATCAATAGAACATTCTACGCTAATCAGTTACAAATTCTGTTCATTTCCAAACCGATAATGTTTTCGATTGATGGATAGTGCTAAATTCTGCAACCCCGTTTTGTGTGAATTCATTTGTCTGTTTTTGTGTATCCAGGTACATTGCTCTCACGACTCCGCGCTTATCCGAATGCGTTCGGGAACACCACCCGGCCTGGCTGAACACGGGAGCAATTAGGACAATTACGAGTGCTATGAGCTCACACCATGTTGAGTCAAACCACTCAGTGGAGGTGATAAACGCTTTTCGCACCATTTAGAAAGCCCGGGGAAAGTAATCAAGACTTATCAAGTGTCGCATCATAGCCACAACCGTAGACGTGATTATTCGTCTCCATAATTCTCCCTTGTGGGCTCAGAAACAATTTGTGCAAGCTCTTCAGCTTCCTTGGCGCTCATCTTGGTCCCGAACACATGGGCAACCACTGAACTCATGAAATCATCTTTATCCTCCTTGAAATGATCAAAGTCGCGCGTCGTTCATATTCTCGACTGGAAACGTCACACGTAAAAATCATGTTAGACGTGTGTCGTGTGAATTTCAGTGCCTGTGGCTGAATTTTGAAAAAAAAGTCAAACGAGCTGCATGTCAAGCTGCCCTTACCTGTACCCCTCCGGCCAAGATGACTGTGCTCTCCGTGATCAGCTTGAACTCTAACTCACTGTTCTCAAAGATTTCGGATCAAATACATTATCTGAATAAACCAATTCATGTTCATACTTGTACAATGTACGTTCACGAATCGAGATTGAACGTGAATGTTCACGACTCATCAGTAAGCACAGATGGATTTCCTTGCTGCTGGCAAGATAAGTTACTGAGCAGCTTTCCTTTACCCAAAGAAGTAAAAAGAATACATACATTTAACTATTTGGGAAATATGACGTCGGGGTTTTGATCTGTGCGAATTCATGTTGGAGTGGCAAATCTACCGTTTTATTTGAATACTCTTCAAACAGTATTGTCTGTTTGGCGACTAACAATTTTCCAGCATTTGCTCATTTCCGAAGAGCCATTATAATAAACACGCAAATATAGTTCCTTTTTGTTTGTAGTCAGACGGTAATTCCTCCTACGAATCACTTACACCATTTCTAGTTCCGTTTCCGGATGAAAATTTACATGTTATTACTGTCGATTCCAGTCATATTCTGAGCTGGATCAATTAACCACTAATCATCCTCAGTTAGTCTACCTTGGACTGAATGCACCTACTTCCGCAAGCGACCACAGCTTACTTCTTCTGAGACCTAAGCTGTATTCACTTACTACCCATAAATTCTTCCTAAACAACGAATCGGGAGAAATTTAGCATTTGAAACATTTCACTCAGTAATATAGTGCACTAAAAAAGCACAGCAGCCCCTTCAGCTGGGCTTCAATAGTTACATCTTAGAATAGTGTGCAATCGCCATTCTACTTAACAACCTCGATAAATCCTGTCGGCACACTTCTTACAAGACCAGTGATTGTCCTTTGATCAATATTCATCCATTCTGGATTAAGGACGGCTGGAAATTCGCTCTTTGACTGGTAAACCATGGAATCCTCGTACACCTGATAAGCAAGCATTACCCATAGGTTCTCAATCAGGTTAAGATCTGAACTGCAAACTGGCTTTGCATGACACTGATCCCATGAAAACTGACATAGTTTTGGACTCCACAGCCAGTTAATTTCACATTCGTCTTCCAGTACGTTATTCCTATCCAGCTTCACAGCTTCTTAATAATTTTTCCCGTTCTTCTGAAACATGGCCTTAAAGCCTGCCCTTTGGTTTGGAAATCTCTCCCAGTTGACACATTTTTGCCTACATGGATTCTTGTTCAACCCTAGTGCACAAGATACTCCAGGACCCTACTTATCCCTTACACACGGATTTCTCCTTAATTGTCACTTACATTCATCCGAGCGCGCCAAATTCCCGCAAGTTTCCTCAAGGATAAATGTGCACAAAGCTCTTCTTTACCCCACATTGCTGGGTATTTTACTATTAGGGAGAAGATTAATATTGAGTTACTTGCAAAGCTAAGTAATTAACTTAGTTTTTCCTTACACTCTCTTATTGAAGCACACTCCAATTTGAACTTATCTGTAGGTGTTTACCCAAACATTTTGTCTTTCATGACGTCTTCCTTGTTTCTCGTCTTCCAGTTTTGCGTGGCTGAAGTCTTGACATTATTCCTGCATAAATCTACCATACAATAGAATGCAACACAAATCAGTATTGATCTTATAAATTCTACCAACAAGCACCGTTAGGGAAAGCAAATATGAAAAGAAAATACGCCTAATAATCAATGAAAGTGAAAGCTCCATTGATCATTCAGCATTTACTGCGCTCTCCTTTACCCCATGCAAAAATTAATCTGATGAATTGCGCTATCTGTCAATAACGCTATAAAATCGCAAATGAGTGATTAATGAATGAGCCAGTGATCATCGGTTTATCGATATCTTTCTTAATTTAGTCTGTTTTGGTAGTGTCCCGGGTATAGAAAAGTCAAACGAGATAAAAACCCATCTAACCTCGTCTCTATAGTCTATTTTGTGCCCACTTTATTTTTCTCACATTCAAACAAATAACTGCTGAAATCGACGTGCACTTCGTTTCGTTCGGTTAACTTCCGCTGAGAAGATGGGTGAAATTAAACGAAGTAAATAGGATTTCTACCCACTAAACTGATATTTCACCCAGCATCAGTACTGTACCAATCCACAAGATGCATTGAAACGGTTGAACAACTATTCTGTGTTCCCCGATCATGCATTAGGATTTCTGTTTATTCCACAAACCACTCTTTAATGGATTCTACTCCATGATAATCTTCACAACAAGGTTCCAGATCTGGTGGAGTTTGAATATTTGCTTCAAACCATTATTGAATAACTTAGTGGCGTGCTGGTCAACGACTCGGTAAGCTATTTTTGGTTCAATGATTTTCGGCATTTTTCGGAGATATATAAACGTAATGTCTGATTTCTCCCATTTTCTACGCTTGGGGCACTCGAAACCATGTGTTGTTGTGTGTAGCGTGTAGCTAATGAAAATGCTGAGTAAGACAATGAAAAAGCACCGTGCGAGATAGCAAGGGGGTCTCAGACGACGATCCACTGCAAAATCTCAGGTTCCTGTGATACCATTAAGCAACGTATCTTCGCTGTTGAAAAAAATAGATAATCTCGCAGAAGTTGCAAATAATAAATGGTATAAAAGCCCAGACATTAACTTGCCGCAAGGGTCTTGGCTGCACAAAGAAATTGCGAATCGAACGGTACACACAGCTGTCTTTCATGCGTTACGAGCCGATCATCCTACGAGGCTTCAAAATCGCGGTGTTCGGGTTATTACCTACGTGAAACCAAGATCTTCCGAGACAACCCAATTGACTCACGAATACTTCGCCGAAAAGGTGAGTGGTCACGTTATCAAACAGAAGACTTATTTTCTCAGTGGGATTCGATCAATATTCATTGGTAACATTTGCCTGATCCCAGATAGATCGGCAAATGAACTCGGAGCACCTTCTGATCTCTAATCGACTTCAGCTATTTCGGATTTGTATAACATGATTCATCATGCAGCTTCAACCCTCAGCTCACCATTGAAAACCACGGAAGCACTGTATAGCTGTTTCATCCTTGTTAGGAATCATCAGCAACCAGTCCCGACAGTCTTGTGATTAAGGTGTTTTCGATTCACAGTCGGGTTCGAGTCCCCGTGGGAACTCGGTGAACGTCCAAAAAAGTACGCCACTGAGTCTATCACCTTTACCAAGTATTGTGGATCTCAACGATTTTGTCGTGTTTGCTGATCAAAATTTATCAGTATTTTGTACGAATCTTACTATCTTAACGTACTTGAAGCTCTGTTGTTCGTTTAAAATCACTTATGTGCAGTCCAATAGATTTTCCTGTTCTGTCTAAACAACTACATACAACCATTACAATATCAGAATGCAGTGCATTCGACGACGGAAGAAACTCCAGTCATGTTGCTCAAACCAAGAAGTCTCAGATCATCATTGAGATGCTTGGATTCCATCGATGTAACATAACTCCGAGGCAACGATCTCCGACCAGCCAACGGGACCATTACAAGTCAACTTGGTCAATCCATAGTCGGGATCATGGACCTTAAGGACGCAATCGTACACCGAAGCCAACTCAGTCAACTTCAGTTCCGGGAAGCACCGGAATGAGCAGCAGAAACCGTGGTCCATATTGTTTCAAATAGAAAAGAAGAAACAGTCAGTGAAACGCAACTGCAGCTTACTGCACCATTTCGAAGATCTGTGCGTCAAGCAGTCAAAATCGATGAAAGGCTTCTGAGCGTAGAACGTTGTTTTGATTTTAAATGCCTTCACACGCACTCCAGTGAGCCGCAGTTTCATTTCAGGTATCCGACGGATCAGGTGAGGCCGGACTGTGACTGTCAGATCATGTAGACACAGAGAAGTCGCCTCGTGATTGGTCAGCATGTTATCTGCCAATAAGTGCAGGCCTTTTTTCGTAGATAAACGAGTTGGTACCAACCACATGTGACAGAATACATTTTTGCCTTTCTTGTCTGATCTTGTCGTTTTCCTAGTGCGCGTAGTCCGGGCGTGAGTTATTTCATTGCGTACGATTGGCCGGGTGGATACCTTTCTTACACTTTGATTTTGGACGTCAGAAGACCAGACCAGAGGTCACTCCCATAATCCTAAGCAAACCCGACGATAATGTCAATTGGTCTTTTTCCATTTTTTCAATTCTAATACATTTAAAAATCACTATGTATCATTTTATCTGTCCTCCAAGGGTTTAAATCAAAACTGGGAGACTCCTTCTGTTATCCGCGCACAACAGACATATGTCCGCATCTTCTACAGTTAAATACCTGGGCGTTTTACTTACGCACAATCTTTCGTGATCTATGCACGCCAGCAAGGTGTTTTGCAAAGATATAAAGCTGTCCCTATCCTCTCCCAGACTACATATGCTCTCCGTAACTCATAAATGCATCTCAAAATTTGTAACCACTCTCATTATTCCTCACGGGATTCACTGCTCCCCAGCAATCTTCAGTGGCTTGCTGAACAATGACTTTCATTTGATCACAAGATCCACGAAGCACATCTTTAGATGTGGTGAAACGTCTAGAGTTGCATTTGTTGACACCATCGTAAACAAACACCTTTGTAGTTGCGTCAGTTTTACTTCCAAAGTTCTGTCTCATTCCCATCATCCTCTACACAGTGAAAATACAAAGACTGTATCTAAATCCACCACACGCTCAAAGTTCAAACTGCTTTTTACCCTCGCTTCCGCCTATCGTAATTCTGTTATGCTATATCATGCTCGTCTTCTTGTTGATCGCAAGATTCCCTCAGAACTACAAAACAGTGTGAATGTCGAACAATAATCCGTTTCTACACACTTTTATTTTGTTGAAATTATGTCGTGGGCCAAAAATCCACCCTTTTGGGGACATAAATAACCACAAACTTGATCTGGCATTGTCAGTCCCTCTGACTAGAGAAATATTAGGGTAAAACAGCGTCTTTCTCTTGGAGACATATTGGGAAAGAAGTCATCAACGGTTTCCCTAATAGTCGACCTCTTCTATACAAGTATACCACATACCTGAAAGGGAGACGATGATCAGTGAAAAGTTGTCTAACGGAGGAGCGATCCATGGAAGCAAGGTTAGGACAAGTTACCCCAGTAATTGGAATAGCCCCCTTTTAGCGTCACCTGACTAGTCATTGACCCCCTCCCGCCCCCAAGAACTAATGTTCCGATTTTGTAACCGACATCTTTTTCATGAAATTCACATTCCGTATACGAAAGTGAATTGGTGCAGGTCATTTTAGCCGTTGGTGGTATAAAAACTGTGAATACTGGACTAAATTAAAAGTCAAATTCAACACAAAACTAATTCGTCTATAAGCGATCGATCAACTCTCTTGACACAGTGACTAAAGCTTGCACTACTTCGCTATCGATCCACAAGATAGCCGCGTATTAGCGTTGATCGATCTGTATGTTAGTCAAGCAGTTGGGGTCATCAAAAACATTTGAAATTTAAACTGTCAGAGTGATGCGAAGTCCTTACTGTTCGCGCGACTAACTTCTACCAGGACTACCGGCGAACTCGTTGCATCAGGCGTGGAGTGTGGCCCCAACTGGGCAAAACCGGGACGTCCAAAGTGTTTGTTTGTTCACACCTGTTGTGTCCCGAATTCAGTAAGTAGAAGGAGGGCAAGCTTAGACGGATGAACGTGTATTCCGCAGCTATGTACGAAAAGCGCAAGTACAGCAAGCTAGTGAATTATCAATGGGCAAGTGCAAATAGTACATGCGATCGAGTTCGGTCAAGCAGGGCAGCTCAGTAGCAACGAATCAAAAATCAGGAATGGCTCGGGGCAAAAGTCTGATTAGTCAGAGCAAGTCGTTCGTGGCATGGGTGAGGTCACAGTGATGTGCGTGCGTGCGGGAATGCGTGTGCAGTAACAATAGGTATCGAATGTCCGATCAATAAGTTGGCCGGCATTGTAATAACACAGTCAGTCTGACCAATAGCAGAACCACAACCCCCCCCCCCCCCGGACAAAACTTTCTGAATCCCCACCCCTTTCATGGATTTGCATAATTTGGTTAGTAACACTCGATCAGGATTTCCGTCTCATACCAGATACTTGGGGGTCTCTTGCTCAACCGAATTTCAGTCAAAATATTGCGCTGGAACAGAAAATAACGAGTAAAAGAAGAAAATAAACTGACAAATCACGTGACAGATACCTTAGTCACAGTGGCATTAAGAAATTCTGTGCTCTTTCCCATTGCAACTGCTGTCCCATTATAAAAGATATTGAGGTTTACAAGAGATCGGTAGGAAGTGTTACCGATTCGGGGATAATATGCGACGACTTTTGAAGGTAAATTGCAGTCTTACGCTAAACAAATGCACAGGCATCAGAAACAACTCTAAAATCAAGACAGATGCATCTGAATTCGTCTATTTTCCAACAAAACACTTTCTGCGTGAACATTGAAGCTACACGTGAGAAAGACTTTTCAACCTGGACACTGAAAGGAATCTTCATTCGCATTCACTTACATACACAATTCCAGTGTAACTACGGTTCTGTGGCATCAAGATACGACATGGCATGACAAGGCATGACCTAACAAAGGTGCAGCATCGATCTTAACCCAATAGGTGACCTTCGAGGAATTCTGGCTCATGGAACCTACAGAGGCGCCAATGTATATGAACCGAAGACTGAGCACCACTGACCACATAAAAACAAGAATGGAGCAGCATCAGTCAGTACACGAGCCATTGTTTCGTGGGTGGTCTTCGAATGCCGTGTATCAGTGTTCATAAGCTGTAAACCGCAATTCTGAGGCTGTTAGACCGAGGATGGTAAATTTTCTTCGCGGTGTTCTTTCCCCGATATTTTTGGTCGAAAGCAAGATTTGTGACCTAAATTCGGTGTTCTAGTTTAGCACTGGACCTCATGGCATTTGATAAGAGACGAAATTCTTGAAGTTAGTACACGTACTAATGGTGAAAATCCATGAAAATGTGTTTTCAACTGATTTAACAAATGATGTTTTCAGTTTGACAGTTGATATCGAGAAGATTAGAGCAATAACGTCGTTATCGATGTTTTACTCTCCATCTGTTCTGTAGGAAAAAATTGATGTCATTCAAACATTTCATTCTATCGAATCGGAAAACATTCATCCATGTTACGTATCTTCTCGGTCCTCGTTCACATCAAAGAGAAAGGTAATCAGCACTCGTCGTGAGTCATCTCCTAGACAGTGACTGCCGGTAGTAGTCAACAGGTCATCATCCTGGACTTTGGACATATACGACCCTGGTTCGAATAAAGTCACCACCGATCATTTCCGTATTTGACAGCATTTCATCGCCTTGCAGAAATATCGTACTTTGTTGTATTGGAATAACTGAGGGAAAAAACGAGAAAAAGACGGCTATCTGTCATCTGTTTGATTCCAACAATAAATTAGTTAGGTTGTCTAAATTTTCTGCTTCAGTAACCTCCATTATTCAACCAGAAACATTCAGATTTCTCACATCCAACGGCTACGCAGACGGTTTTCCAAATGTTCTGGGCATGTTCGTCGATAAACATCTGCGAGGTCCTTCCGGTTTCTGTGACACCACATTTTATTCCATCTCAGTAGCTTCTTTATGGGGATTCTCCTACCATCTGGAACGATCTCTTTTTATTTTTACGAATATACTATCTAAGTAAGATATGTGTTGGGCATAATCAATTCCTGGCGGGAAATATTATTGAACTGATTGATATTCGTACTTAGATTTTCTGAAGGGTTGACATGGTTTCACTCGGATTGGTTGGTTCGGTTCGGGTTGGCTCAGACAACTGTGGACAAGCTGACTGATCGATCTATCGCTTCTCTGGCTCGACTCTTATCTTCGATTCTGGACAACCGACGACGTGTTCCCCTTTTCTCTGACTCCAAACCTGTCCCTGACTTGAAGTGGGCCACGGCTTGCTGTCTGCCAACCAAACCAGGCCGCCGATAGACAAAGTATCTGCTACCATCCTCACACACTTTACACACAACAATTTCCAAAACTTACAAATGCGTATGTCAAACAACGGCCAAAAGGCCATCTATGGGCCCCCGAGTTCGAATCCGGTTCATACAGTTCACTTCACCCATTGACAGTGTTCCTATTTTGGTGGCTTTGTTCTCGAAATATTGCACCAGCACCTCTGTATCATCAGTGATGAAAATAAAGCAGTATTTCGTTATACTTTTCCAGAAGGAAAAGGAATGACGGATTGCATTTTATAAGATACGCTGAAATCGATGCACCAAGATCAAGAAATGCCCTAGTGATTGCTCGATCCTTATTGGGTAACGTGAGTTGAGTACAGAGCACGTTTACGTGAAAGAAAATCAACGTACCACTCACAATACCTGAACGGAGTGCACGTACTGAACTTGTTCCAACCCGGGGCTACGCAAACCGAGACTGTAAGAAGGCCAGGACTGCATAACTGTATGTAAATTTTACTGCATAATAGATTTGTCGCAATAAAGGAAATAGTTAGTCGATGGCAAGTCAACCCATCACTGCGGAATTTTGTTTTAACCTTTCACATGGATTCTGATTGGATGCGGCCCGCACAGCTGTACACCACCGTGTCCCGTGTAATCCATACTGGATCATTGTAGTAAACAAATAGGCCTTGAAAGAATTGTATCTAGAATAATCTGTTGGACGATCTCTATGCAAGATTCAACATGTCTGCACTGCACGATAAAAGATATCCACCATTTACTTACGATTTTCTCCACGTGACCTACTTATTAGCGGCCCTACTTTCCCTTCCCTGATGAGAAACTAAAGTGTCCCATATCAAATTCGAATACTGAATTGCAATAAATAATTTTTTCTGGAGAATAAAAAAAAACCTTTAGTATCGGAAAATCGATTGCTACGAAAGTACCCGAGATGGTATCATGACCTAGTCAAGTACCCTCCATTAGCGTGGAAAGGATATTCTCTTCGTTCACCGGTATTTTGTGATTCTTCTAAAGCGTAGATTTTGAAAATGTGGGTTGAGATAATCTGCAACGCTTCGTACAAAGGATAGAATTTAATGAAGCATTATAAAATACATTGCAGATACTGATACCCTAGTTACCTCGACAGTGTTGTCAATATGCAGCTATTTCTTTACGAAATTGATGAGAAATAAAATGGATCACGGGATACTGACCTACAATTTTGTTCTGAAAGTTCTACTCGAGGTGAACGCTTCAAATTAAAAATCACGAAGACATTTCACATCAATTTTGTGGATTAAGAGATCGAAAATGGAAATAATTATCACTCAGTTACGCATACAGTGAACGTTCATTTTGGTCTGAGACTCATTCTAGGTATGAAAATGTGCAAACTTATATGATTCAGTTGTCCCTAGCAGCTGCTAGCATGATTTGGGAGAAGAGGCGTCAAACAATCCACGACAGAAGTTCAGGAATGGTCAGGGGTGCTATGACGGTTTATGAACTGCGTAAACTGGGAACATTATATGGTATGCACAGCTTTGGTGCCTACTTCCACGAAGTGGAGCCTCGTGTGTCCCCCTCCCCCCCCCCCACGCTGGTTACGCAAAACCGCCAACCAAACACTATGTTTAGCGCGATAATTCAGCCATTCAAAAACCTCACTTAACCGGAAGCTGATTAGTGTACCGAAATAGCAAGTTCATGGTACTGGAAGAGATCACCTAGGATCTCAACCCAATCAATAAACTTTTTGGGATTTTTGGAGAAGCAAAACTTTAGGCTTGAACAAATGAACTTTTGAAACAAATATAATGCAATTTAACGCTGTCTCTCGTGGAATGCTGGAGCTACGCTGAATGCTAAAGTCTTGTTAAAAATCAGAAAACACATGATTTTTAAATGGCGCAGGTCATCAGTTATCGAGCCCGAAACTGTCCAAGTTCATGAAAGTGAAGGGAGAGACGATATAGTTCCTTAATATAAAACTACCTAGGCACCAACTGATGTAGTTCGGTAACCATGGTGAGTACTGCGTATTTGTGAGCAGTGACTTAAGAAGAGGGATTTCGCCTTTTGGCCTTTTAATCAGAGGTATTGGTGGATTTTGAGAATTTAAGGACACCCTTCTAAGATTTAAACTGTTTAAAACTGAATGGGGGAGAGTTATTTAAATTTTGATGAAATTTTACGGATTCTACTAGACTCAGAAGAATTGCTTGTGATTTGATGTAAATCAATATCTTTAGTCTTATTTCAAAACCTGAGCAGGAGAAAAGACCGGTAAATCGCTATTACTGAAACAAAGGAGAAGAAGAAAGAAAGCAAGCAGACAGGGTCGTTCATCATCACTTCTGGCCCATCTTTTGCTCTCCTCAAGGTGATTGCCACGGTTATTGGCTTGCCTGTGGAGTTCAGGTCAAATGGCTAACGCGGCCCTGCATGCTCGCACCTGTATACCACTGATCCAATACAGGACACACACGCACAATACACAGTTACCCAAACCACAAATACACTGTGGGACAAAAGTACAGGATCCCCTCAATATTTAGAACATTTCCGGTCCTGTAGTCTCTAACGAAACTGTATCTGGTCAATATGACCGATGCGAAATATAAAATTTAGCAGCAAAATAACCTATTGTGAGTTGAATAAATAAGAATGTGAAAAATAAGGCTGACAAAAGTAAAGGAACTCCCCCAGCTAGACTACCATAGTTACCACTTAAAGTCGTATGCAATCGCCATTCTGCTTGAGGACACTGATACATCCTCCCAGCATACTTGGTGCTAGACCTGTGATTGTGCTTTAATTATTATTTACCCATTCTCGTTAAGGGGGTTACCAATTCCGTTTTTGACAACCATAGAATCCCCGTACACCTAACAAGCACGCATGACCCATAGGTTCTCAATCGGGTTTAGATCTGAGCTGTAGGCTGGTCACCGCATGACACTGATCCCACGAAAGGACACTCACCAATTAGCAGTGCGTGAGCAGTGGGCAGAAGCATTATCATGTTAGAATGGGACTTTATCTTGTAACCTGTGGGTCAGTAGTGGGAGGAAAATCTGTTCTAACGTACTCATATAAGCAGCGGAATCTTGTATTTCTTCAAGTATAACAAGCACACTTTGACTAACGACTGGGAAGGTTCCTCAAACCACCACTGAACTCACGCCTTTGTTTCCTCAACTAAAATATTCTTCTTCTTTTCTGAAATCGTATCAGTAATAATTCCAAGCCTTCGGACTAGAACTTTCAAAGTTGATAAGAAGCTTGGTTTGTTAAAGGTTAGACGAATTAATCTGTGTTCGTCCGATCCATCTGGAGTTTTGGATGCCTCTTTCACTTTTAAGGCGCACATTGTTCGTTGCATTCAAGATACCGTATCTCAGTCTCCTTAATTACCTGGAGATCTAATACAAACTGAGTCCTATTTTGTAGAACGCAGATATTTCACCCTTTTGAAAATCGCCGTGTTGCACTGCACACGCAAAGTTCGGTGTGCGTTTTGTAATGTGCATACGTGCAACCAACGTGAATGTGTGTCACTAGGACGCATCAAGTGCTCCAGTGTACACGAATCACGGGATTCCGGTTTTCATGGATTTGATAACAAACAGTGTGGTGAGCAAGATCGGCTTCGGTTATTACTACTCATACCAAAGCGTGACAAAGTATGCCTCACAAAACGAGAAACGGAAATGACGGTCTAAAGATGTCTTCGCACGAGTGTGTGTGTGTGTGTGTAAAATTTATCACAGTGTGGAACGTTCAAGTGGTTGCACACTTGTTAGGGGTCAAGACGTGGGACAAAGGAGCTGAAGTGATTGCACAAATTGTTTCTGACCCAACAGAGGAGGATGGTGGAGGAGACTACTTACAACCTCAGTTGGGGTTAAAATGACACGTGACAGGTCTTGATTGCTTACCGCGAACTTTGCAAATGGATGCGTCAGTGATCAAACTCACAGGCAGAATTCATCAGCCTTTTGCTAGGCTCAGTGGTCCGTCTGGTTCTACGAAATTTCCCGTGGGACAGCGCACCGGAATAGATGGTCGTATACTTTTGTTACCCTCGGTTTTTACGTTTTCCGCTCTAAGCACAGACCACAGTTTCGTTCTGAAATTTGGTGTGCCGTATGTGGTGCATTTGGTTGTTCTGAACAGATGTGATTTGGTTAAGGAATACTGAACCGGAAAATGCGGAAAAATGAAGCGGGTCCGATGCTTTCGTCCAGTGCTGTGTGACTGAGCCCACCCACTTGTGACCGTGTATTTCAACCAGTCACGTGATCATTGACCTTGAGATGCATTTGAGCGTGACTTGTGGCCGTGTCTGTCATACTTGCGCTTACAGCTGTCCAGTATATGGGCCTGTCTGGCCACGCCCACGCTTGTGCGGGATCGCTTAGATCGTAACAGTGTCGGCCTCGTATTTTTACTGTTGTTTATCCCTGTTGCACTATTTTCCTCACTAAATTTATTTCAGTAATATGATTGAGGTTAAAAAAGAATAATCAAATCAAAATACACCGACTCGAGACTAAGTGGATGTAGAAAACCTTTGGTAGAATACGAAACTAAAAAACGTTGACATTTCAAAATGAAATCTGAGTGTCACATTCGAAAGGATCTACGGATCTATGAAACATTAAAAAGATATTTTGTTCAGTCACGTCGAAGTCTGGCATGCTGTCAACATCCACTTCAAAGAGTGTTGTTTCCAGCTGATTTGCTGGATCCAGATCACAGAAAGTTGACCTGCTCAATGTGAAGTACGTTTCATAGTACTTCGGTCCAGAGTAACAACAGTGACTATCATGAGTAGCTGGCAAAGTAGCGAGCCAATGATTTTTGTCCCATAAGTTTTAAGTAACTTTGGAAACGACCTGCTTCGTTTTATCCGTAACAAAATATTGAGCACCAATGAGTGTTATTCAATCACACAAAAATAGTCATCACTAGCAATAGGGCAGAGGAAGATAGCGTGAGCAAATACTTATCCACATTCGACTAATTTTTGCATATGAATTCGTATCAACTTGTTTTCCGATAAGTACACTTTTGGCGCCATAAAACAAAACGAGTGCAAAAACCAAAACTCGAAAGTTGTACGCAGTCGACCAGAATGTACATAAATAGCGACGCGTTGTTATGGTGATAACTATGTGGCTTGTAACTGCTTCCAGCAGAACAGTAGAAAACTGCTCACTCAAGTGTATCTGTATCCCACTGGTTCGGATTCGATGACGTTTCATCAGCGTGCGAGTCCACATGTTGTTAATAGACTCTAATGATGGTTTAGTAACTAGTACCAGTTATTCAGCAACCAAGGCCTACGGTACAGTAATCCAGAAACCTTCCGATGATTAGATCAAATCATCTGTTTTCGCCTCCCTCTTCTGCGCAGTTACGGGGCTTAGTAACCTTGTACGAGTTACTAACCTGGATACGGAGGGACACGAGGAAAAGAATCCAAGTTATTTAGTCGGAAATTATTGTATCAATCAACAAAGGAATACAGGTTTGCAAATCTGATCACTATTCGTAAGGTTCATTAAAAGTGTGGTCGCGTCTGTCAAAAGCAGCCCATGAAAAGAGTGAAATCCGTCCCATCGATTGTTTGCATAACGGCATCAGTATCCGGAACGCATATACTTCGGTGGTTTAGCCTCTCAGAACTCTGTGAATCAGATCCTCACTTTTGGGCAGAATAGATCTTATTCATCTAATGAAACCACTGGATTAAAGAATGACTGCATGGAGGAAAATATCAAATAAAGTATTCGGTTTCTAGCCTTACCTCATTCATTTTGCCGGTTAACTGGAGCAGGATTTGGTTGTTCAGTTGTAACTTTCGAAGAGCACTTTCCCAGAAAGCTGTTAAAATTATCCGTGTTCACGTTGGATTGTAACATGCTGTGGTAATTCAGCAGCTGTCAAACGTGATACGGCCAGATACAGCTTCGTAACCACGTACACGGATGAGCCTCAACCAATCAGAATCACTGCTGACAAGTTCTACAAAAGCTCCCTGTGATTGGTCATCCTCGAGTCTACCAATTATATTCTCTAATTAAACATATTTATACAAACCAGTTCTGCCATTCAGTTAACGTGCTATTTCGCGGCCTTGGTTTTCTTTCTACTTCCGTTCGGGTAGTTCTGGGTGGAGGCAATTTCAATACGTCCTGTCAATTCAGTTCATTACGACTACTACGCACGCTCATCGCAGAACAGCAAGAGACAACGTTTAAGTTTGATGGTAGAGTCCACATGGACGGTTAGCCCATCGCTGTTTACCAACATGCCTGTGAGCGTCATTCGTTGTAACTGGTTTCATCAGCGCTGAGAAAAACCAACCACGTACCTGTTGTGGTGGCGTGTGCGTACTGCTAATTGATTAAGTAAGTAGTCGACAGCTCAAACAGCCAGTATGAACAGTTGTTGATTGCTAATGAAAGCAACTACGTCTGAGTAACTGAGCGGAATAAGGTGAAGAAGAAGTATGAAGCACAAGATTGCATTATCTCTCTGGATAACGACCGTCCCTAAGTGGATTGAATACATGTTATGCAAATTAGCATTCTTGTTTCGCTTGGTTGGTTTTGATGATATCCGATTTATTTCCCACCATAGCTACGTCATGTATTGATCTCTCCTGTCCGATATCAGTTCCATTTCGCTCGATCAGATAAGAACAGTTATTTCGTGGTGCAGCCATAACTATTAAGTAGATGATAATGATAAACTGGTCGGTACATTCGGGTGTGAGAGACCCACCTATTTCCTCATCCCACTCCAAGTGATCGTAGGATTCTTCCCTACCAATGAGCTCCGTACCATTACGAATTCATGGGAAGATTTTCTTCCCGTAAATCCTCTTTTCGTGCTCATATGCCTATCCTATTTTACGAAGACTCTGCCGGTTTTGATGGTAATCCCAAGATGGAGCGAAACAAGATTTAAATCGTCACCTTTCCTTACGCAGTATGAAATTCTTCTCTGATCTTCATCACTGATTGCCTTAAGCTGCCGTCACTTGTTCTCTTGAGTCGACTGTCTCCATCTTGTCCACTAGGAATTCTGTAAATGTTGACGCACTCATCGAGTTGGTGAAGTGGAAAGTAATGGGGACGGATTTCGAGTCTGGCACACAGCTGTCCACTAGACTCGCACGGGGTCGTCAAGATTCGTAACTGGGATCAGGAACTCAAACATGAGGTGATCTTCTACGCCATTGGTGTGTCGAAAAGTCTGCATAGTGTGCCTAAATGGATACCGAACGGTGGCCAGTGGCCAATTATTCATCGCCAGAGGCTGCTAAGCGATGGCTAATAGTAACTGAACTGTAGGAAATCTTGTAGAACCCCTTTGCTTCCTTAGATAAGTCTGTACACGATAAATCCGACCGCAAGTAAAGACATGCTTTCGCATACATGACATGAATTTTAGTTTTTTTTTTCTACTTAGACCGACCTCTTTGCAGAGAAAGTATTGAATTTCATCCAGCTGGTTTTATGATTCACAGGCTGGTTGACAGATCAATCGGCTAAATTACCCATACGTTTGCGGAAACCTACCTAAAGAAACATGACTATTTAGGTTCATTCAAAAAGCTTGTAGTATTCAGGTCACTTGAAAGCATTCATACGGATCCTAGGTTAAAAACTAGCCAATAAATGGGCTGCATGTTTTGTTGCACATCCTGATTTGAACATATTACAGCTTGACTGTGGTGTTCTAGCACCATATATTGTCTGATCTGGGGCAGAATTAGCTCAAATACGTAGTCTATACATTTATGTTACCTGAGTGGCTACATCTCAGTCACAAGTCGGATTACTTTCGTTCTTTCTGGTTATTTTGTGATTGTCATCTATTGCACCATCCACTTTTCAGTGAAGTGTACACAACTGTAGTGAGGCATATTTGACGACACGATACTAATGCTGAATACACCCGAAGAACGTTAGTGTTTTCGGAAATTGCCCTAATTTGGTGGGAACATTCAATGTACAACAACATGGAGTAGTGAGTACGTAGCAAAGACATTGACTATGACATATATTTAAGTTCTGACGTTCGTAAATCTCGATCGATACCCTTATACCTGAATCAGGGTATTTATTTTTGTTTCTTTTTCAAGGATCATCCTTTCTGATATCGTTTCTCGGTAACCTTTATTTCACACACACACGCACAAAATTTGATTTAGCCGCTGTCTGTAAGTAACACAGAACTACTCAGTATTCTCTACGATTGCCTTGGCTCCACGACTGAGCCCATGATTGATACATTTTCGTCCCAACCACTACATCGAACATTCCATCTAAGTATCCCTGATTGAGACGTGCGGCCCATGTCCTAAAAGCGATTTCCCTGGTGTACTTTATTTATTGGAGCTGATGATATTTGGACGCTAGTTAAAGTACCTCGTACGTAAAGAGCCAACAAAATAAGAACCTGACCCGACGGTTTTGGTACTTTGTGACTTGTAATATACAGCTGTTGGGATTCATGTACTATCCTCACTTTCCGACTGGATCTCCTAGATGACTAGTTCAACTGTGACGGTCACGGGAGCGCCTGCTCTTGAACTCCCTTAGGTCCACGAAATGTCCTATGTTGGCTATTTTTGCGATGACAAATTCGATTGCTGTTCTTCCCGTCGGAGATGTGCGTGGCGACAACAAACAAAGTCAGGACACTTAGGTATAAATTAGGTGTAAAGTCAAGCTAATCTATTAGGCGACAATATGCACTATTTCTGGAAGGTGACAGTAGCCAATCAAAGACCATCGAATGGGAAAGTGACCGGTGGTTGCGGGAATCGAACTCGGAACATTGCTGTCTAAATATCAAGACGATAATGACCAACTGGCCACCATCAGTCAGAATGGGATAGTCAGTTCACAGCTATTCGACGAAAATATCATCGAAATTTGTGTCCCAGTTTTCTTCTTTGCCATAAATTCCCCCTTTCTGAAATCTTCTCCAGTTTATCAGACAAAAGTTGGAAATACCAAACTTTATATAATCTAGTATTTTTGTGATAATTCAAAATTTAGTTCACGGGATACCGCACAACACAGCTTCGCAACCACATACAGTAAAAGCTGCAACCAAACAGCAGAACCGGGGCTACTGATGCCACCTGGAATTGTTCAACTTGTAATCTACCAATTGGTACCATTGACACGGCATATATAAAGAAGTTCTTTAGTTAAAATAATGACTTTCAGTCCTACAACCTTGGTCTCCTAACTATTTCGACGTGATTAGTTCCGGGTTGGAACGGTTTCGATACGTCTTCTCAGTTCAATTATTTGTACTGATACTGTTAGCGTCGCGCCGTGGAGTAGCCCAGCATTGAACTGCTGAACCCACGTGCTGGTGAGTCTGAAAACCAGGAATGGACTGAACGGTTTCAGCTGATGAAGAATCTTTCGTTCCTGCGAATAGCTGCCTCAACTACAGTCGGGGAATTTAAGAATCTGCTCTAAGCCACGTTGTTCCGGTTAACTTCCAGGTGACAGATTAACCCATATTCTATGCGTTTGTCCGTGGTTCCTGCATGAAGTTTTGCGAAAGCATTCGTTTATTTTAGACGTAGACTGAGAGGAGCATTTTTTGGTATCTTTTGGAGACCCAGCTGCGAATTCTCAGCTACAGAAAATTCTTTTGCTGAAGACAAATGTAATATCCGCTGAGGCTTGGACAATAAGTGAACCACTGAAAGATATCCCTGAAGTGACGGCTGAACATTCTATATTACACTATCAAAAATTTGTTCTCGCTTGCCAGGTGGTTCACACCGAAAATCGTATTCAAAGCCATTAACCAAGGGCACCTCTGAGTGTTGTTAGGGAACCTAATTCGGGTCGAAGCGATTTTGACGCGTCCTTCCAGTTCTAGTTATTTCCTAGTAGAACATGTTCCCGTTGGTTTTGTGGTGATATATATGCTATCGTATGCTGAGCCAATGATCTTCCATGGGGGAGGTGGATGCACGTGATTGACCTACAACCACAAGAACACAGAAAACATGATGAGTCGAGCTCTGTAAGTGCTTCCTCGTGCTGCCGTACCGAACACCAACATGGCCGCCTATAGCCTTACCCTTATAGTGACTGGTTGAAATTGTGTGACCTTGGAACAATGGTAAATTTTCGCTATGCTTGGAAGTTCAAAATTGATAAAATATTAAATATGAATGCTCGTATTTGCATTTTTATGACAGATGTTTTCAAACAACACGCTTGTATTTCAATCAAAAGCACACTGACAAAACTGATATAGAAATAAATAAAAAATACAACAATGGGCACCAAAGGTATATAAGAGTGAAAGAGAAAAAATAAACAATAAAAGACTTTAGAAATAAATTCCTTTTTTTAATCCTGTTCTTGTTGGTCAGTACCCGCGCCCGATAAGGTGAGTTGGATCCTGCACTATCTTGTGATCTGGGGCTATATAACGCCCCATATGCTGGTTGACAAGTTCAATGAAAAGATAATCAAAGGGGACGAATAAAACTCCGCTAGTAATTACCATTTCTTGAGGAAAGCTTTTGAAATTTCGTTTCAAAAGACGGAGGCAAATTACCGAAAAACAATGCAACAAGCCTTGAAGAACACATTGAAGAATAAATTTGGAAACGATTGTTAATGGTGTTCAAAATCGCTTGAGTTTCTTAATTGAGAAGATAGGCTTCACAGCACTATATGTGGGATGTCCATCTCAGATTGGTGTCTAACGTAGAACCCAGACACTTGACAGAGCTCAGTCTAGACAGCCATTTGGAATTAAAACAGACGGAATTTGTAGGGGAAAGATAACGACGACTGTTGAAGGTACATTCAAGAAACTTAGAAGAGTTCAGCTTTAGGGTACATTGGATGGAAAATTATTCATTTTGAGACGGGGTTTCACTGAAGTTTCCGGAATCCGATGGGTGAAAAATAGCCTAACAAAGAACATCTTCAGCGTATTTGAATATCTGAAACGGGGAAAAACTGGTAGGTCACTGATATGTGTAGGAAACATAGAGTGAGGTAACACAACATCTTAGAAAATTCCGTAAGTATATCCAGTAGATATGAAACATTTGTACCCTACCTTGGTTCACTCCGTTCTATTGTGAAAATAATTGGAGAGCCAGAAAAGAATTTGTAGGGGATGACTGAAATCGTCAAGTCTTTGAAGAAGAAGAAGAAGAAGAAGAAGAAGAAGAAGAAGAAGAAGAAGAGAACAGGGCACTGAGTCAAGGGTTGGGGAATAATCGGGAAACACACAGTGGATAGGTTGGGCGAATCTGTCCGAGGATTTACCAATGAAAGTGGACTAAAGAAGCAGCAGCACTTGCACTGGATCCTATGCCTTTGAAGGCAAACTAAAGACAGCCAGGAGTGACATTCAGGTGGGCGGGCTGTCGAACGATTACAGTCTTCTCAGCAATTTTCAATGCTTCCAATGTTACAGCTGTCGGACGAAAAGGCATTTCTGGAACAATCATGTCTGGTGGTCAAAAATCAACAATTTGATAGGGATTCAACATCAAAATTCCCATGGGTTCCGCATGCTGAGCAGCACCATGCATGAAAATTGCAAGGGGAGGCCATTCGGACTTGTAAAAGGCGACGCTTTAGTTCTGAGAAGGATTTCGAATGTGTCGGACTTAGAAAACGGTTCAGAATCTGTACTAGCTCATGGAGAATCGGAAGGAAGACTGTCAGTGGAAGAGTGTATAAAAAAGAGTTGAGCTTTTGCTTTTCTGAACACAATCCAGAGATTTGGGATTCTTAATTGTCCGGAATTGTGCCGTAAACGACAAATCCAATCGTTCCACCTCCATGCTTCGATTAGGTGATACTTTTGCTTAACTTCCAAATCTCGACGAGACCTGTAGGCGCGTTTGTGTTGCCTTTTAGATAAACTTGAGTAGTTGAGAGGTTGCCCTATCACCGGCTGCAAACAGAGTTTCAATTAGACAACAAAAGTTGGAGATAGCACGACGGGTATGAGTAATGATTTCAGCATCTCGGAACGCTTGGTAGCAGCATGACCATGAAAAGACAGCATCGACGCTGCTTTCAGCAAAGAGATACTTTCATGGACGGAAGTAGAAAACACCCCTCATTTTCTCGCATATTTCATTTTTTGTATTCTCTAACGAAACCATAACTAGTCTGAACGACTAAATGCTCATCGATATATAGAATGTATAATTTACCAAGAAAATAAGTTATTATGAGCTAATTAAATCAGAATATGCGAAAAAGGGGATAAAATGTATGGAATCACCCCAGCTGGGCCACGACAGTTATCACTTGAAATCGTGTGCAGTCACCATTCTACTGAATAAACTCGATGCTTTTTCTCAGCATACTTCTTTCAAGACCTATGATAGTTCATTGACCAGTATTCATTCATTCTAGACTTAGGGCTTTTACCGGTTCACTCTTTGACCGGCAGACCATGGAATTCTGCTATACCAGGTGAGCAGTATTCTGCGTAGGTTATCAAAGGATTTTAGATCTGACCTGCAGGTTGGCCACTGCATGACTTTGAACTCACGGAATGACAATCAACGCGTTCAAACAGCTTTTCCTTCAGCCACTGACCGGGGATTACCAAATGACACCATATTCCGTTATAACAATACTACTTTCTAATTCTCGTACACTACAAAATGTTGACTATCGTTTCGTGAAACATCCTAGAATACTCCAGAATTTTTCACAAGCGGTTCAGAACATTTTTACCCTACCTTGATTTTCTGCTTTCTACTGACGAGGTGCTCCTGAATGAGGAAGGTTTTGGTGATTTAGTGGGCGTCTCACGTGATACTGTCAGGTGCAGCACCATAACTACGTACAATGAGGACTGGAACAGCAAAAGCTCTGTGATTGGTCAACTCTTAATCTGACAATTATTTTCATTGATTTAACACATTTATACAAGCCAGTTCTGCATGACATTTACCGCTCTGTTCCACAACCTATGTCTTCTCGTTACTTTGGTTTGCATTATTCCGGATGGGTGCCATTTCAATACGTCCTAACAGTTAAGGTATAGCAAATACTACAGTAAGATAACTTGGAATGAGTTGGTCTTCGCTCGTCACGTAGAAATGCATGTAGCCAACACCAAACGTTTGTGTTGAGCTTGTAGTTTTTACGAACGAGATAAACTAATTCAATGAAATCTTTACGGAACACGAATTTTGACAATATAAGCACCTGCTTGAATTACAGTTGCCGCTGAGCATGATCAAAGCACACGTCCGATCTTTTGGTTAGATTATAACACGCGTAAAATAAGACTACACGGTTTTCTAAACTTCTTTGGAGCAGTCCGTGTGAGCCTCTCGTTCATTCAGAATTGTCCACGTGATGACCTCTGTTCATCCGAAGGAGTTCACGACAACAACAAAAAAACACCAATAGAGGAGACGGGACAACATGGACCGCTCATATTGGCAGAACATTCACACCATCAAATGCAAGCATACAAATTTATCTACACTAAATCAGGGTGAGCTACAAAACAGACAGTTAGATGAGCAAATGAGTTGCATTGACAAAAACGGGACTAACAACTGTACATTCAACAAGTGCAGCGTTTTTGTAGGGGGTGCTGGGGTGCAGTCTTTCCACTGATCACACTCAATGAGTACTTTCCATTTTTCATTTGTATACAAACTTGCTTCAATAGAAATTCTCTCTTTTTTGGAAGAGTCTATTTTTGTGCTCTAGCCGTGGTGACCTAGAAGCTTTCAAACGATTCTTAAAATGAAAGTAATGGACACAGTCAAACAGACATACTTGTGATCTACAAATCTCAGCCATATTAGTCGTGACAGTCATTTAATCAGATCACGAAGTCAGTCCGCATGTAGGTCAGTCAGTCAATCGATCACTGAGAAAGCGATCTAAATCATTCAAATTACAAGAGCAGTCAGTCAGTCAATCAGTCTCTCTGTCTGTCTGTCTGTCTGGTTGTTTTATTGTCTGCCTGTCGGTCTGTCTATCTTTTTATCTGTCTGTCTGTCTATCTATCTGTCTGTCTCTCTGTCTGTCTCTCCGTCTTTATATCAATTGTACCTGATTCAATCTTTGCGCAGGCTTTCGTTTGCATTTCGGTCGAAAAGATTTGAGCATAGAAAAATAAATGATTTCAGGTCAAAAACGCTCACGATAATCAGCTGAGGCTAGCGCCCAGTTTTGCAAGGATTCGAACCAGATAAAGAACAGTTGAATATCTGTTTTTATCAACACGAGAAGGTATGAAACGAAACTAGGAACCGGTGGAGATAGGAGAACTACATTCGTATAGATCACTCTATGAAGCTTGAGTGGATTGTGAATGGATTCTATGGACGTGAATTTCACGTGCAGTCGTGAGTAGTTCGCGCAGCTTAGTAGATAGTTCAACAAATGGTGCTATAAATACCCGACTAAAGATCGACAGTAGTTGGGGCGATATTTTGAAATGTTCTTTCGGCAGATCAGCAATAACTGCAAGGGAACAGTGAAGGAGAACAAGAAAAGAGCCTCCAAAAACGAAGAGGAATACAGTACTCTGTTTAACGCTGAAATGTCTGGACTTTCGTGTTTGGACTGCGAGTTTACTGTTCACACTGTTTGGAATGTGAGACGGTCACCTCAGACTGGCTTCAGATACTGGTTCTTTGAAACTGATAAACGGGTGAAAAGAATAAGCTGGTCGAGGAAGATGAGTATGCATTCAAAGCATTTGGATAAATTTGAAGTTTGAACCCGGTCGAACACAAAAATCATAAGTGTAAGACAGATTATAAGAAATGAGATTGAAATCCTGGGTTTTGGAAATAAGCTGAAGTTATTCTACAAGTACGAATGAGCTTGAACCCTTTTTCTTAGGAGAACGGCTTTATATACTCGCCGTCTTACGGGATGGGCCAAATCGGAGAGTTGTTAGGTAAATGGACTGTTGAACTGCAACTAACTTAGTCGGTCAGTCACCCACTCAGTTATTTAATCAGACATACAATCCGTTAATCCCACGTCTAGCTTTCTGAGGAGTGCCATGTGCTTCACATTCTCGCTAATCAGTCGACTAGACTTGCCGAGTGCCTATGGTCTGAATACAAAAGTTTCACTCATGCGTAGACCCGAAGCACACCGAGCATTCAGGAAGTTATCCAGAGGCGTAATTCAACCAGATAAGTGGTAAATCTGACTGTTCAGAGTATTGATAACAACAATAAAAATGAGTTATGCATGTACTTTCAGTATATATATATATATATATATATATATATATATATATATATATATATTTGATATTAAGTAGTATGTTAACGTGTGGACAAAATTTCCCCGGAAGCACACGACCGGTTTCGCGGTTGTTGCCGCTCATCATATAGCCAGACAGCGAACTCAATTTTGCTTTTAGGACAATGGCATCAGGCTGTGAAAATTTGTTCACTGGCCGTTCCATGTCGTTTTCCAATAGACCCGCCGTTGGATTGATCCATTTTTTCTGGTTATCAGTACATCTAGTGAAACAATTTGTTCTTAGATTCCAACTCCATCGTGAAGGCCAACAAGGCGAACAACCACACTACAAGATACAGCACTCTTCCGTCACTGGCTTTGAACGGTAACAACTCGCTTCCCGCACAGTCATCAACTTCTGTGATGGATGTGGATGTTCAACAACCCGCTGAGATTTAGCCCGGTTTGCCCTATGGTTAACATGTTCGATTCACAATCGTTCACCCCGGGTTCGAGTCCCCGTGGGGGCTCAATGGATGTGCTCTGTTGATGATTCCTGACAAAGACGAAACAGCTATACAGGTTTTCATTGGTGATTTTAGCGTTCAAGCTGCGTGACGGATCATATCTATTTGGCATAATATATAAAAATAGAAACGAAAATATCTCGTCGAAGAAAATAACTTCATTCGAATTTCGGAAACACTCAAATATGCTTGTTCATCGTGGATATTCAAATTAGTTGAAGTTACGAAACTATCGAATACCAGAGATCGTCCAACAGTAGGTTCGAACACAATGAAATGATTTTATTGGGAACTTCGTGAACTGCTTTAAGATTTTATGACCACACGAAATCACGTGAGCATATTGGTTTGAATGTCAACATCGTCCGTTTAACATAGGACTGAAACATTTATCGACCGAAATACATGTTCTTGAAGCTTCAGCTGATTCTTGGTCTTGTCTCCTCGTCAGTGTAGATCCACTGAGTCCCAAGTGACAGTCGAACCCAGAATAGATGATTGTGAGTTGAACATCTCATCACCAATCTATCCGGCCTGATTCTCAACGGCAGCCTTCCATTACTGTTGTTTCACAACATGCTTTCGTTGAAAGCACAGTGATGGATGACATTTTGTAGAAGCTTTATTAGAGAAAAAGCATTCTTTCGCAGCAATCAGACGAAAAAGAGAAATGGTATTGTCGACAGTGGTATTAACTAATCTGATAACTATTGTTTATATGTCTTCAGAGCTTTGTGAGTTTTTAGTTTATTTGTTTACCCTTGTCAAAATTGATTTCCCACACTATCTGCGCTAACAACACAAACCGATCGATATCCAACGCTATCCTAGCGGCTGAGACTAGTATGGGGAATTGATGAATCATGACACCAATCTTCCGCTGTGTACAGTATGGATCTTAATCAGTGTGAGGTATTCGGAAAGTCTTCCT
This sequence comes from Fasciola hepatica, assembly GCA_948099385.1. Taxonomy (NCBI): domain Eukaryota; kingdom Metazoa; phylum Platyhelminthes; class Trematoda; order Plagiorchiida; family Fasciolidae; genus Fasciola; species Fasciola hepatica. The sequence continues at coordinate 2,444,467 of CANUEZ040000051.1, read as the reverse complement.
TTCTGTTGTTGAAGAAAACAATATGGAAACTTAAGGGTATTCATCGGAATTTCATATTCCAATCGGTCTAACCCCACCACTCAATCGAATTGGTTGTTGACTAAAAATCGATCTGTGTCTGCCTACGTGACTTTTCTTTTGTGCTCCCACTGCATACAGTTTCGAAAAAACAATTTACCGACGCATCAATTGTCATTCCTGATTACATGTGCCTCTGCGCATGTGACTAGATAGATGGAAGACGATAGTTTTGGGCTTGATAGTATAATGGAGAAACATGCTGACACATTCCATGTCAGTGAGACCAAAGAAACCGAGGCGGGTGTGTTGTGTTGTTGAATCAATCACACCATACGATGAGGCTTATCCATGCACCGGGATCATCTGCTCCTCATTCATCTCTGTCCCATTCGCTTTAAACTCGCGCATCCCATACCTGTCCGTACCACGCTCAGCACTGTCTTACTCCACCAATCATATGCAGCTTATCTCGTGCAAGGGTTGATATGGATTGACAGCTTACGTTTGCTTGGACATTCGTGTTCTTGTGGTGTGGACACTTGAGCTGTGCTGTGCTGTGCTTGCTGTTCGTTGATTTTGACTGCAAGTTCCTCGTTCATGTGTGCTCACGTTATGTCTACCGAATTTGAGACATGGGGACGGGGTGATTGCTTGGTATGACGGCAGGTGACTGAGTGGTTAGCATGACGAAAGTGGCGAGGCAGACGATTGGAAATTCACCGGTTTGGCTGCGAGCAGGCCCAGACTGATTAGGATTTTAATATCCAGTACGTCAGACCTTGGATGGATAGCTGGGTGAAGGGATAAATCAATAAAGAAGCAAATAAATAATTTAGTTATTCATTTGTTCATATCATACCTGTTCCAAATATTGCAGCCTTTCGAAGTGAACATTGAATGTAAATCTGTGTCGGCTATCTCATAGAATATTACTCTGATCATTGAGAATACAGAACAGGTGTTGGGATTGCCAGTCATAATGGGAGTCTCATTTTATTTTCTACTTTCCGGTAATTAACGAAATAACCACTGGAGTTTCGGCACCACCAATTGGAAACATTTTTCCATACCCAGCACATTGAGTAGGTTTTTCATCATTCGATAACCCATCTCTTGCTTTGTGGATTACCAACACTTTTCTCTTCGATCACAAATGCTTCGCTAGTGTTGTTCGTGCATACATCCCCCCGTTCACTTCTTTATCGCCAATCGATCATACCACTCCAAGGTCGACGTCTCTGTGAACTGACCATTTCGAGCTGATTAGCAGAGCATCAGAAAGTGATCCACATTGATGGAGTGGAATACTGATTTGACCAACATTACAGAGCATTGAGTGTGTTCTGAGGGTGTCAGTTTGTCTGTATCGGTCCACATTTTCATGGCATAACTTCGATCACCGTTTAGGATTTCCAGTCGATGTGAGCACGTGATCCCGTTGAGATAGTTAATTAGCTTTCGGTTGATAGACGTTTCTGTGTTTTCGTCTTCACAGATTGAACATGTGGAATCCCCCATCATTCGATCGCATAAAGATTCCGACATAGATTGACGGTGCCGTTAGTGATATATCAACCAACATTTACTCAAATATAGTGAATAAACTGGTCATATTGATTAATTTGACAGTAATACTCAAATCGAATAACGATATATCACCCAAGAGCACAGTATTCATCACCAACTTGTTTGCAGTTAACGATCACATATTCACTTTGATTTCCTGAATTTGAAAGACTTCAATGACACTAATTGAGCTGAAACTACCAGTCACGACTGAGGGAGTGTGGCGTTTCTCTGAATGGAACTTCTCAGCAATAATCGAACTCGAAAGTCGAAGCAATCACTTCTGAGATAAAGAATGGAGAGAAAACTACAGAGAGCGGTGCCAGTTCGATTAATAATTTTGGTGAATACGAGAACATCATCAGTGTTCATGATGCGTAGTCACATCCCCCAACCTATACACACTGATTTCATGGAGGCCATCGTGAAAGCTCGACACACCACAAATGTCCGTGTGCGTTCGTCCGGCTTTAATTACCTTCATTCCGTATTATTTTCTTACAAGTGATTAGTGTTTATTATATCAAGGTTGATTTGGTATTTGACAATTGATATATGATTAATTAGTAAGGTCGATAACACCTGAGCGACACAAAAGCGTCAACTTGTTTACTTTATTTTGTCTAATAACTATCAGACTGTGATGAAATAATATTCGCATATTATGAATAACTACCGACTTCCTTGCAACAATTCCATTCAAGGTATCAAATAAGGATTATAATCAGGTCAGTGATTATGTTCGTACGACTCACTAGCCGTAGTGAGAGAGTTTCACAGGTTCTGGACGATCTCATTTTCTTACCACAAAGTAGACAGGTGAACGCACTCGAAGGTATTGTGCAAAGCACATTGGTCCAAAACGGTTTCCATAACCTGGTCTTTTAAATGGATCTTCTAGTTACAAACCGATTGACTGATTTTGTGCCACATGATTAGAACAGTTGTTGACATTTCTTTCCATTTTGTCAGGAACTGATTGGGCCATCAGTTCTCTTCGCTAGCCTTTACCCATTGACCTATGGAACTTGATTGCATCTCCGGCTTCAAGAATCAATCCTGTATAGCTTTATGGGCCATAGAAGCACTCAAGCCATCACCCCAAGTCAAGCTGCATTCTCGTAGTGATAGAAGAGTGTTAGAGCTTAATTTATTTGAAACTCGACACTCAGGTGATCCAGAAGCCAGAGATGTAGCCACTTCCCGTGGTCAATGCTCTACCTACGTCTAGAAGACCACGAGTTCCCCAACCGAACTTCCGATACAGACCACGCACCGCATGTTGGCACTGCGGATTGTGGCGTTTCACTCGCTTCTGTGCGTATATGTCACACGAAAGTGGAATTTGTGGTAGATTAGTCATAGAGAAAGCAAGTGTCGCGGCCGTCCTAAGCCACACTCATGCAACGGTGCGCCAACCAGACGTCATAGTTCTTCAAAAGTCATTCTTGCCATGAATGTCCTCGGTTGCCAGTCTCCTCTGAAGTACATTTCTGTAGCCATTAATAACTTGCCTGTGAAACTGCAAGTGGGCATAATATCTGATGTGACTATCATTTCTGGAGCCACGAGGAATTCATAGGGCAGACCCGTTTATCAGCAAACTACCCATACTGCTCGCGCAGCATCAGGTGAACAATTGTCATTTGTTGGTGAGTTTCTGTGTGGATTTTCTTTTCGTGACTGTCGTTCGTGTGGTAATTTTTACGTATCGAAACAAAATCACTTGAGCCTTCTTGGTATCGATCGGATGGACAAATTAAATTTTGCAACAGTTTCCTTTTGATAAAATTTGTGATTCTTCTGACTTTAGGCCACTTTCACAGTCGAACCATGTGAGTGATGTTATATCAGTGTCCTCTAAAGACTTGTGTATTCGACTTTCACATCTTAAAACAGACTATCCTGACGTTTTTTGCGATGATCTTGGTTTATACTGCAAGAAAAAGCATTTTTACATGTAAATACCGACACTAGACCTGTGTTTTGCCCCAAACGATCTGTACCTACGAATCAGTGGAGCTTGTTGGACACGAGTTGACCTGGTTGGAACAATTAGGAGCAATTTCCCCCGTCAACTACTCATCATGGGTGACCCCTATTGTAGTAGTCAGAAAGGCAAATGGCACAATCGGGATCTGTGCGGATTGTTCAACAGGACACATCAGTACCCACTATCTGCGCCAGATGATTTGTTTGCCAAGTTGAACGACGGTAAAATATTTTCAAAAATTGGTTTTTCTGATGCCTACCTACAAGTTGAGGTTGAGGACGAATGCAAAGATTTGCTTACTGTAAACACTAGCAAGGATCTCTATAGCTACAACCGTCTACCTTTTGCTGATAAATCTGTATCAGCCGAGAATTTGCAATGGCATATCTAGATGACATAACTATCTTTAGAAAAACAACGAATGAACATACTAAAGATTTTCGAATGTGAATTAGCCGAGGATTCCCTAGTATGAGTTCCGAGTTCAGCCCCAGAAAATTTCATTTGGACTATCCAGTATCACTTACTTGGGGTCGATCATTGACAGCACTGGTAGAAGACCGGATCCAATGAATATCGCAGCAATAGAGCGCACGCCTGCTTCTGCCAATAAAGAAACACTACCCTCCTTCCTGGGAATGGCAAATTACTATCCCAATTTTGTACCACAGATGTATCAACTTTGAGCTCCCTTGAACCAACAGCTGATACGAAACGCAGAATGGCACTGGTCAGTGGCATGTGAAAACACATTTGTCACCATAAAACGAGTTCTCACGTCCAACTTACTCCTCTTTCACTATGACCGCAAATCCATACACCCATTACCGTCAGAGCATTTAAGGCTGGAGATCACGTTTATGTGCGCAATTTTTGGAATGGTTTCGAAAACTGGATTCCCGGGCAGGTTGTGGGACGAGAAGGAACAGTCACGTATATGGTGGTTTCATCTGGACCAGGCATGTTAACCATCTCAGACCTCGAAATATGCTGTATAGCTCAGTGGAATATCCATCCTATTTCATACCTATGGATCTATTGATGGATCATTCAGATGTCAAGACAAGCCCGAAAAATGTCTTACTCCCATGGTGACGCCTGAACAGTTAGACCGGAGATACTCAGAAAGTATTTGGGCTCCAATACACCGGCTGAATATCAACCCCAGGAATCGGACTTATGAAACCACCGTAGCTCAGGTTACCGAACATCCTCAGAGGACGCAGGAGTGATGAAACCACAAACCAGTCCGATTCGCACCCCAGCTGATGTCCGTCCACGCCCATCGGGCCGAGTGTGTCGCCCTTGCATGCGCCATCCAATCTTGTGTTTTTATCGATTTGTGCGCGCATCGCCTTGACTTGTAAACTCGCTCTGCAAAGAAATATCATCACACTGTTCTAGTCGACAGACACGTGTTCTCTTTCCGACTGGGGTAATCCGGGCAGGACTGATCGCTATGACAAGACAGAGAGGATCCAATAGTCCGAGGTAACTGGAGGATAGAGGTTTCTGCAGTGACGATATGAACAAAAAACTATTTCGTCGGTTGCATGTTCTTTGTCATTTTGAATTGTCTGCCTTATCAGATACAATTTGCGTGGCACTCGTTTAACGTGCTCGTTTCCATCGGAATCCATGACTGCGTAGATTACGAACTGTAAACGCCCGAAGTCATAGGCTGATTGGGGGTTGACGTGAAGCAACCCTTTGGAGTGCATTCCAGTTGGTTGATCGGTTGACGGCTTAGATATCACAGTGGGCAAATGATTATGGAATCCTTATATCAGAAAGATTCCGAAGTAAAAGGTGTTTAATTTAAAGTACATTAGAGGCATTACGACAGATCCATCAAGTATATTCAAACAAATGATATATTCTATTGAATTTGTGAACAGAATATTACAACACCATAATTATTTCTAACATTAGATAGCTTCTTCCTCACATATCACTTCCTATATTTACATGGATACTGTTGGATAACTGAGAGTAGCAGCAGACAGCTGTAGGTGAATGAGTGTGCAAAACAGGCATGCTGATTATGCAGGTATTTGCACACGACAACCGAGGCTATAGGAATTCGAATATTGAAGCTGGAACTGTACAAGCTAGGCAGTCATGTGCAACCGTCGTTGTTGCCTTTGACTTTCACAAATGACCCCGAATAATCCCCATGTGCACACTGTCTTCCAACTCATTCTGCTTCTGCACATTGGTTTCAGTATCTCGTCCCTCTTTCACGCCTATCTTTCCATCTCTGTAGTCACTCGAGTCATACGTAATTTTCTTCACACTGGTGTGACACGAATCATTAGGTTCCAGCATGCTGTCAACATCAGAAATTTGTTGCACACTTACTCAACGACTGCTATTGACAGCTAACTGTGTACTCTCGGTTACCAAGTATCATACACGTAAAATCCTTGAGTGTTAAGTTGAAAAATGTTTCTTGGTAATGCAAACGATTGGGGTGTTGTAGTTATCTCCTTGCAAACAGTCAATAGGGTCAAATTATTTCTCATAACTCTTCCATTACATTCGCATCTTCATCCACTATCTGAGAAGAAATTTCTTCGAGTTGAAAGCTATTTTATGAGTCAATGGACACATTGTATAGCAACTCGTGTTGTTCTCCCATGCCGTACATTCCTTTGCGTTCCTTTTTGTGTTGATGGAATCATCTCGTATTCTCAAATAAACTATTCGTGTTATTGTATCCTGAGGTTCCACCTCACTCGACTAACGCACTGTGAACTGTAATCATCATCATCACCATCATCATCATCATCATCATCATCATCATCATCATCATCATCATCATCATCATCATCATCATCATCATCATCATCATCATCATCATCATCATCATCATCATCATCATCATCATCATCATCATCATCATCATCATCATCATCATCATCATCATCATCATCATCATCATCATCATCATCATCATCATCATCATCATCATCATCATCATCATCATCATCATCATCATCATCATCATCATCATCATCATCATCATCATCATCATCATCATCATCATCATCATCATCATCATCATCATCATCATCATCATCATCATCATCATCATCATCATCATCATCATCATCATATATATATATATATATATATATATATATATATATATATATATATGGCGTATAGTTCAAAGGTACACACTATCTGACAGATCTCCCAAATCTCAGCCTACTGGGACTCGACTGGATAGAGAAACTGGATCTTTTCAACGTACCACTCAGTCACGTGTGCAACAACCTCGTCCTTCGGTGCAGATCAGCTTGCCTCAGTCCTACCACACAATTCGCCGGAGAAATTCTCCAAAGTCTTCGACGATGGTTTCGGCAGATGCGCAATGATGATGACGAGTTTATGTCTTCTTCCGATTGCACTCGTATATTTCGGCCAAAACTACCAGTTCAATGTGCGATGCTTCCCTTGGTCAATCAGGAACTGGATCATTTCCACAGAGACGGAGTTATATCATCGGTACACTATTCCGCATGGGCTGCTCCAATCGTTGTATTTAGTCAAGCAAATGGCAAAGTGTGTATTTTTGCTGATTGTTCTAATGGTCTTATTGAGGCTCTGAAAACACACCATTATCTGCTACCCGTGTTGGAAAACATATTTGTGAATCTCAACGTTGGAGCTTAGTTCACTCAGCTGAACCACTCTGATGCTCGTCTCCGGACAAAGGATTTTGGAAATTCGAAGGAAATTCTATCTATGAATTTACATTACGGCTTATTCCAACACACTGACCACCAACTTGGTGTTTGAACTGCTCCAGTAATATTTCAACAAATCCTGGGTGCGATTTTGTCACACACCGAAGTTGCTACTGCTTGTCTTGATGATATAATTGTCATAAGATGGAGTCCAGAGTAATTATCGGAATGCTTGGAGACTAGTCTCAATAGAATTCAGGAGTACGGGTTTCGTTTGGGTATGGACAAATGCAAACTCCTCGTGTCTTCAATAAAGTATCTCGGATCCATCATTGACAAATAAGGTGACCATCAAGACCCAGAAAATATTGAAGCCAAGAACAAAACTTCTCCTCATAAGTATTCTAGTTTACTGCATAGGGGCACTGACAATGTCACCTAAAATGGTGTTGAAACTTTTGCGGCCCAAAGCACCAAGCTCAGCAACCAGAAGTCGTTGAGAATATGACCTTCGTATGTATGATGCCCGTGAATCCATTCTGTGTCTATCTTGGTCACTGGGTGAATTATGCATGGCTTACGTAGAATACGAGGAAAATATGCTGCGAATGAGTGACTCGCTCAGACAAGATGGGTCTCAGAACATCTACCACTTTGGAGATGCTTAGGAATTGGTTAGTGCTATTCTGTGTTTCCGTCATTGATTTGGCTTATTTTCATCATCGTATCTCACTGTTTTTCACTTCCTCATCTACGTATTGTCCTCCATGCTCGAGAAAAACGCATATGTTCCTATTTCCGTACAAGACACTGCTAGATCCAATGGAAACGCGGAGTTACTCGATTTTTCTCATTCTGTGAGTAATAAAGTGAAAAATCCAAACAATGTGAATTTGAAGGATTTCTAAAACATCGTGATGGATGTAAAATTGCTTTCTTAAAGAGGATTATTGAATCAACGTGTGTGTCGATGATCTTATTGCGTAATATATCCTTTCAATCACGTTCAGTAATAACTAAGTATTGAAGTCTTTGGAATACGCAAGCTGTGGTGATTTTTCATTTTCAAGGATCTTGGTTGAATTTAGTGAAAGACGATGAATTAGTGAAGTTTGATTAGTTACCCAGCTAATTAAAGGGTGGATAGACAGCCAGACAAGAAATCTAAAGCAGCTGTCATCACGTATGTACTTCCTTTTTGATGTCATTCATCCTCATGCATCCATCCATTTTTGCATACAGCACAACCCATGTTCTTTTGTTTCTATAACTAATCTCTGCCTTAATGGCTGAATCTAATTTGATGGAACTAGCCAGTTTCCTGAATTCATCCTATTTGACACTAACAGAGTAGATTGACAGCTCACATTTTATTCTAGTTGGCGACTTTGAAAGCTCTGATTAGACTTTTTCACAGTCTACTGTCCATTCACAGCGTTGTCAGTTTTCCCAGCTTCGAGAGAGAATGCTTGTGTTTGACTGCTTCTTTGTGAATAAATTTATCTTTGTTACATGCTGTCCGGCTTGTCCCCGTAGAGGAACTCCGATCAGAGTACTAATAAAGTTCTCCCTAAAATCATCAGTAATGGTAACCACCAAAGCCTAATTAGGCGCCCAGCGCACAAATTGCATTTCCAACAGCATGTCGCACTAAATGTTCACCTGATAGGGAGCATGATAGCCTTCTTCAACTCGGATTTATTTTATGACCCTGACGAGTCTGTACATTCGAATAATATTGCTAGTCATTTAATTTTCTGTTATGAAAATCCTATCGACGAAGAAGATTCGGAGGAGCTAAAGAGATTGCGGACGATGATAGAAATAGTCTGTCATTCGCATAAAAATTCGGCGCTAAAACTGTCGATTATTTACATCAGAGAGGAATTCGTTTATCTTGAGGAACTACACTTAAAGTGCCATACTTGACTAGAATGGTCACGCGTCTCAGCGCGTGTAGTCGAGGAAGTCAACACATCTCAACATATTTTAAGTTATTCCATACCAACAAATCGTCCGGACCAGATTGCTTCAATTATGTCTTTTCGATCATTTGTGCTGCTGATTTGGTTCCTGTTTTCTCCTCCAATATTCACTTGACGTCTGTCACAATGCAAACTCACTGGTTCCTTGTTTCATGTTTGCATAGTTCGAATACCGAAGAAAGACTTTCAAGTGAACTGTTATCGATGATTTTCAGTCTGCTGGAAGTATTTCGGATGTAGTCTGATTTGTCTACTGAATACAGCCCTCTACTCTGAATACTGTCAGCTGTCATTTAAATTCAGTTGCATCATTGATTGACCAGAAGGGCAAACTCGTTCGCCTTTGTTTCCTGAATTATAGAGATTTTTTCAGTCCCTTCAATACAGAAAGTTTACTTTCTCCTTTATATTAATGAATAATATTCTCGATGCTTTTCGATTGGTTAAGAGACTACCTTACAGACCAATATCAATTCAGAAGTCCTAATGGTCAATAATCTTCTACAATCCATTTCAGCACAAGCTTATTGTAAGGTGCTATTTAATCACAGACTTTGTTCGCCCGCTATCTGTATGGCCTTCCATCTACTGGACTACACTTCAATTCCAAATACGCCGAAGTTCTGAATCTCTGAACAGCGGCTATATCAATCCATCACAACAGTCTATCTCTACGATGACGGAATGGTTCAGAGGTGCTGATTCAGGCACTTAATCCCAACGAGTGTGCAGAAGTACTGTTTTCAATTAACTGTAAATCCTCATCACAATCAAATCATCCAACATTCAGGTGGAAGGTTCAAACGCGGAAAGAGCCTAGTGGTGTGCTTACCATAATACGAAAGATACCTTTTTCAACATGCGAAGGTTGACATTTCATGTCTCCCGTGTTCGTACCCACATCATTCCCAAGTTTATTCATTCTGGAGTGGTATATCACTGATTGTGCCCCTCTTCTATCACTTTCTGTGGTTAACTTGTCAAAGATTCTGTGTTAATCAAGTGCTCCGTTAAATGTGAGCGATTATATGGTACTATACTTTCTGCTGACACACCAACTACACTCCTCTATCTATCTCTCCCACGCAGTATGTCGTACTCTGCGCCATGCAGTAAATTTATTTTGGTACATCCCGGAACATCAACGTTTTATAACTCGGTTATTGTAAATACACTTACGCTGCTGGTTTCTAAAGTACACCTTGTGAGCGAACTGGGAGGAGAATTCACCTCACCACGAATGTACATTTTCCACGTGGTTCTTCATTGACGAACACGGCTTGCGGATCCGGTCATTTTGCGAAGTTCCTTGAAATGATGCCTAACCGTAACTATCGGAAACTTCTTCAATCACCAGGTCACATGAATTATGTCCAAGGTTGAACTAAGCATCGATCACCGTGCACACAATAATCGCATTTGCTATGCATACGGCAATAACTAACTTTGAGGCCATGGATCGGTACACAGTCGATAGACAACCTAGTTCCTTTGGAAGACTGCCCTTCTTTGCGTGTCCAAAATCGATAACAAATTGGAGTTGGCGAAGTGAATAGATGGTCTAATCAGTTCCTGACAAAATGGAAAGAAATGAAGCAGCCAGCTGTCAACAACTTTTCTAATCATGTGGCACGAAATCAGTCAATCGGTTTGTAACTAGAAGATCCATTTAAAAGACCAGGTTATGGGAACCGTTTTCGACCAATATGCTTTGCACAATACCTTCGAGTGCGTTCACCTGTCTATTTTGTAGTAAGAAAATGAGATCGTCCAGAACCTGTGAAACTCTCTCACTACGGCTAGTGAGTCGTACGAACATAATCACTGACCTGATTATAATCCTTATTTGATACCTTGAATGGAATTGTTGCAAGGAAGTCGGTAGTTATTCATAATATGCGAATATTATTTCATCACAGTCTGATAGTTATTAGACAAAATAAAGTAAACAAGTTGACGCTTTTGTGTCGCTCAGGTGTTATCGACCTTACTAATTAATCATATATCAATTGTCAAATACCAAATCAACCTTGATATAATAAACACTAATCACTTGTAAGAAAATAATACGGAATGAAGGTAATTAAAGCCGGACGAACGCACACGGACATTTGTGGTGTGTCGAGCTTTCACGATGGCCTCCATGAAATCAGTGTGTATAGGTTGGGGGATGTGACTACGCATCATGAACACTGATGATGTTCTCGTATTCACCAAAATTATTAATCGAACTGGCACCGCTCTCTGTAGTTTTCTCTCCATTCTTTATCTCAGTATTGATTGCTTCGACTTTCGAGTTCGATTATTGCTGAGAAGTTCCATTCAGAGAAACGCCACACTCCCTCAGTCGTGACTGGTAGTTTCAGCTCAATTAGTGTCATTGAAGTCTCTCAAATTCAGGAAATCAAAGTGAATATGTGGTCGTTAACTGCAAACAAGTTGGTGATGAATACTGTGCTCTTGGGTGATATATCGTTATTCGATTCGAGTATTACTGTCAAATTAATCAATATGACCAGTTTATTCATTATATTAGAGTAAATGTTGGTTGATATATCACTAACGGTACCGTCAATCTATGTCGGAATCTTTATGCGATCGAATGATGGGGGATTCCACATGTTCAATGTGTGTAGACGAAAACACAGAAACGTCAATCAACTGAAAGCTAACTAACTATCTCAACCGGATCCCGTGCTCACATCGACTAGAAATCCTAAACGGTGATCGAAGTTATGCCATGAAAATGTGGACCGATACAGACAAACTGACACCCTCAGAACACACTCAATGCTCTGTAATGTTGGTCAAATCAGTATTCCACTCCACCAATGTGGATCGCTTTCTGATGCTCTGCTAATCAGCCCGAAAAGGTCAGTTCACAGAGACGTCGACCTTGGAGTGGTATGATCGATTGGGGATAAAGAAGTGAATGCAGGGATGTATGCACGAACAACACTAGTGAAGCATTTGTGAGCGAAGAGAAAAGTGCTGGTAATCCACAAAGCAAGAGATGGGTTATCGAATAATGAAAAACCTACTCAATGTGCTGGGTATGGAAAAATGTTCCCACTTGGTGGTGCCGAAACTCCAGTGGTTATTTTGTTAATTATCGGGTAGTAGAAAATAAAATGACACTCACATTATGACTGGCAATCCCAAAACCTGTTCTGTATTCTCAATGATCAGAGTATTATTCTATGAGATAACTGACTCAGATTGACATTCACTGTTCACTTCGAAAGGCTGCAATATTTGGAACAGGTATGATATGAACAAATGAATAACTAAATTATTTATTTGCTTCTTTATTGATTTATCCCTTCACCCAGCTATCCATCCAAGGTCTGACGTACTGGATATTAAAATCCTAATCAGTCTGGACCTGCTCGCAGCCAAACCGGTGAATTTCCAATCATCTGCCTCGCCACTTTCGTCATGCTAACCACTCAGTCACCTGCCGTCATACCAAGCAATCACCCCGTCCCCATGTCTCAAATTCGGTAGACATAACGTGAGCACACATAAACGAGGAACTTGCAGTCAAAATCAACGAACAGCAAGCACAGCACAGCACAGCACGAGTATCCGCACCACAAGAACGCGAATGTCCAAGCAAACGTAAGCTGTCAATCCATATCAACCCTGCACGAGATAAACTGCATATGATTGGTGGAGTAAGACAGTGCTGAGCGTGGTACGGACAGGTATGGGATGCGCGAGTTTAAAGCGAATGGGACAGAGATGAATGAGGAGCAGATGATCCCGGTGCATGGATGAGCCTCATCGTATGATGTGATTGATTCAACAACACAACACACTCGCCTCGGTTTCCTTGGTCTCACTGACATGGAATGTGTCAGCATGATTCTCCATTATACTATCAAGCCCAAAACTATCGTCTTCCATCTATTTAGTCACATGCACACAGGCACATGTAATCAGGAATGACAATTGATGCGTCGGTAAATTGTTTTTTCGAAACTGTATGCAGTGGGAGCACAAAAGAGAAAAAGAAAAGTGACGTAGGCAGACACAGATCGATTTTTAGTCAACAACCAATTCGATTGAGTGGTAGGGTTAGACCGATTGGAATATGAAATTCCGATGAATACCCTTAAATCCCCATATTCTGAAGACATTCCGAATACCTCACACTGATTAAGGTGCATACTGTACACAGCGGAAGATTGGTGTCATGATCCATCAATTCCCCATACTAGTCTCAGCCGCTAGGATAGCTTTGGATATCGATCGGTTTGTGTTGTTAGCGCAGATAGTGTGGGCAATCAATTTTGACAAGGGTAAACAAATGAACTAAAAACTCACAAAGCTCTGAAGACATATAAACAATAATTATCATGTTAGTTAATACCAAACCCGACAAAACCATTTCTCTTTTTCGTCTGATTGCTGCGAGAGAATGCTTTTTCTTTGATGAGGCTCCCACAAAATGTCATCCATCACTGCGCTGTCAACGGGAGTATGTCGTGAAACAACAGTAACGGAAAAGAGCTACATCATGTGATGAAGTTGAAGAATCCGTTGAGAATCAGGCCGGATAGGTTGGTGATGCAACTCACGAGAATAGTGTGTGGAAAAAATTAAAAATAACAGCAATGTTCAGACGCCCTCATGGATATTCCACTTCCACGAGGGCACGAAGTAAATAAATAAATGGCGAAATAAGCCATAAGAGAAATCAGAACATGGGTTTCAGGTGAACGTATGTTTTCGAGGACTTCATTTTAAACCATCACAAACACATTTATATGGAAACGAGTTATTGATAGTGATTACATCCAGGACTACGATGGCAATCAGGACGTGTTACGTGTGGAAGGGTCTTGCACGGCCAGATCCGATTGCACGATTGGATTGCGCTTTCGTTGGCACATGGTGCGGACTCACGTACTCGCCCACCTGGATGCGTTTTCACTTAAATGCATATGCTTGCGCTCTGATCATGCCAAGGTGTTCCCTGTATGGGATGAGCCTCGTGTCTAAGTGGTCGAGGTGAAAAGGGTGCAAGATGAAATCTCCTACTGCAGAAAACAGACATACATAGCCTGTTGAAACACGAGAACGCTACTAGATGTAGGTACCAAAACTATGACAGTATGAACACTACACGATTACCACGTGGACATTGCTGCCTTTTGAAAGTTCTACTACTCATTTCCGGCACTCGGTATGGCAACGTTCCAGGAGTAGATACGGTTTATTGGCTGTCACATAGTGGGTCTGCCGGAAATTCCGGACTCCATGGTGTAACATTCGTCCCGAGGAAAAAGGCCAACAACGTTATGATATCCTGGGAACCGATTTCTTCAATGTTGGTCCTGCTTTGCTTCAAGAGCTCTCCTCAAACCTGTTGATGATTGTGATCTATGCACCGAAAAATGTGACTCAAAATACAATACAAGATGATTTCTATGACAAATACAGGATACAATCAATCGTGTTTCAAGAAGTGACACACTCTTCATCACTGGAGTACAAAACGCTGGAAAACGCCACTCGGATGAGTTCACTCATCATGTCCTGAGAAAGTTTGGACTTAGTCAGCGTTGCGAGAATGGAAATCACTCAGCACTGATAGAATCCTCAACAGCATCACGCCGTTCCAGTCTTACAGCGTACCAAAACGACCATGCTCCGCAGTGATCCGGTTGGTCTTCATCGGTGAAGGACTGTTGAGAGTACCGTGGCGTGAAAACGGGAAATATGAGTAGTGCAGACCATGACCCATACTTGTTCGCTTCAAAATCCATCTGGTCGCGCACACCAAAGTACCACCAACGAGTCGCATCAACGGACCAACTCCGAAAATTCCAGAAATGTGTAACGCTGTCTCGAATATCATCCAAGCCCAATTGGCCGATGTAACTAGCTTGAAAACGAATGGATCTTTTGTGGAAGAACAATTGAGGATGTTCAGATCGGTGGTCAAAAACGCTGACTGGAAGGAATTAAAGAAAACTGGAAAAGGTCTACAATGCTGAATTTCAGCAACCACCGTGCAGCTATCAGCCAAATCGCAGTAGGCTTGACTAGTAGGAAACACTGAATGCCGCAGACTGCACTGAGAGGCTTAGGACTTTACTAGAGTCAAATTGAAAGAAGTACTGGATAACATTTTTAGAGGTGATGGAGATGGCTTCAGGTAATGGTGACTTTGGAATGTAATCTTGATTGAATCGCAAACATTCCAATGAGTGATATAACAGACCAGATTATCTCCGAACAGAGAACGAAAATAGAATGTTTGATGAAACATTTTGACCGATTCCTCAACTGATCTTCTGATCTCTCCATAGACTTCCAACCATCGATTAGTGTAGTGATGTACAACTACACTTGCAAGCTACCAAGTTCAACGCAAATCGTTAGAACCTCAAACGAGATGAAACGCGAAAAGGCTGCAAGGGAGGATATTATCTCACCAGAAGTGTGTAGGACCTGTTTTTCCTCATGTATAGACAGGCTTCACGTGATATACTGATCAATATGGAAGGGTGAGGCATTGAGGACGTAGTGAGTTACGTCTATTCTGTTACTCATTTCCGAGAAGGGAGATAAGATAGTGGGCGAAAACTACTTGGGGCTCAGTTTAATCATAGTCAATGCAAAATAATTGTGCTTGCTGCTAATCAGTCACTCCTCTTTCGCGAGAGACATTCGTACTCGATCAAACTGAGGGCGTCTCAGTCGTGGCTGTTTGGACTTAATCAATTCAATGTGTTGAGTACTGCCACAACGATACAAGTTCCAACACTCAACAGTAACATGCTTAACTGATTTTTGGGCTACCTGTGACTTGGTTTATCGAGACTAAATATGTGGTATGTTGAAGTACCCACCCAGACTATGCAGAGCACATCACAATGACTTGTCGAATATATACACTACACGATACAGCACTCTTTCCCCACTAAAATTGGAGGGTAATAGCCCCTAGTCTCCTTAATGATTAACTCTGGTGATAGATGAATTGTCTTCCCAGGCCTAAGTGAATTTGAAAACATTCCGTTGTAAAGAAATATGCAGAGCTTGGCTACTGGTTATGCTCAGAAATTGCGTATTACTTTCCTGAACTTGGTCATAGACCATCTAAGAGACTGAAATTGGATAGATATGAATGCAACTGACTGTTTGTTACGGCACTTGGTAACATCAAATAAGTACTTGTGATAAATCCTAGGGAGCTCAACCGTGATGCGGTCACTGGAAATATTTGTTTGACCTCGTAAACTGTCATCACAGGTTCCCCTCACAGTCCAAACTAGTTTGTTATTTACGGGATACATCCATTTGCTACATATTCACTCCAGAGTCCTTGTTGTTTTGCCATACACATTGTTCCTCAGTGAGACTCCATTAGACCATCAGATTAGTAAAGTCATCATAGCTGTGAAAAACAGTGTTCACTGACCGATATGAAATACATTTGCTCAACTGGAGGTTTGAGTCTTACGCCACTTGAGGTTGAATTAACTCAAAGGAAAAAAAACTGCGGTTTACCAAACAACATCCCTATCGAAAAATATTGTGCTCCTGCAACTTATTGAGCACATTACCTTGTATCCAAACTTGAAACATGCCGTTGACAATCATGGAAGTTCGTTAAATAAGAAAGACTACAGATTTTCCCGTCATCGTTCTACCATGTCACACAGGCATTCAACCGTGTCGCATCATTTCTCAGCAGTGTACGATCATTCCCAGCCAATTAGTACTTTGAGCATGAAACCTACTGAATTGAACTCTCAAAATTCACCTCATGAAATAAGCGCATCACGAGTCAACTGAGCAAATTTCATGTTCTTACTAACTATCGGCTTGAAAATAGTGTGACAAGACTGAGAATGATCACACAGGACTAAGCTACGTTGCGACAGAGCCGAGTCTCTAAGTCAGCATGGTGGAGTTTCTGGTGACTGACAAATACCAAATTTACACAAGCATAAGCATGACCAGTTACCAAACATCGTTTCCCTAACACTCTGTTTTCAATGACTCTTTCGTTCAGCTGACATTTGTTCGATAGATCAGTGTGACCCAACTTGTTGTGTTTTGCTTGGTCTTCTACTGCCCAATCACGTTCATCCTTCTATCGTGGGTTCTTTTCACTTTGTCATAAACCGTTGCTCAGTACCGATTATGTTCTCATTTGTGAGTTATCAGGTTTGACACCCACAGAACACATTGAGAATAGAAAAGCTTGGGTAATAAGCTGGTTTCCAATAATTGGTCCTCACACAAATATGCACCGTTGAATGACTCGAGAAACAACAATGAAGGGGGAGAGCTGATGGCTTGAATTTCTCATAATCCAAACCTATCCTCGTACGTGAGTGTTTGTGTGAAATTGACCGTAGTATTGAATGTTCCAATGGTTGTATACGTGTTCACTAGCGTCCACGGATTGACTTTACCTCACTGTTCATAAACGTCTTTTACAACAAACCAATTGATTGTGTGTGCGAACCCATTCGGGTGAATGATATCGATTTGGGCATCCCATTGGATGAACTGGAACAGTTCCCATTCGTATGTACCGATTATATCTATTTTTACTTCATCAGTGAAATATAGTGCACGAAATGTTTTAAACGCACACCCAATTTTCTGCTATTTCTCAAAAACGGATTGTATGTGAGACGTGACATTCGATGTGGATATTTCTAGTCCGATCACGATATTGAGAACGTGTACAAATTTGAATTTTCATTTGGGGAAATCGATTTCACATTGAATAATGAGCATGAAGGGTGTGAAATGCTTTCAGCACATTCCATGATCACTATCGGAAAAATGCACGCATGCTATAATTCCTTTATTAGATGGAATAAGTCGCACATATGGCCATTTCTTTGAACAATGCTTCGTGATATGTCGTTCCATGTTCATACCATCAGTGTTTTATGGACGAAGCCCATTCAGTTCATTGAATCAAATTACATGTTTGAAGTTCCATTTATGAAAACAAAAGAATGCTGCACGGTTGAGTAGTATCTGAAGTAAAACAGAGGAAGGTACTTACCTAAAGAGACTCAGTAATTTGTTTAAACAAAATTGTCAATGGAAGTGGCAGACTAAGAAAAGTTATGTGGAACTTTTCCAAGGAATCAAGCAATTAGGTATCTAAGATGAAACGTGGAAAACGAAGGAGAGAAATCCCTGAAAATACCAACAGACAACCTGTACTCACTTCATCCAACCAAATAACAAGTGCATCAATGTGTTGTAGAGGTCCATGTAGTTGAATATTAGTGTTCAACATGTGCACCAATTTGCCACAAGCAGCAACATATTTACGTTATTGAACAATGAGAGCAGTAGGGTGGATGACTGAACAATAAATTGGACGACATGGACTCAAATAGGTCAGAAATCACATCAGATGAAAGACTGAATTGAATAGCGTGATATTTACTGGTGAAAAAGTTCAACTGGACGGACCAAACTGATAAATGTATTACTGGGATAATGTACAGAAGAGCAAGTCTGACTTCGGCAGTGCGGACTTCGATGGAAGCTTTGTGGCGATATGTGGGTAATATGTTTGCAGACGGTAAACCACAATTGGCAGTTCTTGAAGGTTATTAGGTAAGTGAATCTTACATGAGAACTGTGAATGACTGATTACTGCCTGCAATACCGGAAGGTGGGAGGGGTTGCATACCTTTTCAGTATACATGGAGTTCACGTCAGTGAAATGTGTTTACTTTATCGAAACCTCAAAGTTATCGAATAACCCACTCACAGTCTCGATTCATCTGGCTTGAATGTAAGATTAAAATTTCTGGACTTCGTGATTCCGGCTATTGCTAGTCCACATCCCTAGTATACTTAACCCGCCGTATAGAAAATCGTTCAGAACAGCGAATTGGATAAACTGTTCACAAGAAAACCTAGTATAGTTGAAGTCCCCGGTTATCTCAGCGGGTTTTTCCGTGTTCCAACCCCGAACCATTTTGTCATCTGTGAGTACGTCACGCATAACCTTAATTGTCGGTTTAATAATTATTGGCCGTTTGAAACTGTCTACGTCCATGCTCATTAAAATTCCTCATCTTTATTTGAATAGCTGCGTAGAAAAAACGAAAGAGCCGGCTATCAAGCACTAATACAGAACGCAAGTCAAAAGACGCAACAGATTGATCGTATCTGAAGTGTAACTCTTGAATAATATATATATATATATATATATATATATATATATATATATATATATATATATATATATATATATATATATATATATATATATATATATATATATATATATATATAATCTTGGGTAACATCTGTTGCCATAGTATGTGGAAAGCCATGAAACACGTACATGAAAAGAACGTGAATGGGGAAAAGTTCAACCCTGATTTCAACCCACTGTCGCGGAGTACTTCTCTCGGAATCTTCAACGACTCATCTCAGTCATCAACTACCGAACCCACTATGGTCTTCCAACAGCTGTGTAAAGTGAAGGTGTATAAAACTCCTGGCCCAGGTAAGATGCCGCCTGTTGTGCTCAGTGAGTGTTCTGACATCCTTTTGGTTCTGCCGTTCAATATCTCCAACAAGTGAAAAAATCCCTGACTTCTACAGTAAACTTCTACGGTAAACAAATTCAAATCCCTTCAACTTTCATTGATCGGAAATACGCCAATGATGAAGTTTTAGGCTGCTAGTTACCCACCCCTGAAGGCACTTCAGAAATTCAAAACGAACTAAATGAAACTGTAAACTGCGTGGGTAGAGACTGATCCGCCCGAAAAAGCCCTGCTTCGGTGATCAGATAGCACGCCTTCGCCCGTCCGGAATCAAGGGCAAGCTTGAACTCCGCAAAGCATATAAAAGATTTGACAAGCAGACATTAATTCACCGCTTGTTCAGAATAAAGAACCAGGTTGAGGCCAGCGAAGCCAAGTGATGGGCCAATCAGTGACCAACAGTTTTCTGAACCGACCGGAAGAAATCACCCAATCAGATTGCAAATAGAGCAGCCAGCTAGAAGATCCACTCGTCAACAACAACCGAGCAAATAAGTTCGAGTTCAAGGATCCGGTTATGTTCGTTGCAGGTCTCATATGAACGATCTATTTTGTACCAATAAACCGAGCCGATTCGAAGCCAGAAAAGTCTTCTCACCAGTTTTAGTCAGAGGAAACAGAGCGTAAACAGGTTCCCATTCCACCCTCTTATACTGGATGCTTCCGAATGCAAAGACGCTTTATTTTCCTTGCTTCCTGGTGAACGGCAGAGTCCGCATCAACAGGCTTCTGTCCCATCTGCAAATAATGAACCCATTAAAATACCAATAAGATTAGTGTGAGATTACGTTTTTAAGTAATATGATTCATCACGCGATGTGAACGTCCAAAACATTGAGAACCATGGAAGCAACGTACTGCATGATGGGTCTAACCTCCTGCTGCTCTCATTCATATAGAAGCCAGGCTCTGTAGGTTGTTTAACGGAATTCCTTCATTTCACTCCGGTCCCTACAGAGAAGCCGTCCAGCATAGTAGTCGCCCGCTGTGCGGGAAACGCTCCACAAACATTCGAAGCCAGTGTTGCATAAGTTCAGTAGATCGTCGAAGGCCAACCCGGGTAGCCTTGTGATTATGGTGTTTGACTCACGGTGGTTCACTCAAGGTTAGAGTCCCAGTTGGGGCTCGTTGGATATGCACTGCTGATGACTCCTAACAAGGATGAAACAGCTGTGCAGTGCTCCCAGCGTTGTCAATGGTTTCAACCTTCACACAGCATGATGAATCATATTACATACTAATATCACCAGTAAATGTATATCTTGGTGTTACACTTTATCACACACTTTCGTAGATTACGCACTTCCAGCGTACACTGTAAAGTTGTAAACTTTTCATTTCTCACATCTTCTTTGTGAATGTACACATTCTGCCAGATTGGTTGTGTTGCTGTCGTTTTTTCTCCTGAACTTGCGGAAAAAATTCACCGTGGTAATATAATCCATAAAACACATCTCTGAATGCAGTGACTTGTCCAGAGATGCTCTTGGTTACAGTTTACTTCTAAAATACTTTCAGACCTTTATCATCCTCTGCAAAGTGAACTTTTGAAAGCGCTCTGCATACCTCGCTTGCACCGAAAGTTCAAATTTCTATTCACTCGCAATTTTGCCAGTAGCATTTCCATTTTGCCAAATCATGCTAGCCTGCTTGCTGATCCGATGAAAGTCGTCACAGACTTACGGAACTGCTTGCTTGGATGAAAATTACCACAATTTTTGATGGAGTGAGTCTATTAGAAAAGTGGAACTTCCCTTTGACGCTACTCATCAGTAGCGTAATCCTAAACGATAACTGTTTAGGCAGTGAAATCCTCGGAATAGTCAACGTCAACCATTAACTTTGTTTTTCGATCTCATTTGACTTCTGAGTGCGTCCTTGTTACTAATGTTTATTTTCACAGCCATGAAATTAGAGTATTGCACCGCTTGTCATGATTGCTAGTGTGATCTAGCCCTGTAATGTGAATCATGCTAAAATACAGATTATCCATCGTGAGCTTGTATGCCGCTGAGCTCTACTGTCCATATTATTGGGTGACATCTCTTTTAATAAAATTAATAGGCTATTTTATCCCACCAATCCACTACAAGAATCAGAGCGAAACGAGATAGAATCAATAATATCGCTGATTTAGGGCTACCCTAGACGACCACTGGGTCTTTCCTGGTGGCTTAATTCAGTCACATGGAGTTGAGCGCTATCTGAATCAAGCAAAAACAACGTGACTCCCCATTCGATTGGTAATTAGCGTGCCTAAAACTGATCAGGTACTGAATCGCATAGTAAAGGTGAACGGCAAATACTTTCGTAAACTTTCAGTGAAATCCCAATCACACCTCTCACAGTGTACATAGTCTCGATTTACCGGCCGTACTGTTTCGTCGTTGTGCTTAACCTGTTCCAAGAACGCAGTGTTTCATTTGTTGAACTTTTCGGAAAAAATAGACAGTGGCACTAGTGAATAGTAATCTTTCAGAAAACAGCCCAAGAAACTGCTCGGGCAATGTCAATTCTCGCAAAATTCGATAAGCTTGAACAATCAAAGCCATAGGAAAATTCACGAAATACCTTCAGTTTGTCGTTCGAAATCAGACTGGCATCTTTCGAGGTGTAACGTGAAAGTGACAATCAAGAGGTTCAAGTTGGGTCAGTTTTAGCCTGAATGCAAAATTTTGCTGAGTTTATTGGACAGAGTTCATTATGTTGGATCATTTTGTTGTCTTTCACTGGTTGCATAAAGGCTCTAATATCCTATGGCCGAAAAATTGCCTCTCTTTGACAACTGAAATAAAAGAAAGACAGCAAGACAAAAACAACAGGACATTTCAAACTATCGTCGATATGCATATGGGTAGTAGTAGACCAGGTGTGCATAGTATAATTCTTCATGCAGTATCCTCCGTGTACTCTGACTTGTAGATCAAAATCAATATGACTATCAGTGTCCTGACCTGACCCACAAGCTCTGGAGGATTACTGTTATACTTCTGGAACTTCTCATTTTATTATTACAAAACAGATATTTCGTACAAGTTGATAGGTGGCCTCGAAGAAAAACATTTTACAAGGCTCACTGTTCCGGAGCGTTCTTCACAAATGGGTCTACCGACTGGCTCTTTTCGTTACGAACCCAGTTGGCTGATCCCGTTCGGTTCGGTGAGAATGAATGCTAGTGATTGATTGGATGCTTTCTTTCCGTTCCGTCACGAACTGATTGGACCATCGATCCACTTCCCCGGTTCCAGCTTCGCCATCAATTTTGAACAAAAGATGACGTGTTGTCTGTCAGCGGAACTAAGCTATTTACCAACAACGGGGTTGGCAGATATCTTTACGGTGAATCTGCTGAGATGTCGCAGAATAGGTAAGCTACATACAAGTTAGGAAATTTCCGTTAAAATTTGAAAATGCTTACAGGTGTTGGCTAAATTCACTAGACGAACTTCATTCTCTGTACTTAATTCTTCTCTCCTGGACTCCTCATAATACATGACAACAAAAGGCTGAAGTATAAAATTCAATAGAAGGTAATGTCAGTCACGTTAGTGGTGCTGCGATCTGTTGATGATTGAAATTGTGTGATCTTGGTCACCTTGAGGAATTAATCTAAAGTTCAGAAATCCGGAGTTAGCTAGTTGTTAGATATGGCTTATTGTTAAACCGATGAAGGTAGAATACACCATGGGTTGGTTTTGTCATTGAGAAATAAATGCTGATCCTAATATAAACAGTTCCTCTTCCCGAAGTGTCTGACATATTTCCGCCTCAGAGAATAGGGCAAAAACAAAAGAAACATAGATGGAGAATACTATGTTGCCTAACAATTAAACAGCCAAAGCACAGTGAGTGCTAGCCTCATCGAAGGAAAACTCATGGGTTTATTTTGATTGCATGATCTGGATTTCAGGGTAATGTGGGCACAGTTCGCTGAATATCCGTTTTGTTTTCCCTACATTGAAGAAATATTTACTGAAAGCCGGAAAATCGCGCTCTTTTACTAAAGAGGATAGGGATGATATTGTGTTAGTCCAATAAACACTTGTTCCTGTGATATACATATTTCCTATTCTTCTTGTGAAAGACAGTATGTTTTTTCTCATTATTCATGTAAAAAGTAGTGTCATAAGATGTGGGATGGGAGAAGCGAACATATTCGACTTGTCTAATAAGTTAGCTGCATTGGGTTAAAGCAACAGTCAGAGAGCAATAACTTTTTATTCAGGGAGACTTGATGAGAAAGATTTCCCATGCACCTTTGCAAACAATAGTGGGGAAAAGTTAGCTGTTTTAGCCTTCAATCAATCGGAAGTCAATATTATACGAACAACAAAGGTGACTAAATTTTGCATTCACGAAAATAGCCGACTGGGATGGTAAACCTCTTTGACCATCGATTTAATTTGAACGGATTGTGGTAAGAATAAGGTGACTAACGAATACGTCTGTCGTATAAATAAATTTCAGAAGAAACCCATTTTAGTGAATTTGAGGTCACAAAACTCACCACTCTGATTGAAATGGACTGCAAAAGATCACAGTCACTCTTTTCGATGGGACACCGGTAAAGATAACCTAAACAACGTAGAATTCACCGTGCTCCAAAGATGCAAGTTCCCCATTTGTGAGACCAGAAATTGTCCGAGGGACACTGTCTTATTGTAGAATGTGGCACCAGGCCATTTGCGACATGAAGCTACACATAAACGTGGACAAATCCATCCATGTGCTAAAAGATTTTACAGTAGAAAAAACCACCGGAAAATTCCATAATTTCATTTTCAAAATTTCGTGCTGAAAGCCACTATTCGAATATGACTAGGAGTTTATTCGTTGTGTGTAAGGAAGAAGGCACCGCAAGTTTTCATCTAACTTTTTGGAACGATGTCTTTCCTAGCCAAAGTCCTTAACTTTCGGATTAACACGAACACCTGTGCGACTTATATATCTAAGAGTCTTTGTTAAATGAAAGTATTGAATATGAACTCGTTCTCCTTGATAACTTCGAGTGCTTTCGTCAAGACAGTAAACAGTGCAAGAAGAAGACAAGTAGTGATGTGATCACTTACATCAATTTTGAGTGGTCTGGCAACTCAAAAGATTTTTGCTTTCTCCTGTAACTGTGTTGACTTCGCGGTTGTTGAATGTCACCCTAAATTATCGCTTTTTCTAGGCACTGTGATCAGTAACTTGTACATCTCTCCTTTCTGCTCCCCGAGGGACATCAACCCGTTCTTTGTCACTTTTGTCCCCGTCCTGATTCCAGTACTGTCTGACTGTCTAAGCTTTGTTGTTAGAGATTTGAATCATGCGCCTACGTATCTCTTACTTGCTTTGGTTTAAGTGACCTCGTTTTTATCCCAAATCGAGAGAATGCTGTTTTAGACAGAATTTATCACAAACCATCCCGATCTTTTTCACTTGTAATTGAAAGCTCCTGTTTCAACGAGTGATCACGCTCTAATTATCATCAAACCCGAAGTTTATTCACTTTCAGCGTACTGTTCACTCGTCAGCACCAAACAAATAAAGGTAACCTCTAGAAATTTGTCACCCGCCAACATTACTCTTTGTCAGAGATCCCCTACCATTGTTACTTCGTGCTTTTTTTCGACTACTCTCTTTGCCCGCTAGACCTATTTACGAAGACACTGAGATGAGGTATTTGATTTGTGTTGTCCTATGGAGACTGCTTTTTTAACGACTGCAGAATAGCCTCTCCATTTCTGAAGTCTCTGAGAAGGCAAAAAGAAAGAGCCTAAAAATTACACGATCAGGCTTCAGTGAAACAACACTCCATCCTGATCAAACAAGGGATGCGACAGCTGAACAAGACATTTGTCCACCAGTTCTTTTGCAACACCAACAGCAAACTTCCACGGCAAGGAATCCAGCTTCTATGTGGACAAGGGGCCCGACCGAAAAACTACAATGTAGATGCCGAAAGCCTGAACGCCGAGTTTATCCATCCTTCATCGGATACCCTACCTTCTTATTCTCCTTCTGCTCCCTTAGATATGGAACCATTTTCCTCAGAAGAAGTCTTCAAGTTTCTTCGAACCTTAAAAACAGCTTACACTGTGCGCCCAGACTGTTTACCCTCCACAGTTCTCAAATTTAGAGCACGTGAGCTATCCGGAATCATGACATCCCTCATCAGTAAACCTGTTGATACTGCTACCATTCCTGCCTCCTGGAAACCCGTGACAGCCGTGCCTATTCCCAAACACTCTAAGTACAACATTTTGTCAAAACGCTTTCGTCCCATCGCCATCACTTCTTCGGCGCTCAAGTTGACCGAGTGCACTATCCTAAGTCGAATGAGTTCCTCTCTTGCTGTTTCAAATGACCCCCATCCGTTTGCGTACAAACCCACCGTATGCAATCTGAATGCAGTTGCTTTAGTTTGACGTCTCATTTCAAGCAACTTGAATCGTTCCTTGAAATCCGTTCGATGTATTTTCCTCGGCTATTCCTCCACATTCGATTCGGTTCCCTGTTCTCTACTTCTTCAGAAGCTGGAGTCTTCTGGCTGTCCCACTTCTTTAATCTCATTACTGAAAGACTACTCTCCCAACAGAACTCACCGTATTAGAATTATAACAATTTTATCGGGTCCGTTGACTAACAATTCAGGTATTCTTCAGGGTGCCGTCCTCTCCCACTTTCTCTTCATCGCATATATTAGCGACTTGAACACTGCCTACCTGCACAACTTTTGAAGTATGCCGATGATGTCTTGTCTGTCAATCTATCTCCAACCGACAAGACTTTAACTCTTTTTCCGAAGACTTATTTAGTATTCAGAATTTTTCGTCCCATTCCGGACTACATCTTAGCACTTCCAAATGTTTCGAGTGTACTTTCTCCCTTCCTCGTTTCTCTTGGTCCAATGAGCAATCAGTCATCAACAGTTTCCTCATTTCCAGACCTGACCCGGTCTTATACTTAGGCGTCACAATCAGCACCAATTTGCAGTGGTCTTTTCACATTCTTGATTGTGTTAAAAACTGCTTAGACTGTCTTTTAAAATTCGTATGCTAAGGTAGTTTGGTGCCACACAGGAGGTCATTCTTTCTTTTGTCCATCAATGTATTCTCCCAGTCTTACTCTAATATGCTCTCGTAATCCTTTTTGGTTTATCTAAAAAATATTTTACCACACTACACCGAGGCCTTGCCATTATCAGTCGTGTCTCTTTGATTTCCATAGGCTCTCTTATCTCGAAATTTTACGAATTGCACATAGTAGCCTGTGAAAAATTCTCCAAGAGGATTCTTGCTGACCCAACCCATCCCTCGAACCATGATTCATCAGTATGCCTTTCGCATCCCTCCACACGTTCCGAATTTGAACCCATCCACTCCGGCATAAATGCCTATCGTAACTCTACAGTGCCTGGCTTAGCACGTGTTCTGGTTGACAAAATAAAAGTCACAGAGGAACTTCGCACGAACCTCGATGGCTGAACCAGTTTTATTTCAAAAGTACCTATTTCTGTGCGTATTCCAAAGTGTTATTGATCGGTTTTCCTCCATTTGGCTGAAATGTGAGTTAGTTACCTTGCTAAAATCTTCAGTAAAACACGATACTATACCATTTGAGTCCATGTCGTCCAATTTATTGTTCAGTCATCCACCCTACTGCTCTCATTGTTCAATAACGTAAATATGTTGCTGCTTGTGGCAAATTGGTGCACATGGTGAACACTAATATTCAACTACATGGACCTCTACAACACATTGATGCACTTGTTATTTGGTTGGATGAAGTGAGTACAGGTTGTCTGTTGGTATTTTCAGGGATTTCTCTCCTTCGTATTCCACGTTTATTCTTAGATACCTAATTGCTTGATTCCACATAACTTTCCTTAGTCTGCCACTTCCATTGACAATCTTGTTTAAACAAATTACTGAGTCTCTTTAGGTAAGTACCTTCCTCTGTTTTACTTCAGATACTACTCAACCGTGCAGTATTCTTTTGTTTTCATAAATGGAACTTCAAACATGTAATTTGATTCAATGAACTGAATGGGCTTCGTCCATAAAACACTGATGGTATGAACATGGAACGACATATCACGAAGCATTGTTCAAAGAAATGGCCATATGTGCGACTTATTCCATCTAATAAAGGAATTATAGCATGCGTGCATTTTTTCGATAGTGATCATGGAATGTGCTGAAAACATTTCACACCCTTCATGCTCATTATTCAATGTGAAATCGATTTTCCCAAATGAAAATTCAAATTTGTACACGTTCTCAATATCGTGATCGGACTAGAAATATCCACATCGAATGTCACGTCTCACATACAATCCGTTTTTGAGAAATAGCAGAAAATTGGGTGTGCGTTTAAAACATTTCGTGCACTATATTTCACTGATGAAGTAAAAATAGATATAATCGGTACATACGAATGGGAACTGTTCCAGTTCATCCAATGGGATGCCCAAATCGATATCATTCACCCGAATGGGTTCGCACACACAATCAATTGGTTTGTTGTAAAAGACGTTTATGAACAGTGAGGTAAAGTCAATCCGTGGACGCTAGTGAACACGTATGCAACCATTGGAACATTCAATACTACGGTCAATTTCACACAAACACTCTAGTACGAAGATAGGTTTGGACTATGAGAACTTCAAGCCATCAGCTCTCCCCCTTCATTGTTGTTTCGCGAGTCATTCAATGGTGCATATTTGTGTGAGGACCAATTATTGGAAACCAGCTTATTACCCAAGCTTTTCTATTCTCAATGTGTTCTGTGGGTGTCATACCTGATAACTCACAAATGAGAACATAATCGGTACTGAGCAATGGTTTATGACAAAGTGAAAAGAACCCACGATAGAAGGATGAACGTGATTGGGCAGTAGAAGACCAACCAAAACACAACAAGTTGGGTCACACTGATCTATCGAACAAATGTCAACTGAACGAAAGAGTCATGGAAAACAGAGTGATAGGGAAACAATGTTTGGTAACTGGTCATGCTTATGCTCGTGCAAATTTGGTATTTGTCAGTCACCAGAAACTCCACCATGCTGACTTGGAGACTCGGCTCTGTCGCAACGTAGCTTAGTCCTGTGTGATCATTCTCAGTCTTGTCACACTATTTTCAACCCGATAGTTAGTAAGAACATGAAATTTGCTCAGTTGGCTTGTGATGCGTTTATTTCATGAGGTGAATTTTGAGAGTTCAATTCAGTAGGTTTCATGCCCAAAGTACTAATTGGCTGGGAATGATCGTACACTGCTGAGAAATGATGCGACACGGTTGAATGCCTGTGTGACACGGTAGAACGATGACGGGAAAATCTGTAGTCTTTCTTATCCAACGAACTTCCATGATTGTCAACGGCATGTTTCAAGTTTGAATACAAGGTAATGTGCTCAATGAGTTGTAGGAGCACAATATTTTTCGATAGGGATGTTGTTTGGTAAACCGCCGTTTGTTTTTCTTTTGAGTTAATTCAACATCAAGTGGCGTACGATTCAAACCTCCAGTTGAGCAAATGTATTTCATATCGGTCAGTGAACACTGTTTTTCACAGCTATGATGACTTTACTAATCTGATGCTCTAATGGAGTCTCATTGAGGAACAATGTGTATGGCAACACAACAAGGACTCTGGAGTGAATATGTAGCAAATGGATGTATCCCGTAAACAACAAACTAGTTTGGACTGTGAGGGGAACCTGTGATGACAGTTTACGAGGTCAAACAAATATTTCCAGTGACCGCATCACGGCTGAGTTTCCTAGAATTTATCACAAGTACTTATTTGATGTTACCAAGTGCCATAACAAACAATCAATTGCATTCATATTTATCCAATTTCAGTCTCTTAGATGGTCTATGACCAAGTGCAGGAACGTAATACGCAATTTCTGAGCATAACCAGTAGCCAAGCTCTGCATATTTCTTTACAACGGAATGTATCCTTATTCACTTAAGCCTGGGAAGACAATTCATCTATCACCAGAGTTAATCATTAAGGAGACTGGGGGCTATTACCCTCCAATTTTAGTGGGGAAAGAGTGTGGTATCGTGTAGTGTATATATTCGACAAGTCATTGTGATCTGCTCTGCATAGTCTGGATGGGTACTTCAACATACCACATGTTTAGTCTCGATAAACCAAGTCACAGGTAGCCCAAAAATCAGTTAAGCATGTAAATGTTGGGTGTTGGAACTTGTATCGTTGTGGCAGTACTCAACACATTGAATTGATTAAGTCCACACAGCCACGACTGAGAAGCCCTCAGTTTGATCGAGTACGAATGTCTGTCGCGAAAGAGGAGTGACTGATTAGCAGCAAGCACAATTATTTTGCATTGACTATGATTAAACTGAGCCCCAAGTAGTTTTCGCCCACTGTTTTGTCCCTTTTCTCGGAAATGAGTAACAGAATAGACGTAACTCATTACGTCCTCAATGCCTCACCCTTCCATATTGATCAGTATATCACGTGAAGCCTGTCTATCCATAACGAAAAACAGGTCCTACACACTTCTGGTGAGATAATATCCTCCCTTGCAGCCTTTTCGCGTTTCATCTCGTTTGAGGTTCTAACGATTTGCGTTGAACTTGGTAGCTTGCAAGTGTAGTTGTACATCATTACACTAATCGATGGTTGGAAGTCTATGGAGAGGTCAGAAGATCGGTTTAGGAATCGGTCAAAATGTTTCATCAAACATTTTATTTTCGTTCTCTGTTCGGAAACAATCTGGTCTGTTATATCACCCATTGGAATGCTTGCGAATCAATCAAGATTACTTTCCAAAGTCACCATTACCTGAAGCCATCTCCATCACCTCTAAAAATGCTATCCAGTACTTCTTTCAAATTGACTCTAGCAGAGTCCTGGGCCTCTCAGTACAGTTTGCGGCATTCAGTGTTTCCTACTAGTCAAGCCTACTGTGATTTGGCTGATAGCTGCAAGGTGATTGCTGAAATTCAGCATTGTAGACCTTTTCCAGTTTTCTTTAATTCCTTCCAATCAGCGTTTTTGACCACCGATCTGAACACCTTCAATTGCTCTTCCACAGAAGATCCAATCGTTTTCAAGCTAGTTGCAGCAGCCGACTGGGCCTAGATGATATTCGAGACAGCGTTACACACTTCTGGAATTTTTGGAGTTGGTCCGTTGATGCGACTCGTTGGTGGTACTTTGGTGTGTGCGAACAGATGGATTTTGAGGCGAACAAGTATGGGTCATGGTCTGCACTACTCATATTTCCCTTTTTTACGCCACGGTACTCTCAACAGTCCTTCACCGATGAAGACCAACCGGATCACTGCGGAGCATGGTCGTTTTGGTACGCTGTAAGACTGGAACGGCGTGATGCTGTTGAGGATTCTATCAGTGCTGAGTGATTTCCATTCTCGCAACGCTGACTAAGCCCAAACGTTCTTAAGACATGATGATGAGTGAACTCATCCGAGTGGCCTTTCCGTCCGTTTCGTACTCCAGTGATGTAAAGTGTGTCACTTCTTGAGACACGATTGATTATATCCTGTATTTGTCATAGAAATCATCTTGTATTGTGTTTTGCGTCGCATTTTCGGTGCATAGATCACAATCATCAGCAGGTTTGAGGAGAGCTCTTGAAGCAAAGCAGGACCAACATTGAAGAAATCGGTTCCCGGGATATCATAACGTTGTTGGCCTTTTTCCTCGGGACGAATGTTACAGCATGGAGTCCGGAATTTACGGCAGACCCACTATGTGACAGCCAATAAACCGTATCTACTCCTGGAACGTTGCCATACCGAGTGCCGGAAATGAGTAGTAGAACTTTCAAAAGGCAGCAATGTCCACGTGGTAATCGTGTAGTGTTCATACTGTCATAGTTCTGGTACCTTCATCCAGTAGCGTTCTCATGTTTCAACAGGCTATGTATGTCTGTTTTCTGCAGTAGGAAATTTCATCTTGCACCGTTTTCACCTCGACCACTTAGACACGAAGCTCATCCCATACAGGGAACCCCTTGGTATGATCAGAGCGCAAATGTATGCATTTAAGCGAAAACGCAACCAGGTGGGCGAGTACGTGAGTTCGCACCATGTGCCAACGAAAGCGCAATCCAATCGTGCAATCGGATCTGGCCGTGCAAGACCCTTCCACACGTAACACGTCCTGATTCGCCATCGTAGTCCTCGATGTAATCATTATCAATAACTCGTTTCCATATAAATGTGTTTGTGATGGTTTAAAATGAAGTCCTCGAAAACATACGTTCACCTAAAACTCATGTTCTGATTTCTCTTATGGCTTATTTCGTCATTTATTTATTTACTTCGTGCTCTCGTGAAATTTTGCACGAAGACGTGCTTACTTAGCTTCCAGTCAATACGGTGGCGTACTTGCAATGCGTTGTCTTAGTTTCACTGATCACGTGATCGTCTGTGTGTTTATCCTGGATGCGATCTCATTATCCTATTAATCTTGAGCGCATGGAGTGTGACATTTCCTTTCACACAGGGCACGGTTGTGTTCTTCCACCGCCGAGAGGCCAACCAAACGGTTGTTCGGCAATTTCTGACTACCCCACAAGTGAGATCGAGTAGAAAGGAAGGCCTTTGTGATCGGCCAGTTTCGGGACAGTGTGGTTTCGAAGCATTCTTTTTAAATTGCTTGTCAATAACGTGGTCCCGGTGAAACAAGTTCAGTTTGATTCATTTTTAACAACCATTAACCATGCGATGGGTGCAGCGGCCTTGGTTACTATGTCTTAATGACAGTCTCAATCGAATACAATGAGAAACGGCAGTAATAATAAAGGAGCATCAAAAAACTACAAATATTGGTATCAATTTGATTAAAAAAGATTGCGGATACAACGGGGCCACTGATGGCGACACCTAGTCATTTCCTCTTACGTATATAACCACTGAGTGGGAGATTCTCTGGGACCACAACCACGAAGTCTAACGCGTCTTACACGGCCAAATCCACAGATCAGGTTTTTCACACCTTTCATGTCATGGACTGACCACTCTTACTTATCTTCCAACCGTTAATCGCTTCAGCGAACAATGTGCGCTGAGGGATTCTGTTAGGGGACTTGCTCAACGCATGTCCTGAACACCTTAGTCTGGTCAACTCCAGTGCTTCATCGATTGATTTGGTTCGTGAACCTGAGTCAATTCGCTCATCCTCAGCATTGATGATACAGTGTTTCCACCAGATTCGAGCAATGATACGAAGAGATCGGTGCTCAAATACTAAGAATCTTCGTATATTCTCCACAACGGCGACCATTTTCCTGCACCACACGCAAGAACTGGCCTGACTGCTGCAGCATACCCTTGTCCATTGATAGATGAAAGCATTTCATGTCGACGCCACAGATGAATCAGACTAATAAATGTTACACCAGCCTTCTGTATACGCACAGACACTTCACCCAATGGCCAAACGCTGGTTGAAATACAGCTGTAAAAATAACAGGAACTTGTCTACCACGTCTATAATTTCCTCAGATACTGAAAGGTTTGGTGTTAAACCAACCCAGTGCAGCAACAACATCTTCCACTTTGAAGATGTAAAACTCATACCGAACATTCCTACGCAGTTACTTAAGATATTCACAAAAGCTTGCTACTTACCCGGATCTGTACGTGGAAAAACTATGTCGTCCGCATATTAAAAGTCTGACAACTTATCACTCGGTAAAAGTTCAACGTCACTATCTCCACATGACAAAAATGAGGTCACTAGGATCATATCAATCAGAAAGTTCACGAATGCAAGAGCGCCACTGGTCACTACTCTGAGCCATATCCTCCTATGCATCTAACCACTGAGAGAGGTGATCTCTTACACCCCGTACAGGATGCTTACCACGACCTACATGGGCAAGTCTACTAGTGAGGCTTTTCATACGTTTCTTCCTTATCGTTGACTTACCACCCTTACTCATCCTCTAATAGTTAACCGCCTCAGCGAACACTGTGCGCTGAGGAATCCTAACCGGGAGCGCGCACTAAAAGTTCCCCAACCACCCTGGCCTGATGACTTTCAGAAATGTAGTTTATTGATTCGGTTCCTTTATCTAAAGGTTTGCGCTTCTCGTCAACTTTGTTGGTACGGTGTGCAGTAAGCAAGCTGCTGAGAGCTTCATTGGTGTTCCTTTACTGTGATGCACTTACTGGGCCTCGGCTGATGGATATGTTTTGCGTTTTGCAGACTGGACGCTTTTAGCTACCCACCTAGGACCACTGGTTCTTGCACACTACAGGTTTTCCCACCGTATTACAGCAATGTTATCAAAACATTGCTGTTCGAATACCAACGATATTTCTGTATCCTCCAACCATAAGGACCATGTTTCTGCACCGTACAGAAGAACTGGCCCGATAGCTGCATGATACACTTGAACATTGAAATACAAAAGCATGTCGTGTGGATGCCATAGATGAGTCAGATTGGTAAATACTGAACGAGCCTTCTGTATACTCGGAAGCAGTTCAACTAATATCTGGCCGCTGAGTAAAATGCAGCCGCCCAAACCACAGGACTTATCTATCAGGTCTGTACTTTCACCAGGTGCTGAAAATTTGGTGTTGAACCAACCCGATCCATCAACAACTTCTTCCACTTTGAAGATGTAAAACACACACCGAACTATGCTAAGCAGTTACTTAGGCTATCCAAGAAAGAATGCAACTTACTTGGATCTCAACTTAGAAGATCTACATCGTTCGCACATTCAAGGTCCGACACTTTTCCGGCCGAACAAAGTTCAAAACCACTACCTCCGTATGACAAAATTGATGTCACTAGGATCATATCAATCAGGAAGTTAGAGAGGAAATGAGAAAGTGGGCAATCCTGACTCACATCACTTTTCGTGGTGAATCCGAGGGAAAGAGCATCATAAGCACGAACTCAGTTTCGACTGTTCGTGTAAAGGAATTGCATGATGGAAATGAATTTCCTGATACAAGCTTCAACAAATGGCAGCACCACAGAACACTGCTGTCAACCGAATCGAAGGCAGCTTTAAGATCAAGAAAATCAGAGATAGTGGGTCCATGGAAGATGTGCAAATTTTCTGAAATTTGTCAATGAATGAATATGTGATCAGCACAATCTCAACCACAGCTATATCCAACTTGATTCTCTCACGAGCACTGTTCGAGAGTGTTAGGTGAGTGGTGGAGAATTATACCAGCATGCAATTTAGATGTGATGCTAACCAGACTCATTCCCCTGTTTTTTACAGGAGAACCTATCACCCTTCTTGTAAATCAACTTAATAACCGATTCACATCAACTCTTTCGAACTTGTTCCTTTGTTTATATCAAACCAGGGGTTGATATCAACTCCAGCTACAGTGCTGATCCACGATCTTTGAAAGTAGACGGAGGCAGTCTAATGTCCCTTTGAAAACCCTCGCCTCTGACGGATGATTATTATCAACTTCTAGAGCGGTTGTTATTGTAATAGTCAGCAAACCTGTTGGGGACAAAACCCAATTAAATTATTTCTTCAAAAGCTCCACCATCAAAATAGACAACGCTCGTGAATTTGACACAGTGAGCTGTTCGTCCCTTTCATCAGTTTGCTGACTCCCGGCTTTCCGGGCCTGGCATTTCTAGTCAAACGGAAAAGGTTGTGGCCGTTACCAGTTGGCGCGGCTTTTGTCATCTCCTTACACTTCTCATTCCTCCACTGTTCACGATCGATTCGCAGGCTCCGAATCAGTTGGCGTTTGAAGCATCTCCGTGCCTCATCACATCTGGAATTCGGATGAATCGATCTGCTAGCATCTAACAGTGCAGCCTAGTATGCAGATATCCATTGTATCTTGTTGGAACTTGGGCGTCATTAGCAGCCTCTAATAGGTCCGCAATCATCTCGGTTTATTGCTTTGCTGGATCCTGCGTACTTGACTGAATCTATAACCCGATGGACAATTCTGCTTCGAAAGCAGATCGATGGTTATCGTCCAGTAGGAGCCACTGTGGACGGTTGGCTTTGGTGTAATTTCGGCCATCGACAACAAGTAGACAGAAACGCGCACGAACGAGAGTATGATCTGTGTCTACGCACGTGGATCAAAATGAACAACAGTTTCGAGTTAAGCCACGCCAGCGGTAACCGATAGCAGTATTGTCGATCTGTGTTCAACGGTGTGAAGGCGCAGGGGGACGCCAGGTTAGACAGTACAAGAAACAAGAAACAACCTTTCTCCGTTACAAATTTGAAAACAGAAGTCAAAAACATAGATTTCACGATGTATCCTGGATCATTTCAGTGCATCTTTACAAAGTGCATACTGCAGTCCAAGTGATTATTTTTATAGCAAAATGTACAAGAAACGCATACTCTCTAGGACTAATCTACATATTGTGCACCCTGCTAATGGGACCGAGCAGAGTGAGGGACTTTGGTAGTCAGGTGATTTTCAGGCGGTACATGACCGACAGCTATCTTGCCCGACAAGAAGTTCAGAATAAACTAATACTCCTGGTTTGTGGATGTAGAAGGAGCACACAGTAATGTGGACAGTGTTCTTTTATTGGGTGGAACAGTATACTGATCGCCTAATGTAAGTAAAGGAACCCAAGGTTACTCTTGCTGAGCTTTGGGCTCACGCAGATAGTTGTGTTTTTATCATTTCAAATCGAACAGGTCCAACCCCGGAGAATGAACCCCGGTCCTTGCATACTAAAATGTCAGAAATGTTCTTCCGATGGGCTTGCCGTGGACCAGGAGTTTACCATTCACTAGTGAGGTTTAGTGCCATCATTTAAAGAGTTCGCTTTGTTTTCCCCGTTTCTGTTAGTCAGACACGTGGTAGACAATTCAGATAGAGGAAATGTTTCTGGTTGGATCACTATTTGTTCATCAGTGCCGAATACCACCTATAGTGAATAATATCTTAAAACGCTTAAAAATTAGGCAGGTTAGATATTTGTCACGATAACTACCGTTGCGTAAATACAATCTATAGGTCGTCGAAGAACTGAGGCTTCGAAATTGTTATGAACTCTTCCGGTTAACAAAATTTATATATATATATATATATATATATATATATATATATATATCACACCTGCTTGAAATCAAGCGTGGTGCCAAAGCAACAACAACCGTTACGTAAATAGGAGAGGAAGAGTAGAGCTCAATAAGAGAAACAGTTCGTAAAAAATGAAGTGCTCTGATATTTTTCTGTGTTCTCTGTACACTGATTTGTTTTTTGTCATTTTGCTTGTCGGAATGACTCATTTTTGATTACACAGTACAAGAGTTCGACAGACAGAAAGACTGCACAGCATTTGTGCCACGGACTTCCATTCAGAGCCGTGTCCCTCAACGTCTCTAACCAACCACAATCCTCTTCCCTTAGCTCTCGACCAGGGAGGCAGGAAGCACCAACCGAAGCCAACGCCGGTGCTAGCTTCTTTATTGAATTACGTCTTTCTAAGTTTAAAAAGTAGCCTCATCTGATATCTGCCAAAATAACTGCAGATCTTCGCTACCAAAATTGAGCTCCATAGGTGTATACTTCAGCCCATCATCATGATAGACAGCGAAAAATTCAGGAAACGGAAATTCGGTAAGCAGAAAATAATTTCCCATGGGAAATTCGACTACACCAGTCTATTTCCTGCATTTCACGTCCCATTTGTTTTCTCTTTAGAAAAAGAATCCGGGATATCGGGCTCCATCGCCGTCCAACCAGTAGACGTAATGCACGATGTCTTATCGCCACAAAATATTGCATTTCCATTGACAGTGAAAGATTCACTATTCCGTGTGAAAGCTCCATGAACCGGTAATAATTCACGGACTGACTTCTCAGTTCAGCTGTTCCATCTGGCTTGTTAGTAATCATCAATTTCTGCGCCTAGCCACCGAGACACTGCGCAAACGGCCTGCATATTTGCGTGTTACCTATGGTAACTCATTGAATGCCCTGCGAATTTGCTCCCATCGAGCCATTTTAATTCGACACTGTATGATAAGTTGTCTATCCGTGGCAGTCTATGGATACTTAAAATTAGTTACCCAAGTGGTGGTCGATTTCCGCGATGGATCAACCGCAAAGGTCTACCAATAGGGAAAAGAGCCTGCAGCTTTTTGCTACTCAGACAGATTTGAGTAGTCAGAAGGTTTTATTGAATGATTCGCTACTCAGTATCGTGAGCACCGAACGATAACGTTTCTTCAAGTGACTGGTTAGGAATCAACAACGTTTTGCATATCAACGGAATTGTAACTAACGTACAGTAAACCGCGGAATCCCAGCCCTATCACCGCCACAGACCTCATACTTTGGAAAAGCTGGCTAGGGTAACTTTTTTAACTACTCTTTCTACTTCTATTTTATTTGTAATACATTAATTCAGGAATGGGTCCGCTGCAATGACCGGAGTCGAACCTAGGTAGTTACTGTCCGAATTTTGCGATGATACGTATTCCTGATTCATTTCTACGATGATGAGACTATTCTGGGTAGCTTCTCAGACTTTTCGACCCTGAATGGGTCCCTAACTGTATTGGAACAATTAGTATTGGGTAGAAAGAACCAGAACATTTACACAAGAATAAACTGATAGTTTCATATAAGTGAACGGTGCTGAACAGATTTTATCGGCTTGTGCAGATTTATGAACGTGCTCGTTGGGAATAGGAATATAAAAACCAAAGCTGACTGTCGATCCATGTTCGATTTTGACTGATCGATTCCTTTCATGGTTTCAATTTTGTTTTAGCACAACAATTTCTATACAAGACTTGCATAAATCACCTACTCTCTTTTCACTGACTGAAAAAGTTCCGTCCTTAAGCGTGTATCCTGTTCCAGTACGCCCAACAGCTGATAGGTTACTGTGGCCGCGCTGAACTTTTGTACACCCCGCATCATCATGCACATATGCGAAGCTTCCACAATCACACCAACTCCGGCCGGTCTCAGCGCACGGTTGATAGCGTCAGCGATTTGCGCAGTCAAACGTTCTTGAACTTGAAGCCGTCGAGCATAGAGTTCAACAATACGGGCCAGCTTACTCAACCCGATCACGTGTTTATTCGGCACATAACCAATGGTGACTCGACCGGTGAATGGGACCAAGTGATGTTCACACATGGAGAACATTTCGATATTTTTTACCACAATCAAGCCATGATAATCTTCCTCGAACAGGGCTCCATTGATCAGTTCATCCAAATTCTCATAATATCCTTTGGTAAAATATAGCATTGCTTTGGCAGCACGTTCCGGTGTTTTCAACAATCCTGGACGAGTTGGGTCTTCGCCCAGCGAGGATAAAATCTGCCTGTAATGCGATTTCAAATTCTGGAAAATCTGGCTTCCTTCAGTCAGATCCGTATGGTAGTTATCCCCACACTCTGTAGGCTTATCTGATCTCCCAAAGAATAGTCCGTCGTTTTCAGTTTGAAAATCGGTTAGTGCATGGCTCTCAGGTCGGAAAGTGATAAACTGATTCGACAAATGTTTTTTGGGTTCTTCAAGTTGTTTACCGATTTCCGTAGGACGAATAAGTTCAGTGTCCAGCTTCTTGGTGTGAGGTTTTAAATTGAAGTGGTCAGATTTCTGCCCGAAATTTTGAACTTTATTTATCTGGTTCTCTCCGACAGGTGCATTACAATCCACAGTCTCCTTGTCGCGAAACGAAATCGATTCCGCGTGTGAAGATTTAGCGGAATCGTCAGACAGAACAAAATCGTTCATAGATGCTTGTGAATCGTAACCGGATTCACAATTGATGACCAATAGTTGCTCCATTGTCCCAGACAACTGATTGATGTTTCTTTTTAATTTCCAGTTGTTCGTTGCGCTTTGATTACTTGCTGCTTCCCTGAGAGGAAGCTCATGAAAACACACATCAGCCAGACGGGCAGCTTTGTGCTGAGGACAGAGTTGTTTGATCTCGTCCTTCTGCGAATGTTGCACTCTGTCCATTTGACAAGATTATAGGAGTGAATGCAGGCGCGGTCTTTCGCCAAAACAGCAACAACAAAACACGAAAAATTCGAAATACACGAACCCAAACAGCGAAGAGAATTAGAAAATTGTCTAGCTATATAGTAGTGATGGTCGTGTTTTCCCAGGAGCCAATCAAATATCTGCTGAACTACTGAACGATCACAATGACAACAAAGAAGGTTCACGCCAATGGACAGCTGTCACGTGACCTCTTCAAATCGTATCTGATGTCATGTCATATTTTGCACTCTCCTTTTCTACGCAACCAAGTGGTAGTCGTTCGGATCAGTGCAAGCACATCAGCTGCTTCTTTACTTTCAATGTACGATCGTTTCAGTCTGATGCTGGTGGTTCACCTCAAGGTGTATCAGAATGAGAAGCAATTATTCTGATAAATTTTAAATATATTAGAAAAAGTGATTGGTGAAAAAGCTTTTTTTTCTGCTTTTTAATCTTACCAGTACAACTCGTTCGTTGTGACTAGATATATAAGAGATACATCATAGGGACGAAGTGTTAGGGATCAACGCTCACGCTTATTATGGCAAAAATTTATGCTGAGACCAGATTTGGATTGGTTAACAGATTTTCCCATGTGTTAGCATTCAGAGGGTATAAGACAACGTGCTCGATTCTTCACTGATCCGCATGAGTACGGCTTTGTTACTTAAAATGAGACAGAGTGCATCCTAATGGAATCTTATATTTTTGGAATCTTCAGAAATAAACTCCTAGGGGGAATGTGAGTGTCAAACAAGAAATGAGGCACAGTTTCTCTTTCAGGTCAACTCCTCTGATGAGACCATAGTCAGCAAACTTAAGGTTACCGGATTCATACTACTTGAAATGTACGACCTACACAGTCTGCATAAGAGGGAGATACGACTTCGAGCAGCATTCCTGATACACAGAATAGCCCCCACTAAGACTCTAACTCGGGGGGGGGGGGGGTGAACGGTTGTGAGTTGAACACAACAGCCAGGCTATCCGGGCTGGCTCTCAGCGGTATAATGAACTTACTCACTGTGTGACACAGCGCCCATCCGCTGCTGGTGCGTTGAAAGGGCCGAGGGTCATTCGGATTGGACAAAAGGGTTGTGTGTGGGGGTGGGAGTTGTGACCAGATGGATGTGTTTGTCTTGCGACTAAGTCACGTGTGTCACACGGTTCAAATCTGAGTCGTTGGGGTGACTCTTTTGTTCAATCCGAAAGATGATGATCCACCCTTTCAGCGCACTTATTCGCAATATGGTTGGTGCAGTCCAGAGAATGAACCGTTAAAAGCAAACGCTTGCTTCCGAAAAAGTAACGCCGAAAGTTTTGGTTACTTTAGTGCTTGCGTGTTTGCACGTATGCGTGTAGTCAGTTTTGTGCACACGGCAGCAATGGGCGCAAGAATGGCTTACCCTCAATCACGACACATGCTCAAATCCATTTCAAGACCATTAGTCATGCGATGGTGATAACTAGATGCACATCAGAAATGGCAGGTTCAGTATGAATAAGAACCCCGGACTGGAATGATAATTTTCACCGGTCTAATAAATGGAGTGTATCAGCTGAACTGCAGAGGAACTGTGTGCAAATTTTACGTAAAACAATAAAGGTTAACACCCCGACCAAAAAAAAACGATAGTTTGTCACATTGTTTTGGTGGGGGAAGGAGGACCGCCTGGAGTGAAATTGTAGAGTTATGCCAAAAGTTTTATTCATACTTCGTATTTTCGTGGGTAACGAGCAAGTTCCTGCTGCTATCGGTTTCATATTTCCGAGAGACGGTCCTGTTTGGGGTCAGTGGGTGAATGTACGTGATCAGAGCTATTCACCAAAACGCTGCCACGAACTTCTGGCTCTGTAAGCTAATCGTGTGGCAAGTTGTTGGGAGATGTTTTTGGCGCGAATGGTTCGATGGTTGAAGCGAATGTTTTGCCTTGGGCAGCCCAAAGTTGAAAGGAAACATCGTCTGTTCTTCCATCTGGTAGTTTCAGAAAACGTAATGCAGATTCCAGCTGCCGAGATTTACTTCGTTCATCGGAGGGTCATAACTCGGGGATCGATTTAGTATCTAAAAAGCATCTGACCAGAGAGCGGCAGTCGAGTTATCGTTGAAGTCTAAGGGAAATTAGTTCAGAGTTGATTTGAGCAGAAATACCACTCATGGGAAGTGGTTTTCGCAGCAGTGCAGTACAATGAGCTAACGGAGTGAAGCTAGTCCCTAAAGATTAGTCACCCCAGCGGTTCCTTAGAATCAGTCTCGTATGTCAGTGTAGCTTTGCTGAGAAGACAGATCGTCGGTTGGTGACA
The DNA here is from genome assembly GCA_948099385.1 of Fasciola hepatica. Lineage (NCBI taxonomy): Eukaryota > Metazoa > Platyhelminthes > Trematoda > Plagiorchiida > Fasciolidae > Fasciola > Fasciola hepatica. Next base: position 2,402,367 of record CANUEZ040000051.1, on the reverse strand, counting down.
AGATTCACCTGGATACTCAGGAGACACGCGGGCTACTTTTGTACGACCTTGACGGTGGCCCAGACCGAATTCAATGACCGAATGATATCTTTAACTAGGAATATTGGTTCGGGAGAAAAGTCCGGTGTTCACATACTTTGGCTGAGGATCGGTTTCAAAAACCAAGGGAATATTGTAACCAGCTGCCAAAAATAGCTCTCTTCAGTTCTTGCTGGACGTAATCAACAGTATTTTGTATAGGCTTTGCAAGAGGGTACGCTTTTTTGCAGACGAGAGGACCGACTTTATCAGGAAATGACAGTATCTACTGAGAGGAATAGGCAAAAATATCAGTCGCCAACACTACTGAATTTAAGTCACGAGAAATGTTCCATTCAGTTCTATCAACCAGTACATCGTATATCTGTGTCCTCAGATCTCTCTTGATATCTCGCAGCATCGTCAACTTGCACAGCGACTCGAAGTCCTGTAGGTGACTGGAGGGTAGATTCATGCGGCCTTGGTCAGTCTCCGGCAATACGAGTTCGACTGCTTGTAAATGGCTTCAGAATGAGCGATGTCCAATCTACAACTTTCCTGAAAAACCAGTACATTTTAGAAATCAGTTTATATAGTCTAAAACTTAACCACGCTTTATTTATATGACATGAAATGATAGAAAACCTTGATTCACTGTTCCGGCTTGAGCCGCTTCTCATGTGTTTGTTCCATTTCCGTTTATTCTCGATAAAGAGACAAACCAACTGAGTGCTGTCAATCCCGTTCCCAACAGCTGCGATCGCGAACGCAATGACACTGAGGACGGTCCGGCAAGTTCAGTTTCTCCGTGCAAACGACATGACTACAGACTGCGGAGCCAGGAAGATCGGTACCCAGTTCTGGTGAATTTTGCACGAAGACGTGCTTACTTAGCTTCCAGTCAATACGGTGACGTACTTGTAATGCGTTGTCTCAGTTCCACTGATCACGTGATCGTCCGTGTGTTTATCCTGGGTGCGATCTCGTTATCCTATTGATCCTGAGCGCATGGAGTGTGACATTTCATTTCACACAGGGCATGGTTGTGTTCTTCCACCGCCGAGAGGCCAACCAAACGGTTGTTCGGCAATTCCTGACTACCCCACAAGTGAGATCGAGTAGAAAGGAAGGCCTTTGTGATCGGCCAGTTTCGGGACAGTGTGGTTTCGAAGCATTCTTTTTAAATTGCTTGTCAATTACGTGGTCCCGGTGAAACAAGTTCAGTTTGATTCATTTTTAACAACCATTAACCATGCGATGGGTGCAGCGGCTTTGGTTAGTATGTCTTAACGACAGTCTCAATCGAAAACAATGAGAAACGGCAGTAATAATAAAGGAGCAGCAAAAAACTACAAATATTGGTATCAATTTGATTAAAAATGATTGCGGATACAACGGGGCCACTGATGGCGACACCTAGTCATTTCCTCTTACGTATATAACCACTGAGTGGGAGATTCTCTGGGACCACAACCACGAAGTCTAACGCGTCTTACACGGCCAAATCCACAGATCAGGTTTTTCACACCTTTCATGTCATGGACTGGCCACTCTTACTTATCTTCCAACCGTTAACCGCTTCAGCACACAATGTGCGCTGAGGGATTCTGTTAGGGGACTTGCTCAACGCATGCCCTAAACACCTCAGTCTGGTCAACTCCAGTGCTTCATCAATTGATTTGGTCCGTGAACCTGAGTCAATTCGCTCATCCCCAGCATTGATGATACAGTGTTTCCACCAGATTCGAGCAATGATACGAAAAGATCGGTGCTCAGATACTGAGAATCTTCGTATATTCTCCAACAACGGCGGTAAAAGTTCAATGTCACTATCTCCACATGACAAAAATGAGGTCACTAGGATCATATCAATCAGAAAGTTCGAGGAAATGAGAAAGTGGGCAATCCTGACTCACATCACTTTTCGTGGTGAACCCGAGGGAAAGAGCATCGTAAGCACGAACTCAGTTTCGACTGTTCGTGTGAAGGAATTTCATGATGGAAATGAATTTCCTGATACACCATTCAACAAGTGGCAGCACCACAGAACACTGCTGTCAACCGAATCGAAGGCAGCCTTAAGATCAAGAAAATCAGAGATAGTGGTCCATGGAAGATGTGCAAATTTTTCTGAAATTTGTCAATGAATGAAGATGTGATCAGCACAATCTCAACCACATCTATATCCAACTTGATTCTCTCACGAGCACAGTTCGAGAGTGTTAGGTGAATGGTGGAGAATTATACTAGCATACAATTTAGATGTGATGCTAACCAGACTCATTCCCCTGTTTTTTACAGGAGAACCTATCACCCTTCTTGTAGATCAATTCAATAACCGATTCACATCAACTCTTTCGAACTTTCTCCTCATCCCATATCAAACGGAAGAGTTTTCTCAACTCCAACAACAATGTTGAGCCACCGCCTTTGAAAATAGATGCAAACAATCTACCCTGTTCACTACCGTCATGTCATTTGAAGTAGTCTATCTCACGAAGAACCTCCACTTCTGACAGAGGATCGGTATCCACGACAAGAGCTGGAACAATGGTGCCAATTAGCAAGTCTGACGAGGATAAATGCCAAATAAACTACTACTAGAAATGCTCTTCTAACGGACGGGATGACGCTTCTGGATATGAATCAGTGAGCTGTTTGCCTCTTTCATCAGTTCATTGATTTCCGGCTTTCAGGGCCTGGCATTTCTATTCAGACGGAAAAGGTTGTGGTTGTTACCAATTGGCGCAGCTTTTGCCATCTCCCTACACTTCTCATTCCTCCACTGTTCACGGTCGTTTCTAAGGCTACGAATCAGTTCATGTTTAACCCATCTCCGTGCCTCATCATATTTGGAATTCGGATGAATCGATCTGCTAGCATCTAACAGTGCAACTGAGGATGCAAATATCCATCCTATCTGTGTGTGTGTATGTGTGTGTGTGTGTGTGTGTGTGTGTGTGTGTGTGTGTGTGTGTGTGGTTGTTGGACAATGGACAGCATTAGCTGCCTCAAATAGAGTCCACTGGATCTCTTTCAATCATTCTTCTGGATTCTGGGAATTTGACTGAATCCACAACCTGGTGGATAATTGTGCTTGGAAAGCACATCGATGGTTATTCTGCGGTAGGATCTTTGGTGGACAGTTAGCTTTGGTGTTATTTCGGCCACCGACGAGACGTAGCCTGAAACGTGTACGGAAAGAAGCCTGATCAGTGTATATATGCACGTATGCATATATTTACGTATGTTTGTTCCTATATGTGTATGTGCACATGTATGTTTGTATGTATGTTTGTACGTAGGTGCTTTTGGTGTGGAAGGGGATGTGTGTTATATGGCGCGAGTTATAAGAATCACAAATTACAAAAAGACCAGTGACAAAAGGGAGCTATATCGTGTGGTGTTGACGTTAACCAAACCGTCGGGAGTCATTACAGATCTTTTGGTGGTAAGGTGTTCGGCAGACAATCATTCGTTCCGGGTTCGCGTCCCTTTGTGGACTCGGTGGATGTGCACTGCTAATGATCCACGAAAAACATAAAAATAGCTCGAAACTGTTTCCATCGTTTCCAGTGGTGAGTTGAATGTTGAACCATACTAGGCAACAAGCAGTCATTCTTGCATGGTTGAGCACTGGAGTAGTTAAGTCACTCACTAGCGCTGTCGTTTCACCCCTTGCCCAGGCTAATCACGCAGTAAACGTGGCTGAGGCCTTCCGTGGGCTGTATAAGGTTCGGGGTCGGCGATCAAGACCGGCAAAGTGTCGCATACTAGCCACAGCCGAGGCCGTCAGCATCCGCCACCACAACCCCCCTCTATGGTCTCAGAAACAATTTGTATGTGCCCTTGAGCTTCCCTGGCCCTCCGTCCACCCTACAACAGGCCATAGACCAGAGGAAAACTGAAAATACACGAGAAAAAACAATACACATCCGGTTTTGATTTAAGCCCGGATTACAATTGTTTTCTTCCCCTCCCCCACCCCTTTCATTATTAATTTTTACCACTTCCCCCTCATCTAATTGGTTCAACCCTTTGACTTGTCGTAATATATTGTGGTGTAATGGCATGATTATGAATCGCTGAAAACGAGCTTGTTCGCCTAACTGTGTTCTCCAAATGTACTTTATTTATTCGATTAGCTTGTTAGTGAAACATCGGGTTTTGAAAAACATTGCAACACCGCTGTTTAAACTTGGGCTAAAAACCAGCCTTCACCCTAGGCCTTGTCTTAGCTGTTATCTGCAAAACCTCTGCATTCCATTTGCGTGGGTGGCCCCACCCACGTAATTAGTTTCTCTTGCGAGGACTCAGACTCAGTACGTACCCGACTCTCTGGTTTCTGTACCACGTCCGAAATCTGTCTATGCTGAAAGTAACATGAGCGAAGTGACGCACACACACGCGCACACAACGTAAGACACACACAGATCACATCCGCTCGTGAGCTCTGCTACCGCGATTATCATCGATATTTACCTTCGACCTGAACGGAAACTGCAACCATTGCATGAGTTCGTGTAGTAAATTGTAGGGGGGCGGGCAGGTGGTAGGGATTATGTGACTACCACTCATCAATACGACAGACAAAACAGTGTGTGTGTGTGTGTGTGTGTGAGAGAGAGAGAGAGAGAGAGAGAGAGAGAGAGAAGGAAAGAAAGGGAGGAAGTTCCCATGTCACCTATTCGCAACCACGGCCTAATCCCACCAAGTTCCTTTCTAAAACTTGTTTAACCAGGCAATGAAGGAAGCCGTTGACAATTTGCATATATTGACACTGTCCTTTTCGAGAATAATTCCCTGTACGAGGCTGTACACGAAACGTACACAAATGTCTGCTCACCCTCCTCACCCCCCCCCCCCTTCCTCGTACTCGTTGACTTTCCCTCACCCTGTGTGTTGGATGTCACACAGCCCGGTTCTCGAAACATCGCGAGTTGCCAACTCAGTGACTGAGCCTTGCTGACACAACCAAACGTCAAAACAACTTGCCGGCCTACGGCTAGCCCGCAAAGCGGATCGATTTTGCTCTAACATGGGCTATCTCAGCGGCGAATAGCGTCCGTTCGTCACGTGTTCAATCGGTACACGAGCAGCAGAACACAAACAAATGTTTGTGAAGACCAGCGAATGATCGAGCAAGATAGGAGTTTGCATTTTGGAGACGGGAACTGGTGGAAGAAAGAAAATAACTTTTGCGTTGACAAATGCAATTTTTAAAAAGGAACCAATGGTCATCGGTCTACGAAACAACATGTGCACCGTTTAACCGGCTACAAATAGGCATTCATACCCGATGGGGATGCTATTTTTAGTCCAAGATATTTACATCCTGTGATATGATTCTTGTTGATTTTGACTGTTTGTTTTTTGCATGAAAAATGACACGTACGCCGGGTTCGTTCAAGCCGATGAAATCAGATACAATTTATGAAAAGTCCTTGTCTCTCGTTTCCGGTGAAGCTATTTTTCACGACATGACTGATGACCGCAAGGTTTCATAGTTCTAAAGTTTGTTTTCGTCACCACAATCCCTTTAGATACAAGAGCAATGGTTCCGGTTAGAGCGAAAACAGAGTTCTTTGCACGAGTTTACACTGTACAAATCCTGTTGAGACTACTGTCGGTACGTGTCCGAATAAAACCAGATCACGTGCACCTCGTGACGTGAATATTTTCGGGGGCAAAATTTGTTTCTTTATCACGCACACACTGGTTATGACTGATGCTGAGGAAAGCCAACTCATAGTATCATCTTAAAACGCCAATGCTGCCAGCTCTGAAATCGCATTCTTTGCTGGAAAACAACATAACCGACCTGAAAAAATAAAGATTGAGGTTGGAGGGGCGAGGGACTAAAGCCAAACAGATCAGGTAAAGGTGATCGGTAGAAATGCTCTATGGGAACTGTTTCGTTTTTACGCAAGTAGTTGGGTAGAAATCAACAAAACTTTACGCTGATTGTAGATCTGTTATCGGGTCAAACTGGATGGATCTGTGCTCATCTGGTCTCTTGATATTTCTTTCGAAAAAGAGTACACGTCCTGGTTGTATTCATCTTCAAATTCACCGAAAAATTCCGTTGTGTTATTGTGGAGAAGACCGCAGCAAAGAAGACTATTTTTTGGTGCATCATCACCTGCCCCTCAAAGTTATACAAACTGGATAATGGTGATAACCAATTTGACTGGTTGCACTTAGCCTTCACATCTCACAGTCACGTAACCCAAAGCAATTTTTCAAGTCACTCCAAACGGGGTGTCACTCCTCGCGTGACTGTGTGTCGTAATTGCAAGTGGTCAGATCTGGTGTGATCCATTTGCAAAGAAAATCCCCCATATTTTTTCAACTCACAAAACATTACTACCATTTTCACACCACTCAGTGCTCACTATTCATCGCTTATCTATTGCCTTTGCTGTTATCATTCTTGAATACGCACTGCTACGTTGTGCGTATCTACAAATAGTGAAATAAATTGAACTCTAATTTATCTCACCTTAATATCAGGACAATCAATCAAGGAAAGACATGTTGGGTCAAACGTAGTACTACCGAGGTTACAGGCATTGAATCGACAGCATTCTTTGTTGTCCCTTGGTATAAGATGAATTCACACGTGTCTTTCGTTCTGCAGAAACATTGATCACCAAGCCAATACCAGAGGTTCTTTGGTTTTTTTCGACTCCATATATACTCTTGAGTGTAGTGCGAAGGGCCCACCACACTACCTGAAAGAGATGACAACGACGACCCTAGGCAGTGGACTGGAGATTCACATACGGTCACCATAACTCAGGTATGATAACTGTTCTGGTCCGGCCTACCAGCTCTAGTAAAAAGATGCTTCTGCCTTCGAACCATCTCAGTTTATTGGCTCGGGACATTGTGTATTTACGATGAAACAGGAATCATCACCAGTCGTTGCACCGCAAACTAATTGGTCCAAACCGTGGTCAGATAGCGTCTTTTCCGACTGGCTCGTCGAGTGGTCAGCTCCAATTGACGGGGATTTTTTCTGGTCGTATTGATCTGCTCCATGGATCTACTGTCCTTTCGTTTGTCGCCTCGTTGACTCAAACAGTGACCTGGATTCTGGACAGACGATGTCGTGCTATCAGTCCATGGGACTAGGCCGTCTGTGAACGAAGTGCTAGCCCATACCACCACAGTAACAAAATGAGAAGCAGCCGTTTGGTGTCTACCATCAATTTTTAAGCACTAGAAGTTCCCGCTGATACTCTACTGAAATTAAGTTATCATCTCTGGAGAATCATATATGAACACTGTCTGGTGGGGCTGTACTGAGAAATCTGCTGATATATCGGGTATCATACACCCAGTTTTTTCTGGTCAAAATCGTTTCAATGGCGAATAGAAGGTTTGTATGAGAGAGAGAAAGAGAGAGAGAGTAACAGAAAGAAATATAGATAGAGACAGACAGATAGGCTGACTCACAGAGAAGGGGGGGGGGGGAAGGATGCTGCGCATTAGTTCAAAGTTTAAGACACCGTCCTCACGAGTACCACCGAAACTCCAGTAACATCAAAACTACTGAGGTTGGGAAGTTTAAGAATAAAACAAAATGCAATTGAATTGTGGGACAATGCTGAAATCGACAAGATGAATCTAAAGTAATAACCTTGGTGGCCACAATTCTACCACTTCCGCTGAGGTTTTGTGTGTATGTGCCAGTGCTTTTAATTTACAAGCTAAACGGAGGCTGTGTACCGATCTATGCGATTCTCTTCTGTAATCACGCTCGTCCGCCTGACGAGCTAGCTCAGTCAACCACTAGACATTCACCACCAACGGTAGATACAGTGGTCGATATTTGTCCGGCTTGCTTTGTTGCCTTACGCAGATAACAGGTTCACACGCAAGCACATTAGGCGAGGCTTTCGCAAGTACATATGCATGCATCTGAACTCATTTGAGCAGAGATAAGTGGCGTCAGGAGTGAAACATTTTCCGCGGGCAACTGCTTTTTGTTACCCGTGACTTTTCGAATAGTTTTGTAACATACTCAAACCTTGTTTCCATTCTTGGGTCCGTTCTGTTTTTGTACCTGTGACCAGAGATTTCCAATAGCAACAAAAACAACGACAGAAACAACAGTAACAATATCAATGACAACAATAACAAAACAACAATAACGACAATGACGACTACAACACCAAGAAAAAAAAGTTCATTCAGGTTGTTTTTTTCTCTCTGTATACAACGACGGCTAAAACTGCAAATGAGCCCTTCGTTTGAATACAGTGATAGCATTTGAAGTCCTCGCGCACCCCGCATGCCTATCTTGATCACGACATTATTTAAATGAACTGTATATCCTTTAAAATGTGGCGATATTCCTTGAAAATGTGGAAGCAAATGCCAGTATAGGAGAAGAATAGAAGTCTGGTACCTAGTTTCGGTTCAGCCTCTGTCGGTCAAATTTGGGAACATGAAGGATCTGAATTGGCCCCCGACATTGAATGCACAATAGTTGAATCCTCCATCTCACATCAGCCGCCTTGATTTTTGCAGTTTATTCTTCCATGGTTCCCCTGTGCAAGTCAGCGAGAACGACTCTAAAGAGAAAGAATCCATGTTCCTCTTCTTTCAGTTATGCCACAGAGGAGGCACTGCACAAACTTGCTACGTCCGCATTACGTACTTGTAAACTGCCTTCGCGCACGTATCCTGTAGGTCAAAAGTGTTTCTATAATTACCTCACCCGAAAATCGATATAGCGGTTAATGGAAAGCCTTCACAACGTTACCCCATTGAAAGAACTCTGCCCAAAGTGTTCCGTACTTCTACAACATTCACACGAGGAAGAACTGTTTCATTCTTCATGACTGTGTGATGGCTAGCGTACCTCCATAATCCAGAGAACCATACAGGAAAGTTTCCTTAAGCCGGAGATGCTATCAAGCCTGACAGGTCAATGGGTAGAGGTCAGGCAAAGTCTAGTCTCTGAATCAGTCGATTGGCAACATCTAACCACTATGGCCCTGGAGAGGACACTCCACCGAATAAACACGGAGAGAAACAGTTTACCGGTCAAACATCCTCCACGTAGGATGGACGTACGAGTGGAGTACCTGGGGTTTATCTCGATAGTGGGAAAAATCACCGCACTTCATTGGGCGGCTATCGCCCGTCTAAGCTGGGCAGCCCCCAGCCCAAAGGATCCTACCCTGTCCACGTTCCGCTTCCTCCATTGGGTGCATGGAGCTGAGGACTGAATCCGAAAAGCGGATCGATAACAAAGAACCAGAGAGGGCAGGACAGTATGTATACAACAAACACGTCCCACTTGACAGATCAGAAAAAGTCCATTCACGAGTACTTCAGTCACGTTCCCGTGCTGGATTAACGTCCCACTGCCTTGTGGGTCAGACTTTTGAGTGAAAGGCTCCGGTTAAGGCTCCTAAAGAAAAGCCCCATCCGTGATGTGGACAGTCGCGAATTATGACGTGCCCAGAAATCGTCAGCGGTCCCTCGGGAATTATTACTTATCTTTCTGCTCTTCATACTTCCCATTCCAATTGTAAATGGATACGAGAGGTCACAATAAGTCGTGACCGTGAACTTCGAACTCTCGGTAAGCGTAGCAACTAAGAGACAAAGGATAAAAGAGAATCCATTCTCCGACCTGAGCATTCTCCTCACTTTGTTGTTTTCAACGTCCACACACTTTGCCAAACGGAGCATCAGGCTGCCCTAGCTAGAATACTTGAAACCTTTAAAATACACGTGTGTTGTGTCTCCGAAACACGCATACAAGACTTAACTCCGGTGTTAACACTTTGACCTCCAGATACACGCTCACATTCTCATTCCCTTCTTCGCGTGTCGGACGATCCGGTGTCTAGTGCTCGTGATCAGGCTGGCGTTGGCATCACTCTGAGCATGAAAGCCGAGCGTGCAATGCTCGACTGGATCCCATTCAGCAGTCGTCTGTCTGCGATTCGGTTGAATGGTTCTGTACATGTTAACAGCACTAGACCGAAGCGCCGATGTCTGTTTGTCGTTCCTGTGTATGCCCCAACTGACTGCAGCTCTCCTGAGGCTAAAGACGAATTCTACCTAGATTTGCCTCAAACGCTCCACTGCGTGCGCTTTACGGATATCATGGTTTTATCAGTGATTTCAATGTTCAAAATGGAATCCTAGATGAGATGGAGAAGAATATAGAAGGCTGATTTGGCATTCCAGCTGATGGAATCGATAAAGGTTGCCGACTCTTCCAGCTATGTTCTGAACATGGACTGTTCATAGCAAGTACAAATTTCTCGCACAGAGATCGGCACCAACCATCCTGGAGTCCTCCTGCCCATTCGTAGCGTTGGATACAGATCGATCATATTGCTATCGTTTACCTCTGGCGCGGATCACTTCAAGATTGTTGATCATTTTGATTCACGCTTGTAGACACAGATCACACTCTTGTCCGTGCGCGTTTCAGGCTACGTCTTGTCGATGGTCGAAATAACACCACAGCTAACCACATCCTACTGCTACACCTGGACGATAACCACCGACCTGCTTTCCAAACACATCCACCAGGTTGTTGATTCACTCAAATTCCCAGAATCCAGAAGAATGATTGAAAGAGATCCAGTGGACTCTATTTGAGGTAGCTAATGCTGTCCATTGTCCAACAACCACACACACACACACACACACACACACACACACACACATACACACACACAGATAGGATGGATATTTGCATCCTCAGTTGCACTGTTAGATGCTAGCAGATCGATTCATCCGAATTCCAAATATGATGAGGCACGGAGATGGGTTGAACATGAACTGATTCGTAGCCTTAGAAACGATCGTGAACAATGGAGGATTGAGAAGTGTAGGCAAATGGTAAAAGCTGCGCCAATTGGTAACAGCCACAACCTTTTCCGTCTGAATAGAAATGCCAGGCCCTGAAAGCCGGAAATCAATGAACTGATGAAAGAGGCGAACAGCTCACTGATTCATATCCAGAAGCGTCATCCCGTCCGTTAGAAGAGCATTTCTAGTAGTAGTTCATTTGGCATTTATCCTCGTCAGACTTTCTAATTGGCATCATTGTTCCAGCTCTTGTTGTGGATACCGATCCTCTGTCAGAAGTGGAGGTTCTTCGTGAGATAGACTACTTCAAACGACATGACGGTAGTGAACAGGGTAGATTGTTTGCATCTATTTTCAAAGGCGGTGGCTCAACATTGTTGTTGGAGTTGAGAAAACTCTTCCGTTTGATATGGGATGAGGAGAAAGTTCGAAAGAGTTGATGTGAATCGGTTATTGAATTGATCTACAAGAAGGGTGATAGGTTCTCCTGTAAAAAACAGGGGAATGAGTCTGGTTAGCATCACATCTAAATTGTATGCTAGTATAATTCTCCACCATTCACCTAACACTCTCGAACTGTGCTCGTGAGAGAATCAAGTTGGATATAGATGTGGTTGAGATTGTGCTGATCACATCTTCATTCATTGACAAATTTCAGAAAAATTTGCACATCTTCCATGGACCACTATCTCTGATTTTCTTGATCTTAAGGCTGCCTTCGATTCGGTTGACAGCAGTGTTCTGTGGTGCTGCCACTTGTTGAATGGTGTATCAGGAAATTCATTTCCATCATGCAATTCCTTTATACGAACAATCGAAACTGAGTTCGTGCTTACGATGCTCTTTCCCTCGAGTTCACCACGAAAAGTGATGTGAGTCAGGATTGCCCACTTTCTCATTTTCTCTCTAACTTTCTGATTGATATGATCCTAGTGACCTCATTTTTGTCATGTGGAGATAGTGACATTGAACTTTTACCGAGTGATAAGTTGTCAGACTTTTAATATGCGGACGACATAGTTTTTCCACGTACAGATCCGGGTAAGTAGCAAGCTTTTGTGGATATCTTAAGTAACTGCGTAGGAATGTTCGATATGAGTTTTACATCTTCAAAGTGGAAGATGTTGTTGCTGCACTGGGTTGGTCTAACACCAAACCTTTCAGTATCTGTGGAAATTATAGACGTGGTAAACAAGTTCCTGTTATTTTTACAGCTGTATTTCAACCAGCGTTTGGCAATTGGGTGAAGTGTCTGTGCGTATACAGAAGGTTGGTGTAGCATTTATTAGTCTGATTCATCTGTGGCGTCAACATGAAATGCTTTCATCTATCAATGGACAAGGGTAGGCTGCAGCAGTCAGGCCAGTTCTTGCATATGGTGCAGGAAAATGGTCGCCGTTGTTGGAGAATATACGAAGATTCTCAGTATTTGAGCACCGATCTCTTCGTATCATTGCTCGAATCTGGTGGAAACACTGTATCATCAATGCTGAGGATGAGCGAATTGACTCAGGTTCACGAACCGAATCAATTGATGAAGCACTGGAGTTAACCAGACTAAGGTGTTCAGGACATGCGTTGAGCAAGTCCCCTAACAGAATCCCTCAGCGCACATTGTGTGCTGAAGCGGTTAACGGTTGGAAGATAAGTAAGAGTGGCCAGTCCATGACATGAAAGGTGTGAAAAACCTGATCTGTGGATTTGGCCGTGTAAGACGCGTTAGACTTCGTGGTTGTGGTCCCAGAGAATCTCCCACTCAGTGGTTATATACGTAAGAGGAAATGACTAGGTGTCGCCATCAGTGGCCCCGTTGTATCCGCAATCATTTTTAATCAAATTGATACCAATATTTGTAGTTTTTTGCTGCTCCTTTATTATTACTGCCGTTTCTCATTGTTTTCGATTGAGACTGTCGTTAAGACATACTAACCAAAGCCGCTGCACCCATCGCATGGTTAATGGTTGTTAAAAATGAATCAAACTGAACTTGTTTCACCGGGACCACGTAATTGACAAGCAATTTAAAAAGAATGCTTCGAAACCACACTGTCCCGAAACTGGCCGATCACAAAGGCCTTCCTTTCTACTCGATCTCACTTGTGGGGTAGTCAGAAATTGCCGAACAACCGTTTGGTTGGCCTCTCGGCGGTGGAAGAACACAACCGTGCCCTGTGTGAAATGAAATGTCACACTCCATGCGCTCAGGATCAATAGGATAACGAGATCGCACCCAGGATAAACACACGGACGATCACGTGATTAGTGGAAGTGAGACAACGCATTGCAAGTACGCCACCGTATTGACTGGAAACTAAGTAAGCACGTCTTCGTGCAAAATTCACCAGAACTGGGTACCGATCTTCCTGGCTCCGCAGTCTGTAGTCATGTCGTTTGCACGGAGAAACTGAACTTGCCGGACCGTCCTCAGTGTCATTGCGTTCGCGATCGCAGCTGTTGGGAACGGGACTGACAGCACTCAGCTGGTTTGTCTCTTTATCGAGAATAAACGGAAATGGAACAAACACCTGAGAAGCGGCTCAAGCCGGAACAGTGAATCAAGGTTTTCTATCATTTCATGTCATATAAATAAAGCGTGGTTAAGTTTTAGACTGTCTAAACTGATTTCTAAAATGTACTGGTTTTTCAGGAAAGTTGTAGATTGGAAATCGCTCATTTTGAAGCCATTTACAAGCAGTCGAACTCGTATTGTCAGAGACTGACCAAGGCCGCATGAATCTACCCTCCAGTCACCTATAGGACTTCAGTTACATAAGCCAATCACATGATATGGATTATTTGACTGACAAACCCCTGCCAATGATTGGTGCTAATTCTACGTCTATCCATATGATTTTTTGTTTAATGCCTACTATGCAATCTGTAAATTGATTGAGGATGAATTGTTTAAAAACAATTGTTTCGCTAAACTAGACTTTATACGATACAACGGGTATTTTCCAGACAATAAAACAATCATAGTAAATCGTCTGAAGTATGAATTTTGTCTAATGCCCCGGGGAACACTAAATTCAAAAGCATTAGGCTGCGACATGACACCTTTCGAATTTCTCATCTGTCGAGAAGTTTGAACTGCGCACACGCTCAGACATAGGCCTACCAGATGGACACAGTGAATGTGCAGTAAAGGTCTAATCACTGGTTTCACTACATTCCATTGAGATTGGCCTTTTGAATTTCCGCGCTGTATTGAAGAAACATCACCGTTCTGAGTAGATTTTACGTGCTTCTCTGGAGCAAGAATTCGTGCAAAGTTCCGTCTGCTCCTCTCCTAGAATTGCTAGCAACCGAACTGTAAAAGATCCTCTACCAAAGGCTCGACGACTGAAGTTCTGATTTTATTTAGTGAAGTCGTGCTAATGGAGTACGATTCCAATAGTGCCGTCTGAATTATACTTTTCTCATCACATCAATTCGTTCAGCGTTGCAAGTGATGCCGTTTATGGCCCCTTTCCTATCGATTTTCAAAGTCACCGTCACCCATCCAAGGAACTAATCTTGTCTTTCTGTACTGCAGATGTGGTGCACACTGTAAAAGCTGTTGTACGCACAAAACCATCACATTCATTTGCGAGGATCTCTGTTGCTCCGATGTACTCGTAAGTTGGTTCAAAGCACGAAGCAAGAGTCCTCCTGTGGCCTGTTCGGATATTTTTCTTCGAACTTGACATTTTCTCTCAGAAACTTAGTTAGCGAGATCCTTCAAAGAGCCACGAATAACCACTATCCGTATGAACATTTTCTGACAATCTATCGTTTACTCATCCATGAGTCTTTATGTACGAGTACGTTTCTTTGCTCCAGGTCAGAGAGTTTTGGATCTCATGCCATCCCCGTTTTGATGAATCAAAGGTCTTTGGTTCTAAACAAAACGTACATAGAGCACGGAATGTTATCAGGCCCATCTTGTTTTTCTATGATAACCTTTAAACCAAACCATTTAGGTGCACCGAATTCAGCATGCTTATATGTTAGCCCATTACTGTACGAAATATGCATACGGATTCAATGTATAAAAGAGATAGTTCGACTTATCCAATAAAAAGTGCCTGACAGGGAACAACGTGTTATTAGACCCGCCCCTGGTTGAATGGCAAAACACCGAACTAGTTTGCAAACTCGAGGACCTTGTTCAATACTCAAGAATATGTTATCGGACAGTGTTCACGTCACATGTGGGTCGAGTACGGAGTTCATTCCAGCTGTGCATTTTCTTCAGAAGCAGATAATGCTCATTTATCAAAGCAGAGAGATGATAAAAGGTTCAGTGCTTTCTGAACTATACTGAGGAAAAGTACTGGCATACGAAGACTCGGGGATGATTGTACGCCTGATTTCCAAAAATAGTTGTTCGTAAATTTTTGAAAGATCCAAAATATTAAGTCGTTGCAGGAAAACGTGGAGTTAGGGGAAAATTCTCCAAACAGGTCACCAGAAGAAGTTTCCACAGTGATTCGAACCAACTTATAAGTGCGTCGAAGCTGCATAGGTCCTTGCAACTGAATGTAAGCATGCAGCCTGTACTGTAACTCCTGCTCCGTAAACCACATCTGCAGTACATGAAAATTAGGTCGGTGCTTTGGATGACTAATAGTCATGTTCAAGACCAAGACGAATTGGTCAGAAATCACATCACCCAGTAAGCTGAGTGGAATAATGTGATAACATCCAATGTGAAAAAAATATTTTCGATGGCGTCGATAGAATATCGTTGACCACTGGTGCGCCTTCAGTCAGACTAAGCTGGACACCGGTCGTGAAGCCTTTAGTGGAGGTTCTGCGGTGGTCTGGAGAGGGGGGGGGGGGTTCCTTTTGAGGATGGAAAATCGAAGATAGTAGTTCAACAAGGAAAGTGGACAGTTGACTACAACATCAGAACATTGTATCCATTTCTTCTGCTGATAGTTCCGGAACATGGGTGGTACCCCGTGATCTTTCAACATGACAGCTTGGTTATACATACAGTGAACCTCACTAGAAGGTGCCTACGGCACCGGAATATCAAGACCATGAACTGGCCTGCATACAGTCCTTTTTTAAACCCGAGTGAAAATGTCTGTGGTCTGTTAGCGAGGCGGGCCTAAGCCTTTGAAAGTGTTCGTCACTTTGCACGAGTTGATGTCGGTCACCCTCGATGAATGGGCAGCACAGTAGTTCAGACCATCCGGAATATAATTGAAATCATGCCTGAAAGGTATTTCAGTCACGGCCAGTGTATTGTAACCAGCTTAGAGTTTTCACCATTCCTCCAGACACGGGTTTTATGGTATTTCTCCCTCTGTCTGAGGTACATTTTCCGGATTAAACGGGATTGTCTCGCTTACGATTCACATTCGTGTGCACATTTGACACCGTAGGGGACTACCACATTAGCACACCAGGTTTGATTCACCCAAGTGGTTGGGTGGTGGTTGGGTTAGAAAAAAACCGAATGAGTCTAATGGCACTTTGTGCGCTGAAGCTTGAGTGAACTTCGTACGCGAATCACGTGTGATGTGACCAGTGTTCAATAATACATTCCTGATTATCGAAAATGATCCCCTAACGCACAACGAACATTTGCAAACCAGACAGTGATCTTCCCGCAAGTCAGGACCAACTTACCTGGAACGGTAAACCTCTGCGTCAAATAACGTGCACATCTCCATTGATGGGTTCACTCTTGAGTCGGCTTGCCTACCTGACAATTTCGCAAAACTTTACGCGCTGACTCGATTTCCCATAGCTTTTAAACATACGAACGCACACCCATGCGCACAACTATTCCCACGTTGGTTCTCTGTCTGTTGCTCCATAATTCGGATAATTCATATACTCACGTGCGCACGACAGGAATTTCCCACGTGATCACAATGCATCCAGTATTCACTATGTGGCGTATATTATTGGATTAAATCAACCTCCACCAACTGTATATGTTGTACCCTTATCTTTCAGACTTGGCAGCTCTGAGGATGAATGACCAATCGAACGAACTGTCCGAAAATACACACAACCATCATAAATGAAAGAGATTGCGCTAATGTTTTCTGAAGTGGCATGACGACTGAGACTCCCGTATCTGGTATTCACTGCGTGTTGGTTAACCGGTCTGCCGTCTCCTAATAAACCGTGCGGCTCATCCGGCGTTCTCGTTGGTTGGTTGGAACTGGACGTGATATCCGGTGTGTGTGTGTGTGTGTGTGTGTGTGTGTTCGCTCATTGCAAGCCGTCTATTACAGGCATTGTCGTTTTCTCTGTGTAAATTACGTAAAACGCTCCGGAGGAATAATATACACTGCACAACTCATTGCTTATCGGATCCGTACAAGACGTGTGACGTACTGACTCAGCCTTTTCTCCGGCTACGTTGACCAAGCAGTTAGGAATGCAGTGGGCGATATTCCACAACAAAATCATCTAGAGTTGAACTTTGACCATAGCAGAATTCGAGAGTTCGAAAAAGTAACTTTGCCACTGTTTAACTCTAATGTAACTCATGGAATGTATTTCTGGCACGAGGAGCCTGAATCTTACGTAATGGAAAATCGACTTGCATTTTTCACACCGAAAAGTCGAACGCCGAGCTCCGGAATGAAACCGGCGACTTCCCCCTTACCGGGCAGTTGCTATACCAACTGATTTATCGCGGTACGAGCAGTCAGATGTGAATAACGCAAGTGAATAATCGATGATGCGAGCACCACCATTCCAATCATACGCAGCAACTGTCCTGGCTTTAATCATTGGGCTAGCCTTATGGGTCATTTCCCAATGGGGACAAACAATACACGGTTGAAAGTGATCCAGTGGACATTGAAATATATTCACAGAATGTATTGCTGGCACAAGGAGCATGATACGCGGCGTTCGACTTCCCTATATGAAAGATGCAAGTGGATTTTCTAAAGTAATTGTTATTAAATTATCAACCAACAAAACTTTCATCACAGAATTCGGATTAGGCCACTTTTTGTTGTGGCTGTTGGATTATTTTATCGACGTACGCTTGAACAGTGATGTGTTTTGAAGGCCGAAAACAAGTTGATCTGTTCAACTACTTGTAATAAACCCTCAAAATTCAAAGTAAATCTCCAAGAACCTTCAGCTAAATCAAGCCCTACTCAGTTGACCTCTTTCTTTGACGTGAACTTTTGTTATTCTGTCTGGTGAAGTAAGGAGCAACTGTGTCCATCTACCTGCGTTACAGGATTTATCCGGAAACTTGCATTCCTAGTGCTGGGGAAAATTGAGAGAAAGAACTGATGATGATGAATTCTTCATACAGAAGCATGGAAACTACACTAAGAAAGCATGCATTGTTTTTCTTCTCGTGCGAACTAATCAGTCAAGTAGTATTATGGGCTATTTCATCATTTTCTTCATTTCACGAGAAAGTTTTTATCGTAAGGCAGCGAAAGCACTCAGTGAAATGTCATTCGTTTTGACTTTGACAAATTGTGGACTATTCCAAGATCCTGACATTTCTGACTTTAGATTGGCTATGAATGTTTTTTCCACCTGAGAAAAGAAGTTAAATGTCACTCTCAGAATTCCATCTTCGAGCTCACGATTACCATGCCGGTTAATTTCATGCCTCAAAGGTCAAAAAGTATGGACTGCTATTAGGAGGGTAACCAGTTGGCCGAGTCGGCCACGTAAACCGACCAAGAGCCGCCTCCAGCAGAAGGAGCGGGGAAGGGGGGGGGTGTAAATATTTGCACAGCAGTTTGTGATAAGCAAAACGGATCTTGCTGCGAGACAAATGGATTGCAGGGGAGTCCGTTTAGACTTGAAATTGGTCCAGAACGGGTTACCATGGATTGCGAGAACACGTGTGGTCACTTAAATTCCTCGTATTCAGTCTGGATAACATTATCACCCACACCTACCTCGTCGCTGCACACATCGAAATCTATAAAACCCATTGTAGATTTCATTTGAGCAGGGTTCACTAAGATTTCGCCCTGTGAATAAATACTATTCTCTCCTTCCTATGATGCTACTTGTAGGTAATTATTAATCGTTCTACAATAACATATCTGACACGGCTCCATTTTTGCTCGCAAACAATAAGAGTTTTCACGAAGAAAAATGTCTCTAACACAACGGTTGTGCACCTTGTGATATTTTACCCAATACCCATAATTTACCAGGGAGTATTCATTACCTGAGAAAATTAATGCGATCCACTCAATTTTACGAACAATTCCTTCCTCCCAGCCAACGGTTTTCTTTCTCCGTTTTGAAGCTGCAGATGTTCATCCCACGTGAACCTGTTCTGTAATCGACAAAACAGCTGAACTCAAGATCGATCAGACCCCCTAACTTCATCCCAAATTTGTGTCTGCCTTTTCGCTTTTGCGCCACACGTGCTCATTCGCTGAACCACACCAGATACTGGCCTCATGCGGGCGCTAACTGGTGCGTGGATTGATCTTGTCCCATAACCTTTGACCCTCATTGTCTTCAGATATTTGGTTGTCATTACATAAGATTCATCATGCAGTATGAACGTTCAAACCAGTGAAAAACATGGAGGCGCTGTACACGCACTTCCTCTTTGCTAGGAATCATCAGCAGTGCACATCCACCGAGCCCCAACTGGGACTCGAACCTCAACCGAACACTTCAACCACAAGACTATCCAAGCTGGCTCTCAGTAGCTTACTGACCTTACATACCACATGATGTAGCACCCTTCCAACACTGCATGATGAATCTTTTATTATGTAAAATCTGATCTCCTACTGCTCATATTTCGTTGACTTGATCGCTTCGACCTCGAGGAACTCTTAATTAGCTTGCACCTGCCCGACTCTAATTCACTGAGCGGTTACCACTGAAGTTTGTAATTTCCACGTTGTATTTACGACTGTTTTACAAAAAACCACAACTGAATGTCGGGTCTTTTTCGCATTGTGTTGCGCGTATCTCAACGACTACGAGAATTCCGTTACATCTTCTAACCCTAGTAATCGACACTTCAGCAGGTGAACTCCCAGAGAGGGTATCGTTCAACCAAGTAGACATTTCGGATCGATACACACGCAAGAGCGAACTCCTACGTCGACTGAGTGGCAATCATAGCTAATTGTGGACATCAGACAGATGTTGTGTCAAGTGGATCCCCGCACACAGCAGTGCACTGAGATTTTTTTGACCCAAAGGACTTGAGTTGTGTGTATTTCAATCCTGCACATGGGTTTCATCATTTCTGGATCAATCCGTTTTTATTCCCATTTCCAAGATACGAAAGCTACTTAAAAGTGCTATACTGTTTGCCCTAGATGATTTGAATATTCGTTCATCAACATCACCGGTGAGAATAACATTGACTGTAACATTACCATACGCGTAAATTGCATTTGTGCTTAGGAAACCTTTGACAAAATAAGTGAAGCTGATAACCGCTTCCGGGTGGGCAAACTATCAACCATGGTTGGATACAAAAACCAAATGAAAGATCAATAACCTTATGATATTTCTGACATGTTCTGAAATTTGCATATCTGACGTATAAGTAGGCAAATAAATGTATACGAAGATGTTCTGAGTTTCCATACCATCCCCGCGGTTTCATGTGTTTTCAAGTAGGATGAACTGTTCCCTTCTTAATAGCTAATGCATTTAAAAGACACAATCAGTTATTTGCGTCCAATCAGACTGAGAAACTCATCGCGCATGTGACCATTCTGTTTGAATACACCCAACATTGTACTCGTTACGGTAGTTGCGTTCACCTTTTGCACACCACGCATCACCATACACATGTGAGTGGCCTCAACCACCACACCGACTCCTTGCGGTTGTACAGCCTCGGCCAGGGCGATTGCAATCTGTTTGGTCAATCGTTCTTGAACTTGTAGACGACGTGAGTACACTTCGACAATGCGAGCTAGTTTGCTCAAACCCAGGACACGTTTGTTAGGCAAATAACCAATCGATACACGCCCGATAAATGGAATCAAATGGTGCTCACACATTGAGAACATTTCAATATCTTTGACAGCCACAATTTCATCATGATCCTCGTCGAAGATAGCTCCGTTCAAAAAGTCACTCACTCGTTCCTCGTAACCCTTGGTAAAATAGAGCATAGCTTTAGCTGCTCGTTGCGGTGTTTTGATCAAACCTTGACGGTTTGGATCTTCACCAAGACCGATAATAATTTGTTGATAAGCTGCCGCCAGATCTGTGATCTGTTCCGTTACCATTACGGACTGCGTTCCCGACAGGCCGAACATACTACTCATAACTGAACAAGGCAACGGATCACGTTGTGGATCACACAATGACAATTGACTTGCTCTGCGTCGAATTTCATTCTCACTGATTCGCATAGCTGGTTGTGGGAAAAGATGCGTCACACTACGATGTCCTGAATGTGCTGGATCTCGTGTGTCATTCGGCCAAACTGGATCTGGAGTCGATCTTTCCGTATCTGTCACGTGATCCGGTGTCCGAATGAAAATGATCTGCCCCGGATCAGAATTTCTCGCTTCACGTGATTCCTTCAGTTTGTCTACACTAACAGTACGTTTTCTAGCACCAAGGCGATCGTAGCCCGTAGCATTCAAAACTATAGCGTTTTCTTCTTTGGATGAGCGTAAAATCGGCACACTAATGCCTGGCTGATCCGATAGCAATTCCGTTTTGGAAGAAAGCTTCTTGAAATGATTAGTAAACGTTGCACGTACATTGCGCAGTCGACGCCGTATGGACTGATGTCCCTTGCTTGATCGTTTGGGGGATTCGTTTATCAAATTGGGTTGAATAGAAGTGAGCTCCGTTTTGCATGCCTGTTCGCTATAGGACTGAAGGCTGACACAAATAGGCTTCTCTTTTCCTTCCTCCGTCGCTATGGAAGACGCCATCGATCGGATTGTGTTCTCCTTCGGGGATGATGATGCATCCGTATTGTCATGTAATCTCCCCGATTCCGTGGTTAAACTCAGCCGAGCTTCCGGATAAAATTTGGCGTACTTGTCAGACATATTCAAAACATGCGAAACCGAATAGCGTAACATTGTCTAATGTTTATGTGCCGCATGGGTGTGTCAAGTTCCATCAATTTTCTGTTCTTCTTCTAACCTGATCACAAGAACGGGAGCGTTCTGCAGTGGGGAAATGAAAAAAAGGAAAGCAATGGGAAGATGAATTCTGAATTTTTTAGAACAACTCCCGGGTAAAATGCCTATATTGTCCGCATTAACATTGAAACGGCAATAAATTGGCGATTGATGGTGCAAATTACTGGAAAACTACATTCAGCTGGACCAATGTTTTGTGAACAACAAAATTCTAATCCGCGCAAAATGCCGTTCCCCTATGGGAATTTCTGATCACACAGATGTGAAAGTTTCTTCTATCATCTCACAAACTGCTTTCGCGTAGTTGCAATCTCATATATAGAAAACGTAAATGTGACTCATTCTCTCGCGGGGACTCAAGTAATGAATGAGCAGTCAGATTTAGAGATATGTTCTCATACTCGGATCCGTCAACATAATGTGATCACCCGAATAGCTATTTGACTTTCTTCTGTACTGGATGATGTCCGTGGGAGACTAATGACATTCGATGGGACCAGTTTTCCTACTCAGGCCCCAATCAGTTACGTCAAAAGAAGGAAGCTGCAAACGAGTTCAGGGACAATGAATCGGTGAAATCGCCCTGAAAACGAATCAGGGTTGAACTGAAAGGACTCACTGCTATTTGTGGTCGGTCAACACCAACTAAAGATACCACGAAATTTGGACGACTATGAAGCACTTGCGTGTTACTTCATCTGGTAGTCGCATGCCCGATGTCGACGTAGAAGCGCTTGTAGAGCGTGTATTGATTTTTGCGCCATACATGACTGCCTCAGTGGGGAAGTCTAATCAATTTGCATTTTGGTTCATCCTTACTGCGTCAACTGTGGTCGACTGCTTCGTACGCGCATCGATCCGTAGTCAGCTGTTTCTACATACACATACGCATACGCGATCCTATCAAAAGCATATTTGATTGTTCACATTTCTGATAAACGCGTTTGCAGTCACACCATGTCTATCCTTAGACTAAATGCTCAACCAGGGTTTCAATAAATCCACTTGTTCAATTCTCCCGCTAGACGCGGAAGACACCTTTCCACGGTATGCACTTATACTGCAGACTATTTGAACGTCTACAAACGGTTAACCCAACTGAACTCTAAGGAAGCCTGTGGGTCGAATAGTGTATCACCGATTGCACTGAGAGAACGTGCAGCAACCTAATCCTCAATTTTATTTGAGGGTATCTGATCACGGCTTGGGTCAGGACAACATCTCAGATTGTTGGAGAGTAGCTTCTATTACAATCATACCAATGAATGGTGTCCTTGAGTTTCGGCCTGTAGCTTGACTGTCCGTGATCCTAAAGGCATTGGAAAAACTTCTACGGCAAAGGATGACACCACAACTGAACTTAGTTGATCCCAACCAGTTTACTTACCGTCATTCACGTTCCATCGTGGATGTTCTTGTCTATTCGTCCTATTGCATTATGTTAATACTAGATAGGAAGGAAAAAGCCATCGGATCACAGTGATGCCTTCAACTGCGCCGAAAGACGGATGCTACTTCGCATTCTTGCTACGCGTGGTCTTCCGTGTTCGAATACTGCTGTATTGGACGACTACTTTGTAAACCATCAGAATTTACACATTAATATGGCAGGGCTTCCTCTCTCACACCTTCAGAAATGGACTTTCTGTAAGGTACTACTTTATCACCATTTTTCCTACTATACACTGCACCTACTTTCAATGACCCTTTGGTCATTAAATAGGTCGACGATGTAGCCACTTGGTGTATCTTACCCCAGTGACCCTGTGCTTCTTGTTGTACAGTCACGTGTCCCGGACATAGCCGAGTGCTCTTCGAACCACAACTTGGTTGTTAATTGTAACCAAATGTGCTGATTTATTTTTACCCTATCAAAAGCAGTTCTTTTCATCCCAATCGACTAAATGTCTGCCTAGATGAAATACATCGATATAACGAAACATTCGGAGAATACTGCATTATCTCACTACTTAACAGTAAACCTGAGATTGATGATCGGTCCACCGGAGAGAAGATACTGGTTTATGCTGAATAAGTGATCTTGACGACAAGGTTATAAGCACGTGGCACGCTGAGTATTCATTTTTTCTCTACGTTGAAAAAACAAAGAAATTTCGGTCATTTTGATTAGCTAAGGTGAGGTAACAAACTGCGAGTCCATCAGGAACGTATTTCTGTGTAATGCATTGCTTGGAACTTCTCAGTTAATGAGAATACCTTTTTCGCGTTAGTGATACAAAACATGACGCCACAAAACGTGATAGACAAAAACTAGCGCTTCCCTCTTGGATAATCAAGTCATCTAATTAAAAAAAGCAATTGTCCAGAGAGCGATAAATATATCCAGAGAGAATTTTCATTGCGTAGAAGCGTGGAAAACGGTTAGATCCAACAGCTTTCGGCTGATCTGAAGGTCTATAAACGGCAAATGAATCCGATTGGGAACTAAACGAAATGCGGATTCCTCATCCTATCATACCCTGACTGAGCCACACACTAGACGTGGACCACGGTGGACCTTTAACTGGTGAGTTTGTCTCTCGTGGCCCTTGACCTTCGTTGACATAGACGTGTGCACCAGTTTTGCTCGCTTGACTCGCAAGCAGTTACGACTATCGTTTCGATTGAGCCGAATTTAATACTCGAAGCGGTCAACGCTAAAATGTCTTCCATTTGTGCAGTAGTTCTAAACCATAGTTGTCGTCTTTGGGGCTGTTGTACGCGTGACTCAACTGATAAGTCAAAGTTGGTTACAAACCCTCACTATGTGACAAAAGCGCTGCTGGTCAGGTGTTGCGTTCTCGAAGAGATTCGAATAGCATCGCCAATCGGTTTCGTCATTGGTTTACTTCGCACGATCAATCGCCAGAGCTAGGGAATTCACAAAAAAAAACGTGACTTGTAGTAAGAAATTAGGAGACAAGCTCATTTCAGTGGCTTTGTGGTCACACGACTCACCAAACCCGTTGTTCTGAACAGTTTTATTTCAAGGTTCACCTTGTGGTGTTTGTGTAATCAACGACATCCTCAACAACGCAGAATTCACCGGGCTACGAATATAAGTGTTTCCAGTCTGTCATATCAGAAGTTCTATTGAATCAATTAATTTGGTGCAGGGTAATGCGCCATGTTATGTGAGATGAAACGTCGTGCATCTTATAGCCATGCACATGGACTATTCTTTTTTACATGCTTTCTTAGAAGTAGTATTAGTTGCAACAATGACAACAATGATAATGATCAAACCACAGATGCTTTGAGGAATCGTTTTCCTTCTCTCTCTCTCTCTCTCTCTCTCTACAGCTGCGATTTGAACAAAATTGAGAAGCTATTTGAGATTTGAAGAAAAGAGGCAATTCACTTTCTGTGCATTAGACTGTGGAGGCACGGGGTTCAGCGTTTTACAAAAACGATAGAATAGTTCGGCAAAACTGCTTTAGAGCGAGCGAATAATCTTCGTTCGGATATTAGCCGAACCGTGTTGAGCACTACCAAATGAGCGCAGTACAGTTAGATGTAGGAAACGAACAATTATTGAGACAAACAATACGAGACTTCCCAAGCATTAAAACTTCCACGGCTGAAGGTCGAGAACATCATTGTCGAACACGATGTCGATCTGTATGCTACTGGCCGTGATGCTCAATTTTTCCCAACCTGTTGCTTTCCATTTGTTCTCAACCGATCGGCCGACAAACAGCCTAATTTATTGAATAACTGATTGCAAGATATTGCTCCGATCGGACTTATCGATATACAGAATTGCGATGTGTTGGGAATAAAATATTAGTTAAAAAGCACTTATTTGTATCCAATAAAATGAAAATCCATCCATCATGGTTGTTTATTTGCATGTGTTGTTGTTGTTATGGTTGCCGGGTCTTTCCTTGTTGATAGCTAGTGTCTGGCTAACATGATATTTGTCACAGACACCGCATTTGACGCTTCTATCTTTGGGTTTAAGTGACCCTTCTAGTTCGATTGCGGTAGTGTACCACTCGGAATATCTGAACCCACACGACGTATCGAAACCAGTACGGCCCGGAACTGCGCATGCCAAAACGGAGAGAAGGCCAACGCTGCAAAACTGTACGTTAATTTTTCTACAGAACTCATTTGCTCAAATATGTAATACCCTAGTTCGCAAATCACCACTTGACCAGTCACAGTCGGCTTTGTAGCACCTATTCAGAGTGATTCTGACTAACTGAGGCTTTTCACTGTACGTGGCCACGAAGCCGTAACGTACAGCGTCCCGCGAATTGCCTATTGAATCACCGCAAGTAGTGTTCACTGACGAAATGGGTCTTTGAGGTTGGATGAGTCTTACCGCTGTTTCCGACACGTTTCTAATGTGCGTCTGTTTTATCCAGTGGCGTATTTTTTCGGTTCCACTCAATATTCTTCTCGTAAATTTCCTATGATAGTTACTTAGAAGAAAAATCAGGAATATCTATTCTCTTCCGACGTTCTCGGTCCCGTTGAGCAACGATCTATCCTGGCTCAGTCAGCAAACATAGCAGCACAATTGATGGTTATTCCAATGGGTGGGGGCCTTCGAAATCGACCACATTGTCCATTCCACCTCCAAACTTTCACGCTACACAGCCACTTACACATTGGTCTCATTATTCGCGTCAGTTTTTCCTCATTTTCATAGTAATTGGTGTGCGACTAAAATCACACAAAATATTGTGCTCTAACGATAATGCCAAATTTGCGTCATGCACGAGGAGCTTTATGGAGTCTCTCAAATCAATAGCCCTGTGGTGAAAACTCCTTCTGGCAAATACATTTAGAATAGAGTGAAAAGAAGCTTTGGGATATCTGAAGAGCACATGAAGAACAATCGTGCCAGTTAGAGAGTCTCTGCACGAAGACAGAAAGTCATCAACATGAGTATACCCACAATTATGACATACAACATATGTTCGATGCTGGGAAATTAGTCTGCTTTATCCTACACTGTTTGTAGCCGGGATAACAAACAATTGGGTGTACTTTTGATCCAGGAAAGTTGACTGCACAATGACATCGAGGATGAAATCGTCAACATCCCAACGAAAATTGCGGCGGTGAGATCATCGCAAATATCAACATTCGGTGGTGCAGGTTATCGCGAAATTTATTTACTCATTCCGCAGCACATATCAATGCCTGTGTTCTTCAATGTAAACCTAAGCATTTGAGTTATTACAGGTCCCTTGTTATTGCCAATGTATATATCTCACTCACATGTATCACCTATGAACTGGATGAATTCGTAGATGCATTTTCTGTATTCTTTCTTATTCATTCTTTTGTATAACCTGTGCTGATTTAAATAGGTCGGATGTTGGCTTTCCTACAACAATTGGGCTGAAAAACATTTCTACCTTCCCAGCCAGACTTAAAGCTGATTTAGATATCTGCTTTGTGGACGATCCCAATGTGTTCCATACTGCTTATCGTTCACCGACGGCAAGTTCGGATCACCCGGTCATTGAATTTTTTTCTACTGTTTACGGAGAGAATAACCGTCGGCGCTTTAGGCATTGTGGCGACCGGAAGAGTCACAAACACCATTGCACCTGAGACAACCTTACTAGACTTGCAGACATGATTGCAGAGAATGATCCTAATATGTTTTACCACTCAGATTTATCTTTGTTCTGCAATCAGCTGACAAACTACCTAAATTTTTGCTTCGATATGTTACCCAATTGAAACCGTATACATTCGTGCGGACAGATTTTTATCCCATCATCTAAAACAATTGCGTCGTGAAAAAGAACGTGCACACAGAGCTAAAAATTGCCCCTTGGTCAAAATTCTATCGGGGTCAGTCAAAGTTGAGCTGCACAAACTGAATACCATGTATGTTCGGACATTTATGACAGATAAGAGTGGTCGCGATACTTGGAAATTTCTCACACAGTCGAGCAGCGAAAATTCAAAGAAACTCCCGCCAGTGGTGGACGATGAAGAACACAATGGGAACTTCATCAGTGGCAAAGTCACAGCATCGGCCTCGAGTTTCGATGCCAACAGCCGTTTGGTGTCTATCAGTCATTTCTTTATTTCCCTCGATGTATACGAAGAACTGTCTCAACTTCAACCTGATAAAGCATGCAGTCCTGATGGACTATCACCATTTATGATAAAGGAATGTGCGGCCGTATTATCCACTATCATACCCGACCTCTTCAATGGCTGCTTAACCCGTATGAAAATCCCTGACGGATGGAAAGTGGCCTCCATTACACCCGTGCCCAAGAAGCGAACTAACAAGTTTCGCCCAGCAGCAAGCATCTTCGTTACCCTCAAGGTGTTTGAACAGTTACTACTACAGCGAATATCTCCTCAGCTTAGTGTTTCCGACCCTAACGAAATCGCCTATCGTCGTTCACATTCAACCGTCGACGTCCTAGCTTCCCTCACACGCTCTGTGTTATGGGCACTGGATCAGAAATGCATAGCGCTTAGGTTCTGTTTCTTCGATGACAGTGTAGCATTCAATTGCGTGGACAGATCCAAGCTAATAGAAATCCTGACAGAAAGCGGAATTCAACCAAATGATGTGCACTTGCTATCCAATTATCATTCTGATCAACAACAGTTTACACAGTTTCGTGGTAAAACCTCCTCCATGCTTCCATTCGCGCAAGATGTCTTACAAGAAGCAATTTAATCTCTGTGTGTTGCTTGCGAAAGACTGTCACACAAATACGGGTTTCAATTAAAAAAGGTCACTCAGTTTCAACTTCACACACAGTATAACAGCTAACGTGAACAATATTCAGTCATCGTGGATTAAACATTTCCAACATTGTCCTGGTATTATATGAAAAAATGATGAGGGTAAAGCTCATTACGAAGAAAGTAC
The DNA here is from genome assembly GCA_948099385.1 of Fasciola hepatica. NCBI lineage: Eukaryota > Metazoa > Platyhelminthes > Trematoda > Plagiorchiida > Fasciolidae > Fasciola > Fasciola hepatica. The sequence continues at coordinate 2,373,546 of CANUEZ040000051.1, read as the reverse complement.
TTTTTCATTCGAATTTCGACGGCATCTGTAGATCAAGATTAGCTAGCTCTCAGTGTCAGCCACCCCTATTGCTATCCTGGAACACGCCCAGTGGTCTGTTTCGACAGACCCACATAATGAGGTAGAGATCCACAGGGAAATTCAAGTCCTACGACGTCATACGTGCAGAGCTCCAGTGGCGTCCCCTGGGCCTATTCTTATAATGGTGGAGTTAGAGAACTTTATTTGTTGTTCTCAAAGGCCTGACCCTGTACGGCGATTTGATTTTTGTCTCCATCTTCAGGAAGAGTCCGTGCCGTGACTGCGGCTTTTGTGGATGTATCAATCGAAACTTCACCCTCCAAAGACCAACGACCATCGTGTTCCTGGATATTCGTCCGTCCTTCGATTCTGTCGACAGGACTGCACTATGGAACTAATTGTTGAGAAATGGAATACCTGAAAAGTGTGTTAGTCCCTAAATAATTGTACCGTTATACCTAAGGTGTTGTTAGGGCTTACGACCGGCTTCCGCCTTCTTTCGTCGTCTCTTGCGCAGAACGACAAGGTTTCCTTATACCTCCACTTTGTTCCAACCATGCAACAGAGGATGATCAGCGGGATGCCTTGTGTGGTCTTTCAATTAGTAAAGTTGAACTCCTTCCAGAGAACAGTTTTCGACTTAGAATGCGCCGATGATATCGCCTTGCTGAGTGATAATGCACAGACGAAGCAACGCTTTTTGGACTGCTTGGTGATTGACGTATCCAGGTATTGCAGGCACTTTATACCTTCCAAGTGAAGAGCACTTTTAAAAGTCTGACAGGAGCCTGTGCCTGGACTCCCTCTTTGTAATGAACTGCTGGAATTAGTCGACAACACTGAGTACATCGGGAGCTTGATAACAGCTAGAGGTGGTGTTAGGAAGGAGACTACATCATGAATAAGGAGAGATAGTGCCGCTTTTGCCAACCTTCAACACTTGTGGCTCCACCGTGACATCTGGCTATCTCCTACGAGACGGGTGTACGTCGCCCCGGTTCGTAGTGTTTCACTCTACGGTTGAGAAACCTGGCCACTCGTTTCAGTTGTTCGCGTCTCTTTGTATCCGACAACCGATGTCTCCGATGCACTGCTTGCATCTGCAGTTGCGAGCTGAAGCGATCGGAGCTGCGAGCACAGGTCAAGTCCACTGGTCGTTCATGGACATCACGGGCGCTCATACGAACGAGCCGATGAATTCCTTCGGTTCACCCTCACCCTCAGAAGTACTAGAGATCCAACGACCAAACTATTGTTTCATCTAAGTGGAATGAAGGCATTGCTCTATAGAACTACCTAAAGAGATTAGCTAACTTGATCAATGTGAAGGACACCTACGGAGAAGATATCTATCACAGACGTCGATCGTTGCATGGGTAACGGGCTGTGACCGTTCAGAACCAATGGCAGAAGAGCACCGTATCACGTAGCGTTCATGTGAGCAGAAACTATTGAGAGCCGACCGGGTTAGACTAGTGGTAAGGTACTCGACTCACCATTGTTCAACTCCAGTGTGAATCTCATTGGGAGCTCGGTGGATGTGCGCTTCTGGTGATAAATCTTAAGAAGCCATATGAGACGGGTGTATCGTGCTTCCTCCGTTCTCAATGGTGAGCTGAGCGTCTATACTGTGCAGTGAATAGCACTGTACACAGCCAAATATCCTACTGTTTATATATATATATATATATATATATATATATATATATATATATATATCGGTAAATTTGTAAGCTTATTTGATTTGAATTGGTCGAATTCAAAACAGTAAGAGCTCATTTGGCTTATAATTCCATCAACTGAAATATTTTTGCTGATTTGAACCAGCAGCAGAAACCATGACTATGATATAATCAATAAAATAAACAAGACTCTTATTTCAGAACATCGATAGGATGCATACTGTCCAACCACCACAGTAAGTGTGCTCAAAAAAATGTGTTAACCTGAAGTTTATCAGGTGGGAAGGAAACGACCAACAGGTGATGGACAATGAATGAATCGGATCTAATTACGATAAGGACACACGCTGAGGCAAGTTTAGATGTTCGTGTCACATGTCAGAGTGCCAAGTCACATGGATTTCCAATTCAGGTCGAACTCGTGACCTCCGAACGACTATGGCGATACGCCACACGATTGAACGTCGATAATGATGATAACAATAATAGTGTCAGCGGTGCTGATGCTTGTTTTATTTTGCAGATATTCAGTTTTATGGATCATTTTGAGGTTCAAAATCTTTTCGGTTACGCTGTGATCTCGGTTAAAAGCAATGGCGCTTGGGCTTTCGAACATTTGTACGACGTCAGAGAAGTCACGTGGGCTAACAGGTTACAAACTCCGACATGTAACCTGTTTATTTAAGCTATTTTCAAAGTTGAACAGTCAGTCTCCGAAAAAGGTCTCTCAGTGCCACTACGAGGTTCGAATTCTGGTCGTGAGAAGGAAAACAAGAAGCATACTTAAATATGGTAAACAGTATCCTACGGACCAGATGTTGATAAGATTCCTGTGAAGATCTATACTGATGCGTAAAGGTTCTTTCTAAACTACTGTCAGTCTTTCGCAGATCGTGAACATACTCTTCATCATCATCCCAGTCAATATTATTAATAACTATTATAATAATAAATATTTTTATTGTTATTATTATCCTGCTGCTGGCAACAATCAAGTGTGCATCACTAAACTCTTCATTGCTAACAACTGACACAAACGAAGAACGATGTTTATCCGGTCAAACTGATGTGGACTGGGGCTTGAGGATGGGGGACAAAGAAATAGCACTGTGGACATCGTATCAGAATAAACGGTCTGATCGAATGCGCGTGTGTGTGTGTGTGTGTGTGTGTGTGTGAATGCATTCATATATTTGATGTAACGGAAAATGACAGTAAAATTCAAGTTACATGGGAAACTTGCGATAACTTCTTCCTTTCACACCACGAATGAATTCGTAGTCATATTCGAATAGTGGCTTTTAGCACGAAATTTTGAAAATGAAATCATGGAATTTTCCAGTGGTTTTTTCTACTGTAAAATCTTTTAACACACGGATGGGTTTGTTCACGTTTATAAGATGTGTAGCCTCATGTCACAAATGGCCTGGCGCCACATTCTACAGTAAGATAGTGTTCCTAGGACAATTTCTGGTCTCACAAATGGGGAACTTGCATCTTTGGAGCACGGTGAATTCTACGTTGTTTAGGTTATCTTTACCGGTGTCCCATCAACAAGAGTGACTGTGATCTTTTGCAGTCCATTTCAATCGAAGTGGTGAGTTTTGTGACCTCAAATTCACTAAAATGGGTTTCTTCTGAAATTTCTTTATACGACAGATGTATTCGTTAGTCACCTCATTCTTACCACAATCCGTTCAAATTAAATCGATGGTCAAAGAGGTTTACCATCCCAGTCGGCTATTTTCGTGAATGCAAAATTTAGTCACCTTTGTTGTTCGTATAATATTGACTTCCGATTGATTGAAGGCTAAAACAGCTAACTTTTCCCCACCATTGTTTGCAAAGGTGCATGGGAAATCTTTCTTATCAAGTCTCCCTGAATAAAAAGTTTATGATCTCTGACTGTTGCTTTACCCCAATGCAGCTAACTTATTAGACAAGTCGAATATGTTTGCTTCTCCCATCCCACATCTTATGACACTACTTTTTACATGAATAATGAGAAAAAACATACTGTCTTTCACAAGAAGAATGGGAAATATGTATATCACAGGAACAAGTGTTTATTGGACTAACACAATATCATCCCTATCCTTTTTAGTAAAAGAGCGCGATTTTCCGGCTTTCAGTAAATATTTCTTCAATGTAGGGAAAACAAAATGGATATTTAACGGGTCGCATTCATTCTACCTTGTAGTCCAGGTCACGTATTCGAAATAATCCAAACGTTTTCCTTCGGTGAGGCTACTATCCACCGGGAGTTGGCTATTGAACTGTTAAACAACGCATTATTCTACAGCTACACTTGTTTCATTTCTGCTTCTTCCAGCTAGGCAGAAAGTGGCAGACAATTCAGGAAAGAGAAATGTCCCACTACTCCTAGTGAGAAGACCTTTCTGCCGTCGAAAGATCTCAGTATATTAGCTCAAAACACACTACTTATATTAGAAGAAATAATCGTTGTCACCATTCTTTGCAACACAGATTAGTCAGTCCATACTTGTATTGGGTAAACTCTTTTCTGATGGTTTTATTGGTGATACGGCCAGCTACCACTTGAAGGGAATCCGCTGTCGTGTCGTCAGTCCGCTGGCTCAAGCTATGACGTGGATTCTGGACAGGCGCTGATAGGCTGAATGTAAACAGGACTTGACCGTCTATCTACCGTGAGTCAGCACCCACCCTGAAAAGTAGAATTAGCATTTATATCTCAACGACAAATTCATCCACGGCGAATTTTACCTTCATCGGTTAAACAACAATAAGCTGACCAGTACCAACCAGGTACGAACAAAGAAAAATGGACGACATTCAGATACTACACAAGCTTTTCAACCTTCATCCTCCCGCTTCCAAAGGAACCAGAAAACTGATCGTGTTCGTGAATTTCAGTTCAATTTCTTTGAATTCTGACATGATTGCGGCCTCAGCTACTGTATTTGGATAGACGTTATTGACAGAAGAAGTAGAAAAAGCAGGAGTGATAGAACGAATCAGCAAGAATAAGGGATTACAAACCACCCAAGTAGCTTATCCACTTGTTTGACTGCACCATGGACATTGGTAGACGGCCAAGTCACTTCAGTAATCAGCACCTGTGCAGTATCCAGCCCAAGGTTTGAGCCCACGCAACCGCAAGTGACAGAATAGCTGATCGATGATGTGGGTCGATTGAATGGGGGATAAATCCTGTCAGCGGTATTTAAACCTCACGACCTGGTCGCCCACACCAGACGGACCAAAACATTGTGTACAACGACTGGGTAGACAGACCGACATCCTACACATTCATTATTTTACACTAATTTATCGAGATAATTCGGAGACATCAAAGCCTCCTCATTGGATTTATTGAGACAGTTTAAAACGCTGGTTCCGTATGTAGAACTTTTCTAGTATAGAAATAGTACGTCAAATGAGTGACTAGCTGTCAATGTCCAAATTCAATGAAGAATGCGCGTTATACTTTATAGTTTCATCAGATCTTGATCGCGATGAGTTTGGCTTTGGGTTACAAACGTTTCATCGACGGTGCACAGGTACTCAGATCTCTATTCTCTTCTGAATCTATGGTAACCCCACCTACACAAAGTGTGATGTTGACAAACTCAAATTAATCCGGTCAATCATATGTGCTGGAACAACGCGCACCAAGAACTGACAAGACGAGAATACCCAGTGCGTATTCGGTCAGTTTTATTTGGTGCAAATTCATTTGGAAACAATGATTTCCCGTCACAAATTTGAAAAGAGAAGTGAGAAACATGGGTTTGCACAATGTATCCTGGACTATTTCGCTGCATGTGTACATGACCGGACGGCTCAATTAGGAAATCAGTCTACCGGAAAAACACGTGGACTGGGCGATACCTACATGTCATGAGCTTCGTACCTATGAAATATAAGATCGGTCTCGTTCGAACACTGTTTCACAGGGCACGTGAAATATGCACGGAACGCACACTAGCTGATGAGTATGAAAAACTAACCACAACGGTTATCCAATACAGTTTATTTTGAAGCACTCTGTAGAAAAGTCATTTACTACGTGGCGACAAAGTGCTCAGAAGTTAAAAGTGTTCTTACAATTGCCATTCAAAGGTGACGACGTCAATAAACTGATTAGTAGGCGCTTGAAGTCAGTCGTCAAACACACTTAGTTCGCGGCCGATCCGGTTATTATTTTCACAACCACACGGATACCAACACCGTTGGTGAAGAGCCGCTGCCTCTCTGCATCCATCAATACGCATGTGGATGCTCATTCGTCTATTTAGGCAGAACACAGAGACAATCGCGTCACCGAATAAATGAGTATATTTCGGTATGGCTTCGAAAATCGATGACTAATCAGTTCACAATGATGACGTCATCAACAAAACCAAAAGCAATCCAACCATCAATTACGTAACATCTGATTGAGCAAAAACACTATAAATCCGAGAAATTCGTTTAGGGCTATATACAACACTACAAATACGAGATTGCTCAGATATGCTGGGTCCTAGCCATTCTCAGTTATAAACCCAAACTGTGCAAACAGCGTGAATGGCTCATCAGTTTGGCCCTACCCTGGTAACCTGACAATTAGTACCATCCCCACTCCATTCTTGTTCGCTCCTATAACATTTCATCCACTTCAATCTTGTCTCAGTTCCATCGGTTATTCTACTGACTATATAGAAATCACATTGACTGCAATATGCACATGTACACACGCAGCAAAATCGTCCAGGATACATTGCGCAAACCCATGTTTCGCACATTCATTCATCTATGAATTAAGACTAGGTATTATTGGTAGGCAATTTACTGACCAGTCATGAGGCGATCTGGATGTACCTGGAAAACCTAGCGATCGGGGTCTGGCCAAAGCCAATTGGTTGGGTCCTACCACAACTGCCGCTAACTACTAGGAATCCAAATTGACGGGTAGTTTTACTGTTAATGTGTGCCTTTCTCCCTTTCATCGTACAAGCGGTTCCGGGTTCGAACAAATCCCGTTTCGGATTCTGTGGGCAAGCACTACTGACAATTCATGACAAGGACATGAAACAGTAGAAACTGTACAGTGCTATCGCGGTTTTCAGTGAATACCGTTGAGCGTTTGCGCTACATCATTCAACACATAACTCGAATCTACTGCAACCGAAATGCTTCGCTTTTCATCCAATTTCGAACGGGGAAAGTCAGATAAAATCTGTCCAAGTTGGACTTAGATCATGAAACCTAGAAATCCCACCAAAATCGAGTCGAATCAACCGCCGATGACAGTATTACTTCCGTTTTGATCAGCCAAACGATTATATGCTAATGGGCACACCAAATCAACCTACTTTTTTATTACGTGAGTGCAGTGGAATGGGTATACACCCCATAGCCACAAAGGCTCATTCCACTTATTAGAGATAACCGGCAACCGGACTCTGAAACTTGGAGTAAAGAACCGCATACGGTTTCAATAGGTCAAATGCGGTAGCGAGCTGCACGACGGTGGATTACTTTCTAGCAATAAAAAATCAGCAGAAAATCATCTTTTCCGTCACTTTATGACGTTTCTTTCAAAGCATTGACAAAAATTGCACGACTAGTTATACCTTGTTAGGAGCTAGCAGATGAAAGTATGCACTGATACCTTGTCAAGCATGACAACCCAGTAACCCAGAGTACTCAGTAAATCAGGCTTAAAATTTCCACCAATCAGCAGATGACTTCATGATATACCTAGCTGCCCGAGAAACTCGCATCCATTTGCAGTGACTAGAAAATGTCTCACTGGTGTTTCTATCCCTCCCTCTGAAAAGTTATTCTGTCTAAACAAACTCGGGAAGTGTTCAACTTAAACAAACCATACATCAATTTTTTTGTCAAAGCCTTGAGTCCGCGCCGAACTGAACGTAGACAATGGATATCACTGGTAGCTCCGAAGACACACACGAGCTACACTGTTGATGTGAAAAGCGAGCGAGAACCGTCTCCTCAGCAAAAACAATAAGGAAAATCATCCTCCACATATCGTAAGATTTGTGAAAACAAACCCCTTGTACAGAAAACCTGTTCATATTGGGAAATCAAAAACCATGAAATGCGTTTTTATCTCTGGCTCCGACTCATCCTTGTGCTTGAACAAACACCGGGTTTTGAGTGTTGCTGTTTGTGCATGAAGTATTCGATTCCACAACTGACTTGTCATCAAAATAGCCTTTGGGGTGTTTGTTGTCAGACAGCGACCGTTGCAGTTGTCAGAATTATTATTTTTACTGTGCTGTTGTTCATCTTCGTGTTTTTATCCGCTTATTTTTCCATTTATGTCAGAAAATGGTCAACATGATGAAGACCTTAGTTTTTGGTTGGCAACTCTGATCACATGCCAATCGGTGATAACTGTACATTTCAGGATACGAAATAACCAAGTGGCCGGTATTCTCGCAGCCATCTACTACCATTTAAAATTACTGATAAAAAATCGATGATGAACTACTTTTATTTTGTGTCCGACTGAATCTCGCGTACTCTTTGTCCTATATTATCACTGGTAAAATACTTATTGGGTCAATATTACCCTCTCATATATATATATATATATATATATATATATATATATATATATATATATATATATATATATAACCACTCTGAAAATGGTTTGGACTCTTGGATATGTTTTTACAACATAGTGTTTAATTTAACTCTCTATGATATAGACGAGAATCACTGATGTCTGAGACAATTCTATTGAAGATCATACAACGCATCTGCTTACAAGCAATGAAGCATTGCTCGTTTAGCGCACAGATAAACGCTTCGACCGCGGCACTATCAGTGCATGTGTTCTACCATGCTTCGGCGCCGATCGATCAATATTTTGGTCAGACGATCAGCATCACAAAATCATTCAAGATTTAAGCGTACGAGTAACTTGGATACATGGTATGAGGATCAAACCAGACAAACAGTGAAACTGCAGCTAGCGTTACTGAGGCTATTGGAACAGACTATAGCGATTTCAACGAAACTAGTGAGAAGCGGAGTTTAACTGAATCAATGAGCGAATGAATGAAAGCGTTTTCCACATTTTCGTACTTAACTGTCTCATAGTTGCCGTGGTACAGCAGAAGCAAAGATGCACAAAAATGACATCTATAGTGAACGATTCTAAAGGCAACTAGACGGTCCTTACAAAAATGTCTAGCAACGAAGTCAGCCACTTTTATTCCGATGAGTTAGACTTTTGGTCATTGAATAATATGAAAAACAAATCCTAATGGAGTGAAACACTTGTAGGCTCAAAATACCTCAAAACTCGGAAGGAATAAAACCCCTAAGCAGCCGTGAACTTACGTAAAACAATTCATCCGGTAGTCGTTCCGCAAAAATGACAATGCTGCCTGAGAGCAGTAGCCCTAGACAACGGACGCGTAACCTCGTACTCCCCATCCCGATACAAGACTGTCCTGATTGGTTCAAACAATCCTTTTAACGTACGAGGGTAGACCGAAGTATGTTTGATTGGCCAATAGAAAACGCTTAGCTGCCTGCAGATCTGCCAGACGGGGACGAAATTTATTAAAATTTGTGGCTTTCGTATTGTGTTAGATGGCGAAGCAGTCTCGTGGATGTGACGAAAACATTAGATCCGATGAGATTTGCGAATTTAGTCGAGATTGTATCCAGAGCGGACGTGCTCATTGAGTAAGAATCAAGTGACTACCAACCAGAAATAATCAGTACAGGTGGAAAGATGACTGTTCATTGGCACCGACTGAAAGAACTAACTGGCATCAAACTGAGGATCTCATTTCCGCCTATCATTGTAGATCTGGTATCAAAGAACATTCAGGTGTCGCTGTAGAACTCATAGAGTGGCTCGACAGGTGTACCCGAGTCGTAGAAACCGAAATTTTTGCCGCTAATTGTTTGGGTCCCAATATGATGAATTGAATACCGTCATCGATTTAGACCGTTATCACACTCGCATCACACCAAAATCATTTGATTCTAAATGCTCCTCTAGGTTCCTTCTTTGTCATGTTTGTGCACATGTTGGGAATGCCCTTCTTTCTGGATTGGCCTAATTGGCCCTAGTGATGCCTTTATATAAAACACGTGATTTTGCCGACCTCTTCTCCTGCATTGTTTTGCTTATTACCACACCTAACCTACTGGGACACCAAGTGGAACATCTACGCTGGTCCGAGTTTCAGAATCATAGTTGCCGCCTCTCTTTCAACGGGCAGTGTGGCGGTATGTGCTGACTCATGGTCGATAGCCAGCCATGTCGCGTCAGCAATCGGCATGTCAGCACCTGTCCGGAATCCAGGTCAGTGCTTGTGTCAGCGGATGCGCAAGTGACAAGGTAGCGGATCGATAAGGCGGGAACGGATTCCTGTCATGTGCCAGCTGGTCGTGTGACCAATCAACCAGTCAAAAGACAGGCTACTTGACGTAATCATCAACCAGTTGGTTTGCTTTGGAACGGTTGGCGTCACTGATTGTTTCTTCCTATATGAACGATGTGTTTTGTGCTAATATATAGTGAGGATTCTCGCCCTGTAGTTAGGGTGTTCGATTCATAATCGTTCACCCCGGGTTCGAATCCCCGCGGGGGCCCGATGGATGTGCACTGCTGAAGATTCCCAACAAGGATGAAACAGCTGTACAGTGTTTCCATGGTTTTCAATGGTGAGTTGAGCGTTCAAGCTGCATGATGAGTCATATTATACAAATCTAATCTCCTACTACTCAATTGCATAAAGTTATTCCCAACTATCTGAACAATGCAGAACTGATCGGGCTCAGAAAAATAAGTGTCTGTAGGCTGTCAGACCATAAATCCTTTTAGAAAAGCAATCTTACTGCAACATAGCGCGCGACATCATTTCTCACATGGGGTTTTATATTGCAAAACAATGGACATGCATATTTATTCGTTATAAGCTATAAAAGTAGCGAAACCGTGGTCACTTTATGGGCTCAATTTCTACTATATTCTCAGATTTGAATGTGACTAGGAATTTATTCTTAGAGGTGAAAGAAGGAATTGGTGCACTTTTTCCTCAAGTAAAAAATTTTTGTACGAGACTGTGACGTTGTATAGGTGAGACAGAATCTTTCAACAACAAAAAACTGCGAAATCAAGGGATTTTCGACAGCAGCTGTGCCTGAAAGTAACGGAGACACTGTCTTCGCGTTTCGATTTTCCCACAACGTCAGTCACGTTTGGCATCGGCCAAAACATCCGTTAACCCCATCAAGGGTCGAGAATATGCTGCGGCAGTATTGCAAGTGTTACGATGGGCTGACGAGAAAACATCGTGAAATCATTGATTCGGTAAACAGACGTGACGTACATGTGGTCTCTGATCTACGGACCGGCAACCCGACACGGATAATGCGGCTCTTGCCTATCCAGTTAGAATATACTTTGCGGTTATCTTCTGCGTCTAGGTCATTGGGGACCGTAGGATAAGAAACTGCATACGACCCGAACAAGTTCTTTGATATGGGCCAGAAACATGGCCTCTGCTGGTGAGGTATACATCAAAACTGTCGCTACTTGAACAACGCAACATTGCTCGATCTCGGTGATAACACCGGATGGGCAAGTAGTACTGAGATCAGCGGGTTTAAATGGTTGAGGAATGTGTTGCATAGATCTCCAGGATGGCTTCCTGGGGGTGCCGTGTTCGCTAAAAGAGGTAGTAGTTGGGAGTAGTAAAGGCGACCAGTTCATGAAATGGTATAGGTTTTGCACCTCCAAAGTGCAAGATGTTGTTGCAGGACTGGAATTAGTCCAACACGAAACCCCTCGCTTTTAGGGAGACTAAACCCAGGTAAATAAGTTGTCATCTAGGCGGTCCGTTTCTCCTTTAGGCCAGATATTGAACTAAGTGGCTTGTTGTACACAGAGGGCGCGTTTGGTTTTTGCCAACGTTAGTCATCTGACATCCGCTTGCCTAACAAAAGTCAAAAGTACACCACAATAGTTAGGCCAGTTCCTAAGTATGGTTCAGAAACATGACCACCTCAGGTGGAAGACCCACGAAGATTGTCGGTATTTTAACACTGGTGTCTTCGTATTATTGCTAGTACCTGGCGGGGTGACCACATCGACGATGCTGAGGTTAGGTGTTTGGGACATGCGTTGTGCATGTCCTCCTCGACGTGAAATGCTTGCTAAGGCAGATAATGACTGGACGGTGAGCGAGGGTGGCCAGGTCATGATAATTAAGAAAGGTACGTAAAGCCCGACAAATGGATTTAGTCATGTAGGGTATGTTAGGCTTCTTGGGTGGGATTCAAGAGATCCACTCATCCAGGGATTAGATACACTGGAAGATAAAATTAAATGTCCCGACCGATGGCGCTCTTGTATTCACACGGTTTTTCGTTCCTTTGACACTATCATCATTAGTTTTCTGCTTAATATACCATACTCCTGATTGTTTCAATTTCCGAGTGAACTTTGCGCCAATGAGATAGTAGCACCTGGCACAACATGGTTAATGTCTGTTCAAACTGAACGGAACCTAACTGGTACACTTCGCAGTCCGAAAAGATGTTGTCATTTGCCCAAATCACCGTCGGGTGCACACACACACACACACACACACGCACACACAGACGAGCGAGGAATTCGGATGGGACTTCCGTACCGGAACATTTCCATGCGGGCGTATCGGTCGTAGTTACTTCCGTACAGAAGATGGAGAGGGGCGGGGGGGGGGGTAGGAAGAGGCGAATGGAGTAGGGCTGAAGTGGGTGGGCTATACATGTACGCCATCTGAGAGAACACGAAACAAATCATCAGCGTTGTACTTCAAACATTCAGTTTCGAAGATTTACATACGCGATCAGTGAAAGGCAACTGAAGTAGGGGTAAAGTGTTGGGCGTAGTTGGATTAGAGTAGACACAGTGTAAATTCAAGAGGTGTTGGGGGGGGGGGGCGGATAAAGTCAAGTAAACGAAACAGACTATGGTTTAAAAAAACAATGAAACATGTCAGGATAGATTGAGTTCATCTCGGTTCATCTACAAAATAGTGACGTCGAATGTGGGACCGAATAAACCAATCGGAACTGGCAAATGAAGGCACAAATGGTTTGCAGTCCATTTCTTTCCCACGCTTGTACAATCCAATGTTATACAATATCTTTGCGTCCAGGTTCAACTCGAAAATCTCCGGCGGGAGCAAGTGAACGAGCAGAAAGCGGCGGAGAGACGCGACGACTCTTGCGTTGAAATTCATCCGGTGGAACAACGTGAAATCCTAGTGTGCGCAAAAAATCCGCATCGGATTCTGAGCTAAAAGGACAGACGTTTATGAAGAGAAAGTTGAGAGCTGGGAACGGTAAAACAATGGAAAAGAAACAATTGGACCATAGCGATAAACTGTTTGGGAGAGACATTGGAAAATGTGGTCAACGGCGACCGGTCCCATATGGGTGGAAATAAATTTGCTCAATTTGCCATAGATTCTAAATGAAGAAGTGTTTCAACAGGCAAAATCTCCATCAATGGGCTAAGCAGTTGACATTTTTTGTTGCAAAGCTATATTTTCGAAGGAAAAGGGGGGATATACTGATGAGAATCTTGAGTAGTGTTGTTACGCGCAAAATCAGCCCCAATCACCATTGGAAACTTATAGGAATATTAGACAGTTAACCTATGCACACAGACAATCAGTAGTAGCGTACACCCAACGTGCTTTCCAAAGACTGCCATGAAGTCTGGTCGCTGAGCTTGGCCTTTAGATCGCAAACGTTTCATTACCAGTCGAGGTAACATCATAATCGTCGAAGTCACCTCGACTGGTGATGGAACGTTCGCAATCTAAAGGCCAAGCTCAGTCATCACAACATCATGGTAACCAACAACCTGAGCTGCAACCAACACAAATATTTAAAACCATTGCTTACAAAGATTGTTTGAGTTTTGCCCACATAAAGGGCAACTCACGGATGTAAACCGTTCATAAACGAACAAAACCACACTCACTTACGCATACAACCACGCTAGAAAACATTCGTTGACATTTGAACGTTCTCTCATAATTATTTGGTTGTAAAATTGTCATGGGAAAGATTACCCACGGCAACCGAGACGTTGGCTAATTACATCCATCAACAACGCCCTGTTATTAGAGCAAAATCTTATTGTCCAATAAAACAGCGAAGCCGAAATCATTGGTATTTTTCCGACGCTTCGGTCACATCTGGCAACCTTTTTCAAGACTGATTTTACATTATAACTTACAGTCGAAACAACACAGCGCATCGAATTTTCGACACGCTCCTTACATCGGCAGAATTTCTTAGCAACTTGACATGTAGTCACTTTTTTCATTCCATTGACTTGGCGGGGGGCCAGGTGTAAATCTTTTTCGACTGAAATGCGGACGTCTGTCTACGCAAAAGCCTGACCAAATACAAATGCATCGATTGGTCCGGATATTTATAAACCATTCTTCATTTCCAGGCTACGTTTGCATACTCATAAGTAGTGTAGCATGGCGGCGGAAACAAATGACGAAATTGTGATAAGCCAGAGTAGGAAGTTCAAGTGGAGAGTACAGACGAGCAAAAGTCGGAATGGACTAGAGGTTGAAATACGTAAAAAGTAAATATCAACCGCGAGATGCAGGTGACACAGCTCCACGGCTTTGGATCGCTGGGATTTAATGAGAACATCGTATCAGACCTTGATATGGATGATTCCCACCCATTCCACCGAATCCGGAATCATGTGCCCGACCGGCGCTGTTTCAGAGATTTGGAGATCTGTGAAATTCTATCTGGTTTGAACCCCCTGAGGGACAGTTTACCTCGAGAACTGTAGCTGTGTCAACCGGGTTTTTGGAATCATAGGTGGAGCCCCAGGATTGAAATGAGGTTTCAAAAACAAAGGGTTAAAGCACACCAGAATCACCAATACTTCGTCTTTTGATCAAGTATGAACAGCGAGTAACCCTCATTTAACAGCCCCAAGTCGTCAGAGAATTGCCTATTTCATCTTGTACTTAGTATGTGATGTTATTCGTTGCCAGGGAGACAATGAGAGTTAATCGCTTCGAGTGAGCTTTACTTGTTTGTCATCTGCCTGGAAATGTAAAAGTATCAGACGTTGTACGTGCGAGACTGAAACATCGGATGGAGGGACCTCGACTTTATTGCCAAGTAACGGTTACGTTTAAACTGCGCATCAAGAAAAACAGCAGCAAACTAATTATTACTGAAGGAATTTTCTTTCCTAGCCGCGTTGGGGGGAGATTGAGATCCTGCAGTGTGGACGAGACAAAATAATGCTACTTCGGCACATGAATCCAGATTGTGTGGAACCTACGGTTCTCGAGTCGATGCTGTTGGGAAATGCGGATTTCAATCTGACGATTCCAAGTGCCAGCGACTTCCATTGAGTCTTTCTGCCTTATACTTGGTTGTGGTGGGTCAGGGATGCACTACTCCTGAGTAAAGCTGGAGGCAACGGGGTATGGGAGGAGCGTGGGAGGTGGCAACAGCCATCATCTATAGACCGGTGTATAACCGGTGGAACTGTACCCACCACGCGCGCCACCAGTTAGCCGAGGCAACAACAGAGAACATCGTACCAGCACGCGGGGTGGATTGCGCGGTTTATCCAGCGGCAAAAGTCCCATTCTTGGTACACGCATGAGCAAATCCCGATTTCGAGTATCGGGTGCGTCTGTGTCTGAAGCAAAACAGTCACAAGGCCAAACGGAGACCACTGCGTGTGTGCGTCGATGTGTCCGAACGATAAACGGTCTGAGCGAATAGGCCGACACGAGTATGATATTATCCATCGAAATTTTCAAACGAAAAGACAAGTTGATAAAATGTCAAAAATGCGACAATTCTGACTCGTGCAAAAATTAACGACCACACTACAATACTCCACAATTAGACAGTCTATTGAATGGATGAAGATGTCCGGGAGGAATGAAAAATACGAAATTGCAAAAAGAACGGGTTTACCAACCTCCTTACTGGGGCGCGCTGGAGTTTGAGGTAGAGAATCGGGTCTTTGAGGAGTACGGAACACATTATTATTGGTTACAGCCGGTTGGACGGGAGGATCCGGGATCAATTTATTTCCTTATCAAGATACGCTACTTTTAAAAGTTCAATACGAATGGGTCACATCAGCGCACGTATCACAGTGAGATTTTTTTCTGTTCCTTATGTGTGGCTCCATAAGAACAAAGATGCCCGAGTTTCGGCTCAAAACTCTTCCGTGATTATGCCTTCCTCCTTAGATGTAATCACATCCGCATGGCTGCTTATTATCCGTCTTCTAACGGAGTCGTCGAGGGCCTCCATCATCAAGTGAAAGCTTTATCTACATCCACTTCGAACACAAGCATCCGTACCACCACAAAGAACGACTTCAGATTTCATCCCGTTGATTTGATGTTCGTCACATCCCTTCAGTTGTCTGATGAGTTTTTTTTTCGATTTTATACATGATATTGTTGGTCCCTCTCGTCCTGTTTGTTAGTTACAATCTTCCACAACTTGACCTCTTCCGACTTCTACCAATATCTCTCACGTTCCCGCAGACCCGAAAACTTATCCTCACATTTCCGTTCACTGTGATTCCGTTAACCGGGGCCACATTACGCCAATTCACACAGTGAAAAAATCTGTTATTCATAAAAATTTTCGACATAATTCCGTTGGCCTTGAACGTCTAAGGGTAGCGTATCTTAATACGGGCCAAACCAACCCGGATTATAAGCCAAAACACTGGTTTTTGAAACGGTGCTTAGCGTATTCACTTAATTTTTTCGTGAGTCAGAACTGTCTCCATTTTGACGTTTCATCAACTTGCACTTCGGGTACATGCGTCAGCGGACGCTAAATTGAAATCCCGCGCGCGTGCGTGCGGAGGTGCGCGACTGAATTAGAACAACAGAATACCAATGTATCAGTCGTTATATATATATATGGACGGTTTGAGTCGATAGTTTGGCACGTGTATGAACTTATCCATCCAAATTTGTGACTCGATGAAAGTCCAAACATGCAAAGGTCCTGACTCGCACGAAAAGCCACGATCACAATGCATGTTCATACTGAGGCAAACAACAAGTGGCAAAGACACTTTGGCGAAAGGCAAGTGAGCTGCAGTTCTTCCCCTTATTACATGCATGCGCATGAGCGCAGTGGTTAGGGTATAAATATATCATAGTCACAAACGCACGCCGCACTACCATGGCTAGCCGGCGGCCGAATCCTGCGACTTGGAGTGGCAGAGAACCACATAAGGTCCCAATAGGTCAGGTGTGGCAACGATTCGGACGACAGTAGATTACTGTCTACCACCAAAGTAACCGGTTGTGACGGAGATTCGAACCTCAGGCCTCCGAGGTAGTAAGGAAACGCTCCAAACCATTTGATCACCACCGGTCAAGTGGAGAAATAGCAATGACACTTTGGGAGCCCCTATATGGATAGCTGATGCTTAGGCCAAGAAGCGAGAAGCAGCGAAAGAGAGAAAAGAGACGTGAATAAGCCAACACTCACTTCTCATAGTCCAATGTTACTGATAGCAGCTCCTGACCGTAAACCCGATCAAGCGTTTGCAAGAGGCCCAGTTGTAAATCCAAAACCTGATGAGATGGTGTATAACCATCTTGGGTTGAACGCGCGATTGTGATCAGACACGGGTTGTGCAATCGATTCAGAATTCCTTCGATTTCTTCCCGCATATCCCGCTGTTCCTTCGTAGTTGTTACCTAGCGCGATATATGACAATTGGAAAATGATGAGGATGTTCCAGCGATGGTGGAATGAAAAAATTTGAAAAATAATAGAGGTCACTGTAAATATAGTGGATAATGATATCACTATTCTCCTGGATTCTGATAACGACACCTACATTAATGAGTGCAATCCCGACTTTAAACTGATGGCTGAGTGACACTGAGCCCAGAAAAAAGAAATTCGAGATTGTCTAATGAAACCGCATGACTGCATGTTATCAACGAATTATCTCGATAAATTATATAATCCTCAAATAGTGAGGTGTCTAATTTGAAAAAGCGATTCACAGGCGCTTTTAAACGACGGCGCGTTTATATCGTAAGCAGACTACACATGACTGTGTTCGACGGATTCATGGAAAGCATCACGGCATTTTCCATCAGACAAAGATGCGTCCAGACAGTAAAACGCAGTTTTGTCAAGCAGGAGCAATCAGATGAAATGTCCACCGACAGGATCCGACGTGCTGGCGCCTTAGTAACCCAGTCATCAAAGCCATGAAGAAATCCGAATGGGCGCACGTTCAAAGACTAGCTACGGAGATTTCCATTTGCGCTCTAGGTACAGTCTGGTCACTGGGGCTGCAACCACCCTTGGAAGTTTGGATTTCTATTTTAGCAATAGTTATTGATGGTTAGATTTTGACTACAACCGATGTCAGCAGCGAAACACTACGTTCGATTATCACTTTGAAAAGGCGGTCAACAAGAATTCGGAGATTAACCAATAACAGCTTTAAAAGCGTTATAATTAGCCGCATAAATCTACGAACGTTTTTTGGTGGTCCTGTTAGTGGTATGCCAAAGAATGTGAACTCGTTCATTGTGAATAAACTGGCCCCCACCTGTACAGTTAAGAGAATGAAGGGTAATTATTTATACGGGTTGTAAACCACGGAGCGCTAGGTAGTATATATATATATATATATATATATATATATATATATATATATATATATATATATATATATATATATATATATATATATATATATGCATAGCCCGCTACTGTAATGTTAGTTAGTAGCCGTTTGTTTAACAGTAGTCTGTGTAGCTCAAACAGTATTTCAGATGTTTCATCTGTTCTATTCGCTATTAACTAGTGTAAAGGAACACTGATTCAAAAGTAGTAGATTCGTACAATATAGGGATGAGAGCAGCCATCTGAGCACCATATCCTTTTCGCTAGGTAAATGAGGTCTTCAGAAAATATATAAAACCAACGTGGCGTAAACAACTTTTCGTGCACTAAACCGAAATCCTCATATCCATTTGGGCTTCTGTGCGCCGGTCTTTCTTCCAAATTATCAGCAGAGGTGAGCATATATCTATCTCTATCGGGTCTGAACGAGAGCCATATGCGACAGAATGAGCGTCACGAGCTCAACTGCAATTTTTTTCGAAAGCGAAGTTGCCTACTAAAATACATTAAAGTGGCATGTCTTACACTTCAACTTTCTCACAAGATCCGCAGGGGTTTGTCTCAATGATGAATGGGGCACTAAAGCGGACAGTATTTAAAATGAATTTAAACTAACACTAACAAAATGAACTGATGGAATCGAAGAGCCTTAAGCACCGATTATGACTCCGACTGCATCGACACGACCTGCACCAAATGGGAACCATCCCCATGGTTTAAATCACTTGCGGCATCCGATCACCCATCGAGCATCAAGGATACAACGCGGTAAGTTTTTTTATACGGCTTAGAAATGTCAGCTTTGGGTAGAAGACATACCAATAATGTCGATGTTTGAGCCCCGATATGTTCGTAGTATTTACGACTCGAAAATGGTGGGGACGCCTTATCAGTAATGCTGAAGTTGGGTGTGGAGTGTTGTGTCACTGGTGACCGGTGGTGGTCGAGTGGTTTAGAGCGTTTGATTGCCACATCGGATGTTGGAGGCTCGAATCTCGCCACCGCTGGTCACTTTGGTGGTAGACAGTAAACCACTGTCGTCCGATTCGTTGCCACACCTGGCTTATTGGAACATCAAGTGGTTCTCTGCCACTCTAAGTCTCTGGGTCTGGTTTCTGGCTATATCTAAGTGTCGTGGGCCTTTGCGCTGTGGGGTTATACCCCATCCTCTGCACTCATGCGCAAGCGTGTAATCAAAAGCGCTGAATGTATGAAGATTAAGATTATTGCAACAAGTGTTATGTATGTCCACAGGTAGACTTCTCAGGTAAGCAATAACGGGATAGTCAGCACATGGCACAAAATGTTGGCAACCCGAGTAGGACATACTAGGTTTTCATGGTCGCCGTTTGTGTCCAGTTGACCTTCGTCGTCATGGGGCAAGCTTACTACTCTGCTGAATTTATGCGAAAGCATGAGAGTTCCGTCCATTAATGAGACCGGAGCTCGTTACGCTCGAATTTCAACGGGTGCAGGTGATTTAGTGAGTGTGGTTAGTTAGCTGCGCTTGCTAGACAACGACAGGCGTAAGAATGACAACTGAAGTAATGAGACAGATTCACATGCGTCTTGAGGTCCCACTGATCACGTGACACGTCAGAGCACACGAGCACAAGCATTGGCGCTCAGTCATACGGGTGAATCAAGTTAGCGCATGCGTATGTGTGGTCAGTGGTGGTAGATCAACGGAGTTCAGGTGCGAAAAGGCATGCCATGCCAGTGGCTCCTCCAATATCATAACGCCCGCTAAACTACAGATTTTTCTGTCGCTTAATAGCAACTAGCGATCGTTTAGTAGCCACCGTTGGTTATCCAACGGCTACGGCATTGGCACAGCAATCTCACATTTCCGGTGCATCCATACCGCACAAGATCATACAGCTGTCTCACGTGACACCGTAAAAAAACGGAAATTCGCACGTGGTCTGACTCTTTGCGGTCCGGGTGTGTCGTAAATGTTAAGTTACTGTACCCTAAGGCCGCGGTCGCTAAATGACCGAAATTGGCCACTAAAAAACTAGATCTGAAAATAAGCTACCAAGTGTCCTCAATGACATAATGATCCTCCGTGGCTTTTATCTTTACAATGTATACACATGAGTTCAGAAAAAAATAACATGAAAAACACCTTGTGTGGTAGAGGGTTTTGATCAGCGCCCGCTAGTCCAGACCATAGATAATGCCAAAAGCTGAACGATTCTTCTTCATGTTCTGATTTTTTGTCGGCAGGATTTTCGCATATGGAGGCAGAAGTCAAAACGTTCGAATTGAGCGAATCCCCGGCGGGATTAAGACAATCCACTTCGTGATCTAACTTGGTTAGGACAATTTTCAGATCCCGCTCTGGAGGCTGACAACGGGCTAGATCATCAGCCCCCATCTCCGGGATATCTTCGATCGATTTAGTTGGAGATTCTTCCGTTAACTGAGCTCGAGGTTCTCGATGCGGCCATGCGCCGTCAACGACGGAAGACTGAATGCGAAGCTTAGTATGAATGTCCCTACACACCGCGTTCGGGCTGCTCATGCGCCGTTTGGTTGGAACTAGGCTGGAAATCGAACCAGATCGATACTCTTCCAATTGACTGGACACGCGTCGCAGATGATAGCCGGTTTTGCTACCTGGTGAATCCGATTGGCTGAAATTCATTTTTTCTGCAAAATAAAAATAAATCAAGACAAAGAAAGCTATCGACTTGGTGGAACTAATGTGCTACTAGATTGAGGCAGGAGAGAACAAGCGAAGAATACTGATTCACTTTTGATGCTATTAGAAAGAGCAAAACATTATCAATAAGGATAAGGGATCGGAAAATTTACGTGATAAGCATATGAAAAGGGTTATCAAAAGCAATCTGGCTCAGATGCTCCTGGCACGTGGTTACCAGCAAAACCAAAATGACCAGTTTATTCACAAAAAGCGAGTTCATACTAGATGACGAACCAACAACAGCGCTGCCAGGCAACGTCAGCAACTTTTCACACTCATTTCAGAGTTAAATGACACTTTTGAAGCTACAATTTGCAGACATTGATGTCATCAACCACCACCTCAGAAAACAATTTGAAATTCCTCCGATGAGATCAATTATACATAGAAATTAGCTATTAATATAGTTTTTTGGTAACCTAAATCGAAATTCGAACGTTTGGAAGTAGAGTCGGAATCACTGAACCGTTTCAGATATTTATTCGGTCCTAAAAGTTATACACAACACTCTCATTTGACGAAGCATTCTTGCCAAGCACAGTCAAAAGTTAAGCTGAGTTCCATCAAATGAAGACGTACTTGTCATTATAAGAACATCTCGTTTCTCTTCACGGGAATTTTATGATTTCTGCACACACCAGGAGTCACTTGTTGCGAAAAAACGCCGATGCTTCAATTCCTTATCAATGCAGAACATTGCAAAATAGCATCATTAAACCATCAGAAATAATCGTGGTCCTTAATTATCGTATCGATGAAATATGAGGGCGATCTATGGGAAACGAACTTTAGTCACAAAAACGGGTGTTATGAACATTTCCGGTTCACAAACGTTGCTTCCAAGTTGTTTGCGCTTGATAGATCAACTAACATGTAGTCATTTTTTGCTTCAGCGTGTATTACGTTTTCAGATGAATAGAGCCTAGCTCACACGGTAATTTATTCGCAGTCATTATCGCGTCTGCTGAGTCTGCGAACATCCCTCTACTAGCATTGCAGTTTATTCATCTGAATAAAAAAATGAACCGTTTCCTTCGACTTGGTCGATTTTCTGAAGATCCAAATTCTCCGGACGCAGCAAACGCTTAGATACACCGAATAAGTGTATTTTTCGATTTCATCGATTCCAGATAAAGTGAAAATGCCGATCAACTATATTTCCCCATCAGTATACATATTTGCTCCAGACTGTTCTGATGACAATATGGCAGTACCTAAAATTCAGTCCATATACATACAACCCAAGAATGAAGTGTTCACTCGTCATTTATTGGCCACTTGAAAGCAAGAGACTGGTGAAAGTTTAGATCAGTTTCTACAGAGACCTAAAACTTTGGCCATGGACTGTAATTTTAAATCTGTAACTGCCGAAGAACACCTGGATAACGTTGAATGGGACGCTTTTATCACTGGAAGGCTTTCTAATCCCATTCGACAGTATCTTTTGGAGCACAAAACTCTCCACCTCAAATCCGCACATGAATAGACAAAGGCTCTTGCAATGGCCGAATAGCGGGTCCAGTCACATCACCCGACATTCGTCTCCAATTCATATGTATCCACTACTGGTCAGCTATCACACAACTGCTCAAACACCACGCAAGACAAAGAGACTACTGTAGTGTTAACAAAACGTACGCGGTTCTCTTGTGGGTCAAATGGGCATCCCCGGCACACTTGCCCTGCACGGGAGGCTATCTGTAAATCTTGTGGGAGAAAGGACACTATCAGGTTTCCCGATCGACTGGCAACTGTAAATACTAAGCATCTATATTCAATGGTCCACTTTCGTCCGTCACTACTGCAGTTGCACGTAAACGCCTATCGAGAGCGATCGCCGGTGTTTTCTTAAAGGATTGCCGCTCAAAGCGTTCATTGAAAGCTATATTTCAAAAACCACTGTCATTCGTAACCGGTGGAATATTGAAGCTTCTCACGGCGAAGAAGTACTAGAATATACACGTGTCAGGAGCGGTACTCGTGAACACTGCTTTGTCTCTGATGCCGCGCGGTCTGGAAAAGCGACTATGCAAACTACTGTATGTATTTCATGAACCAGACTTGGTTGGCCGTTGAAATACAAGTATCCTAGCCCATTTTGTCGTCCTTGTTACAAGAGGAAGACTATCAGCACCAAACACACGACGACGTCCCTCGTCATTGCTCACCCGACGTTCCTACCAGACACGAGCAATGCTTCGGAGACACCGGTGATCGAATACAGAAAGCCGCCGAGCATCCTCAAGGCGGACGGGTCAGGTCTCGCAACCGTAAAGAACACCACGAACTGTGACACTGCACACCGTATCCATGAGGGAAAGCCGGATGTCACGTTGTTAGCATGTCAAGACGAAAAAAACTTCTATTAGACAAGTCATTAATCAACTGGAGCGTGTCAGGCCGGATTGAACAATCGATAGTCAATAAATTATCGGACGACTCATGACGTAACCCTTTTTGCTGATCGAGCATTCGTCTACAGTCCGACGCAAATTGGGTCAACGGATCAATAGTCAATAATGGACCTGAACTGAAACATAAAATTCTGATTTATTCAACAGAAAATGATCTACGTGGACCGGAGCCGTTGGAGATCATCTGAAAACTGAACAAGCAGACTCTTGGTCTAGGTAAATCCTGGAACGTTAATAAATGCATGTACACACACACACACACACACACACACACACACACACACATCCGACGGATTTGATATGAATTAGTCAGCCTTAGAAATCAGTGAGTTCTCTTACCGGATGGTCGACTGGAAACTGAACGTGCAGTGTCCAGTGAAATTTTGCCGCGCTGGACTGTGTTGTTCATTCGTGGCTTTAAAATCTGATTTGTAACTTGCAAGCGGCTTTCTGCTACTCGTGAGTTAATTCATTTATCTTTTTTGCGATTGTGGACTGTTACTCTTCAATATAGACCGGTTTTTACAACAACCATTCTCATATTCCCTCCATAGATGAACAACAACAACAACGACAAGAAGAAGAAGAAGAAATTCAAATCACCAGATTCAGTGCAATTAACTGGGAAAAAAACCAGGGGAAAGAAAAGCAGTCGGACACTGACCTAATGTCGTTTTCACATACTGCTCATCCGAGCACAGTGAGACCAGCGGAAGTTCCGTACCATCTGACAGACGATGACAAGCCAACCGCAACGTCTCTTCTGCGGCGCGTTGGACATTTGGTTCCAGTTTCCCAGCACCTACAGATAAGACAAGACTGCACAAATCGGCCAGTTCTTGGGGCCATATTGTGAGTGCTTCAGCCGGTGGTAGATTGCCCAACTCCAGAGCTTGTAACCAATGGAACAGACGACCTAATTGACGACGCCTGGCTGCGTTTAGAACACGTGCACAGGCCAGTCCGTGCGCGAGAACCACGGTGGGATTTTGCTGTTCTGATATACTCATAGGTATGTCCAGCGGAGGCGGTGGGGCGTACAGACGATTTATAAGTTCCGTCTATAATTATGATAACAATTAGATGAATACATGGCATAAAACACTATTCATACATTTATGTATTAAATATTGATTGGTGTGCCGTTTGTGGGTCACCACTCGGCACACGGTCTGACCACTTAGAATGCTTTACGTTATTTTTAAAACAGCTTGTATTTCCGGCTATCCATAACCGGGCAGTTGTGTACTCCGGTAATCGGGTGAAATTGTTCTAAGCCTGAAACCTTTGCCCTGTGCTGGACTGACAGTCATAGTTATTTCTTGCCACCACCACTAGTTTGTGCTGATTTACTTATTAACCGTCCTTTGCTTGTTTTGTGTTCTTTTAACACTGAAATGATGTCATCAATGAGATTCTTCTTCTTCTTCTTCATCTCTTGGGCGACAGCCAAAATCCTGACCCCACACCATCCCAGTCATACCGACTGACTGGTTAGTCATTTATTACAACGCCCACAGAACTCAGATATTCGTTCAACACCATTTGCGTTTTCCGGTTAGCGAGACGTGTTCAACTTCATTTTTAACACTGGAGAGCACCGTATGATCTTCTATACCTCCAAGCTACGTGCGTTTTCTCATTGCCTAAGCATTCACAAACACTACGAAAAATCGAACTTAGACCAATTATTTGTCCAGCGTACACTCTAATCCTCATTCACGCATTTTCACACACGAATAAACACATCGTGCGCATATGACCCATCCTATTGCAACCCCGGATGTTGAGCACAGCAGTGAGCGTGCATCTCAGGCATGACGTAACAGCGTTTATAAATGATGGGAAATACTGTACACTGTTCTTCACCTTCTCTAAGCCACGTCCCTTTCCTCGCTGCTCAAGTATTTTCTCAGCTATTCATTTGACGACTATCAATACTATCTATTTCTGTCCAATACTGCTCTGTTATCCTAAGTGATTGGAGGTTCTATCTAAAACTGAGTTACTATGCATGCTTGGTACCAATTCCAACAATAATGACCGTCAACTGCCCCAAACACTGCCGCAATTCTATATTTGTTGCCGAAACGTCGTCCAAAAAAGGTATCTAATGTGTTTTCACGATTTCTGACTGACCGCTATTACAGTTAGGACTGCGTGAGACCATTCACCGAGGATTATGTATAGGATTCTTAAAAGTATAGATTCTACACATGGTTCAGTGTCTGAGAGTAGTAACACCTCAGAGTCGGTAGGCTATCGTGTCCCTTGGGGCATCCTCCATCTCCTTGGTCTCTTTCATTCACCCAGCTCTCGCCTGTGGCTTCACGAAGCTGAAGCATGCACCAGCGGCTACATCCCGGCAAACTGCTCGACAGGCGGAATAAACCAGGTTGATGATAACCAAAGTTTAAAAGCCTTGGCGAGATGGCGTTCGGTATGTGAAGACAGATACTACTAAATGGGTGGATGGGATTTACTGATCCAACGGCTACAAAGGAAAACTGCCCAACCAACCCGACCCGGTATTCCGGAACAGGCGAATGAGCTGCACAACAGGTCACCTGCTTATCTGAAGCAACCCTGCTACCGCGTGGGCTGCACTTGAATGTGCAAAGGATATAAGTGCTTTCTCGAACAAAGAGGCCAGATGAGATACTGCCAACTTACATCCTACTCCGGACTAGGCGGCCGAGTAGTACAGCAGTCCCCAACCATGCCGGAGACGCTGCCTAGTACTATATTCCCGAGAATCTCCATGAAAAGTTTTGGAAACATGCACTCTGACCATGCTACGGCGTTCGCAACAAGCGATGAGTCTCGTGATCCAGCGGTCGAGGTGTCAAGACAACAATTTTGAACGCTCGACTGCAGAAAATAGGCTGATGTAGCTTGCCCGAATGTACGGACACTACTAGAAGTGGGAAGCCAAAGTCTCAATGAGGACATTGTACAAATACAATACCCACATAGCTTGTCTTTCAGAAGTTCGCATACCCAACTCCGGCACTTGGCGCATAAAAATTCCAAGAGAGATAGCTTACTGGCTCTATCATAGCGGCTCGGCAGACAACTCATCGGCGCCACGGCGTTGCATTCGCTATTAACAACAAAGCTAACAGCGCAATGGTCGCGTTGGAGCCAATTCTCACAAGACGCGCTTTGGCACGTTTTACAGGCATCTCGCAGAACTTCGCGGTGCTTCACGGTGCTCCGACGAATGCGGCGGACAGCGAAACAGGATGGATTCTACGACAATCCCCGAAAGTTGGTCAATCGTTCCCAGAGACGTGACATTTCGTTCATCGCCGGAGGCTGGAACACTCGCACAGATCCCTCGGATGATTCAACGCGCCACGTTCTGGTCAACGCTGCGAGAATGGTGACCGCATGGTCAGTTTCGCTGATTACAACATAATGGTTGTGTGCAGCACCTTAAAAAGCAATCACTAGCACGGTACTCCAACAACGACCACATTTCGCACCAAGTGGACCATATTCTAGAATGGTCCTGTTGGGCTTTATTTGTGGAAGAATTTCGAGCGTGCCGCGGCGCAGCGACAGGAAACGCAAATGATACAGACCGCGTTCTTGTTCATGCACGCATTAGAATACATTTATCCATGTTCTTTTAAGGCCTCTCCACCGACTCGATTAAACGTCTCAGCCCTGGAAATGCCAGAAAAATATTTTATTACATGCTTTGTGCACGAGTGTAGTGGAAGGGGTATACCCTATGGCCATAAATGTCCACTGCAATATTAGAGATAACCGGCAAACAGACCCCAACACTTGAAGTGGAGAACTACATAAGGTCCCAACAGGTACGAGTGGCTGCGAGCCGGACGACAGTGGATTACTGTCTACCGCCAATGTGACCGGTAGTGACAAGGATTGGAGCCTCCAACCTCCGATGTGGTAATCAAACGCTCTAAGCCACTCGACCACCACCTGTAGAGCTGTCACGCGCAATTGCCACCCGACTACTCACAGTAACCAACGTGCCGCCAGATGCAACTCCCGTAGAAGGACAGTGGAGGATGATCAAATCGATGGTTAGACAAGCTCTATTAAAATAACTAGGGGAAACTGAAAGACGTTTAAAAGACTCGATCTCTGAGAGCCCACTTTAACTGTCATCCAAAGCTCACGAATCCCGGATATCAGGAAGTGGCGAACGCCGCAGCCTGCAACAGGAGGCCTCGCACCACGCTAAGGCTGATCTTAAGCGGTACTGGATAGAAGTCGCTGAAAAAAACGAAGATTATGGCAGCGATCAGTGACTTTGGCAAGCTATTCCGCCTCATTTGCAACGCGTCGGATAAGCACTGTAAGCGTGAGTCGCTCCTGTGTGACACAGCCGGTCAGCTCATAGCTGAGCAGAAAAGAAAAAAAAGAGCGATGGGTAAAGCACTTCGATCGGTTCCTCAACCGACCATCAGACCACACCATGGATCTACAGCCCTCAGTTCCTGCAGATCCGTACGACGTCAACTGCGAACCGCCGAGTACAACTGAAATCGCTACAGTCATCGACCAGCTGAAGAACCGGAAAGCCGCTGGAGAAGACAGCATACCACGGGAAGTCCACAAGTGCTGCCTGTCACCATTGGTCAACAGACTACACGCCCTATTTGGATCCATATGGTGAGAAGCCTTTCCGACTGATTGGGAGCACGTCTATTCTACTGCCCAGCCAGAAAAAGGGGATAAATCAGTGTCTGAGAACTATGGAGGGGTCACATTGATCGACGTGGCTGCAAAGATTTTCTGCGTGGTGTTGCTCAACCGCTTTGCAGTTGCGACGGACCGCCGCACCTGACCAAACCAAGGGGATTTTGGTCGTGGCAGAGGCTGTGTAGATCAAAATTTTTACTTTACGTCGAACACTGGAGCACCGCTATCCGATCCAGCAGCCAACCATTGCCTGTTTCATCGATCTCCGGGTCGCTTTCGATTTAATTAACCGGGGGTTTTGGGGCTACAATGGAATCCGACCGGATGCCCAATAAACTCCCAGGGCTTCTGAGAGGATACTAACTGTCCATCAGGGCGCGGGTCCGCAGGTATGGTGAAGAATCATTCGAGTTCACACTCACTACTGGCGTCCGATATTGCTGTGTTTCTTCATCGCTGCTGTTTAACTACGCAATCAACTAGACAATGAGATGGGCAGTGACTGACTATTCTGGTATCCAACTGAATCAGGAGATGCACATCTCAGACCTGGAGTTCGTAGATGACATTGTTGTGCTAGCGGACTCCTCTGTCACGTTTCAAACAGTCCTCAACTGAATCAATTTCCTCGCAAAGTCCATCGGGCTAGAAGGAAACACAGCAAAATTAAAGTTATCTCAACTGCTCCAAGGTCATCAATCCAATAGCTGTCTGTCAATGACCAACTGATTGAGTGCATTTTACCATTCAAGCATAAGGGCTCTACGCTGCTTCCAAACGGCCAGAAAAAGAATGAAGTAAAACTTCAGACAGACAACGCCAGGAAAGCATTTCTCCAGCTACGACGGGCGTTTTCGACCCGTAGTGAAGTTGGTCTTCGGATTAAGGCGCTTATCTGTTGTTCTGCTAAGCACCCCGTACTCAGCCACGGCTGCGAAACCTGGTCATTGAGAGCCGAGGATACTAGAAGGCTGGAGGTGTTTGATCACTGATGCCTGTGGCGTACTTTGAAAGTAAACTGGCGCGACACAGTATCTAACGATGAAGTTAGGAGACGGTGCTTTGAAACTGGCGAACACTCAAACTTCGATTCGTCGATTGGAGTGGCTGGGTCATAGCCTGCGGCGACTCGAGACGGAACTAACCAACCAAACATTCCATGTCGAACCCTGTCCTGGATGGCGCTTTCACCTTAGTGGACAGCTCAGAACTGTCGAGAGTTTATAGAACGCCTAGACTTACGGTTTGTCTGTGGTGCCCGCCAACAGAAAAAAGACTGGATCGCGATCTGCACCGAATTGGCTTCCAAACGCCACGCATGATCAGCTATGATACGCGATATTCATGGAGCCGACTCATCCTTTAGCAGGAGACAGTCGCGTAAAAGTAAAAGTAAGTTTCACATAATCAATAACTGAGCATCAATTTTTTTTATTACATGTTTCAGCATGAGTGCAGTGGACGGAGTGTACTTCGTAACATGAAAGACTCGCCTCACTGTTAGGGATAACCAGTACTCTGACTGAGAGCTGGAGAAGAGAATTATATTAAGGTCCAATAGACCAGACGTTGTAGCGAGCCCTGTGACAGTGAGGATTACTGTCAACTACCAAAGTGCCCAGTGATGGAGGGGTTCGTTCTTCTGACCTCCGAAGTAAACAAACGTCCTATATCACTCGACAATTACATTCTATTGTGCGGTAGCACAATTTGGATTTAAATCCAATTGAAAACAACTAGGCTGATTCTGTGAAATTAATTTATGTGAGCAGTCGTGTAGTTTTTAAAAATTCAACTGACAGAGGACTTAGGTTGGATTCATAATTAATTGGTTCACAAATGTATCGGATAAATAATACCACAGTCACAAAGAATAAAGGATTTTTTTACTAGTAGTAGGAGATTTGACGAGATTACCATATGATTCGTCGCACAGTAAGTAGCAACGCTCAGTTCAACATTGGAAACTCTACCTATACTATACAGCTGTTTCATCGTTATTGGGAGTTATTATTAGCTGACAGTGCAGCAGAAATCAGGCTATTAACCTTTGCACTCAACGCACCAATGTGCCCTCTGTTCTTCTCCGTGATATCAAAGTGGAAATTCCAATGTTCAATTGTAAGCTGTAGTTTGTAGCAGATTACACTGGGATAGATTTTCATATCGAAAACCCTCATTTATTTCTTTGTGACAGGCTAAATGGACAAATATCAAAAACAGAGCTCCAATATACGCGCACCAATAAGATAATATTAGAACAGAACAACACAACCAGCACAATTTAAAGTCGCCAGAGTTGTAAGAAAATGATGGCGACTCAACTATCATATGAATCACAAAGTGAGAATGAGTGAGTACCTGCTCTTTGGTGAATCTCTCCGAAAATGGATTCTGCGTGGAAAACGTGTCCAAATCGATGTCCAAAATGAATGGTTGATTGAGCAGCACACAAACAATGTCCGTGCATACTTTGCACAATGTGTTTGTCTCGTGGATGGGAGCCACGGTCAGTCCGAATTTAACTGCGGATGTCATATCCTCTTCGGAACAGAACACTCCATCATCGTAGACGTATGGTTCTGGAAGGTCCATCCTAACGACATAGAAATACGATCAGTAATCCGACAAAAAACAAAATCTACTTTATGGAAGCGAAAAAGAAATGAATATGCGATCATAATCTCTGTTGCTCTAACTTTTATATCTGGTCAATTGATCGCAACGTGAAATTTGTGATGCCGTTCCAAAAGATGGTTATTACTGATGGAGCATGTACGAAGATTGTCGGTAATTGAATACCAATGTCTTTGTAAAATTCCTCGAATATGGTGGGAACACCGTATGTGCAATGCCGAGATTCGGCGTAGAGTGTTAGGTTCACGAACCAAATCATTAGATGAAACACTTAATCTAACCAGGCTAAGGTGGTTGGGACCTATGTTGCGCACGTCCCCTGACAGAATCCCTTGGCGCGCAACGTTCACTGAAGCGGGTAATGGTTGGAAGATGGGCAATAGGGGCCAGTCTTTGACGTGGGAAAAAGGTTTCAAAAGCCTTACGAGAGGAATTGACCATGTGAGGCATGTTTAGATGTGTTGCAGGATATGGCTCGGTGTCGCGGTCAGTGGCGCTCTTGTATCCGCAAACTTTCTTCATCGACCTGATATTGATATTTGCAGTCTTCTTGTTATTCCCTTTCATATTCCTGTTCTTTCTCATTATTTCCAATTGAGGTTGCTTCTGGGAAATTGCAATCAAAGCATGGTTAGCAGTTGTCTGAACTGAACTGCTCCAAAATATGTTATTTCCTGTTTATAAAACTGAGTGAGGTCACCCGGAAAGATATCATGATGCGTTCCTGACAGATAGTTATCTCAGTTCTTTCGACTTTCAACCGCGCCAATTGTGTGCCTTGGTTTGGATCACTACTCTTCAGAAAAACGAACAGAAGTTTAAGGAGCGAGAAAAGAGAAAATTATACAAACTAGAAAAGAGCTCAATTGCAACTGCGCTACTGACCGTGACACCAAGCCATTCCGTTTGATGTTTCCAACCATCCGGTGGGCAGATTTCCTGGGCCCAGCAAGCCTTACTCGACCAAATACACTGACTAGGGTTTTATAACCTATTTTCCATCTCATTGATTGACCAGAGAGCAAGGAAGTCTATCAGTGAACACGAATAAAACTAAACATTTGTAATCCGTACAGATTGAGTGCTTTCTTCAGCGGCTGACCTCCGGCTACTAACAACCTGCCCCTTACGTCAGTACTGTCGATACGGTGTTCCACCATTTCCGAGCAATACTGGAAATAAATAGATGCTCAAACACCGAGTCTAACGGGTAGTTATCATCATGAGGCGAAACCCGCTACTTTCAGTCAATGTTGGTAGATGATAGGCAACTGCGATTTATTCATCAGTGACGACTCTCTTTCAACTTCTCAGACGTCACACATTCAATACTAAAACATCGCTCGCAAGGCTGTTAATCGAAAATCCACTGAGTAATCCCATTTTATTATATATAGAAAAAAATAACAAACAAGCTCGTTTTCGGTAATATCATCTTCGTAGCCGATACAGTTAAATTTATGGGTTAGAAATGCATAAATTATGAACAATGTCTGTGTGTGATTGGGTAGTTATCAAAATTGATGTCGAGTAGCTAAGAAAGATAAGAGGGGAAATGTTGTTCTTACGTGGTTGGGAAAGGACCAGTGAAACAATGAACATGGGTTTCGGGGATTATCCATTGCCGGTTTCAACCACAGTGTCGACGTTTAGGTCACACTGAGTTCCTAGGTCGGTCTCGGATCGCGACCAGGGCAGTTTGAGTGCTTCAACGAGACGTTTTTGAGAACAAAGCGATGGATTGAGTAGTCTGGTCGCCACGGCCTCTGCCGTTGCTAGATGTTGTTTTCGAGCGACTTTGGGCGCGTTCATAGGCACTCTGTGGACTATTTTGAACGCGTCGTCGTTTACGAAGTGTTCAGTGTCCGTAAGGTGAGCCACAATTGCACTGGTGATGGATTTCTGTTTCCCGTCGTCAACCAAGCTGGTTTGTGCTATTTGATTCTTTGTCATCGTTGGCGTGTCGTTCTACCTAAATGGCTTGCCGAACATGAGCAAACAAATGAGTAGATCAGCATGGATGAGGTGACTGATGGAGTTGCTATGGGATCACCCCTAGGCCCTTCATTTGCTGATATTCATGACTAAGCTGAAAAACGGGAAAATTAGTGGTACGAAAGAAAGTCTACCCATCTACTGCTTTCGTCATCTCCTTTGAAAGGGATTCGAATGTATAAATCTTTCTTCTTAACGATGACTAACACCTGTTTAGTTGCTCTTTCTGCTATGTTCTTCTAAATGAAGCGTTCGGGATATCCGTTATCCAATAGCACTTGCATTAAGGTGTCTAATTCCTCACTCACCGTCTCATCCGTGCAAATCATTCGCACACGGGCTGCAAGGGAGTGAATAAAGTTACATTTACGCCCAATAGATACAAAGCTGGCGAAATTGGTGTACTAGCCTGTCCATGTTGGTTCGCGATATACGCGACGGAGCAATTTGCCATCGTCACCTCTTTATAGGGAGTTCCTTTCTTCTACTTCCGACATAAAGTCAACCGCATTATGAGCCTGATTGAACTCCTACACCAATGACTCCAACTGTGTATGGCTTTCATTTAGGACAAAAATGTCACCTTCGTATCGGCATTAGATGGGTAGACTTTCTTTCGTATCACTAATTTTCCAGTTTTTCAGCATAGTCATGAATATCAGCAAATGAAGGGCCTAGGGGTGATCCCATAGCAACTCCATCAGTCACCTCATCCATGCTGATCTACTCATTTGTTTGCTCATGTTCGGCAAGCCATTTAGGTAGAACGACACGCCAACGATGACAAAGAATCAAATAGCACAAACCAGCTTGGTTGACGACGGGAAACAGAAATCCATCACCAGTGCAATTGTGGCTCACCTTACGGACACTGAACACTTCGTAAACGACGACGCGTTCAAAATAGTCCACAGAGTGCCTATGAACGCACCCAAAGTCGCTCGAAAACAACATCTAGCAACGGCAGAGGCCGTGGCGACCAGACTACTCAATCCATCGCTTTGTTCTCAAAAACGTCTCGTTGAAGCACTCAAACTGCCCTGGTCGCGATCCGAGACCGACCTAGGAACTCAGTGTGACCTAAACGTTGACCCTTTGGTGTAAACAGATAGTTGAAAATTTTAACTTCTAAAAGCTACCGGCATTGCATCCGGTCCCACACACACACACACGCCTACTGCTCATAACCTTTTCCCACGCTTATAAAAGAATACAGTCAAACGGTAAGACCCCAAATCCACATCGGTTCACTGACCAATGCGGAGGAACCGCCAGTCTCGAGCAGCGAATCCGGACAATGAATCGAGTATGGCAATGAGTTCGGTGAGACCTAATAGGCTTGTCAAGAAATGACCGTCGGCGATAGGGAGTATGAATCCAGGACTTGGAAGTTGTGGCGGGTGATTTATTAATGATCTACCCACTGATACAAGTGAACCACTAGTCTCCAAACCCTGACTTATTTCTCAATGTTGAGAATAAATCATATTGTTTTAGTCGTACTACTTGTTTGTTTTTTGCCTCATTAATGACTCACCACAAGCAGATGTTAGACAATTCCCGTGTGAGTGGTGTGGAAACTGACCTGTCAATAAGTTTACTTTTCAGTGGAGAAAACAGACCCGGATTCGGTGATTCACCAAGATGGGGAAAATGTTAAAACCATGATAGTCTCTAACAAAAGACCTATTTAGGGGCCTACTGAACCCAATTAATGAGTAGTTTTGGCAACGAATAATGAGGCCGGCATGATGACTTCGTCTGATGATGTTCTTGTTCTATTTTGTATCCACTGCTTATCGTGTTTTCTATCCCTCACACATTAGCCGTCATATGAAAACACATGGAAACAAAACAGTGGTATCAGATGAAACTCTTGAGCTATTAGACCGGAACTATAGTGAATGATTTCATTTTGATTCGCTTGGCCTGCTGTTCTTACCTATGTGGATAGTCAGAAGGATTTAATAGAGGATTTTTAATCGAAATCTTTAATCTTGAGTAACCACAGCGTATCACATGAATTGGTGTGCGTGGGGGGGAGGACTTATAAGTGGGTAGCACCGAATGAAGTGGGTGGCAAACTCGAACTTTCTGTCGCGGACTGCCGAGAACCTCCCTGAAATTTAGACGCTAGTCCTGCTACGTCACCTAATCAATCTACCGCACCACATGTTGGTTCAAAGACAACGCCCAACCGGGCTTGTTGGGACAGGTTACGAAACCGGGCGAAACCGAACCACCGATGTTAACTGATGTCTTAACAGCTAAATCAAACAGGCAAGGATGCAACCAAGCAGGACGCATATGGGAATGTTCGTGGATGTTTCCACTTACACTTTACTTGCCGTGTTTTCTAGCCGTTAACACACACGTTCCCCATACTGTGCTAAAGCGTTTGTGCTGTACGTTAGAGGGCTGGTACGATAGGAAGTGCGAGTCAAGGATTGTTTACAGAGCCCTTCCGTGATAAGACCGTAAACCACGGCATTCAAAACACCTCAAACCTGGAGACGCAAGAAATCATAATATATTTTGCCATTTATCGACCCAAAATGCAACCAACTTTATTCGAACTAGCTATTATCAGATCACAAAAAGGTATGAACCGTCAGCCTCCTTTGGTCTGGGCAGCCTTGCAGTATTGCGCCCAGAAACTGTTTGGCATACAGCTTGAAATCAGGCGAGTGTAGAATATATTAATATATGATATAATACTCAGTATGAAAAAAAAACAATAGGGACAGAGATATAGATGGAACCAACGGCTTACCCGAGCAGTTTTGTCTCCTTGCTTTCTCCAACCGTATAGCAGGTGGGTTTGCGGTCTACTAGTTGCTCAGACCATGGCGGGTGCAACCAAATTACGTGGTCTATGTGACCTGCATACACCATGGGCATAATCCAATTTTCGATACTAACTTTGCTACAAAATTTTTACATAGTGCAATCTCCAATGGGCAAATACCAAAGTAACTTTTCCGGATCCTGTCGAACTTCAGAAGCTTTTATTTCTGGTATACCAAGGTCCGGATGTGAATCTAAATGCAGAAGTTTGAGTCCGGAGAACGGAATCCGTTTTGATCCAATGAGGCGATAGATATAAGAAAGCGCCTGAAAGGAACGTTAGAAATGACGCGGGGGAGAAAAGACCGCAATCCACCTCATTGTGTGCTTCAACAATAACCACAGATATGGGCTTTTGCATTGAAAGAATGATTCGCCCAAAACGGCGTTTATTCAGAGCTGAAAAATGAGTGGTTACCATTATACAGTGGGACGGATCAAGAGCGTCACTTGTCGTGAAGTACACGGATGGTCAGGGTATGTAAGTTGGCAGTGGTAATGATGCAAGCCCTGATGGTCACCGAACAGAAATGTTCCCATTATTTATTGTCATTGATTGTGTCCCTCTGAGCAGACATCTCTATCAGTCGGCTACATTTCTGCGATATAAATGCACATAACTGTATCACCAACAGATCGTACTAATAAGCTGATTCGGAAGCAACCCAATTTGATTCAGTATTCCTATTTTGTGTGCATTTATTTTAAACGCACAGGTATAGGGGTGAAGAACTGAAAGGGTGCACAGGATGACGTGATCAATTCTCCAGGCACGAATATTAACCAAGAATCTAAGTGAACCAGTTAAATTCGATTTCTAAAAAGAACCGGTAAAAGTAAAGATATAAACGGAAAAAGTAGGGAACCAATGCTAAAGTCAGAGAGTTTGGGCAAATGATTGGCCGGGTGAAAAAATGCAGATGTAAGTACGCCAATGACAGTGACTTATCGCGAGTGTGCTTTGAGGTAGCGTAACAGCGTATTTCCATTGCCTTAGGAGCTATACCGATTCCCGAAGATATGGGGAACTACAAACTTACTTCCTGCTACAAAGAAAAGTGATGGAACAGTGCACGCAAACTATCACAGCATAAGTCAAAGCGACGTGACTGCAAAGACATCTCTTGTGTTCAGGTCGACCCGTTCCTCAACGGTACGGGAAGCATCTGCGGAGATTTCAGTGAATTCTCTATCGATTTCGGTATTTGATAGGACTATTCTTTGTTGCCAGTGATATTCGATTACACATTGGACTGGACGATCCGTCAGACGCCCACCGATTTAAACTGGCGTCAAGCTAAGCCCGGGATTCACGGACGACATCACCATCCTAGGGGAAAGCACGATCACCTCACACTAAATACTGATTCGGGTCGGTTTCTCCATGAAAAGCCGTAGAAATAGAGATCAACGCATCGCTCCCCAGAAGCAACTTCAGTCTCTTGCTGCACTCTTCGCGAGTCGGGTGTCCCGGTGTCTAGTGCTCGTGATCCGCCCTGAACACAAAAGCTGAACGTGCACTGCTCGATTGGTTCCCAGTCAGCAGTCCAGATCGATGTTGCCATCATATTGTGATGATCGAGTTTGTGTGCTACGAAGACCGCGAGTACAATGCTGATTGGAGCGCAAAGCGCTCCTTCAAAGACACCCATATCGGACAGACCGGGGGCGAGTAGCCAGACAAAAGTAACGCGGCGTTGCTAGGGGACGTCGTGGTTTTTCGCCTGGCAGCGAACTCTGCATAAAAGCAACGGAAGCCCATAGACAGCAATTTGACCTGCGCGAATGTGGTCCACAACTAAATAAGGCCATTGCCTCTTACCTCTCACTCAACTATCCTGAGTGGGGTAAGCTTCACTAGGACGCGTTGGGCATCATTGACTGGCAGACCGACATCCAAAAGGCATATGAACCGCACGTTCGGTCACTGGCTCCCAACATAAAAATTTCCCAATTGTCTGACAGGTAGCACGGGCTAGAGTTGCCACCTCGAATAGAAGGCTGAGTGACACTGGGGACGCTATCTTCTGCCTAGTTTCAAAGACTCCTCATGAACGGTTCCTCCACACACACACACACACACACACACACACACACACACACACACACACACACTCGTTATGGGCAGGTGCCATTCGGGGCATCCATGAAGTCGGCGCATTCCCTCGCAGATAGCCACATGAAAGTAAAAGTAAAGTTAGCTGATACATACGCTTCGCAACAGACGACAATAGCTTTCTCGGTAAGAACGATATCCGGCAGTAGGAACGCTACGTTTTAGTCGACTAATAACGGGGATACATGATCTGAAATAGAAAATGATATAATGTGAGATATGCAATCGAAATGACGTGGGTAGACACGTGGAAAATTATATGACATTCTTCCTGGCCGGAAATCTGGGGTTAACGAAACATTTCTATATGTTGCAGGGTTGCAAATATTTATGAGACCGTCTTTCTAGGCTTCTCACTTTCGTAGTATCATTATATATATATATATATATATATATATATATATATATAACTGGTGATGGCGGCAATTCGAACCTCTGACCTCCAAGGTGGTAATCAAACACTCTAAACCACTCGACCACTCCCGGTCAAACGGATGAAATGGAGTGAATACAGAAGGATTGATTTCCATTGTGAAAGCAGAAGACTCTTTGCTCGTGAGGCCAGTGAGATGGCCTTCCACAAAATGCCTTTCAAACGTTCCATTTGACTATTGGTTTGTGGGCTGTAGGCTGTTGTATGACTGATTGCTACTCCTGTCCCACGAAACCTGAGACAGTTCAGATGACATAAATGGGGATCCCCGATTGGAATGAATGTAGGAGAGCATTCCGAAAACCGCAAACAACTGACAAGGACAACCGATGATTGTAGAAAACGAGATATCCAGGTAGGCAAATGAAAATGGAAACCTGGAGTACTTATCGATAACGATGAGTAGGTATCGACTGTGGGCTGATGAAGACAGTAGCCCTCTGAAGTTAATACTGCGTCTTTCAAATGAGTGGGCGGCTTTGATAAGACGGCATGCGTAGGGTTTCAGTTCAGCACAGACAGTGCACCTAGAAATCACGCTTTTGACTTCTTCTGCTGAGTACAGTAAGTTATTGGAACGAGCAAAGTGAACCGTACGGGTTACTCCGGGATGACAAAGAATCTCAAAGAGTTTTCAGTGTACTCTCATTTGAGGTCCTAGTTGTCACTCCCTGTTGAGCCACACACAAATACATTGTCAACGTAGGTGAAAGTGTTCTTCAGGTTTTTGTTATCAGGATTTGGTTGATGACGCGTTGAAAACACGTCACACCACTGATGACCCGAAAAGGTATTCGACATAACAGGAAAAGATTGCCTGCCACTTTGAAAGCCGTATAAGGCTTTTCAAGTTTCACTAGTGGGGTTTGATGATACGCACTTTTGAGACCTAGAGTGTTGTGAACAGCGTAACTGGCTATGTTCGCCACCATATTCTTGATACGTGGTAGTGGATACGCATCTAGATGCGTAAAAGGGTTGATCTTCTGACCATAACCAATGACCATTCTCCTCTTATGGTTAGCGTTTTTAGCAGCCGAAACCTGGGTTCTCTGTGGAAAGTTCGATGGCTCGATTATGCCATCGTTCAGGAGGCCTTTTACCTTCCCCTAAATGAAGCATTCGCCCTCGAAGGAACATCTGCGGGATTTAGTGGCAACAGAGTTACATTCGAGAGACAGATGAGCGAACAGGTGCGAGAACTGGATTTTAGCGGCAGATAGCCTGGGCGGTAAGTGCCACACGTACTCCCAAATGGTATTTCGACCTTTTCATAAAATCCAGGAAAGTCATGGACAATTAGAACGTCAGCACATAGATTCTGCATGAATGACAATTTGAAATTTCCGTAGACATCTTGATAGCAAATTATTAAATTGCAGTAGCCAAACATGACAGGATAATGACGTCGTCGCCGTAGTGATTTTCCATTTGCAAGGATGAACGTACGAACTAAACGAATCGACGAGCTTTTGCAATATATAGCATGCGGAGCTACCCGTGTGTTATAGTACATGGCTGAGCCGTAGCGTCTGAGAGGACGTAATCATCATCATCGTACAGCGTTAAACAATAGGGCAAGCCCCACTGACCACTGCCTTTCTCACCATGTTGCACGTTGAATTAGAAAGTATGAATATACAAGATGGACAGGGAGTGGACCTACATGGGTGGGAAAAGGAAGAAATGCCCTAGTAGCCAACACACGGAATACACAGTCTAACTGTACAAACGCACATCGATCAGTCGTTCTGATTCGACAGAAAGTGACAACACGATCGCCACTGTACACAGCTCGCTGCCATATCCTTCAGTGTCTCCAGCCAACTGGTAGACGGATCTTTTGGAACCCAACCACGAAGACGTGAAGCACCTACTTTTCCTAAGTTCTCTGTACATTTTCTCATTCCTCGCTGCCACGTCATCTGTTGACCTCCACGTGGTCTCTTCCACTCCCTAGGAGGGGCGGAGAATAGGACACGTTACGGTAGACGTGTGTTTGACATACGTAACACATGCCCCAACCAACGAAGTCTACTAAGCTGGATACGCTGTGACAGAACGTTCTCTGAATTAGTACCCAATACTCGATTTCTGACCTCATCGTTGCTTACTCGGCTATTCCACCCAATCCTAGCGATACCACGTAAACATCGATGGTCGAAAACCTCAAGACGACGAATATATTCTGCACAC
The DNA here is from genome assembly GCA_948099385.1 of Fasciola hepatica. Lineage (NCBI taxonomy): Eukaryota > Metazoa > Platyhelminthes > Trematoda > Plagiorchiida > Fasciolidae > Fasciola > Fasciola hepatica. The sequence goes on along the minus strand of CANUEZ040000051.1, from coordinate 2,333,108 downwards.
AGACTCCAAGTTTCGCAACCATACAACAAAACTGAACGCACAGTGGCACAGTATACACGACCTTTCAACTTCAGTGAAATATCGGATCGGCGCCACAAGTGCTTCAGTCCAGCGTACGCTGCTCGAGCCTTAGATATACGCGTGCTCACCTCTACTACTGTGCTCCCATCCATCGTCACGCAGCTACCGAGGTAGGTGAAGTGGTCGACAACTGACAGCACCTCCCCATCGAGCATCAAGCTCGGAATTGTTGACGTCCAGTCTTGTAACATCACATTGCACTTTGAAGGTGCAAAGCGCATGCCGAATGGAGCTACAGCTCTTGCGAGATTATCTAGTGCACGCTGAGCATGTTCCGTGGATTCGAACAAGCAGACAACGTCGTCTGCGTAATCTAGGTCACATAGCTTTTCACCATTTCCTAGTTCAACGCCTATATCCTGAAGATTTTGCAGCGCACTCTCCACCGTTTCGTCCATGACGAAGTTGAAAAGGAAGGGAGACAAAGGGCATCCCTGCTGAACACCACTGGTCGTTTCGAACCGACCGGACAGTTCACCGTAAACCCTAACTCGGCCAGAAGTATGAGAATACAATGATCTCATTAGGTTCACGAACTTCTGGGGCATACCTTTTCGATGAAGAACACTGAAAAGCGATGTTCGATCAACTGAATCGAAGGCGCCTTTCAGGTCTAAGAAAAGCATTATTGTTGGTCGGCGGTGCGTGTGACGCGTTTCAAGTAGTCGGCGAAGAGTAAAAATCTGGTCGATGCATCCTCGACCTGGGCGGAATCCTGCCTGCTGTTCGCGGACATTCCTCTCGCGAGCCGGTGTAAGACGGTGCAGCAAAATCGAAGCTAATACTTTGGTGACTATCGGAATTAAGCTGATCCCACGATGATTACTACAGTCATTGCGTATTCCCTTCTTGAAGATGGGAACAATCAACGACTCACTCCATATTAACGGAATACGCTCCTCGTTCCAAATGTCACTGAGCAAGGCGGTTAGTGATTTTATCAACGCCTCACCACCCAGTTTGAAAAGAACTGGAGGAAGTTCGTCGGGACCTGCCGCTTTCCCCAGGCCTTAGTACTCGAATACATGACTCTACTTCTACTTCTGACGGGGGCTCAAGTGATACCACCCAAGGAGTCACAGTTGTTGACACGGGAGTAACTACACTAGCGTGCGGCCAGCTTAACTGTTCCTTGAAGTACTCGGCCCATCGGTCAAGCCTTTGCTGTTTGTTATGGATGGGTTCTCCATTTCTATCCCAAATAGTTTCACTGACCTGAGCTCGCCGTCCACTGGTGTCACGAATAAGTTTGAACAGTCTTTGACTGTTACCTGAAGCAGCTGCTATTTCCATTTCTTCGGCTACCTTGACCCACCAATTTTCGCGATCATTCTTAAGGCTTTTCGTAACTTGCCTTTGTAGATTTCTCCGCATCTTGTTCATCTCCTTACGGTTCGAAAGCTGACGCTTTTGCTCCATTATACTCAACGACTCTTGCGAGATCCAGTGTCTTTGATGGACAACGGATCGAGGACCACAGGCGAAATCTGCTGCAACGTGCATCGCTTGTTTGATGTGAGCCAATTGCTCATCTACATTACTGTTCGTCATAGATCCTAGCTCATGTGCTAACTTCTGCTCATACCGGGTGCGTACTTCTGGATCACACAAACGTTGCACGGCTAATCCGCTTTGCGGTTTGCGACGATGACCATGGAGCTGGAGAGATAATCGCATTAAAACTAATACATGGTCCGACTCTACGTACATGGACCAGTAAGATCTACAGTTCTGAACAGAACTGCGCCACCGGTAAATTACGGAGATATGGTCAATTTGACTAAAAGTACCTGTAGAGTTAGAGCGCCATGTCGCTGTGCGACGCGAGCTGTGTCGGAAATTTGTGCTAGACAAGAACAATCGATTGTCTGCACAAAACTGGAGAAGCCTATCCCCGTTATCTGTACGCTCAGCAGGTAAAGCACAACGCCCACCTTAACAGGATTCTGACACACTAAGTTTGCCAACTTGTGCATTGAAGTCACCAGCTAGCACTACAATGTCGGAACCTTTACTGCTGCGAACGAGAGTGGCGAGGGCATCATAAAACTCATCTTTCTGCAAGTCTGAGCTGCAGTCCGTTGGGGCGTACGCCGAGATCACGAACAAATTGCGTTTAACACAACTATCCTTTCGAACGTTAACTGACCCTTGGAGTCTCACAGCAGATAAACGACTGTTAACAGGAATCCAGTCTAAAAGGGCAGCCTCAGCCTTGTCAGTCAAGACTATTCCTACACCACGCTGACCCGCAGCTCGAGCTGCTTCTTCTCCTGAGGTGCGCAGAATATACCTCGATGAGATACCAGGAGCAGTTAGCTGAATTACGTTGCTCGAATCCTGGATACGCGTTTCGCTTAAGCAGCAAACATCAATCTTCAGAGAGTTTATTGTGAGGGCTAGGCACGCCTGCTGACCGGCCTGCATGAGTGTACGCACGTTGAAGGAGCCGAGATTCAGAGGCTGACGGGGCTTGAGAAAATGTGAGTTACCAGACAGAGGATTATTCCCGATACTATTTGACAGTGAATCGTTGCGAGTATCGACCGTGTTATCAGTGGGAGTATTATGGGTGGATAGATGGAGCAAAGAGGGATGGTTAGGGACAGAAGACAAAGGTTGAATAACAGAGAGGAAACTCTGAGCAGTAGCACACTTATCACTACCCACCCCGCTCGATGCAATGGGCAGCGCGGTCCTGATTATCCTGCGCGACGACCGATTCAGTATGGAATTCTTTGTATTCGTGCAGTTCATGGGAGATGTTGGACGGGTACTGCTAGGGTGTCCAGCCACAAAGCAGGAGAACGATTAGGGTCCTCATTCAAAGCCTTTAGTTCTAACAAGAACTTATCCGCAAGGCAGCGGGATGGCTTAGTGGAAGCCCATTTGCTTGGATCAATTATTCTTCCACTGGTTTTTTCCGACTGAGTTGCCAGCTCAAATCAACCCCCAACCTGGAGGACCAGGAGACTGGACTTTGTCTGACCTCTACCCATTGACCTGTCAGGTATGATTGCATCTCCGGCTTAAGGAAGCCATCCTGTATAGCTCTTTGGGTCATAGAGGCGCGCATGCCGTCACACTACGTCAATGTGCAGTCTCGTCGAGAGGACGTAAGGAGATAGGAGGCTTAGATATAAGGTTTTATTCAAGAAGCAAATACGGTATGAGAGCTGAAATTCATAGAGAGCATGTGGTGAAATTATGGAGCAGAAAAGGCGTATTAAATGCACAACTGACGCGACAAGGAGTAATATATCACAGCCTATCAATTGAAGCCCGGAGTTCGGCATTCTTCACACGAATTCTGATTGTTTCTTGGGACAAACAAGCTGCCGTAGCAGCGGCAGACAGAGGCGATGAATAAAAAGCTCGCTTTTGATTTGCAAACACGTCTAAAATTTTCTGTTTTCCCACAAGCCTTGCAAACCGCTCCTTGGGTGGAAAATTTGATGTGGGGATGCCACGAATAACCGCAGAAATAGCACGTGGAATCAGGTAAAGACGATGTAGTCGGTTCCGATCTAGCTGTTGGGTTACATGCAGGTTGTCCACTCGAAATGGGAGTTAGAGGTTACGGATATGGAATCAACGTTTTCAATGCCATTCGAGTGAGCGTTTCCTGAGCTGCCTCCAGTCACTTGGCGACTTCGTAAGCAGCTCCAAGCATCAGGGTTGGTTGATACAGCAATATTGTTTGCTGTGAATCGATTTTCCAGTGTGTTTCCTGCTCGCTTTCTACATAAGCTAACTGTTACTGCACTTTATTTTCCGATTATAGGTACGAAGGATAAATTGATTAAAGCCTTACTTACAAGCGAACTTCTTATTCTGCGGTTGGTGTCGCCGTCTGTTTACAAGCATATCGCCGAATGTGCAAACATCGACTAATCCATCGAAACATTGACTAAACTGTGCAGTCTGTCCAAAACATTCGGGGTCACCTCAATTCGGTCGGAATATTGACATGCGGTCGAATTCCAACTTATACTAGATACTACTCTCTCTCTCTCTCCTTGAGTAATAATGTCTACTTTATATTTTTTTGCTACCGAGAGTAGCATCAGTCGTAGAAACCGGAATTTGATCGTTTGTCAGGATTTCGAATGATTTGAGGTGATCCCGAATTTTTCGAACAGACTGTATATCTAAACCCACGATGGGATTTTTGTCCGACGCGTTCTGTCGACTGCTCGCCAAGAAAGTAGTCAGACTCTTGACCAGTTCCTTCAACGTCTGAAATCTCTCGCCGTTGATTGTAACTTTAAGGCAGCAACCACTGAAGTAAATTGTGATGAGTCTATTTGGAATTCCTTCATTCGTGGTTTGCTGGCCAGTGGAATTCGACAAAGATTACCTTAAAATAAACAACTTGACCTCAAAACAACGTTCGATCTCGCCAAACAACTGGAACTAGCTAACAGTATTTACCGTACAGTCGTGATACCTTTATGTGATTCACATCACAAGCAACACGAATTTCTGAATCTTTTGCACCCCAGAAACCAACTTCGAAGAATGTGATCTCAGCTGTGGGCGGTCGCGATCGTTATCCGCGCGCTCGATGCCCTGCAAGGGAAGCTGTATGTAGTACGTGTGGAAAGGACACTTTCAGCTTGCCTGTCGTACACACTTACAGTCGAAAGGCAATAATGACCTCATCACTTTGCCGCGAACTCATCTTTGTCTGGCACCGCTGCTGCAGCAACGGCTCGTCTATCCGATGTTATCATTAGTTTGCTTGCGAACAGCGTTTTTGTGCATGCACTCATCGATAAGAGAAGCTCAGAAAGCTAAATTTCTCAGGCAATCATAGAAAAGCACAACTGGCCCACTGTGGGTCTACAAAAACCGTGCCTCAATAGCATCTATATGTTTGCCTAGTACTACACACGGACTCAGTATTGCTTCTTTCAAACACAGAGATATCTTCTACAACCATATTAGATAGTCTGTTGTACCCGACCTCTGCACTGACATACTGCTGGGTCATAACTTTTTGAAACACCAGCGAGTTGAAATCCCTTATTCAGGTATATAAACTGCTTGCTCCCTTTAAGGTTTACTTTCTGCTGGTATTGAGCCTTAGTCCTTCTTTCGGCATCTCTTCCCAGACTGTAGGCCGATCACCACCAGGTCTCGCCGCCACACACCTTAAGACGAATCACTCATTCAGCTAGAAATACGGATATTTCTTGAATGTGAAATAACAGAACCATTCAAGTCTTCATGGAGGGCGCAAGTTCTGATGACCTCTAATATATATATATATATATATATATATATATATATATATATATATATGCAAACATCGACAGTCTTCGCCTATCTTCTACCCTTAACGGCCACGTTTCTTAGACGTGTAAAAAACAGACCATTGTACACTCGACCCCCGACAGACAAGCCGATGTCACACGAGCCCCACAGATGAAGGAAGTTAGAAAAAGCCGAATGAGCTTCTTATATCGTTAAACAGTAGGGCAAGCCCCAATGGCCACTGCCTTTCTCACCACGTTGCACGTCGAATTAGGAAGTATGAATATAAAAGAGAGACAGGGATTGGATCTACACAAGTGGGAAAAAGAGTGCCCTTGTAGCAGATACACGGAATACACAGTCTAACTGTACAAACGCACATTCATCAATCATTCTGATTCGACAGAAAGTGACAACACGATCACCACTGTTCACGGTTCGCTGCCATGTCTTTCAGTGTCTCCAGCCAACTGGTAGACGGATCTTTTGGAACCCAACCAGGAAGACGTGAAGCACCTACTTTTCCTAAGTTAGCCGGACATTTTGTCATTCCTCGCTTCCACGTCATCTGTTGACCTCCACGTGGTCTTTTCCACTCCCAAGGAGGAACGGGGAATGGGACACGGCACGGCAGGCATGTTTGCTATACGTAACACGTGCCCTAACCAACGAAGTCTACTAAGCTGGATACGCTGCGATACAAAAAAATCCCTTCTACTGTGCTCCCATCCGTCGTCACGCTGCTTCCGAGGTAAGTGAAGCGGTCGACAACTGCCAGCACCTCCACACTGAGCATCGAGCTTGGGCAATCTGGCAGTATCGCGCCCACAAGCAGATCATGGACTCGGACTATCTACCCCTTCCTCCCGATTGTGCCATGTTTTGTTTGGCACACAGTCTGAAACCAGACAAGTGTGATTATATATATATATATATATATATATATATATATATATATATATATATATATATATATATATATATATATATATATATATATATATAGATAAAGCTTTGAACCGTTGACGTCCAGTACTGCAGCATCACTCTACACTTTGAAGGTGCAAAACCCATGCCGAATGGAGCTATGGCTCTCGCAAGTCTATTTAGTGCACGTTGCACATGTTTCGTGCATTCGAACAAGCAAACAACAACGTCCGCGTAATCTAGGTCATACAGCTCTTCACTATTTCCTACTTCGACGCCCACATCATGAAGACTTCTCAAGGCATTCTCCATTATCTCGTCCATGACGAAGTTAAACAATAATGGAGAAACTGGACATCCCTGTCGAACACCGCTCGTCGTTTCGAATGGACTGGATAGCTCACCATAAACCTTTACGTTGCCAGAAGTATGAGAGTACAACGACCTCAGTAGATTCACGAACTTCTGGAGCATGCCTTCCCGGTGAAGACCACTGAGTAGCGCCGTCGGGTCAACTGAATCCGAGGCGCCTTTCAAGTCGAGAAAAACCATCATTGTCGGTCGACGGTGTGCTTGACACACCAACATCTATTTTGAAAAGATCTGGAGGGAGTTCGTCAGGACCGGACGCTTTCCCTCCCTTTAGTGAACAAATACACGACCCTACTATTATTTCCAATGGGGGCTCAAGTGATACCACTCAGAGAATCGCAACTGTTGACACAGGAGTAACTACATTAGCGCGCGGCCAGCTAAACTGTTCCTTGAAGTGTTTATCCCGACGGTCCAGCCTTTGCTCTTTGCCATGAGTAGGTTTTTCATTTCTATCACATATCGTTTCATTGACTGGGGTTCGCCATCCACCGGTGTCGCGAATAGTTTTGAATAGTCTTTGACTGTTACCTGAAGCAGCCGCTATTTCCATTTCTCCGACTACCTTGACCCACCAATTTTCACGATCATTCTTACGGTTTTTCGTAACTTGCGTTTGTATGTCATTGTATGGCCGCTGTTGGAAAGTTTCACTCTGTACCACAACGCTTCTCCATTCCCGTACTGGTCAACGTAGGTATCCAGTAGATGTACGGTAATCCTACTTCGCACGCATATGGTAACGATCCTTCCACTTGTAGTACTACCTCGGTCCACACAAAGCAAAACATAACCAAGAAAAGCAACCACGGATTCAAAGACGTCTCTCACTGAAATGATAGGCGACGTTCTGATTAAAGCCAGGGCCTCCAGCCTGTCCCACTTGCTCAACAATTTCCGCACATAGGACAGCAACAGATTGGCAGATGACATCGGACAGCACGCGGCCCGGTTCTTTTTTATTGTTGGTTGGTGTGGTTCTCTGGAAGGATAGGCAGTACCAAAGCCAGTGTACCCGGAGCCTCCTGTGTGCCATACGAAAATCAAACAAAAAGTTTCTCTTTCATCTCTCTGCACCCGTGAACCTCTATCAGTGCTTAGTCCAAATTCTGCCGGTCCCTAAAGAAATCGAAAAGGTCCTCTTTTTCGGCGGTAAGATTGCCTCGGAAACTCGTTTCCGCTCATGAGTGCTGAGAACCTTACTTAGAGGATACGGCTGACCGGTCTTGAAGAGTCTACTCAGCCCGAATGCAGTTCTGACTCGAATTGTACCACAAATCTTCACCTCCGCTTCCATAAACAGCTTACTCAACACTAACCAGTTGAACCAGGTCGAGATCTTGATTCTGCCAAAGCTCCGGGGATGTTGCCTTTTAGGAAGCATTGCTCGCGGGATGACGTCTTCTGTAGGGCAACAGAGACCTTCCATATATTAGCATTTTCTTGAGTATCTTTTACGCGACCATCCTCCGGTATTTTGGTAGTGTCTGGTTAATCATAAACGTTCCGCGTAGTATCAAAGATGTGGGGATTTCTTCAGCAGAACTATTCTCTAGTGAATACAAGTTACAACAGATGTTGCGGAAACGAAATCAGTTTTTCACTATCATTAGGAGGGTTCATTTGAGTCAAACATGACCACTGGAGACTTGATTCCATTGTAAACTGGATTTCACAAAGTCTGAGCCCCTCATATTTGTCAGTACAAACTTTCGCACGGCTACGATGTATTCACTCAGCATATTCACCGCACTCTATGGACTTTGACAGTGGACCCGCATTCCTCTTACGTCAGAACAGTATATGTTTTGCAAACTTATAGTGATGATAATGTTATCACTGATATGAATATTATTACCAGTAATATAGTTATTCACGACCCAAGGTCCACAGAAGACGAATCCAGGGCTCAACGCCACACGCTTGATGAGGCTCAGGCTTAAAGTCTTAAGGTTGTACACGGGTACTAGGTTGAAAACCAAATGCCCCCAGATCTCGTGGTTATCTTGTTACTTGAATAGCACTAGTGAGTTGGAAGATAGTTCACTGGATAGTAGGGCAGTAGGAAAATGGGAGGGTTCAGAATACAACCTTTGACAGAATCTTGCTCCTTGTACTGTGGGTGAGCTGGAAGATAGATCAGTGGACAACGGGAGATGGTTCCGCATTGCGGAATTCCGTTTAGCCTGAGCGGTCTGAACGATCCCGGCTAGGAAAATCTATTAGACATCACGAAGCGAGATTTTTGAACCGCGCACGCCGCGCCGCGTGTCCAATTCACTGCGCAGGCGGATTGAGACGGTGAAAGGAAGAAAGGGTAAGGCGTTATTGATGATCGTCAATCACGATTGAGGTCGACCTCATTTGAAACTCTTCAGCGTAGGAACGCAGGGCATGCGCGATCCAAAAACCTTGTTGCGCCATGTTCAACAGATTTTCCGAGACGAACATTTTGGCGCCGCGCAAGACTAGCGAGATGCCGCAAAACTGATCCGTCTCCCGTTGGATACTGACCTATCTCCCGGCTCGCCGGCAATATAAGATGCAGGGTGCAGGCAAGGCTACAAGCCTGAACTGTTTTCCATTATCCAGTGGTCTATGTTGTGGCTCAGCGGCAACACCAGGAGCAAGGTACTCTCAAGACTTGTGCTCCGAACCATCCCCCACTTTTCCGTTGCCCTATTATCCTGTGAACTATCTTCCAGCTCACCTGTGACATTTATAAAAAAGTTAACTACGAGATCTATGGGATACTTGGGTTTTTGGCTAATACCAATGTATTGCAACACGGTATTGATACGAGAACGATTACGCGGCAACCCAGCACGTACAGACGCCCGAACACGCGATAGTGACAACAAGAACACGGCAGCGTGCAGAGGCGTGTATTCGGCACGAGGCCACGATCAACTTATGAAAGCATTGTCATCGAATAAGCAACAGGTTAGGACATAAATACAAAGTCCGTTCACTAAACTGTCATTCATCATATAACGGTTTTATTTGCTGTTGTTGCATCCGCACCACTTCCGTTGTCGAATGGAAAACGAGAAAGAGCAAGTTTAGAGGTTCGCATTCGAATTATCAGTTACGGTTTCGATCTTGTCACAGTATCACCCCAAGACCCCCATTATATTCAACGCACCCCATTAAAAACTGTGTAATCGAACACCACTGACAGTATCCCTCAAGGTCAAACAAACTGGGTGGGGTTCAGTCTTCAGTCTTCAGTCTTCAGGTAAAGAGCAGTGGGAAGTCATCCCGTATGAGCCCCATCACATCGTACTCTATTGACTCGGCTGGATGTCGGTGCTCCGCCAATAAACCTTCAGGGTCTGGTCCAATTTCCTCTTGAATAGTGTCTCGGTTTCCTCTTCCACCACTTCGGTCGGTAGAGCGTTCCAGAGATTGGTCACCCTCCTTGACAATCGATAGATGGCCGGTAAGCCGGTGGAATGCACCTTACGAAGCGTCAGGTTGTGTCCTCTGGTACGATTATTATTCCTGAGCGGGAATTCCGCCTGTAGTTCCCGGCCCAACTCACCGCGGATTATGCGCCTGGCATAGATGAGGTCGCCTCGAAGCCGCCGATAGGCAATGGGAAACAACTCGGTGACTTTTAGGCGTTCCTCATAGCTGAACCCACGCAGTCCGGCCACGAGGCGTGTGGCAGCACGTTGCACCCGTTCCAGTTTGGCTACTTCCGCCGCCGTGCACGGGTAGACAGCTGGACCGCCATATTCCAAACGAGGACGTACATGTGAGACATAAAGCAGTCGGAAAGTGTCCCGGGGTAGAGGCCCAAATGAACGGCGGATGGGACCAAGTATCTTCCACGCTGAGGAGCACGCTCTCTCAGTGTGTGCTCTTGTCTTCAGATTGCTGGTGACAACAACTCCAAGATCCTTTTCCTCCTGCGTGTGACGGAGTACGATACTCCCAAGGCAGTAGCCGGAAGTATCGTTGGGGCCACCAATCCTCATGCTCGCGCACTTGTCCACGTTTATCGGTAGACCCCAGGTGGTCGACCAATTGACGAGGGCCTGTAGATCCTCCTGTAGTATCTCGCGATCCTCTGCCGATCGAATGGTGCGCCAGATCTTGAGATCATCGGCGTAGATAAGGCATTTGGATCGAATGGTCTGTGGTAGGTCGTTTACAAACACTAGAAACAACAGGGGTCCTAGCACGGAGCCTTGCGGCACGCCACTGCCAACTGAATACCACGCGGACTGGGACTGTGCAACTCTCACGGAAAAGGTTCTCCCGACCAAGAAATCCTCAATCCAGTGAAGCATGGGCCCTGAGATGCCCATGGCCCGGAGTTTCAGCAACAGCCCATTGTGAGGAACTTTGTCAAACGCCTTACTAAAGTCCACGAAGATGACGTCCGTGACATATCCCTCGGCCTTGGAGTTCGACCAACTTTCACGGGCGGTCAACAGGTTTGACAGACATGATCTGTTCCGCCGAAAACCGTGCTGCTCTGCGCATAGCAGTTGACAGCGCTCCAGATGTTCACGTATACGAACAGCCACCAGCCTTTCCATGACCTTTCCAACCACGGAAGTGAGGCTAACTGGGCGGTAGTTGGCCGAGGTGGATTTTGTCCCACCCTTGTACAGCGGAACAACAACTGCTTTTTTCCACTCCTGAGGTAGACTTCCAGTGGCCAACGACAAATTGAACAACCGCGTTAGTGGTGTTGTTAGCTGGTCCGCCAACTCCTTCAACATCATCGGATGCACGTCGTCCGGTCCCGGTGACTTATGGGTTTTGATGGACTTGAGCATCTTGTTCACTTCCGGCTCCCCAAAATCATACATAATGAACAGCGGCGAGCTATCCACCATCGGGATTGGCGCACCTTCCTCCACAGAATAAACTGACAGATAATGTTTGGCTAGTGTCTCAGCCTTTCCGTCATCTGTTGCAACCATTTCGTCGTTGTTCATCAGCGCGGGGATACCCACCTCCGCTCTGGTGCGGCGCTTTAAGTATGCAAACAGGCGCTTGGGTGCTCGCACCGCATCGACCGCAAGGGCCTCCTCGAATGCCATCCGCTTTATTCGTTTTTGTTCGGTACACTGGTTACGAATCCTGCGATAGAGATCATAACCCTCACCTGTGGATCGGAACCGCTGCCAGGCCCGATTTCGTCGTTTGAGCAGGCGTCTGAGCTCCAGATCAAACCACGGCGGTCCCTTAACCCGAGGTCTACGCCGGTTGAGGGGGCAGTAGGTATTCATAAGGTACAAGATACCGTCACGAATAAACGCCCAAGCTTCGTTCACATCGCGGTGGACATCTGAATCCGTGGGAAACCAGTTGACGTCTAACGCCGCTCTCCGGACATCTTCGAATGAAGTGCGCCAAACATTACGTCCCATGTGTGGTCTAGGGGATGGACAAGAACCAGTGCGCCAGTGAATTTCTAGCACCATATGGTCACTGCTTCCCAGTGGAGGGAGATGTTCAACCTTATCGACGTCCGAGCTCCTGGGAGAAATCACCAGATCCAGAATGGAACCGTGGCCGGATTGCCTCCGGGTCGATTCCTGAACATGTTGGTGTAGTGCCAGTTCTTGGACCGTTGTCAGTAATTTCCGAGAGAAAGGATCAGCCCCGGCCGCTGTCCTGCTTGACGTCCAATCAATATGAGGAGCATTGAAGTCGCCCAGGACGAGGCAGTGGCCGTTGCACGCCCATCTCCTCAATAAGTTTATCATATCTGGAGGAGTGACCGCAGGTGTCCGATAAATGACTCCAACTGTCTTAAAGCCCCCGGCGGTTAGCTTGACGCGGCACCAGATGGCTTCACCGAATCCTTGCGGGTCTGCGAATGCCTCTAACTGCACGGTTGGGATGTCTGATCGTACGAACAATGCTACGCCTCCACCAGCTCTGATAGAGTTCCTATCGACTTGGAATAGGGTGTAGCCAGGGAGGGACACCTCAGAGTCTAGAACATTGTTACTCAGCCACGTCTCCGTCAATGCTATCATAGTAGGTGAGCTGGACTGCAGCAGGTGTTCCAGGTCATCCCTCTTGTTCAGCAGACCACGGACGTTAGACAACAGGATGACGACACTGTCTCGGCCTGCTACCACATCCGTTTGTTCAGGGCGTCCTAGCTTGAGGGGGCTGACAGGGACACTAGCGTCAGCGGCCTCCACCGGAAGTGAGGGCGCCGTTTCTGCACCCGAAAATCCCGAATGATCAAGTCCCTTTCCCCTTGTTCCATTCGTTCACGTCGTTCAATCAAAGCATTTCTATACTTCTCACGATCCGCAGGGTCTAGATCTCGGTGCAGCCGCACTTGCTCGCCTTTTAGCCGGTGGGATCTTCCTAACACAGAAGTCGCGGATTCCTCAGAGTCCAGCACTACTTTCAGTGGACGGGGGCGTTCAGCGTCACTAGCTTTGCCAATTCGGAATGCTGATTTCACCCGCAACTTCTCCGCGGTCTCCTCCTCCCCGGGGACAAAGAGTTTTGTTAGTATACTCCGGAGACTCGCAATATCGTGGTCCATACGTGCCTGTGCCGTGGTCTCCTTTGTCTCAGGCAAGTTCACTATTAGGAAACACTGTTTCCTCGACGGTGGCGCTCTTCGTGGACGATCCGCAGTTGTTATCCAGGCCGGTCTACTTTCATCCGCGGTGGTGCTCTGACGGCTGGGTTTTGTTCCTATAATATCGTCTAGTGCTTGCGTGGCCACATCAGTGCCAACTGGGTCCGCATTATGGCAGGCAGACTTAGGTAGCTTCTGGCGTTGGCGGCGCTTTGTTCCGATTGGCCCAGTGACCGATGTTGAAGCCACCTCTGCATACGTAGCACAGTCGGGAATAGATACCTCGGCGGAATTTTCCCCTTCTGACGGCAATGATGACGGTGAGAGTGATGTTGGCGGAGAAAAAGACGATGACGACGCCGCTGATTTTGCTGCTATTGATGGCGATGAACTGATTGACGGTGCTAATGATGATGACGACGACGAAGTTGATGACGCTGCTGTATCTGTGACAGGAAGAGCCATTTCCGCCGACTGCTTTGCGGGCCACACAGGTGTTGATAGCTCGGTGCATTTGATGCACAGCACCTTGAGCAACTTTGCACGGCATTTGTCCAGGGCTTCGTAAAGATCAATACTCATTTCAGAACACTCAAGATGGACCCAACCATCACAACCATCACACTGAAGAGATTTGTCGCGTGAGCGAACAACTTTCGAACAAACTAGGCACTTGGATGCAATATTTTTGACTCTTTTTGGAGGCATTGTGGGCAAATTATAGTCCACAGAATGACACAACCACAGAAAATATAATTCCACGTATCACGTCAGAAGACTGGCCGGTGTAGCGCAGTTCAGTTCATTTCTGTTTGCAAGGGACAGATAATGACCACGGCCCGTTGAGAGTCCGAAGTTCTCTCAGCGGTATGCACGCCATATATTCTTCCATTTTATTCCGTCGAACCCCTGCTTAAAATTAGGCGGAAAAGTAAAACCCTACTGCACATCAACCGCGAGAGTCACTATGAGTCGCGAGCGCTCACAGAGAAGGTATGCAGCAGACGAAAATGCCAATTAAAACACACTTCAGACAGGCCACAGTGCTGCCTTCAGTTCTTCTACTGAACACAGTCAAGGCTTACTACAAGAAAATGTCTCGTCCTCTAACCTTCGGGGACTCGAAGAAATAAACTGCGCAGTGGTGGGTGCCTACCTAGTGTGCTTACCATCGAAGGAATTCTGGAGACTCGACTGTCTGTGGCTATTACCTGTCCTGCTCAGACTGAACTTAGCTGAACTTATGATCAATGTCACCTTCTAAGGACTGGACGGTCTGCTGGTCTATCATTCCACCAGGCAGATTGTTCGGACTATTCTCTACCCTGTGGCCAAAGAAGTGCTACATAGTCATCTACCTAGCTCGAACTTTCGTCAGCTTCTTTTCGTGTCTCCTTGTTCTTGAACCTAAAGCCATTCGGAATAGACTATCCGACCCAAGGCCAGAAAAGCCCTTCCTTACCTTGAAAGCTTCTATGAGATCTCCTCCTTTACAATGAGAATAGATTTAGCTCACAGAAACTCTGTGCTTACTTATCACTCTCTGCCCTCCAACCATTCGCCTCGTAAGGCGCTGAACTTTCTACGGACAGGCGGCTTCCCTTTCGTAGAAAGGAGACCAAGCCTGCATGCCGGCTTCTTAGAGATGTAGTACAATAGCCATGTAAATAGGTACGAATATTTCCGGTTGCCGGAAAGACAATGCTGATGGCAGTCTAAGGAGCTAACCACGAGCCTTTTTTGCGGTGGCTTTTCACTAGCCGGACCATTTAAAGTTACTGCTCATTTCGGTTCAGTTAAGTTCAGTTCAGTCTGCACATGACTGGTAGTTGCCAAGGCCAATCGAGCGCGCAGATTTATTTTCGGCTGTACCCACTTGGGTCAGCACCCACTACTGCGAGTTTGGTGAGTTCTTCCGGTACTTTTTGTTTGGTAGAATTTCCCACTGATCCAGTTACGCTTCCAGGCTCACGATGGCCTCGAGGTCTTTAGCCCTACCAACTGCTTCTATGATGAATAGCCCTTAGTCATGAGCCACAGCTAGGCTCTCTGTAGCCCTTGACAACAAATGGCTTTTTCCGGCATTCCGCGGTATGCCCCTCCTGTATGCTCAGTCCAGGACTGCTCCCATACGACTGCCTTGGTCGACCCCATCCCCAGATCCAACTACTTTCACTCCAGCTGAAAAGTAAAATCAGACCATCGGAGGGCGGATGCCGGCCCGTCAATGAACAACTCGAGTATCATCTTTAGTGAGATTATATAACAAGGAAATTAGACATACAAGTCATCCTCCACGGTATTAGTACTTTTGTTGCATGAGATGAACACAATTTCCGCCCTCGAAGCATCTTGTCAACGATTTCTTAAAGGCTTTTTTGTTAGCTTGGGAACTATACCGGTCATTTTGAAAGTTCCAAACAAGAGCTTACGCACAAGGGCCCAGCTCGACACTGGCGCAGATACCACTTTATTGCCTTGTGACTTGGCTGAGCGCTTAGGTCTTGCAGGAGAGGCAGCTAGAATCAGTTTGAACACTCTCACAGTGAAAACTGTACGACAACTTGAAAGAACATCGTTTATCATCAAGTATTTTGACGGTAATGAGGTTGTCGGACTGAAGGGCCCCTATACCTTGCCATCATTTCTGGACGTACAGGTCAATGCGCCTAATCAGGAAACTTTGTCCAGGTGGGGTCATCTGACAAGAGTAGAATCTTAAGCTATTCCAGACCCGGTATTCGGGGTGTCCGGTGGATAACAGTCTTTCGGGTAAATTCGGGGCCTGTGCTGTGCATGGGATGCAAGGTACGCGGAACGACCTGCGAAGGTTCTATGAAGGAGATTTTGATGACAGTGATCTGCGGGGAACTTTCCTGTCGGTGGGGGACAAAGGACTCACCAAAACTCTGAAACTGTCTTTACGGCATGTGGACGGACATCTTGGTTTTTCATTGCGGTGGAGGGACAATTAACTCGCGACGCCTTGCAGTCGGTCAGTAGCTCTTCCTCGCCTCAAGTTGTTAAGAAGTAGTTTTGTCAAAAATTCACAACCCACGGTTGAACATAACGCTGTCATTGCACGTTACTTTGAAAGAGGATTCGCGCCCCTGATGTCACGGGAGCCCATAGCAGACGAGTCAGCGAGAGGGGGGGGGGCGGCGGAAAAGGTTCTCATTGCCTCTGGCTATGACGAGGTGTTCCAATGGGAGTCAGTAAATGCGCTCTTATTGCAGTGCTTTATAGGTATACCGGTGGCTATATGTGCCGATGTTGAGGTTGTGTTGCTACAAGTAAAAATGCCTGGGGAAGACCAAGAAGCCTTTCGGCTTCTCCAGTGGTCTGATAGTGATACCTTACGCAGAAGGAATTTAGAATGTCACCGTGCCCCCGTGGAGGAGTTTCTTCGCCATTTTGTGCTAGTTCTTCTCTGAAGAAGACCGCCACGTTATTTGGGTACCTATTCTTGACAGCTTTTTCACAGGTGGTCTTGCAGGATCGTTACTTCAATGATTGTTTAACTTCCGTAAACAACGCCGTCGAAACGTTATGCTTGGTGGAAGGATAATGTGGCTTATTAGTTGCTGGTGGGTTTAGGGTAACCAAATGGATGAACAACAAGTGATAGACTTCGAATGCCATTTCGGTCGATGAAAGAAACAGCACTCTATAACCCCTTGATGCAGGTCTCTTGCCTGCAGTGGGAACATCAGGTATGGAGTGGAGATTCGAGCTGGATCTGATTGCTATTCACTTACTTGACAGAGCAAGCATTCAGATTTGACCATCTTCTCAACTGGCTCTTATCCCACAGCAGATGGAATCGTGCACGTACGTGTTTCTTCGTAAGCCAAATCGTCGACTGTTGACTCTAGCTCATACTGGCCCTCACAAGGTTCACCGTCGACCAATTAAAGCTTTCAATACCGAATTCCATGGACGCCAAGAGACCGTCGGTATAGCCAGCTTAGACGGTCACTCGTGGACCACATCATCCAGTTCGTGCTGGCTACTGCCGAGCGCCGGCCCACCAACGAGAGCGACTTTCATACACCACAAGCAACCGGCTCTAAAGCACATGAGTCACAGCTCGAATGCCCGTTGCAGTGCGTTAGGTCTGGTAGGTGCTTCCGTCTTCCCACCCGTTATGTTCATTGCGTTGTTCTAACATATACATATTCCGCACGTTTTACGCTTCACACTTCCCAGTATTTTTGCGTAACCTCTTCCAGGAAAATTCTTCCAAGTGACTGGGAGAACATGTTTCATATGTCTAACGAAGATGTACCACGTTTTGGACGTCCTTTCTGTTACATGTTCAGAGTTCACCCGCCTCGTACGTATGTCTGGCACGTCCCTGTCCCGCTGTAAGTATTTTAAGCTAGACAGTGGGATAGAGGCACCCCGTCGTCTTATCCGCGAGTAAACCGCCTTGGCCCTTTCGGCCTGAGGTTCCATAAATCACCTTTGAGGTTTGGAGCTGAAGAATCTTCCAGCGGCCCGTAACTAGCTGGTACTTGGCTCAGCTCATGGTACTGTCCTAGGTCGAAGGCTTCTATCGGTCGTCCTTCTCGAGGGGGATTCATTTAGCGGCCCTTTGGAGACACAAACACCAAATCTTTTCCAGCAAAAATGAATCAGTAGCGGGCAGTGAGATGTTGCTCAATCTTCTGTAGAGGCTTGCCGACTCATTCATGGGGCAAGAGAAGCTGGGCCGAAAATTTGTGATAAAGCATTACATTGATAAAGGGGATGCCGAACCCACAAAAATGGTTTCTTGGCCGGTTCCGGTTCACCACAATGTGGCGGTGAAGCAAGTCGTCGAGGACACGCTCAGTCTCAATGTTATTCAACCGAAAAAATTCTCACGGGCGACCCTTGCGGTGTTGGTTTAAAAGGGCTGATAAGCTAAGATTGCGCTGAAGTGTTGAAAACTAAGGGCAGTGACCAGGGAAAACTCCTTTCCTGTGTCAGTATTGGAGGACATTGGTGCTTTTAGGGGTGCATCCTACTTTAGTACGAGATTTAGCGTCAGGATTTTGACAAGTAGAAGTTGGGGCTAAAAACAGAGAAAAGGCGGCATTCACAATCCCATCAGGTTTCTACGACTTCCAAACAATACTAACACCACTTAATATGATGGTATAGTTCTCGACCGTGGTCCAGACAACTGGGCAAGCCATAATCATCGAGTACACAAGTGCGCAGCAGTATGAAGTGTTCATAAATTTCGAAGGCAGGATTCACATATTCCAGTACTAGTAATATAAGGCTGAACAATGTTTGATTGGACTCGAGTGGCAGCGGTTGACACGGCAAATACAAATCAGCTTCGATTTCGGGAACAGGACCTTGTGGAGAAATAGCCAAGCACGAAACTGTTGAAAAAGCTTCAGTAAAGTGCGCGGAATATGTTCAAGAATGGTGTACACAGTGGTTCGTCGAGAGATCAAAGAAAAATCAAGATCCATAAGAGGCCACGTTTGAACATGCCGAGTGGATATGTGAAGTGTCCACATAGAAAAACTGGAGTGAGAGTTTCACCAAGGAATGACCAGTTACAATGGAGAATGCAACCAGCATGTGGTTATCAGAGTGAAATCAGTGATGCCAGCTGCGTATGGAGAACTTTGTTTCCACTGAAGCAACTTGGACAAACCGTTATTCCGGAGGAAGGTAGTTTCAGTACTTATTGGGGGACGGAGTCCGTGAAATGACTGCAGTTGAGTCAGACAAGTTTATTATTTTCGTCTATTTGTCTAGGTTATTCCATTTAAAAACGGAGAGAACAATGTTTCATTTGAAAGTGGACATAAAGACAGATACTTCGCTAGGGACGTGATGGGCTGCTGAAGCAGGGTGAGTGGTAGACGGACACTTGGCTGCGGTTTCAAAATGGAGCTTTTGAAGAAACAACCAACTGGAGTCGAAAGATGGAGAGATGATGGGGAGGGATGGAATATGAGTACGTGAAGGTCTGTTGCAGTGATTTGTAAAAACCAGACTCGAGGAGACAAAGGATGTTATTTGTGCATAGGAAAAAACGTTCCTGCGATTACAATAAAGGAATATACAGTCCGGTTTTGACCAGTAGCTAGTGACTAGGATTTTATTTATTATCGTTCACGTTTTCCGTTGGCTCCAAGTCACGAAATGAGGCCCGAGCACGCGAGAGCTCACCAGGTGCGGCTGGCCCTTAATGAGAGGACTGCTAAGATCAGCGGGCCAAAATGGACCAGGGTAGCTTTCGTTGATTAGGCGAGGGATAGTGGGTCAAAAATGCAACGGCGATGGCTGGGTTCCGGTCCAAGCCGGAGTACTACAGCGCAGTATGAACGAAACCGTTTGGCACAAGGGCATTAGTTGTTGAGGCAGGGCATGATTTTCATTATAGGGAAACCCCCAGTGCAGCCCGGTGACAAAATTATGGTGGCTTGTAACCTGGGTAACAAGATTACGATCACGGTGGAAACACATGTAAGATGCCCCAAGTAGCGTCGGCCAGAGTGAGTGAAAGTTTAAGCAGTGGCTGTCTAACGTGGAATGTATTCCAGTCCGACCAGCCAAGTCGTTAAATCCGTGTGGTAATCCGAGAGTGCCGCCCAGTGGACTGATGACTTCCCGAACAACCAGCATGGCCTGAAACTGATCAGGTGTGCGGCAGTCTGGAATATGTTCCAGCTAGAGGTTATGATCACCTTTTCAACAGAAATCGAACATTTGCAATCTTAGGGTACGACTTATTCAGGGCTTGGAATAAATGGAAAGGTTGGCTGTCTGGAAGTGGTTCCAGACTTGGATTACGATAATAATGAAAGGCTAAGTATGAATAACTGGGTGTATTGGTATGAATAAGGTTGGAGTAGAGCCTCATCTTGGCGGCCCATGGAACACGTTTTGTACCATAGATGGGGCTTGAGGCCACAACGTTTACCGGCAAAAGCTTGGAAGGAATGTGTTGATGAGGGGAAGTTGCAGTTTACACAGTATATACACGGCTGAAAGCTGATAGGTTCGCGGACGCCGGAAGGGCAACATATACAGAGTCCAAAAATGTTTATGGTTTGTAAGTGGGTTATGATGACCTACAATAAACCGTGAGGTGGAACAATTTATGCGGGGCTAGGTTAGTCTCAGCAAGGTAAAAAGCTGACGTCGGTGGACTAGTTTCTGATGTATGAATCTAGAGCGATGAGGAAACGAACGAGCTCCCTCTGGATCGTATTGACAAATTGGTCATGTTTCGATAACTGCACAAGAGCATCCACCATCCAGCGAGCATCAAGTTATAGGGCTACTTTGGTTTCTAAAATTTGACGGACGTTTCAATTTTCTCAGAAAAGCGTTGCTGAGGCCTTGGCATGTCATGCAGCTGCGCACTAACAGCAGTAGGCAAATTGTTGTTAAATGGGATGGTTGCTATGTTAAAATGTGAAAAGTTAGAGTTTTTAGAGGACCGTGATCATCTCAACACCTGCTTTCTCTTATGTGGGCACTAGATAATCGTTCAATTTCGCTTGTGTCGTCAGCAGCTTTTGTCTCCGTTGGGGGCTTGTATTCTCGATGCAAAAGATACAGACGTTTTATTACTTGTGCAATTTGAGTTCCTCTGCAAGGTGAAGCTTGAGGCTACCGCGCAGGGCGCTCATGTTTGCACTTCGTTACGCCTAGAGATAACAAAGTAGGCAGGAAGAAACCTAGGTGGGTCGCAACCGCGTTTTGGCCTCAAGCTACTTATGAGAAAGCTTCCAGAGATGACTCAAGAAACCCTCAGTTTTATATCCTTTTTGAGCGATAACAATTGCTGGTGATAATCAATCCATGCCCAAAAGAGGAATAGTGTAAATACGGCCGACTTCACGTGGTCAAACTCCGGAAGGCGTGTACTGGCACGAACTCGCCATCGACGTGCTGGCCGGTAAAGTGGTAAGGAACCCGAAAGAGCCTAAATTGGGAGAGATGGGATTGGTTTACAAGTGGAGAGCTCAACCGACGCGCTGTCGCCCGACACAGGGTCGAGCAGATGTACTGAGGGCTTAGCTCATAAGCTGTTTAGTTTGGAGCATCCCACAGACAGGGTCCGGCTGCGGTTGTAATGAGGAACTAGTCCGTTATTGAAGGGACGTAGAGCATGAACCAGGTACCCTGGCTGCCATAAGCGCTTCTGGCAATTTGGTGTTTTTCATCTCAGAGGAGCGAGACAGCAAGCCCACCTCGTGTACGAGTGTCCATGATGTTAGCCTTCG
The DNA here is from genome assembly GCA_948099385.1 of Fasciola hepatica. Taxonomy (NCBI): domain Eukaryota; kingdom Metazoa; phylum Platyhelminthes; class Trematoda; order Plagiorchiida; family Fasciolidae; genus Fasciola; species Fasciola hepatica. Next base: position 2,311,652 of record CANUEZ040000051.1, on the reverse strand, counting down.
CGAGCAACGAACAACGGCTTTTCGCCACTTCCAAAGACAGCGAGTAACGAAATTCAACGGGTTCTATCCACCAGGAAATGGAGAGTGCTTATTAATTATTGTGGTATTTATATATTTATATTCATAACAGTTGTCTATTCCCTAGACGCCCGAGGCATGCCTTACGCACGATCGAAAGTTTTACAAGCTACAAAACTGACAGACTAAATTCATGCAAGGTTTACGTGTACGCAAAACATGGAATGGATAGGAAGAAATCGAGGGATGAGAAGGAGACAAGTGCATGCACATCAAGGAGTAACGGAAGGAGTTTAAGTGAACCCAGGAATGGATTGAAATATGCGCCCGGCAAATTTGAAAGTCAAAGTCAGGTGGAGCAGCTTGCTGATCCAGACGGAGCAAATCGTAACCTGGGAGTTTTACATGAGAGGGACTGGAAGTCGGCTTAAGAAACTATCGTTACGAGTAACGATGAAGAAAAAAGGGAAAAAGAAGAGAGAGAAGGAAGGTCAAAATGTCGATTTGTATGGCTGGCGACTGGGTAGCCATGAGCTATAAATGGATGAAATCAATGGACAATGTCGACGTGAAAAAAGGGAGCGACCAACGCAAGACGTAAAGGGCGGGTCAGATGGCGGAAGTAGAGCAGAAAGATCGAGATACGGTAAATGTGGGGCACATATAGAAAAAATAGATGCATTTCATTAGGGGCGGTGGCATGATGGCAAGAGAGCTAGCTGGCAAAGAACTGGAGGAGGCAGAAAAAATATGTGGATACATATACACGTATATATAAATATATATATATATATATATATATATATATATATTAAAAAATTATATATTTGAATATGGCATATCATAATAGGCTGTACATGGTTTGGGGCTGATAATAGGAATGGAACAAAAACCACAGAAAACCGAATTTCCCTAACTGTCCGTTATGAGAGAGGAAATTAAAACACTTAAACAAAGAGTGAAGATGAGGAAGGAAAAGCCACTTTCGATAAACTCTCTGAACTCACCGAATCTTTTCTCTATGCACTGTCCCCTTCGACGCATGAGCTGACGTGACGCTCCCCCAGGAGAGTCCTTCGACCTCCATTCCACTTGTTGTTTGCACCCAACTAATAGTGAGGTTCGAATGACTGTCCACACAAGTGTTCACCCAAATCAATGACCAACCCGCGCACAAATCAGCAAAAATGATTAGATGAAGATCCATGCGCTCTATGTTCTTCTCACCTTTCTCACCGAACAAACAGTCGACTAAAATTTTTACAAAATTCGAATAACGAGCTGCTGCTTAAACACGGACGTGAACCAATGAATAAAAATAAATGTTCTCCTGAGGCTCGTGTGAAGTTTGTGGTTGGGTGGTATCAAGTAGGCTTTGTCCACACACTCCACGGATTAACGGCGTCGATACTGTTTCGCATCTCCGAGGACAGAAAAATTGCAATCTTCAAATAGATTCTTAGAGTGACTGAGTCTTGATTGCTCTTGAAATTAAAGTGCCCCCTAGCAGCTCATCTTGATTCAGCACCAGGAAGGAATAGCCACTTCCGGCGAACGGGCTGAATTCAGTGGACCTTCCCCTGTAAACAATCCTCGATGAAGTTTTGGTGCCGTAACAGTGAGCACATCCCATTTCACTCCGGTCAGCCAATTTTTACGAGTGACTCATGGGATCCGCCAATGCAACGGTTGGCCGTTTTGTCCCATATTATAAAACAACCGCAGAAATGTTGCCATTTTCCCATCGGTGGGGTTGCGGCTTTTTTCTATGAAAAAGGAATGTGAGAAAGAATTGCTCGGAATGATTTCAACACTCGGCTGAGTGAATACTGACCGCTTCCTTCTGACAAGACCAGAGCCCTTCGGGCCGACTAACACACCAGCCACCTCGCAAAGTCTGACGAGTCATGTGCTCGTTAGTCTAGCTCCTTCAAAACGCCTTGCTACCACTGACGAAGTTTTGACGCGTGGAACAACAACTGAAGGGCACCTGAAGAGCCTGGAAGTAGTCTTAGAGAGAACTAGAGAAGCAGGTCCAAATTTATTGCTCTCAGAATGAGAGATTTTCACCCAGGAGGTGATCATTTTGTAGCACATATTATCTCGGTAAGCAACGAAGGCGGACCCTGATAAATTCGACCGAGTCCTGAAGTGGCCCAATCCTAAATCCGTTCCTGAACTGCGAAATTTTCTTGGCTTTTAGCCTTATTGTGGGTGATTCATTAAAAACTGCACAACACGCCGCTCCGTTGAGCACACTGCTTTAGCTACTGCCACCTTCGTTCACATTTTTAACATGTTCATCTTCTAACTGGACGCTGATTGCCAAGTGCGGTCTCCATTTGGCCTCTTCTCTTGTGCATTCCCTCACGCTCACTCTCAGATACACTCTAAATATGGTCTCTTAATATCCTTCTCGTTCTCACGGGTAGCGGAGAACTCCTTTCCGATCAACACATTCTTACAGCTCTGAGCATCAGAGGATGGTCCACGTAGTACGAAGAACTGAAGAACACGTTTATCAGGGAAACCGCGAGGTATGGTTTATTGATCAATAATTAGTGAGTCCAAAGTGCCCACCAGATTACGCGGGTTTCTTTGATTTTCCACTGTTCAGGGTCCAGTCTACCTACCTTCCTGATTGTCTCAGCGTTTACCCTTATGTTGACGTTTTCGGTTGGGTCCCCAAATCGATTCTTTCATTATGTTTTCCCTGGCTCCCAGTTGGTCGTGATTATTTTTTCGATTTTGTTGCCACACCGGTCGTTGATTTCCTTTCTCTTCCTTATTTGGCAAAGTATTCGGTATGCCTGCTAAGCGGAAACCTCTCCCGGACCACCCTGTTGGGGCGGCCACACTGCAAGTACAAGCATTCACCCCTGCTGATCCAGAACTGGTTCACCCCGATCGAATTGGAATTCGAAAACTGACGTATAACCAATGAGGCCAGTCGTTCCAGTTGGGTAGCAGACTGTCGGAGGTCGCAGTGTAAGGGACGCAATAGTATCCCTCCGAAGCTGCGAGGCTTCAAAGTAGGCCATCGTTGCCCGCACGACCCCAACGCATGACCAACATATGTAACAGCACCAAGGCGTTGAGCTTAGAAGTATGACCTTCCTCAAGCTGCTACTTGGGATGCAGCTCATGGGGGAGGGCCCACAGTGTTCGAGGTTCAGCTCTTGGAGGAGCTTTCGCTGCAGCGTTTGTCCCACAACACTCCGGTTTTACCAACTGCCGCACGTAGGTGCTCGATGGGAGGAGCCGCAGCGGTAGCTGATGACATTACGTCGCGATGCAACCCTGCTGTCACGGAAGTAACCAGGCCCCTCGTCACAAAGGTGTCTGCCTTGCCAACATCCAAAGATATCGCTTCGGTTTTTCCTACACTGGTGCAGGCCTGCGACGCCTAGCAGTGAGCAGAGCTGGGCCACGAGAGGGGTACCGCGCAAGCTCACCTAGGGGGCGTGGTTTGTCTCTGCGACGAAATTCCGGCCCTTCGAAAGAGGGATATTTTAAACAATACAATTGCTTCGGTGGGCGGGCCAAACGATGCGAACAGGGGTGTAAGTTCACCGGTGCTCATCAAGGAAACTAATACCCCGGTCAGTGGCGGTGACCTATGAAGTCGAATATCAGGTCAGCTGTTACCTTCTGGACGTTGGGGATATGGCTTCAAATGATGTATTCCTTGGAGACACCAGTGACAAGGTGAGTGTTACCCCCGGGCCGGGAGACGACAATGGTAGGCGACCGGTCAAAGCACTGCATTTCATGGGTTTACAAGTCCTGGAATCAAGGCGACGAGCAAGCCCGGCAGCTCTCGTTTCTTATGGCCCAAAGCTTTTCATTAAAGGGTATGTAGTTGCATGGCGGACCAACGCCCCAAGGTCCAAAACCGCATCGTCAAACACGGTGCAAAATACCTTTGAGCTACAAGTAACCAAATGTACAACGGGTTCCGAAATCAGAGGGCGATTACCCATGAAGTTCTACGATACCGGGTTGTTGAATGAACAATGACACAAAACAGATACAAACCTCGATTATGCGATTACAAGGACTCAAAAAAGTGAACCGAATTGCGGCATGCGAGAGAGGAGAACGTGCGTCACGCAGACCCAGAACAGGGATGTGGGAAAGCAGAGCGCTGGACGCGAACAGACAAGCGTTGGTTCATAAAAACATGCAGTGCATGAAACAAGTCAATAGTGTAAATAAGTGAGTGGCGGTAAGAAAAAGATGGAGCTGCGGTGTTTTGGGGGGATTTTCCGCGACCGGTCCCCACACCGCTTACCGAAGTCCTCCCGAATCTTATCGGGGTCAAGGGTTTGGCATAGAGCAATGATTCTTCCTATTTACCCAGAGCCGGCTGTCACTGCGCGCACCCAGTACCTCGTCGTCAACGTTCTACTCACGATTGCACCTGACGCGTTGGCCACATCGACGCGAGGTCACTCTGCGTCGTCCATGAGAACGGCTGATCAATGGTGGACGTGAAGGGGAAACATAGGTGCTGCCCTCCGGAGAGCCTTTGCTCCCCGGCCGCTTATGTTTTTGTGAGTGGGTGTGTGCGTGTGGGTTTAAAGGATGAGGTCGCCCTCTGGTATACGGGCAAATAGCAACAACTATCGCTTACGGGAGATATCCTCCATAGTTTCCGTGATGCACGGGGAACAATCGGCCCTGCGGCGTGTTTCGATGGAGGTCATGAGGTATGAACGTGTATTATGCAAGTGTGATTGGTGTGTGTCTGGGTGCATGATAGAACCACTGTAACGTACATGCGCGGGAATCCTCCCCAGCCGTTGTCATATACTTGTATTGTTGAGACCGCGCTCCTCATTTTACTGACTCTGGAACAAGTACAACATGCATCGATCACTACACTCCAACATTTGTTTATATTTTGCTCACTTGAAGTGGCATAATTTTGACTTGAACTTAGACTGCCATGACGGTGGTACCTGACATTGACATTTGTTGAACTCTGGTCCTCGTTTTTAGACATTGTGGCGGCACAGTTGAGGTTTGTGTATGTTTATATGCGTATAACTTGTTAATCCTGCACAGTAGAAACTACGAATCAATCTTGTTCTAGTTTTGGGATTCGTTTCTAATTGGCTACGCTTTGCTCACAGTTGGAGAAGAGCGAGGAATAGTCTACTGGGTTTCCGCGTTATCGGCTTCTCCGTCTTGACTCTAGAGGAGGCTGATGCTGCGTACTTCGCGGATTTGCCTTTATTGGCGGTCATCACTTTAACTGTTGTTATCATTTCGTCAGAGCTTTCGATGGTTGCCATAACCAAGTCCAAAGGCCAGATGCTGAAATGGGCGTGTTCGTCGGCGATCATCATCACGTCCCTAACCTTGAATGGTCTTGCTTTGATCAGCCACTTCTGTCGAGCTTGCAGAGCCGGTAGGTACTCCCGCAGCCATTGCCCCCCCCCCCGAAACCTTGGCAAGATAGTTTGCCCGGTTCCATCCGTGGTGGTAGCTCCCACGAAGTTTTACCCGTCACTGGAAACCCTCGTTCGACCTTAGCGCCAATGGGTCGTTTGGATGCATCGGAAAAGGCATGTAGTTCTTCTGTCTGTGTTGCATGACCAGGAGTCGAGTATCGTGGGAACCTTGTCCCTTAATTTCTTCAAGGTATTCGGAAATTCTTCCCAGTCCAGCCGGTCTTCTCGGTCCAGTGACTGGTCCCAATCGACTTTCTTACGGCACAGCCACTGCAGCAAGATCTTTCCAGGTAGCAGCCAGGGTGGGACAAAACCGAGCGGGTCGAGGAGACTAGAGACAGCGGATAGTATACCTCGACGGGTTACTGACAGCTCGGGAACGTTTAGCTTGAAAACATAGTCGTCCGTCTCCGCCCCCCACTGTATTTCTAAAGTGCGTCCGGTAGGGAGTGGAGAGCCGTCCAAATCTCTAACGCCTTCAACCCTCTCGTGGTACGGAATGACTTAAGGCACTTCTGAAATGTTCGACATCTATTTCGGTAAGTGGAAGCCGCCTTATTCTAGCAATCTTGTTAGGCCTCTGAACTGCGCCAGCGCCGAGTCTACATCATCGAATGAACCAAGATAACCGCCCACGCAGACGTTTCTGCCGGTGCTATCTACTACCGACCGGTGGACCAAGTCTCCTTGTTTGTTCGTCGATTCTCGAAATGCGTAGTTCGCACAAAAAGGTGATGATATGGCTCCGAAGGGGTGGACGATCATCCTGCAGTTTATCACTGCTTCGTCCCGGTTGTTCTCTCCCCACCACAGGAAACGCAACACATCTCGTTCTTCTACCGGTGTTTTACCTGGTGAGACAAGTCCCTGATATCGGCGGACAAGGCCACTCTACCCACTCCGAAACAGCACAAAACTCCGATCAGTAGTTCGGTCCAGTCAGGCCCTTGTAGTAGGCGATCGTTTAACAACCTGCCCTGGAACTTGGCCGCACAGTCGAAAACCACCGGCAGTTTTCGGGTTTCTTGGTGTTGATAACTGGGTGGTGAGGTAGATACCAGACCCCCTTCCGGCCGTCAGTGTTAGCAGGCACCCTTTAAATTCAGCCTAGAGCTTCGTTTCACTTCATTATCTGCATATCGCCCCCATAGATCCTGGTCTTGAACGAAGCTTTCTTTCAGTCGTACTAGTCTTTGCAGAGCATAGGTTCTGTTATCAACCCAAAGGTCAGCTTATGCGAGCCATAGAAGGGGAACCTTGAACCGTTCTCAAGGTCTGTAGTTCCTTGCCGCACCGTTTGCAAAGCAAAGTGATCCTCTCGAGACAACGATTGCTTTCCGTCTCCTATGCCGTGAAACTCCTTTTCATGCAGCCGCTGCAGATGATACTCTATGCGGTCCGTTTCGGCAGATAAGTAGTTCACGGAACCACGTACCCCTACTGGACCGTATGGTATCCATCCCGGAGCTGTGCGTACGGCATAAGGTGCCTGGCGGTTGCCCACTCTCTGGTCAAGTACCCAATGTGCCTCTAGCACGTCACAGCCGATGAGGAGGTCCACTTCGCCGTCTTCTCAGTCTTCAACGGTTATATCCTGCAGATGGGGCCACTTAGTCAAAGTTGCTTTCACTGACCTTGGTACCGCACGGGGAGGTCAGCTAACGTGTTACGAACGTTTGAGCAATGCGTAGCCAAATTCGCAACGGATCCCGAAATCAGAAGGCGATTATCCGTGATAATTCTACGATACTAGATTATTAAAATAAACAATGACATAAACAATATACAAACCTCAATAATACGATCACAAAGACTCAACAACGAGAAACCGAATAGCAGCGTGTGAGCAGACAGCACGTGCGTCACGCAGGTCCTGAGCAAGGATGTGCCAAAATAGCGCTCTGGGCGCGAACAAACAACAATTGGTCCAGAAAAACAACCAGTTCGTAAAGACAAATCAATAGTGTATGGAAATGAGTGATGTTGGGAAAAAAAACACTGAATCGCGAGGGAAAAAGGGGGATTTTCCACGACCGGCTGTTACACCGCCCACCAAAATCCTCCTGGATCCTTAGCAAAGTCAAAGGTTCGGTATAAAGGTACTGATTCTTCCTACCTGCCTAGGCCCTGCTGTCAGTGCGCGCGTCTAATGCTCGTCGTCGACGTTCTACTACTGGTCGCACCTAACCCATTGGCTACATAGACGTGAGGCTAGTCTACATCTTCCACAGGACCAAATGACCGATGGCGTGCGTGAATGGTCACATAGACGTTGTCCTCGTAAGGGGCCGTCCGGTCCTGGATGTACGCGCTTGAGTGTGTGTGTGTGTGCGTGCGTGTGTGTGCGTGCGTGTGTGTGCCTGCGTGTGTGTGTGTGTGCCGGGGTTACAATGAAATCACAGTTATGACTACACATCAAAGGAGGACTTTCTGCAATGTCAACAAAAGACCGCGTGGCAAGAAAACGAGTAAATGTAGCATGCATGTGTGACCTGAGCTCCACTACTTCCACATGTGCAAGGGGCATTCGGTAGCGTCAACAAAAGGCGAACAAAGAACACTGTCACATGTATGATGGGTTTACGGGATGTAGAGTGCGTCGTGCATGCGCGTATGTATCGGGATGTATAATGGAATCGCACTCATCACCACATATCGGAAAGAACCTTCTGTAATGTCAACGAAGGGACCGCGAGCACCTTAACGTGTTTGACGGAGATTGTGTGGTATATATGGTGTTTCTTTATCCACCTCGATTACTGGTGTGAAAAAGGTTTACTAGGCCACAGGGTTATCAGCTCCTCCGTCTTCGCTCTCGAGTAGGTTAATACTGCGTATGTCACGAATGAGCACTCCGTTAGCTGTCTTCACCTTCACCGTTCTTATCATTTCGTCGGTGCTTTTGATGGTTTCCGTAACTACTCCCAAAGACCAAGCGCTGAAATGTGCGCGTTCGTCGGCGATCATAACCACGTCCCCAACTTTGAATGGTCTTGTTTTGGCCATCCACTTCTGTCGAGTCTGCAAAGCCGGTAGGTACTCCCGTAGCCATCGCCTCCAGAAGACCTTGGCCAGATAGTTCGCTTGCTTCCACCCATGGAGGTAGCTCCCACGAAGGTTTACCGGCCCTTGGAAACCCTCGTTCGACCTTAGCGTCAATAAGTCGTTTGGGGTGAGCGCCAGGTGGGTGGAGTCGCCGTTCAATACTGGAACCAGGGGGCGGTTGTTCAGGATTCGCTCTACCTCAGTCATGACGGTGTTCAGCGTCTCGTCGTCGGGCGGCTGCTGCTCCATGATTGACAGCAATATCCGTCTGGCGGACCGGATCATGCGTTCTCATATGCCGCCTCGGTGACTGGCCTGTGGGGGGTTGAAATGCCAGCGTATGCCGTAGGCCACGGTTCGATTCTGCAGTTCGTCCCTGTTTATGTTCTTGTGCCAACGCTGCAATTCCCGTTGAGCGCCCACAAAGTTCGATCCATTATCTGAGTATATGTCGGCCGGTACGCCTCTTCGGTTGATAAATCTTTGCAAGGCCCGTAGAAACGAATCGGTCGTCATCGAATGTGCGACTTCTAGGTGCACCGCACGTGATTTCATGCACGTCATGATACATCCGTATCGCTTTTCTAATCTTTTCCCGCACTTGATCCACAAGGGCCCGAAATAGTCCAACCCGGTGTCACTGAACGGCCACCAGCCCGTAGTTACCCTGCATTCTGGTAGCGGGGCCATGAGTTGTTTGCCTGCTGTGGCATTGCGTCTCCTGCATTGCACACACCGTCGGATCACGCGTTTTACAGTCTCTCGTCCTCTCAACAACCAAAGACGCTTTAGGATGACGCTCGTCACGTGACTTTCCCCGGCATGTCCCTCTACGGCGTGGACGTGTTGAATCATTAGCTCTACTACAGGTTGTCTCGCAGGCAGCAGTATAGGATACTTTGTGTCGAAGTTCAGGTGGGCGTTGGTCAGCCTACCATCCACCCGCAGCAGTCCGTTGATGATTTTGGGGTTTAAACGCTTCAGCTCGCCTCCTGGAGATGGCATGTCTTCATTGGTCAGCCCCACTTCTTCCGCCCTCTTGAGTTCTCGGGCGGAAGCCTCGCGTTGTCTCATTCTGAAAATATCGTACTCTGCCGCTTGTAGCTCATCGGGACCTATCGGGCCGACCGGTATCCGACCTGAGGGCCGTAGCCCTTTCATGACTAGTAAACTTATCTTGAACCTGGTTAACCAAACTAGCGAACGAAGCGTCTTCATCCAGGAAGAAAACCTGACCAGTCGCGATAAAATGGGCGACGCTTCGACGACGTTGGTTGCTATCACTACGCCTTTGATCTCCAGTTCCAATTCCGTAGGGGGTTTTAATTCGAACACGGGCCAGTCCTGTTTGGGCAATTGCAGGAAGTTCGGCCCTCTCGTCCACGTGTCCAGTTGCCTGAAGTTGTTCGCACCTCGAGAGCACAGGTCGGCCGGATTATCGCCAGACCTGACATGACTCCACTGGTGCGTGGCCGATTCATCGTGGATAATCGTGAGCCGGTTAGCAACGAAAGTACTAAACCGGCTCCGTACGTTGTTAATGTAGTAAAGTACTATCGTTGAATCCGTCCAGAAGCTCACCGACCAAATGTAGAGATCGAAACATCTCTTCACAGCTTGCACCACCCTGACTGCCAACACGGCTGCGCTGAGTTCGAGGCGTGGGATTGAGACCGACTTCAGTGGGGCAACGCGGGCTTTGGCGAACAGGATCCTCGTGGTATATTGTCCATCTCCTGCGCACCATCGTCCGTACACCACAGCTCCATAACCGACTTCGGATGCATCGGAAAAGGCATGTAGTTCTCCAGTCCGTGTCGTATGGCCAGGGGTCAAACATCGTGGTATTCTTATGTCCCCTGATTTCTTCAAGGTGTTCAAAAATTCCTCCCAGTCCAGCCGGTCCCCTCGGTCCAGTGACTGGTCCCAATCAACTTTCTTACGGCACAGCCGCTGCAGCAAGATCTTTCCGGGTAGCAGCCATGGTGAGACGAAACCGAGCGGGTCGAACAAACTTGAGACGGCAGATAGTATGCCACGACGGGTTATTGGCAGCTCGGGAACGATCAGTTCGAAAACAAAATCGTCCGTTTCCGCGTCCCATTGTATCCCTAAAGTGCGCTCGATAGGAAGTGGGGAGCCGTCCAAATCTCTTACCCTTTCGACCTTTTCGTGATACGGGATGACCTTCAGCACTTCCGAAGCGTTCGACATCCATTTAGTTAGATGGAAGCCACCCTCTTCCAGCAATCTCGTCAGACCCCTGAACTGCTCTAGAGCTGATTCCACATCATCGAATGACCCAAGGTAGTCGTCGACGTAGAAGTTCCTGCTGACGCTTTCTACCACCGTCCGATGTACCAGATCGCCATGTTTGTTCGCTGATTCTCGGAGGGCGTAGTTGGCACAAAATGGTGACGATATGGCTCCGAAGGGGTGGACGGTCATTCTATAATTCACCACTGCGTTGTCCCGGTCGCTCCCTTCCCACCACAGGAAACGCAAAGCATCTCGTTCTCCTACCGGAATCTTCACCTGATGGAACATTTCCCTAATGTTCGCAGACGAAGCCACTTTACCCACTCTGAAACGGCACAGAACATCGATCAGTGGTGTGGTCCAGTCAGGCCCCTGTAGTAGGCGATCGTTTAACGACTTGCCCTGGAACTTGGCCACACAGTCGAAAACCACGCGCAGTTTATTGGGTTTTCTGGGGTTGATAACCGGATGGTGAGGCAGATACCAGATACCCCTTTTGCTGTCGGTGTTAACAGGCACCCTTTCAACGTAACCGAGGTCCTCGTTTCGCTTCATCAAATCCGCGTATCGTTCCCACAGATTTTGATCTCGAATGAAGCGTTCTTTTAGTCGTAGTAATCGTTGGAGAACATAATTTCTGTTGTCAGTCCACGGGTCGACCGGTGTGCGCCATGGGAGGGGAACCTCGAACTGTTTTTTGAGGCCTCTAGAGCCTTGCCGCACCGTTTGTAGAGCGAAGTGATCCTCTTGAGACAACGTCGGTCTTTCGTCCCCAATGTCATGAAACTCCTTTCCATAAAGCCGTTGCAGATGATACTCTATGCGGTCCGTTTCGGCGGATAAGTAATTCACGGAACCGCGTACCCCTACTGGACCGTATAACATCCATCCCAGAGCCGTGCGTACGGCATAAGGTGCCTGGCGGTCGCCCACTCTTTGGTCAAGCACCCAATGCGCCTCTGGCACGTCGCATCTGATGAGGAGATCCACCTCATCATCTTCCCAGTCTACGACGGTTACATCCTGCAGGTGGGGCCATCGAGTCAAGATTGCGTTCACCGACCTTGGTGCTCGCATGGGAAGATCCGCTAACGTGAATGCCTCCGTTGGTTCAATTTCCTCGTTAGTGTCTAGAGAGATGAGTTGCAGCCTTAATCTACCGGCAGTCATTACCTGTGTTCCGCCCACCGTGCTCACTGCTAACGACGTCGCACCTTTAGCCAGTTGGTGTTTGTCGGCAAACCGCTCTTTCACTAAAGTGGTGTCGGATCCACTATCAACGAAAGCCAACGCCTTGACTATCCCAGTCGGAGTCACTACTCCCACGGCCACTACGCCTAAACGTACCGGTTTACTGGCAGATTGTGAAGTTGAACAGATCACGCTGGGCTTGGCACTCGCCTCGGATATGGTTATTCTCGCCTGATGCAGCAGCCGATGGTGTCTGCCCGTGCAGCCCTCGTAACCACATCGATTCCTTGTTCTACAGGCTGCTGCCCGGTGCGTGGTGTTGAGACAGATGAAACATGCTCCTGCCATCCTCGCCATTCCCCACCGTTCGTCTATTGTGGCATTGCCGAACTTGGGGCATTCTGGTAGGCCATGGCTAGTACCACAGGATCTGCAATTTGGTTTCGCCGTAGCATCTCGTGAAATGACGTGTGTGTTGGTCCTAGGCTGGTACTTTGGATATTCCCGTACAGGGGTTTGGACTTGGCTAGTACCGGGCTTGTTTGCTTGGTTGCTGTCCCGGATGAGTCGGCCGAATCTGCTGTCAGCTATCTTCGTTTGCCTGTCTAAGTATTCAGTCAGGTCTTCGAAGTTGGCTTCTCTGTCGCCTCGGCTTATCCGTTCAGCTTCTTCCGCCCACCGACCCTGTAGTTCGGGAGAGAGGTGGCGGACTATGCCTTCCAAAGTGTGCATGGCGTCTAGGTCAGCTCTGTAACCTAAATGGTCGAGGGCTATTGAGCAGTTCTGCATCTTGATCACCAGGTCGGCCATGGTGTAGACGTCGCCCTTGGTTTTCTTTGCCTCTGCCATCACGCCCTCTATTAGGTTACGGGCTACTTTGAAAGGTTGGCCAAACAAGTCCCTCAGAATCTTTCTTGCCCTAGTGTAGCCTTGTTCTGGATCGAGCATGGTGCATCCGTCGATAGCTTCTCGCGCTCGGCCTCGGCAGTAGTGAGTAGGGTAAAGGGTCGGTTACCTTGTTTTCAACGAACGTCTCGAACTGTTTGACAAACTTGCAATATTGCTCAGCTCGCCCGTCGAAAACCGTTAACTCCACTCTAGGCAGATCGATCGATGGTGGTTTGTAGTCGGCGACCTGCGTGGGGTTCCCTACCTTATTGCACTCTAACCTATCGGAAGTGTCGAAGTCACTGGTCCTATACTCTCGCTGTTTCTGTGTACACTTCTCTGCTTCATGCGCCTGTAGTCTAGCTGAAAGTAACTGTTGCTCTAGTTCTATTATTCTCAGCTTATATAAATCAACGTCCTTACGATCAATATTGCTTTCAATAACACATGAGCTAGCACTGACAGGACTAGGCGATCTAGCATTAACTAAAGAATCATAAGTACCCAAAACCTCCCCAGAGACTTGCCGTATTACTTCCTGTCCGGGTTCGACTGCCTTTGATCCTTTCCTTGGCATTTTGCGTGAATTTTCCCCGTTCCAAATAGATCTATTGAGTATTGTTACGAACGTTTGAGCAATGCGTAGCCAAATTCGCAACGGATCCCGAAATCAGAAGGCGATTATCCGTGATAATTCTACGATACTAGATTATTAAAATAAACAATGACATAAACAATATACAAACCTCAATAATACGATCACAAAGACTCAACAACGAGAAACCGAATAGCAGCGTGTGAGCAGACAGCACGTGCGTCACGCAGGTCCTGAGCAAGGATGTGCCAAAATAGCGCTCTGGGCGCGAACAAACAACAATTGGTCCAGAAAAACAACCAGTTCGTAAAGACAAGTCAATAGTGTATGGAAATGAGTGATGTTGGGAAAAAAAACACTGAATCGCGAGGGAAAAAGGGGGATTTTCCACGACCGGCTGTTACAAACGTGAATGCCTCTGTTAACTCAGTTTCCTCGTAAGTGTCCAAAGAGACAAGCTGTAACCTCAACCGGCAGTTGGCCACTACTAGTGTTCCGCCCACCGTGCTCACTGCTAACGACGTTGTACTTTTAGCGAGCCGGTGTTTGCCGGCAAACCGCTCTTTCACTAGGTTAGTGTCAGATCCACTGTCGACAAAAGCCAAAGCTTCGACCACTCATGTTGGAGTCACCACTCCGACGGCAACTTCTCCTAAACTTACCGGTTTACTGGCAGACCGCAAAGCTGAACAAATCATACTGGGCTTGGTGGTAATCTCTGGTGTAGTTTCTCTCGTCTGATGTACCAATCGATGGTGTCTGCCCGCGCAAACCTCGTGACCACATCTGGTCCTTGTTTGACAAGCTTTCCCCCGGCGCGTGGTGATGAGGCATATGAAGCACACTCCTGTAGTCCTCGCCATTCCCCAACGCCCGTCTATTATGGCTTTGACGAACTTGTGACATTCTAGCAGCCCGTGGATAGCACCACAGGACCTGCAACTTGGATGGGTTAGAGCCTCGCGTGGAATGGAGTGTGAATTGGTCCAAGGTTAATATTTGGGCTGTTCCCGGGCAGTGGTTTGAACCTGACCAGTACCAGACTACTTTGCTCGGTTGCTGCTCCGGATAAGTCGGCCGAACCTGCTGTCGGCTATCTTGGTTTGCCTTCCAAGTATTCGGTCAGGTCTTCAAAGTGAGCCCCAAGGCCGCCTCGGCTTATACTTCCCGCCCATTCCGCCCACCGATCCCGTAATTCGGGAGAGAGATGACGGAGTATGCCCTCCAAGATTTGCGTGGTATCGAGGTCAACCCTGTAACCTGTAATCCAGGGCTATTGAAGATTTATACATCTTGGTCACTAGGTCGGCCGTTGCGTAGTCCTCGCCCTTGGTTCTTTTGGTCTCTACCATCACGCCCTCTATTAGATTACGGGCTGCCTTGAATGGATGTCCGAACCGGTCCCTCGAAATCTTCCTTGATGGCGTGTAGCTCTGTTCCGGGTCCAGCATGGTGCACCCATCGATAGCATCCCTTGCTCAGCCTCGCCAGTAATGAGTCAGGTAGAGAGGCCTTTACCCACGGTCGGTTATCTTGTTTCCGACGAATGTTTTGAACTGCCTGATGAACTTGCAGCAATGTTCAGATCGGCCGTCGAAAAACGTCAGTTCTACTCTCGGCAGATCGATCTTTGGTGACATCTATGTTTTACTTCCGCCGACCAGCGCAGAGTTTCCTATTTTAATTTGACCTGATCTGTCAGATAGGCCGTAGTCGTTGGTTTTCTGCTCACGCTCATTCTGTCTACTCTTCTGTTCTGCTTTCTGTGTCTGTTGCCTAACCGATAACAATCTTTGTTCTAGGTCTGATATCCTTAGCTTAAAAAGGTCGACATTCCTGCAATCCACAGTACCCTCAGTATTACGTGAGCTAGCACTGACAGGACTAGGTGACCTAGCATTAACTAAGGAATCAGAAGTACCAAAAACCTCCCCATTGACCTGCTGCATTACTTCCTGTCCAGATTCCAATTGCTTCGATCCTTTTCCCGTCATGTTGCTTATTTCCTTACTTCAAACTGATCAATTGAGTATCGTAAAACACCTTTGAGCAACAAGTAACCAAATGTACAACGGGTTCCGAAATCAGAGGGCGATTACCCATGAAGTTCTACGATACCGGGTTGTTGAATGAACAATGACACAAAACAGATACAAACCTCGATTATGCGATTACAAGGACTCAAAAAAGTGAACCGAATTGCGGCATGCGAGAGAGGAGAACGTGCGTCACGCAGACCCAGAACAGGGATGTGGGAAAGCAGAGCGCTGGACGCGAACAGACAAGCGTTGGTTCATAAAAACATGCAGTGCATGAAACAAGTCAATAGTGTAAATAAGTGAGTGGCGGTAAGAAAAAGATGGAGCTGCGGTGTTTTGGGGGGATTTTCCACGACCGGTCGGTACACTCAGGAGTGCATATTCCGATGTCTACCTATTCATTTACGGAGCCGATGGGCAGAAAAAGCTGACAAAACATTTATGCTTGGGAGAGGGTCCACGCTCGACGATTCGACGGAGTTCACGTGTCGTCCGGTCGGCATTGCTGACAACCGATTAAGACAAATAGTACGCGAGAAACGCAGGCTGTCGCGAACGGCATCATCAACGACTCAAACTCTAGGGACTGGCTGTAACTGAATGTGGTCTCTGGCTACCATACATAAGATTAGTCTGGAGCCCTAGAGGGCAACTGAATGCAAGGTATGCTACTCACTGTATCGGTTACCAGATTGTCCGACCTTTCATGGAATGAGTTTACCTGATCGGTGCTCCGCAGCAAAGGGGATTGGCTCATGCTTTGTGTGTTTAAACAAATCTGATCTAGCCTCTGGGTGCCGCTTCAGAGTGAAGTGTGACCAGGACGGACCCTAGAGTGATCATCGCCCGTTACTACACGGCACCCTTAACAATAGACCTACTCAGACGGATGAACCCGGGATTGTCCTTTCAACGGAACATGATGATTTCAACCAAGTGGGATTAGGCATCTTACCGGTCGGCATCGTGATGCCTAAATAATTGAGGAGGGTCATGGCCTTCTTGGACACGGGGTCGGACAGTTTGCTGATTACTCGCGGGCTTATAGGGGGCTGTGAACTGGTCAGTGAGCCCACATCTCTCACGATCAGCCCAATTGCAAAGGGCCATGGTAAAAAGCGATGGGAATGACCCCGCGGTAAACATCTACAACTGGTGGTGCGACTGTATACATCAAGAAATCATTTGCAATTCACAGCTTGCCAATAAGACCCATCGACCCTATCAGATCAACGCCAAGAGAGGGCATCAGCTCAAGGACAGAGACTTTGAAGAAGTGTCCGGCCCCCCACGTTGATATGCTGAATGAATGAAATGTACCAGAGGCGCATCGGGTGCTTGAACAGAGCGTAGGCAGTCGAATGGAACCATTCGCTACGCGAGCCATACTTGGCTGGACACTTCTCTGTCCTCTGACGAAGGAAGTTCAAGAATCGGCATAAGTAAATTGCTCAGCGATTGCTGAGAAAAGCGTCTACGTGGAACACAATAAAAGATTTACGTCAGAAAGGTGAAGTTCACATGAAGGATTAGTCGGTGCTTTCAGTGGTGGCCTGAGAGACAAAAGGTCACGATGGGCAACGCGAAGTTACTCTTCCATCGAACCACTCATCAAGAAATGGGGAAATGGCTCGTAGGCATTTTACATATATCGAAAAAGACCTGTTCGGGAGGTCCAGTTAAAGGTTGAACACCAGCAGATCACACAAAGCAGTTTGTAATTTGCCGGCCCGGTGCCAGCGTACGATATCTAGGCGGAAAAACAAAATACTCATTGTCAACTCAATGATTATTGAGCTGGGGTCAGTATCCATAAATGAACTGGAAATGACTGCTTTGTTACTGGGTTTTAAGGTAGTAACTAATCTGAAGGAGAACTTTACAACCATCAAAATAGCATCGCATATTGGACAAATACTACAATCGTGCCACATTACGGGAAAGGGAGGAAACGGAGAGTGTTCGAAACATCAGAGGGTAAATTCACTCGTTGCAGGAAACAGCAATGCAAACGGTGATGATTCGAGCTCGAAACTACTTTCAAAGGAAAAAATAGTTTCCCGATTGCCTCGAGCCGATTTATTTGGCGCTTTATTCCATTTTAAGTCTCACAATTGTTCAACTCGACCCATTTTTTTTGAGCAATTACAAAATATACTGAGTTCCAGTTTTCTACACAACGTGCACAGAGGTGAGAAGAGAAAACTCACCAAGATTTCACCAGAACAGTTCAAGTAAGGCTTAGTAGCTGAAATCTTCTTGTGAAATTATTTTGGCATTTGGAGGAGAACAATTGTTTACATTTTATGGAGCATCGTTTGTCACAAATTTTGCCCACAAAATACTCTAAAGTATTCCGATAGATGTCAGTATTCGATCAATTTACGTGTTCATGTATGTCCTAATGCTAATGGTCGTACACCCGTTTTCGGAGCCCATTTATAATGTCGAACGGATTTTCAGTTCTTTCAGACTATTTGGCGTAACAATTTCGTGCAATCCACTGTTTCTTGACCCTCCATTTTTACGCGATATCCTTTGCGCAGAACTGAACCGCGCTGTTTTTGCACTGTTATCGGCATAGTTTTTATTAGGTTATCTAGGATAATCCTTAAAACTACGGCCCTTGAGAGACTCTTATGAAAGAAAGAATCCAGTGAATTCTTCTGAATTCCGCTATTTCAGAAGACCCGGTGAATAGAGATAATTGCAAAAGTGACCCCTGAGCAGCCCTCAGGCTAGAAGCGAAAAGAAACATCGGTCTACATAAGACACCAATAGAATATTCCAGGACACTGTTTTGAATCATTCCCATAAAGCGACTTGAGCCACACACGCCGAAGAACGTCCCGACTATTCAGCCTTCTCCGTGACCCGCTAAATACGTCCGGCACAGTTTTTGCTAAGCTATCGAGGGGAATACCGAGAATCAAACTTTCTAGAGGATTTCCATAACTAAGAAAAATTCGGACACTTTTTCTCCGGACACTAGTCTTTGAGGCGACCTGTTGATAGAAGGGATCTGCAAAAGTGACCTCTGGACTGTCTCTCGGAGTAGGAGCAAAAAGAAACGGAAGTCGTTTTAAGACAACAGCAGTAGATTCCAAGATACCACCTCGGAAATCGTCTCAATAATGTATTTTGCGTACCAGTCGTCTGCATTAAATTGCATCTCAACCATTCAACATTGTTGTTAACTTGCGTAGTACATCCGTAAGCACCCTAACGGCAGTTTATGGCTTAAAAACTAGTACATATTTGATTCCGCGGATGGTGACCTCCCGTGACAAGAGCTGTCCTCCGGGCTCACACACATTAGCCTATTTCTGCACTGATCCCGCTGCTCCCGTATTGATTTCGAACTACATCACTTGCTACAACTTGTTCCAATTGGCCCCCACATCTTTTCCACCTTTTGTATGCCTCCCTCTCCTACCGGTCCACCGAAAATCGGTGTCGGCCACCGCCGTGGCAAGACCACTAAACTGCAAATGGCACCGGATGACTGTTCAGTTTTCCGGGTAGATAAACTTGGAGATATAATAGACAAACTACGGGAATAAGCAAAAATCTAAGCAATCTTCCCTCTTGAATCGACTCCGCCGATCTGCCCGTTGGTCGAATAACGCCTTTAGCCTTTTTGCCTGATCCAGCCGCACACCAGGCCTAAATCAACTTACTGCTGGCCACGAAAATTGTAGACACAATTTTCTTGGAATCCTTCAGAAGCAGAAAAAAGCACACAGTGCTATCTTGGTTGACTTCCCAGACCGAATATTTCTTCCAACAGCTAACATATGACCTTAGCTGCCCGCAACCTTGACCTACAACGATGCCACTGTGTTGGACTCCGCGAGACTTCCCGGAGCACCACCTGTCCACCGCCGTTCTAGCTTACAAATGAGCCTGCGGTCCAGGCCCCCAATGGCTGGAAGTGTTTAGTCTTGGCCAAAGCCAGCTTCAAATGTGCCAAGATATTCCCTAGCAGAACCTAACCGCAAAGCGGGGTTCACGAGAGCCAGGCCCGGCGGAACAATCCTGGTGTAAATGTGACAAGAAATCCACAGCAAAACTCCGATCCGCCTGCCACTAGTCGTCATCCGACGCCACCACCTATCGTAAATCACGATGCAACTGTAGATTCAGACAGCACGCTGACTTCCTCGCCACATGATCCCAATGGCTAACGCCCCAACTGTCGGAATAGCCCAAACAAATCCCTAGGGTGGAACAAGGGCCACAGCACCCAAGAAACTGATAAGGGTTCCTTCGAAACATCTACCAGGGGCCCATGTTCCTTACAAGTCTGGATGATCCCAGTTCATCCACTAAATCTACTTCCGGCTATTCAACCGTAACTACAACTCATTGCACCATCACACCGCTTCCCTCCACACCTATGCATCCTGATGCCTGGCACTCCTGGTAACGCAGCCCGGCCTCTGAGTCAGCCCACTGCACTCTCCGATTTTCCGCCGGAATGTATCTAGTTGTCACCCAGAGTACCACGGCTTACTATCCCGCCAGCACAGATTCACCCTCAGAAATTCACACTTCGCCTCCCGGAGATCAAGTCCTATCAATGTGAGGCACATGCAAACAATGGAAAAATGGCACGGTCAAACGAAATTTTACCAGCTTCTTGCGTAGCTCTGACTACTTTTTTTGATCTCGGCTAACTGCATTTTCATTTCCACCCCCCTTTGATCCCCTCTACCCCCTCTACTCACCGCTCCATTAGATTTCTGTCCGCCACACCATCCACTCTATATCCCGACCATTATCCAGTCAGTCCCAAGGAATCATTTCCGAGCCTCATCCAACTTCCGACCCCCAAAGGACTAAAGCACTTCTCTTTGCCCGGCGTTGCTTCCCAATCGTGGTCGCATTTTTCCAGACAGCTCCTTCCAAAAATGCGGGGCGGCAAGTTCTAATATGCGGATTGGTCATGGGTGCCGGTGTGATTGGTGCTTGATGGCGTTGGGCATGAGGAGAGAAAACGAGGAGGGAATTAACAGAACGACAGACAATGGGGTATAAGAATGTTAAAAATGGGCATTTTGAGCAGAGGGTAATACCACTTACATATAGAATAGAAGCCGGCAATGACGGCAGGTGGAAGAAGAGATATTGGCGAGTGTCGGCGGAGAAAAGTGGTTGGGTTGATAGTGACTCAATGCATTGAAATTTGATGTAGAGAGAGGCGACAGAAGGAAGGACGGAACGGAAAGATGTGCGTACCGTGGTAGAGCGACAGAAATGGAAAGTGGTAACAGATGATTAGAACTATAGGTGAAAAAACTGTGGCGGAAAAATGACGAGGAGCGTGCAACTTTCAACCGACAGTATTGGGCGCGGTAGCCAAAGGAAAGTTAGAGTGTGCTATCCGCAACCGGTCCTAGTGGGTGGGACTGGCCGTGCGCTGGGCATCAAACCTGAAAATCACTTCGAAGTGAACACAGGCGGTGTGACTCACCGGCGTAACTGCCCTCGCAAATCGTCGCGGACGGCCTGTACGCCCGATGTGCGCCGGCCATAGCGGCGGATCTGACAGCGCCCCGCACCGTTGGGAGGGGCACGAGTGGCCATTGATAATCTTACAGGGGACAAAACGACCGTGATAGGGGTGTGTGATCCAGGACCAATTGGCCAAGACATGAGACCATGGACAGGAGAGCTAACGGGAACAGCGAGTGGTAGACGACCGTGTAGCAATATTATCCAGGTGCACCTGCCAGGGAGGTGGTAAGTACAGTGCCCGAAGTGCTTGGCTGTCATCAAGGACCATTGGAATGGGAAAAGGGATAAAGAAGCGCAGTCTGGGTGTGCTTCAGCTGAGGAGCGACAGGTACTGAGGAAAGAAAGAAAGATGAAAATGAAGGATAACAGATGAATGTGGGTGAACAACAGGGTTATCTTATGAAGGCAGGAGATAAGTTTGCTATGGATCAGGGATGGCAATGGCCGTAGGTCGCAGCACTAAAGAGAGGAGTGTTGGGAAGGGAGTATACCTATCTACCTGTGTCGCAGAAGTAGAACGGTTACAGTATGAGGCTTCTTTCAAAGGCCAGGTCGGCGGAGACGAGCTCGCTGGTGAGCAATATAACACTGGGAACTGTTAAGAATAGCGCATGTGCGCGCCTAAATGCGAACAGTGAGGAGGCACTGGGTAAGCTAAGGAGGAGCTTATTCCAGATTTTGAAATGGACTGACAGAAAGAATCGGGACTTCAGACTGAGATTAGATTGAAGGACGGGGAGAGAGAAGGCACGGCGTCGGACGGGGTAGGAGCAGGGGGCAGCGAATGAGATTGGACAGGGGGTGTAGGCCTGGACATGGATTAGCTTAAAGAGGAAAACCAGGTTGAGCCTCAAGCGACGAATCCGCAGGGGCTCAACATGTAGGAGCTAATAGCGCTGGCGGCATGTTAGTGCTATGGATCCACCCTACAGCCTTTTGGTGAAAGTACGCTGAACGTTCTCGAGGGATACAATAGAGAAACGTGGCCAGAGGCTGGAGGTAATGGGACAGCATTCTAGGACCTGTCTCACACGTGAGAGATACATGGAAAGGCCACTGGTTCGAAGTAAGGAACAACGACGAATCAGGCCTAGGGTTCGCTTAACTTTAGCGCTTTGGAACAATGCCTGTTCTGATAAGTCGAAAGGAACAAGAGTAGCGTACACCAAGATCGGTAGCCATGAGGTGTATAGGGATGGGCAGGCCGTCCAGACAAATTTGGCCGGGTGGTACAGTGCACTTTTACGGTAGAAGGGAGCTTTACTCCGCAGAGAATTTCACGAACCACGAGAAGCGCCTAATTTGGAGAACGAGTAAGTCACGCGATATGTTGCACAGGGTCGCGGATAGGTCATTAGGGACGAAGGAGTACACTATTTTTATATCGTCGGCAAAGAGGAAAGGAGTGCCGTATCGAATAGAAGATAAAATGTCTGATATAAATAAGGACTAGTAATGGACCTGGGACACTGCCTTGGATGACGCCGCTAGTACTTGGTCTGGCGGAAGATAAGTGGCCGTCAACGAGCACAGCCTGTGATCTGTGAGAGAGATAAGAAGATAGCCAGGAGAGGAGAGGGTCAGTAATACAAGGTGACCGGATTTTGGCTAACAGGCGCATGTGGGGAACACGGTCAAAGGCCTTACACATGTCGAGATACAGGACGATTACAGAATTGCCGGTGTTTGCAGCAGACGGCAGGACATTGAGAAAGTTAGGCTGACAGGAAGAGCAGGAACGGGCGTTCAAGAAACCATTCTGACCAGAGTTCAGCAGGTTGTTGGATAAGAGGTACTGAAAAATTTTTTTTATAGTTCTCTCCATGATTTTGCAGACTACTGGGGTGTAGTTAATGGGCCGGTGGTTATATGGGTCGTGTAGTGCACCCCTTTTGAAGCGCGGAGTTATAACAGGTTTTTCTTTAAAGGGGCGAAGTTGCGAAGCATGCCCGTTCATTACTGGAAAAAACTAAAACCATTCGCGCCATTGCTCTCACCTCCGACTTTGACATTATCACTGCAACCTAAACTTTGCTAACAGATTCTGTCCCGTTAGACCTAGTCTTCCTGGTTGGCTACGGGATGTTCCGAAGGAATAGATCTCCTCTTAGTGGAGGTTGTTTAGTCTTTGTCAAAAAAGCCCTGCCGGCTTTTCAAATCTCACACGAAACTTTGGAGGCCAGTCAAGGTTCTCTGCGGTTAATGATCGCCCTATCTAACTCCTACCCTTTTATTGGTTGCGTCTATCGGCCGCAAGATTCCAAAACTATGGATCTTGTCAAGATCCATGATGCATTTGGCTACCTCTCATTGATGTTCTGTTCTTCGAAGCTCATCGCTGGGGACTTCAGTGCCCCTAACATTTGTTGGTATACTCTATCTGCTCCGTCCAACTTGCTGGATTAAATGTCATGCATCCGCGTAAGGCGCTGGATCCAACAGGTAACTGTGCCAACCAGAGGTGACAGCACCCTAGATCCATCGTCCACTATTGGTTTATGCGATGTTTCAGCTAGAGCTCTTGACCTCTTTTCATGAGGTGATCACAGAATGGTGTCCTTCACTTTCGCATTCCCTCAAAATTTTGATGAGTTCCGCCTGTAACTACCGGTCGTGGAAAATCCCCCTGAAACCCTTGGGATTCAGTGTTTTTCTTCACATCACTCACTTGCTTACACTATTGACGTGTCTTTACGAACTGTTTGTTTTTATGGACCAACTGTTGTTTGTTCGCGCCCAGGGCGCTACTTTATCACATCCTTGTTCTGGACCTGTACGACGCACGTGCTCCTTGTTCACAAGTTGCAATTTGGCTTCTCGTTTGTTGAGTTCTTGTGATCTCATTATTGAGGTTTGTATCTTTTTGGTGTCACTGTTCATGCAATAATCTAGTATCGTAGAATATCACGGATAATCGACTTTTATTTCGGGATCCGTTGCGAATTTGGCTACGCATTGCTCAAACGTGTGTTACACCGCCCACCCAGTCCTCTCTTCTCCACAGACAACTGGGATAATATTATCCGCATGCTTCTATCGGTAAACCAGAACGACTTCCTCCTGCAAAGTAACCTTTAGCTAGCCACTGATTTACTGTATTCTCACTTATCCAACCTGCTGTAGGCAATCACTACAACTCGTATCATTTCCAACCGAGTCCGTAGTAGCGACAGAAGAGAACAGAACAAACATTTTGCACCCCTAATAATAAATACCACTTTAAATTGGTATTGCCAGTTAATTCCACTTGTTGGTGGTGTGTGCAATATGTCCGAACTAGCCAGATTTTCCCTTCTTTTCCTATTCTGTTCTCTCTACTTTCTGTTTCTTTGCCTATGTGAAATTCCAAGCGCCGTCTGCGTCTCATCCGTTGGCACAGGTTTCATTTTTCGCCATTGTTTTCCGTTTTCTACGTCCCTGTGCTTCGGTACTTTGCATACCTTCGTTACTCTGGTCACAAAGAGCCTCTCTCCTTCCTCTATCTACTTCAACCAACCTTCCGTTCAACCTGCCTTTCATCCCCACTCAGTGTGCACGTCTGCATACAAACCGTCGCCCACACAACGTACCCACCTCGGTTTTCCTTTGTGACCAACCAAATTGTTTTACTCCGTCCATGTTCCCGGTTTTCTTTTCGCCCACTTTTCACTCCGTTTGATGTGTGTTCGTGTGTTCATCAATGTGCATGTGTGTTTTTTCCAGGTTATTCGTTTTTACGCTACTCACCATTTGACCAGACCTAACATACTGTTTAACTCTGAGTTCTTTCCAATTTTTCTGGATTTGAATGTTTCTTTTCTTTGTTGGTTTTTCTCTCCCACACACACTTGCGCCTGTCTACTTGCCTTCTACTGTTTCATGCCTGATAATCCCGACCATCTTGTCGTCTCCCCGTCCGCGCCATTGGGGAATTCCGTGAGACTGAGACACCGCCCTACCAGTTTGCGTCCACGTTGCTCGCTTCGTTTTGCTCTGACTCAGGTATTTTAGCCCTCACGGCCTCTATGCTGGCAGCTTTCCTAGCTTCGCCTGGTCCGGTACAGTTTGTCGTATTACGTCATACTATACCATGACCGGCGTGGCTTATTTTCTCCCAGTTACGGTTTATCTTATACATACACTTGGACTTACTCATGCATTCATACATGCACATTTGAAGATCCATATCTTTACATAATATTACGTCTACGGTTGCACATACATGCCGACGTGGAATGCATATACAAATATACATAGTTCAAGTCCTGGCCTCAATGCAAAGCAAAAATCTAAAGCCTCAGAAGTTATATCTCACCGATATTGACTTATGGTCATTTTTGCAATTCCAGCATCACTTGGTAGCAACCAGAATCAGGATTGACGATGAACTCAAAAACAGAAGGTATCTGCCCCGCAGTGCTTTGATACTTCCCCAAGGTTGGCACATCTACTAAAGAACAGAAATCAGCGCAAGCTGGCCGGAGCCCCCTCTATAGTCCAAGCAAGCGACGGCTCACAAGTGGCTTCCATTGACTGCTGTTTCTCACAACCTTCTCCGGCCACCAGTGGTGCTATACTATGGAGTGTAATAGCCCCTTGCTTTTTCCTACTTGCATGGAGGATATGTTTCCCATTTTGCAGCTTGGTACTTCATTCCCTTTCTCTGATGACATTAAGACTGTATGTGAGTTTCCTCATCAGGACCTCAACACTATACTGGATGACGTTTCTAGTGATCTAAAGCTACTCGGATGATGGTACTTTTGTTGGAGTATGAGTTTCTCATCCTCTAAGAGCTGCTACACTGCCTACAGATGGCAAGTGGCTCCCTGAACCCTGCTAATCCACGACGCATTCATGTTGTTCATCCTGTCAGTTCTGGACCCTAGTCTTCATTGCTATTGTAGTTCCAGGTTTTCTGAGTATGCCCCATTCCAGGTTCTCAAGACCAGAATAACCATCTGTCTCGTCTCCAGAAGTTTTCTGTTGAATGACTGCAAACCACTCACAAACAAGTCTCACTCCAGGACTCACCTTGAAAACTGTCCCATTATATTCACCAACATGGCGAAGTCAGATCGCATTTCTCTGAAGCCCATGTAGCTCCAATTCACTAAACAATTATTGAGAATTTCCTTCTGTGCCAAAAAGATCGACGCATCCCACTTAGTCTTGACCCTTAATGGCTGCTCCTCATGAAGCTCCATTTATGCCTTCTGCTCAAGCTATGCTGCCGCATGGCCTTCTTATTTACTGAGCCCATTCTTCTCAGACCCTCCACGAATTAGGCCCTATGCCATCGCTCACTGCAGCTCTCTGTAACATGATCGCTCAATACTCAAAGTTATGGAACAAACTCCCGATGAACATTCACGAGAGTTTCTCCATCCATCAGTCCAGAGGCTCGCTGGATCGCTTCTTGACTGTCCCCAATGCGGTCCTAATTAACGGCTGGAAAGTCACTGAAGAACTAGTCTACGAAAACGGGCTTGATTACTAGGGTAGTGGCACCTCATCCCAGAACCTTTAAAACGAATAACGATCTGCAAACCGCCTCCACACCATATTTTGTGCTGCCAGCAGCAGGCTCACGTATAAGATGAAAGTAGACGGGCCTCGGCTTCCTCTGAAGCGAACGGTCAGCAACACATTCCCCGAATGTTGGAATCGGTCCATGTGTCTGCTACCCACATTCCCTCTCTTCCATAGCTAAAGGCCGCTACATGGACGATGGAAAAATGGCAGGAAATCAGTGGTTGTCTTATTCTACGGAGGAAAAACCAGCCAACACTAGCACCGGCTGATCCCGTGGGTCACGCGTAAAAGATGGTGGGCGGAGGAGAAATGGGAAACACGCTCCATGAAATAAGCAAGCCCTCCCACTCCTATGGAAAAAACACCAAATTACCAAAGGTACTTCTGGCCGTGAAAGTATCGGATTCATGCTCCAGGCCCCTTCAACAGCAGATGAAATCCCCGTTACAGCCAAGACCAGACCCTGCTTATGGGCTGCCCCCGAAACAAATGAGCGAACAAGCCAAGGCCTCAGCCCTTCGCTTGACCCGGTGCGGGGTGACAGCATGCCGAATGAGTTTTCTGCAGAAAAGCCGACCCCATCTCTCCCAGTTTACACTTTTCCGAGTTCCTTACTCCATTTCCGACCAGCTTGTTGATGCCAAATTCCGTCGCCCATGCAAGCTTTCCAAAGTTTAACCATGTAAAATCAGCCACGTGGATACATGGACCGACTGCCACCAGCAGTTGTTTACGCCCAAGAATAACAAGCTGACTAACCTTTCTAAATTCAACCTTGGATACCCACTCGCAAGTGGCTTGCAACCCGAAAACAGTTGTGACTTGCCTAGGTTTCCACGCTCTTGCATTGATTTCTCAGGGCACACGAGACTGACTGGGGTGATGGCGAACCGGGCTCTCCACATGTGATAATTCACCTCCCATGCTGTTTGGACCATAGTAAGCTCTACCACGCACGCTTGGTATGCATGTTGAAGTCAGCTACAAAACCACCAGGGCGCTGACTTTTATCCTACTACTCTGCACAACCAGTTGATACGTCAGACAGTAAACACGTGTCGTCATGGCATAGAATATACGTATGTAAATATGAATGTAAATGTGAGCTTAAACATAAGGACGTAAGGAAAGCCGCGTTTATTTTTCGCCCCTACCTTTCTTTTTTCCTCCTTTTCGTAAGAAGGTGGTGTCTTTCATGTCCTAGTATCCGACCAGCTCTCCAGTTAACAGCCCAACCTAGCAACAACCTTCCGTGTAACAAGACCCAACACCAACCTACTACACTAGATCTGTAAACACGCTACGATAGGATGTATCATTAATCCTCTGGACCAACTAAACAAAAGTGCCACTTAGGTCCTTAGTATTTTGCCGCTGCTCCCTCACGACCCGTAGATACCCCACCGTTCCCACTGCTTCCCAGCTGCTTCCTTGAGCAGCCCTCAGACCCGGTAGGTCCAATGCACCTCCACGGCTTTATTAAAGGAGAAAAATAATATTCCCAGTTAAACCGACGTATTGGTATTTAATAACTAAGCCTCGTAGTGCAGACGCAGTTAGCCCTTACGAACCCCGACTTACAACACTTATGATTCCCCATTTTACCAAGACCATTTTGCTCCATTTCCAACCTCCGCACCCCTATCTGTTATTTTCTCAAGCTAACCCTCAGCTAGAAAACCTTCAGACAGCAACCGTCCTTTTTGAACTTCAGAACCACCCGATCATCGCATTGCGTGGCCGCAAAATATCACGCAGACCGCTTATTTCCTTCTCTGTCCGCCTAAAGCTACTTTCATGGTTGGCTGCGGAGCATGCGATCTGGTTACCAAGTTTCACCTACACGAAGTCCTAACGCCGCCGCATATGCCTAGCTGAAGCCAACTGGGAACTTTCTACTACAAGACCCTCTCAATGTCGAGGTCTTTTAAACCCCCGCGCAAGGGTTCATAATTGGATAACGAACGGTCCAGATTAGGCGATGCCCTTCCCCTTCCGACGACGAAAAAGCGAACAAAAACCGCAGCAAACCCCCGCCATAAACACCCAACAAATACACAGCAAAGCCATGGGAAACACAAAATAATATATTTTACAGTTTACCAGCGTAACCTGGTATATCGCAAAGGGTTTCACCCTTCTTTCCTGCTTTATTTTGCCCCCAGTGGACACGATATTCCGTTCGCTGATTATCCTCCTCGGAACTCTATATCCCCTCCCCCAGTTGCGAATTCCCAACTTTACACGATACACTCTAATTCTGATGAAAGTTATCCCACCTTTTCAGTGGGTACTATTTCCTTTCATATCCACAAGTCCATGAGTACTTGCATTCCCCTACGCACCTTCGTGAAATTCTTACCTGTCCCCTTGCCCCATCACCAATTACCTACTAAAGTGATCCTGAGTATGTATTGTCGACCGTTTTGCTGCACCACCCTTGTGAATATTGTGTTTTGCGAGTCCTCAGGCAGTGTGCATGTCAAGTTCTCACATCCGGCTGATTCTTTACTGTTGCCCGCACCAACTCGAAATTGAGTCACATTAACCGTTTAGCCGTTGTCACTTCACTTTATTCAAATTATCCCCATGACTGCTCCTCTGCTGATACAAAGTGAAATTCCCTATTTGATGTTTGTGAGATTTTCCTTTCACTGAGTGATACTGTAGGCTCCGATCATGCTTTCGTACGTGCCTGTCGACCACGGTCAAGGAATATGCTAATATTACTATCAATAAAACATGAAAGTTGTATCTACTTTCAACTTCTGTGCTCAAGTTTGTAAACAAAGTCAGTTCAACCAGTTGCTGCTATAGCTTGTTGCTTGAGATGCGTGGACTAATCTAGTGCAAAAAGTTTCACTCTGGAATTTCTTCAGTTTGACAGTGCACCTAACTGCGTGCTCCGGTCTTCCGATAAATATGCCAATCTCAAGTTGAGCGGCGGGATTTGGAATTGATTCCCCACGGGTTGTTTAAATGATGACTAGGACGGAAACCTGTTTTACGAGCAGCCAAACAACAGGAAGTCAGTAACCTCAGGTACTGACAGTAAGTTATAGGTAGGTGGGGTGAAAGTCATGACCCCATCCTGAACCCCAGTCAACTATTTCCGAAAAGGGATCTTAGCGGGCGGTGTGATGGACTAAGACTGAAAAGCCTTGCATATTTTCAATGTACTTCGTAAACGTGACCATATATGACATTACTTTGAAAAGCTCGTCCGTACACCACACTTTTGCACGCCTGTTTATTCGTGTGAGACATTCGAATTTGATCTTGAACCCTTTCTAACTGCATGCTTGAGCCACGGGGCCTTAAACTGCGCTACACCGCGTCGGATTGCGTGCTGTCATCGGTTTAGTTTCCACTAAGCTATCTAAGGTGGTATTAGGAATAATAGCTCCCAGGAATATCCTCACAACTCAAAATAATTCGGTTTTTTTCTGAACATTAAACTCATGGGCAACCAGCTAATCTACAAAACGTTGTTAGAATAGCTTCCCAACTGCCAGTGGAGGATAGGGGAGTATTCTCCTCTATCAACACGCCTAATTCCAATCCTATAAAGATACTTTCCCAAACAATGCCTAAAGCCACTTCCGTCCGCCTTCATCACCGAGTGAAAAACCGTCTTCATTGCGCGAGCACTAAACGCCCCCGACTCTCCACAGCTTTGTTACCTTGCTCGGTACCACTAGTTGATATCCACAGTGATGCTGGTATTAAATTTAGGGCACTAGAACGAAACCTAGAATCCTTGAAAGGACAGTTACGTATCATGGATAATGCTAGCGTTTATCGGAGATCCTTCATAATACCCGAACACCCAAAGTTTACTAACGGCCGGTCGCTTTCTGGACTCCATTGCCTCTGAAGTCCACCAAAGAATTAAAAGATCCAAGAATGCCGTGGTCTCTAATATTCCGAACCTTCTTCCACTTTCCTCGATTAAACAATCGTTGCTTCTAGCCTGCGGTATTTCAAACCATGAGTCCGGCTGCGTACGACTAAGAAAAAAGTCACAGCTGTACATGGGTCCACTTCTGTTTCAGTTCCATGAGGAAAACATTGCCACAGAATTCATCAGAAAGGAAGAGGCTGTCGCCAAAGCCACCCCATTCAAAAACATAAAAATTGTCGCCGACAAGACCCCATTGCAGAGGGACGTCCTAAAGCCGATAATCGGCAATCCCTCCCCGTCACAATCTCCAGATCCAGGGCCACCCAACTCCCCTCAACAACCCACCACGGTTGACACATTCACACATGCACCATCGACCAATGCGCCACCAGTGGATGTAGACCTCGATATATCCCGCTCGTCGCCAACTCCTCAGCGCCCATCCGAACGGCTCCACTTTACAACCCGATTGCCACCATTACCTATAGGACGCACCGGAAGCCGGGCGATACAATCATCTCTCAAAGACAGCTATCGCTCAGCTATTGGCTTGTCTTCTAAGCATGCCGAGAAAGTGAATGCTTCCAACTCACCACCCGGTACCAACGAATCAGCAACAACATGGTCCCCAACGAAATCGAGCACAGCTTCTTCCCCCGTCCCTGTTGCTTCCCGTGGCCTAGATCATCTCAATGTCGACATCACCACGCTCCCAATTTGCCTCATAAACCAGCCTGGGGCCTCTCGTGCAAGCGTCAAACGGATTTTAACCCAACCCTTTCTATCACCGGCACACCCGCCGAAACTCCTCAGCCCCTCCATTAGTATTCCGCTCGTGCACCTAAGTAAATATCTAAAGACCTATGTAGCCAACCCCAAAGTGGTGCGACCAACTACTCGTATGTCACCTTCGTCCTGTCCACTGATGCACCGCCGTATTGCAAATTTGCCCCTGTTCATACCACCATCATCTTTGTCACCGCCATTCGAACCTTCTCATTTTCCAGTACACCATGCACAGCATTCGCTGTATTCGCTCAATGTTTTACCCGTTCGAATTCAGTTACCAGAACTTCCTTTAGGCCTCTCACTTCACTGCAGCCCCTACCTGTGCCCCAGTAACTGACCTACCTCAATCCAAACGCGGCAGTATACCATCAACCACCCGTTCGAATCGGGCTCCCACTTTACTCAGACAACCGGTGGTACATCCCACGGCTACTCAGTACCGACACAAAATGCCATTTTTTTCATTATATACCCTGGGCGAAACATGGCCCCATACCATAGCTCTTTCCCAGAATATTCGTCCTCACCTGTTCCCCAATGGTGGTATAACCATCAGCTGACCAACGTGTACTTCATCCGCAAGCCTTAGTACCGCCTGTATAATTGCAGACGATACTTCTAACTTCCATCCTCTCCACACTGGTTCCTCGCTTCAGACTACCCCACTCATCCTTAACGAAGCTCCCCTTGCCTACTTGGTTGATCCTGCGGCGGCCGGCCGCTCCATAGGCTCCCAGCCGAACTCAAAAATCACCGAATTCGATCGTACTACCTGTCCTACCAGCGCTCCCCCAACCCTTACTGGTCATTTCGATACTGACCAAACGTCCCTCTATTGGTCCTCGACTCACCCGCCACCGCACCCAATGCTGCTCCCAATCAGTCCTCCAGAGTTTCACACCAAACTTGCATCCTGCGGCAGTCATTCTCCTGATGTCTCCATAGACTTGACACCCTCCAGTCGGGCGTCCTATATAGGCGACCACACCGTACCCTACAAACCACTACCTGGTAACCCGCTTGCTTATCTCCCCAGCCCAGTTACTACTCCCCCTAGTGACGCCCTCCTGGTTGACAACCCGGCTGCCGGAAGCTTACTCGGCCCCAATAATCTTCCGCCACCCTCACGTGGAGCTCTAGCGCCTAGTAATCTCAAAGATACAGGCAGAGTTTCCCTCCTACTGTTGAATTCCCGTTCGCTGTTGAACAAAATTAACCACTTGAGGAAACATGTACTTGCTTCTAGCTTTGACATCGTTCTGGTAACAGAAAAACGGTTAGCCGATCGCATTCCAACTGACGTTGTCTTGTTGGTAGGCTATAACTCCTTTTGAGTAAGCAGAGTGAACCGCCGAGGCGGTGGTTGTCTTGAATAATTTAAACATGAATTTACTACCACCGTCCTCCACCACCCAGTGCTTGACTGTATTCCCGAATTTCTTTGGCTATCCGTCCTAATTACTGGAAACGTGTTGCATATTGGGTGCGTCTACCGAGCACCTACCTCCAGCTACTCTGATTTCCCGCATATCATTAGGGCTTTCGAGTTCATTTCTACTCTATCCCTAGGTCCGAAGATCATAGCAGGAGACTTTAACTCTCCGGGTATTTGTTGGAATGCAATGACTGCCCCCTCCCATTTATCCGATTTCCTTCTGGACACCTACGCTGCAGGATTGACACAGCATGTCTGCACACCAACAAGGCATAACAGTATCCTCGATTAGGCGTTCACTCATGGCCTCCGTGACGTGAACGTCTCCGTCAAGCAAAATGTCCCCGGTAGTGACCACAAAATGGTCATATGTGACTTCACTGTTACACAAGAATCAGGCCTACCGGAAGTTGTCGAAATCAAAACCAAAACACCTACAGACTGACTAACTGGGCCCAGTTGGCTACCTCCCTCCGGGGCACTGACTGGTCTGACTTCTTCCTCACATCTGGTTCGCAAAAAGCAGCCCATGTGTTCTGTGTCAAATTGCTTTCCTCCATGAATTGCCTTACCTCAACCGTTAGACATATTAGAGCCAAGACTACCAAAATTGACAGACTTTGACAAAATATTTGTAAGCTCCAGAACTCATTCCTCAGGGATCGAGACTTCTCTCTGACACTCAGAATAAGCCGACTCTGCCGTGATCTCTATGCAGCAACCGAGAATAAACTCAAAAAGCAAGAATGGACTGCACTAAAACAGCCTCACAGTGTGAAGCTTCTTTCAAGACTGCTAAAATCTCGCAACTCGCGCAGCAATGAAAACAATATCCCATTCCTTATCCAAAATGGCACCAATTTTGTCTAGCGAGAAGATATGGCCGAAACCTTCAACTGCTAATTCGCCTCAGCTCCTATCACGGACACTAACCCTCCACCATTCTGCTATCCGATGCTCACACAGGACGCAATACCAACCATAATATTTACCACGGCCAACATCAGGAAATTCCTGGCCAACACGAAACCCTCCTATCGCCCAGGGCCTGATGACCTTCCACCTGTCCTACTTCGGTTCGGGGGACCTGACCTAGAGCTCCTATTGCTGAACCTCTTTACATTATCCATGTCGTCTGGAATCTGCCCAGCTCAACGGAAAGCTTCCTGTATAATTCCAAAACACAAAAATGGGCCTTTGTGTGATCCGGGGAACTATCGCCCCATAAACCGCACTTCAATTGCTTCCAGGCACATGGAGAGGATAGTAAATGACTACCTAGCAAATTTTCTGACTTCTCGAAATCCTATCAACCCAGCTCAGCATGGGTTCCTCAGGTCCCGTTCGTGCCCCACGTGTCAGATGGGCTTCCTAAATTCAATCACTTCCAAAACTGACAGCAACAAGTCAATCATTGTCAATTTTCTCGACATGACTGAGGCGTTCGACTGGGTATCTCTCACTGGCTTACTGCCAAAAATTAAATCCTACGGAGTCACTGATTCCTTCCTGTCTTGGCCATCACCTTACCTCTCTGAACTTTCTCAAACCGTCATCGCCAATAGAACATCCTCTCGGCCCAAACGAATTACTAGTTGGGTCGTACAGGGTAGCGTTCTAGGTCCTCCCTTATTTCTTATGTACATAAATGACGTCTTCCAAGTAATGCGTCATGGCATGACGTTCCTCTGTGCTGACGACATAAAACTAGTTTATACTTTTGAGGCGAGCATCATGCACTCAGCTGTCCCTTGACGAATGGTGTACTCGATGGCCGATGAAATTTTCGGCAGCTAAGAGCTCCCTTCTGTCTTACAAGAGCCACGTTCCACCTAGCTCCGCCACAATAAATGGTCTGCCGATACCCACTACTCATGTGGTAAGAGGTCTGTGCCCGCATTATTCATGTTCCTTCAACTTTCATGAACAAGCGTTGACCCAAATGGGCAGGGCAAAAAGGATGATTGCACTAATTCTCAGGACATACCGTACTCAGGAGAGTGAGCTCCTGATGTTCAAGACTCACGCCAGGTCGCTGCTGGAATACTGTTCCCTGGTATTTACCTTGATGCGAAAGGCCTACCGGATCAGCACAGAGAAGGTTCAACGCTCCTCAACCAAAAAATTACTTGCCACCTCTCCCAACCTTAACTTCATAGGCAGGTGCGAACTACTCCGGCCTGAACTACTATGGTCACGTCGTATCAAGATTAATCTCACATTCCTGTTCAACCTCCCGCACGCAAAAGTCCACTCATCTGATAACCCACTCGGTTTCTCTAATGAGACTCCATACTCCCTCCGTCATAGGCAGTTCACAATAACAAACCCCCAATCTAGACTCTCAATCAGATCTAGATATTTCTCGGTTATCTACTGCAGCCTCTGGGCTAAGCTTCCTGACTCACCGCGATCGTGTCGCACTCTAATACAATTTGAAGGAGCACAATGCAGAATCCTAGACACATCTTCTGTAATTAGCATGACCCACAATAACATTAACATAGAAGTAGCATGTGAAGAATGCCTTGATTATTAGACCACAATGTGCCACAGTTTTTTGCATCCGACCGCTTTCTCATGACCCGTCTGATGATTGCACCCACGTACACGTATATATATACCTTGGGTAAGCTCTACTCACTTTCCTCCTCCCTCCTCATCAGATCGTGCCATTTTACAACATAATTAGGATATATATATATATATATTTAAAAAACCGTCTTGTTCTTTAGTGATAATTGCTCACCTTCACCTAATTTCTCTGTCTCAGGCTAGAACACAGCCGTCCCATCCTGCTTTTCTTGCTTCTTTCTGGTATACTGGAGTCTTGCCTCAAAGACTACTATTACTCAGTAACTCGGCCTCACTTTTCTGCGCATTTCCTCATGGAAAGTTGAAACCCCATTTTAACCGGAATCCGTATACCTCTGATTTCTCATGACCCCGCGGAATACCAGCACGTTTGCATTGACATGAAAAATCCTCACCTTAACACCTGATGTTTTCCTTTCTTTTCACCATTTTCCGTCTTCGACCACAGCTGGTGAACTGACCAGACTGTTACCTTCCCATTTTCCCATTCTTCTTCTACATCATACCCTCCACTATTGTTTAATTCCTGGTTCCCAAATGGACCCCTCTCCTCATCCACCACCTACCTGATATCACCCAACTACCCTAGAAAGTTACCAGTCTCCGTCTAGGGATCCCTACTAGACCGGCCCACTAGCCGAACGATAAATAATTGTTCCGATAACAAAATGTTCGTTTTCTGGTTTCCATTGAAACGATAATCATAACCCATAGCTGGAACAATCTCCAGACTGCCGCACTCCTGATCTCCTCCAGATAGCATTGGTTACTTGGGTAGCCATCGGCCAACCCGAAGTTTATCCCGGAATACCGTAAGGACTAGACGGTTTGATCAATGATTTTAACCTATACTCTCGCCTGGTGACGCTATATGGAGCACCGTACACGAAGTAACAAACCCTCATGAAAGTCTCACTGGAAGGCAGAGATGATTCCTGACACCAACCATGAACCCACACCCGCTCAATGTCTATTCCCAATAATCCATTCCAACAGTTCAGTTCTTTCCGCGTTGCAGTACGAAACCCAGCCCTCGTCTCTGCCCACTTCGTAAACCAGCCCCTTCTTACCTGCCACCCTCAACATTCTACTTGCCATCACCTGCAACCAAGGTTTTTATGAAACAGAATACCTGCCATCTGCAGCCAACCAGAAGTTGGCTAATAATTTTTTGTCACATACAAAACATTTTTTTCCTTTTTCTTTACATTCTTTCAACTTCTGCCTAGCTGCACCAGTAGCGTTTGCCTCCACTAATCCGTTTCTTTGACGGCTCTTCTTTGAAAATCCTTTGCGCCTCCATACACCATTCATGCTCTTCAAAAGTTCACTGCCATCCCTGTGAAGCTTTTCGCCTTG
Source organism: Fasciola hepatica (assembly GCA_948099385.1). Lineage (NCBI taxonomy): Eukaryota > Metazoa > Platyhelminthes > Trematoda > Plagiorchiida > Fasciolidae > Fasciola > Fasciola hepatica. The sequence goes on along the minus strand of CANUEZ040000051.1, from coordinate 2,275,042 downwards.
ATGTGAATTTCCGTATGACACTGAAATCACTTACACAAGAGGTCCGTTTACTATCACCTCTGACTCACTTGCATTTATTTCACATGCTTCCCCCACCTTCAGTTACCCAATGCTGGATCATCGTTCTATATTTCGCTGGCATCTCTGACTGCACGTTGATGGCCTCAAGCGTACTTTAATAAAAATAATAATAATGGTATATTTCTTGATCATGGTCAAGACACATGCACAAGGCATGATCAGACAACACAGCAATTTACATTAAAGTAGGGTAATCACAATTTACAATTCCCGCTTCAACCATTACAGCTTTAGTTCACTCAAAAGCTACACGACTCTAATGTAGTATTTCGGTTGCTGTGTGGTTCATAAGTTTAAAAATTGTAAATACCTCACATTGACATGTACTACTGCATTCTCTGATCTTGCACTGTGCATGGGCATTGACCACGGTAAAGAAAAATACATTTATCAATTATCATCATACATACCACTATCATGCCCACTTCGTTGTAAATTTGTATTCCTCATCTGTCAGTCTTGGAGTCATTACGATAGCCAATAACTGAATGCCATTTCACCCACCATTACCATTTGCCATTCTTGCATCAGTCCTCCACGATTGAGCATCTATGCCAAAGGCCACTGCGAATGCAAATTCTCTAAGCCATTTCTGGAAATGAAATAAACGTATGCCAGGTTGTTAACCTTTCGGTTGTTTCCCAAATGCCCCATATCAGACTCTCGCAAGCATATCCCGTTAAGATGTCGTCCACATGTTTTGACAGTATCATTTATGCACCACCCTCATACAACCTCATAAGACCATCGTATATCAACTCCTCATCCCACCCTGTTGTCAATTTGCATTCACTAATTAACCCGAAACGAGCCCTTTATTTGAAACGTGTTTCACTTACCTGTCAAATTTCGTCATTCTTCTCTGCCAAGATGTCCAGGCTCAGGCATCTACATACGTCTCTTCATGAGGGTGTCCTCCACAACCTCTTGATGAATAGTAAGTACTAATTCAGTGGCAAAACGGACTCTGTCTCATTTACGCAATTCCCCTACCCAGAAGGCACCACAAATCATTCGGTATTATTTAGCTGCCATTTTCCGGGCCATTTGGGCTGTTGGTTCCATTGCATGTCCGTCATCACCAAAAATTCTTCAATTTTTCGCTGGTTCTTTTTCGAAGGTTTTCTTTGTCAGTTTACTCATCCCTGCGACTTTATATCGATGCTATCCGAAATACTGCGCATTTTTACTTCATCCTCACCTTACTTCATCACGTGTCTCGACCGCGTAGCCCATCCCTCTCACCATCGGACGGTGCGTCCACTTGACCCCAGACTTAAATTTGCCGGGCATTCATTCATGTGACCACCGAAACCTATACCATTTTGTGCTGCATCTACCCAAATGAATATCCAAGGAACCGTTTTGCGGCCTCATCTGTACCATATGATCATGCAATAAAGCATGCTTCGGGTGTCCCCGAGATAAACCATTATTATTATTATCATTATACTAAAAGGAGTTTCATGACCTCGGAGAGGACCGTCTATCATTATATGGAGAGGACCATCTTGCCCTGCAGATGGTACGACCAGTAGCCAAAGGCCTTAGAACTCAGTTTGAAGCCACCTCCCGTGGGGTACACGAGCCGACCCTTTAGTTGTCAACAGGATTTATGCTCTCCAAGGGCCACTGTGCTTGAAAGAACGTTTCGGCAGTGACCGGGGTCTCTGGAAACGGTAAGCAGCCTTAGCCACGCGAAGCGAAGCGCTTGGTCAAGTTGAAAATGTACCTGCAACCACCGATGGGCGAGAAGGGATATGGCACCTGCCTTACCACCCGGTTCTTGACCCCAAGGAACCCGAAAAACTGCGGGTGTTCTTCAGTTTTGCGGCCAAGTACCAGGGCAAGTCAATGGATGGTCGTCTACTACTTGGGCCCGATTGGATCACTCTGTTGGCTGGAGTCTTGTGCCGCTTCTGGGTAGGCAGACTGGTCCTGTCAGCCGACATCGGAGAAATGTTTCCCTTGGCAAAGATACCGGTAGAAGAAGGGAGTGTGTTGCTGTCCTTATGGTGGGACGAGAACGACCTGAACAAATCGGTGACACATTCTGGAATGATAGTCCACTCCTTTGGAGCGGTCTTAGCAGTATTTTCTGAGAACTTCGCCCTACGAGAAACGCGAACAAACAAGGAAAGCTGCCCCTTCGATTGGTAGTAAACAGCTTCAGGAGAAGTTTCTACGTTGACAACTACCTTGGGTCTTTCAGTGATGTTGATTCGGCTCTAACACAACTTGAAATTCTAACAAAACTGCTAGAGGAGGGTGGTTTCCATCCCACGAGATTGATTTCTTCTAGCCCCACTGAACGCACCCTGGGAATACAATGGAACACAGAAGAGGGCTACTTCGTTTGTGAGCTGGACGTCCCGGAGAAATCAGTTATTGGCCGTGGCATACTACGGGCCCTCTATGGCATGTTCGATGCACTCGGCTCTGCCTCTCCCTGGGTGATACCCGTAAAGACCTTGCTGCAACAACTCTGTCGTCAGAAAGTAGATTAGGACCAGCCACTTGACTGAGAATATAGGCTGGAATGGGAGGAATTACTGTCCACTTATAAGAAACTAGGAGAGTTACGGATTCCCCGGTGCTTGTTTTCTGGTCATGCGACACGGACGGAGAGTTACACACCTTTTCCGATGCTTCCGAAGTTGGTTACTGGGCCAAGGTGTGTGGGCGATGGTGCTCCCCATATGGACAATACCATACGAGGATCCTGTTCGCCCCACCGAATTCGGTTTCGATCCCGCACCTCGAGCTCAGTGCGGCCTTGTTTGCAGTAAGAGCAGTACAGGCAGTAAATAGATTTTTCGACTTCCATGACGGGTCAGCTAGGTTTCGGACGGACTTGACAATAGTGCTGTACCACACTAACAGCGTCAGGAGTCGTTTCGGTACTTTTGTCACTAACCGGCCCATGATTATTTGCGACGAAACTGCTGTGAACCCGTGGAAACAATTCAAGTCCGGCGACAACCCAACTGACCCGGGCTCGCGAGGTGTGACCAACTCCCAGCAACTAGACTATCGGAACGAAGGGCCGAAATTCCCGCACCTGCCTCAACAGGACTGGCACCGTTTGCGAACCAAAGCCGCTTCTTGAATCGGAAATGGAGATCAAAGGCGCGAGGATGACAGTGGCAGCTGCCGAACCGACATTTATCTTGCTATGGTTAGCCAGGTTTTCTTCCTGGATGGAGACGCTTCGTTGGCTGGCATTGTTGGCCAGGTCTAGGAGGCATTTGTTGGTCGTGAAAGGAGTCCACCCATTCGGTCGCATACCAGTGGGTCCAATTGGTCCCGATGAGCTGCTATCCGCAGAGTAGATGATAACACTAGAGGCCTTCCATCGAAAGCTCGGGGATTCCCGAGGAGTGGGACCAAGTGATAGTAAAACACCATTTCCAAAAAACAACTTGCTGCTTCTGAATCCAAAACTTGTCAACGGATTATCACGGATGGGTGGTAGACTTGCCATTTCCCACCTGAGTTCTGACGCGAAGTGCCCGATATTGCTAACGGCTCGGCGAAGTGTAATGGAATTGATGGCCTGGCACATATATGTAGGGGGACATGCCGGGAGAAGCCACGTGACCAGTGCCATTCGAAAGCTTTTTAGGTAGTGAGGGAGGATAAATGTGAAACACGCATTCAAACGTTGCTTATACTGTAAATGTGTAATGCTGTGGCTGGCGAACAACACATATCTCCCCTGCCTGAATGTAGAGTGGCCCCGGTGTGGTGGTCATTCAGTGCCAACGGACTTGACTACTTCGGATCTTCGTGGGTCAGGAGCGAAAAAAGCTGGAAGAGAGATACAGGGGCATCACGACGTGCATGGAAACTCGTGCATTACACCTGGAAGTCACGCACTCGATGAACACCGACCCTCCTCCTCCGGGCCCTACAACGTTTTGTAAGCCAGAGAGGCACACTAACAGATATCTACTGCGACCATGGGTCATATTCTGTGGGCGCTGAAAGGAAATTGCCGAGGTAGCACCAAAGCATTAACCGAGATGCATTGGGTAAACAAACGTTTGCTTGTGGTATCCGAGGTGACGGCTATTCCGAGCGTGAGTAACGCGTAGCCCAACTAACGAATCCGAAAGTCGGAACAAGATTGATTTGATGATTCCACTGTACTGAATTAACAAATTATACGCATATAAATTATGTACAAACCTCAACTGTACGGCCAAAAAGCTTAGCAACGAAGATCAGAGTTCGGAAAAGGTCGCTGTCAGATACGACCGTCATGGCAATCCAAGTTCAGATCAAATCTGCCACGAAACATGATAAAAATATAAACAAACGTTCAGGTGTAGTGGTTGATGCGTGCTGTACTTGTTCGGGTGTCAGTAAGATACAGGACATGGTCACAACAGTACAAGTATGTGATGACTACTGGGGAGGATTTCCAAACGTGTTCCTTAAATCCTACTGCTCTTCAACCCGCGCAGGCCAGTAACCGCGGTGGCTTTTGGTAATGCCTGATCAGGTCCACCAGACGAGTACTGCTGCAGATAAGCGAACAATAACCACCTGACAGTGAGACGCTGGACAACTTGATGACCGAAGTCGAGAGTATCTTTGACAATCGCCCTCTAGTCCCAGTGTCTTCCAGCGACCCCGCCAATCTAGGGCTCGTCCCGAATGAACTGCTGACGTTAAGATGGAGCGTTGGTTCCCAAGAGCCAGTGAACCTCCATTGCTGCTACATACACGGGAGGAGGCAGGTGAATTATAGGGCCAGGATCTTGTAAGCCACAGCTGCAAGAATGCCTACCGGTCCTGCAAACTCGACAGAAGTGGCTAATCGAAGCAAGTCCATTCAAATATGGCAATGTAGCGATGATCTCCGACGAGCAAGCTCACTTTAGCGGGTGGCCCTTAGGTGTTGTCATGACAACTATAGGCAGGTGCAGCGAACTGATAGGAACGGTGAGGGTGTGGACTGCCAAGGGAATGCTGATCCGCGACTTGCGCAGCATCAGTCTCCTGCAGGATGAAGGCGGACCAGCCGACTCCACCGAATCAGTCTGCTAATAACAATCAGCTGCTAGCTTCGATCAAAACCACGAGAACACCCCACTGTACCATAGCATCCGTTCGCATAATAACTATTTCCTGCTCTGTGCTCAAGCTTCTACACTGGTTAGCCACCACACTACGAAGGTGTAGAACGTTTATCACAAAATTTCGGCAGATCATTTATTTTGTCGGAAGCCCAACCACGGTGTGCCACCCGCGGAACGGCTATATGAACCGTGATTGTTTCGGTACACATGCCCCACCCCCAAAACCAGGCTAGTCATAGTGTTCACCGTTTCTCGTTTGTCACGGACTCTGTTGAAGGCATTTCCCGTTCGTGGTAGTAGTTACGACTTACTCGCACACCTAAATGCATCCGTACTCACAATCACCCTGAAGCCCGTGAAACACGTTTCCGCTCCAAACCCTCATCAAGATATGACACTGTTTCACTACTTCCCACTTCGTTATTAGCTTCAGTGGGGAAAATTATGTATGTGATCACTACTGTTGTTTCTTTGCACCAACACACCCATAAGCACAAGCATGCACGCGCAAGCACAAGTATTCATCCCCGACCGCTCTCTTGAAGGCACCACTTGGATTCGGATTCTACATTTCTCACTTCACGCCTGCAGCCGGGCAGCATCTCTGCTGGACAATTCACAGGAACACGTAGTCGGCCTGGCCACCGTGTTAAGTGCGAGCTTGATTACGCGAGTAGAGTACAGAGGCCGGCATTAGTAGGTACGCTCGCTGACAGCTACTTCTAAGTAGACGGGGAGAATCAGTACCCTTAATTCAAACCTTTTACTCTGCTAGGATTCAGAGATATTTTGGTGGGCGGTGCAGCCATCGGTAACAGAAAACCCTTCCAAGGCACTATAATTTCATTTTTTCGTGATATCACTCACCCACGTACCCTATTTGCGTGCTTCCGTAGACCTGATGTTTCTGTGGACCAAAGTTTGTTTGTTCGCGTCCGAGGCCCTAGCTTATCATATCCCATCTTGGACGTGCGTGATTCACGTGATTTTCTATCGCACGCTGTAAACTTACTTCCCGTTTTCCGAGTCCGTGTGATCGAATAACTGGGGTTTGTGTATGTTTTTATTTCGTTGTCCGTTTTATAATTCAGTTCGTGGAATTTACGGATCAGTCGTGTTTTGGCTTTGGGGTTCGTTCGATTTCGGCTACGTATTGTTCAAAAGCGTGTTACGAGCACCACCACGGCAGTTTAGAGAGAGAACAAGAGACCGTGAGCGTTCAAGTCTCACTTTCGACGAAGACTGTATGTCGTGCTGCCATATCTGTAGTTCAGTGGGGCCTGAGGTCGATCACACCCCCACCTGGGTTTTCTTGCTTCTTGGAAGAGAAAGCCGATGGTCAGGTAAATAAAAGCCTGCGGCACTGTTATGACTACTGGAACGAATGCCACGTTTCTTTATTTTTTTGTGGCGCGCGAGGGTCTCTGGAGCTTCGGGTGCAAGAAAAAGAATGCAAAAGTGGCTCAAGCCTCCATATCCTGTGATGTAACTTGTTCTGACTTCTCGCACCGCGGCGACGCGCGTGAACCTCGGGCCGAATGCGCTGTTCAAGCGCGATTTCCAATACGAAATCGTTTTGACCGGAGACGCCGACGGAGATCTTGACATTGCAGGCGCAAAAAACCTTACCAGTGTCTATATATGGATAGGTGAGGGCTGCTGCCGTCTTGAACTCACACTATGGGGAGGTACGGAAAAGCGCCGACAGCACAACTCTCTGGAAGCAACATTTGCCGCAGCCGCACCAAGTCTCCTGCAAATTGAACTGAACTGACTTCTGGACAACTGCGCAACGTCGCAGCTCGAAGTTACTCTCTCGTGGTCTTTCCTGAAAGAGATAGATGTTGGGGAAAGGGGATAGGAGCATTTGGGATAACTTCGTGATATAATACCGCTGCAATTTCGGTGACTTCGTCGCAGGAACCGGGTGTCAAAGCATGGCCGGTGCAAATGATGTATGGTACTGATAATGATAATGATAATGATAATGGTTTATTTCGGGTAACCCGAGGCATGCAGTAACGCAAGATCAAACGGTACAATTGGACGTAGAGTCCGAATTCCAAGAGGTTGGTTAAGGTATGTGCACTCAATATTGTACAGGAGGAAGTATTTAAGTCACTCTCTGTGGCGGCGCCCGGCAAATTTGAACTCAAGGTCGGGTGGCCAACCCGGTCAAGTCATGGTCGAGCCGGTCGAAGGTAGCTGACTCTTCCTGAAACAGTACAAAAAGAAGTGCTATGCAACAAGAGAATCAAACAGAATTGACGAAAGTTTTGTTCACTTCGAGAGAAAAGAAGTTTCCGAGGGAGACATGAACCAGCTACAGCGCTCCGCGGAGTATGGCACGGCTTTGGATTGGAAATCAGACGATGAGAGGAATGAATTTGCAGACGAAGAACAATCAAAATCTTTCGAAGATTTTCCTTGAAACGTTCAGCGACCAAATATCGGCTGAGTCCGTTAAATACCCAATGAAGGACTCATTTGTAGAGAGTGATTGCCTAGGTGATGGTAAAAGAAGTGACCGGACGCAAGCATGTAATCGTTGCGCACATTGTTAACGTTCATGAGGGGGGAATGTGATGCACCAAAATAGAAATGGGTACTGGGCGACAAATCAGTTTGTGATGCGTAGCCATGATATTAGCAGACACACGGTTTGCACAGATGAGTATTTAAATGGCAGGTAAGTATTTACTTTTGATTATCGTTATCTAAGGGCCGAAAATAAAGACCAGAGAGATGCTAGAATCAAAATTGTCTGGGAGGATTTACCAAGATAGAATACCGGATATGAAAAAGCACCAACAAACGCTGAATACAGATGAGAAGTTGGGCAGCTGGATGTGGGTGGAGTCCGTGATAAACCAAACGGACATCACATCTGGCGAGGTCGCTGGAGTGATGGTGGAAGAAGTGGCAGGATGTAAACATGTTATCGTTGCGCACATTGCTTACTTTCATAAAGGTGAAATGTGATGCACCAAAATAGAAATGGGTACTGGGCGAGTATTTAAATGGCAGGTAAGTATTTACGTTTGACTATTGTTATCTAAGGGCCGAAAATAAAGACCAGAGAGATGCAAGAATCAAAATTGTCTGGGAGGATTTACCAAGATAGAATACCGGACATTGTGGTACGGAGGTGTATGGCAAAAATAAATGTGACTTTTGCAAATATATTGATAACTTATAAAATAAAAGCGAGTTTTATCTCGGGGATTGGTTAAGTTTGCTAATAGGACAAGCGGGCAGTTTGGCACGAATCATCAGGAAAAAAAAGGATCATGAACGGTAAGCCGAGTACGGAAACGGTCTTTTAACCCCGCGATAATTATGTGCTAGGGAAAGTAGATTTTTCTGGGCGTAAGAAGCGGTAAGTTAAGGTTGCGAAGATGGAGACAAGTACGATGAGAAATAAGCTGTAACTGGGGGAGATAGTTCCATATTTGTAGCATTTCGGGTGAATGATTTTTTGCTGCGACCGGTGCTGGTGGGTGGGGCTGACCGTGCGCGGGACACCCAATCTGAAAACCGTTTTTGTTGACAGGTGCCATCCGCAATCTCCGGCTGACCCATATATATGCGGTAGCAACGCTTCGCAAAAATGGGGCTTTTGAGCCCGACAGCGGAAGCCGACAGAGAGTGAGGCACTATTCAAGGCTGCCGAAATTTAAATGGTTAAAAGAGTCCCGGATGTTACGAACGTTTGAGCAATGCGTAGCCGAATTCGCAACGGATCCCGAAATCAGAAGACGATTATCCGTGATATTCTACGATACTAGATTATTAAAATAAACAATGACATAAACAATATACAAACCTCAATAATACGATCACAAGGACTCAACAACGAGAAACCGAATAGCAGCGTGTGAGCAGACAGCACGTGCGTCACGCAGGTCCTGAACAAGGATGTGCCAAAGTAGCGCTCTGGGCGCGAACAAACAACAATTGGTCCAGAAAAACAACCAGTTCGTAAAGACAAGTCAATAGTGTATGGAAATGAGTGATGTTGAGAAAAACACTGAATCGCGAGGGAAAAAGGGGGATTTTCCACAACCGGCTGTTATACCGCCCACCAAAATCCTCCTGGATCCTTAGCAGAGTCAAAGGTTCGATATAAAGGTACTGATTCTTCCTACCTGCCTAGGCCCTGCTGTCAGTTCGCGCGTCTAATGCTCGACGTTCTACTACTGGTCGCAACTTATCCATTGGATACATAGACGTGAGGCTAGTCTACATCTTCCACAAGACCAAATGACCGATGGCGGGCGTGAAGGGTCACATAAATGTTGTCCTCGTGAGGGGCCGTCCGGTCCTGAAAGTACGTGCTTGAGTGTGTGTGTAAGTGCGTGTTTGTGTGTGCCGGGGTTACAATGAAATCACAGATATGACTACACATCAAAGGGACTTTCTGCAATGTCAGCAAAAGACCGCGTGGCAAGAAAACGAGTTAAATGTAGCATGTATGTGTGACCTGAACTCCGCTACTTCCACATATGCAAGGGGCATTCGGTAGCGTCAACAAAAGGCAAACAAAGAACACTGTCTTATGTTTGATGGGTTTACGGGATGTAGAGTGCGTCGTGCATGCGCGTATGTATCGGGATGTATAATGGAATCGCACTCATCACCACATATCGGAAAGAACCTTCTGTAATGTCAACGAAAAGACCGCCAGCACCTTAACGTGTTTGACGGAGATTGTGTGGTATATATGGTGTTTCTTTATCCACCTCGATTACTGGTGTGAAAAAGGTTTACTAGGCCTCAGGGTTAACAGCTCCTCTGTCTTCGCTCCCGAGTAGGTTAATACTGCGTATGTCACGAATGAGCACTCCGTTAGCTGTCTTCACCCTCACCGTTCTTATCATTTCGTCAGTGCTTTTGATGGTTTCCGTAACTACTCCCAAAGACCAAGCGCTGAAATGTGCGCGTTCGTCGGCGATCATAACCACGTCCCCAACTTTGAATGGTCTTGTTTTGGCCATCCACTTCTGTCGAGTCTGCAAAGCCGGTAGGTACTCCCGCAGCCATCGCCTCCAGAAGACCTTGGCAAGATAGTTCGCTTGCTTCCACCCGTGGAGGTAGCTCCCACGAAGGTTTACCGGTCCTTGGAAACCCTCGTTCGACCTTAGCGTCAATAAGTCGTTTGGGGTGAGCGCCAGGTGGGTGGGGTCGCCGTTCAATACTGGAACCAGGGGGCGGTTTTTCAGGATTCGCTCCACTTCAGTCATGACGGTGTTCAGCGTCTCGTCGTCGGGCGGCTGCTGCTCCATGATTGACAGCAATATCCGTCTGGCGGACCGGATCATGCGTTCCCATATGCCGCCTCGGTGACTGGCCTGTGGGGGGTTGAAATGCCATCGTATGCCGTAGGCCACGGTTCGATTCTGCAGTTCGTCCCTGTTTATGTTCTTGTGCGAACGCTGCAATTCCCGGTGAGCGCCCACAAAGTTCGATCCATTATCTGAGTATATATCGGCCGGTACGCCTCTTCGGTTGATAAATCTTTGCAAGGCCCGTAGAAACGAATCGGTCGTCATCGAATGTGCGACTTCTAGGTGTACCGCACGTGATTTCATGCACGTCATGATACATCCGTATCGCTTTTCTAATCTTTTCCCGCACTTGATCCACAAGGGCCCGAAATAGTCCAACCCGGTGTCACTGAACGGCCACCAGCCCGTAGTCACCCTGCATTCTGGTAGTGGGGCCATGAGTTGTTTGCTGATTCTCGGAGGGCGTAGTTGGCACAAAATGGTGACGATATAGCTCCAAAGGGGTGGACGGTCATCCTATAATTCACCACTGCGTTGTCCCGGTCGCTCCCTTCCCACCACAGGAAAAGCAAAGCATCTCGTTCTCCTACCGGAATCTTCACCTGATGGAACATTTCCCTGATGTCAGCAGGCAAAGCCACTTTACCCACTCTGAAACGGCACAAAACATCGATCAGTGGTTCGGTCCAGTCAGGCCCCTGTAGTAGGCGATCGTTTAATGACTTGCCCTGGAACTTGGCCACACAGTCGAAAACCACCCGCAGTTTATTGGGTTTCTTAGGTTTGATAACAGGATGGTGAGGCAGATACCAGATACCCCTTCTGTTGTCGGTGTTAACAGGCACCTTTTCAACGTAACCGAGGGTCTCGTTTCGCTTCATCGAATCCGCGTATCGTTCCCACAGATTCTGGTCTCGAATGAAGCGTTCTTTTAGTCGTAGTAATCGTTGGAGAACATAATTTCTGTTGTCAGTCCACGGGTCGTCCGGTGTGCGCCATGGGAGGGAACCTCGAACTGATTTTTGAGGCCTCTAGAGCCTCGCCGCACCGTTTGTAGAGCGAAGTGATCCTCTTGAGACAACGTCGGTCTTTCGTCTCCAATGTCATGAAACTCCTTTTCATAAAGCCGTTGCAGATGATACTCTATGCGGTCCGTTTCGGCGGATAAGTAATTCACGGAACCGCGTACCCCTACTGGACCGTATAACATCCATCCCAGAGCCGTGCATACGGCGTAAGGTGCCTGGCGGTCGCCCACTCTTTGGTCAAGCACCCAATGCGCCTCTGGCACGTCGCATCCGATGAGGAGATCCACTTCGCCGTCTTCTCAGTCTTCAACGGTTACATCCTGCAGGTGGGGCCATCGAGTCAAGATTGTGTTCACCGACCTTGGTGCTCACATGGGGAGATCCGCTAACGTGAATGCCTCCGTTGGTTCAATTTCCTCGTTAGTGTCTAGAGAGATGAGTTGCAGCCTTAATCTACCGGCAGTCATTACCTGTGTTCCGCCCACCGTGCTCACTGCTAACGACGTCGCACCTTTAGCCAGTTGGTGTTTGTCGGCAAACCGCTCTTTCACTAAAGTGGTGTCGGATCCACTATCAACGAAAGCCAACGCCTTGACTATCCCAGTCGGAGTCACTACTCCCACGGCCACTACGCCTAAACGTACCGGTTTACTGGCAGATTGTGAAGTTGAACAAATCACGCTGGGCTTGGCAATCGCCTCGGATATGGTTACTCTCGCCTGATGCAGCAGCCGATGGTGTCTGCCCGTGCAGCCCTCGTAACCACTGTTACGAACGTTTGAGCAATGCGTAGCCAATTTCGCAACGGATCCCGAAATCAGAAGACGATTATCCGTGATATTCTACGATACTAGATTATTAAAATAAACAATGACATAAACAATATACAAACCTCAATAATACGATCACAAGGACTCAACAACGAGAAACCGAATAGCAGCGTGTGAGCAGACAGCACGTGCGTCACGCAGGTCCTGAACAAGGATGTGCCAAAGTAGCGCTCTGGGCGCGAACAAACAACAATTGGTCCAGAAAAACAACCAGTTCGTAAAGACAAGTCAATAGTGTATGGAAATGAGTGATGTTGAGAAAAACACTGAATCGCGAGGGAAAAAGGGGGATTTTCCACGACCGGCTGTTACACCGGATGATGTAAAACAAATTAAATCCCTGAGCAACAAAGGCTAAAAGAGGAAAGGAAAATAAAAAAAGTAAAGTCAGCTCCTGGTCAAAAGGAATTGGGGAACATGCCTCCCGTTATCGTACAGATCATCATCACACAAAACTCTCAAGAGGCCAAGGCACCACAGGTTCTCAACCTGGTTGGATTCACGCCAAGTACGCAACAGCGGTTACTTTTTGCCGAGCGATGCAGGTGGTACCATAACACGGTGAAATGTATCTCCAACTATCTTTCTCTTTCTGCCCAAACAGGCCAGCTTCATTTTAGCTTTCACTACTGTTTAATCTTCCACCCATGTGCCAATTGATTTTTGTGCTCCCTTCCTCTCCCTCTCCTTCCCACGTTTATACTTCTGTTTCCTCTCCCAGTCTCACCACCCCAGCGATCCTCCTAGTAAATGCACTGGGGAGCTAGTAAATCTCAATAATCTTTCATGCCTAAAGGGGACCGGATGGAGACATTCAAACAGCTCCACGGGTTATCCGAAACCGAAATGTTTTTAGTCCTAAGTAACAACCCCACACTCAGTGGATACGAATAAAACCTGATGAAACCCAGGGCCATCAGAAGCGCTAGAGCGCATTTCTCTCACCGCGCAACGAACCTTTGGAACAAACTACGACCGCATATATTAGCAGCGAATAGCATCGTTGTTTTCAAACGGCGGCTGGATGACTGCTGGGATGAGGTTTTCCCGGACTATGACTAGCCAAACGAACAGACCCTCAGGTTACACCTCTCCTTTCCATTCCTTTCTTCCTTCCTAAGACAACACATCTGTTTCCCCGTCACACAGTAAAAAACAGCGGACTACGGCCTTTTTCATTTATTCAGTTGTTCCCACGGAGGATTCTCGAAGGTAAGCATCGCAGCTAGTTGAGACAGTGAATTCGTCTATCCAACGCGACTGTCGGTTTTTCGAGAGCGAACCGGCTTTTCATTCTCTTCCTTGCAGTCCATCACTCAACAATCACAACATTCGGACCACCTGGCAGTCGAAGCACCATGGGAATATTGCAGCCCTCGAGTGCAAGAACCTGAACGTACACTGGCCAAAGCTGCGAGTCCCTTGACCTGATCTGATTAGATCTGACCGTCACGACAGCCTTGAAAGGGAACAAATAAAAGTAAACACAGGCGAACGCCTAAAAAACCAGCTGCTCCCATATCCATCGCAAAATAGTGCTAATACAACACACGCAAAAAACCATTCACTGTTCGCTTATATATATACACATATATATATATATATATATATCGTAAGGCGTGTGGTAAGTCCATATCCACTTATTCTTTTTTTGCTGTTGAAAGCACGAAAAGATTTTTCAGCAATGCAAGCTGAAATCAGACCCAGCAAACTCAAAGGTGTAGCCTCGGTGGAGCTTCCCAGACCCTACCGGAGCAAGTATTTGGAAGCAAGTCGGGCTTGCGCTTACTCTCGATTTAGAACGCAGTCCTGTCCTGTAAGCCTTTTGAGAACTTCCAAGCGGGAATTTGAGCTCAAATTGGCCCAGTCTGTAAGACAACAGTCGAAGAAGTTCCACAGCTATGTACAGTCTAAAGGCTCAACAAGAAATGCCGTAGGTGCGCTATCCACTAGAGACTATGGTATTGTCATTGATGACCAGGGCAAAGCAGACGCCCTGGGGGAATACTTTGGTGGTGTACATAGGATAGATAGTGGGGTACGAGTAGATCTGGCTCTGGTGCATCCTCCTCAATTAAACGAGCTAGGTCTCTCAGAGAAATGCGTGCGTAAGTACCTACAGGAGTTAAACAGCCACAAGTCAGCGGGCCCAGATGGCATTCATCCAGCTATCATTAAGCCGTTGGCGGATATCATAGCTCCATCGGTATGCGGACTGTACAGATCCATGTTGGACCAGGGTAAGCTGCCTCATGACTGGAAAGTCGCGGAAGTCGTGGCAATACATAAGAGTGGGCCTAAGTCGGATGTGCAGAACTACACGCCGGTAAGCCTAACTAGCATTCTATTTAAAGTCCTGGAGAAGATCATCCGGGCCCATACCTGCCAGCACTTGCTGCAGCACTCCATGCTAAGCCCGGCGCAGCATGGATTCCTGAAAAATAGATCTTGCCTGACCAACCTCCTGTGCTTTTTAGATGAAGTAACTCGACGACTGGACGAAGGTAAGCAAGTTGAGGTATGCTACCTCGACTTTAGCAAGGCGTTCGACTCCGTTAATCATCGTCTTTTGCTACGCAAGATGGAGACTTTCGGTATAGATGGGCCAGTATATGGGTGGCTGGAGGACTTCCTCTCCTGCAGGACGTTTTACGTCAAAGCGGGGGACAGGTGCTCCAGTTTGGTGAACGTCACCAGTGGTGTACCTCAGGGATCCGTCCTAGGCCCGGTCCTATTCTTGTTATTTATTAATGACCTAGCGTCCACTCTTCAATCGCCCAGCTTTATTTTTGCGGATGATGTGAAGATTGTCAGATCTAAGGGTAGGGCGGACTTGGGCAGGGAAATGGGTACCGTCCTGGACTGGGCATACAAATGGAACTTACCTCTAAACGCTCAAAAAGGCCATTTGTTGTCAAGGGCAACAGAGAGCCTAACCGTCGCTCATGATCAAGGGCTGTTCACCGTAGAGGCTGCCAGTAGGGTTAAAGACCTGGGGATCATCATGAACAGTGACTTCAAACGGTCGGAGCAGTGCAACGCTGCCGCGCATAAGGCTCGTGGGGAGCTCTTTAGGCTGCGATCAGCTTTGTCTTGCCGGAAGCCGGAGGCATTCGTACCTATTTACATGGCTTTAGTACGACCTCACTTAGAAGGTAGCGTGCAGGCTTAGTCACCCTTCGACAAAAAGGACGCCGCCTGCCTCGAGAAAGTCCAACGTCTCGCCACGCGAATGGGTGAAGGGCAGAGGGGTAAGGCTTACGAGCAGAGACTCCGTGACCTGAATCTCTTCTCGTTGGAAGGGAGGAGAAGTCGAGGAGATCTCATAGAAACGTTCAAGGTTGTGAAGGGCTTTTCTGACCTTAGACCAGATAGTCTATTCCAGTTAGCCGTAGACTCCAGAACAAGGTGACATGAAAAGAAGTTGATAAAAGCCCGATCTAGGTTGATGGCTAGATTGCACTTCTTCAGCAACAGGGTTGTGAACAGTTGGAACAGTCTGCCTGGTGAAATGGTAGATCTGCAGACAGTCCAATCCTTCAAAGGTGCCCTAGATTGCAAGTGGCACGAGATTTTTCCTTGTAGTGAGCCTTGAGTATATCAACTAGATGGATGACGGGTAGCACTGTGGTCCTTCTGGAGTATGTTTTAGCAGACTTTTCCCCTCATTGCCTACTGTCTCAGTGAACGCTCACGATGCATAATGTCTGTCGCAGTTGAAGTGCGATGAGGTTTTCCGTTTCCCTCTCAGTTTTAGCGGGGGTTCGATCAAATACACTCGGCAGTGGTGGGTGCATAACTGGTGTGCATACCATCAAAGGAATTCCGGACGCTCGATTGGCCGTGGCCATTACCTGTCCTGTGCAAACTGAACTGAACTGAACTGTCTTTCGAAGTGCACATCAAGTACCCATCGCTCAAGTGGATATGCGCCCATTGTTTTGCGTTTGCAAGCGAGTGCTCGCGTATAATTCGAGGCGAACTAGGGAAAGGGGACACGAAAGTGAAGCTGGAGCCAAGACTAGAGAGAGCCAGTTCGATCCACAGCCTAGAGGGAAAGGAAAACCGGGTGCCAGAGCACAAAAATAAAAAAGACAACCCAAGCCAAAGGACAAAGAAGGCAGACAAGTAGCAGGATTCACCAATGTGGGGAAAAGCATTCTCCTGACGGAAGTGGAATCCCTCAAGGAGCAGGTCAAACGCCTGGATGCTGAAGTGTAACGCATGAAGCGTGACGCTGAGGTCATGGCAGACAGAAGTAGAAGACTGCTTCTTCATAACCTTAGGGAGAACATCGTAAAAGACGGTAGAATCAGGAAGGAGGAAAACCGCCGGCATGTGACTGAGGTTCTTAGGATGGCTGGCCTACCTCCTACGACACCAACAGTCAAGTGCCATCGAATAGGACTATGGCGTGGAGCACAACCAGCGCCGCCACGACCCCTGGTAGTTGTATTCCACAGTGTCTACTGGAGGGATATGCTGCTGTCCAGGGCGGGAGCAGTCGAGGGCAACACGCAGGGAACGGTTGGGGTTACACCTGACAGCCCAGCATTTGTCAAACCGGCTAATGCCATAGTTTCGCTGAGAATGGGCACACCTGATCTTAAGAGGTCGAAGCTACATATAGCGAAACTGGAGATGACTCCTCTTGGGAGGTCAACACCTAAGGCCCAAGGAGTACTCCAGGTACCAAAGGCGGCTTCAGGCTCCGGTATACAAAAAGCCAAAGATCAGGAAGTTCGAAAGACCAAAAAGAAGGGGACTCACAGGGCATTCAGTCCCGCTGGTGTTGCGAACTTGCAGCCAGCCAGCCCGATTCTAAGGGAGACTCCCAAAAAGTCCCCTCTGGTGCAACCAGCGAAGTTGCAGGTATCAGAGGGAAAAGCCGAGGAAACCAGTTGGGCTGAGGTGGTCGCAAGACCATCCCGGGCCGTTGGTACGGCGACTCAAAAGAGTGTAACGTCCTTTGTGCATGTCGAGCCTGACACCGGGTCGACGGGTGGAAAAGAAAAAGCCGCGAAACTCAGCGTGTCACTCGATATGCAAGATGCTGCACCGCCAACACCTTTAGAGGCAAAAAAAACGGGGCATTACCTAGGAGATTGCGCCCGAGGATACCCTAGCCCTAGAATTAGCAATGAAGTCAGTAACGAGGACCAGGGAACCGTCAATATGGTACACCAACACCTGCAGTCTCCCGGGAAAAAGAGGGGAGTTGACGGCTAGGATCGCAGAGTCTGAGGTCGTTGCGTTGACGGAAACTTGGATAAAGCCATATACTGGCATGCGCTTCCAGGGATACGCTGCCTACAGACAGGATAGAACAGATGGAAGGCAGGGGGCGGAGTGGCACTTCTAATACGGACCGACATAGGCCATTGGGAGCTCCGTTCAACTTAGTCTCCGGTAATATACAGGTCAGATCCTGCTTTATCAGGATCGAGGGGCGTACAGTATGCTTTTTCTGTATCTACAGGGCACCGCTGGTGACAGATGAGGAAGACGTTGAGCTCTTGCAAATGCTGGATGCGGTGCTGGCACAGACAAAAAAGTTCATCTTATTAGGGGATCTCAACCTACCCGAAATTAACTGGGAAAGCGGGATCGCACCAAGGTGATCAACGGGCGACAAGTTTCTGCAGTGGGTCCAGTTACATGCACTTACGCAGCATGTGACACGGGCCACTAGACACAGAGGTGGACAGCACCCGTCTCTCCTTGACTTAATCATAACGCGGCACCATCCGGAAGTTAAGGAAATTAAGTGGGAAGAACCACTTGGAAAAAGTGATCATGTAGTCCTAAGGGTCACACTAAGACTAAGCAAGGCGCCGAAGGAAATCGAGTTACGTCGACGCTATGGGAGAATCAACATAGGTGAAGTAAAGAGGGCGACGGAGGAAATTCAGTGGACACCGAGACACACAAACGCCTCCGTAGAGGAACGTTGGGAGACCATCAAGATGGGGCTACTCGAACTTACAGATGAGTTCGCACCCCTGACGGTGGCAAGCAGTAGAAATCTACCCCCATGGTGGAAGTCAAAAGTCCGCAAGGCCATAGTTATTCGTAGGCAACGATGGGCGGCGTACAAGCTGTACAGAACTCAGGGGGCATGGAATAGCTATAAGATGGCTAGGAACAGAGCTCAAGAGATCCAAAGAGTGGAGAAATATGCCTTCGAGCGTCGGTTAGCTGCGTCGGTCCGCACAAACCCAAAGCGATTCTACGCCTTCGTGCAATCTCACAAACGTATGAGAGAGAGCGTAGCAACTTTGGAAGGATTACAGGGACGACTAGCTCTAAACGACGAACACAAGGCTGACATGCTCCTGGAATTCTTCCAGAGCATATATCGACCAGAAAATAGTTTGGAGGAAAGAATGGAGGGCCCACAGGCGCCTCCAATACCCGAACTTACTGCAGGAGAAGAAGAAATGTACGCGGAGTTGCAAGCTTTGAATAGAAATAAAGCAGCAGGTCCAGACGGGATTCATCCAGCAATCGTTCAGCCTCTGGCCGAGGTCCTGAAGGCTCCGGTGACGAGGCTGTATGAAACGTCACTTAGAGAGGGAATTGTGCCGGGAGACTGGAGGAGAGCAACAGTGGTAGGCATTTACAAGAGTGGACCCCGGCAAAAGACCGAAAATTACCGGCCGATTAGCTTGACTTCAGTGCTGTGTAAGTGCCTGGAGTGAATAGCCAGGACACAGATCTCTAGGCACTCGGTTCAACACAACCTCATATCAAATGCTCAGCATGGGTTTGTGGCAGAGCGATCCTGTCTGACGAATCTCCTGCTGTTCCTTGATGAGGTAACCAAGCGTCTGGACGAAGGGCAATCGATTACGGTCTGTTACTTGGACTTCAGCAAGGCGTTTGATTCCGTGAACCACAGATTTCTGGACGTCATACTGCAGTCCGTGGGAATTGTCAGAAAGGCAAGACAATGGATAAGTAGTTTCTTAGCAGGGCGAACCATTAGTGTTAAGGTGGGGAACCATGTTTCAAAACCAGAAGGTGTAACAAGTGGGGTGCCACAGGGCTCGGTGCTCGGCCCTCTGCTCTTCCTCATCTCCATCAATGACCTAGCACGTGGGATTACAAACCCCACCTTCGTGTTTGCCGATGACGTCAAGATAGCTGGAGTAGATATAGAACTTGACGTGTTAGCAGTACAAAACTGGGCACGCAAATGGGACCTTCCACTAAACCTCACCAAGTGTCAATGCTTGACCACAAATACAGGGGCTAGTGAGAATGGTGTGGGTTCGTTGCAAGCGGTCTCGCAGGTCAAAGGCTTAGGCGTTATAATGGACAACAGCTTTAAGCCGTCAAAGCAGTGCACCTCAGCAGCCAATACGGCCAGGAGAGAACTCTTTCGAGTTAGATCCATTATGTCGTGTAGAGATCCGGAGATTTCCGTTCCGATATATCAGGCCATAGTTAGGCCGCATATGGAGTACTGCGTGCAGGCCTTGGCACCGTACTACCAGAAAGATATAGACTGTCTGGAGAAAGTGCAAGGGCTAGCCACTAGAATGGTGGCTGGGAAAAGGGGGTTTAACTACACAGAGCGTCTCCGTGCCCTAGACCTGTTCTCGATGGAAAGACGGCGCATTCGCGGGGATTTGATAGAAACCTTCAAGGTAATGAAAGGGCTGTCAGGTATAAGACGAGAAGACCTTTTCTCTCTGATCCCCCAGAGAGGTACAAGGGGTATAGCCTTAGATTACAAAGGGAGCACTCGAGGCTCCAAATTAGGGCGAAGTACTTCTCAAATAGAGTGGTACCCTATTGGAATAAGCTTCCGGAAGAGGTCATAAATACCCCATCCGTGAAGGCTTTTAAGAAGGTAGTAGACCTATGTTGAGTGACAGTATACCCCGAGATATGTTAAGCAGCTTTTAGGGTCAGATGCAACTTACTCATTGTTTCCACCTTACTCTGCCCGGGCTGATATTGTACAAAATTTCTGCCTTTCAGAAAAAGAAAATCACGCAGTGTTGGGAGCTACGGAAAAGCGCCGACAACACAACTATCTGGACACACGATTGGCTCTGGCCACACGATTGGCTCTGGCCACACCAAGTCATGTGCAAACTGAACTGAACTGAACTGACGGGTCTGAACTGCGCTACACCGCGACGTTGGGGTTCGTGGAGGGCGGTGTAGGGAAGCACACTGGTTCGGGAGAGACGTAGAAATCGAACTACGAAGAAACGAAGGTAGGAACGAAAAACCATAAAGAATTGTGCCCAGCGACAGAATCACAAAAATGTATCGACCTGACCGGTAGAAAAAACCTTCCCGATTGCGGGATCAAATCCTGAAAGAGGAGATATCGAGCCGATAAATTCTCCATCCATCTTAAGCATCGAGAAATCTAACTCGGGTGCAAGAAAGCGGTCAGTTCCCACAACTCAATTCATTACAAGGAACCAAAGAAAGTGGGAATACGGCTGGCCTCACGAGAAGGCAAGTGATCTGTGGCGCAAGGTGAGCCAGCGTGCTAGCCAGTTTGCGCCATTGTAACTGTCAAATCTGCCGTTAGAAACTCTCGTTTAAATCTAGTGGACTCTTTTCTCATGGCCTTTATCTGTATTTCCGTAACCGAATAGCTGGTGGGCCCTGCCATTTTAATTGCACCAGTCGAACGGCATTTCTGAAAGCATGAATACACGCAGATCCAGCACCAAGAAATCAGTAGCACGGTCTCCAAAAGCTGAGGAGCAATAAGTCTAGGTGGAGTTTCCGTGCGGTCAGAGACGATGTTACTTTAATGTACTGGAGGGCATATTCTGAGGAATTCGCTCATCTTGGTTCATTGGGAAGATAGCAAAATACGAAAAAGCCTTGGTGCTCTGTAAGAGGCATGATGATCTGACTTATGTATGCTCATGGTGTATGGAAAAGGGCAGGAATATGTCTCACGAGCGCTGGAGAGACCTTGTCAGAAAAACGCTAGAAAACCGCCTCACGTGTCGATGCGCATGAGGAAGGAGCTAGCTTGGTACCTCAAAATGGCACAACTTGGGCCTGGTTACTAATGCTGAAAAGGGAACTGGCATGCACTGGAAAGAGGGAGAAAAAAGTCTACCAAACAAGGAGTCAAGTAAAGCCTTCTAAGATCGGGTTGAACTAAAAGTCAAAAGCTCGTCTGATCTGATTCAACGTCAGGCTGCCCAAGTCGAAACGCTCCAAACTCAGACAGATTCTATGATGGGTATGATAAGCAGTATACAGGCAAACAGGGAAATAGCACCGGGACGCAATAGAAACGTAGTTATAAAGGGACTAGGCGAACCGTTTTGCAGGGAGACACAATAGAGGAACCAGCATGTGCGACAACGGGTTACTGGCCCACTAAGACAAGTTAGGGGTACCATCGCATGCTCTTATTAAGAGGGTATTATGCCTAGGGAGATGGGGAGCAGATGCTGATGGGCAATCACCGGGGAAGCCTACCCTGGTGGACTCCGGGAACCCCGAATATTGAGATGCGTTCCTCGCCGCGGCGGACAGGATCATTATGAATTCCTGGAGAGGTATTAAAATAAAACCGAATAACTCAGCATCCTGGAAGGCCACAACAGGTTCACGAGAAACAAGTGTCCTCATCAACCCAACTATTCGTCATCTGCAGAGCGTTTCAAGCCGATAGTCGCACAAAGGACTAAGACCACAAGAAGTGATCAGGTATTGGAAAATGCCCCATGGAACGAAGTGGTAAGTAGGGCTATTCGCGAATCACAAATCAGAAGCCCGAGTGAAGCAAAGAACGTAGAGGGCACTCGAGCGCAGAGCCCGAGTGTGAAATGAATGCATCCGTGTCCAGGAACAAGAAGATAAAGGGAGGAACATCCGTGATGCAGTATAATGCTTGCAATATCGGCAATAAATGAAGGGAACTCGCAGTCCAGTCGAAGGGAGTGGACTGCATAGCTATCGCCAAATCATGGCTGCGAGAGAGCGATAGATTAAGCCCAGTGTGTTCGGAGGTATTGAGTGTGCACAGAGCTGACCGCGAGGATGGAAGAATAGAATCAGGAGTACTGTTTCTAGTAGCCCAACATATAACTCAAACGGAGAGTAACAGGTATGTGACACCTGGTATTCAGGCAGTGGCAGCACAAATAAAAATTCGAAGTAAGTAGGTGGCGCTGATGTGTGTCTACAGGAGCCCATCCTCTGACGCGAAGATGCGGGTCTGCTGGAATACCTAGTACTATCAACCAGAAATGTAGAAAGGTATTTAGTCCTGGGGGATTTAAACGCACCAGAGATAGACTGACAACCAAATTGGGCGTCGGCGGGGTCTTTCGGCCAGAGGTTGCTTGACTACATTGAGGACAAGGCACTAAAACAGCACATTCACCAGCACAGTAGTTGGAGAAAAGGCCAGACGCCAGGGATATTGGATCTAGTTATATCCTAATTTTGTATGGAAGTAGATGAAATCCGTATTGGTGCTCTTCTAGGGGAAAGCGACCACGGAATCCTCAGGTTTAGGTTCCTCGGTCAGAGGGAGGACCTACCAGATAAGTGGCGTAGGTTCTTCAGGAAATTGGACGAAGGACGCCTGACAGCGGTGGCAGAGTTGCTCGTTTGGGATACCGACGGCAACGTGGAATAAATGTGGGGGGGGGGGGGCGGTTATAAGAGACAACTCACTAAATGTGTCGGATGAAGTAGCTCCGCTGCGCGGGTTCCAGAGAAGAGGCTTGCCACCGTGGTGAAAAAGCAGTAGGACCCGGGCATAGAGGCATAAACACCAAGCATGGCAAAGATTTCAGGAAACTGGAGGACATGGGCGGTTCATCCAATACAAACGAAAAAACAAGCAGGTAGTAAATCAACAGAGGTTCAAGAAACTAACATACGAATTGGGATCGCCAATGTATCGAAAAACACCCAAAAGTGTTCTACAACTACGTCCAGGCGAAAGCGGCCATGAGGAGTGCAGTGGATGAGTTAAGGATTGGGAATGGGGACCCAGCCGGGAACAACAAGCAGAAGGCAGAAGTACTTAGGAAGTACTTCAAGGAGGTCCACAGGGTGGACCAAGGTGGCCACCGCTGCCTCTAGGGGGTATAGGCCTAGGCAGATGGAGAAGCTTGAGATAACACCGGAGGATTTTTAACTGGCCTCAGAAGCACTTGGTCGGGGGAAATCCCCAGGACTAGACGGCATACACCCCGCAATCCTAAAACCGCTGGCCAGGATACTCACAGGCCCTTTGACTAAGTTGTTCAACAAATCCCTCGAGGATGCAAGATTACTTGCTGAATGGAAAACAGCGGAAATCATAACAATACACAAAGGTGGTGGAAGGGATGAAGTGGGGAATTATCGCCCTGTTAGCCTACTATCAGCCGTCCTAAAAGTAATGGACAGTAATTAGAACTGCACTGGTGAGGTACCTGGAGATGAATAGCCTGGTTGCAGGGGAACAGCACGGGCTCACAAAAGGAAAGTCCTGTCTCAGAAACCTCCTAAGCTTCCTTGACGAGGCAGCCTTGGAGGTTAGACCGAGGTGAGAAAGTTGAAGTGTGTTATCTCGACTTCCGCAAAACGTTCGGTAGTGTGAACCACAGATGCTGCTGCATAAACTTGGTGGGATGAATGTGGCTACAGAGGTAATGGGCTGGTTACAAGCCTACCTGTGCGATAGAAGGTTTTACTTCAAGGTTGAGGGCGCTAAGTCCGCAATGTCAACGGTAACCAGTGAGGTACCACAGGGATCAGTGCTGGGACCGGTACTTTTCCTGGTATATGTGAACGACCTACCGAATATTCTTCGATCCCCATGCTTTATGTTCGTGGACGACGTCAAAATTGTCGGATCTAAATCCACCCAGATTCAGGAAAACCTGGATGCTATCCACAACTGGACAGTAGCCTGGGACCCACTCTTGAACACAGGGAAATGTACACGACTGCTGGCGGATGGGTCCCGGAGGAAACCGCTACATGAACCCGGACAACCCAGAACCAATAGCCCAGAAGACAGATCCGGGACTTGGGGATAATTGTAACAAGCGACTTTTAGCCGTCGGTGCAGTGTCTGTCAGCGGCCAACAAGGCGAAGGGTCATGTACGAACTGAGAAGAACAATGACTTCAAGAGACCCTAGAGTCATGCCACCCCTTTACACTGTACTGGTGAGACCTCACCTGGAGTACGTAGTCCAGGCATCAGCTGCCCAGTTAGTTGGGGACTCAAAGACTGGAGAGGGTCCAAAGGAGGTTCATAAGAACTATCTCCGGCCTAAGGGAACTGGAGTACGAGGACAAATTGGCATCACTAGATTTGTTCTCGCTCAGGCATAGACGTGCAAGGGGAGACCTAATAGAAACAATGAAGGAACTAACAGGGTTGTCAAGAACGAACAAGCCGTTATTTGCCCGTGACAGAAACGCCACGCTCCAAGGGCACGAACTGAAGCTTGTTAAGCCAAGGGCCAACAAGAAAACCAGAGCTCAGTTCTTCTCATGCAGAGTGATAAACTCCCTGCAGCTGTTGTGGCAGCAGATACTGCCATCGATTTTAAAAAGAAGTTGGACTTCGCGTGGGACAAGTATTTCCGGAGTGCCAGTGAGAAAGCGGACAGCGCTGATTGAAACTTCCATCCCGTCTTTAGATTATTATTATTATTATTCCTTTATTATTCATTTATTTTCCCTTTTCACTGATCTTCATCCACGCCTCCTTGATGCCTCTTAGACCCTCTACTCTTCCTTTTTTACTAAAGAGCTGATTATCGGGTGACTAACTTTTGCATGACGAGTGAACGTGCTGGTTACGGAGCCTTTACCCTATCAAAACGTTGCTTTTGCTGACCTCCCCTAAGGCGACCCGACTGTCGTGTAACTTTCCTTGTCTGTTTACCTTGTTTTGTTTACGTATCTTACATCAAGCCACTTTCTATTTCCGATCATGTACCTTCATTACTAGTCAAGTAGAGCGTAACATTCCTGTAACCGAATCTCGTTCTCTCTGATAAAGCTGTCACCGTCAGTTGGGAACCGTACGTATCAAACTACTTGACTGATGAAATCATGGACCGTTATCTATGGCCGCACAAGTTCGATACCGAAATCAATGTTCCGGACGCTTATAAACAGTAGACTTACCGACTGCGTACTTCCAATGACTTTTTGAAACGAGTACAGTCCGATGAATCTGAAAACCTTGATATGCTCATCAACTTCTTTCACCGTCAGTTTACGAGCATATCTAGGAGGGTGTGTGTGTATGCGTGTGAAATTGATCACAGCGGAGAATGTTCGAGTGGTTGCACACGTGTTCGGGAACGAGAAGGGGGCCATGGAAGTTTAAGTGCTCGCACAAATTGTTTCTGAGCGCACAGGGGAGGATTGTAGAGTCGAATGCTCACGGCTTCGGCTGTGGCTAAGATGCGACACTTGACAAGTCTTGATTGCTTGCCCCGGACTTTGTAAATTGTGCGAAAAACGTTTATCACCTTTACGGAATGGTTTGACTCAACAAGGTGTGAACACACAGCACTCGTAATTGTCTTAATTGCTCCAGTGTTCAACCAAGCCGGGTGGTGTGCACGAACACGTTCGGATAAGCGCCTGGTTGTGCGGCCAACGTACCAGGTTCCACAGGAACAGGTGAATGAATATACACAAAAAGATGCTGCAGAATCTGGCACTTTATCCTTCAGTCGAAAACACACGATCGGTTTAGACTCGAACATAATTTGTAATTGTGCAGCGTAGAATGTTCTACTGACTGCTCCTGTTAGTCTTCGTTGATTAACTTCAGTTCCCGTATCTCCTTTGAATGGCAAACGGATAAATACGGGCTTCTTTTCGACTACTGTCTGTCTTGGCCTATCTTCATTTCGTTGCATCGTCTTGTCAATGAACCGTTCAGGATAGCCGTTTTCTAGGAGAATACTCCTCAGAAAACGAAGTTCATTTTCTATTGTGTCTTCTGTGCAGATTTTCCTTGCTCTATTAACCAGGCAACGCACTAGATTTCTCTTCACTTTGAGTGGTACGAAACTGTGAAAATGAATGTATTGACCGTTCCAAGTTGCTTTCCTGTACACTGACAACTGAACGGAACCATCACTTCGACGGCTTATGCAAACATCTAAGTAAGGTAGACTGTTTTCCTTTTCTTGTTCCAAAGTGAATTGAACATTTGGATGGGCTGTGTTAAATCTGTTAAGTAGTACATTTGGATCAACTTTGGTATCTACTACACATACGATATCGTCCACGTACCGTTTGCATAAGGCGCACCCTTCGATTGTTGACGAGTTGGTTATTTTCAAGTTTTGCCATAAAAACATCAGCAAATAAAGGTCCCAAAGGTGACCCCATTGCGACCCCGTCCTTCTGACGATATATTTCACCGTTAAACTGAAACTGGATATTATGAATGCAGACAAATAGTAACTGTTTCAGTTCATCCAACGAGATGCCCGGATCGATACTGTTCTCGTGCATGTAATCACATAGATAGTTGATTGTTTCAGCGATCGGGACGTTGGTGAACAGTGAGGTAACGTCTAGCGAGATCATTTGCTTGCCTTCCAAGTCTATGTTTCCCACAGTCTCTACAAAATGAAATGTGTCTCGTATGCTGTGTCTGGAAATCATGATTCTTACGGGTTCTAACAATGTAGCCAACAAAGAAGGTGTCCCCTTGAGACCAATTTTGGATATGTGCAACTCGCCGTATCACGCAGTAGCGAAATGGTTGGCTACATTGTTAGAACCCGTAAGAATCATGATTTCCAGACACAGCCTACGAGACACATTTCATTTTGTAGAGACTGTGGGAAACCTAGACTTGGAAGGCAAGCAAATGATCTCGCTAGACGTTACCTCACTGTTCACCAACGTCCCGATCGCTGAAACAATCAACTATCTATGTGATTACATGCACGAGAACAGTATCGATCCGGGCATCTCGTTGGATGAACTGAAACAGTTACTATTTGTCTGCATTCATAATATCCAGTTTCAGTTTAACGGTGAAATATATCGTCAGAAGGACGGGGTCGCAATGGGGTCACCTTTGGGACCTTTATTTGCTGATGTTTTTATGGCAAAACTTGAAAATAACCAACTCGTCAACAATCGAAGGGTGCGCCTTATGCAAACGGTACGTGGACGATATCGTATGTGTAGTAGATACCAAAGTTGATCCAAATGTACTACTTAACAGATTTAACACAGCCCATCCAAATGTTCAATTCACTTTGGAACAAGAAAAGGAAAACAGTCTACCTTACTTAGATGTTTGCATAAGCCGTCGAAGTGATGGTTCCGTTCAGTTGTCAGTGTACAGGAAAGCAACTTGGAACGGTCAATACATTCATTTTCACAGTTTCGTACCACTCAAAGTGAAGAGAAATCTAGTGCGTTGCCTGGTTAATAGAGCAAGGAAAATCTGCACAGAAGACACAATAGAAAATGAACTTCGTTTTCTGAGGAGTATTCTCCTAGAAAACGGCTATCCTGAACGGTTCATTGACAAGACGATGCAACGAAATGAAGATAGGCCAAGACAGACAGTAGTCGAAAAGAAGCCCGTATTTATCCGTTTGCCATTCAAAGGAGATACGGGAACTGAAGTTAATCAACGAAGACTAACAGGAGCAGTCAGTAGAACATTCTACGCTGCACAATTACAAATTATGTTCGAGTCTAAACCGATCGTGTGTTTTCGACTGAAGGATAAAGTGCCAGATTCTGCAGCATCTTTTTGTGTATATTCATTCACCTGTTCCTGTGGAACCTGGTACGTTGGCCGCACAACCAGGCGCTTATCCGAACGTGTTCGTGCACACCACCCGGCTTGGTTGAACACTGGAGCAATTAAGACAATTACGAGTGCTGTGTGTTCACACCTTGTTGAGTCAAACCATTCCGTAAAGGTGATAAACGTTTTTCGCACAATTTACAAAGTCCGGGGCAAGCAATCAAGACTTGTCAAGTGTCGCATCTTAGCCACAGCCGAAGCCGTGAGCATTCGACTCTACAATCCTCCCCTGTGCGCTCAGAAACAATTTGTGCGAGCACTTAAACTTCCATGACCCCCTTCTCGTTCCCGAACACGTGTGCAACCACTCGAACATTCTCCGCTGTGATCAATTTCACATGCATACACACACACACGTGCACAGAGAGTTTTGGATGATCATCCTGTTTGTTGGTTTGAGTCATATTTAATGTTATGTATTGGTATGAATAGGACTAACTGAAAACGAGCTTGTTCACCACGCTGTTATGTTCTCAATGTGTTTTGTGGGACTCTTCGTACATATCTAGGAGTGCGAAACCCTCGTAAGCGCCATTTCAATCCTCCAGTACCTGTAAGTGGTTCCAAAATGTGTCGTCTTCGCTCGGTGTCTACTCACAACATGTGAACAATTTGCGGGCAAAACTTTGATCAGTACGTCCAGGTTATCAAGTCGTTGGCTAAGGATTGCGAGTTCCGCTCGGTGTCCCTCGAAGAGTATCGTGATGACGCTATGCGGGACGCGTTTATCACTGGATTGCAGCCTAACAGCATTCGAACAAGATTGTTGGAACCACCAGCACTGACGTTTAAGGCTGCTTACATCATGGCTAGATCACTGGATGCAGCTCAGAAACAGTCACAGTCTTACAGGATCGATAACATCCATTGTGCGTCCACGATCCCTCTAACCCTCACCCCCGATATTTAACTTGCACCTGACCCAACAGCTGGACTCGAACCGATCACATCGACGTTATCTAAAGCCACATGTTATTTCTGTGGTTATTCCCGGCACCCCGCACTAAATGCCCCGCTCGGGAAGTAGTTTGCATGGCTTGTGGAAAGACTGATCATTTCAGACGTGTGTGCAAATCAAAACCAGCCCCTTCCCCTACTACCTCTGCCGTCACTCCCCTGTTGTTCTCTGTCGTAACGGCGGCTACTCCAGCTTGTTTATCCCGCGCAACAACCACAATTCATGTGAATAACGTCGAACTTCAAGCTCTCATTGATACGTGTAGCTCCGATAGCTATATATATCAGAAAATCATCGACTCATTTGATTGGTCAGTCCACCCTTGTGACTTGAAAATTACTATGACGACGACGTCATTGTCCTGCGTCATCTCCGGCTACTGCTGTGTAACAATTCGTTAACAAGATGTAGCCTACAAAAAAAATATAAAACTGTCAGTCATGCAGAATCTATGCGCCGACGTTCTTCTTGGTCACGATTTCCTCGGGTTACATGAAAAGGTCGAAATACCGTTTGGGGGAACATGCGGCACTTTTTTACTATGCGAACTGTCCGCCACTAAAATCCAGTCCCCGCCCCTGTTCTCTCATCTGTTTCCAGACTGTAAGCCTGTTGCCACCAAATCCCGCAGACACTTCTTCGAGGACGAGTGCTTCATTAAAGAGATAACACCTCTTTGGCAATAGCATAATTGAGCCGTCGAGCTCTCCATGGAGAGCCCATCACGATGAGACTGCACCTTGACGTGATGTGATGGCTGGCGCGCCTCTATGACCCAAAGAGCTATACAGGATGGCTTCTGTAAGCCGGAGATGCAATCATACCTGATAGGCCAATAGGTAGAGGTCAGACAAAGTCTAGTCTCCTGGTCCTCCAGGTTGGGGGTTGATTTGAGCTGGCAACTCAGTCGGAAAAAACCAGTGGAAGAATAATTGATCCAAGCAAATGGGCTTCCACTAAGCCATCCCGCTGCCTTGCGGATAGGTTCTTGTTAGAACTAAAGGCTTTGGATGAGGACCCTAATCGTTCTCCTGCTTTGTGGCTGGACACCCTAGCAGTACCCGTCCAACATCTCCCATGAACTGCACGAATACAAAGAATTCCATACTGAATCGGTCGTCGCGCAGGATAATCAGGAGCGCGCTGCCCATTGCATCGAGCGGAGTGGGTGGTGGTAAATGGGCTACTGCTCAGAGTTCCCTCTCTTTTATTCAACCTTTGTCTTCTGTCCCTAACCACCCCTCTTTGCCCCATCTATCCACCCATAATGCTCCCACCGATAACACGACTGATACTCGCAACGGTTTATTGTCAAATAGTGTCGGGAATAGTCCTCTGTTTAGTAACTCACATTTTCTCAACCCTCGTCAACCTCCAAATCTCGATTACTTTATTGTGCGTACTCTCATGCAGGCCGGTCACCAGGCGTGCTAGCGCTCACAATAGATTCTCTGAAGGTTGATGTCTGCTGCGTAAGTGATACCCATATCCAGGATTCGAGCAGTGTGATTCAACTAACTGCTCCTGGTATCTCATCGAGGTATATTCTGCGCACTTCAGGAGACGAAGTGGCTCGAGCTGCGGGTCAATGTGGTGTAGGAATATTCTTGACTGAGAAGGCTGAGGCTGCCCTTTTAGACTGGATTCCTGTTGACAGTCGTTTATGTGCTGTGAGGCTCCAGGGGTCAGTTGGTGTTCGAAGAGATAATTGTGTTAGACGCAATTTGTTTGTGATCTCGGCGTACGCCCCAACGGACTGCAGCTCAGACTTGCAGAAAGATGAGTTCTATGATGCCCTCGCCACTCTCGTTCGCAGCAGTAAAGGTTCCGACATTGTAGTGCTAGCTGGTGACTTCAATGCACAAGTTGGCAAACTTAGTGTGTCAGAATCCTGTTAAGGTGGGCGTTGTGCTTTACCTGCTGAGCGTACAGATAACGGGGATAGGCTTCTCCAGTTTTGTGCAGACAATCGATTGTTCTTGTCTAGCACAAATTTCCGACACAGCTCGTGTCGCACAACGACATGGTGGTGAAACGCTTCAGGTACTCTGAGTCAGATTCCGCCGGGGTCTAGGATGCATCGACCAGATTTTTACTCTTCGTCAAATACTTGATGCGTGTCACGCACACCTTCAACCAACATTAATGGTTTTAAAAGGCGCCTTCGATTCAGTTGATCGAACAGCGCTTTTCAGTGTCTCAGAAGTTCGTGAATCTACTAAGGTCGTTGTACTCTCATACTTCCTGCCGCGTAAGCGTTTATGGTGTGCTATCCAGTCTCTTCGAAACGACGAGCGGTGTTCGACAGGGACGTCCTATTTTCCCATTCTTGTTCGACTTCGTCATGGACGAAATAATGGAGAGTGCGCTGCAAAATCTTCAGGATGTAGGCGTCGAACTAGGAAATAGTGGAAAGCTGTGTGACCTAGAGTACGCAGACGACGTTGTCTGCTTGTTTGAATCCACGGAACATGTTCAACGTGCACTAGATAGACTCTCAAGAGCTGTAGCTCCATTCGGCATGCACTTTGCACCTTCAAAGTGTAAAGTGATGTTACAAGACTGGGATCAACGATTCCGAGCATGATGCTGGATGGGGAGGTGCTGTCAGTTGTCGACCACTTCACCTACCTCGGCAGCAGTGTGACGACGGATGGGAGCACAGTAGTAGAGGTGAGCACGCGGATATCCAAAGCTCTAGCGGCGTACGCTGGACTTAAGCATTAGTGGCGCCGACCTGATATTTCACTGAAGTTGAAAGGTCGTGTATACTGTGCCGCAGTGCGTTCAGTTTTGTTGTATGGTTGCGAGACTTGGGGTCTGCTTGCAGAAAATATTCGTCGTCTTGAGGTTTCTGACCACCGATGTTTACGTAGTATCGCTATGATTGGGTGGAATAGCCGAATGAGCAATGATGAGGTCAGGAATCGAATATCGGGTACCAATTCAGAGAACGTTCTATGAATGCCTATCCAGCTTAGTAGGCGATGTCACCTCGACTGGTGATAAAACGTTTGCGATCTGAACGCCAAACCCAGCGATCAGAACATCACGGCAGCAAAAAAACTGAACTACAATCAACACGAACGTTTAAAACCACTAGTAGACTTCGTTGGTCAGGGCAGCTGTTACGTACGGCAACAGGTCTATCCTACACTGCCCTGTTTTCCTTTCCTCCAGGGAATGGAAGAAACCACGTGGAGGTCAACAGATGACTTGGCAGCGGGGGCTGAGAAAATGTACAACAAGCTTAGAAGTAGATGCCCCTCACCTTCGTTTTTGGGGTCCAAAAGACCCGTCAGCAGTTGGTATGGTAGAGCCGGCGAGCTGTTAAGACAAGGAACTACGGATGTAGCAAGAGCACAAGATAAGATTCCACTAGATTTAAACGAGAGCTTGTAGTGGTAGACTCAACAGTTACAATGGTGCAAACTGGCTGACACGTTGGTTCACCTTTCTCTCGTGTCACAGTTCGCTTGCCCACTCGTGAGGCTAGCGTCAGTATTCCCGCTTGCTTTGGCTCCTTAAGTTGAACTGAGATGTGGGAACTTGGCCACTTCTTTGCGCTCGAGTTGGGGTTTCCGATATTGGAGATGGATTTTGACCTGGCGATTGGATAGGTTCCCCTCTACTGATCGAATCAATATAAGGTTGTGATTCTGTCGCTGGGCACAATCCTTCATGGTTGCTCGTTCCTTCTTTCGTCGCTTAGTAGTTCGTTTGCTATGTTTCTCCCGATTTAGTATGCTTCTTTCTTCTCCCTGTCTTCCACGCAGCCCAACCTCACGGTGTGACGCAGTTCGAATCACTGGGCCGCGACACAAGATATACAGAGAACGCCTCAAACCACTCGACCTGTTCTGGCTCAACGGGCAGCGCCTAAGGAGGGATCTAATCAAGACGTTCAAACAGCTCCACGGGTTATCCGAAACCGAAATGTTTTTAGTCCTAAGTAACAACCCCACACTCAGTGGATACGAATAAAACCTGATGAAACCCAGGGCCATCAGAAGCGCTAGAGCGCATTTCTCTCACCGCGCAACGAACCTTTGGAACAAACTACGACCGCATATATTAGCAGCGAATAGCATCGTTGTTTTCAAACGGCGGCTGGATGACTGCTGGGATGAGGTTTTCCCGGACTATGACTAGCCAAACGAACAGACCCTCAGGTTACACCTCTCCTTTCCATTCCTTTCTTCCTTCCTAAGACAACACATCTGTTTCCCCGTCACACAGTAAAAAACAGCGGACTACGGCCTTTTTCATTTATTCAGTTGTTCCCACGGAGGATTCTCGAAGGTAAGCATCGCAGCTAGTTGAGACAGTGAATTCGTCTATCCAACGCGACTGTCGGTTTTTCGAGAGCGAACCGGCTTTTCATTCTCTTCCTTGCAGTCCATCACTCAACAATCACAACATTCGGACCACCTGGCAGTCGAAGCACCATGGGAATATTGCAGCCCTCGAGTGCAAGAACCTGAACGTACACTGGCCAAAGCTGCGAGTCCCTTGACCTGATCTGATCTGATCTGGTCAGAAGGCAAATGTTGACAGTATCTTGCTTCCGATATTGTCGGTGAGCTGGACGATAGTGTACTAGACAACGGGAAATGGTTAAACTTCGTGGCATTCTGTTTAGCTTGAGCAGCGCAAACGATGCCGTCTCGGAAAATCCATTGAACATCGAGCAGCGAAATTCTTGAAACACGCTCAGCGCGGCCCTAGGTGTGCAAAGTTCTGGTTCACTGCCTGCCATTCAGATCGATTTGAATCTTTAATATCCTAAAATGCTAGTGTGTTTGTGTCGTAATTTAAGTGTAGTGACTTAACATTATACGCTGATAAGTGGTGAGTGGCCTGTCTTTCTAATTGTCAATAAAATCAAAAGCGGAAATATGCTGGATATAATATTTACTCGTAACACTCATTGATGTCAGTAGAAAAATTTCCCTGGCCACCTGCCACTTATCCTCAGTAGCCTACATCATTTTCGCAACCTCCTCCGATAAGACATCCCAATACAAAAGACGACTTTGCTAGTCACACTAATTTGCCAATAAAACTGATGTGACCTTTCTCATCTATGACCTCCGGTGGGATAGAGATCCATAGCCACTTCCCCGATTGTCTTGTAAGGTCGCTAAACCTTACTTCGCGGTTTCCTTATTGAACGCGTTCTTCGGCCCTCTGTACTGCGCGGACCAGTTGCACATTACTCTAATGCTCGGCACTGTACGAATATGTTAACCAGAACTGTATTCTCTACGACCCGTGAGAACGAGAAGGCGGTTGAAAGAGATAGTAGTTAGCGTGTATTTGAGAGCGTGCGCAAGAGCAACGGTCAAATGGCAACCGCGCTTGGCAGTCAGTGTTCAGTTAACCAATAGACCTGTTAAAAGCATGAACGAAGATGGCTGTCGCTACAGTCTGAACAGATTGTCATATACTTCTCAGATTTAATCTAAAAAAGTTTCATATGGACCAATATTGTTCTACCACTCCACAAAAGTATCACGAACTTCTCAAACAAGTACGTACTTCTGGTGACTTCTCAATTTTCACCTGACCTATTCGCCTTCGTGTATTTGATCGAAGACAAAATGAGGTATGACTCCGTGACCAAGAAACTAAAGCAGTGAGTCATGCAACTAAAGCTCAACGACTTTCTTTGCGGTATAAATCTAGAAACGCTGACAGAAACTGACCTCCAACTCCTGATCTTAGCTGATAACTCATCCATCACCTCCCTACGTTGTATTGCTGAGGCTTTCAATGCATTCTTTGCCTCAGCCACGGCCCTTACTGATGATATCATCATCCAAATTTCTTTATATTAATGACCCTGTCCTATAAACTGTACCCTTTAATGCATGGATTATTACGAAGCTATTATCCAACAGCAAATCATCCTCCCAGATTAGTCCAGATGGCCTACCACATGTCACTCTTGTCGATGGCGGTCCAGATTTCCTTCTTTTACTGTTCAAACTTTTCACCTTCACATAGCGCTAGAATCTTGTCTTCGTTTTATATTTATCTTTTTATTTACTCCCGTTTACTATGTGATAATGGTACGATATTCCGGCCAGTCGGAGAGTGGCCGGCGACGCAAGCAGGATTCGAACCCGGGACCGAAGGGTTGGGAGCCTACCATGATGACCGTTTGACCACGAGCTAATTGGAAGTGTTTTGTAATCGTCCCCATTCATAAAAGGACCTTTACATGAGGTATCTTATTACCGATCTTCAAACCATACCCCCGTTTTACTTAGAATAATGCGGAAAATAGTGAAACAACACATTATTAACTACCTAATGACCCTCAACCTTATCGATAATACACAACACGGATTCCTCCGTTCACGTCCCTGTATGACCTGTCAGTTTGGTTTTTTTTTAATCGCATCATCAATCTTGTTGAAAATAAAAAAGTCATTTGTTGTTCTTCATTTTGACTTACAAATTATATTTGATCATGTACCTTATCCTCATCTACTAGCTAAGCTGCGGCTTTTTGAAATTTTCGACCCATTATTTACTTGATTTTCCTACCTATCTCGACGTTCATAGGTTGTCTTGATCAATGGGCACATTAGTAGCCCCAAGCCTGTCATTAGTGGTGTCATTCAGGGCAGTGTTTCAGGCCCATTTTTCTCATTCATATAGATGGCATTTGCGACAATACCCTAGAGCACGCCGTTCTTGTTTGCGGATGACAGTAAGATTGCTTACCATTTCTCTTCCGGTAACCTCAATTCGACTAGCTCTAACGTCGTATGATGACCAGTTGTTCACTGCCTGTCTGCCACCTTTTTGACTGTACGTTTCGCGCACGCGACAGCTGCTAGCGCTACTTTCGTCACCTTCCCGGTGCATAAGCCTGCGTGCAGTCTCTGTACCTAGGCCCAGTGAGAACACACGCGGTTGGCGCTCCGTGGTATTTTCTTGTTGGTCTTCTCGACGAACGCGATCGCATCAACTGACGAAGTGCACTTCCTGTGATCTCTGCCAACCTAGTCGTTCTTGATGAATTGTTCTCAACCTGAGCGACGAACCTTTCCGCCGATAAATGTATTTTTATAACTTACAAATGCGAGCTTTGTTATGCATTTGTGGCTCACTCGTCGATAAAAGGCCCTTAGTTAGAGATCTTGGTTTAAATTGTTCTTCATCTTTTAATTTCTCCAAACATTCTGTCTCCCAAACGGCGAAGGTTAAAAGGTGTCTCGGTGGTCTGTTCAGATCCTTTCGGCTGCGAGATACCATTCTTTACATGTACAAAGTATATGCCAACATCTTGAATATCATCCCCTAATCTGTCTAATAAAACGCATTCTTTTAAAGCACCTGCAGGCGTTTACCGCGGATCGTTTTCTCCACCCCTCGCCTGTGTGCGTTCTGAGATCTGTGGCAGTAAAAACCAAGCCCGTTCAATCCCAAACGCCATTTTTGTCACACCTACGTTGACGTGGCAGCCGCGCTGAAATTATAGGGATCCCGTTCGAGCGACGTGCGATTACCTGACCTAAAGCTGTATTGAACCATCTCTGAGGAGCGACTACGTGTGGCCGGTTTGATATCAGTTTGCTGGACATAGATGACAAACTGTGAATCACTTTGTGCTATTTTCGTTACGCCGTATTTTTGTGTACTAAAATTCTTACTAACATACTTCATTCTTGTCTTCTGTTTTTGTCAATCCGCTGCTTAAATTAGTGAGCCCGACGCGATGTTTTCACCTGGAAAAAAGAATCAGGGGAGATATTAGTGAGGCGGTTAAAATCTTGAAGGGTTTACCGGGAATAAGTGCTGAAGATATATTTGAACAGGTCACTGATCAAAGAGCGAAAGGCAATAGCATAAAATTGCGGAAGCCACGTTGTAGTGAAAATGTACGGGTGAAATTCTTCAGCAGTAGTGTAGTGGAAGTGCGGAATAGGTTAATTGAAGAAATGGTTAGCGAACAAGGCGTAAGATAATTTATAAGGATGCTGGATGCATCGGCATTGGTAATCCTAGGTGTTGGTGCCTACGATTGGTAGTTTTATGAATGTTGGCACGGATTACTACTTCCGAAAAGTGTGAAAACTGAAGATGGGTTGTATCACTGGAAGTCTAATTATGAGCTTCAGATAAAAATCAGTTCAGAGGGAAGAAAGATCCATTTTGCTCTTTAATTCACCAGTTTTCGTTAAAATGATCGTCTTCTATTCTCACATCACGAATCCAGTAAGAGAATGTCAAACAAACGTTGTTTGTTATTCAATAATCATATTTTGGCTTTAATCTTTGAAGACAAACTGTACTGTCCTGTGGTTCACATTGGTTGTCGGCCTCAATTACTGCAGAATAAATTTGAGTCATTTACTGGGATCCAAGTAAAATCTTCGTACTACTCGATGGAAATTTGTAGAGTTTCCCACAACATTATCTTGTTTTATTGATTTCAGGTAATGTAACCATTGTTCGTTCGGACTGAGTCAAACCATATATACTCAAAAATTGACGGATTGTTGGAATCGGTATATTGTTCTATTTTTACGCAAAACTGAAAAGTTCGTGTCATAGCCACCATGTCCGGTGATAACACATCGAAATTGGACGATTCGGAATCATCATGGAGTCTGCATAGTATTGGGAAGACCCAAAAAAGTCTCCGGACGAAAAAGCATTTTCCCAAAGCGTCGTCTACCCCTGTTTCGAATTGTCGGTCGCAATCCCGTTCGGTTAATGTAACACAAGTGAGAACAAACATTTCATATTTGTTCCAGAGTTGTTTTTTCTTTATGTTTGGTTCTATATCGGATACGAATTTGCAGAAAGCGACTTTCATGGTATAAGTAGTTAGTTCAGTAAGACTTGATTTCACACGAAAGATGTTGGAGATTTCTAGTCAGTTCGTTTTTCACGGCTTGCCATATCGTATAAGGGGTTTTTCCTTGGGAACCCTAACCAAAGCCTTTGACTAAGTAGTCTAATTCATATCACAGTGGAATGTTGATCCAGCACAGGATCTTGAGAAAATCACATGTGAAAGAGTTTGTTCTGATGTCACGTGAGACCTAGTTGTTATTTATTTTCTCCTCGATCTTTGTTGGTGCTCCATTTATCGATCTGCTTTTAGGATTCGATCCTTGTCTCCATTTCCCGGTAGAGCAAGCGGAAAATGGACAAAGCAGCATCCTATGGGGTTGGGACCGCTCGGCTTTCGCCAGTGATAAGTCAGGTGCGCGAGCGATTTCTGTTGATATTATTCCTGTCCAACGATTGAAATGAGGAAAACAGGCTTTGATTGGTCTGGCAGTTATATTAGTTTTCCTGTTGATTTGACTGGAGATTGGAAGCCAGACGAACTAACATCGGAGTCGACGAGCCCGAAGTGTGCCGATTTTCCAGAACTGCTGGGAGGGAAATGGCGGCGAGCCAAAGCAGGACGGCATCAAGTTGTCAAACAAACAGGCTTCAAACAACCAGTCGATTGAAGGAATTGGAAGGTAACCTGAATTCCTGACCTATCAAAGAGACTGGCCAACGTTTAATTGACCAGTTGCTTTTCTTAATGGATGACTGATGAGAGTCACCCATATGTCATATGGGACTTCTGAAACGGGCCTCTGTCCTGGACACGGGTACGTACTTTGAAGTACAGTTGCACCTGAATGCAAGCCACTTTATGTAATTAATGTTGATCCGAGCAAAGATGTAAAACTACTTGTAGCTAGTGGAAGACCTGATGCCGTAGCTTGATGAGCTCCTGAAGATCGGCTATCAGTCCGACGGCAGACCTAACTACAAGCCCCTATTTACGAACGAGGAGAACCCAAGCTCTAGGCTCTCAATTGCACTGGAAATAAGTTTGGTATTTTTGTATCAGCGAAGAGCCGTTACAGTAGTTCCTCAGTAAAGTACGATGATTTCTCCCACCGTCGAGAGAAATCCCAAGTACTCCACTACTGCGTCCATCTAGCGGAGGTTTTTTGACCGACAGACTGTTTCTCTCCGTGTTTATTTTCTGGATTGTCGCCTCTAGGAGCAAAGTGACTGGTCGAAGAGAACCAGGTGTTGCCCATCAACTGGTTCAATGAGACGATTTTAGAGTGGCTAAACGACAGTGTCCTTTCGGTCATTGCACTTTCATTCCCGTTAAATCTGGTCATATTTCTACTTCTACTTTTCCGTTTACTGTGCAGACTAGACGCAGATTTTAACTGAAACCAAAAATCTCAGCACTGGGATGCAAGCTTATTGATTAACTGATTACAGAAGATCGTGATAGCCAACAAATATGAACCTAATCGGAGAGAATGAGACAGGAAATGTATCATCCTAATCTTCGTTTTTGCATTATGTGATCTCGTCTCCCGTTGCACGTTATCACAAGATAATGCTTCTGCCTAGGTGATTGGAACACGTTTTCTGTCTCGACCAAGATATGTGAAATTCCAACCTTGGAATTGTTCACTTTGTTCTAACGATCATTCTTATGTTTTTCGTTTTCTCTTTCCGCAGTATCACAGCACCCTAGATGACACATGGATACAGGACTCACTTTTTGCAAAAGCCCTTCGACGATTCGAAGAACTGAAGCAATCTTGGGTCAGTAACTGCAAGCGATCTAATCGCTCTTATGTCCGTTTGGCCACCGTAATTTTGCATTGTGCCCAAGGTGGGTTTCTCACTCTCTCCCCCTTCCTCATTGAACCGGCTTATCGGTAACAAACATGTTTTTCATCACTTATCAATTTTCTCCGATGGATTCATGTGATGAACGGAAAACTATGTAGGTGTGATCAAATGTTTTACCTTAACTCTTTGGTTTTGTGCTCTCTATAGACCGCATGAGACTACAAAGTCGCTTACAACTTCCGTAGGAATTGTTTTTATGCAACCAACTGCATTTTTATAAGATTCTGGACGTAGCCCAGTTAGGCACATTCCGCTGTTTTCCGCATAGGTCAGTAAGGAGTCAGAGTAAATGGGAATGTCATGTAACTATTAGTTACTCATACACTTCTAAGATAGTGTTGCGTTGGACGGTCGAACAAAAACGGTTTCACAATAGTTAATATAAAGCCCAGTTTTCATTCAGGGAAACTGTACCGTTCTAGTTATACTACTTGTGGTATTCTGTATGGTACGAATATTTAAGCCTACCATTTAAGCTCCAAACATGGCCCAGTGTGAGTTTCCTTGCTGTTATGAGAGTAGGCAGACTGCTAAATTGTTGATGTAAAGCGTTTTATGGTAAAAAAGGAGTCCGACGGAACGGCGCTGTATCACAGTGTTGGTATCACACGGAGCAAACAACTCATGGCCAGTCCGGAAATAAAATTTGTGGCTGAGTCATGCGTTTTGGGTTCGGGTCTCACTTCGGGCTTAGCTTGTACGCGTTGCTGCTGTTTCTTAGCAGGGATATAGTTGTTTCCATGGTTTTCAATGCTGAGTTGGACGTTGATATTATGTGATGACTCATTTTACTAATGAATAAAATATGAA
The DNA here is from genome assembly GCA_948099385.1 of Fasciola hepatica. Classification (NCBI taxonomy): domain Eukaryota; kingdom Metazoa; phylum Platyhelminthes; class Trematoda; order Plagiorchiida; family Fasciolidae; genus Fasciola; species Fasciola hepatica. Next base: position 2,234,461 of record CANUEZ040000051.1, on the reverse strand, counting down.
ATTGAACGGTATCTTTGTTCAGCAATCCTAAAAAGAAAAACTGGCAAGTGCTGGTGTATGCAGAACCTCTTGGGTGAGACATAACCTACAGCATCAAATGTCGCAAATCACCCGTAAACACCTACACGAAGAAGTCGGGGTTTGTTAATTTCTAATAGTAGTTATTGTCTGGTTCCCATTGATTCATCATCGACAATCGCCATTCTTTCTTTTTTTTACTTGCAATCAATCTTTGGACCTATCTCATTTTGCTTCACTTTTTCTCAGGGAAAATCCCTAGCGATATTGCAATGTCCGAGTATCCGGCGGGTGCGCTGCTTTTACTTCGGCAAGGACACAAGGAACAAGGTACCAAACTGTGTCAAGGGTACGCGCTGGAACGCAGCATTGCTGAAGTGCAAAATTCTTTAGACCAGATGAAAGAATCTATGAGACAAGTAACTGCATGGGTAAGGGTCAAATGCCGGGCCGCGAAATTGCTATTCCCGGAGCCACTTATTCCGAAACTGGTTAATTTTAATGCAGTTGATGTGAAGAAAGTCATCGATAGTCACAATTCTGTCGAAGTGACTGGTGCTGCACACGCTTAACGGTTTTATTACACGAAGTGAACCACGGTTAAAAGAATGAACTCCGTAGTTCGAAAATTCACGTCAAACCAGTTTGTTGATTCTGCTTTTGAAAAGAGAAAGGTTGTAGGCGGGTGGAAAGACAAAGAGGAAAAGGGTGTTCCGTAACTTAACCGTTCGGGGAAAAAAGAAGATTGAAAGGTCGAGGTCCGAGGTCTAGCGACAGGAACCTGCCAAGGGTGACTAGTTACCTGCGCTCGGGATTGACGTTGAAAAGTAATGGAAAAATAGAAACAGCCGAGGCAAGCTCGGTGGAACAAAACCCGAAATAATAGCGGTAGAACAGGGACAGTGAAGCAACTGCCTGGCGACGGGCAAGAGACTGCAAACTGGATGTTAAAACTGGGTTATCTACCAACGGATGGCCTTACGTTGGACCAGGTCGAGAAGAGATAAAGACGAGGCTCCACCCTACACGTGACAGTAGTATTCAAGTGTGGGACGAATTTCAGCTTTGTACAACAAAATGAGGTAGATTGGTTTAAACAAACGCCTGGCGCGGAACGAAAAATCAATCCTTTGCGCAGCACGAGAAGCAAGCAAGCAAACGTATGAAGACCAAGTTAGAGAGCAGACAATCGAAAGACCCAGGAGAGGCATCGAGTTGGGGGAACAAAGGGGAACCAAATCAGAATTTAAGTGGAGAGAAAAAGAATGGTGTTTGAGAGATGTTTTAGAAGCATTGAAGAGAACACGATTTTGAAAACCCCAAGAGAAGATCTGTTCAAGGTCCGAACTGCGCGACATTACATGGGTACAACGGTTATAGTCGATGTTGGCGGTGGCACGCTGGGAGGTGGAATACGAAAGAGATTAGTGGAACCGTCAATAGCGTGGGTGAAATTGAAAGTGATCGACAAGAAATCATTAATGAAAAGCAGAAAGAGAGTGGATGGAAATACAAAACCTTAGGGAAGAGGCTATGCTTGAATCCTATCAACTGGAACAGAGATGATCCGGTTACTGACAAAACTGGACGTCCACAAGTCAAGGACTAGAGGAAACCCAAGAATGGGCAATTTAGACGCTAAACGTTTGTGCCAGACACGGTCAAAAGCTTTCGATATGTCTAGTAAGACCAGGTGTGTTTCTTCGTGGTTATCGAGTGCCGCTGATGAGAAGTGCGAGACCACAGCTAGTAGGACCACCCGTGGAACGACGAGGTCGGAACCTGTATTGACGCTCACTTAGCAGTCCTTTACGTTCGAGGAACGGTCACAACTGGTCGGAAATTATGGTCTTCATGACTTTCGAAATGATAGGAGTTAGTAAAATAGGACGGAGGAGTCGCCGTCTTTTGAAATAGGAAAAATAACGGCTTCTTTCCATGGAGTGGGAAACGCGACAGTTTCAGATTCAGTTTATCCATCCATTAACGTCGCATTTCTGTGCTCTGGTTTCGGTTGCTACTTTCCGGCATCGTCCAGTTAAGGACAGAAAAAATAGAAGCATAGTGAGAAAGATCTAAAAAGTCAAAGTAACAAAGGGAAATCAGGACGACAAGGAAAGAGTCCGAATGCAACTACGCCACTGGACGCGACACCTAGCTATATCACTTAATGTCTCCGACCATTTAGTAGGCGGGCCACGTGGACCCCGACCTGGAAGTCTAACATGTCCTACTCGGCCGAGTCCACTGGCCAAGGTTTTCGGAATTTTTTGCCATGTCATGGACTGACCACCTCGACCTATCTTCCAATCACCACCTGCCTCAGAGAACAGTGTACGCCGAGGAACTCTATTGGTTGGCATGCGTAGCAAATGTCCCAACCACTTTAATCTGTTAGAATTCAGTACTTGATCCAGAGACTAACCTTTGGCTTCCAACACCATACGTCTAACCTCAGCATTGCTGATACGGTGTTCCCACCATACTCGAGCAATGCTACGGAGACATCGAAGCTGGAACACCGACAGTCTTCGCCTATCTTCTACCCTCATCAGCCATATTTATAAGCCATATAAAAGAACAGACCTAACCGTCGCATTGTACACTCGACCCTTAACAGGCAATCGGACGTCACACCGGCGCGACAGATGACGGAGGTTAGCAAAAGCCGAACGCGCTTTCTGTATACGCGATGACACTTCGTCCCATATCTGTCCACCTGGTGAGATGTAACTACTCAGGTAACAAACTTTATTCACCAGCTAGAGCTTCCCCTGCCAAGAAGAGGTTTGGTGTTGAACCAACCCAGTCCTGCGCCAGCATTTTACACTTTGAAAGTGCAAAACGCATTCCAAACTTTGCTACACTCTTGTCAAGGCTATCTAAGAGAGCTTGCAACTTACCTGGATCTTCACTCAGAAGAACAACATCGTCCGCGTATTCCAAGTCAGATCGATACCGCTATTCTGACACGAGGATAAGGCTATTTCAAGAATCAATTCAATCACAAAATTGAAGAGGAAGGATGAAAGAGGGCAACCCCAACGAACACCAGTTTCCGTGGTGAACTCTAGTGAAAGGTCGTCATAAACACGAACTCGGTTTTGAGCTGTTTGCATACAAGTATTGGAAGAGAGAAATGAATTTATCTGTCGTCCTGTTTAATGAGAGGCAGCGCCAGAGAATTGTGCGGTCGACTGAGTCGAACGCCGCTTTCAGACCAAGAAAGACAGAGATTGTGGGCCTACGAAAGATGTGTCTGTGCTCAAAGGTTTGCTGAGGAGTGAACATATCGTCAACACAACCCTGACGGGTCTGAAACCCACGCGTACTGATCTCGCGCGCGCTGAATAATCGGTGGAGAATAAGCCTGGTGATCAGTTTGGACGCGATACTTACCAAGCTAATTCATCTGTGGTTTTCACAAGAGGACCTGTCACCTTTCTTGTAGATCGACACAGTCACCGATTCACACCATTCTCTAGGGATCCGCTCACTATTCCAGATTACCCGGAGGGGCTTCGTTGACTCCGAAACCGAAGCTTCGCTTCCATCCTTGAAGAAAGATGGAGACAACTCATCCGATCCAGCGGCTTTTTACCTCTCCAAGTAACCTAATTCCAGCGTATTCTCCACCTCCGATGGAGGGCTGATATGCACCTGCATCGTTTCGCTGGCAGGTATATTTGGAAAATCCGTCGTTGAAGCGGACCAGTTGAATTGTTCCCCGAAGTGCTCCGCCCAACACTCTAGACGACGTCCTTGAGAGTGAATCAGTGAGCCGTCGGATTCCTTAATTAACTCGCTTACACCGGGCTTCCCTGGACCGGTCCCTCTAATCAGACGGAAAAGGTTGCGAGTATTGCCAATGGACGCAGCCTTTTCCATTTCCCTACATTTCGCAATCCACCACTGCTCACGGTCATTCCTCAGGCTCCTGGTCAGTTGGTGTCTCAGGGATTTGTGCACTTCATGGAACGTGGAATTCGAAAGGACAGATCTGCGACCGTCCAACAGCGCAGCTGACGTCGAATATATCCATTGTTTGTAAGACTGACTTGAACCAGAGTTCTGGGTGACTTCGAAGCGGCATACAAGGCTTCCTTGTTCTGTTGCCAGCGTTTATTTGGGTCCTGAAAATCTGGCCGCATCGATAACTGCGTCGACAGCTCTGTCTGGAAACTGTCGCTGGTTATCGTCTGAAAGCAACTGCGCTGAAAAAGTGACATTTTCTTTGATGCGACGACGGATGAGACGTAAACGGAAGCGAGCACGTACCAAGGCGTGATCCGAGTCCACAGGCGTAGACCAAAATGAACGACTATGTTCAATTGATCCACGCCAGCGGTGACCACTCACGATATGGTCAATCTGAGTCCAACGTTGTTAAGATGAAGAAGGACGCTATGTGAGTCTATGCCGCTCCTTATGGCAGAAGTTTGTACTTGCGAGAAACGTGACAGATTGGGGTGAAAAGCGAAACAGATGGTATAAAATCGGTGCTAACTCTGAGGCACACATTTTCAGGACCATGGGTGGAGTACCGTTCGGGTCAGATGATTTATTCTGTTCGAGTGACTGTAAAATCTGGTGGATTTTTCTGGTTGTGATAAGGGGAGTCGAATGGCGGCTAGTTAGAGTAGTTAGGGGTGGGAGAATAGGAGTTGGGTAAAGTGTATTTGGATTAAAACAGAAAAGCAAAATCCTCGGTTTTCTCATGGGGTTCACACACTAAAGAGCCGGAGGAGTGAGGAAAGGGGGAGTAATCAGAGAAGCGAAAATTACGAAAAACGGCTTTGGCGAGAGACTAAAATGGTCGGCTACCAGTAGCGGAAGAAGCTAGACGTTCGGCTTTGTGGCAGGTGAAACGATCCTTGGCTTTCCGAATGGAAAGTGAGTATTTATTTCTGGCCTGCATGAAGAGACTAAGAGAATGAAGAGTAGCGCAGCGGAACCACCGTCTGAATGCTCAGTTCTCTAAGCGCACAGCGCGATTGCAGGCGCGAGTAAACCACTCAGGATAACGTAGATTACTGGGTTTGGAAGTGTGGAATAAAGAGAAGCATGCCTTGGGGAACAGTCTCAGTAAAGTTTCAAACGGAGGAAGAAACAGTATTCCCAGGGATAGGAGGCCAGAAAATCACGAAGACCATCCCAGTTAGCTGAATCGTAACGCCAAAAGATGCGTCTGGAATTGCACATAGGAACTGGGCTAGAAAAGGTAGTGGAGAAGGAGATAAGACAGTGGAACCAAGTGGAGGAAGGGAGGTAGTGCCAGAGAATAAGGAGGTAAAAGAAGTGAGAAGATCGAGGATATGTGCACGAGCGCAAGCCCGATCGGGAATGTGTGTGGGAAAGTCAACAAGTCGACTCAGATTGTTGACCAAAGCGAAAGCTTCGGCTTCGTGTCCCACAGCCGTAGTGTCAGGAGAGTGCAAAAGCTAGTTCTTATTGTGGACATTAAAGTCACCAAGACTGGCAATTTGGCAATTGGATTCTGATACAAACAAGTTCTCAATGCCAGAATACAATAAGTCAGAATTTGAGTGATTGCTACTGCTTGGAGAGCAATACGCGGTGCAGAAGTAGTAGTTAAAAGAAGGAATCTGGAGCTTCAGCCATACCAGCTGGAACTCGCGGCTGGCGAAGTCCAGGTGTGGGATACGGGAGGTAGCGACTGACTGGTGGACGTAGGCATAGACGTTAGCTTTAGATGAAAATGAGCAGTGGAAAAAGTAGTTCGGAAAGTGGAGATGGGTAGTATCCGACGAGGGAGAGACTTGCATCTCAGTGAACGCAAGGGGACAAGAAGATTGGAGAAAATGATGCACAGAATCAATATTGTGGTTCGAAACACGAATGTTGGTGAAAGCTAGAGGTTTTCTTGTGAATGCTGGGTGGACATGAGCGGTGATTTCCTGTGAATTGCGGATCTCATGTTTTTTGTGAAATCGGCAATCTAACCTGTGGCGAACAACAAGGCTCCCATAAGAAAGGCGGCGGGACCGCCTACCACAAGGCCCCGGTGGGTTTGGAGCGGAGTTGCGTAAAAACAAAGTTATCTACTACCACAACTTTATTAGAAATAACCGGCAACCTGACCCTGGTGTGGAGAGCCCCATAATGTCTTATTAGGTCAGGCCTGGTATTGAGCCTGATGACAATGAATTACTGTCCACCACCAGTATCATGGGCGGTGGCGGGATTCGAACCTTTGATTCTCGGATATCAACGCCTTAAACCATTCGAACAACACCGTTCAGGCTCGACAGATGTTAAATCACACAAACACTTGACAGTAATTAGTTCGTGTACGATTGTCAAACAAAGAGTAATCGTGCATTTGCGGCGGGAAATGTTCTCAAACTAGTAGTTAAAGTCCGGTCACCCCTCTTTGTACTTCGGTCTTTTGGGTAGTCAGATAATAGTTTCAAGACATTTTCACGAGAGAGGAGAGTTAACTGAAGGCGGCGATATTCAAACTCGAAGCCCTATTGCCTTCCGTTGGCAGCTCAACACAAAAGCCGACCATTTGGGCCGAAAAAGTCACATCAAAACATTCTCGAATGAGCCGTATATAGTATTTTTTCTGAGAGAGCGCTTGGCACCGCGACTCATCCCCATCGTTTTACGGATAAGAAACCGTAAAAGAAATAAGTAGATGCGCGTTTGACACTGAGTTAGTATTTCAATCAAGCGAATTTATACCAGTCAATGGAACTCAGGAACTACTCATTTATTTTCGCACAGGAACTGGTACCGTTCGTCTTGACGAGAACCAAGACATCATTGATTAATTCTGTAACGGTGATAACCGTGGAAAAAAAATCAAATCTAGGATGAAAATAAGCCCGTAGAAAGCAGGCACCCAATAGGCTTCATTCCAAATTTTTGAAATCTAGTTGGGAACATGTTATTGTTTCGTTATATCTTTTTGTGCTTTTGCAGAGTGTCACTTCACTAATCCAGTTTGACTTCAGGTTCAACTGACTGTGATTCGTCTTCACTTTTTCATTTTCGTAGCGTACTCGATTGGATGCTCTATACAATTTGTTAAAAAGTCACCCACCGGCTTCGCAGAATACATCTACTCTTGATCTCCGTGCAAGATTAATCTTATGGCCGGCCGTGTTATGTGAAATAAATGGATTGCTCATGCAAATGGATCGCGATCTGCAGGCGAGGACTGCATTTTTGTCACAAACTGTAGTCAACTGCGCGACGGCCAAAGGTGCCCACTGGAGCTCATTAGCATGGAATCACCTGGGCACACTGGTACGATGGAACACCCTGGATGGAATAGTTGACCAGCTTCGAAATACCATTCGATGAAGCCACGCAGTGTTTATGTAATCGTCTTGATGTGTTGGTGTTGTGTATATATATACCAGTGTACAGCTCCGGATGAGACTGACACGAGATTTGATTTTTTCTTTACAGAATTGTTTGGGATGTTTCTCTGGTTCACCTGTAGGAGGCTAATTATTGTGTTATGCTGGGCACGACGTTCACCGTCACTTATGTCACAAACAATCTACGACTATTAAGATACGCGGAGGCACTAGCAACCGTCGCCGCCCTCAACTGTGCAAACAGCGAGAATGGATGATTACATTAGCCTTGCCTTGGTAACGTGTTCTTCCTTATTTGCTATCATTATTTGCGCGTGCGTATGCCTTTGGTCTCATGAGAACGTTCAATTCCCTGTTTATAAATGATCGCCTTGACTGCAGTATGCACTAGTGAAGATGCAGTGAAACGGTCCGGAATATATCGTGCAATCTAGGGCTATTGACTTCTGTGTTTAGATTCTCTGATGGTTGTAGCTCTCAAGTAAATCTTGAATACAGCTTCCGACAGTTGCTTACTTTGAACCGTGTGCGGAGAAGGGGGCACAAAAAAGTAAAACAACACGGTAATAAACTTGATCATGAGTATCAGCGTTTACACGACTGACCTCTGGCTGTACTTACGTTTTGTGTGCAAAACGAAACGAGCATGTTGCACTGGATTTAGTTAACCTTTGATGCCCCCAGTCGAATCGAAATTCAGCTGGCACTGAACTGTTGCCGTATCTCAAATGCTGGGCTTTTGTGCCCTGCTTGCAAACGATGGTTAAATGAAAAAATGTCCTTTAGCATAGCTCAAAACTGTGGTCGAAATTTACGGTCCGAAATCGGACGGGCGCAGATTAAAACCCAGTAATTTTGAGCAGTTTTGGTCCGACAGCACAAGTTGGGTCATAGAATGAAAGCGAACGGAAACGATGAGACCGAAGCAGTGCTTGGTCTCTTAGCAAATATGAAATCTTGGTGTTGTCATATCAAGTACGGGAAAGACCAATTATGGTTCCTTCGAGACACATCGATGTGTTACATCGACAATCGTTGCCACGTTTCCTTGTTAAATGCAATTGTCAGTTCAGTGTATCACGCGAACCAACTCTCTGTTACTCTAGTGCTATACGAACGCATTAACCGTGATATTCCCCCCGACCCTTGAAAACGAGGCGATCGGGAAAGAACGTGATTCAGGTGTATTCGCGAGAGTGTGCGAGAGCAACGGTCGAATGCCGACCGCCATTGGCAGTCCCTGTCCAGTTAGACAACAGTGTTCGTTGAAGTCCAATCTTGCTGAAGACTCGCACCCGAAACCCACAGTTTCATGACCCGATTAACACCCTATTCAGATCACTCCACAGCGCTCTGCGGACCCTTTAATGGAGGCTGTAGGGCAGCGAATTCTGACTTGGCGAGCATTGGCATAACTCTCTGCTGGGTCGAATTACAATCAGCATCCCCAAAAAATACATCGGAGCATACACCCGTCAACTGCAGCTCCGAAGAAAGCAACAGCAGTTTTTATCGAAGGCTTTGCGCGAAACGAACTCTACCGATATATTGATTTAAGGGGATACGAGTGCTAAAGTACGTCGACTGTCACCGAATAAGGTGCCATTTTGGACTGGTTCCTGTATTTCGAACGACGATAAACTCCTGGATGTAATCCGGGTGTCTCCAGTACGAACCCCAAAACGCCCCAGCTATTGCTGCACCACCTGGCATCCTTACTTACCTACTTATGCATAGGCTCCGATTAACCACGCGATAACCCACTGAGTTATAACCAAGACGGTCGATCCATCTGTTATGACTACGCCTGCGCCTTAGTGTTTCTAAACTGTTGCTGGGCCCACAAGATGCACGCTTGACTGTGAGAGACCATCGCAATTAAATAGGTTAACAAACCTTCAAAGCTTTGTCTGGGAAATCCAAAGGCTGTTTCATCGAATCAGCTCCGCCGTTCAAGAATTCTCTTCATCTTCAACGTGATGCGCCGCATAATGGGCCCCTGAGTCTCCCCATCTCTTAAAAATGTATCAGTCTATTCCGGCTGACGGTGAGCACAATACGAGTAATTGAAGTTCATATGCATCTTCCGCCGGAAAGGCAGACGATCTATGAATCGTATTCGGACCGGTAGTCGTTATACTGTTGAATTATCAGGCCATTAACTCCGACCGTGGTCGTAACCAAGCAGCATGGAGCCGAATAGCCTGCATATAACTCAAGTCATTTAAAAAGAAATCAGGTCGCCTGACGGTCTGGATTCACGGATTTTTTCCGGGTTTCTGGTCGTGGGGCTTGGTAGTCAGAGAGGACGGTGAATAACCGCGTGCTGTGCAGGGTCGGAGTTATAGTTTGTCCCAATTCACATTCTGTCTCTTACGGCAACCTGAATGCATGTCTAAGTTCGTTGTAGCATTTCTTAGATTGAAGTTCAGCCTTTCCTAGGATGTCCATGTGCCTGATTAAAGTTACGCATACTACGCGGTCGACCAATCAATATCTCTGATGCATGGATATACGTATTGATCTTTAGTCATGTTTCAGCGCGGACGGTACTGACTGGTCGACCTTACTTGTTTGCGCAAAAACACATGTAGCTCAGCTCCTTTACTTGCTGGCGGCTTAATGACCGACTGTGGTGGGGTGTCATTTACATACTTACAAATAAGTGGAATGCAACAATTACGTGTTCCGCTGCTACTGATTACGAACAAAACAGTTCAGTTCATCTGTTGATAGTTTTCGAGGTGATAGAAATTTGACCCCTACCTTTTGCGATCAGGGCTTCAAAAAACTATGTACACAAGCTACGATAAGCATCAATATCCAAGCCATTTCATGAACTTTCTTGCAACTCGGATGGAATTTTCAAAAAAAAAAAATCACGAGCAATGAAGATTACGCTGGATGCATGCCTGATAAATTGGTTTTCTGGATGCTCTGCTGTTGCTACTGTGTGCAGGCCTCCAAATGCCTCAATACGATCGGGGGTGGGTGTCTCACGCTCTGAGATGGCTACTCGTCCTGAACGCCCCTCGAAATGCTCCCAAATGACCGTGCGTCTGTCATAGCCTCTGCTGATGAAGTCCTATTCAATTCTTTCCCGTGGCGGAGGTGTTTTCACAAAAGTAAGATAAAAGCGAATGCCCGGCGCTTTCCACCGGGTTGACTGACTGATTCCAAACCGACCACGGGTGGCATATGAGGCGTACAACACTGCCCACCGGCATCTGTGACAGAGGGGTGTACTGGGCACCCAAGATGTCTGGCCCCATCCAAGAGGCGTATGAACTGGGCAGTCAGTCACCGGCTCCCAGTGGGTTACGGACCCCATGCTTCGTCCCGCTGCCTTGTGGGTTGAGATTTGGACAGCTAAGGGCTCCCATTGTTTTGAGTCTTAAAAACAACTACTCTGGCGTGGGAAACCTGGCAATATTACGCCCACAAAGAAAACGAATGGAATCTCGCTCCATGTACCCCTTCTTACACATTTGTACCGTTTCCTTCGGCACACAGCCCGAAATTAGGCGTGTGAAATATAATATAATATAATACCGTATGCAGCGGTACTCCGCGATATCCATGAAACAGCAAGGATTTACTCCGACAGAAGAGTAACTTATGCGTCATTCAGATCACGGCTTGAGTGCTCTGGGTAGATAGCAGTAGAACAACGCGACAGAAAGTGACATTCGTGTTTATTTTGAGCTTGTGTAGACAACTGTACATGAGAACACGGGTTTAATCGTCCAATTCCAATCCGTACTGATTGTACAATTCGCGTACTAAACAGCCCTTGGCGTGAGCCAATAAGCCGAAGATCTGTAGACAGGCATCTTTTGCTTCGTTGTATTCGTGCATTCGTTTGCGCCAAATCGCTAGCTCATCATCGACATTCAACGGTTTTGTTCGGTCCACCATGAGCTTCTTTTGGAGATCTTCGATCTCCTCATGAAGATTCTGAGAGCTTTGCGATTCCAGGGGTGTACTTTTAGTGCTCTGTTGAAATGACCCGGGGATTAAGACGAATTAGTGATGAGAATTCTATTTTGGGCAAATCATCCAGATGGACAAAAACAGCTTAAATGAGTAGTGCCCACTAAAATACAAATGCAAGCCGATTATAGCACGGATTATCTCGCCGGCTAGAAGCAGTTCCAACTTGAATGGCAAATAAATAGAAAATCTAAGAACTCACTTTATTTACGTGTTTTTTAGAAATCACCGGCGAGGCAGGAGATTGGGTTAAATTGGCCGAATTAGGACGTAACGGGGACTTGAAAGGAGCCCGAACACCCTGACCCCGATTTCTTGTTGGTGTTGACATTTCACCAGCTATAGCTAAATGAAAAATATGCACATTTGTCTCTGTGATACGTCAATTAGAAAGCATATCTAAGAGAAAAAAACAAGTAGAAAACAGTTTTTATGTGTATAACAATAAACCATTTTCATTATTTGTCTTATATACAGAAGTGAGGACAGTTGGTTAAATGCCGTTTCAGTCGTCCTTGTCCTGGACTCCCTCGGCCATACACTGTGGGCAGTACCATTGACCACGGGGCTTGCTGGTCAGGCCAACACACTCGAAATGGAACCATTCGATAGGACAATCTCGATTATCACATGCAACCATCTCTCCGTAGGAAACTTGCTGACAAATACAATAGGTTGGCTCGTTCGGATCGACAGGCATGTCCAAAACTTCTCCGGGGTTATTGGTTAACGCCAAAGCCAGCGCTGCTGTTGCAGGAATTCTGTTGAGCGGGAGAAATAGTAGACAAACGACAGATTCAAAACAACTAGGATAAATAACGAGCTGTCAGCTGTGTTCTTTCTGTTTGGTGGACTACGCGACTCATTTTTCAGCATGGTATTTGAATTGGATTGGACATCATTTTGATCAGTAAAAGATTTTCGCAATCGAACAGATATCCGGTACGACAACTAGCCGCCTCTCTTCATAAAACGAATGCGAAAACTAAGTTACAGTCTCAATACAGACAATCCAGAGTGCATTTATGTTTGGCCACTACTTCTCAACATAACTCGATCGAAAAAGCATATAAAAGTACAGAACAAGAGAAGATTTTCCAGAAGAAAGGCAAAATGCAAAGGCACATGCACTGACGTTGTCACCCCGACTGGTGATGAGACGTTTGCGTTCTAAACGCCAAGCTCAGTGATCAAAACATCATAGCAATATAATAGTGTTTCAATAAGTCATCGCACTACCAATATATCTAGCTTGTGATACTCAGTGAACTTAACCAAAACGACCGACAGTAGTATTCTAACTGGAGTGCCATTCTAGACAGAAATTCATTTTTTTACTCACTATTACGTGTTTATCAAACAGCCTCTCGTGGCCGTTTACGCATCCATGTCTAGAACTGATCGACAAAGCGTTCTATGCTTACGCATGAGAAAAATGAAATAGGCAGAACCAATAGTCACGGGCCCATCGGTGGTGATCGAGTGTGTTAGAGCTTTTGCTTACTACCGCGGAAATCAGGAATTCGAATCACCCTACCAACGCCGGTCACTTTGGTGGCAGACGGTAATCCACTGTCATTCGCCGACTCGTTACCACACCTGACCTCTTAGGATCTTGTTCTCCGCCACTCCATTTTTTGGGGCCCGGTCGTAAGCTATCCCGAATTGTGTTGGGGGCATCCGAGGCTATGGGATATACCTCTTCTCGTGCACTCGTGCGCAAACATCTAATTGAAAAAATCTTAAACAGAGCAACGCTAGTTCAGAGTACTGAATCACGCAAAGCTTTACTGGTTCACGTACAGTGATGACCCAGTTGTCAGTGACACTGTCCACCACCTACATAGGAAGAATATCAGTTGAAACCCAATAGTGTTGTTTGAGATCTCGTCTCACAAGGTGTCAGCCTCCGTAGAAGAAGGATTGCTCAATTCAAGACTAAGAGTGGTGTTTGATATCTCATAGCTACGTAGGACGACATGGGAAAACCTACCATGTGGGAGGGTGGAATTTGAAGCGCATTTTTTAAATTTGTTATTGGCAACTTACTTCGGAGAGGTCGGCACTTCCTGTTCACCTTTGTTTCGAGTTTTCTTCACCTTCTTCAACTCTTTCTCAGCTGAAACGTTATCACTAAGTAATCGAATATAAGGACGTACCCAGAGCTTTTTTGAACTCAAACATATCAGCATCTAGACGACGAATTTGTTTGTCTATTAACTCGTAAGCATTCTCAGCACGGGAGACTTTGTCATTGCTAATTTCTTTCCCTTTTTTCGAGAGGTTTTGTATCTGAGCTACTTCCTTCATTCGTTCTTCTTTTGTCATTTTGCTTGCGTTTTGTATCACATTGGTTGTACGCTGTTGAGTTTCTCTCATGATTTCTTGTACTTTCTGATCGAGATCGCGCATTATTTTGAATTCCTGTCTCAGATGTGGCGGAACATGTTCCAGGTCTACAAAAGCAATCATATTCAAATGAAGGTGAATGGTTAAAAGTAGCATCGGAAAAGTTCGCTGATACATTTACCTAAGCTCAATATTTGTTAAGAATAAGGAACAACGACGGAGACAAGTTTATTTATTGATGTGCCGAGTTCAGGATTATTCAGAATCTGAGCACTGTGGTCATCCACGAACATTTTCGTGGTAGACAGTAATCCACTATCGTCTGGGTCGTTATTACACCTGACCTATTAGGGCCTTATGTGATTCTTCGCCACTCCAAGTCTCAGGGTCTGGTTGCCGGTTTTCCCCAATAGGACAGTGGGCCTTCGTGGCTATGGGGCAAATGCCCCTTTCGCTGCGCTCATACGCAAGCATGTAATAAAAAGAAATTTAGCAGGGCTTTCCCGGTGTCATTACAGCTGGTCGCATGCAGATGAGTACTGAGTACTGGAATAGAAAGAAGAATAGAGAACAAAATCAAGAGTGCACACAAAAAAGTATTTACCAACCTAATGAGAAATGTTCATCCTTTTTGTACTCTAGACTCAAAGTAACAAAACACAGACATGATTTACAGAGTAGATCACTTAGTAACAAACAAGCCGTACTTGGAAAAGGCTTCATAGTCATCCATTCTGCTCAAAAAACGATGTTCAGATCTGTACTACTTTCTGCTCGTTGACGGCGAAAGTTATGAATTTCCTGGAATTCAACTTAAACTGAAGACGGGATTATAAGAATCGATGACGCCCATATGCACTCATCCCCAGTTTGTCAGGAAGATGGTTGCGACTTCCTGTCTAATAAACATGGTGATAACTTCCAGCTATCTCATTTCAGTAGCTCCGCTCAGCCCCGCCCCATGCAACAGAGGGTGACAAAACTCAATCATTGGTCTTTCAGTTCAATCTGAGAACTTACATCGGTGCTGAGAATTCTTCTCCATTCACAAAAGCAATAGGCATTTGGGCGTGTTGCCATCCAGTCAAAACTTACCGATAAATGGGCACATAATGACGAGATCACCTGTCAACCATAGTGCATAGAATGCTATTAAACCCACCGTTTTTATGCGGTTCCTTCAAACCAATCGAATCACGGCGAAAAACCTGCATACCGATGTGTCAATCCATTATTATACTAAATAAGTACAGATTTTAAACAGTTTAGTTCAATTCAACTAACTGTTGATCATGCACTGAGTGCGGTAGTCTCGGCTAAGATCTCTCAATGGAAACCTCCATCAGAAGCCAAAAAAGTAGGGACAGAACTACGAATAGTAGTAACAATTCGACAAGAAAGAAGTGAATACAAGAGCAACACTAATCGCGACACCTAGCCATATCCTGCAATGTATTTAACCACCGAGTGGGCGAACCTCACGCAGAAAACCTGACACGGTGAGTTTACAGGATTTTATTATTTTTTGTTATGGACTGGCTAACATTGTTTAACCCCCAACCACTGCCTGCTTCGGTGAACATTGCGCGTCGAAGTATCTTATCCGAGGTAGTGCACAACACGTTTCAACCACCTTAGCCTGATGAGCTTAAGCGCTTTAGGTTATTATTTGGTTCGTACGCCTAATTCTCTTTGCTTTACCTTGGCACTGCTAATACGGCATTTCCACCAGATTCGAGCAATACCAAAAAGATATCAGTGTTCAAATACCGAGAATCTTCGTGGATTCTCCAGTAGCACTGACGATTTATCTGAACGATACAGAACTGGCATAACTGCCGCAGTGTGCCATAGACCCTTAATAAAGAAGCGGATATCATGTCGACACCACAGATAACTGAGGTTGTCAAAGGCCAAACGTGCTTTTTCCATAAGCGATGGTGCTATTATGTAATCTAAGGTTGGTTGAAATTCAATGTTTTGTATTCTATATTCGCCTGACTAATTATATTCATCTACCTGTTCTAGGGTGTGCCCAAAATTGCTAACGAACAAGGCCTAACTAAAAGGCCTCTGTCTTTTTCATCTTACCCTTTCATTGAGTTGCGTTACTGTTGATAGTCACTACAGAATAATTTATTCATCAGAAAATGGATCGCATTCTCCGTCCCGCCATACTCGATATTGACCCAAAAGCTCCGGATGCTGCGGCAGTTTGTCATCATTAGCAACACGCATTCAACAACCAGATGCAAAGCCCTTCCCTAATGCTACAGTAACTTCACTCGACCGATTTACCCCTAGTTTATCGGCTTTCAGGGGATGCAGCCAACCTCTGGACCGCTCCGCCGGCGGTGAAGATGAGGCCGGTTAAAACTACGTCCTTGTAACGCCTGGACACAGATCACCAATCCCATATTCTCGGGTGTCTATACGCTTACTGAGCTTCGGATCACGAGGTCGTGCACGTGCGACCCCCACGGAAGAGCACTGCGCCGGGGACACATCTGGTGCGGTCGCGTGTTAAACTACTGTCGTAATCGTTTTCGTCGTGTCGCGATCAGAACATCCTGATCCGCATTTGGCGTTAGTGTGTAGAAACATTCCCTGTTAAGCGAAGGCCCGAAGAACTAATGCAGAGGTTAATACGGGGTGACTCTATCTGTCCTCCTCATAATTTATATATATATAACCACTTCATGCTTTTGTTTTTTTGCCCCTGAGTCGACGATACTGGAAGGCAGTCACCAAAACCGGAGGACGAAATGCGAGGTCAATGGTTGAATACCTACTTCTTTACTTTACTGCGGCTGGCTCCTTGGAGAGGATGAGCCGACTTCACGAATGTCTCTGATCACGGCGGGCCATGCTGGACGGTTGGCAGCAAGGTCCTTGCATATGTCTATCTAACTCGATTTCCGTTGGCGGGCGCCGTACGCTATACGAAGGCCAAGTTGGTTTACGTCTTCGAAAACGGTATTCAGCCAGGCTCTCAATTATCCTCCTCGTCGGCGACACCAATCTGGGCATGGAGATGGTGTCACGACAATGCCGGTTAGGGAGTGGTTAGGTTCACGGTGTACGTGACAAAAACCACTCCAGTCGGCGGAGTTGTATACGCACTGAAAGATAGGCGATGCGGCAGCGATTTCGAATGCTTTCGTCGAGATTTTGTCACTCCATTTTACTTTTACAATAGATCCGAGGCACTAGTGATCGAAAACTTCCAACCGCTTGATATTCTCATCTCTAAATGGCCACGTTTCACAACCATATAGTAAGACTAGTCGGACTGCGGCACTAAACACCCTGAACTTGGTCTTAAGACTAATCTCGTTCCGTCGCCAGAGGGTGTTTCAGAGCTGTAGAAACGCCATTCGGGCCGCGTCAATGCGCCGTTTGACATCATCTGCGGCTTGTCCGTTTAACAGGACGGCGGAGCCAACAAAACTAAGATCCGAGACAATTTCTATTGGCTGGCCATTCCGTTTTAGGGCTCGGTTTGCATAGCTAATAGGTAGTACGAACATCTTGGTTTTGCCGATATTGATCTCAAGACCAATCCCCGAAGCATTTTTATTAACCCGATTAAGGGCCGCTTGTACGGCATCCAGGTCCTCTCCGAGCACCACTACGTCGTCTGCAAATCCAAGGTCCATAATACTGCAGCTTGAGGAAATTCGAACGCCCTGATAACCGTCCACAGAGCGTTGCATCACCCAATCCACAACGAAGTTCAACAGCACTGGAGAGAACGGGTACCGGCGTCATACTCATGACTTCGGTTCCAATGGACAAAACTGTTTGCCGTAAACTCGAACACGTGCTTTTGTTCCAGCATAATACTTTATCAAGCTGGCCAGTTTGAATGGAACGCCGTCTGCAAGCATTATCTTTCAAAATGACTCGCGACCTATTGAGTCAAAGGCGACGCGAAAGTTTATGAAGCACGCGGCGCTAGGGCGTTGGAATTTGTAACGGTGTTCCAGAGTCCTCCGGACGGAAGCCTCCCTGAATGGGCCGAGTACGTGCATGCCTCCATTCAGCGAAGCGATTCAGCACGAGTTAGATGAACGCCTTTGCAATCACATCTACCAGACTGATACCACAGTAGTTTCTGCACACCGTTTTGTTACCTTTTTGGGATGTGGAAGCAGAACCAAGGTAGTCCAACCGGATGAACATTTTTCAGTTTCCCAAATCAAACAGAACGGGATACAAAGTGGCTCGATGACCACCGGAACACAAGTCTTGCAGATTTTCCCAGGGATTCCGTCTTCACTGGGAGACTTGCCAGATTTTAAACGGCCAATCGCATTCCCTATCTCATCTAATGACTGAGGGTCACAATTGATGCTATATGGGGGAGCTTAAGCTGAATCAACATCTACTGGTTTACCTAGTGGGCGACTGAAGAGCTGGCACAAGTGTTCAACCAATCCAACTATCTCACCATCCATATCACGGACGGGCACACCGGCGAAATCACGCAAGACAGGTTGGATGGACTGTTTTTTACCCGACGCCGATTGTATGAGGCGGAGGTTTGCGAAGTGACAAGCACTGAGTGCAGTTACCATCTTAGTTGCGACTTCGTGCCAGTGATTGCGTCAGTCTTTTCGGAGCGGGTTGCCTCGCGTCTGGGGGCGTTGGTATTTAGGACGGCCGGATAAGCGAGCATCTTTAGTCAATGTGGAAAAACGCATAGTATCCTCAGATATCCTGTCTTTACAGCGGTATTTCGTGTATCCAAATTTGCCTACTGCACATTGATGTACTGATATTTTCAGTTTAGCCCAGAGCAGGTCGACCGAATCTGTCGTGTGGTGTGAGGTGGATGCATTGGCTGACAACCACAGTTCAATCTCCTTCGTTAGAGCTTGCGTTTTCTCTTGGGACTTTAGTAGTTCCACGTCGAGCCGCTTTGGGGGAGTTGTCTTTATTCGAGCCGCCAGACGAAGGCGAAGTTTCGTGCGTACCACCACGTGATTTGATCCTCTCTCGTTACCTGTCTAAGCGCCGAGGTAGAATCTACAGTCTTCTACTGATGAGACCCATCGCGACTGGATTAGCACGTAGTCAATTTGGAAAGCTGTTTTGCCGTTACTGGAATACCATGTGAGAAGATGCCTTCTAGGGTGCTAGAACTGTGTGCTGGTTACACAAAACTGGGTAAAATCAGAGAGTGATTATTCTATTGCTGTGTAAGCGGCGCTGGCTCAGACAAAACTTCCCGAGAATGTGGCGTGTCGAGACATCTTGCGCGCCTGTCCGGGAGCTCAAATCACCCACTACGGTAGGCAAATCCCTTTTGGAAATGCGATTTATCACTAGTTGAAGACTATCGTAAAAATCGTCCTTCGCACTAGTATCGGATGGCAGGATTGGGGCGTAGATAGCAACTACGGTAAGGTTGACTGGTTGACCTTTTAAACACGTCACTACGATTTCAGATAATATCGGCTCCCAAAAGAGCAGAGCGGAATTGGCGCCATGACTTAGAGCTACTGTTACTGCTGGCCCGGCGTTTCTGAGTCACTGTGATAAAGCCAATAAAGGCTTTCTGCTCAGGGAAGCTTGATGTTACGAGAGCCGGTACCGCTTAGTCTGACTTCGGATAATCAGGCGATATCCACTTGAAAGTCGTGATATGTGCGCATAGCCATTGTCTGGTCTGTAATGTTCGTGAGAGTTCTCACGTTCCAGCATCCTATAAATAGGGTCTTTTGGCGGTCCAGTCAACATCGTCATCGTCGTAATGCGTTGAGCAGTTGGGCAAGCCGCACTGACCACTGCCTTTTTCGCCATGTTGCACGCTGAATTAGAAGGTATGAATAAACAAGATGTACAGCGAGTGCACCTACACGGGAAGGAAAAGAAAAGAGCGCACTAAAAAACCAACACAAGGAATACACTGTCTAACTGTACAAAAGCATATTTATCAATCATTCTGATTTGACAGAAAGTGACAACACGACCGCCACTGTTCACGCTTCGCTGCCATACCCTTCAGTGTCTCCAGCCAACTGGTTGAGGCCTGAGGCACCTACTTTTCCTAAGTTTGATGCACATATCCTCACTCCTCGTTGCCACGTCATCTGTTGATCTCCACATGGTCTCTTCCACTCCCCAGGGAGAACGAAAGGCAGGGCACGGTACGGTAGAAGTGTTTGCCATACGTAACACGTACCCCAACCAACGAAGTCTACAAAGCCGGATACGCTGTGATAGGAAACTCCCTGAAGTGATACTCAATACTCGATTTCTGGCCTCAGTTTTGTTCACTCGGGTACTCCACTCAATCTTGGCGATACTATGCAAACATCGATGGTCGAAAACCTCGAGACGACGAATATTTTCTGCATGCAGACCCCAAGTCTTGCAACTATACAACAAAACTGAACGCGCCGTGCAACAGCGCACACGACTTTTTGACTTCAGCAAAATATCAGGTCGGGGCCACAAGTGCTCCAGTCCAGCGTACGCCGCGCGAGCCTTCGATAAAAGCGACCTCATCTCTATTGCTGTGCTCCCGTCCGTCGTCAAGCAGCTACCGAGGTAGGTGAAGTGGTCGACAACTGACAGCACCTCCCAATCGAGCATCAAGCTCGGAATTGTTGACGTCCAGTCTTGTAACACCACTTTACACTTTGAAGATGCAAAGTGCATGCCGAATGGAGCTACAGCTCTTGAGAGTCTATCTAGTGCACGTTGAGCATGTTCCGTGGATTCAAACAATCAGGCAACGTCGTCTGCGTAATCTAGGTCACACAGCTTTTCACTATTTCCTAGTTCGACGCTTACATCCTGAAGATTTCCCAGCGCAATCCCCATTATTTCGTCCATGACGAAGTTGAACAGGAATGGAGACAAAGAACATCCCTGTCGAACACCACTGGGCGTTTCCAACCGACCGGATAGTTCACCGTAAACCCTAACTCGGCCAGAAGTATGAGAATACAATGATCTCAGTAGGTTCACGAACTTCTGGGGCATACCTTTTCGATGAAGAACACTGAAAAGCGATATTTGATCAACTGAATCGAAGGCGTCTTTCAGGTCTAAGAAAATCATTATTGTCGGTCGGCGGTGCGTGTGACGCGATTCAAGTAGTCGGCGAAGAGTAAAAATCTGGTCGATGCATCCTCGACCTAGGCGGAATCCTGCCTGCTGCTCGCGGACATTCCTCTCGCGAGCCGGTGTAAGACGATGCCGCAAAATCGAAGCTAATACTTTGGTGACTATCGGAATTAAGTTGATCCCACGATGATTACTGCAGTCATTGCGTATTCCCTTCTTGAAGATGGGAACAATCAATGACTCGCTCCATATTAACGAAATACGCTCCTCGTTCCAAATGTCACGGAGCAAGGCGGTAAGTGATTTTATCAACGCCTCACCACCCAGTTTGAAAAGAACTGGGGGACGTTCGTCGGGACCTGCCGCTTTTCCCGCTTTGGTGATCGAATACATGACTCTACTTCTACTTCTGATGGGGGCTCAAGTGATACCACCCAAGGAGTCACAGTTGTTGACACGGGAGTAACTACACCAGCGTGCGGCCAGCTAAACTGTTCTTTGAAGTACTCGGCCCATCGGTCAAGCCTTTGCTGTTTGTTATGGATGGCTTCTCCATTTCTATCCCAAATCGTTTCACTGACCTGAGTTCGCCGTCCACCGGTGTCACGAATAAGTTTGAACAGTCTTTGACTGTTACCTGAAGCAGCTGCTATTTCCATTTCTTCGGCTACCTTGACTCACCAATTTTCGCGATCATTCTTAAGGCTTTTCGTAACTTGCCTTTGTAGATTTCTCCGCATCTTATTCATCTCCTTACGGTTCGAAAGCTGACGCTTTTGCTCCATTATACTCAACCACTCTTGCGAGATCCAGTGTCATTGATGGACAACGGATCGGGGACCACAGGCAAAACCTGCTGCAACGTGCATCGCCTGTTTGATACGAGCCAAATGCTCATCTACATTACTGTTCTCCGTGGATCCTAGCTCATGTGCTAACTTCTGCTCATACCGGGTGCGTACTTCTGGATCACACAAACGTTGCACGGCTAATCCGCTTTGCGGTTTGCGACGATGACCATGGAGCTGGAGAGATAATCACATTAAAACTAATACATGGTCCGACTCTACGTACGTGGACCAGTAAGATCTACAGTTCTGAACAGAACTGCGCCACCGGTAGCTTACTGCGATATGATCAATTTGACTAAAAGTACCTGTAGAGTTAGAGCGCCATGTCGCTGTGCGACACGAGCTGTGTCGGAAATTTGTGCTAGACAAGAACAATCGATTGTCTGCACAAAACTGGAGAAGCCTATCCCCGTTATCTGTACGCTCAGCAGGTAAAGCACAACGCCCACCTAAACAGGCTTCTGACACACTAAGTTTGCCAGCTTGTGCAATAAAATCACCTGCCAGCACTACAATGTCGGAACCTTTACTGCTGCGAACGAGAGTGGCGAGGGCATCATAGAACTCATCTTTCTGCAAGTCTGAGCTGCAGTCCGTTGGGGCGTACGCCGAGATCACAAACAAATTGCGTTTAACACAACTATCCTTTCGAACGTTAACTGACCCTTGGAGTCTCACAGCACATTAACGACTGTCAACAGGAATCCAGTCTAAAAGGGCAGCCTCAGCCTTCTCAGTCAAGAATATTCCTACACCACGTTGACCCACAGCTCGAGCCACTTCGTCTCCTGAGGTGCGCAGAATATACCTCGATGAGATACCAGGAGCAATAAGTTAAATCACACTGTTCGAATCCTGGATGCGCGTTTCGCTTAAGCAGTAGACATCAACCTTCAGAGAATCTATTGTGAGCGCTAGGCACGCCTGTTGACCGGCCTGCATGAGTGTACGTACGTTGAAGGAGCGGAGATTCAGTGGCTGACGGGGCTTGAGAAAATGTGAGTTACCAGACAGAGGACTATTCCCGATACTATTTGACAATAAACCGTTGCGAGTATCAGCCGTGTTATCGGTGGGAGCATTATGGGTGGATAGATGGGGCAAAGAGGGGTGGTTAGGGACAGAAGACAAAGGTTGAATAAAAGAGAGGGAACTCTGAGCAGTAGCCCATTTACCACCACCCACTCCGCTCGATGCAATGGGCAGCGCGCTCCTGATTATCCTGCGCGACGACCGATTCAGTATGGAATTCTTTGTATTCGTGCAGTTCATGGGAGATATTGGACGGGTACTGCTAGGGTGTCCAGCCACAAAGCAGGAGAACGATTAGGGTCCTCATCCAAAGCCTTTAGTTCTAACAAGAACCTATCCACAAGGCAGCGGGATGGCTTGGTGGAAGCCCATGTGCTTGGATCAATTATTCTTTCACTGATTTTGCGGATTGAGTTGCCAGCTCAAATCAACCTCCTGGAGAACCAGGAGACCGAACTTTGTCTGACCTCTACCTATTGACCTGTCAGGTATGATTGCATCTCCGGCTTAAAGAAGCCATCCTGTATAGCTCTTTGGGTCATAGAGGCGCGCCAGCCATCACACCACGTCAAGGTGCAGTCTCGTCGTGATGGCTGTCGATGAGTCGATTTATCTTGTTGTGGAGACGGATGCTCCTGACTTGCAATTGCGGCTACCCTGACAAAGAATGGACGACCAGTTGTCTTCTTTTCTCGCAAGTTGTCACCTAGTAAGTGACACCACTCAGCGATTGAGAAAGAAGCCCATGCTATTGTTGAATCAGTGAGAAAATGGCGTCACTATCTTACGGGGTCTAGATCCACTATTCTCACAGACCAGAGATCAGTGTCCCTCAAGTTCAATCATACGATGGCGTGTCGAACTTTCTTGCTACAGTTCGACGTCATATATAGACAAGGGAAAGACAGCGTAGCCGCCGACGCTCTATCACGCGTTTGTTCTACATCATATGCACAGGCATCAAATCTTCAGAAGCTATACGATTCTTTATGCCACCCTGGTGTTACCAAGATGTCGCATTTTATCCGCTCCAGAAATCTACAATTCTCTGTAGATGAGGTGAAATCTATAACGTCTCGCTGTAATGTCTGCTCCGAGTTGAAGCTCAGGTTTCTCAGACCATGTGGTATTCTTATCAAGGCTACTCGCCCGTTCGAAAGGCTCAATGTTGACTTCAAGGGACCTTTGCCTTCTTCATCACAGAGAAAGTATCTGCTAACTATGATCGATGAGTACTCCCGATTTCCGTTTGCCTTTGCTTGCACGGACATGTCTGCATCCATCGTGGCCGATTGTTTCTGTCAGCTATTTGCGTTGTTCGATATACCAATCTACATTCACTCTGATCGCGGCGCTTCATTTATATCTGCAGAACTTTGAGCATTCCTTACCGAGAAAGGGACTGCAACTAGTGGAGCTACACCATACAATCCACAAGGGAGTGGACAAGTTGAAAGAATGAACTGAACAATCTGGAAAGCCATAACTCCTTCGTTAAAATCAAAGGGTCTTTCTATACCTCAGGGGGAGTTTGTGCTGCTGGATGCTCTACATTCCATCCGGTCATTGTTGTGTACTGCAACTAACACTACGCCTCACGAAGGGCTTTTTTCTTATAACTAGAAGTCGACTTCCGGGATACCATAACCAACTTGGCTCACTACACCGGGACCCGTACTCCTGCGCCGGAATGCGAGATCATCGAAGTATGACCGCCTAGTGGATGAAGTGGAACTGATCGATTGCAATCCACAATATACACATGTTCGTTTCCAGGACGGAAGAGAGGGAACTGTTTCAATGCACAATTTAGCACCTCCTGGTCAACGTCAATCTGTGCCTCCCGAAAACAGTTTACTGACAGACACCCACGAACCAGTTTGTACTGATAACATTGTGATTGATTCATCCACACATCCATCTCGGGAAGACAGTAACCCTACTCACACTGAGAATACACACATTCCAGATCCAACACCTCTTTTTCAACAACAGCAAAGAACACGCCCATACAGCTTGCGCAGTCGAGAAGCATGACTATCTTCGAACTGTTGTGACTCACAATTAAGCGTTGTATGATTACCTGATTGTTTTACCATTCTAACGCTCCGCTTTTACCTTCCAGATTGCATACCTCAGTTATTTGTTGAATAAAGCCTATTCTTAGGTCTTTGACTCTTCATTCGGAACGTTGTGATGTGATTCTAGTTCACTACACCCACTGATCGCAGCCCAGATGCAATCAAAAATACCTTTCACTAAAAGCTCCACGACCTCTTACGTAAAGCAAGCCGAGCTGATATCGTGACTTTGGCAGGAGATTCGAATGCTAGAGTGGGTTGGCTGTCATCGAATGAGGCGCACCTAGGAAGACCATTTGAACTAGATTCCTGTCCCCCGGAAAACGAGGAACGGTTGTTGGCCCTGTGCTCAAATCATCGCCTGTTCCTTGACAGTACGAACTTCAGACGTTCTAATCGCCGGTAAGACACGTGACCTTCACACGTTCCGAGTCAACAGTGGACTCAGATCGACCACATCACTATACGACACAGACAGCGGAGTTGCGTACAAGATTGTCGCTCGTACTAGAGCACCCTCCTTGATTCAGACCATGCATCAGTTTGCATGGACGAAATAATGGGGATTGCGCTGGGAAATCTTCAGGATGTAAGCGTCGAACTAGGAAATAGTGAAAAGCTGTGTGACCTAGATTACGCAGACGACGTTGCCTGATTGTTTGAATCCACGGAACATGCTCAACGTGCACTAGATAGACTCTCAAGAGCTGTAGCTCCATTCGGCATGCACTTTGCACCTTCAAAGTGTAAAGTGGTGTTACAAGACTGGACGTCAACAATTCCGAGCGTGATGCTCGATTGGGAGGTGCTGTCAGTTGTCGACCACTTCACCTACCTCGGTAGCTGCGTGACGACGGATGGGAGCACAGTAGTAGAGGTGAGCACGCGTATGTCCAAGGCTCGAGCAGCGTACGCTGGACTGAAGCACTTGTCGCACCGACCTGATATTTCAGTGAAGTTGAAAGGTCGTGTATACTGTGCTGCAGTGCGTTCAGTTTTGTTGTATGTTTGCGAAACTTGGAGTCCGCGTGCTGAAGATATTCGTCGTCTTGAGGTTTTCGACCATCGATGTTTACGTGGTATCGCTAGAATTGGGTGGATTAGCCGAGTAAGCAACGATGAGGTCAGAAATCGAGTATTGGGTACTAATTCAGAGAACGTTCTGTCACAGCGTATCCGGCTTTGTAGACTTCGTTGGTTGGGGCATGTGTTACGTATGTCACACACAAGTCTACCATACCGTGTCCTATTCTCCGTTCCTCCTAGGGAGTGGAAGAGACCACGTGGAGGTCAACAGATGACATGGCAGCGAGGAATGAGAAAATGTACAGCAGACTTAGGAAAAGTGGGTGCTTCACGTCTTCGTGGTTGGGGTCCAAAAGATCTGTCTACCAGTTGGCTGGAGACACTGAAGGATATGGCAGCGAATCGCGAGCAGTGGCGATCGTGTTGTCACTTTCTATCGAATCAGAATGACTGATCGATGTGCGTTTGTACAACTAGACTGTGTATTCCGTGTGTTGGCTACTAGGGCATTCTTTCCTTTTCCCACCCATGTAGGTCCACTCCCTGTCCATCTTGTGTATTCATACTTTCTAATTCAGCGTGCAACATGGTGAGAAAGGCACTGGTCAGTGGGGCTCGCCCTGCTGATTACCGCTGTACGACAATGATGATGATTAGTTTGCACTAAGCCGTCCATGTACTTCGGCGGGCACCCAAAACACATGCAACAAGGACAGTTAGAGTGATATAAGCTCTTCGATCCATCTAGCTTATGCGTCTTCCAAAACGCGCTAGCTGGAAAGCAACGTGCATCAGAGATGGGACGTGCTGCCGCCAAGGGAAATGCCCGCAAGCTGTTGTATTTCATTCGATTCGTCAGTAGGAAGCCTCTAGGTGTGAGTGAAACAATCTGTGAGGCTGACGGTCCGCTTAATTAGCAATTAAAAGAGGCGTCTCGATCGCTGGGCGGGACACTTTCAGACACAATTTAGCTGGCCCTCATTGTCTGCCTCTCCTATACCTCTTCCGGCACACGTTCAGTAGCCCTTTTCGACAGATCCACCTACCGAGGCGGAGATCTAAGAGGAGATCCAAGACTTAGGACGTCACAAATCGCCGGGCTCCGATGGCATTCCGCCAGCCCTATTTTAAGATGGTAACTGCAGCTCGACAGAGAACTTGGTGTTTTGTCCTTAAGAGTTTGGAATTCTGAGTAGGTCCTGTCCTTATGGAGGGAATCGATTGTTGTTCCCATCTTTAGGAAAGGCTCAGGTAGTGACTGCATTAACCGTAGGGGTATAAGCCTTATCCCAATACCGTCGAAGCTGCTTGCGTCTGTCATACTTCGTAGGTTGTACCAAATGCGTAAAGAGCACACTCGCGAGCAGCAGGCTGGATTTCGTGTCGGTCGTGGATGTGTCGATCAAATCTTCAACCTCCGACAAGTGTTAGAGCACCGTCACAATTTTCCAGAGGCCGACAGCCATCCTGGACATTCGCGCGGCCTTCGACTTCATCGATAGGACTGCATTATGGAACTGCTTGTTGGGAAATGGAGTACCTGAGAGGTATGTACCAGTCCTCAAAGAGTTGAATGGTCACACCTCAGGCCGGGTTAGGGCCGACGGCCAGCTATCGCCCCCTTCTGTCGTCTTCAGTGAAGTTCGACAAGACTGCCTTATATCCCTGTTTCTCTTCAACTTTGCCATAGAGGATGTTCAACGGGATGCTCCGTCCGGTATTCATCATCATCATCACCATCGTACAGCGTTAAACAGTAGGGCAAGCCCCACTGACCAGTGCCTTTCTCACCATGTTGCACGCTGAATTAGAAAGTATGAATACACAAGATGGACAGGGAGTGGACCTACATGGGTGGGAAAAGGAAAGAATGCCCTAGTAGCCAACACACGGAATACACAGTCTAGTTGTACAAACGCACATCGATCAGTCATTCTGATTCGATAGAAAGTGACAACACGATCGCCACTGCTCGCGATTCGCTGCCATATCCTTCAGTGTCTCCAGCCAACTGGTAGACAGATCTTTTGGACCCCAACCACGAAGACGTGAAGCACCCACTTTTCCTAAGTCTGCTGTACATTTTCTCATTCCTCGCTGCCATGTCATCTGTTGACCTCCACGTGGTCTCTTCCACTCCCTAGGAGGAACGGAGAATAGGACACGGTATGGTAGACTTGTGTGTGACATACGTAACACATGCCCCAACCAACGAAGTCTACAAAGCCGGATACGCTGTGACAGAACGTTCTCTGAATTAGTACCCAATACTCGATTTCTGACCTCATCGTTGCTTACTCGGCTAATCCACCCAATTCTAGCGATACCACGTAAACATCGATGGTCGAAAACCTCAAGACGACGAATATCTTCAGCACGCGGACTCCAAGTTTCGCAAACATACAACAAAACTGAACGCACTGCAGCACAGTATACACGACCTTTCAACTTCACTGAAATATCAGGTCGGTGCGACAAGTGCTTCAGTCCAGCGTACGCTGCTCGAGCCTTGGACATACGCGTGCTCACCTCTACTACTGTGCTCCCATCCGTCGTCACGCAGCTACCGAGGTAGGTGAAGTGGTCGACAACTGACAGCACCTCCCAATCGAGCATCACGCTCGGAATTGTTGACGTCCAGTCTTGTAACACCACTTTACACTTTGAAGGTGCAAAGTGCATGCCGAATGGAGCTACAGCTCTTGAGAGTCTATCTAGTGCACGTTGAGCATGTTCCGTGGATTCAAACAATCAGGCAACGTCGTCTGCGTAATCTAGGTCACACAGCTTTTCACTATTTCCTAGTTCGACGCTTACATCCTGAAGATTTCCCAGCGCAATCCCCATTATTTCGTCCATGACGAAGTTGAACAGGAATGGAGACAAAGAACATCCCTGTCGAACACCACTGGGCGTTTCCAACCGACCGGATAGTTCACCGTAAACCCTAACTCGGCCAGAAGTATGAGAATACAATGATCTCAGTAGGTTCACGAACTTCTGGGGCATACCTTTTCGATGAAGAACACTGAAAAGCGATATTTGATCAACTGAATCGAAGGCGTCTTTCAGGTCTAAGAAAATCATTATTGTCGGTCGGCGGTGCGTGTGACGCGATTCAAGTAGTCGGCGAAGAGTAAAAATCTGGTCGATGCATCCTCGACCTAGGCGGAATCCTGCCTGCTGCTCGCGGACATTCCTCTCGCGAGCCGGTGTAAGACGATGCCGCAAAATCGAAGCTAATACTTTGGTGACTATCGGAATTAAGTTGATCCCACGATGATTACTGCAGTCATTGCGTATTCCCTTCTTGAAGATGGGAACAATCAATGACTCGCTCCATATTAACGGAATACGCTCCTCGTTCCAAATGTCACGGAGCAGGGCGGTAAGTGATTTTATCAACGTCTCACCACCCAGTTTGAAAAGAACTGGGGGACGTTCGTCGGGACCTGCCGCTTTTCCCGCTTTGGTGATCGAATACATGACTCTACTTCTACTTCTGATGGGGGCTCAAGTGATACCACCCAAGGAGTCACAGTTGTTGACACGGGAGTAACTACACCAGCGTGCGGCCAGCTAAACTGTTCTTTGAAGTACTCGGCCCATCGGTCAAGCCTTTGCTGTTTGTTATGGATGGCTTCTCCATTTCTATCCCAAATCGTTTCACTGACCTGAGTTCGCCGTCCACCGGTGTCACGAATAAGTTTGAACAGTCTTTGACTGTTACCTGAAGCAGCTGCTATTTCCATTTCTTCGGCTACCTTGACTCACCAATTTTCGCGATCATTCTTAAGGCTTTTCGTAACTTGCCTTTGTAGATTTCTCCGCATCTTATTCATCTCCTTACGGTTCGAAAGCTGACGCTTTTGCTCCATTATACTCAACCACTCTTGCGAGATCCAGTGTCATTGATGGACAACGGATCGGGGACCACAGGCAAAACCTGCTGCAACGTGCATCGCCTGTTTGATATGAGCCAAATGCTCATCTACATTACTGTTCTCCGTGGATCCTAGCTCATGTGCTAACTTCTGCTCATACCGGGTGCGTACTTCTGGATCACACAAACGTTGCACGGCTAATCCGCTTTGCGGTTTGCGACGATGACCATGGAGCTGGAGAGATAATCACATTAAAACTAATACATGGTCCGACTCTACGTACGTGGACCAGTAAGATCTACAGTTCTGAACAGAACTGCGCCACCGGTAGCTTACTGCGATATGATCAATTTGACTAAAAGTACCTGTAGAGTTAGAGCGCCATGTCGCTGTGCGACACGAGCTGTGTCGGAAATTTGTGCTAGACAAGAACAATCGATTGTCTGCACAAAACTGGAGAAGCCTATCCCCGTTATCTGTACGCTCAGCAGGTAAAGCACAACGCCCACCTAAACAGGCTTCTGACACACTAAGTTTGCCAGCTTGTGCAATAAAATCACCTG
This sequence comes from Fasciola hepatica, assembly GCA_948099385.1. Classification (NCBI taxonomy): domain Eukaryota; kingdom Metazoa; phylum Platyhelminthes; class Trematoda; order Plagiorchiida; family Fasciolidae; genus Fasciola; species Fasciola hepatica. Next base: position 2,204,232 of record CANUEZ040000051.1, on the reverse strand, counting down.
CCAGCACTACAATGTCGGAACCTTTACTGCTGCGAACGAGAGTGGCGAGGGCATCATAGAACTCATCTTTCTGCAAGTCTGAGCTGCAGTCCGTTGGGGCGTACGCCGAGATCACAAACAAATTGCGTTTAACACAACTATCCTTTCGAACGTTAACTGACCCTTGGAGTCTCACAGCACATTAACGACTGTCAACAGGAATCCAGTCTAAAAGGGCAGCCTCAGCCTTCTCAGTCAAGAATATTCCTACACCACGTTGACCCACAGCTCGAGCCACTTCGTCTCCTGAGGTGCGCAGAATATACCTCGATGAGATACCAGGAGCAATAAGTTAAATCACACTGTTCGAATCCTGGATGCGCGTTTCGCTTAAGCAGTAGACATCAACCTTCAGAGAATCTATTGTGAGCGCTAGGCACGCCTGTTGACCGGCCTGCATGAGTGTACGTACGTTGAAGGAGCGGAGATTCAGTGGCTGACGGGGCTTGAGAAAATGTGAGTTACCAGACAGAGGACTATTCCCGATACTATTTGACAATAAACCGTTGCGAGTATCAGTCGTGTTATCGGTGGGAGCATTATGGGTGGATAGATGGGGCAAAGAGGGGTGGTTAGGGACAGAAGACAAAGGTTGAATAAAAGAGAGGGAACTCTGAGCAGTAGCCCATTTACCACCACCCACTCCGCTCGATGCAATGGGCAGCGCGCTCCTGATTATCCTGCGCGACGACCGATTCAGTATGGAATTCTTTGTATTCGTGCAGTTCATGGGAGATGTTGGACGGGTACTGCTAGGGTGTCCAGCCACAAAGCAGGAGAACGATTAGGGTCCTCATCCAAAGCCTTTAGTTCTAACAAGAACCGATCCGCAAGGCAGCGGGATGGCTTGGTGGAAGCCCATGTGCTTGGATCAATCATTCTTCCACTGGTTTTTCCGACTGAGTTGTCTGGTATTCCGAACGGCGGAGTTGAACCCCTCTCACGGAAGAGTTTTCGACCTGGAATACGCCATTGTTATGGCCTTGCTGAGTGATAATGCACAGGCAATGCAACATTCTTTGGACTGTTTGGCAATTGAGGTATCCAGATTTAGAATGCGCTTTGGGCCTCTCAAGTGCAAAGTGCTTTTGCAAGATTGGTAGGAGGATATGCCTGCACTCAATCTTTGTGGTGATCAGCTGGAGTTAGTCGACAACTTTAGGTACCTTGGGAGCTTAATAACACCTGAAGTTGGTGCTGGGGAGGAGGTCTATTCACGCATAGTGAGAGATAGAGCAGCTCTCGCAAACCTGAGACACCTGTGGCGTCGCCGTGACATCCGTCTCTTTTTTAAGGGACGGGTGTACGTCGCTGCGGCTCGCAGTGTTTTACTCTACGGATGCGATACCCGGCCATTTTTTGCTGAAGATGCTCGGCATCTTTTCGTGTTCGACAACCGATGACTCTGAAGCGTTGGTCGCGCCCGGTGGGAACATCGAGTGAGTAAAGACGAGGTGTACCGTCGTGTGTTAGGCATGGATAGCCACACCCTTAACAAGAAGATCGCTCCACACCGCCTCCGGTGGCTCGGTCATGTTTTACAAAGGCCTGTCCACGTTCTACCTTTCCGTGCTTTATTTGCATGTGCTAAACGAGGCTGAAAGAGGCAACGCGGCGGGCAGGCCATGATTTGGCGTAGATTTATGGAAAATCTAGCATCAGCATTAGCTTCGGTTAGAGCTTCCCGCCTCCCGGATTGGGGCCTAAGGGATGAAGACTGTCGTTGGTTAGAGACGTTGAGGGACATGGCTCATAACAAAAGTCAGTGGCGCGAATGTTGTACGGTCTGTTTGTTGAACTCTCGTGCCCCGTAACCACAAAAATGTCATTCCGACACACGAAGTGACCGAGAAACATCAAAAAGTGTATGGTGAAAAGTCCGAATAATCAGTATTTTTTCCCTCACCCACTGTCTGTTTTACCATATTGTATGCTCATTTCCCTATTTTGTGATTGCTGTTGTTGCATTGGGACCTTGCTTGATCTGAAGCCGGTATATATATATATATATATATATATATATATATATATATATATATATATATATGCAATATGGTGAGAGAAGCAGTGGTCAGTGGGTCTCGTCCTGCTGTTTAACGCTGTACGATGATGATGAAAGCATTGGAAAAAGGAAAACAAATTTCCCTGGCACACCCTACGATCGGAAGCAGCGCCACAGAACTATGTGGTCGACTGAGTTGAAAGCTGCTTTCAGATCAAGGAAAACAGAATATGGGTCTGTGGGAGGTGTGGCTTTACTCCAAGATTTGCCGAAGAGTGAAGATGTGGTCGATACAACCCCGACCGGGTCTGAAACCAGCTCGATCCTCTTGCGTACACCTTTCGCAGCCGCTGGATAACCAGTAGAGAATAATCCCGGTGAGCAGTTTGGATGCGACACCTTCCAGACCAATTCCTCCGTGGTTTTCACAAGAGAATGTTACCTTTCTTGCAAATCCGTACAATCATTGATTCACGAAATTCCCTGGGAATCTGCCCACTACCCCAAACTACTCAAAATAGTTTTCTTAACTCCGAAACCGACGCCTCGCCTCCATCCTTGAAAAAATGGAGACAACCCATCTGGCCCAGCGGATTTGTATCTTTCGAAGTACCTGTCTTTCGCATAACCTTCATTTCTGACGGAAGAGTGATATCCACCTGCATCGGTTCTCCCGCAGGCATATTCGAAAGATTCACTGTTAAAGGGCGTCAACTGAACTGTCCATTGAAGTGCTCTCCCTAAACAGTCCGGACGACGTTCCTCAGAGTGAATCAGTGGGCCGTCGGATTCTTTGAGTAACTCACACCGGGCTTCCGTGGGCCGATACCTCTAATCAAACGGTAAAGGTTGTGTGTATTACCAAAAGATACATCATTCTTCATTTTCCGACATTTCGCAACCCACCAGTGCTCGCGGTCATTTCTCCGACTCCTAGTCAGTTGGCGTCTTAAGAATCTGCGCACTTCATTGGATGTGGCATCCAGAGGGACGGATCTGCTAGCATCCAACAGAAAAACTGACGTCGGAGTTATTCATAGTTTGTTCGGCCTGCCTAAACTACAGTCTTGTGTGGCTTTGTAAGCGGCAAACAAGGCTTCCTCGGTCCGTTGTCAGCGTTTATCTGCGTCTTGGACATCCGGCTGCGTCAATAACCGTGTAGACAGCTGTTTGAAAAGCAGATCGTTGGTTATCGTTTAGAACCAACTGTGCAGGACTAGTGACTTTGGCGTGGGTGCGACACCGCGCGAGACATAAACAGAAGCGAGTACGTAACAAGGCGTGATCTGAGTCCACAGATGCAGACCAAAATGAACGACATTCTTCGAATGACCCACGCCAGCGGCGACCAATGACATGGTCAGCCAGAGTTCAACGTTGTAAAGACGTGCGGAAACACCATGTGAGTCTAATTTGCTGCTTATGACAAGTTCGGGGGTGACTAATTTCTGGAAAACCTTACCGGTATCAGTTGTGGAAGAGAAGGACGACGCTCGGTTCAAACGGCGTCTCGACGTACATCTGGAGGCATGGCGGAGAAACGCTTCATGGGAGTAAACCTACAGAGTCAATGTAAAGAGGCTTACACGGGATGTTTCCCTCTGCTTCCTGACAAGAAGCTTGGTGATTGAAAGTATCCAATTCAACCGTAGTAAAGGGCACTTCTGCAGTCAGACACAAACTCCAGACCAAAGCACTGCACTAACATTCTCTAAATAAATTACTTGATGTTCGCAGTCGATATGTCATTTCGAGGGGAAATGTGAGGTTTTTCCACAGGAACATATATACATACACCGACTTATGTGACTTAGCCATGTCTGAATGGCACCAAAAAGAAAATAGTATTAAAATGATCCAGTTATCCAGTCAAATGTAACAACATCCGGTGAGTTTTATTATTTTCCATATCATCAGTGCATGAAAACCACAGAGACTCACCCTCCAAATACTTCTGCAAATACTCCATCGCATCGCTTAATGAAACGCCATTCAAGGTCACCTGAGGTCAGTTCAATTCAGTACAGTTTAGCTCAGTTCAGTTCAGTTTGCACAGGACAGTTAATGGCCACGGCCAATCAAGCCTCCAGAATTCCTTCGGCGGTATGCACACCAATTATACACCCACCACTGCCTAGTGTGTTTCGACTAATTCCCGCTAAAAATGAGAGGGAAACGGAAAACCGCGTCGCACGTCAACTGCCAGAGACATAATGCATCGTGAGCGTTCACTTAGACTGTATGCAATGAGCGAAAGCGTCGATTGAATTATTCTCCCGAAGGACCACAGTGCTAGCTGTCAGCCATCTGGTTAACTTACTCAACGCTCACTACAGGGAAGTATCTGGTACCGCTTGCGATTTGGGGCACCTTTGAAGGATTGGACGGTCTATAGGTCTATCATTCCACCAGGCAGACTGTTCCAACTGTTCACTACCCTGTTGCTGAAGAAGTGCGATCTAGTCATCAATTTAGCTCGGACTTTATTCAGCTTCTGTTCTTGTCCCAGTATTCTGGAATCTAAAGCCACTTGGAAGAGATTATCCGGTCTAAGGCCAGAAAAGCACTCCACTACATTGAACCTTTCTATAAGATCCCCTCGACGTCTTCTTCTTTCCAACGAGAAGAGATTCAGATCGCAGAGTCTCTGCTCCTACGTCTTACCCCTCTGCCTTTCAGCAATCCGTGTGGCAAGAGGTTCAACTTTCTCTAAGCAGGCGGCGTCCTCTTTGTCGAAGGGTGACCAAGCCTGCTCGCCACCTTCTAAGTGAGGTTGTACTATAGCCATGTAACTAGGTACTAGTATTTCCGGCTTCCGGCAAGACAATGCTGAAAGCGGTCTAAGAAGCTCACCACGAGCCTTTTGCGCAGCAGCGTTGAACTGCTCTGACCATTTGAAGTCACCGCTCATGATGACCCCAAGGTCTTTACCCCTAATGACTGCTTCTATGGTGAACAGCCCTTGATCATGGGCGACAGTTAGGCCTTCTTTGGCCTTTGACAACAAATGGCTTTTTCTAGCTTTCAGAGGTGTCTTATTTGTATGCCGTTTCCGGGACTGCGCCTATATTCCTGCCCAAGTCCATCCTACCCTCAGATCCAGCAATCTTCACATCATCAGCAAAAATAGAGCAAGGCGTCTGAAGAGCGGAAGCCAGGCCGTTAATAAACAACAAGAATAGGACCGGGCCTAGGACGAAGCCCTGAGGTACGCCACTAGCGAAATTCCCCAAACTGAAGCTCCTGTCCCCTACTTCGACGATAGACGCCCCGTGGAAGAGGAAGTCCCCCAGCCACCTATATGATGGGCCACCTATAACGAACGCCTCTATCTAGCATAGCAAAAGACGATTATTAACGGGGTCGAAAGCCTTGCTAAAGTCGAGGTAGCTTACCTCAACTTGCTTACCTTCGTCCAGTCGTCGAGTTACTTCATCTAAGAAGCATAAGAGATTGGTCAGAAAAGATCTATTTTTTAGGAATCCATGTTGGGCCGGACTTAGCATGGAGTGCTCCAGTAAATGCTGGCAGATGTGGGCACGGATGATCTTCTCAAGGACTTTACATGGGATGCCAGTCAGGCCTACCGGCCTGGAGTTACGCATAGCCGACTTAGGTTCACTCCTATGTATTGCCACGACTGCCGCGAATTTCCAGTCCTAAGGCAGCTTACTCTGATCCAGCGTGGATCTGTACAGCCCGCATACCGATGGATCTACGACATCCGCCCATGGTTTGATGATAGCTGGGTGGATGCCATCTGGTCATGATGACTTGCGGCTGTTTAATAGCCGTAGGTACTTACGCACGCTTTCCTCCGAGAGATTTAGCTCGTTTAACTGGGGAGCACGATGCACCAGAGCCAGACCTTCTCGCACCCCACTATTTACCCTATGTACAGCGCCGGAGTATTCCCCCAGGGCGTCTGCTTTGCACTGGTCATCAGTGACAACGCTGTGTTCTTTAGTGGGTAATGGACCCACGGCATTTTTTTCTGAGCTTTTGGACTGCACATAGCTGTAGAAATGTTTCGGCTGTTGTCTTACATACTGGCCCAATCTGAGCTCAAATTCCTTCTTGGAAGTTAGCAGAAGGCTCACGGTCACTTTTCTCGGCTTTGTGTAGCTGTTCCAGGGTAGCCGACTGCCGAAAGGTTTGTACTGGTTCCAGCTGTGGTTTCTACGTCCAATGGCCTTGGCTATTGCAGCTTTCCACCACATGGGTTTGCCCTATCCACTCCTTCGTTTCAAGAGTGTGAACTCTTCCTGTAGGGAAATCAGGGATCCCTTTATGACCTGACAATAGCCCCCGGTCTGTCGTGTCTCAGGTCAAACCCATCGCTCTATTACGAAGCCTATCTGTGTCCATACTACCGAAATGTCTGACCAGCCCTGAGGGTTCCTTGGGTTGTCGCATGCATAGGGTGATTTTGATGCACACGTGGTCACTCTTGCCCAGCGGTGCACAGTAATGCAGTCCAGACACGTCGTTGGGGAGATTCGTTATTGCTAGATCCAGCAAGGGTGGGATGCATCCAGTCGTATATCTGGTATTTTTTCTAAAATGCTGGTGCAACGCATTGGCATGCAGTCATTCTAGGTTTGCTCATGCTTTCCCGGCACGCAGACCTCAGTCTTCCAGTGGAAGTGAGGAAGATTAAAGTCATCCACCATGAGGGTCTTGTATGCGTCCTTAACCAGTTCAGTCAAAGTCCGCTGTGGACAAATATCCTCCTCGCGGTTTTTACTTGGTGCCCCGTAGACGCAGACAACATTAAGTCCTCTGCCCGGAAGGATGATCGTAAAGGCGTGCGACTGGACACTGCGGGCGCACATCTTGGTCTGAGTCTCAAGGTGGTTTGTACCTGACCTAATGTGGACGGCTACTCGTAAACCAAGGTGATCGTTTTCTCTATCCTCGCTATAGACTGCAAAACCGTTACTTATTAGTTCCAGCACATGGTCTTTTTTGGAAAGCCATGTTTCCGTAACGGTTACTATTGACGCTTGGTGCTCTTCAGCGGTTTTGGCGAATCCCACCCATTTGTTTCTAACACTAAACGCGTTAGCATATAACACCACCGGGTTTCCTCCGTCGCTTAGACGTCTATTATTATTTACTCCTGTCCGGTTCTCAGGCGCAACGCCTGAGATGATGACAAGTTTTTTCATCGGTCGTCCCCACTGGTGTGCGTGACGCCGGCTGACGATCTAGAACTTCCAACGACTCTCAATCCTTCCCTACAGGAGTTGCCATAACATCCAGGCCGAAAAGGGTGGCATTTTCCCCAATCTTAGGACAGTACTGCCAATTTTCCTCCTCTAGCGCGTCTTCAATTACAAATATTCTCAACCCCAAACGCGGCTTCTTTAGTTCTGTCAGGGTCGGGGCCTGAGAGCCAAGTACGGCATTCCACTGAACTAGTTGGTTTCTCACCAGCGCCCTGGCTGGTCGAGCCAGGTTACCTCCCGGGGCCAGACCGCAATGCCTCACTCTATGCTTGTCTGGCACAACTTGGTATCTACCCTTGGTGGTGTGAGCCACTACTGCTGCCCCCGCCAGCAGTCTATCCCGGGTGGCCTCATCAGCGAACTTCACTGGTATTGGTCTCGCACGATGTTCGCCTTTGTTCCCCAGTGGTGACTTCCATGTCCCCTCTCTGTGCACCCTTCTTAGAGCAGTAGGGTACGGAACACACGTAATTCGCTGTATGTCGTAGACGCTCCTCCTATCTATTTCCCGTCTGGCCTTTGATTCCCTTAAGAAAGGTCCTTCCTGGTCTAGGATCAGGAGCCTGCTGCTTGGGACCCTGCCCATCGACAAGGTCTGCCTTTGCAGATCCTCCAGTTTGTTTTCCAACACCAGCAGCTCCGGATAGTCCGCCCTAGCTGGTCCATCCTTCGCTATATTACAGTCACTCTTATTTTTGGGATGCCTTGCCCCTCCGGGCTTCTGTTCAGTCCACCGGCCCCCGTCGGTCTGCTTCAAGGAGGTTGAAGCAACGACCGCCTAACAAGCTCTCGGAACTTGCCCACTCGCTGTGGTGACCATCCTCTCAGAAGTGCCTACTACTTCCGCAAACGATTTCCTGCAACTTGATTCCGATGTTTTGGGGCTTATGACTAAGGTGCCACTTGGTCGGCCTTGATCCTGCTCCTGGGTCCGCAGCTTAAAGGCCAGACTGGCCGCCTCCCTGCAAGGAGCACAGACCCACTCAGCCCACGGGTTCTGTTTGTAAATGACACAGATGTCCTTCGCTATTCCTGAACACTTTGGATGAGCCCACCTCTGGCATACCTCGCACTCGACACCACTTACCACGCTTTTCCCGCACTTGGCTGCAAGACACGGGTCAGAAAAGCGTGGCACTCCGAAAACCACGAAACGAGGGTGAAAACAGCTCAAGTGCTCTTTAACCAAACAGAAAGTAAACTCTCAGGCACTCTCAATTACAGACCATTAACACAAAAGAACAAAAAGAAACACTCCCGACGAGAAAAAAACCGCTTCACAAAAACACCAAAATACTACTCGGAAATGCTACAAGGAGAATGAAAATACTCCCCTGATAAAACGCAACCTAAATGCAGTTATGAACGCTCAGAATTGTGAATTAAACTGGGTTAAATAATAAATCGACTCAAAAACTCAATTCAAAGGCAAGAGCGCTGTAAATCCAAACCGCGCGGCACACACGAGTCCAATTCAATTCGGTCCCATGACTTGAAGGCGGGATGCCTGAATGTCCAGATTTTTGCACTGGTGAGCTCTTTGGATCCCCCGGTGTTTCAACAACTGGAAGAGACGGCTCTTCCTCAGTTCTTGGCTATAATCAGTGAGGATTCAGGTTAGATCTCTAACCCTGTTCCTCTTCAGTAACTTTCGGATCACAGCCGCTAGTCACACGCATATCACGGCCAACCTCCCCGGTAATAAGGATAGTATAGTAAGGGGTGGTAGGTGCGAGATAAGGGTTCCTGGAGGTTTGAAGTGAAGAAGACTGGCCAGTTGTCTACACAAATAACGGTAGTAGACTCCTGGTCATATTTCTCCAAACAGAGCCATCCACATCTTATGTAACCCCATTTTGAACTCAGACACCTTGCTGGTGCTCATCGCATCCCCTGACAGCCTATCCCAGTCATTAGCGACACTGACTGCAAAGTTCCCTGTTTCTCAGTTGTCAGTACTTGTGTAAGGTTGATTAGACCTTACTTCGCGGTTTCCTTATTAAACGCGTGCCTCGGTCCTTTGTACAGTGTGGACCACCTGCATGTTACTCTAATGCTCGGCACTGTACGAATATGTTAACCAGAACGGTGTTCTCCAGGACCCGTGAGAACGAGAAGGCGATTGGGGGAGATAGTGGTTAGCGTGTATTTAGGAGCGTGCGTGAGAGCGTGCGCAAGAGCAACGGTCAAATGGCAACCACGCTTGGAAGTCAGCGCTCAGTTAAACAGTAAACTTGGTAAAAGTATGAACGAAGTCGGCCACCGCTACACTTGCCCTCTTAGGCTGCCATTCCCTCGGAGCTCAAGCAGGGCCCCTCTGCGACCTCGTGCTTCTGTAAATCCTTTTAGCATTTTGACAGCCAGCTTGAGGTCACCTAGTCTTCATCTTTTTCTAGTGAAAACAACCCTAGCTGCTCCAACTTCTGTTCGCAGTATGAATGTATGTATTCCCCGAACCATCGCGCGAATCGCCGTTGTAGCTGTTCGAGAGCCTTGATGTCCCTCACCAAATATGGCCTCCAAGCTTGGACAGTTTTCTAGATGAAATCTCACAAAAGCCCTGTACAATGGCAACAAGACCCTCGGTTTACTAGAGCTGACAGCCTTCCTCAGCTGATGCAGGGCTCTACCTGCCTCCTGCATTACTTTCTGGCACTAGCGAATTCGCTTAAGTTCAGCTCTTACCATCACCCCCAGGTCTCAGGCTTCTAGGGTCTAAGCTAGCGCCTCTCGATTGTCTGTTGGCCCCATATATCGTGTGGGCCGTGGTCCTTCCTCCTTGATGAGATATTGGTGTATTCTCGGATTGAGGGGAAGATCCTACTCCACTGCCCCTGGTATACCCCGTCCAGATCACTGTGAATCACGGCATCAGCTGGTGCTCCTGTCACCTTGAAGTCATCCGCAAACGAGGCACGAGTTTCAAATCCGTCTGCCAGATCGCTGATGTACATGAGAAACAACAGGGGTTCTAGGACTGACCCTTGTGGAAGGCCACTATGCAGTTTCCCATTGTCCGGCAAGCAGCCTTCTATTATCACTGGGAAAACTCTCTCCTTTAGGCCTCGCGCAATCCACTTATGTATTTCTACCGTAAGTGCTAGTAATAATGATACCAGCATATTTCTTGACCGTGGCCAAGACAAATGCACAAGTCAAGATGAGAGAATACAGCAACACATAACAATGTGGGGTATTCTCAGTTTTTAACTTTGAGTTACACAGTAAAGGCAATAATAAAGTGAAGCTGTGTGGTGTTTGAGTGAACTAAAGTGGAGATGATTAACTCAGAAATTTTGGACCCGTTTCGGATTCGGGGACGGCCTTGCGGATAGCTGGACGAACTTGGGAATGCCGATATGAGCGATACTGGAGAATGGTAAAAAGTGCAGTGATCTCAAGGACCAGTAAAGCAACAGGCTTCGGACAGCACAACATGGACAGCGAGATGAGGCAGGAATATTAAGCAATGTGCCTTATGAGTGCCGAAAATTGACTGCTGTGGGTCACGGAGTCCAGAAAAGGATGTGGGGCTGCACCAACTGGATATTTGGACGACCGCCATCGAGTAACCGGATGGGAGAAATACCAAAAGACACGGTTAAAGATAAAGTCCGCAGAGGGCTATCTACGTGCGGTCAGAGTTGCCAACGGAATATGGAATATTGATCCAACATATGGTAACTAATTGTGCAGGGAACCTGTGAAATAAATAAAAGTGAGTCAGATGTGATAATAAAATAGACCATTTTGTATGGGCGATTTCTGTGTCAAATGGAAATTCACATGAAGGCAAAAAGCTTCACGAGGAATGCATTGAACCTTTGAAGAGCATGAATGTCGTATGGACTCAGAGTGGGCTTTCGAAGAGGAGCCGTCAAAGAAGCAGTTTATTGGAGACGAAAACCATCGATGCGGCCCAGCAGAAGTTGAAAGAGTGTAAGGATTAAATTTCCTGCATACTTGATACAAAGAATAAGTAACCGTATTCCAGTTGGCTGCAGATGGCTGGCATTTTGTTTCTTAGAGGCCTTGGTTGCTGGTGGTGGCAGACAGAATGTTCAGGGTAGCTGGAAAAAAGGGCTAAGTTTACGAACTGGGCAGAGTAGGTTGGGAACGAAGCGGCGAGGGCTAGATTCCGGTCATTGACTTCGCACTGCAACGCGGAACGAATTGAACCGTTGGAATGGAGTACTAGAAATAGATGTTGGGCGGGGGTGGGGTGATGGTTGTTGTCAGGAATCCAACCTGCGATCTGGCCAGACTTGCTTGAGGGGTTGTTACTCCGGTTATAGGACTATGGTCACTTGTCAGCCATTTGCCGTGCCCCATTTAACATCAACAGGCGTGAGTATAGGTTTGAACCATTTTCACTCCGATTGATCAAATCCTTTAGTCCTCGCGGTAATCCGAGAGTAACGTCGAGTTGTCTGATGGCTACCCAAGTAACCAACGTGATCCGCAAGAGATCGGGGGTGCGGCAGTCTGGAGAGTGCTCCAGCTGTTGGTTATGGTCATCATTTTAATAGAAGCCCGACAATGAACGTTTTGTCACATGACGACCAGTGGGCCGGTCTATGGGGGATCAGCGGACGGAGGCAGTTAGTTTTCAGGGTAGTTGGTTGATAGCAGAAATATAGGGAGATACCAAGCGCAGGCTTAGCCGGAGAGCAAAATAATTTAGTTGGTAAGTTGTGGGTGAGCAGAGTGCGCTCATTAGAGAGCCAGCAATAAGACAGCAAAAGACGGTGGGGGAGGAAGAGGAATGGGAAGAAAGGAAGACAACAGTCTAACCGTTGCTTCAGACGAGGACGAGAAAGGCAAAGGTGGTGAAGGGGGAAGAAAATACTCGGTGTTGGAGCGAGGCTCTTTCATGAGTGCATACGTGCTGGTGTTCTGTAGGGTCATGAGAAATCAGAAGTAAACGTATTCAGGGTGGAATGGGGTCTTAACTTGCCATGAGCATATGCGCAGATCGGTGAGTCTTGGTACTTGTAGAATGACATTCCGCGTGGTAAGACTCGAGTATACGAGAAAAGCGCAAGAAGATCACGATGAGGCCGCTGAGTTCTAGCCTGAGACAGGAGAAGTAAGTGGACGTGAGCACTTATCACTAAAGGACGAGATTGATTTTTTAAAGGAGATCGTTTCAGTAGATATTTTGGTTGTGTAATTGAGTCAAAGACGTATCAGACAAATCATTTCTGACTTTGGTCATCGCTAGTAGTGCTTGGGCTAAAGGAGAACGTAGAGAAGGTGAAGTTGTGGGTGATAAACTGTAGAAGTGCAACGGTTACCTTCCTCACTCGGTCAACCAATACAGGCCAGGTTTAGCCGATAGCTGTGAGCCGGGGTGTCGTCAGAACAGAGGCCACATAGCGTAACTATTCCAACCGTGTTTTGACTACTGCGTTAGACATCGGCAAGCTAATTAAGGATTTTGCAGGGAACCCAAAAAGGTTGAAACTGAGAAAGGAGTGGTCGAGGAGCATATTTAGTGAGTTCGGGCGGCGAGCTATCACCCCACACTAATTCGGACAAAAAGAACTGAATGCCGTCTCAGAGGCTAGGGGTTTCCCATATGCGGGGTCAGGTCTAGGCTGTTATCAGAGGGGGGGGGAGAGCAGCCTTAGTCCAAGACCTTCCCAGCCTGGAGTGCTTTTCTGTTTTTTTCAGTTCTATTTATTACAGGGGAGTGATGGTGTAAATTTACTCCGTAGGGCGATCTTTCCATTTTTCCTCGGCACGCCTTTCTTTACACGTGGTCCACTGGGCCAAGGTTATCCCGGCGTGAAACTCAGGTTGTCCCGTTTTCTTTTTTGCTTACATCACTGTTTAGACTTGTAGCTGTGTCCACCCTAGTGTATATCACCTCATTACCTGAAATAGTGACCTAGTTGTGTGGACAAATGTGACACTCCAACGCGCAGCTGTCGGTACTTGTCGTGAGTTGGAGTTATAGATTATATTGGTTATTCACTGCTTCAGTTCCATTTATTAACATTCTACATGGCTTACCTAGCAAATCTCCCCTGATTCTCGCCACAATAAGATCCATCTAGAGTTTTTACATCCCACTCCCTATAGCCCAACTCCTACCCTATTCTCGCTAAGCAACCACCGATGCACCTTCTGGAGTTTCTGTCCCAATGTGCCTCCATTTATTTGTTTTTTCTCCCCTCAGAGCGCATTCTCGTGCTACCCGGTCCATCGACCCCATATCTACAATACACCTCCCCTCTCAACCTGTGATCCAGGCAACAGTTAAGTACCCAACGTATTCCATGTGGGTTGCTCCTGTGCATACCATGCAGCAAAACTTCTACTATTTAACTGTGCTTCATCGTCCCAAGTCTCCTAATCCCAACTTCATATATATGGTGGGTCATACAGCTCATTTCCCATACCGCATTTTTGCATAGGTCCCACCTTGACCTTTGTGCATATAGCACCCAGGCGCACTCCTGGTCTGCTCAGAGCTTTTGATTGTCTCTGTCTAGTTGACCGATTTCCTGCTACCTCTGTACCTCCGTCATATATTTCTACTTTTCATGCCATCCCGGTCCCCAACCAGTGCTCGGAAAATCAGTATCGATAAAGCCGAAAAATCCAAACACACCCAACCCTTCCAATAGGCCAGGCCGTGCTTTGTCGCTCTCGCTAACAACGACAGTGAAGCTTCTAATAGTTCAGATGGCTTTAGGCAGAGTTTCGTCGAACTTAGAAACAAGGTCGGGCTGATTGATGAAATCCTTTCAAAGGTTTCACCCCTGGCTGCTCCCCTTGATCCTGTAGCCTCCACATCGCCCAAGAACTTGGTTTCGGTGGACGCTCCCTCGACTCTGTGTCTACTAAAATATACCACTGCATTACCAACTCCAAGAAAACAGTGCTTTTTAATGTTCCAGACAGCTTACAGCTCTCCTTAGCGAAACACAACATACTAAGTTCGTGCAATATGGCTCACCGTAGATGCCATTGCAGGAGGCTACGTAAAAAGTTCCAGCGACATAGTTGCCCCCTGCTATTCCGATTCATGGACAACCTAACAGCTACAGAGTTCATTAGCAACAAGTCGAAAATTGCCGCCTCTTCGCCGTATAAGGACATCAAGATGTTCTCTGATAAAACCCCCCTCCCACTGGAAATACTTCACTCGCTGAGAAGTAACTCCGCCTTGCCCATGCAGGCTGACCCCACTGTAACCGACATGAAGGTTACTCATTGCCCCTCTGTCAAGAAGTCAAAGGCGAGCCCAACGCCTCACCCTGTCTGCCTGCAAACTGTCGACTTAGATATGTCTAACTCCCCACCCTCGGTTCCGCTTCCACACAAAAACCCTTTTTTACCATCTCCTTCAGTAGCCTCTACTAGCAGTAGCTCTCGCTCCCCGACCACAGGCCCCAAGCGGCACCTCAGTTCAGTAATAAGCGCGCGCTCCCCCATCATGGTCTCAGAGACCAAACAAGACCCTGGTACAACCATCAGCACTCGCCGTACTACTTTCCATCCGTCTTAGGAGCCGTTGACAAGTGTTGTCAACCACCTCCGTCGCTCTGACGACTCTGCCAACCATCCACCACCTGCTAGCTCAGCCGTGACACCTCGTTATTATCCTCACGTGCCGCTCCAGTCCTCCCATGAGCCTACATAATACCCTTACCAGGTCCGAACTTGTTCACCTAATCACCCCACCCATTAGCTCCCACTCTCAATCGGCGCCTGCTTATAGCGTACTCTCGAATCCTCCAGGTGGTAACCAACTGGGCCACCATCCGGATTCGTCTGACGCCATCGTCCCTTTGAGTAGGAGTGACCTTCAGGGCCTTGCCAGTGCCACTCATACTTCCATCGCCTCGCACCCCCTTCCACTGTCTTCCCCTCTCTCTGATCGAATGAGTCACACCAATCCTCCGTCTTTGTTGCTACCCTATGTCCCTTCTGTCCCCCAGACACCAAAACTCCGTAATATAGCCCCAGCATGCCTCCGCTGTTCCCTTCTGCTCCCCTCCATCAACTCTTATTTAACCCTGGAGTACCACGTACGTACCCTAGCAGATACTCCTGTATCCCGCTTCCTCGCCCCACCTCCCCGCTTACCGGCTCCACGCCCCTCACCAGCCCCTAAACCTTTCCAAATTTCGCCACTCACTTCCCGCCCCCACTCCACACTACGTCCCAGTTACTCTCCCACACATCCAACCCCACGCCGACCTACCGGCCTTATACTGACTCTGCCCAACAGGTAGGTTACTTGCGGTCAAGACCTCGCTTTTACCTGACTGGTGCCCTCCGCACCAGTGGCCATATTGATAGTCGCCCTATGGGCCATATCGATAAGCCTCCACAGACCTATGTCACTGATCGCCCCCTACTCCATTTCATGTCCTTAAGTACCTTACACCATGCACTCCCTTCTGTCCACCCCGCTCCGACAGATATTCTTAACCTCTCACTTTGCCATGTTGTGCCCCCTCCCCCTGTACCACTTGACACCCCTCCGGCCCCACATTAGCGGTGTGTTGCACACCCACCGTATTGATCACCCACAGCGATGGGCGGCGCCTCATGCTAACGCTTTGCCCACTTTCCGTCTCCTACCCAACATTGTCCGCTCTTCCTCCTCTACTGACGCTCTATCCCCACTGAGACCCAACTCCTATCGCCACAGCCATCCCAATAGTCTTGCAACTGGCATCCATGCTTCATGAACTCATTCCTACTAGTTGTTATTA
The DNA here is from genome assembly GCA_948099385.1 of Fasciola hepatica. Classification (NCBI taxonomy): domain Eukaryota; kingdom Metazoa; phylum Platyhelminthes; class Trematoda; order Plagiorchiida; family Fasciolidae; genus Fasciola; species Fasciola hepatica. The sequence goes on along the minus strand of CANUEZ040000051.1, from coordinate 2,188,225 downwards.
ACGCGCTCAATAATTAGAAAAATATCGCACTTGCAGTCTCTGGCATTTACCTCAAAAGCTGACATTATACCAGTGACTGAATCCTGGCTGTCAGATGATGCCTTGCTTGGCCTTGTTTGCATAGCCGGGTATCAATGCTTCTCGAACACCCGCCAGTCCAGGCCTGGAGGGGGCTATTTAGCCTTTGTCAAGTGCACTATCCACGTTAGTGTTATGGACTACCCCTCTCTTCTCCTTTTTGAGGATTTTTTATGGCTATCTATTCACGCCTTGGGCCAGAACCTCCTTCTTGGCTGCGTCTACTTCCCCCGGGGTCTGAAGCCTGCAAAATAGAACCTGCCGTGGATGTCTTTAATGCCGCCCCTGACTATCCTGCCAGTGCAAAAAATATTGCGGGTGACTTTAATCTTCCTCCAATCTGCTGGCCCTCTTATACTAGCACTTCTGTCCTCTCCGCCTTCCTTTCATGTGTCCGTCTTGGTGGATGGACCCAACATGTCTCTTGCCCTACTAGGGGGAACAACATCTTGGACCTAGCATTCTCCATTGATGTTCCTGATATGATCACCCAGACTACTGATCACTTCCCGGGTAGTGACCACCGTATTGTCAGGTGTAAGTCCAGCTGCTTCAGCGTATCTCATCAGATGCAATCCTCTCCCCCTGTTCCGACTTCCTACCGTTCCTGTAACTGGCTCCTAGTGCCAATGATAATCCACTCTCCTAAATGGGACACATTTTTTCTTTCCTCCGATCCCCTCACTGTTGTGAACTCTCTCTACTCCAACCTCCTACACTGCTTAAGTACCGCCAACCCGTGTGTTGATCCACGCCCAAAGTCCGGCAGCTCACGCCTGTCACTTTCAGAGCGTAGGCTGAGTAAGCTGTAACTTATCTTTGCTAGATCACACGACGTTTCAATTCTCCTGCGCATAAACCAGCTACAAATGAAGCTGCGTTGCATGGCTGATTCGCATCTGAGAAGGCAAGAGGCCATCGCTCTAGCGCAGCCCAACAAAACCGGCTAACTGGCCAACCTGCTTAGTAAAAGGCCCAATCACTCCAATCATACCTCGCCCAAATCCCTCATCTGTGGCGCATCCACCTCTATTACCCCAGCATCTATTTCTGAAGCCTTCAATGAGCATTTCTCTTCCTCGCTTATAAGCTGTCCCGATTTCCCCTCTCCTACAATCCATCCCTGCACCTCTGCCCCTTTTCATCGATTCTCTTCACCCATCTAGAAATTGAAAAATCAGTTTCCTCTGTTAAACTTTCCCCGAAACCGGGCCCAGACGATCTTCCACCAACCCCCCCCCCCAGTTTCGGTGGTCCTGAACTCCTTTTATTGTTACTTACTGTATATACCACTTCCATGCTTCACAGTTTCGTCCCGCCTCAATGGAAATCCTCTGTTATAATTCAGCGCTTCAAAAGGGGTGCACTACACGACCCAGATAACTATTGGCTCAATAACCACACCCCAGTAGTCTGCAAAATCACGAGAGAATTATCAAAGAACATATCGTTCAGTACCTATTATCCAACAACCTGCTGAACTCTGGTCAGCATGGTTTCTCGAACTCCCGTTCCTGCTTTTCCTGTCAGCTTGACTTTCTCAATGTCCTATCGTCTGCTGCAGACACCGGCAATTCTGTAATCTTCCTGTACCTCGACATGTCTAAGGCTTTTGACCGTGTTACCCATATGCGCCTGTTAGCCAAAATCCGGTCACCTGGTATTACTGACCCTCTCCTCTCCTGGCTATCCTCTTATCTCTCTCTCACAGATCACAAGTTGTGCTCGTTGACGGCCACTTATCTTTCACCAAACCAAGTACTAGCGGCGTCATCCAAGGCAGTGTCCCAGGTCCATTACTAGTCCTTATTTATATCAACGACATTTTATCTTCTATTCGACACTGCACTCCTTTCCTCTTTGCCGACGATATAAAAATAGTGCACTCCTTCCTCCCTAATGACCTATCCGTGACCCTGTGCAAAGAATCGCGTGACTTACTCGTTCTCCAAATTAGGCGCTTCTCGTGGCTCGTGAAATTCTCTGCGGAGTAAAGCTTCCTTCTACCGTAAAAGTGCACTGTACCACCCGGCCAAATTTGTCTGGACGGCCTGCCCATCCCCATACACCCCATGGTTATCGACTTTGGTGTACGCTACTCTTGTTCCTTTAACTTCTCAGAACAGGCATCGTTCCAAAGCGCTAAAGCTAAGCAAACACTACGCCTGATTCATCGTTGTTCCTTACTACGAGCCATCGCCTCTCCATGTATCTCTCGCATGTAAGGCCGCTCCCAGAATGATGTCCCATTGCCTCCAGCCTCTGGCCACGTTTCTCTATTGTATCCCTCGAGAACGTTCAGCTTACTTTCACCAAAACGCTGTTGGGCGTATCCATAGCCCCAAAATACCGCCAGCGCTGTTAGCTCCTACAAATTAAGCCTCTGTGGATTCGTCGCTTGAGGCTCAACCTGGTTTTCCTCTTTAAGCTAATCCATATCCAGGCCTACACCTCCTATCCTATCTCATTCGCTGCCCCCTGCTCCTACCCCGTCTGACACCGTGCCTTCTCTCTCCCTGTCCCTCAATCTAATCTCAGTCTGAAGTCTCGAGTCTTTCTGTCAGTCTATTCCAAAATCTGGAATAAGCTCCACCTCAGCTTACCCAGTACCTCCTCACTGTTCGCCTCTAGGCGCGCACATGCGTTATTCTCAACAGTTCCCAATGTTATACTGCTCACCAGCGAGCTCGTCTCCACCGACCTGGCCTTTAAAAGAGGCCTCACACTGTAACCGTTCTACTTCTGCGCCATAGGTAGATAGGTATACTCCATGCCCGACACTCTTCTCTTTAGTGCTGCGACCTACGGCCATTGCCATTCCTGATCCACAGCAAACTTATCCCCTGCCTTCATAAGATAACTGTTGTTCACCCAAGTCCATCTGTAATCCTTCATTTTCATCTTTCTTTCTTCCCTCAGTATCTGTCGCTCCTCAGCTGAAGCACACCCAGACTGCGCTTCTTTATCCCTTTTCTTTTTCCAGTGATCCTGGCCTAGCACTTCGGGCACTGTACTTACCACCTCCCTGGCAGGTGCACCTGGATAATATTGCTACACGGTCGTCCACCACTGGCTGTTCCCGTTAGTCCTCCTGTCCATGGTCTCATGTCATGGCCAATTGATCCTGGATCACACACCCCTATCACGGCCGTCTTGTCCCCTGTACAATTATCAATGGCCACTCGTGCCACTCCCAACGGTGCGGGGCGCCGTCAGATCCGCCGCTATGGCCGGCGCACATCGGGCGTACAGGCCGTCCGCGACGATTTGCGGGCGCAATTAGGCCGGCGAGTCACACCTCCTGTGTTCACTTCGAAGTGGTTTTCAGGTTTGATGCCCAGCGCACGGCCAGTCCCACCCACTAGGACCGGTTGCGGATAGCACACTCTAACTTTTCTCGGACTAACGAATCCAATGCTGTCGGTTGAAAATTGCATGCTCCCCATCCTTTTTCCGCCACAGTTTTTTCACCTATAGTCCTAATCATCTGTTACCACTTTCCATTTCTGTCGCTCTACCACGGTACGCACATCTTTCCGTTCTATCCTTCCTTCTATCGCCTCTCTCTACATCAACTTTCAATGCATTGAGTCACTATCAACCCAACCACTTTTCTCCGCCGACGCTCGCCAATATCTCTTTTTCCACCTGCCGTCATTGCCTGCTTCTATTCTATATGTAAGTTGTATTACCCTTTGCTCAGAATGCCCATTTTTACCATTCTTATACCCCCAATGTCTGTCGTTCTGTTAATTTCCTCCTCGTTCTCTCTCCTCATGCCCAACGCCATTAAGCACCAATCACATCGGCACCCATGACCAATCCGCGTATTAGAACTTGCCGCCCCAAACTTTGCCTCTTTTACGGTCGCATTCATTATCTAATTACCACCACCATATTTTCCTTTCTTGGCTCCGCGATTCCTGCGGTTCTTCCCATTAGGCAGTGTCCCGATTAGCATCCACCTGTTTAATCCACCTGTTCAATTGTCTGCCGGTACACAGCTCTCCAGGTTCATTGCCCCAACTCCGTCTCGCATTCACTTCTTGGGCATTTTGTTCTATTACTGGTTCACTTAGCTGGGGCTTCCTGCTTCCCTCTCCGCCGTCTTTTTGTTTCGTCTGCGGTGAAATTAGCTGATCGATCACGTTTTACCTGTCCCTTCGATCACCGCTCTCACCTCCTGTTCCGTACATTGCTCGCCACAGACATTTTCTGTGTGCCTTTCAGTTTGGTCCGCTTTTCCACGTTCCACTGATTGTAAAGACAACGTAACGTCATGATGTTCTTTTACAGTTCCAAATCGTTTTATCTGTCACTACCCGATTCCTCTGGTCCGTCACCACATGTCGCCCCTGCATTGATCAAAATTTTAGACCCATTCTTACCTATTCTCTTCCACCAAATCCTTCATCTTCCCTCTTTTGTGATCTGCCCTTCATAGTCATCATCACTTCTGTGCTTCCGCTTTCCTTTTCTTTTCCCTCTGTTGGGCCGCCATGTGCACCTTTCATGAAGATAATTCACCACGATATTCCAAAGTTAATTCCATTACCATTTGATCTGACCCTACCCACCCCTCCCAGTGACTGATAATTACTTTCTAGGACCTCTTTGTTATTGCCCCTGCTCTTCTTATATATATATATATATATGCACACAAAGGTTTATATGCATTAGTTCTGCAACCTGCAGTTCCGCACAGTCCACTTGGCTTGCTATCATTCCGCCGACCGTCATGATATTCATCCATTAATCCTGCATCTGTGCCTCACATCTACCGTACCCAATTCTCCGGAATCATTTTTGCCATCCGATCCACCCTTTATGTCTTGCATTGCTCGCTCCCTGTTTTACGACTAGCTTTGTGCCCCGTTCGCCGACCATCAACGGCGGAGCACTAGAGCTTCACTGATATCTAATCCACTGCAGTGCACCTCACTTTTTTCTCCATCGTCCCTCACTAATGCAGTTTCTTGTACCGATTTCTAGCCTTTCTCATGCATATCCGTCGGTCTTCAGATGTCTCCACCCGGACCAGTCATACTCCCCACCTGACCTTGACTTTCAAACTCGCCGGAAGTCCATTTAAACCCGTCCTTGAGTTCGCTTAAGCCCCTACAATCTCTATGGTGTGCATACACTTATCCTATTTTCATCCTACTTTATCCCCCCTTCCGAGCCTTTTCATCCTACTGTGTCATGCAAATTTCCACATTTTCATGAATTATACCTGTCCATTCCATCACCTGTGTCAACAAGATCATGCACATGGCGTGCTTCGGCGTCTCCGAAATAAACCAATATTAATAACAATATCATTATCAAACTGAAGGAGATGGCTGCCACCCTTTATTGTGAGATTGCCACAGACTAGATGCCAGAACATTCGGAGAAGTTGCTGCCGCAAGCTATGGAAGGGAAGGCTAAAGGATGGAACGAACACTCAGATAATGGCAACATTCGCGGGACTATCACTTGACCGCTTGCTAGTGCCATTAACAGAGCCGGAAGGGTTCCAGTATATATTCGAGCCATCTGGTGACTGCACCGCCGATTGTGATATGCTGGGTAATTTTATGGGTATGGCGACGTTGGTGAAAATTATCAACACTGGCCGCCAGCTAATGCTCAAGCATTGGGTGATTGGCACAGATAAATCAATGGGCTTCGGCCAAAAGTCGCACACTGAAGGTGAGAACTGGATAGCTATAAAGATCTAGGATTCAGTAAACTGAGCACCAGGAATAACAGCGAATCAAAGCCAGTTGGCACCTACCGGATTGGCATTGTTCTAACAGAATTCTGATCTCGTTTGTACTTGCGGGCTAAGTATACGTACGCAAATTAGAGTATAAAATGACACGGCCTGATGAGGAGGGAGAAGAAAAGTGAAGGGAGCATACCCTAGAAGGAATTATATATGCATATATATACCTGTAAACCCGGGTGCGATCATCGGCCGGGTCATGAGACGAGGTTTGAACGCATATGAATGTGACTCGTTGTGGTTTACTAATCAAGGCAGTCTTCACATGCTTCGTCTATGTTATTGCTATTGCGGGTCATGCTAATTACAGAAGATGCGTCCGGAATTCTGCTTAGCGCTCCCTCAAATTTTTTAGCATGTGACGCGATCGCGGCTAGTCAGGAGGCTTATTTCAGAGGCCAGGATAGATAACCGAAAAATATCTAGATCTCATTGAGAGCCTAAATTGGGGGAGGGGTAATAACGAATCGTCTGTGACGGAAGAGGTATGGAGTCTCGCCATAGAAACCAAGTGGGTTATCAGATGAGTGGACCTTTGAGTGCAGAAGGTTGAACAGAAATGAAAGGTTGAGCTTGATACGACGAACCATGGAGGTTCAAACCAGAGTAGTTTGTCCCTAGCCCTGTGGTTAAGGTTGGAAGAGGGGCCAAGTAATGTTTTGGTAAAGGATCGTTGCGCTTTGTCTATATTGACCCGGTTAACCTTTTGCATCAACGTAAGGGCCAGGGGGCAGTTTTCCACAAGCAGGCTAGAGAGTGTCTCAAATATCAGGGGCTTGCTTTCCTGAGTGCGGTGTGTTCTGAGGATAAGTGCACTCATCCTTTTTGCCTTGCCAATCCGGGTCAATGCTTGTTCATGGGAGTTAAAGGAACATGAAAAACGCAGGCCCAGGTCTCTTACCACGTGGGAAGTAGGAATCGGCAGATCATTTATTGCGAGGGATCCAGGTGGAACGTGGCATTTGTAGGACAGAACAGAGCTCCTAGCTGCCGAAAAGATCATCAGCCATTTAGTAAACCATTCATCAGGGGACTTCAAGTCTGACGGAATATCACTGACAACTGAGTGCAGGGCTTTCGCCTCAAAGGTATTGACTGGTTTTATTTTGTCAGAGCAGAGAAATATCATTCCATGACGCACTGCTTGGAAGAAGTCATTTACGTACATGAGAAATAAGAGAGGGCCTGGACGCTACCTAGTACGACCCCGCTAGTAATTTGTTTTGGGCTGAAAGGACGTCCCATGGAAGACGACGGTTCGAGAACATTTGGAGAGGTCAGATGATAGCCAGGACAGAAGGGGGTTGGCGACTCCGTAGGATTTAATTTCTGGTAGTAAGCGAGTGTGAGATACGCGTTTGAACACTTTAATCATATGGAGAAAGATGACGATGATTGACTTGTTGCTGTCTGCTTTGGGAGTGACTAAATTAAAGAAGTCAATCGGACACTTGAGGCACAAACGGCACCTCATGAACCCAAGTTGGTTTGGGTTGGTAAGACTTCGAGGAGTCAGGAATTTCGCAAGCTGGATCTTTACCGAATAAAACTTCAGTCACTTTCCCTTCTGACACTGCTGAGGCCTTTAACCATTACTTCGCTAATTTCAGGGCCCCAGCCTCTGATATAGTCCTCCAAATTCTCTTGCTATTACCAGCTCTTCTCTATCTACCCTAACCTTTGGAATAAACGTTATTTTCAGGCTCATTTTACTCTGTAAAGCATCTGCCCATCCTGGACCAGACTGGTTACCCCCTACTGGAATCATTAAAGTTGGATCGGACCTTCCACTTCTGTTACTAAACCTATTTACCTTGTCACTCAAATCTAGTTTGGTACCATCCAATTGGAAGCGTTCAGTCATCATTCCACGGCACGAAAAAGGACCCTTCCACAAACACGTTAACTACCGTCCCAGCAACCACACCACTATCATTTCCAGAATAGTGGAAACGATTATCAAAGATGGCATTACTACCCATCTTCTCGCTTCAAACCTTCTTAACGATAGGCAGCACGGGTTTCTCAAAGCGCGATTATGCACCACACGTCGGCATGACTTCTCCAGCCTAGTCATTAAAGCTGTTGATAGCGGGCAAGCATTAGTAATTGTCTACCTGGATCTGTCGAAGGCTTTCAACCGTGTTCCACACCCGCATCTTATAGCCGAATTGCCTTCATTCGGCATCCCTGACCCGCTGCTTTCTTGGCTGAAATCTTATCTCGCTCATCGTTCGCAGGTGGTCCCCACCAAAGGACATACTTCTTAACCGGAACCTGGCAACAGTGGCTTCAAACAGGGCAGTGTAATGGGTCCTCTCCTATTTCTAATGTACGTTAATGACGCATTGGAACTGGTACACTGTGGCGCGCCGTTCTTGTTTGAAGATGATATAAAACAGTCTACTCCTTCAATTCTAATGATGATATCCTTACTCTTTGCAACATTTCCGCTGACATCTCTGCAACTGGCCGCTGGTGCCACTCCTGGATGATGAGCTTTACCACTGGTAAGCGCGCGGCTCTAACCTACAAGTTCCAGTTGCCCCCTGGATCCTTAATTCTTGGTGGGTCCCCAAATAGCCAGTCGACCTACCATCCGCGATTAGGGCCTCAACTATCCCTGCTCCCTCAACTTTCCTGAGCACACCGCCATCCAAGCAGCCAACGCCAAAAGAAGTGTGGCCATTCTCTTCCGCTCCTTTCATCCACGGGACAGTATCATCAGCATCCACAAACCCCACATCGGGGCCTTTGCTTGAATACTGCCCGATAATATTTTTTAACATGACACAATTCGACTATATTGCGACTGAGAGCATACAAAGGCGTTTTACCAAACACCTATTCGGTTGGTCCACGTCTTTAAGCTTTAGAGAACGATGCCAACATCTGGATCTTGACCCACTCTGGCTCCGCCGCTTAAGACTAAATTTAGTCTTCTTGCTTAACCTGCTCCATAACCGGCCTTCTTCCTTTAGCCCAGTAAGCTTCTCTTGTGAAACCCCCTACTAAATTCGGCATAGGCCTTTTACTGTCCCTTCTAGTACAGCTAAATCGGCCACACGGTCACTTTTTTCCCTCACGTCTGCTCCAAAGCCTGGAGCAAGTTGCCCACCACCCCTCGAGCTTCACAAACCAAGTCCCAATTTCTGTGGACACCCATCCCATATCTCAGAGTCACCCGTGCGCTCCAGTTACCTAATATGAGCATGGCAGAAGATACAGCATACGAGAGGGGCCTCAACATCTAAGACCAAATACTTCACCGAACCTGCTCCCTCCGATTGAGGACACAATCAACGACAGACAGTTTCATCTATCTGACTGAGTCTTCGACATTTGACCAGCTATGGGCATTCCCGTAATGAATCGACTGAATTGAAATGCCACTATTTTCATCCACTTTGCTTCCATCTTCTCCTGTAGTCCTCGTCACTCTTATGCCTCGTGCTTTGCTGGTTTTTATATGCTTCCATTAACCGGTAATCCATAGCGGGGTACACCCTGGCTGCTTTTTTTGTCTGCCCTCATTTTTCAGTTCTCTCCTGAGGTGCACTTCACCCTCGGTGTTGGTATACGGCCTGGATAGCGCCGCTGTTTGGCCGATTACTAACCCCTGGCTCCGTTCTATGAAACCTCTAATAATAATAATAATAATAATAATAATAATAATAATAATAATAATAATAGTTTATTTCGGATAACCCCGAAGCATGCAGCAATGCAAGATAAAACAGTACAGCTGAAAGCTGAACGAAAGTTACAGAAGGACTGTACTATTATGTGAACGCGACTGAATATAATAGAAAGCATTCAAGTCAATTGTTACGGTACCTCCCGGTGAATTTAAACTCTAGGTCAAGTGGTCGATCCGGCTGGAGGTAGGTGTAGTTGTTCTGCCAAAGTATGGGGTAGGTGGGGAATGGTACAGAATCACACAAATCCTACAGAAGGAAGACTGTCCTGTTGAAGAACCAACCTGGTCATCTGACCGCGGAACTTATATTCTATACTTTCATGGTTGAACGACGCCCCACATGCATAACCATCAATGAACATTAGTGCCATTCCCAACGGTGCGAGGCGCAGTCAGATCTACCGGCGCACATAGGGCGTGCAGATCGTCTGTAACTATGTGCGAGCGCAATTAGGTTGGTGGATCACACCTCCTGTATTCACTTCGGAGTGTTTTTCAGGCTGGGTGTCCGGCCAGTCCCACCCACTAGCACTTGTTGCAGATCGCACGATCCAATGCTGTCAGCTGTAGATCGCTTGCTCCAGCCATCCCTGTTGTCCACCGTACGCCGAGCTATCACTCTTGTCATCGCTCTTATCACACCCATGTTTTCTTTCCTCTGTGGTATGCACACCTACCCATTCTGTCCTTGCTCCCATCGACTGTCACTGTGTCACCTGTCATTGCACGTCACTATCGTCCCACCAACTTTACTCAGCCGAAGACCGCCAATATTTCTTTCATCACCCATGTCGGCTTTGCCGGCTTGTAGTATCTATTCATTTGGTATCACCCTATGCCAATAAAGCTCACTAGTCGCATTTTTACGTCTCGCTGCCTTCCGTCCTGTCAGACTCTCCCTCCTTCTCCCTTCTTGTGCCAAACACCATTACACAACAGTCTCACCGGCACCCATGACCAATTCTCATATTAGAACTGCCGATCCAAACTCTGCATCTCTCACGGCCATACTTATTTTCCAATCACTACCACTCGCTTTTCCTTGCCTGGCCCCGCGATTCCTTTGTGAATCCTTCCACTTGGCAGTGCTCCGATCAGTATCGTCCAGTGGCATCAGATTGTACAATAGCCTGCAGGCTCGCGGCTCCCAGATTCCGTGCCCCCAACTCCGATGCGCATTCATTGTTCATGCGCTATTTTCGTCCACCGGTTTACCTGTCCAGGTGCTTCTTTCTTCTCAGCCTTTTTTGTGCTCCACTAGCAACAAGATGATCTTACTATTTATATCTCACCTGGCTTTTTCACCCCGCGCTCCCATCTCCCGTTTCGTCTACTGTTTGCGACAGGCATTTTATGCGTGCCTTTTGGGCCGTTCTGCTTTTTCACTTGCCACCTAATGTAAACCCACTCTTTCGTCATGGTTCTCATTCACGGCTTAAGTCCGTTTGATGTGCCATCGCTCAACCCCTCTGGTACCCCTTTTGCTCGTTTCTCTCACGCTGTTTGCCGTCACAGCTGCTGCATCTTGCACCAAGGACAGTTTCACCTCCCAGGTACCTTTCTCCACCTTGTATGCACAATCACTCTGCGCTGCTTAGCCACCTCCATCGCCGCCATCTTCCGGCTGAATAATGTGAGCCCATTTATCGATGCTTCTCCCATTCTCGACCAACACCACATATCTCACCTACATCAGTCCGATTATTAGATCCATGCTCAACTGTTCTCTTCGATACTTTCCTTCATCTCCTCCTTTTTTGAACTGTTTCTCAGTCGACATCTTTTCTGTGCTTGCGCATTCTCCACTCTCTCCGTTGACCAGCCGAGTTCACCTGTCATGGAGATAATTCACCACGATATTCCAAAGTTTATTCTACAACCATTCGATCTAATCTTACTTGCCCCTCCTAATAACTGATAATTCCATTGATATTGCTCCGGCTCCTCTCATATATATATATATATATATATATATATATATATATATATATATATATATAGATGTGTATATATCTGTACATAGGCAGGTGCATACATGTACATATGCATTCGTTCTATATCCCGCAGTTCCTCATAGGCCACGTCTCTTGCTATCAGCCGGCTGACTACCATGATATGCGTCCATTCCTTCTGAATCTGCGCCTAAATACTGTGTCCAATTCTTATAAACCATTTTTTATCTGATCCACTGCTTACGTCTTACATTGCCCGCTCCGCGTTTCACAGCCAGTTTTGTGCCCTGTTCACCGACCATCTATTGCAGAGTACCAATGCTTCGTTGCTATCTAATCATTTGCGGTGCACCTAACTTTTTTCTCCATCTTCTCCCGCCAACACAGCATTTTATGCCGATTTCTGGCCTTTCTCGTGTGTATCAGTCAGTTTTCAGATTTCCTCACATGGACCAGTCAGACTCTCCACCTGACCTTGATTTTCAAACTCACCGGGCGTCCATACGAATCCGCCCATAAGTTCATTTAAACCAGCTACATTTTCTTTGGAGTGTATACATTTGCCATGCCTTTATCCACTTTACTCCCTCTTCCAAGCCTATTTTATCCCACTTTTTTCATGTGATTTTTATATTTTCAAGAATTTTGTCCTTCCGTTCCGTCACTTGCTAAAAGTTGATCATACCTCTGGCATGCCTTGGGCTTCTCCGAAATAAACCATTATTATTATTATTATTATTATTATTATTATTATTATTATTATTATTATCCTTTCCATGAGCCTGGAAACAATCGAAGTGTGGTTTATGGGGCGATAGTTCCCCGGATCTTGCGAAGGACCATTTTTCGTTGTGGAATTATACAGGACGCCTTACACTGGGCCGGGTAGATTCCTCACTACATGGATAATGTAAAGGGGTTTAGCAACAGGAGTACTAGGTCAGGTCCCCCGAACCGAAGTAGGACAGGTGGAAGGTCATCAGGCCCTGGGTGATAGGAGGGTTTCGTGTTGGCCAGTAATTTCCTGATGTTGGCCGTGGTAAACGTTATGGTTGATATCGTGTCCTGCGTGAGCACTGGATAGCAGATTGGCGGAGGGTTAGTGTCCGTAATAAGGGCCGAGGCGAAATAATAGTTGAGAGCCTCAGCCATTTCTTCTGGCGAATCAAGGTGGGTGCCATTTGGGATGATGAATAGGATATCGTTTTTAGTGCTGCGCGAGTTGCGAGATTGCAGCAGTGTGAAGCTGTTGTACCCTAGTCCTTCCTTGCTTTTTGAGTTTGTTTTTGGTTGCTGCATGGAGATCACGGCAGAGTCGGCCTACTCTGAGTGTCAGAGAGAAATCTCGATTCCTGAGGAATGAGTCCCGGAGCTTACAAATCCTTTATCGAAGTCTGTCAATTTTGGTAGTCTTGGCTCTAACACGTCTAACGGTTGAGGTAAGGCAATTTATGGAGGAAAGCAGCTTGACATAGAACACGTCAGCTTCTCTTTGCGGATCGGACGTTGGGAAGAAATCGGACCAGTCAACGCCCCGGGGGGAGGTAGGTAACTGGGCCTGGTTAGACAGTCTGTAGGTTTCTTGGTTTTAGACCTCAATAACTCCGAGTAGGGGTGATTCTTTCGTACCGGTGAAGTGACATGGTACCATTTTGTGGCCACTACTGGGAAGGCTTTTGTGTGACGGAGAAGTTCACGTCAGAGGGGCTATGAGTGAACACTAAGTCAAGGATATTGTTATGCCTTGTGGGAGTGGAGGCTTGGTGAATCCATCCCGCAGTGTAGGTGTCCAGAAGAAAGCCGGATAAATAAGAGGGGCACCCATTGTATTCCAACAAATACCGGGGGTGTTAAAGTCTCCTGCTATGATCTTTGGACCTAAAGATAGAATAGGAATGTACTCGAAAGCCCCAATAATACGCGGAAGATCTGAGTAACTAGAAGTAGGTTGGGACGATTCCGTTTTTGCCTCAAGCAATCTGTGTTTGACCGAATCGAGTGTTTTTTGGAAATCCAGATAGCAGACTTCCCCCTTTCTCCCCGATCTACCCGGCTGGTTATCTCATCAAATAAACTGATTAGTTTGAGGAGACCAGAGCTCCTGTGCCGAAACCCATACTGGTTGGCAGTCAACAGCTTGGTTCTCTCTAAATGCCTCGCTATTCCCTCTCGTAGTATTCTCTCGAAAGTTTTAAGCACCACCGGCTTTAAGTTATTCGGCTTGCAACTGGTACGTATATCCCTGTCTCCACCTTCACAAACGGGTGTGATGTTCGATACAAGCCGGTCTTTATTTAGTGCACACTTGCCTAGTGACGCGTTGAACAGCTTAGCTGGTGGCTCAGCCAGGATGGACGCTAGTGGCTTCAGTATCGCTGGGCAGACTTCACCCGGCCCCGCCCCCTAGGATACGTCTAGCTGCTTCAGGCTGTCCAACACCTCTCCTGCTCTGATTTCTCTGTCTTCCATTCCCGGGATCTCACTACCCCTGGTAGCAGGTAGCCCCTGAGAACCCCAGTCTTGTCTGTATGCCTAGTGAAAGAATTCCAACAGAGTCTGTGGTTTTTCCTGCCCGCTTATTGCCCACACTCGCTGTGAGTTCATGACCTCTTCTATGACTTTCCTCAATGCTGCCTTGGACTGAACGCATTCGTAGTATGCTTCCGGATTGCTTTTGGCATTCCACACAGTAAGTACGCCGTAGTTATTCCTGCACTGTTTCTGTGACTGAGGTAGTTTAGTCCTCGCTGCTTCGAAATGTAGGAAGGCCCGGTAACCGCTGGTACTTCCGTACTTTTTGAATGCTCTTTGCTTCTGCTTCAGCGTCTTTCTCACTCGGCTCGTCCACCACGGTAGCAATCCGTTTGGTTTGCCTCTTCTAAGTGGTGCGACAGCCTCTTTTTTTCATCGGTCCGCTTCTGATCCAACTTCATTGGTGTTCTACATTGTAGTCATCGCTCACCATATTCTAATCTATCCGGAGGCCCAGTTCTACCAAGCAGCTCTCCTCTGTCTTTGAGAAGTTCTTTCTGAATTTGTCAGGTGCACTTATTCCCGGAGGGTTTAGCCCGAACTGGAGTACGCCGTGATTACTCTTTCCTATGGGTTCCCCACTCCCAGATGTTTTAAGTCATTCTGGGCTCTGGTCATTACCAGGCCAAGGATTGACGGTGACTAACCAAACCTCCATCTTGTCACTTGATTAAAGTTTTGGACTAGAGCTTCCCTGTGGATAAGGGGGAGTTATTTCCCCCAAATGTGCCTCCTGGAGTGGTTTCCGACATCCAGTCTAATTCGAGAGCATTGAAGCCGCCCATACTAAGTAAGTACCGTCCGGCATTGGTACCCGTGGTGAAGAAATCAATCAGGTCGCTGTCCTCAGCACCTTCCGCTCCTGGGCTTCGATACGTGCAAACAACCGACGCCTTCAGTCCGCCAGTAGCTATTACAACCTCTACAGCTTATAAATTCTGCGTAACAGGTCGACTGCCATCAAATCCGTCATACTGCTCCGCTAGGGGGAAGATTATACCACCGCCGGCTTGACCGCCCAGCCTATCCACTCCAAAGCCTGAGTAGAAGTTTGGGATCAGCCCACTGTTGCTTTCAGCTGGTCGCAGTCAAGTTTCGGTGAATGATGTCACATCTGCTCTCACTCTGGGAGCGGTCTATGATATTGGGACCGATTTTTGACGTCACCTATTCCACTAATTTTGTAAAGCGGAATTCATGGTTCCAAGATGATTTTTCCTTCTGAATTAATTAGCACCATAATGTTCGGCATATTCGTGGCGCACCGGTGCATCTTCTGGTGAACTGCCCGGACATCCTTGGTGATCGAGTCTCCACCGCAGTTTTTTGAGGGTTTCAACCACAAATATGGCTAGTGCCAGGAGAGTCAGTAACCGGTTTCCAGGTTGTCAGGTCCTGAAAGTAATAAAGGATAGGTTCAAGACTTCAAACCGAGGCAGGTAGCTTTGAGAGGACGATTGAGATGAGATTTCTTGTTTTAAGATATCATGTATACCTAGTGTTTCTCGATATGCTTAAAAAGATATGGTGACTTTCCCAGTTGATAAACAGCCATGGTGGGGGGGGGATCGGACCGTGGTAGTAAATTGGTCATTGTGGGCCGCTCCAGCTTGCAGACCAAAAGATGGGGGCAAAAGCTGGTCAGAATGCTTGGGAGGGGAGCCCGGTACGCCATCGTCACACATGTGCGCAGATGGAGGAACAAATGACGCACCCGTGGAACTAAAATAGGCTTTGTTGTGGGGTTTCCCTAAACCCAGGGTAGGGTCAAGGCTGAAAGTTGGAGGCGCCCATTTCACCCTCAGCCCGCTTTGAGCAAGAGATATGCTTGGTAAGAGATTTTTACGTAATATGCATTCTTTAGAGGAGCAGTTCAGCCCACAAAGACACCTTTCCTATCTCCTCCGCCCGCCTCTTTTTTGCACGTACACATATGGTGCTGCAAACTGCCGGGAGTGAACTGTTTTTTCTGTTATCGAGGGCAGGTTTGTCTAATTGTCTTTTCCTCCGAGGAGGTTACTGACTTATGCATTGAGAGCGGAAAATAGGAAGAGACAAACAAACTGAAGGGACGCATGCCTGGTCGTCGGCATCCTTTACTGCAACTTCAGACGCTTCCCAACACAGGAGTGGATACCAAATTTCCTGGCGGATCTTTGGCGATAGGGAGTGGTGAGCGTAGTTCCGGTTGAATAAATAGAACAGAAAGAAGGGAGGAAGACATACAAGAAAGTTTGAAGTGGCCAAAAATAAAGCTGTAGGATCCGATACCGCTGTTTCTAGATTCCATTGGATTCATAGAGGGCTTAGACCACAACGAAACATCGTCCGGTTATATTTTGGGTATGGCCACTGGTTATCAATTCCTTTTGAGGAGCCTGCAACTGTGGCACTCAAAGGTTCTAATGCTTCTATGTATGACAGACCAGTTTGAACAATGTATCGCTACAATAATTCAATCCAAATAAGGTAAATTTGTGCAGGACGAAGGTGGCCAATACCAATCTCGCGCCCAGATCGATGTGTTGTCGGCGAGTTCCCTTGACTCCTAACACAGGGTCGAACTTTCTGTCTGGAAGGCAGAATTTGTAATAATAATAGTTTACTTCGGAGACGCCCGAAACACCCCTTATGCGGAATCCAAGTTTTGCAAGCTACAAGAGGGATAGACGAAGTTCGTGGAGAATTTAAGAATATGCATGACGAATAAAGGACAGGTAGACTTAGAAGGGAAGTAAATGTAACATGCGAGGTGCTATCAACTTCACAGACTAGTTCACCGGTCATGGTAAAAGCGAATTGCCGAAAATGGGAAAGCTCTATATATTTGAGGGCAGAATCAAATATGCCCAGCTGCATGACTGGGAATAGTTTTGGCAGTAAAGTGATACCGCAAGCTCTTTTTTGTACGTGGGAAACCGAAGTAGCATCCAAAACCTTGGGTAATTCTGGTATCCGTTTGTTGGGCTATAAGCCACCTTCCTCCAGTAATTCCTTCAAACTCTGCAGGAGGTTCACGGACGCGCCATTGTCGTCAAATGACTCAAGATAGTTGTCGAAGTAGAAAAGGTTTCCTAGGCTGTCTATTACGTGCCGGATAGCCGAAGATCCAAACCCAGCGGTGGTCTTCGATGGGGCATAGTTTGCACGGAAGGACGGTGATACCGCATCGGATGGATGGGCAGTTACTGTGTTCTAACGCAGATTCGTACGTATCTTCCCTTCCCGCCGCAAGGACCGCGGGTCATCCCTGCCTAGCTCGCACATTTACTTGTAAAAGCCTTTCCGTTACACCGGCCAACGCCGCTAATCCGTCCAACTAGAAGCGGCACAAGACCCCAGTTATTGGGGTTGTCCATTCTGGTCCTGGTAGCAAACAGTCATTCAGTGATCCTTTTCTGGAACTTGACGAGTTAGTCAATGACAACCCGGAGCCTTTTGAACATTTGAGGGTTGAAAACCGGATGGTGGGCAAAGTATCATATCCATTCTCTGACGTCAGAGATGGCAGTTACTCCTTCTATGTAGCCAGGGACCTTGTTGCGCATCACCTCTCTTGAGCACCATTTCCAAAGGTGTGCCTCACGACCAAACCTCGCCCTCGAACTTAGTGACCTGCGATGAACGTATTTTTTGTTGTCTCCGAAGTGTTCGATCTGTGTACGCCACGAGGGTGCACTGTAAGCTGACTCGAGAGGCTTCTGGTCCCCCTGTGCTCCATCCTCAATGCAAGCTGATCCTTTCGGAACAAAGACAAAAGGCCACCCCCGAGGTCATACAGAGGGCGCAACCGTTGTTCTGCCCTTTTCCTCGAAAAGTATCGACTCAAGCTGCCCCATTGGTCCATATAGTATCAAACCCAATGTTTTACTCGCTGTACAGAGAGCCTGGCTATTTTATCCTACATAATCCAGCACGAAATGTGTTCCTGGCACGTCACAACCAAGAAGATCCGCCCCATTACCCTCCCAATCTACCACGGTTACTTCTTGGAGGTGAGTTTGATCTGTTGAACTCGACGCCGACATCTGCAGATTATTTGGTGTGAATGCGCCCGTAGGCTCCATGTGGTAGTTTTTGCCTAGAGAGGTGAATTGCAGTCGTACGCGACCCTCAGCCGTGACCTGAGCCCGTCAAACGTGCTCTTCGCCAGGAACATGAAGGTTCACTCAAGCTGATGTTTTCCCCGCCAAAAGCTCTGCCAGCAATGTCGCATCGAATCCACTATCTAAAAACACTAAGGACCTAGGTACCCAACAAGAAGTCACAACTCCTGCAGGGGCTGCGCCAAGACGAACCGGCTTTCGAGTAGACCATACCGCTGGGCAAATCAGGCTGGTCTTCAGATTCCTCTCAGACGGGCTGCCTCCGTCCAGTGTAGCCGTCGATGATGTCTATCCGGACAATCTTCTTCGCCTAATCTTGCTTTCGCTCGGAAAACCACCGCTCAAAGTGATTTATTGAGGAATGAGAACCACGCCTCTGCGGGGTGAGCCACTTCCCAAAGTTCAATAATTTTGGCCCTGAGGCCTCTTGGTCAGTCTGTCATACCGCGGTTTGTGAAGCCAACCGTAATCTTTGGTAAAGTAGAACCCTCATACGCGATTGTCTGCTTGCCCGTCTAGGGTTGACTTTTGAGCTGACTCTCGCGGTAAGTTGTGCTTGACTTGCACTTGGCCGGCCAGTTTATTGTTACCAAGTACAATCCAACGAAGGGTGTTATCGGCCATTCTCGCCTGCCTGTCTAAGCCACCCTTTGGGTCCCCGGAAGTAACTTCGGGGCCACTCCGGATTATATGTTCTTCTTCAGCCCAACGACTCCGTAGCTTAGGTGGCGGGCAGCAAACTTTTGCCTCTAATATGCGTATAACTTTTATATCAGACCTTTGGCCCGGGAGGTCCAGGGAGAAGGAAAATTTTGCATTTTTGTCGCTAGGTCAGACATGGTGTAGACCTCCGCGTGTTTCGCTTGGCACCGTATACAACACTGTCACGAAGACACTGCCTCTTGACGTGGTTTGATGTCTTGCGTGATTCCATGACCCGAGGAGATATACAGGATGGATCCCCTGAGCCGGAGATACAATCACGCCGGAAAGGAAAACTGGTGCAGGCCAGACAAAATATGGCCTCCCGGTACACCAGGCTGGGGGTCGTTCTGAGCTGGTGACTCAGTCGGGGAAATCAGCGGAGGGACAATTGATCCCAGTGAATGGGCTTCTACTCAGCCATCCCGCCACGTAGCGGACAGGTTTTTGTTAGTTTTAAAGGCTTTGGTTGATAAACTTAATCATCCTCCTGCTGTACGGCTGGACACCCTAGTAGTACCCGTCCAACATCTCCAATGATCTGCACGAATAACGAGAATTTTAAAGTGCATCGGTTGTCGGGCAGGATAATTGGGACCAAGCTGCCATTTGTATCGAGCGGGGAGGGGAGTTATAGGTGGGCTACTACTCATGGTTTCCTCTTTTTCATTCAGCCTTTTGCTTCTGTCCCCAACCACCTCTCCTAGTCTCTTCTTCTACCCTTATTGCTTCTGCTGAGAGCACGCCCGGTAGTCGCAAAGGTTCATTGTCAAGTGGAGTGAGCAACCCTCTGTCCGGTAAACCACATTTTCTCAAGCCTCGCCAACCTCCTAATCTCGATTCGGTTAATGCGCATACACCCATGCAGGCCGGTCAGCAGACGTACCTAGCTCTCACAATGACCCCTCTGAAGATAGGTATCTGCTGCACAAGCGAGACGCGCAGCCAGGATTCGAGCAATACGATTCAACTAACTGCTCCTGGTATCTCATCGAGGTATTTTCTGCGCACTTCAGAAAACGAAGTAGTTCAAGCTGCGGGTCAACGTGGTGTAGGAATAATCTTGACTGACAAGACTGAGACTGCCCTTTAAGACTGAGTCCCGATTAGTAGTCGTTTATGTGCTGTGAGACTCCGGGGGTCAGTCGGCTTTCGAAGGGGTAGCTATTCTAAGCGCAGTCTGTTCGTAATCTCGTCATAAGCCCCAACGGACTGCAGCTCAGACTTGCAGAAAGATTAGTTCTATGATGAACTCGCCACCCTCGTTGGCAGCAGTAAAGGCTCCAACATGGCAGTACTAGCCGGTGATTTTAATGCACAAGCTGGCAAACTTGGTGTGTTAGAAGCCTGTTTAGGTGGCCGTTTTGTTTGATCCGACCAGTGCACAGACAAGAATGATGGGCTTCTCCTGTTTTGTACAGACAATCGGTTATTCCTGTCTGGTACAAATTTTCAGATTAACTCACGTAGCACGGCAACATGGTGCTCTTACACTTCGGGTTTTCTAAGCCAGATTGATCATATCACCGCAAGCTACCGGTGGCGCAGTTCTGATACGCATTCCTCAAGTCGGACCCTGCATTAGCTTTAGCACGATTACCTCTCCATCTTCATGGTGATTTAGGCAAACCATAAACCCGGTTATCAGTGCCGCCTTTATGTGGTCCAGAAGTCTGCACCAGTTATGAACAGAAGTGAGCGCATGAGCTGGGATCCACGATGAACGGCAATGTAGATGAGCTTTGCACCGGTATCCAGCAGGCAACGCATGTGGCAGCAGGTTTCGCCTGTGATCCCAGATCCAATATCTATCAAATTAACCGAACGTCGCAATAACCAATCGGTCCAATAGAGCAAAGGCCTCAGTTCTCTAACTAGGGTGATGAACTAGATACGAAGAAATCCACTAAGATAGTCAGGAAAAAACTTAGGAATGATCATGGAAGAAATGGAAGTAGTAGCTGCTTTAGGTAACATCAAAGATTGTTCAAACTTAACCGCCACACAGGCGGACAATGAACCCCGGTCGGTGAAGCGACATGCGACAGAAGTTGAGAGTCCATTCATATCAAAGAGCACTGCTAGGTCACTTGGAAGAATACTTGATAGAGCAGCTTAGCTGGCTGCGCGCCAAAGTGGTTGCTTCGGAGCCAACAACCGTGTTCCTTGGAGAGTATCACTCAAACTCTTTTCGGAAGCGGAAGAAGAGTAGAGCATTCTATTATAAAGAGAGAAAGAGCAACCGGTCCCGACGGGCTGCCCCCGTTTCTCTTCAAAATTGTTGGTAGTATGCAAATAAAATCACTTACCATACTGTCCCGTGACTTTTAGAAGGTAGAACATATGCCGCCAATATGGAGCTAGTCACTGATTATACCCATCTCCAAGAAGGGGATACACAATTACTGTGGATGTCACCCTGAGGTTGGCTTTATCCCGAAAGTCACCGAGGTATTACCCTCAATTTCGCTGCATCGTCTTACACCGGCCCGCTAGGAGAAGGCCTGCGGGCGACAGGCTGGATTCTGCCCGAGTCGAGGATGCATCGACCAGATTTTTACTTTTGGTCATTCACTGAAGACGATTCACGCACACCGTCAGCAGACTATAATGGCTTTCCTCAAACAGGAAGGCTTCTTCGATTCCGTTGACCGGAAAGCGCTGTTCAGTGCTCTTCACCAAAGGGGCTTGCCCAAAATGTTTGTGGGTTTACTGAGGTCATTATATTCTCGTGCTTCTAGCCACGCAAGGGTTCATAGTGTGCTATCCAGTCCCTTCGAAACGACGAGCGGTGTTTGACAGGGAAGTCCTATTTCTCCATTCTTGTTCAACTTCGCCGTGGACGAAATAATGGAGAAAGCCTTGCGAAAACTTCAGGATGTAGGCGTCGAACTAGGAAATGGTGAGGTGCTGCGTGACCTAGGTCACTCAGACTACGTTGTCTGCTTCTTCGACTCCACGGAACATGCTCAACATGCACTGAATATACTTTGGAGAGTTGTAGCTCCATTCGTCATGCTCTTTGCATCTTCAAAGGGTACGGTGATGTTGCAAGACTGGATGCCAACACATCCATACTTGATGCCCATTGAGGGGGAACTAACAACTATTAACCGTTTCACTTACCTCGAAAGCACGGTGACGACAGATGGGATCACTGCAGTAGAGGTGAGCACGCGGATATACAAAGCTCGAGAGGCGTACGCTGGGCCTAATCATTTGCGACGCAGACCTGATATTGAACTGGAGTTGAGAAGTTGTGTATACTGTGCCGCAGTGAGTTCAGTTTTAATGCATGGTTATCAGACTTGGGGCCTTCTTGCAGAAGGTCTTCGTCGTCTTGAGTTATTTGACCACCGATGCTTGCATGGCACTGCTAAGACTGGATGGAGTGGCCGCGTACCCAATACAGAGGCTAGAAGTAGAGTATTGGGTAGCACTTCAGGAGGTTCTCTATCACGGAATATCCCGCTTAGCAGGCTCCGTTGGATTGGGCAGGTGTTACGTATGGCAGAGAAACTTCTACCGTACTGCTTTCTTCTTCTTTTTCCCGTTTAAGAGTACGGGTACAGGCTCAGGTTGATTACAGGATTGCACGGCAGGTAGCCAAGAAGTCCAGGTGTAGCTGATGAAAAGAAACGCCGCTAGTCAGCCGCTGAGACTCGTGAGTATCGTGACAAGAAATCCGCCTGCGGGATTGCTTCCACCGAATCGATGCAGGATTTCATATATATCGGTTGCCGAGGAAATTCCCCGTAGCTGACTCTTGGCAGCCGCTTATTTGGCCGCAGACTCATCTGGGTTATATGAGAACCGGAGGGCTTGGTGGTCGGTGACAATCGTAAACTTCAGTCCAAAGAGGTACTTATGTAGTCAGCGAGCCACCCGGAAAACAGCGAAAGCTTCCCTCTGAAAATGAAACAAACCCTTCTCCACAGTATAGAGAAGACAAGAGATGTGGACGAGTGGACATCCAAGTTGCTCTAGAACTGCGCCCACCTCGACTTCGGACGCGCTAGTGATCAGGATGGTCGGCTTAGATGGACTGAGTGGGGCCGGTATCTGTCGGTCGAAGATATTTCGAGTAACATCGCATAGCTTAGTTTCAGACTGTTTTTTCCACTGCCACAAGTCGAAAGACCGAGCCAGAAACAATAGTCCAGCTCGTGTAGCGAAGTTAGGAATGAATCGGAAGTAGCATTACAGCCTCCAAAAATGATCGTGAATGGGCCTGCCTTCCGGTGATTCAATGCCAATCAGGGGTTGAAACGTTCCATGTCGGGCCGGTGTCCGTTGACGTCAAATGTGAAACCGAGGAAGTTTGATTCTGTGACACCTGACTTACACTTAAGGGTCCAGATTTATACATTCCTCTCCACAAACCTCTCCAGCGACTTTTGAAATCTGTGGCCGTATTCTTCCTTCGTGGATCCGGTGATATGTCAGCACCGATATTGTGGGTCATGTCCTCTATTGCAGCCCAAAACATTCCGGATGACATGTGTGGACCAGAAGGCAGGAAGGTTTATTGGGATACGCCGCACCGGGTGTTTACGGTTGTTAGCGACTTAGCTTCCGTGTGCAGCAGAATTTGCAAGTAGTCTTCAGTCAGACCAATTTTTGAGAAATACTTGCTACCAAGCAAGTGCCCAGTGAGGATTTCCGGTTGCACCATAAGCGCTGTGTACTTCATAGCCGGGGATTTTAGGCCACTCGGCGATCATCGCGAATCCGGGATGGCTGTCCATCTCTCTGCACTGCCACCATGATCGGAATCACCCAAGTGGATGGAGTCACGGGATCAACGACACCTTGGGCTCAGTTTTGGTAAGCACTTCCAGAACACACTCTCCCTGGCCGTGAGAAGACACCTAGTCCTCAGGGAATACCGGACCGTCATGCACTTCTAACTTCGCGGGCTCAACTGCCATGCCAACACTGCTGTTAGAAAATTGTGCAATCAGGTGATGAAGAACAAGCAGATTAGCCGTGTTTTTCAAATTCGTTTTGAGGGTTACCAGTTTCTTCAAGGCAAGCAAGGCCCTCAGGCCAAGAATCGATGGACTGTCTACGGAAATCAGGAATGGTGCAGGAGTTTAGTCGCTCTCCAGCCAAACCATTTGCGTAGCCTTGTCCAACAGAGAAATTCGATGACCAGTAATACCGTGAACGTGCAGGTCAGTGAGTTGTGTGGGTGCACTGGTCCGAATCAAGTTAAACTGGGATATCGGAAAGACGGGCTCGCAGCTCCCGGTGTACACAACGAGCTGATATCTCAAGCCACAATGGAACAGGACTGATCTGTGCGGAAGTTGTTTGGATTCACTCGAAATATTTAGTGTGTACGCGGGAGGGTCAACAGTTTTTAATTCCTTGGGGGTTGCGCTGGTCACATTGCCCTTAGATTGGTATTAAACCTTGTGAATATTGCCAGGCTTTCTACCAGAGTGGCTAAGAGCATCACGCAAGCGCCAGGTGGGATGTAGGTGGAGTTGGTCGCACGAGAAGCAACGATTCGTTTGCACTGGTTTGAGGTAAGGAGTCACCTCTTTGGCTGGCTTCGGTTGAGACGGTTGAATTGAACGGGCTTGTTTGCGGGAACAAAAATGTTCATAAAGCTATGCGGAACTTTCAGCCGTCGCAAAGGATACATCACGTTAACCGGGCCTCAGAAGAAGTAAATTTGGACTGCAGCAACAGCTTCTTTTGCAGTTCCGGGTGATTTATACCGGCACTGAGGAGGTCATGCAGCTGGGTCTCAAAATGATCGCCGGAAATACTTTTTGCAGCCTGTGTCTGCGGTTTCAGGATAAATCGACGGAACTTCATGTTGGGACCACGAACCGGCGAGTGAAACTTGGCACGTTCGGATTTCTGGAAAATAATCGGAACTACGAGGCCTAGCAGCGGGGCCTTCAACTCGTGGAACAGAACGGCAGCAGGGGCTGCCGGATACACAAGGGTTTTCATCGAAGAGTACAATGAACGGCCATCAGCCGTAAAGAAGGAGGCAGTTTGGTTCCACTTCACTTCCCTTCTGTATACTGCACCACAACTCGAACCATTCCAGCTAGTATCCAACCTCAGGTGCACCAGCTTGCATGTTCAGCTGTACAACACTAGGCGGGTCAATGACGCGGAGCCGTTTTTAGTAAGCTCAATAAGCTTAGCCTGACAGAAGGTATTGAAATTGCTCCCACTAAGAACTGCGCGAACGAAAGTAGCAAGAAGACCAAGGCTGAGAAACAGCGTTTTTTTGTGTTGCAGAATTGGCCCCTATAAGTACGGTGAGTCAGAGAAGATAATCGGTAGAATGGAAGTCAGTCGATCACAAGGAGCTTTTGTTGTAACTGCCCTCGGTGATCCTCATTGTGCTAGGCTCATGGGTGTGCGTGGGTACGTAGCTGCACTTGGCCGTATCACGTGTGACGGTGGCTGAATCTCCACGAGGTCTGCCTCAACAAGACCCAAAGTTCAAAAGAAAGAAGGGAAATCCACCCACATTTTCCATTTGAACCTATTTCTCCTTCCTCATTTGTGTAAGAGGCGGCGTTTCATGTCTTTGAATCCAACATACCCTTGAGTTTATGAAGCAGCTCAGTATCAACCGTCCACGAGCCAACTCCTATTACTAGCCTGTAGCATCAGGCCTGCCAGTGCCACATCATGGTCGCACGCATGATTTGCGGACTCGATTCCCGTCTAGCGAATGGAGACGCAGAACGATAGCGATTGATGGGCCTTAGTAATTATATTGGTTGCCCTGTATAAATTACAGGAGAAGGGAGACTGATCGAGCTAGTGACCAGAGCTGATGAGCTGGAGCGGGCCTTGCCGTTTGTTACTTAGCGAGAAGAAGGTTTCAAAGAGCTAGTCTTTTTTGGTACCAGGTGGACTTAAACAACTCAGATTTCAAGCGACCAGTCGACTGACGGAACTGATGCTAGACCGAATTCCTGATCTATTAAACAGCCTGGTCAACATTTGCTAAACCAGTTGCGTACCTCAATGGATGACTGGTGAGTATCACCCAAAAGTCCTAAAGGGTTTCTAAGATAGACTGATGTGTCCGACCGAAGGAGATTATAATACCGCACTGGTTTAATCGGGTCTGGATGAGTGAAAGTACTTTGAAGTACTTTTGTCCTGACCATAAGCCACTTTATGTGACTGAAAAGAAAGATCCGAAAAGGGAGATTGCTTAGAGCTAGAGGAGGACCTGACACCGGAGTTGGCAGCTTTTGAGGAGCGGTTGTCAATCCCAAGTAAATCTGAGTGGAAATACCTATTCGTAAACAAGGCGTGCCTAAGCTCTAAGCTCGCGATTGCATTTTAATGAGTTTGGTGTCTGCGAAGCCGCTACACCATTGCCGTGCGTATTGCATGTTCCGCAGACCGATTATACACACTTGACATTTGGGTTCTTAGCGCATTCCATTTACTCCCCCGTCTCGGTTTTAATCCACCATATCCACGGTGGATCCACACTTTCTTTTTAACCCTCGATGGTACTATTTGCAGCGATCACGCAGAACTGGCGATCATTAGCCTGGCCTATTTGGACCAATGCGGGTAGTCCCTGCCAGCACTGATTTTCGATACCTGGAGCTGGAAACGCAGCAAGCGGCTTTCTAACTCACCTCATACTCTGTCGTTAACGCAGCGCGGTAGGTTGGTATAGACCCCCGTAGCAACTTGTCCCCCGACTCCCATGGAGGTCACTGTTACCACATTCTGTCTCTGTACCTATTGTGTATACTTACCAATTTCCGTACTTTTATCTGGAATTCCGTCCACACTAACCCTCATCTGGAACACTCTCAAGACTGCTGCCTCTCCTTTCTTTTCCAGTTTCAGAATAACACGATCGTCGTACCTCCTGGCTGTAACATGTCATACAGGATGCCTAATCCTTTGATTTCCTTTTTCACTCGTTTACGACTTCAGCTGGTTATCGGGAATACAATCTGTGTACCCGGTTTCACCCACACGCAGTCCTGCAGTTGTCCCACATGCCTCGGTGGTGACTATTGCGAACCTGGTACATCAGGACCATCTCTATATCGAGGCTCTGCTAAAATAAGCCGGGCATCATAACTTTCTACCAACACCTTACTGTTCCTACCAGCATAGCCCGACTGTTTGACCTGCCTTCACTTATCACAGTCCTTATTTGTCAGGTAGAGTCAAGTCTAGTCAGAACTTTGCCTTATGCACCTCAGTGGATGAATATTCAGCTGCATACAGCCATACAAACAGCATTTACACGAAAAGGTAGGCAGCAGATGCAACAAGAAAAAAACTCAATGTTAAGGGATAACTAAGGGGCTAAAATAACAAATTTTGACCAAGTTTGGCGTCCATGTTTGCTGGGTTACATAAGGATCGGGCAAGGTAGCGGACAACGGAGGGCTGGTAGGCAGTCGTGCGTGCATAAATCATTTTGTATTTATTGTGGCTGGAAGAGGAGGAGGCAAACACACTCTGAGGCCCGTGTGAGGTGGGTGAAGTGGGTCATTCAGAACTCTCTCGGAGAACCTGCTGCGAGTTTTATGATGTTGGGACCTGACGGAGTTTGTGAGATCTTTGCGAGGTATACTACGTGCATAGAATAATTGCTTGGGTGATATTTTACTCTGGTAAAATCTTTGGCATACAGTCAGGGGGAAAAGATGGGAAAAGAATACAACCGGTGAAATAACACGCATGCAAGGACAGAAAGTCTATTGATATATAGGGGTATGTACATTGCTTTCAAACTTTAAACGTGGTAGTTTATTCCTCTCACTTTTGTGAAAAAGCAGGAAACATGTTCAGTCCAACGAAGATTATGGGTGATCGTAATCCCAAATTACCTGACTGTTAGTTGCCGACGCACGAAGATGCTTCCTGTGTAAACGTCTGGGCAGGATTCTAGAAGATTCACATACTCGGAGCATTTGAGAGGAGAAAGGACAACATTTGAGCAACTACAGGGATCTAAGCTTAAGTTACGGGCTCTGGACCAAAGGTCGATATCTAAGAGACCTGACTGGAGTTTGTAGCGTACTACTTTGTCTATGTGGTACATTAAATTATTGTCAACAATATCTAAGACGACACCAGCAAACTAAGATGGGCGGAGGAGCGTCCGGTGATAAAAAGGCTAAAAGGGTATGTACATTAGGAACTAAAATGAAACAAAAGGTGTGACAGAAACTCACAGTTGTTCAGTGTTCTTGTGATCAGTAAATGAGCGCCGAAGAGCCAATATCCGCCAATGTATTCAGTTCAGTTCGGTCTGACAGCCATCCGTTGAACAGAACAGGATGGCATTGAGCGAAGTGCCAAGAGACGCCGTGGAAGCTTCTAAAATGTTTTGTTTCTCACAGTTAGTTCCGACAGATACATTTCCAAGACTGTCCAAATCAGAAGATGAGACCGTGCCAGAATGAAAGGTTTATTGACAGCCTTTGTGTATTGCGCTGTGATGATGTTCAGAAAGGTGTGTGTGTATTTTACATCAAAACGTCGGAACAACAAAGGAGTGTTGCACCAGGGGACGTTGAGAATCATGGAAAAAGTCGGAAATGTACAGGTACCTACAAGTTCCTTTGTAGCGGAGGCATCAAGAAGGGGTAACCCAGTCGCAACGTCATCTGCGTATTCGGTTTTTCTTAGCATACCTATTGACTGTGATTCAGACCACGAAAGTCAGTCCTCCCATAATGTCGCCTCGCCAAAATGAAACACTTTGCACCGAGGATTTCCTTGCTCCTCCAAGAACTCTTCCACTTCTCCTCCTCACGCATAACAATGTATTCTGAGTCCCATAATCTGGACATGAATGACGGAAGTTACGTAGCGACTAGTACTCAGTACTGCATGAACTCCAAAGAAAACAACATTGCGAAACGACTACTTCGATTTACAATTATATATATATATATATATATATATATATATATATATATATATATATATATGCATGTGTATATGTATACATCTACGTGCGTATGCACGCATATATATATCGGTGGAACTATGTATAAGGAGGGATGAAAACATACCAGAGTTGAAGTAAACTGTAAAAATGCGCTTTTAGTTGTCTATATGAGTGGTGAACCACTTTTATCCGTGGAAAAACCGAAATAAAGGTCCCGAGAGAAGGAAGAGAAGAAAACCGGCGAGTCACCGCCTGGCAACAAGGGCATCTAGTGGAACAAAATGTGCTTTTTTGTAAATCAGATTCATGGTAATAAACACTGTAGTATTCTTAATATTAAATTCCTTATGAAGTTTCATTAATTTCCGTGTTAGACTTTGAGGCACATGTTAGCCCAACTTTAGCCCAGCTGCTTTGGGTACTGTGCTGCTTTGAGATCAACGATCGTCGTGTTCCAAGATATTTGCGATGCTTTTGACTCTGTCAATGGGATCAGACTGCGGAACTGTTTGTTGAGACATAGAGTACCCGAAAAGCGTGTCGATCCTGAAAGAACGGTACCGTCATACTCAGGTAGAGTTAGGGCCTACGATCAGCTTTGGTCCTCCTTTTTCGTTTTCAGAGGAGCACGGAAAATTTGCCCTATACTCTCATTCCTATTCAGCTTACTTTTCCTTCTTATATCCATCAGGAAATAGACAGAATACACTGACCAGTGGTGGCTACCTAACTTATATGCATTCTGCCGAGGGGATTCTAGAAGCCCGATCGGCAGTGCGCATTACCTGTCCTGTGCGAAATTAACAAAGTGAACTTCGCCACAGAGTACGTTCTGTTGAATACCTTGTCTGGTCAGCCACACAGTTTGTGGCTTGGAGTGCGCCGGCCTCAGTAAATGTGTTTCTACTTTTCCTACTGAATCTATTTGCAAACATTTGTTTGCCCGCACCCAGTTTGCAAATCGTCAATGGTTTCCTATCTCACCAGTTTCCTCACCAACTGTAACAGTTATAAACAAAGTGAACAACCTTTTCAGCCGAATATTTCTCCGTTTTTCCATGTACTCTCCTCGAATTATGCCTGTATTTAGTGGTTATGCAGCTACCAAATATCAACCTGTGGGAGAACAAAGCTGTCACTTGACTTGACTTATTATTCCTTTACACCACTGCGTACTTTCCACAGTGAAATGTATGAAAAGATACTCGTTATTCGTATGTAGTTAGCAGGCCGTTGGCAGCATATTGGTGTTCAAATAATGCAAGTGTGGGATCCTGTTGGCGCATTTACTGAGCCTTTGTGCTTGTAGAGTTTTCTTCCTTTTTGTTTCGTATATCGAAATCGAGCCATCCTCGCGGAAGTGGGCTGAAATTCGCATATTTCAAGTAGTTCAAATTGCCTTGCTTTCTGTACTTAATCCATATTTGGGATAGACTCTGTTGTTCATTCACTGGAGTCGCGATTGCTGATTTACGCAACGCAATCCTGGAATCCAGAAATTTTGGGGCCTCGCTTCCTCCGTACGCAAGGCTGAGATAGAAAAATACATTCCGGGGAAGTGGGGGGTTGCAATTTGAAGCAACAGGTTCCATAAGGTTTATCTAAGGCTCGACCAATGAAACATTTAGCTCGCAAAAGCCTATTGCTTAAACAGTGTGCAACGGGAACACGCAGTTCTAATGAACAGTGAGACGAATCAGATGAACCGTGGTTTAGGATTTCTTTTAAATAAAAGTATGAAATAATTATCTAGGACTTGTAGTGACCTCTGCCTAGTTACTGTGCAAACCGTCACGTTGAGATGGTTGGTACGCATAAATTCATATAGTAAGGTTAGGAAAAGTTTTGAGTACGTATTATGCTGAGGAATTGCTTTCCCCATAGGACTTACATGCGTTTATTCTGGAAAGACATAAAAAGTGGGAGAACCTCTGAGCCAAGATTCAGTAAGCGTGTGGTGACTAGACAAAGATAGGAGGCAGAAATAAAGTTCACTGGGAAATGCTAATTTACAGAAATACCGTGCAATAGGAGTAGAGAAAGGCGACTCACAGTTTGTCCACAAAATTCAACAAATCAATATCAAGCCGGCCAAACACGATTGCTCCTCACGTTTGTTCCAATGCAGCTCCTGGTCGGGCGGTCGTGCGTCTTCTGAATGGATTCTTCTAGCTGCACAGCTGACTAACAAGTGACTGTAGATGCGATAAAGTGGCTTTTGGAATAGTATGAGTTTGGTTTTCATTCCGACGTGCCTCATAACGCTCACAAACAACTCCAAGAGAAAGACCAGCGGTAACCACTCGCTGGTGTGCTGAAAAAGTGTCGTTGATAATTTGATAAAACAATAAAACGTTGTGTACATTGCAGTGTGAAGAAAATGGTAGAATATGCGAAAGGTACCAGGTACGATAAGTACATAATCAGGGCTCACAAATACATGAGCAAGACAATCTACAGCCTGCCGGTACAAACGAATGCACTGCGTAGCGCACTTGAAATAATCAGAACATTGTGTCCGAAGATTGGTTGTGGCTTCACTGGGAATTATTGTAACGAAAAATAATCATGCTAAACAAAGTGCGATGGAAACAGCAGTAAAAACGACAAGTAGTTAACACAAACATCTAGGCCGATACATCAAATCTTCCCTTTGAGAACAGAAAGGGGAAAACAAGTGTCACTCGTGAGTAACCTAAAAAGTTTTTGAAAACTCTTGGAAAAACAGAGGATCAGATCACGTGCGAGTGGTTAATGAAGGTAGGAAAGTACAAAGCCTTCCACATAAGGTAAGCGATCTAATTTAGACAGTCCCTTTGGTGCTGGGCACCACTGAAATCAAACTTCCGACACATCCTTTTAATCGCTCCAAGTTGGCAACGGAAAGAAGGTCAAATCCTGCAGAAAAGGTATACGAACGGGCAGTCAGAAACTCACTAAGGGAAGTAAGAAACAACAAAACCCCTGCCACAAGCAAAATTGCAACAACAACAACAACAACAACAACAACAACAACAACAACAACAACAACAACAACAACAACAACAACGACAACACTATCACTGCTACCTCCAGCACAATTATCGCTGCTATCATCATCGCCACAAGCATCGCCACACAGAACACCAACACTGAGACCAACTCTATCGACACCACCATCAAAAGCTACTATCACACCAGAATTAGCTGCACCAACACTACCACCATTTTCTTAAAGAAGGCTTGCAAGAGAAACTGAGCAAACAGGGAACACGCCGGGCTTCTGAAGCTCTGCCAAACAAACACCGGTGTCCTTGACTGAAAGAAGTGAATAATTGCTGTTTTTTTAAATTGGTGAGGTGGTAGCACGTTTGTGGGAATGAAAAGAGAAGTGATTATTTGTCGTCATTGTTAAAGTTCGTTGGGAGAATTATAGACAAGCATCCCTAGCAGCACGTCCGACGCACTCCCGATTGGGCGCGCGTTGGGCCAAGTTGGGCTAACGTTGTGCTACATCATTAGAAAAGTTTGGGAAGCGCTACCTGCTCCAAAATGGGAGTGCGCTGGGCTAGCCCAACTTTGGAAAAGATTGCTGAAAATGAGTACCTTTTCTTTTCCTGGTCCATCCTAACTGCTTGTTTCTCAGTCTATTTTCCTATTTCGCATCCTCTCGATTGAAACCACTAACGTGCCACTGATAAAATACTTTTTTGAAAATCAAATAGCTTATTACAAAAAATCATATAATGATAAATTAAAGAACGAAATATGCCATTCTGTAACGCAGATATATCTCAATAAATATTGTGGCACATATGTTATTGCTTTTCTTGTAAGACTTCAAGAACTTCTGTGCAACCTTGGAAGACACATGTTATGAGCCATTTTAGCCCAACTTTGGCCCAAAGTTTGCCCAACAGCGTTGGGTATTGTGCTGCTTGGGACGCACCATTCTGCAGCTTGGCACAAAGCAACAACAATTTTCCTAATACATATCCAGTTTACAACCTCTTTGTTTACTAGATTTTGAAAAAGCTGATATCATGTCGATAATTTGGTAATGGATTAGTTTTTTATGCGCCTCGGATCCTGACGAATGATTTTAGCCAGCTTATGCGGGATTTCCAATTTTTTTCCATTTCTATACTTCTCTCCGTTTGATCATTCTGCTCTGATGATACGAACATTCTGCCCCGTGTACCCGTTGATACGACTTTACCTTGCGCTCAGACACGCTTTTACTATTTACCGAGAATTACCCATTGTCTTTATCGTTATCATTACTTATTATCTCAAATAATATTATTATTGTAGCTGTCAATATTACTATTGCCAGTAAGGTGAACTTATCATCGGAACTGCATGACAAATCCTCATACGAATCCCACCTATAGCTCATGTAAGCACAAAATCAAAGCTCTGCAGTTTGTTCACAACAGATGCCTTCCTTGTAAGGAGGCCTGTACAGAACATTTGTCGATCGCATGAGTGGTCCATTGCGCTGCCAAGGGTTTTACCCTTGCAAGGAAAATAGGGTGAAGAAAGGGCACTGCGTCAAGTGAAGTGCATATCAAAACAAAACTTTGAAAGCCAACCCGGGCGGCCTGATGGTCAGTTGTTCGTCTAAGGTAATGCACCTGACATTCGAGTCCCAGCTGGGGCTCAGCGGATGTGCTTTTTAAATGATTCTTAACGAGGATGAAATAGCTTTACAGCTCTTCCCTGACGTTCGATGCTGGGTTAGGCGTTAATGTTGCCTAATGGGTAGTGTTATAAATGTGTACTCCTCAACATCTCACATTAGGTTAAAATTTGATTGGGATTAGGATTATCATTATTATCCGGCTCAGAGTCCATCCCACGGACCTCTCTGGGGTGATGAGTGGCACTCAGTACGTAGAAATCATCTATACAGACATTTCTCTTCTCATGATGCGTCGTTTATCCAATAATTCCGGCTCACTTCTAATTGGTCGAATCCAACATTTACTTCTGGGAACAATTTTGAGTCATCTTTTAGATTAGCCTCAGTGATTAGAGGGAAAATATTGTGGAAGATAACATTAATCGGGCGGGTAACGACACTATTGTTCACTAGTTCCAGAGGTTTCTAATGGGATTCCCACTCTCCAAATAGAAAACTAGTCTACAAAGATGCCCACACAGTCAAGGTGGCTTACTATGTGCGTGCACTGTGGGCTGGCTTGATTGAATTGATAGTGAACTGTGATGGGCATGGGAGCCAAGGGACGCGTATTATCAAGGCTCCATACCTAACAGACAGTGTGTCGAAACCCATTTCTTATTACACTACTCCCATTCTACCAGTAGCTCCAGTGGTAAAAACTGAAAATCGACCGGGTCGAAGCTGCACCAGAATTACTGAACTAACTGTACAGCTGTCCCACATGACTTGCCATTACTGATCAGCTGAAGTATATATCTAACGCGGTCAGACTTCAACTCAACTGGAATCTGAACAGCATGTATGGCTGTGAGCTCTTAAGGCCAACTGTCCGCCTATCCGACAAGAATGATTGTCAACGGATTCCTTTTTATTAGGAGCATATAAAATGAGCACGAGTCGTAGGCTATGGACGTAGTCGATTGGGCCTTCATACAACGATGAACTGCTACAGTGGACGGAAGCTTTTTCAGTAGATGCTTGCGTGTGACAAAGACATTGGAAATGAACCACAGAGATTGCCTACCTACATAAATAAAGTAGTAAGAAATCTGAACCATTTATTCAGTGGTATTCTAATTTTTTATCGAGTCATGTGAAATCAACCCAGTCGGATAGTGTGCTGACTAACGTGCAGAGCTAAAAAACAGTCATTTCGGCCAGGTTTATGTCCCCGCTGAAACAAGGCATAAGTTACAAATAAACAAAGCGAGTGAAGCAGCTTTAAAGTATTTCAATAAATTCGGAATTTAGTTGAATATTCTCAATGTTTACAGATTTTCTGTTAGCTTTTCAGATGTCCCTAAGGAAGATAAAGACCAATTCAAATAAATAAAGAAGGCAAAATCCATAGTGACGGATTAATTCCACTGGCAGGGTTGTACAACTTACTGCAACAGCGGAATAGTCTTCAAAAGGTGATATTTTCTTTTCTTTCTTAACCGTTAGCGTAGAATGTATGTCACGAACCCTGGGCCGAATGTTTCTAGGATATCCCCAGCTAGTTTATTATGACAGATAGTACAATTCTGATTTCTCCCTTTTCTTCTTCCTGCCAGCACTACAACGGATCTTGCTGTTCCGAATAGACCAAGGGCTCCTTAGTGGTTTATTCATACGAATCTATTTCACAAAATAAGAGGAATCCATATCCTGTTCCCGAAAAAAGTATCAAACGACTTCATAAAATAACCATTCTTTCGAAGTATAAAGTCTTAGGTTTTCGGAATCAGAGGCAATGGGAAACCTCCCGTATGAGTCTCATCACCGTCCACTCATAGCTATAGCCTCACGATAGAGGTTCAAGCCAAAGCTCCGTCAGGTCTACCTCAGGTTCCTTTTTGAAAAGTTTGTAATTTACTTCCTCCGCCACGTCAGCAGCCAGAGAGTTCCACATTTTAGTAGCCCTCCTGGGAAGATGGTAGACCAAAGGTGAACTGCAGCTCTCTGAGCGTCATCGAATGCTTCCTTATGCGCGAGCGGCCACGGAAGGGGAATACCTCCTGCGGATTTGCACCCATTTCGTCCTCGCGTATTCTTCAGCTGCATATCACGTCACCTCTCACACTTCGATACGCTTTCGGAAGCAGACCAGTTAACTCTAACGGTCTGTCGTAACTGACCTCCCGTAGTTCAACGGCGAGACTAGTGGTGGCAAGCTGCATTCTTTCCAGCCCTGCGAATTCAGTAGCCATGTACGGGAATGGTGCGGCTCCGCCATACCCCTGTTGGGGACTTACGTGTGAGGTGTATAGGAGATTGAAAGCACCATAAAGCAGCTTTCTAAATGTCCAGAGAAAGGCTTCGTAGATGTTCCATGCCGATGCCCACCTCTTGTCAGTATGATTGCGGGTTTTCAGCATACAGGACACCATCACTCCCAAGTCTCTTTCACCGATGAACACAAGAAGAGTTTCCTCTAGAAAGAGTGGATATCATTGGGCCTCGGTCTCTCTAGCTGCAACTGATCGCGCTTTTGGATATAGACTGAATGATCCCACACCTTGGACCACGGCGTTAGAGTATCCAACTCCGCTTTCAGTGCCTCGTGATCAGCTGTATTTTCGCTCACACGACAAATTTTGAGATCTTCGGCATGGATCAAACAAGGAAGCATTAGTTCTTGTGGCAAGTCGTGGATGAGCACCAGGAATAGTAACAGGTGTACGACCGAGCATTGAGGTACTCCGCTAGAAGGCTCAGGCTACTCAGAGTATCATGAAGCAACCTTCACAAATAAAGACATCCCCTTAGAAAAGTCCTCGATTCACTTGAGTAAATGTTCTGTCACTTCTAACGATCTCCATTTAGTGGGAAAAAGGTTGTGCATCACATTGTCAAAATCTTTGCTGAAGTCAGCATAGATGACGTCCGTAGAGTGGCTCTCTGCTCTAGACCGTGCTCATTGTTCACGCACCAGAAGAAGGTTGGGCAGACAAGATCGGGCTCTTCGGAATTCATGCTGCCGGTGGCTGAGAAACTCGTGGCTATCAAGGTATTCATACAGTTGTGTTGAGACTGGTCGATCCATAATTTTTTCAACCACACAAGTAAGGCTAACCGGGCGGTAGTTTGCAGTTTCCACCCTTTTGCCGCCCTTGAACATGGTATGACGACGGGTTTTTCCATTCAGATGGTAGGCTGTGGTGTTCCATTGAGCTGTTAAAGAGTCTCGTGAGTGGGAGCGTAACGACTTCAGCTAGTTCCCGAAAGACTAGTGGATGGATCCCATCCAGACCAGGCGGTGTATGTGGCCGGAGCTCTCACAGAGCATGAACGACATCTTTCATCACTGACTATCGCACTTTCATAGTGACCGAACTCTGTGGAGGCTGAGGTGAAGACGATCTCTCCGTGGTATAAACATCAGCGTAGTTTCGCACCAATAGTGCTGCATTATCGCAATCGTAGTCCGCGATGTCTCCATCACATCCCACAGTTGGGATACCAGCACCAACCTTATCACTCCTTCTCACGTAAGCAAACAGCCTTTTCGGTGCTGAGACGGAATCGGTCGCAAGTCACTATTCGTAATCGTGCCTCTTCTTAGTTTTCAGCGTCAAACACCGATTTCACATATGTTTGTAACTTTCGTATCCCGTGCGGAGAATCAAAAATATTTCCAGGTTCGGTTTTTTCGCAACGGACTACGTAGTTCCTTGTCAAACCATGGCGGTACGTTAGCATGACTTTGTTGCCTGCGTGGAGGTGCAGACAAGCCCACCAATGCAGTTATTTTAAATCTAGAGGAACTTCAGGCTTCTTCTACTTCATCCATGAAGATCGAGTTTCATGGCAGGGTAGTAACAACTTTCATTCCAACAAAAGATATTCGCTACACGTTCAATCCGCATTGCACTTTCTGATGAGAGAATATTCCGCTCTTGCAATGTTTGAATAGTGTTAAGTGGTCACTGGAGCCCAAAGACAGTAGAAGATGGATTCCAGTTATGCCAGATGTTCGCGGGAAGAACACTAGGTCAAGGATAGATGACTAATCTACCTGATTCTTGGTCTCTTCTTGCACTTGCTGATAGAAGACAAGGTAACCTGTCCGCGGAAGTTTTGCAGCATTTCGATAACCAGTCAGTATGAGGTGCGGTAAAGCCACCAAAAACCAGAAAATGGCCGTCTGTCGCCTCTCGACGCGTGGAATCCAGAATACATGTCGGCCGCCGGAGTACGGTAGACGATCCCAAACACAACATAGTAGCTGCTGGAGAGTTTTAATCTGCACCGCAATGCCTCCCTGTACCCATAATGGTCCACATAGGTATCAGATAGGTTAACTGGTGCCCCATTTTTCACGCACAAGGCAACATCATATCCGCCTCTCGTACAAATCTGATCTACAAGAAACAGCATATATACCGGGGTAGTGAGACCCGTGAGTCCCGAATATCATCTGCTGGCCATGTTTAAGTAAGGGCTATGATAGGCGGGGTTCTAGGCTGCTCAAGGGCCTGTAATTCGTCCTGTTGGTCCGATAACCCACGTGCAGTGATCATCCGCAGATTGGTGGATGCTGTCCAGTCATCCCCTACCAGAAAATGTGCTAATGCTGCCCTCTAAGACGGCCCGTCAGTGGTAGTGTTGGCCAGCGTATCAGCAATCTGCAGTGCACCTCATGAAAATGCCGGATAGAAAGACCCATTTCTCCGCTCCCCCTTCTCTCCCGAATCTCTGCACAGGCTTGGCTCATCTTTTGACGTTTTTCAGGAGAAAGTTCTTGGAGAAGACGAACAAACGGTAAGACAGTCTTAGAATCTCTCTCGCTCGCTCTTGTGAACTAAGGGCGACTTTCAGATTCCGTGATTTTCCGGACTCTTGAACCTTCCCGAGCGAGAAAGCAGCTTTGACTTGGACTTTTGCTGCCGGTTCTGCTTCATCTTTCCTAAACAGTTTAGTCAGGATCAGTGTGAGCGGCTTCAGCTCATAATTCAGTCTGTCCTGGAGGGAATATGCTGTAGACTCCAGGATGTTGAGTACCAGGAAGCGTTGTTCATGGGGTGGTCGAACCATCTTAGGGATTGATGCAACCCCTTTTCAGTTGTTTGCGTCATTCTGAGTGTCAACCGGGAGGTTCGCCAGCCTTGGTGGTTTGTCAGCTTGTGGTTGACACAAATACTGTCTGTAGTCGCGAGTAGAGGACCTTCTTTGGTGCTCTTATTTCTTTTTTCATTTAGCGAGAAGCCAAAGAAGTTGTGACAACGACCGGGGAGCAGGAGAGCAAAGGGTTTGCATCTGGCGCACACGTCTCCGCCTGAGACGTACTGGGGAAAATTCGAGTCGGAGGTGAGTCCGGTGGTCACGGCACTGTTGAGACACGCAGTTTTTGTAGTCGTGTTAGTGCATAGTTTCAGTCAATCATATTGATCTGCAGAAATTTGGGCGAGCTGAATGTGGATTCATTCACTACACCAGTCACAAAGCAGAGCTTTCGAACTGGGATGCATAGTTTTCTTACAGATTAAGCAATTACAGGCTTCAACAGGATCTGTTTCATTCGTGGTGTTGTGATAATCCACCAAGAGACAGAAAATAATCCACAGATGACTGAAGTTCACGGAGCTCAAAGATACTCGTCACCAGAGTAGTTTGGTAACAAAGAATTACAAGTATTTGGAACACCTTGTCCCACCTTTCTCTCCCACCTTCATATAACCTTTTCACTTTTCAAGCACGTTGTACGTAAACTGTCCTTACAGAGGATGATCCACTCGTCCATAATGTACAGTAATTTCGTTCAACCCCGGCGGGGGGAGGGGTGCGTGAAATGCATTCATTCCACTGTTCGTCGTATTTTCATGTGGTAACAAAGAAAAAATGCACGCAGACCAATTGAGGGTGAGGTTTAAACGAATATACGAAATTAAGTATCTCGGCTCAGGTGACTGGGTTAGGCGAAATATCCAAGTTAGTTTAAACCGTTGTCTAGGTGGATCAGCTGCGCCTTCCTAAATTTGTGGTATATGTAGGGCTATATTTCCCCCGCAAGCCTCGTCGTTATTATTCCTTGACTAGGGGGTGAGTACAATGAAACATTTTCATTTAGGCAAGCTCCCATTTTCCACTTCAGTTTACACAAGTCCTACTGTTCCAACTGACACACAGTTACATGGACCAGTCAGTCACCCGTCTGCCAACTGGGCAAAACAACAGTAACCCGGCCGGGTGCGGTTTTGGAACGATCAAATAGGGTAGGTGAGTGTGGTCACCTCCGTGAAAGGAAAGACCCGGTCCCACGTGATTTGTAACAATGGTTCGGATGAAGAAATTCGTTCTTCAGTCACCTATATTAAGTTGACGGGAAAGGGGTTAGACCGAAGAAACGTGGAAGTGTTACATTCAAGGCCTTTTGAGTTCTGGCAGTACGCCGTTAAAAGTACGATACCTGCTGAATAGAAAAGTAACATAAAACCAAATAGTAATACTTAGTTATACCCTCCTAATTATTAGTAAATTGAGGGTCGCGTTTAGATTTTGAATGGTGGTGTAGAATATTATTTTTCCAAACATGCAAACAGATGGCCGAAGAAAACACGAGGTTTAAACTTCACCAAAATAATACAGTGATCGAGAAAATCCCCCATCTCGAAGGTTTAGAACAAACTGAGTCGGCCTTGTCAAATTTATACTAAGAAAAACAAATATTTTCAGATGCAGACACGTTGTTCATTCATGAAACAGGTCAGAAAACAAAACATTTCAGCGCATAAGAGTGGCAAAGTAAATGATACAAAGCCTAGCAGGGTAGGCTAGACTGAAGGCTCTCTTTCAATGCCAGAGGTGAAAGACTGTCGAGCTAATGCTACGGCAGACAGACATTCTGTTGAGAACCTTTTTGTGCGCTCATGGCGCAGACCGGTTTATCATGACAAGCACTGCCTCGCTGCTGAAAGCTACGAGTAGGTTCGGCACTGGGTTTTGCAATATCACTTTGAAGGAATTAGTCAAGCCAACTTCTCACCCTGTAGAAAAGTTGTCCTTTCTGGCAACTTATATTTAGGTTTCTTCTACATATAGGACAAAAGACTACTCAAATGAGTTTGAAAAGTCAACCCTTGGTAGCGAGCATCACTGCCCTATTGAATACAAGCTGTTCATGTGGTTGAACCGAGGTTACCCATGAAAATCAAATCTATCGAAAATCAGGTATTCTCGATCATGAGTGTTTTATTTTCTTCATAAGCACTTCTAGGTTTTCGGTTTTTTTTTTGGCCCGATAACCAGTAGTCAGCAAAGTCAATCAAATGAGCTATTCTTCATTGTTTTCTGCTGAAGACAAATCTGAGGTGTCCACTCTTTTAAAACATGGAAGAGAAGCCAGGAAACATAATGCTTATAAAAAATCAGTGCATATCAGAACACAGTCGCTCTTCAGTTACAGCCAAGATCATCACGGCCATTTTTGCTTTCAGTGCTTCCGACGTTTACAGAAAGATTCTACTGATAGGCTTTTATTTTGAAATTGAACGGAACATTTGCCATAAATAAACGAATAGTCTCAGTCTTTTCAGTGCGATTTTGCACGTGATCGCCATTCTTGCAGCAACTACGTGAGTGATTTGTCTCCCCGTGACAATCTGGTTTTGTTCCAACTCTCTGAGAAGCAGTTTTTTAAGTCTAAGCATTCATATCCTTTCTATAGACATTGCAGCTTTGGGTGTTCCCAAGTAATGAAAATTCCATGAACTAGTCATAGTACGAAGCTAGTACTCGATGGGCTTTTCATGCATAAATGGAGCCTCTTGAGAACTTCAGACTGATAAAGTTCTGGGAAATCCTCGTGAACAAAATATCTGTGTCATGATTAGTCTCAGTGTTTTACCGTCAGTGGACCTCTGTGAAACTTATGTAAATTGACTGTTCAGTTCCGATAGAGAGCGCAATCAAACTTCAACAGTACGAATCAATTCGCAGCAACCCAAAACTCCGTGATTCCACTGAAACACTGCGATGCTGGGTGAGATTAAGAACTTTTCGGTTTCAAGAGGACCAGAGATTATGAATGACCATAATACTGCTGCTGTACAAGAAGCACAAAATGACGCAAAATGTGAACGAGCTGAGTTGGAACTGGTTGTTAGCTGTGAGAGAGGGATTAAAATAGCTCACACTTTACCCACAATCATCCATGTTGTCTTGCCGTTGAGATTAAAAACTTACATGGTTCCATGACCTACTTGGTGTCAATGAACTTGTAAACCGATGGCTCTATCAGCTGTTCCAGTTAAGAGCTTCCAAAAGTTAGGACGCATCATTTTTACCACTCCTTAAGAGAACGTAAAGAGCCTTTGAATGCAAGCTAATTTATCGTTCATGTAATAAAGGAAAGCCGTCATAATCGTACGACATTACTCAACTCAATTCTTTTGTTTGAAAATTCGACATGGTCTATTTGATTTCACCATGCCTTTTATGAAGACGAAAAAATTAGCTATTCTCAAAATGACGAATGCACTTAATACAATGTGGTTTCTTTTTTCAAGTTAGTGACTTATCGCGTCCATTTTCACTGGCTGTTATTTTTCGCGGTTTATTAAGAAGACCGTAACTTCGAAATAAGTTTCATCAGAAGCATTATCAAATGTGGTGTGTCCATATTGGTTCTTTCAAACGACAATGTAAGCTGACACTTTAAGGAATGATTTCTTTCAAAATACTCCCAGAGGTCATTTATCTTCCACACAAAGATTGATCACTAACTATATCACCCTTCTCGCATTTTTCAACACTCTCATTCCATCTTACCGAAAGCCGCATCTGTGGGTTATTTCTAATTAAAGTCAACGGTGGCTTAAGTGAAATTCCGGTTGAATATTTGAAACATTGGGTCCCCTTGATCCAGTTCATTAAAACAGATAGAAGACAAAAATTGTGAGAGATGCAAGCATTTCTTTTAATCTTCTCAGTCGCGTACGTAAAACATGCGATTTCCTGTTCAAATGGAGCACAGAACAAAACAATGGAATAGATAGTGTCAAGCGAAAGTAGGAAACCATTCGGTAAACCTGATTGGTTACCGCCATGGCAGGCACACATTGTGAGCCAAAAGTTTCTGTGCACACAGTGGGGGCTTAAGTCGACTTATCAACACAGCCTCACAAAACCAGTCAGGTTTACTGAATGGTTTCCTAATTTCGCTTGACACTATCTATTCTATTGTTTTGCTCTGTGCCCCATTTGAACAGGAAATCGCATGTTTTACGTACGCGACTGAGAAGATTAAAAGAAATGCTTGCATCTCGCAATTTATGTCTTCTATTTGTTTTGATGATCGGGTTGAATAGTTTTTATGAATGAATCTATGTGTGAATTCACTGACTGTAATTTTGTGCATCAGCGAAAGCAGGGTGAAAGCTGAAGTTTCGCCCATCCGAGTGACAAATGATGACACAACCTGACACTACATGAATGCTTATGGTAGATAAGATGAAGTTCAACGTTGATAATGATAAAATGAAGTGAAATTCAATTTAAAGCTCTAATATAACAAGGGGTCTTTGAAAATCTAGGTGTGCCGATCCTTTCCACCAGCTCTATCAAGACGTTTATGCCTTTGAACAATCTTTTTATTATTCTCAAAACGACAGTTCATGTAGAACTCATGGTGGTCACAACCAAATCCTGGCCCACAGACTTATTGGTCCACTGATTATTCACAACAGCCCATCTGAGAGGTTGTTCCGGTGACAAAACCCATGGATTGATTTGATTCAGACGACAGTTAACATTTGATTGGTCCTTTGGTCCGCTTTTTTCGCTTCAACTTTGTCCTCAATTTAGGACAGGAGAAGAAATGCTCGTTGCTTGCCAAGCCATTGTGCTGTCCACTAAACAACCCAGGTAGTCTATTGGTGACGAGCCAGCCCATTCTATTGAATTAGGGTTCTGGAGATTTCAGATATGTTCAGTTCCATTTTCTTTGCCTATTCTATGAAACAGGAAGCAAGTATCCTAAGATTTCATCAGTTCGTGTGCATATTATGTGCCAAACCTTGGGAAGACCCTTTTCAAAGTAGAACGCGTGCCGCGAATGCTTTATATTCCTATGACCTCAAAAGATCACTCTGTACTACCAAGGATAACTGGTAACTATTACCATGAGACTGAGAGCGGAAACGTACACGAGTTACTAAAATGGTAGCCCTGGTTGCGAGTTGGGAGAGAGCGGATTGCTGCCGATCACCACCAGGGTGACCGGCCATGGTGGTGGGGTTGGAATCGAAACCATAAAAGTACTGTAAATCTGTTCCATTCTGATGGTCAGAAAATTTCATCAGTGCTCAACCACCGAGCCCCAAAAGGGGCTCAAACCCGGGGTGAAAGAAGTCGTAGCTTGGTTTGATTAATCTCGACCTTCATTG
The DNA here is from genome assembly GCA_948099385.1 of Fasciola hepatica. Classification (NCBI taxonomy): domain Eukaryota; kingdom Metazoa; phylum Platyhelminthes; class Trematoda; order Plagiorchiida; family Fasciolidae; genus Fasciola; species Fasciola hepatica. The sequence goes on along the minus strand of CANUEZ040000051.1, from coordinate 2,144,427 downwards.
ATACAATAATCTGGACTGCTTTGTCTGGCTCAAGCCTCAAATTAAAGGACCTGTCCTGACCTGAACGAGTGCAAGTAGAAAATCTGAAAATCAAGTTATACGGGCTGGATGTCAACGACTAGCTTAACATCAGTGCTATACGTTATAGTACATTCCCGTTACTGGTTTTTCTTGCACTGCAACACCCAGCTGTTTGTGCATTCATCAACTCCGTAAACATCCGTGCGAAATGAAAACACTCAGTTGCAAACAACCGACGTGGTCTGGTCTCAATATCACTACACGTATTGTGAGATGTGGTTTACCTAAATTATGATTCGTCACGCAGTATCGGTGCTGAACTGATAGCTGTGCGGGCACCGGGTTGTTAACGTTCACGGTCAGTAATAGAAGGGTGCCGCTATATCATCATATAGTGTGGATGATAAACAATCTGTCGAAAACCGACCCGGATATTCTGGTGGTGAATCATATTACGATCACAATTTTTCACCTCGGCTTCGAGTCCCAGATGGAGCTTTATGGATAGGAATTGCTGGTCTTTCGTGAAACCCAGAAGCAGATCGGTCACATGGGTTTTGTTGATCATCTGAGGGTAGATTGCACGTTGTATTTTCTAATACAGACAAATCAAATCTTCCAACATTCTCATCGAAATAGTTGGATTTGGTTGTGTTTTGACGAGTGTTAGAGTGATCCCAACAATGAACTCGATTGGATTCGAACTCATGTCACACACAATTTATATCTGGACAACGTTTACCATTGAATACATGCGCGGATAACCTATTGGTAACGTTTGAGAAATACGCATATTCCCTAATGTGACCTCTACACTCTTCTCGTGCGGTTCAAATGAAAATGGAATCCACGCATTGGACGAGGATCTGACCAAGACGGAAACATGGAGATACACATAACAAATTACTATTGCATATTTAAGCGAGCACTATCTCACAGCCTAGCAATAATATCAAGATGAGAGACATGTTTTTATGGGTTTTTATGCGATTGAATGATACGGTGCTTCGAAAGCAACAAAAGCACATTTTCTTTTGAACCTGAATGGAAATCGAAAAAGAAACCAGATTGGTACTGCATATCAGCGACTAAATAAACACTTACATTTAATTTCAGTAGTTTCACTCATCGATCAACGAAACAGATAGGGAGAAAAGTTTATAAGTTCATTCAATATTTTCCTCAGTTCTTACCGTTTGTGGAAGTATAAGGGCTATACAAGTACTTTGCAACTTATCCTTATTGGCCTATGGCGTGGGGGTTAACAGTAGTTCTACAGTGATCGAAAAATACGAGATTTCTGCAATCATTTCGGGGATAAAATATTCCATTTTAAGCCAAAACCCCATTTCCACCCAAATCAGAATCATCACATTTCGTAGATTATCCCTTCGGCTCACGGAATCAGGATTTTAGAAGAGCCCCGCAAGTCCTTGAGTTTAAAGAACGAAAGAATTCTCATTAGGAAATAGGAAAAAATGTATTCTGCAATGAGGGAAAAACTGACACAAAATAAAGAACAATAAAACAACTGCACTGAAAACCGTGAAACTGAAGAAAACCTCCGGAATGACAAAAACTTCACAAATCACATTACCAGGAAACCCATTAAAAAAGCATGAGCTGATAGCCGAGAAAAACATCTATGATCTTACAATTAAAACACCAGTAAAAAGCAAAAAGCAAAAGAAAACAGAAGACCATTTGGAACATTCTATAAACAGTATAAACAGAGAAGCTCCGGGTGCACAGGAGATGAACAAATCAATTTTAATCACCCCAAATTTACACGAAAACTGCACTGTCCGACCAAAGATCAACAACTTATTTCAACCTCACGCTCGTGCATTATTCGGTCACCCTGTAACATCGGCACAACAGCAATAACGACACATCGATAACACTCATGTTCCAATTCCCACCACGCCCAAAGAAACGGATATTATCAATTGCATCAAGTTATTTTAAATCAATATCTGACAAAATCCAAATTCCAATTCAAAATTTCCTGTGTAGAAAGTGGAGAAACACATGTTCGCACACGAAAAATGGAACACAATTCTATCACAAGCTCACTCCATCTCGCAGATCGACTCACAGAATGTACGTACCAATTCAATGTGGAACACGCTCGTCACCGGATTCAGGAACGACCGAGAGCAGATACATTATACAACCTAAATCAACTCAACTTTAGACCATATAAGCTGACTTGTTACAACCAATTCTCATTCGTTCAATAGCTTTGTTCCAAAACACGGAGTCTAGTTGATTCAAAGAATTCACTATTATCTGCATTCTAGTTGGTCTTGACACAGTGTGCAATCCGATAGATGATAATTCCATAGATATATATGTAGACCAAGTATCTACTTTCGTCTAATGACACGAGAATCGAGCCTCATTTCGCTCCACACGTCTGTGTGCCTCTGTCGACGTTATTCTCTGATGTCATCCTCAAGATTTCTCGTCTTTCCACTGCACTGCAATGTTCGTATTTCTGGTTCCAGTGTATTTCATTGTATTGCAAAGAATTTCACGTGGAAATACACTCACATGTCAGATCAATTTTGTATACTAGCAAAAGTGTGAATTGTGATTTCGACAGATTCCAGTTGGGACAGAAAACACACACATAACACACAAATGACAATTTCGTGAAAACAAAAGCTATACAGAATGGAACGTGAAAAATCTAGCAATGTGCACACCATATGTGTTGGAATGCAAAGAGGATTGGGAAATTGCGATAGGCGGTTATTTGGAAATCGGAACTGGCCGTCATCAGTCCACTTCACGTCAACAATCCCTTGGATCACGTACATTCATCACTGATCTCGGATATTGTTCCATCTCTCATCACTCGCCCCAATGCAACACACACCCCCACCCCTCCCACACACACACTCAAAGCGATTGATTCCCACATTGTCAACTTCTTGTTTCGAAGACGATTCGAGCCGTTTCATACAAAAACGAAATGGACCATTTCCGACCATGAAACAATTAAATAAGAACCAGTGAAATTTGTTTTGAGAATGACAGAACGACTTCAGATCGTGCCTGCAAATCACGATTTCAGACAAGAAAACGATCTCCAAATCAGATTCCCATTCGATACCATCATTTGTTAGGAATATCACACAACACCTTAAATTGGAACTCTTGTGAGAACATTCGTGTTCTGGTTTCGCTCAGTCACACTTGCTACTTAAAAATCGAATTCGTCTTGGATAAGATTATTCGTGAATCATCCGATAGCCGGTACCTATGTACTATCGAATGTATTCAGAATATATACCTACATACAAACTATCAAAGTTGATTACCAATACAGTTATTTTGGATTCCCGATGGTGTTGTTAGAGTCCGTGTTGTGAGTCTGATATATCTCGACTACGGTAGTTCTCCTGACTCTCTCAATAAGGGGTTAATTTCCCGCATCCTTCATGGTAATTGTTTCAAATTATAGAAATTTGAACAGGCCTCAATGACCACTTTCCTAATACCACATCGTGTGATTCTTCATCATAACACCTTTTATTTTTTCATCGCATGAGACAGGAACTCAAGGTGAACGATTCTGAGTGATACATTCAACCGTCGTAATCCTCGGACTGGGTTTCACCGATTTCGTTAATATGAAAAAGCTTATGAAAAATTGTTCTGTTATGACCGGATTTTGACACGGTGACAACCCACTATTCACACAGCGATTGACCTCTATGATGAAAGAATTCGTTATTGAAAGCCCAAGTGAAACAAGGACAATACTCTAGGGAGAAAAACATCGAGTTTGTAGGGATTCAGATCGATAATAAAATGGATCTCCATGCGGCAGCAACGGGTTCGAGTAACCATGGTGAATTTGTGGAACGTGCATTGCTGATGGTTCTTGCCTAGGTGAAAATAACTATGCAGTTCTTTCTTCGTTTTTAGGAGTGAGTATGTCTTTTTTGACTGTCTCTTTGATTGGGATCTTAACCAAACAAATATTAGGATGAACAGATCCATGCATTGGAAGTCATCAGTTTTGGCTGGAATATCGCCAATATCACTTTCGAGAGAAAGTATGCCCATATCTGAAAATGACTGTAAGACAATGTACAGAGGAGTTTTTCTCCCGTATGGATGTAGGAAATAATTAAATACTGCATTTACCCCTAGCACTTAAAGGCAAAATTTGTAACTCTACAATGAAAAGTTCTACAAGAATAAGCGAGACGATAAAGCTGATGTTCTGTACTGAAAGACCGGACTATGGAAAGACAAGTCCAAGGGATTTCGAATCCAGCCGCTGAAGATCGTTGATTATTCTGGATGCTGTTTTGTTGCCTTGGCCTGGTTGTTTCCCTAAATGAGCACTAGTTTTGTGCACCCAACTGAGCAAAGCTGCTTTCTGTAACTGAGGTTACACGAGTGTGTGTGTGTGTGTGTAAGTGTGTGTGTGTGTGTGTGTGTGTGTGTGTGTGTGTGTGTGTGCGAGCGCTAACGAGCTACCAGGATCTGCTAAGGTCATTTTTGACGTGATGACTTCACGCAACCTTGATTTAGCAGAATCAGGGTTTATTGAACAGAGCTGGTTAAAACCAGTTGATATGGGTTTGCTCTGCGGACTAGCATCAAGCGTTTGTCTGTCTGTGTCAGCGTGTATGCTCAAGCATGTTTCCGCATTTGGAACGGTAATTTTGAACCGTTTTGACAGACGGTGCTTGAGCAGCGAGTGATGTGACTTACTCATGCACTATCTTCTCGTGAATCGTACTGCACATAGATGGTGGGTGGGTGATTGAATCGTGTGGTATAGCTGGTGCTCAAACGGATCCCGTTATCAGAACACGGGGTCTTTTATTTTCGTCGGTCAGGTCATTGCATACTCATATGGGTGAGTCTATGACATGTTTATTGCACTCTCTCAATCCACAATGTGAATGAATGTCATTCCACACCTTATTGATGCAGGCAGCCTAGCTGATGTAGAGATCAGATGTGGAGAATCACCGAAGTGCCGAAGTGCAGGCTCTGAAGTTCACAATCACTTTGGATTGCAATTAAATGCTCTTGTGCGTTCAATTATACACATGTGCTTAATTTCAGGACAACAGAGGAGAGAAATGATGTCTTCAGCTGAGTCTTTGATAAGTGGGGTTTAGAGGGTTTACAGAACACTGATGCTTCAAAACGAATCTGCATGCCAATTTTCAAATATTATGAATATAATATATACTGATGCCTCCGGACTGGTGACTCGGAGTAACGCGCGGGGCTACAGTCTTCCAATCGTAAAACAATTTTCAAAACTGAATCGGGTGAAACTCTCCTTTCATTACTGTTTTAGAGATATTTTCAATCATTTGCTTTGGAGGAGCTCATCATTTGGTTATTCTAATTTATTTGGAGGGTCTGCGAAATGACAATATTCAAACAGTATCCCAATCAAGTCAAACAAATTCAAGTTCATAAATGTTTTCGTGCTTTCGATAAAGGGGGGCTTTTCAGTAGATACACAGTCTACAAAATTAAACAAATATACGAATGAATAAACAATGATCTTCAGCGGCTGGATTCGAAATCCCTTGGACTTGTCTTTCCATAGTCCGGTCTTTCAGTACAGAACATCAGCTTTATCGTCTCGCTTATTCTTGTAGAACTTTTCATTGTAGAGTTACAAATTTTGCCTTTAAGTGCTAGGGGTAAATGCAGTATTTAATTATTTCCTACATCCATACGGGAGAAAAACTCCTCTGTACATTGTCTTACAGTCATTTTCAGATATGGGCATACTTTCTCTCGAAAGTGATATTGGCGATATTCCAGCCAAAACTGATGACTTCCAATGCATGGATCTGTTCATCCTAATATTTGTTTGGTTAAGATCCCAATCAAAGAGACAGTCAAAAAAGACATACTCACTCCTAAAAACGAAGAAAGAACTGCATAGTTATTTTCACCTAGGCAAGAACCATCAGCAATGCACGTTCCACAAATTCACCATGGTTACTCGAACCCGTTGCTGCCGCATGGAGATCCATTTTATTATCGATCTGAATCCCTACAAACTCGATGTTTTTCTCCCTAGAGTATTGTCCTTGTTTCACTTGGGCTTTCAATAACGAATTCTTTCATCATAGAGGTCAATCGCTGTGTGAATAGTGGGTTGTCACCGTGTCAAAATCCGGTCATAACAGAACAATTTTTCATAAGCTTTTTCATATTAACGAAATCGGTGAAACCCAGTCCGAGGATTACGACGGTTGAATGTATCACTCAGAATCGTTCACCTTGAGTTCCTGTCTCATGCGATGAAAAAATAAAAGGTGTTATGATGAAGAATCACACGATGTGGTATTAGGAAAGTGGTCATTGAGGCCTGTTCAAATTTCTATAATTTGAAACAATTACCATGAAGGATGCGGGAAATTAACCCCTTATTGAGAGAGTCAGGAGAACTACCGTAGTCGAGATATATCAGACTCACAACACGGACTCTAACAACACCATCGGGAATCCAAAATAACTGTATTGGTAATCAACTTTGATAGTTTGTATGTAGGTATATATTCTGAATACATTCGATAGTACATAGGTACCGGCTATCGGATGATTCACGAATAATCTTATCCAAGACGAATTCGATTTTTAAGTAGCAAGTGTGACTGAGCGAAACCAGAACACGAATGTTCTCACAAGAGTTCCAATTTAAGGTGTTGTGTGATATTCCTAACAAATGATGGTATCGAATGGGAATCTGATTTGGAGATCGTTTTCTTGTCTGAAATCGTGATTTGCAGGCACGATCTGAAGTCGTTCTGTCATTCTCAAAACAAATTTCACTGGTTCTTATTTAATTGTTTCATGGTCGGAAATGGTCCATTTCGTTTTTGTATGAAACGGCTCGAATCGTCTTCGAAACAAGAAGTTGACAATGTGGGAATCAATCGCTTTGAGTGTGTGTGTGGGAGGGGTGGGGGTGTGTGTTGCATTGGGGCGAGTGATGAGAGATGGAACAATATCCGAGATCAGTGATGAATGTACGTGATCCAAGGGATTGTTGACGTGAAGTGGACTGATGACGGCCAGTTCCGATTTCCAAATAACCGCCTATCGCAATTTCCCAATCCTCTTTGCATTCCAACACATATGGTGTGCACATTGCTAGATTTTTCACGTTCCATTCTGTATAGCTTTTGTTTTCACGAAATTGTCATTTGTGTGTTATGTGTGTGTTTTCTGTCCCAACTGGAATCTGTCGAAATCACAATTCACACTTTTGCTAGTATACAAAATTGATCTGACATGTGAGTGTATTTCCACGTGAAATTCTTTGCAATACAATGAAATACACTGGAACCAGAAATACGAACATTGCAGTGCAGTGGAAAGACGAGAAATCTTGAGGATGACATCAGAGAATAACGTCGACAGAGGCACACAGACGTGTGGAGTGAAATGAGACTCGATTCTCGTGTCATTAGACGAAAGTAGATACTTGGTCTACATATATATCTATGGAATTATCATCTATCGGATTGCACACTGTGTCAAGACCAACTAGAATGCAGATAATAGTGAATTCTTTGAATCAACTAGACTCCGTGTTTTGGAACAAAGCTATTGAACGAATGAGAATTGGTTGTAACAAGTCAGCTTATATGGTCTAAAGTTGAGTTGATTTAAGTTGTATGATGTATCTGCTCTCGGTTGTTCCTGAATCCGGTGACGAGCGTCTTCCACATTGAATTGGTACGTACATTCTGTGAGTCGATCTGCGAGATGGAGTGAGCTTGTGATAGAATTGTGTTCCTTTTTCGTGTGCGAACATGTGTTTCTCCACTTTCTACACAGGAAATTTTGAATTGGAATTTGGATTTTGTCAGATATTGATTTAAAATAACTTGATGCAATTGATAATATCCGTTTCTTTGGGCGTGGTGGGAATTGGAATATGAGTGTTATCGATGTGTCGTTATTGCTGTTGTGCCGATGTTACAGGGTGACCGAATAATGCACGAGCGTGAGGTTGAAATAAGTTGTTGATCTTTGGTCGGACAGTGCAGTTTTCGTGTAAATTTGGGGTGATTAAAATTGATTTGTTCATCTCCTGCGCACCCGGAGCTTCTCTGTTTTACTGGTTGTGAGGTGTTTCAAGTTGGTCTTTTCTGCGTATTATATTCTACTCGTTGCTTTTGTGATTGAATTGTTGATTTCGTGTTTGTCTTCCCTGAAACGTTTAAGTAACTTGTTCATTTTTAAAAATGTGGACTTTGGGATGTCAATTGCATAAGATCTATATCTGAGCTTAACACTTCTTTACAGTTGATTCCAACGAAAATACAGCTGCTGCGAAGGTGAAGTTTAATTTCGTTTAACCTTTATTTAATGTCCAATCTCGAATAAAGGAAATACCAACACTTTTAGAATTGCCGATTTTATGTTGCTGAAGTTCCGTGTTAGTTAATCGGTGATGAAGCCATATCTTCGAGGTTCGCACGCAAAACTGGAAGACCTTAACGGATTGCTGTGATCAGCTGTCTAAAATCTCTGACCACCTGTAATGGAATACGTCAATTTTGGATGTATTTAATATCCTTTCTTTTGCTTTGCATCGCCGGAAGAAAGACGCTTGACTTATGCTTAAATTACTTATCGTCTAACCAAACTTATTCTTGCTCTGATTTTATGCGTAATAATTCATTATATTAAAGGATACCTTTCAACAGATAAGTCCTCGAAATCACGTGTCCGGAATAATAACAAAATGATCAAATCTTCGGGAAAGTGACCCAGTGAGATTAATTATTCATCGATGGGCCGACCGGGAATCGCGCATCCTAACTATCAATCTATTGTTAATTTACCTATTTCAGTCACTAAGTAGTTCGTTCAACACTTTCCTCTTCGAGGAAAAAATTTAACCGATACCGTATAGTGCATGAAATTAATAGTAATTTCAATCACCAACTGGTTACGTCGGCATAGCCACCAAGCTTTGTAAGTTGTTCACAATGCAATGTATTCATTGGACGTAGAGCCATATGAAAAAGTTTCGCATCACAAGAGTCAATCGCTGTGCAACCAAAAGTCTCGGTGATGAAGGAGCTCTATATCGTGTAGAGTAAGGGTAAACAAACCGCTGAAAGTTCACCCGGATAATCTGGTTGCCACGTGTTTCACTCATAGTCCTTCAACACAGGTTCAAATCCTTGAGGAGACTTGACGGATGTTGATTTTGCTTGATGAGCCATATTATTTTTATAAAATGTAGTATTACTAGTAACCATAACATATTTGACTGTTTGTTATTCCGCTCCTTTGTCAGAAACGTGATTTTCTAGCAAACTTTTCAGTTCCCCCGGGATTATTTTCCACTCGATCCTTTTTCCTTATATTACGTAAGCTTTCGTTTATCCGATACACCTTCAATCGAACTCTTTTCACAGACAATGACAGCCAACTTATTTTTATCATCTTATTGAGATTTCCTACCAATTGATAAGAAAATGCGACCCTTTGTGCTGAAGCCAGTTGATGATTTAGGCCACCGGTATGCACTTAAGTGTTTCTCTGATGATCCTGTCGAGGTGAACTCATGATTATCATTCCACGAGCAGACTGCTGATATCACCTAGATTGATGTTTGCTACGCAAACATCAAGCTCAACAATCAAGATCGTACGAAGTTCAGCATACTTGAATTCTCCTCGGAAAAGTTTGTGTGGATTTAGACTGCTCATCAGTTGAGTTGGTTAAAAGTGCTCTTCTTAAATGATAATGAAATATGAAGATAAAATAGCATGTGATTATTGAGCATAGATGAATGTGACTAGATTTGATATTCGTAGTCACGATAAAGCCTTTTCAAGTCAGTGACTGCATTTGACTGAGTTTGACTTTGAAAGTCTATAACAATTTCATCAACCGTCGGGGTGGTGCAGTCAATGTGCAAATAATGTGGTTTAACTACCTATTCAGAAAAAGCAGATTTTTTAGTCACGTGATCTTCATACAGCTTGATTGTTCGTCAAACAGTGACACTTCCTTGATTTGGTGGCCAAGAACAAACAGCAACATGTGAACCCGTGAAACTTGTTGTCCCTCAAAGTTTAGATCTGTGTTTCATTTGCCGGGAATGCATGAAATTCATTCTGTCTGATTAGGGCCAGGAATCGGGCTAACTTAGAGACTCTACTTTCTTGACATTTGAACATCTTAACTCTGACTTGATTGCAAGAGTTGTGTATCCGCTCAAATAAAAAGTGCTCTCGTTTCAATCTGCATAGCTACGCAGTTGGAGCACGTCTTCTTGCTACATCCATCATCTATTGAAGTCATCTTTCTGTGAATGGCACCGAATAACGTGCATATGGATGGAGCATATGACCTCGCCTCATTGTCTATTCAGATGACGGTTAAACCGAAATCTTGAAGTCATACGCACATATACTTTGAACCACTGAAACAATGTATATTGGTCTGGGCTGGTTTTCAATTGTCATTCCAGTCACAGGGATTGTTTTATCCACATTTAGCTTCAATCGTTCAGTAATAAGTCTATCCCGATATTTTTTGTAAGCTTTTGGATAATAGACACCTAATTATTGAACAGCCAAATCCCTCAGTTATCAAAATGCTTCAGGTCTTCCGTCAGCATGGATTTCCTTGTCGAATGAGCTGTACCCGATAAGTTCGAAGGCTACGCCCGGAAATATGAGCACTTCTCAGAAGGAAGCAAAAAGGGGTTACTCATACACCTGACAGTAGCCTTGGATACCTAAAATAAGTGATGCGTGAAGTTGGTTCGAATCCCATTATAATCAAGCACAATATTTTCAATGAGCAACACATATCAAATTCCCTTTGGACTTAATTTCTTTTCACCGATGAGGAAAACGATTATATAAAGGGATGAATAAGAGCCTAACAAAGGCAGATTGATTTACGGGAGTACCTATCCGTAGAAGTGACTCCGTGCTTAATCTTTCGTATGATCGAACCCAGTAAATTGGTAGATTTTGCTACTTAAATTCGTGAACTATTCCGAACCGGACCAAGAACATACAATGCTTCCATAATCGTCATAATACAATTCTGTTCAAAAAATGTGTTGCATTAATACCGTTGCATCCCGAAGAACTGTCCAATTTTTGTCTTCGCGGAAAAATGTAGAAATATGTACGAAATTAAAAAAGCCTGCAGTTACCTCAAAACAATGAATCTGAACACTGTGAACTTAACTCATCTTTTTCAATCTAGAGACATTTACCAGCAGAACACAGAATTTGTTCTAGTGAGCCGCTTAGCTCAGCACTAGCCAAAGTATTAGCATTTGGATACCAGATTTCAGTCGCCATGGTGAGTGATTTCACCCAAGGCCACCCTTTGGGTTTATTGTCGAGTGTATAGACTAATACGTTTTCTTCCCGCTTCGAATTAATATAGCTTTTAACCAACCGCACTAATACGGATTTATCAATATCCCATAGTTCATGTGTCGTGACCCCGGTGTTGGACAGGCGAAAGCCAGTTGCTATTGCTGGAAGCACACACACACACACACACTCATCGACACTGTTTTCTCGAGCATAGCAACGGTCAGTTTGAGGTCATACTGCAAGCTACCTTCTCTGAAATTTTTGCCTGTTCTTCTATTTCTTCAGGAGTGACTTGGATTTGTATACCAACCCGTATATGTGAGTAGGAGTATCCTCTCTATCTCCCTCCCACTCTTGCCATTCTTTTCGTCATACGCTGAGATGCAGTAGTATAAGTGGTGGTGGTGGTGTATGCTCGTGGATAGCTGCAGCCGAGGCAGCAGTACCGAGAAGACTAGAATTGATTGTACAAAACAGGTGTGATGTAAGCACCAACCTACCCACCCGCTCTTCCAAAAGTCAACCAACCAACCGGTCCACTACATAGATGCGCACACTTTCTCTGTAGGTCAAGGACTTGTTGAACAACGGATTGAGAACGTGAGCTAGCACACGCGCATGCAAGAGAAAACAATCTAGCTGGACTCATGTAAGCACACACACACACACACACACACACAGAAGCCTGTGCACAACACACTGTTCTGCAAGAACACTAGCTTAGTTCGTATCTATATAAACCTTTCACGGTACCGTCAGATGCGAACTGGAGCGCGACTAGGCTTAACGAATTTTCGGTAATCTCACTGGGTGGAGTTCACGATGCAGTTCTCAATCATTCTGCTCTCGTGTAAGTTCTGACGTTTGCACTTTTGTTCAACTTAAAGCGTGGATATTACTTCATGTCTGATTTTGACCTTTGAGCACTAGAGACTTACTCCACTTGGAAAGTTTTACAAAATGTTCCCTTGTTCTGATGCTTTCTCGGCAGATCGAAGATGGATAGATTACACCTGGAAGAAGAATGTGAAGCAGAATGTGTCATCAAATATTGTCCAGGAATAACAGAGATAAAACTAGATAAGTGGTTCGTGTTGACACTGAGACGGACTTTGGAGACCAAATTAACCTGACCGTGAGAGCTCAGTACACTGAACTCACCAGCCTGCTGTACCAAGGTCAAGCTTCTGTTGTGGAAGTGTTTCATTCTTGCGTTTTAATCACGTTGCTTCCCTAAAGCACCAACTATGACAGCCATACCGAACTGATAGTTAGACAGAGAGACATTTCACAGTTTTGGAATGTTTCAACAGTGTTTAACCGGTAATTAATTATAAACTGATACGATGAAGCATACATGAAGTGGGATATAATGTTAAACACTAAAAATCCATTGGAATTCGCTAAAAAGCGCTCTTTGTTCAATGTTTCACAAATGTAACAAATGAATTGGTACTTAAGGCTTCGTTTTTGTTGCAACAATGTTTTCACCTATTGTTTTTATTTTATTTGTTTTCACTTCTTTTTCTGTCTTGTGATGGCTGCTAATTCAAGTCGAATTTTCTATCACAAAAAATGAACTGTGAAACATGGGAAAGAACTATGTAAATCTTGACTGTTAAATTTTGTTCGATGAACCATCTTGAAATTGGGGGCATTTTTATATTAACAGGCGGATTCTGTATACCACATATTCCCGAAAGGATTTCATCCGAGGATTGTCTACAGGGAAATCATCCCTTTAGAAGGACCAATTTTTTGTTAAGTATGAGAATTATCTAATAGGAACACAATGATACTTATGAGTCAAACTTTGATAAATGTCACGGAGTCCTTGGTGAACAATTTCTCTGTTCAGATTTCCGATAAGATTTTGTTACCTTTGTGCAACTGTGGCTGCAGGGAACTTGTGACCCCGGGGACAATTTTCTCACTGAGAATATATATATATATATATATATATATATATATATATATATATATATATATATATATATTGGTATGAGGAAAAAACTGTCTTATGGTGCGGAGCTCTAAAGGCTTGTGTGTGATAATCAAAAGCAAGTTTTAGGGCGGTGAGGAGACGCACATTTCTGTTGGGCATTACTAAAGAGGCTCTCCTCAAGATCGTACCCCCCCCCCCCCGAAAGCGGCCTCTGCATTCATATGAACATGTTGCTCCGGTCATGTTTGATTTCACCACTGAAACCGTTCATGAGAGAACATACTCTTCGAGAGAACATAGCCATCGGGTCGCATGCCTACACATCGATGAAAAACGCCTCTTGATTCTGTGCTAGGGAAAACTCATAGGCCATTCATGTAGTTCACGGAAGGTCATTAGAATCATTTGACAAAGTTTTCATGGCTATTCAGTAATTCCACTTATGTTGCCTGTGTTGCTACATTCACTCAGCTGTTTGTGACAACCAGTGTCACCAGCGATGGCTGCCATCGCGAACGTACTTTCAACTTTTGATCTCATATCTGGTGAGCCTGCTGGGTTCCTCTTACATAATCAACTTATCTTCCACACCAGGACAATAGAACTCGCAAGCGTCCACAAATTGTGATGTGATGGTCAACGAGAATTTCACTCTTGACCCTTGGCGCCAAAGTTAAGGTATTTAATTTACAAAAGAATGGAGTTTACGTGAAGGGAAGTGAATTCCAGTTTAGGTGTGGGGATGAGGCGAGTCCACGTGATTGGAAAAAAGAGGCCAGCATCAGAACTAGTTAGAACCAAAGAACTTCAAGTCAGCTAAGTCTTGAATTCACGTCTCGGTGACCTCAGTAATTTCAACAGTGCTACCGACTAGAGTTTTCTCGCTGCTCGTCACAATCATCTGTCAATAACAGGAGCTTTGATTCACACGGAAGCCAGGGGAGATGGCTCCCAATATGGAGTATGTTGATTTTTGTGATAGTACTGGCTGCTTGCATAAATGTTAATCATGCCATAATATTAGTTCAAGACTATTGAAAGGCAGGACCACATAAATTTCAAATGAAGAGCCGTCAAACTGGCTGAAACGCAGTCCTAGGTTGTGCAAAGATTATATTTCGAAGGACATTTTTGACTGTGATGAGACAGGTTCTCATTTTGGATTAGCTCCAACAATCAGGTTAGTTGTAAGAGATAATCCATGCAGATGTATTCAAAAATGCTAAGGGCAGGGCAAAAAAGAACGAAGCAGTTACCAATGGGTTCCCTGTAGATAGCAAAATTGTCACTGACGGTCCGTTTTTTTGTCTCATTTCAAACGCAACAGTACCAGTAATCTCAGTTGAACCTTTTGAAAGTTTGTTGGATACTGGTATTTGGGCCTTGTATTCTACCTATGCTTTTTGTGCTATTTTCTGAATAGCCCTCCCAAGAGCGAATTACTTGCTCGGTCCTGACGATGTTTGCCCTAGGAGGCAACATTGTTTACTCAGCTTTTTACAAAGACTGACCTCGGGGTTCTTCGTTCGAATTCCTATATTTACTCGTAGAGCGTATTGGACCTTTACAGTCGCAGGCTCTCCTTTCGCACTATTTCTACGCGTTATCCTGCAATTAAAAACGCCAGAAACAAAACTGATGAGCGTAAAATTGACTCGTCACTCGTCAGGCTTGATTATAATAGATCAATCTTGATGTGACAAAATGTTTTGTGTACTTCGTCAACTACTGCGTGTCTCGGAAGACTGGATACCCGCTGGAGTAGGTTCGCAGGTTCTTTGTTTCCTCGAAACAGGAAAATCAGAGTACTCCGGAATCGGTATCTACATTACCGTAACTGAATCATACAAGCATACAAGCACACAAGAAACACGATTTTTGCCTGATTTACCATCAGTATTTTGACGGTAGAATCATAAAGGGCGTGCGGCATTCAATGAATTCGGTTAGTTCACTGCCGACTCCAAGCAATTTTAGCGAAATAAAAGCCAACATTTCAAACCACCCATCACCGTTTTTACAGGTTATGAACACCAATCATCTTTAGCCCCATTGCCACTATTCCTTAGTTAAGAAGTAAATAAATTAGAACAGATGACATTTTATTTCTTTCATTAATTACGTAGCAACAAACATTATTTCTGTAAGGAGGTCCAGGCCGATTAAGAGCCTCGGTCTAGGGAAGAAACTGGCGGTCTCCGGAATCGAACCCAGGATGCCTAGATCAAAGTGTATGATGATGACCAGTTGGCTGACACTAGGAGCCTTGCGTGACTCGACTCCGAATCTCCAAGTCGCGGTTACCCGGTTTATTGCTGACGGTGATGTGGGTCTTTTGTGGGCGAGCATTATTTACCTTCTTTTGTAGTCGTATGCAAACTTAATACTTGAAAAGAATGATTTCATTTAGGATTCATGTTTAGAGTCCGAGGTCGCACATCGGACACATCATTATTTATATTTTAAAATCAAGGGAACTGGATTTTGCTTAAGAGAGCGAAGTGGGATCATGAAATCTTGTCGCCGACACAATTTAAATCCGAACACGTTTGAGGCCGAGTAAGAGATCTTTCCAATTTGAGTAAATCAGAGAGAAGTACTGTAAATGCACGGTTTTTCTTTTTTGAATCTCCTCATCCAGATTAGTGAACATTCTATTTTTCTATAGAATAAATGATGTTGTTTGCTTGTCCCAACCTCCTGCCGGTCAACGTGGTAGTATAGTGTACAAGAAGGAAGTTGTGATTCATCCCCTCTGTTTTTGTAAAACACGCACTATGCGTGTGTAACACTTCACATCGAGATGGCTTAACAAGATGAATCAACTGTCCCTTTTTCTGTTCGCAAAACTATTCTACGAGGAAATCGCTTGATTGCCGTCTATTTTCCCTCCCGCTCCCAACAGTGATTTCAACCACGGCGTACGGGCAAATCTATTGTAAGTCATGAAAATGATGAAGTTTTTGTGTCCTACGGGACCTTTTACTGAAATCCTATAGGTGCCTCTTTGAAAAAGTGATTTGTCAGCCATTCACATTATTTATTCCCTGAATAAAAGTGAGGTATCAAGAAGTTGCCTGGTCAAAATCACATTTCACTTACGCTGAACAGAGAGTTTTCACGTGACTACGTCGGTGGATCTATCGGTAGAAAGGGATACTGCTTTGAGAGGAGATACGTGATAGATGCTTGAAAGTGGATCAGCCAATGATTACAAACGACACCTGAAACCCGATCATCAGAGACCAGATTGCTTTTCCCCTTTTCAGTTAGATATGTCTGACAATGAGTGTGCACACAGTGGAGAAGATTCCACCATTCCTTTCCTCTTCCGGTCATTTAGACGCGAAGGTCACATTTTGAAGCAAGCAGTATGTAAACATACTTTAAAATTTGTCTGGATTTGACAGATAGACAGAAGACGGAGTCTATTTGAAGCGGTATTTGAGTTTGAGTTTTCGTAAACCATATTTTAGAGGTCATAAAAAGATGTTAGGCTATACCAATTTACCAGGTTACCAAAATAATGGGAGAAAAACAGGTACTAAAAGCGGAACGAGAATGACCTATATAGTGATACTCAACCGTTTCTAAATCTATCCCGTGACGTACGGTAATTAGCAGTATATTTCGTCTGCATGCCGTGTTTTGACTAACTTCCTTTTTGGTTAACTTGATTCCATTCTGGGAAGTTCCCCTTTGAACGTTTCCCATAGCAAGTTGCATGGAACAGGTTCATTTTAACTAGGCCATTGGTAAACTACAGCAAACTGCGCATGTGAGCGTGAAGAAATTTTGCGATTCAGTAATCTATTGTTTGATTTATATCGGCTACTAATTATCCGGGGCTGGATGTCTATTCTGGACGCAGAAGTTCCTTGAGACAGTTAGTACCGATGACAAACGGTAAACTTCTTCGGGCGAAACTATCTTCTCAGACTACGGGGTTGTTTAGTTGCCTGTAAGTAAGAAAGAACAGGTTGAAATTATGGGTTTCTTTTACATTTTACTCAGATTTGCACAGTAATTACCAAGGCCTTGAACTGTAGGCGTTTTGAATCCACCAATTTGACGACACAGCAGCACGGCCCAGCGTCAGTGTTGTTTATGAACAGTCATAAGCTCCATGTAAATCGATCTGCGACATTTTTAGTTCTGACTGGCCGGTTTTCATGGAAAACGAACTAGGTCTGCCTACAAGTGCACAACCCCACTTTTATTTTCTAATTGGCCTAAATCGAATCTATCGAGTCGTACATTTCAAATGACTTGGGAGACTGTACGAATTTGGACGAGATTCGACTCTCTGCGAAAAGGAGACGTTATTTTTTACAAATCTTGTAAAAAATATTTTCACACTATTGCTGACGTGCCCACTGTCTGCCTCTTTACTAGCTGCTGTCTGTGGGAAAAGATTTACAAACGCCACTGGTTCACTGACCACTCCAGTTCAAAGTGAGTGCATGTACTTCCTGGACAATGACAAAGTTACCCTGACAGGAACCGCTCTGGTAAGTGGAATACTTCTGCCTGGATAGCCGTTTTTGATCATTCTCTACCACAAGACCAAGATTGGTGGACATGTTTAAAAAAACTATTTTTCCATGTGACTGAGGAGACTCCCGTTCGGCTAGCCTTTACCAGGTTCCATTCAAAGCATCAAAAACGATCGTAATTGAAACACCAACTTTTCATGAAAATGGACGAACAAAAATGAACAAGAACCAAAAAAGTAACTATACTTCCCACCAAGTAATATAGACTGGTGCATGCTGAATATCGAGGAAGCATTTTATGCATTC
Organism: Fasciola hepatica; assembly: GCA_948099385.1. NCBI lineage: Eukaryota > Metazoa > Platyhelminthes > Trematoda > Plagiorchiida > Fasciolidae > Fasciola > Fasciola hepatica. The sequence goes on along the minus strand of CANUEZ040000051.1, from coordinate 2,126,287 downwards.
CAGACCAAATAGACCTAGATCCAAACTCTGAGGGACAACACGTTCTGCGAGTTAACATTTTGCTGTTGGCTTGGCCGCCAGCTCACGGTTTGATGAACTACCACATTGTGAGTATCACGTGACTTCGAAATCTGCTTCCACTGAATGTGCTTCTGATCCGGTTAGAAAAACACTCACATAACATATGGATATAATAAGCTGTAAATAATGTGAATAACCATGCAGAACGGATGCTCAGTTCACCATTAGCTATGCACATCCACCGAGGCTCCTTTGGGAATTGGACCTTGAGTGAAAGATGGTTAGTTGAACCTCCAGGTTGACTTTCAGTGATTTGTGGAACCTATACTCAACATGGTAAAGCACTCTTTCGTCTTTGGTCTTTTTTTGTCCGCACAGCTACTAAGTCCTTCGCGAGCTACTTCTCCATGAGAGTCTAAGTTCGATAACGGTATTTTGTTATTAACAACCTGTAGAGCTTGATTAGTATATGATGAGCAATAGGATTATGAATTTATTTACCTTGAATCATCATGAGTTATCCATTTGTTTTGTTCCTCGGCGAAGAAAATGAACGAGTTGATCAGTGATGTAACAGGTTATTATACAACAGAAATACTATAATTCTCGGTTAGCTCATTAGTAGATAACTGATCTCATTGAGTGACTCACGCAAATTCAACTTTTTCTTCACTGCCTCGGGCATGCGATTTTCAATATTCCAATTTCAAACCATTTCCTATCACACTATGAATTATTACGCATAAAGTTAGGGTAATAAAAATTTGGATGAAAATATTTTTTTGATATAAGTCAAATATGATTGTTTTACCGAGGTGAAGGAAAAATAAATTACCGTAAGCACGTCAGAAATTGGCCTAATTATTTAACAAGGTTTATAATTTTAAAGCAATAGATGAAATCAAACCAGTGACCGTTCTCGAATAGGTGTTCTTCGCAGTAAAACTGTTTATCTCCTCGATCCTTGGTCTACATCTGACGGTCGGGGCTGTGTTCACCGAACCTTTCACACACTACACAGAGAAGTTGGCAATTTTAAATGAAGTGGAATAGATAAATGACGAATGACCTTCACGTGTACCTTCTCTCCAAATGGTCGTTCACATTTTCGGTAACACGGTTTTCAATCCAGGATTGTAATTCAGCCAATAATGATTTTTAAACCTAAATTCACTAAAGCAACTAATTAATTGATGTTTTGATTTTGGTTGTAGCATTTTCTAAAATCCCAAGTTTCACTCTAAATTTCAAACTTACCAATAGGGCTATTGGTGAAAGTTCATCGATAGGATCACTAGAAAAGCCGAGCAGTCAAGGGCGTGTGTTCAGTACCTCATCGACCACCTAATTACGGACCACTGATTTACTCGGGTGGAAATAACGAGGACATCGGGAAATTTATCGTTTCTGTTATGAAGATAGTTTGATTTCTGGCAGCAGAAATATTTTCACAAACTGTCGGTTTCAAATGTGACCAAATGTTGGGGGTCTGAAAGAAGAATTTTCTACGTGGAAATGGTTGGTATGCATACGTACGGCCAGACCGCGGTCCATCTAAAACAGATTTCCAACAAATAGTATAGCATTTTTGAAGGTTGACTACAATTTTCCGCGCGCTGGTCGAGGCGCAGTCCTGGGTCCTTTTGGGATATGCCTCCGATCTAGAGCCCCTGTCTTGGTTAAGAAAATGGCAGTCGAGTTCGCAAATCGTTACTTTCCATATCCTTGAAACTCGTCATGTTGGAGAGTGTTTTCGTTCCTATTCGAATGCATTCCGATGGCGTGGTTTGTGTTTGCGGATCTGACAGACGAAAGTGAACTGTTTGGTACAGCATTTTATTCTCACCGATAGAGGCTTCCTAGAGACCTGATCCGAATAAGCCATTCAAACTTGAATTTTTCACCTTGTAGTTGTCATGTCCGATACGCCGTAGATCGCGAGAAAATTGACCTTAGGCTAATGTTTTTATTTCTTAAGCCCTTGGATGGATTCATTTCAATAATTGTATGTTTAACCTATGCGTAGACATTGGAGACGGGCAAAACTTTCACCTTCCTGGTTCCCGGGACCACGGGCACTTCCTATGCGTCACAAACCGCTGCTGCCTACACTGACTATATACAACCGGCTCGGACTGTGGTGATCTACACGGACACTAGTACAACGACCACCACTTATACTCTCACGTACAATCCAAGTGAGTTCACAGATAATCGTACAACTAAAAGGTATTTTTGCCTGCTATTTGACCGTAGAATGTTTCAGTTACATTTTCAACCCCCTGAAAATAGCCATTGGTTTGGTTTGGAAAATTAGAGAGCCAATTATCTAGTTGATCAGTCAGTCAGTGAGTTATTTAATCATTCAGTCAGTCGGTCAGTTGATCCTTCAGTCAGTTAGTCAACCAATAAATCAATATACCGTGTGGTTATACTGCGCATATTGCACACAATGCATTTGTGACAATATCAAATAGAGGCCAATGATTTGTTACCCAAATTAATCATTTTTCTCTCTAGTCACCTGAATACATGTCTCATATATTATTAAAGCAGTAAGTATATTCCTTCCAATTATATTCGATTATACAGCCTAACATAATTAACTAGTAACTCAAAGCGAGACATGATGATTTCAACATTTAATCAGAACTCACCATACTTTGATATCTTGTCACATACCAGACCTGGGTTTTCCATCCTATTTTCTATATTTTTTACAGCTGTGGCAGCAACAGCTACCGCGACTACCCTCACAAGTGAGTAAAGATTTATCCGACCCTTGTTTTCGAATTATGCCTTCCAAACAAAACTCAAATCGAAGCCTGGTTCTTGTCTAGACCATCTCACGATACTCATTCCGGTCGCTTTCGTGTTCCCTCCACAAACAGGGAAAGGATTAGCGGAAAAGAATAAATGAAACGGTTTTGTGTCTCCTGTCAAATAGAACTGGCATGGCCGTGAGTTCTTGCAAGTGTCGGGCTGTACAATTCAATCGCAATGCGCGGATGTTTTGCTTAGGCATAAAATTGGTTCAACACCTAGATGTTCGGTTGTTTTGTCTGATTCTTACAAGAATATAGCCGAGTGGAAAACACCCTTGAATCCCTCTTTCTAACGAGGGGTTAGGTTTTGTTTAGTTTTAGAATGACATTGAAAAACTACAGATCAAGTCCAAGTCCGCACTTTTCCGTGGAACTGACGCAGTGATTGTTCACCAAGTGATGCCGGCAAAAAATTGAAAACGATAAATCATTACCGGCGGAAATGACCAGTTTACAATCCTCATTTCAACTTTTACTTTTGAAATTATTGCTGGTCGTATAACCCATGCATTTTCAGATTGTTCTTCGGAAGGGAGTCATTTTTCATTTAAATTAAGAAGACTGATTTAACAAACTAATCTTTCACCTCTTTCTTCTAGATGTATACTGGCTCAGCATTTTACATGAGGGTGTAAAGGACCATACAAAGTCCCATATTTATTTAATAGAAGCAACCTTTCTATCGAGTCAAGCTGAGTGATACTCTGCCAACAGTTCACCAAGGTTTTATTGCCCACTACTAGAAGGAGGGACAAAGAGAATTATTCAGTTGGTAATTTGTAGCTCATACAAGGGAAATAAGGTCGGTTGTAATTCTTGTATGACACCTCGCGACCATCTAACCGGTCCACATAAAATATTCATTGTACAAAGGCCCATATACCTGTGGAGGTGTGATCACCACAGATTCCGGGACAATTACCCAACCAACGCTTACCGCGGCGGCAGAGTGCATCTGGATTTTCACAACCAATTCTAGCAAAATTGTTACGTTGAATGTAACCTCAGTTGATGTAAGTATTTTCTTGTATTCATACTTGATTTTCGCATGTTCTATGCTTGTACGAGTTCAGAGTTGCAACCAGATGGACGGGTCTTACTTCCAAGTACCCCGTTTTGTGCGTCTTAAATTCAAGGGTCTAGTGACGCATTGAGCTAGTCATATTATCCGATACAAACCAGGCAGTTCCGATTGTTGCAGGTTGCTTCGGTCAGCGTCATGTAAAATTTGTGCACTTTTTCTTTATTTCGGGTGGGAAAACTGTGTGTGTGTGTGTGTGTGTGTGTCTCGGATAAGAGTTCCTTCAAAATGAGGCTCACTGTGTATTAGAAGATGCTTTCGATGAAACCTATGAACCTCGCATTCTCTTCATATCTAACCCCGTATGACTGAGTTAGGGGTGTACCAGGACCTATTAAATTAACCTCGGTCAGTTTTCGTAAGTGTACACTTTCGTGGATAAGTTCGTTTTCCGGATACCGTAAGGATCAAATCTCTGTCAGGTTATTGCAGAACTTGGTAGGAAATCATAAAACTACCTAATATCAGTCAAAAACGTTCGGTGAAATCGAAGGAAGTTCGGGTTCTCTGAATTCGGATACTCTGACCGTTTTGGAAATCTACTCATCATGCATTTATTCAAGAATTTCTCATCTCCACTACAGTCTTGGCTTCAACTGACCTAGGTTGATCCATCTGTCTAAAGATTGTTGAAATGAAACCACTGTACACAAAAAACAACGGGTAAGCATCCGAGGTAGGCCGGGTACTCATAGCATGGTAAATACAGTGAGATTCTTGATGACCAAGAAGTTAGAATTCTGGTAATGGGAAGACTTGAAAATTCTACTTCTCAAAAAGTCATGGTCCATAACAAACTCGGGAAACATAGCCGTAATGTTATGAAGTTTTCGCAGTTCATATCTGTCTTACTTGGCTATATTTTGCCTTTGAGTAGAAGTACAACCTTAGATTTGAAAAGCAAAAGCTGGTGCTTTTCATTGAGGCTATTATTTTGCGTGGTCAGGTTCGCGTTTGCAAAAGATGGAACAGTTTCAGGTAAGGGCTAAAGAAAAACGTGACGTTCAATGACCTGTTAGGCAGGAATTACCGAGGTCTTTGGAGATACGACAAGAATGGGATTGTAGACTGAGGGACTCGAATTGCAAAATGAGTGTACTCAAACCCAAAACATCTTGATCATTCACCAAGGATCAGCTCACTGAACCGTAGCGAGGTACGTATGTCTCACAATTACTTGCAAGTAGTGTGTAGGATTGATGATACTTTGTTCGGACTCCACTTTCACACAAAAACCTCAGGTCAGACACTCGGAGGCACTAGACTCAAGATTCACTCTTGACAGAACACATCAGTGGTGCATATCGTCCATGACGCCCACGGTTTGAACCCGGGTCTATTCACCTCGAAAGCGTGCTTGCAGCCACTGCTCCATCCCGCTCTCACTGCACCAAGGATGAGCTCTGACAAGAGCGAAACCACAGCCTGGTGCCTCCGAGAGTACGGCTGGTCGGATGGCCTGAGGTTTGTGCGTGAAAGGTGGAGTCTAAAGCAAAGTGGTCCGAGATAGTTCGTTATTTCTATGTAAACATTGCATAACTGGTGATAGTCCGACGGTCAGCATGCCTAAATTTAGACCCATCTGTCCCGGGTTCCAATACACTTCAGCCGGTCACCCTTGTCACTCAGTAGCCTTCAATTAGCCGTAACCCTGTTCCTGAAATACCATACGGTTACTAACTAATTCAAAGAAAAATGAAAGAATTATTTATTCGGTCATTTGCTGGGAAAGACAGTTAACAAGCGAACACTTTACACTGGAAATGTAAAAAACAAACCCTGTTTTCTCACCTCTTTGGCGGTAATATTCTTGACCTATAAGTACTCTCACAAGTGAAAAGAACCCACAATACTTAATTACTGGGTAGTAGTTAGATATTGCGTAGCCATCATCCGATCTGGATGATTTTGTGAGCTCCAAAGGACTTCTTCACGATGCAACTCCCGTGGTTTTATTCCAAGTGGTAGATTCTCGAGTAACTAATAACAACCAGAAAATTGCTGGTAACGTGAAAGTTATTCGGGAAACCAAGGTGGACAGAACGACGTCGTCAACATACTCGTAACGGAATATGACTATGGGGCAACTGACCATATGCTTTGCTCATTTAACTGAGTATCATTTTTTGGTTCATACACAACTGTTCAGCACTGCAAAGTCTATTGTCAGACACGTTGTTTGATTGTTACAAAATCGTTTTAAGTTCTAGGAACCTATTGAGCATGAAGCTTTAACATCCTATCTCATGGTATTTTCACTGTCTAGTTTTTTTGTTGACACATATTGAATCAGAATTCAGGTATTTTGAAAACTATCAAGATCTAACTTTTTTTTGACGCGTGACAAAAAACGCACTCACAACCCATACCGACCGGTGAGGATCGAGTTGTTCTGTGCCTTTATCACCCCGGGATGGAAGGCTGAAGTAACGGTCTCCGTTCGCGGTAGAGAGAAATCCGCCGTCATCCGGCTTTTCGTGACATTTGACTTTCTGCGTCCATAAATTTGGTTCTCCAATCTAAGTATAAGAGTTAGATTATCGGTTGCCCCTGACAATGCAATGAGCCTCTGAAGATGTGGGATTTGCGTGCACCTTACACTGAACCCATTTGTAAGCAAGTCGTCAAAAACGAAGACATTCTGTATGTTCTTCATGAAAGCTGTCCATCACTCCTTTCTCTTTGGTAAGTGACAAGTGTGCGGTTGCTGATTTAACGCTTTTTGGATGACAGAATAGTTTCAAGTTTTTTGTACCGACGGCATACCACGCAAGTGTACACAACGGGGACATATTTGCTGTCTATGCAGATGGAGCCTGTCTACAAAAGTAGTTGTTTGGAGGCGGTTGTTCTAATACCGGTAGCCGGCAAGAATACGTGAGTCCAAACGAGTTTCAGAAATTCGAACGAAACGGAAGATCGTCTAGGTGTTTCACATTTTGGAAGATCATTATTCCCTCACTTTTGCTTCACTAGGACATCAAATTCATGTTTATGAATGGACAAAACAGTAGACGAGCCTCATCACAGAAAAAACTGAATGACCAGATATACATAAGAAGTGAAGCGCGCACTTGAAACTATCCCATATCCTCGCTGATGAAAGAAATCGTAGGCTAGATAGGTTTCACAACTATTGAAATGATCTAAATGTTCGAAGTTTTTGACCATGAGATGTACAACCGTGCCTGCGTTTGAACCCCGCCGGGGTCAACGACTTCAACGTTCGAATCATTTTGACGTTCGTCAAATCGGTCAAACCCCATTATTAACAAAACACGCCCGGGTATAAAACTCTCGGACAGTAGTTGTTTCATAGGGGAATCACGCCGTGAGCAGTCACATAACCAGTTCGCCATAGCGGATCTCACGTGTTGATGTATTTTAAAGGATAAACTGTACTATTTAAACGCCAAACTTTCGAAGCCCTTCGGAGTAGTCGGGTAGCTCATCACTCGCAGATCAACCGTGAGTGGGTTCAAAATTTGCTCGGGTCAAATTCTTTTCATATCTGGATCATTTTAACACAACTCTTAGTCTTTGATGAGATGAAAAAATACACGTGGTCACACGTTTAACTTCAACAATGGAACACACCAAGTCATGACATGCAGTGGTCAGATCTAGGATGTGGCGAATCTGAGGTATTGTGGCAGCGAATTTGAATCCTACGGCTTCTCGTATTCTCCGATTGGTTGGATCATCCTTGCTGAAATGTTCTGTCCCTTAGATAGCTACAAATTTTTTACATTATCACCACATGGTGCCACTGCGGATAGTCTAACGATTAGGTGTGTGAGTGACTCACAATCATGCATCCCGATTTTTTCAGTCTCGCGAGGGCACGGTAAATATGCAACGCTGATGATTGTTAACAAGGATGAAACAATCACAAACTGTTGTCTTCATGCATTTTAGTTGTGGGCTTAGATTTGGTGCTGGTGATACTGGTGATGAGCCCAGAACTGTGAAATACCTAATAGACAAAAAAGAGAGGCCGATACCGTTTGTTTGGATAATATGTCGAGGATCATTTGGCTGCTTATTTGCAAGTGCGTATTGTAGTCTTGGTAACTGTTTGTAAAGTCAAGTTGAAAAAGATATTTGAAGGATGACAGGTCGTGGAAAACAAACCTTACAGTGCAATGGGAATAGAAGAAGAGGGCAGGACAGTTTTTGACCATATTGGCGAATTCGGATAACTCCTTCACGTTGCTAGCGATGAGGAATAACAGAAACGTCGGCGTAGTTGATTTTTATGGTGTTGGTGAGAAAGTGAGCAATTTGAGATGCATTATTGGAGCTGATACAATTCATCTTTGCAGACACACGTACACGCACACGAGGTAATCGATGATGTATGTGTGTGTCGGAGATGACATCATTGTAGAAAAACTAAATCCTATCATTTGCTTTATCCAAATCGAAGTTTGTTCTCCTATTGCTTGATTGATCCGACTGAATTGTTCTCTTTCGTAGGGCTACTATAAGACAGTTTGTACCTAGACACATTTGTTGATCTCTTCCGATTCTCCTTTTTTTCTCCGCAGTGAAATCCAGATGGATACGAATTAGTAGTCATTTTCTTTTGTCCTTTTTATAACGACCTCTCTCGTTTAGTTTGTCGTGTGTGAAAATTTCGCATACCCTGCCGAAAGTTATTCCGACCACGTTGACTTTACCCTCGAAGGGAACATAAATCGTGAAAGACTCATAGACACCAGACCTTTTGGAAGATAGATATTCTGACCGACTCATCCGATCGGCGAGATAACTCGATGTTCAGAAATCTGGTGTGACCAACTTCTGTGTGGCATGTTTCGGCGGTATTTGAAAGAATCCTACTGAACTGGTCACATTAGATCTGGCGGTCTTCTTCAGTATTGGTCACTGGCTCCTTAATGGTACCTGTCAACTTGAATTCAAGTTCGAAAGTGGTTACGTTTGGCAGCATGCTCCCCGGTGGGCCACCCATCCATAGAAACAGTATCAATTTGCTTTCTTCATTGTCAGTTTGCGTAATGACCGTGCACAGGAATACTATGAGCACATTAAGTATTTGTAGGAATGCAGTCAAATGATTAAGGATACACTGCTGAAACCTACTTTTTAGGCTTCTTTTTTACACCAGTCAACCAGCACTTTTGTCGTAGAATAACAGCCGTTGCTCTTCTTGCTTTCAGACGACTGGAAAGTGTGCGACAGAGTTTTTACAAATCAATAAATTCAGCTCTACTGGCGATCGAAGCATGATATTGTTTTGTACGGGAATGATTACTCCGGTTTCGACGGTTGTGGACACGGCCGCTGTTCTACGATATAAAGTTGGTGCCGGTGGATCAGCCTCGCTCAAATTCAACATCAACTACGCCCTCAGTAAGTTCAGCTTCTATCTGCTGGGAAATCTGAAATAGCCGAAGAATTTTCATCTACCACAGATGAACTGTGATTTTTTCCAGGTTGTTATCAAAAAAGCTTTAAATGTTGATTCTGCAAAGGGTAGATTCCAGTTATCAAAAGAAGGATAATTCCGGCACAACAGTCGACGTGACGCAGACCCAGACAATCAATCCGGATAGCCTGGTGGTAGTGTATGTGTTTGTGACTTCAAATCATAGAACTCGGATTCAGAACCAATTTTGGACTCGGTGGATGCATACTACTTTTCTTTCATTACATGCCTCCGCATGAGTGCCATTGAGACCCACTGCAATAATGGGGATAGCAGGCAACCAGATCCTGAGATTTGGAATGGAGAACCACACGAATTCCCAGTAGGTCAGGTGTGGTAACGATCCGGACCACGTTGGGGATTACTGTCTGTCACCTGTAAAAATGCGGTAACACATCCGTTCCTTGGATTCGCCCTTAAATACAACCTGATTAATCACTAATCTTTCTGTTGATCCATTTTTATTATCCAATGCCACCTGAGATGTGAAAAACGGAGGAGGGTGGATTGTTTGTATGGATATTATTAGACGAAAATCGAAGCATGTAAGCTTGGTAAATCATACAAACGTGAGTGAAAATTTCCCCGTCAGAATCATTTCTGCTAACATTTTGGTCTACCAATGAAATGTGGTTGGAAATTGGATGGAAGTGAACAAAAAGGATACGGGCCGACGGATAGTAGAAGCTAAAGCTGACGGCTTTTCAACTTCGCTTGAATCGCACACACTGCAGTCGCTAGCAAGCATCCACACCTAAGACCAGTTCTAACCCAATGCAAACTAATGAGTCAAAAAATGTACACCTATCAGTTTTCAAAATGAGATAATACATTGGTTTTTTCCGCCGAAAGTTGGTGCATACATACACTGACCAACAGCAATACAAAAATTTTGAAGATCAAATATAACTAGGACGCTTATTTCGATGGTGAAGAGGTAGAGCCTCGTCAAGAAATTGTTTCCATGTTTGCAAGGAAACTTTTGTTTCTCGCTACCCCGAACAGACGAGCTGTCTCATTTTTCTCACTGTACTTCCGAATGCTTCTTTGAAAGGATCCAGTACTGTCAACCACACTGTGGAATATTGTAGGTTTCCAAATCTTTTTCTTACAGAAAATCAGTTTAGGGTAGAACATGAAAGAAGACAGTCTAAGTTGAATCAGTACCATTGCATAACCAGAGGTGTTCCTATCGGCATGACACAACGGTTATATGCCGAGATGTTAGTGTTTCCACCGCGATCAAGCTTTATGGCATGGTCCTCTCGTCACAGGTTGCTGAAGGTGTATTTTTGGGTATCATTTCATAAGACCATTATAGTATTTTGCGGAAACAAGTTCTGTGATAACCTGTCAGTTTTTCTTGTTCGAACAGGTTTAGTTTGTCAAGTACAACCGTCCTTTTAGTCATTATATCATTTTGTCTACCACGTTCAAACTAACCTCGATGCTATATACCATGGGGGATTTTTCAATCATTCAGATGAAGTCAGGAAACTCGACTGACCTCAGTACTGGTTTTGATCCTCAGGGCAGATATTCACCGTTTTACTCCCAAGTATAAAGTTGGCAAACAGTCTCTGAATGTGATTTCTACGAAGTATATTCACCTTTGATTATTTCAGTCTTCTCCTAAGTTAGACTCGGAATAGTGAGGAAAATCTGGACGAATATTGCCCCCAATATATAAACTGGCTTTATGTATTGCAGTGAAATGGGTTACACACAGTGGTAACCTTGCGGTATAGGTCCCTAACACATCTACGGCCCAGGTATCGTAATCCACAGCAACCGGTCACACAGCTGACACACAGTATATGGTTGCCATCGGGCTTGTCACCCACTATGCCTGATCTTTCAGGATCTGTGCATTTTCTGATTCGGAGAATTTGGGTTCAGTTACCACGTATCCCTGATAATACAGCAGGTCTTTGAGGCCAAAGTTTGCGTTTTTCTTATGGCACTGGTATGCAGATATGTGCTGAAAGAAACGATTGATCCAATACCTCAGTCACAGCCAGATCAGCAAACAGCTAGCCGTAGCTCTACTTCGTGTTTCTTTTCTATACTCTGAATGTTGAACTTGTGACAGAAACTCATACAGATCCACTCGAGACATATTCAGAAAAGCGTTTATATACTCGTTTTGTTCTCGTACTTGAGAGTATGAAGACAGAACGATGCAGTTTTATACCTACAATAATTAGCAAGTGGTGACGAGGTTGTGGGGCTATACTCCTTGTGATCTACTCTAATACAGCTTGTAGTAACGCTCAAAGTTTAGACGAAACCCTATTTTTGCTTTCGCCGGTCGACCACGACCCTGGCGGAAAAAGAGTCACCGAGCTAAAACGAAACAAGATTTCTCCACACTGAAGTAATCCATGCGTGAATAAAAACCCTACGTCCATACACTTTAACGGTCATTGGGTCGGCCTTCATTCGTCAGGAGGTATCGCGGTTTCTTTGTCTTAGAGTCCGCCACTTTCTGTCTCAAGCTCCAACACGTGTTCGATTTTTGACATCAATAGCCAGTGTGTGCGTAGCCCACTACTTTCTTTCACCAGAAATGGCAACATACTTTCGATTATGTTTAAATCTGGGCCACTAGGGGCAGCTTTATGAACTGGATATTAAAGTTATGCATACTTCCACAAGCATAGAAGTGAATAACGAACAGACTAATTTTGATGTACAAATGACCCCGACGTCAAAGTTCACATCGACGCCAACACAGAACGCCCATTTTTCGGTATGTTTGACTATCATCGTTAAGAAGTGCTTTTAAACCACACGTAACGTGAAGTCTTCCAATTACGAAACAATTTCTTTTGACATAACCTAACAGCCACGGTTATCTAAAACACTCTGGCTCAAAATCCCACTTCTATTGAACTCTCCGAATGAGGAAACTTTCTAAATAAAATTCGGGATAATAAATTTGATCCTACCTTGGGTAGTTCCTAGCCTGCGTAGTTCAGAACATTCTATCTTGGAAACCAGTGTTGAATACATTTAACTATCGACAGTGCCGTAAAGCATCAAATTAAATGAAAGCAAACCTTCATTAAATTCATGTCCTCCACGGACGCTGCGGTGTACCCAAATCAAATCACGAAAATCGAAACTTAGACTGAGAAAACCTTTCAATGAATCACAGTCGATTATACCTGGATTTCGGGGGATGCAGTATTTCAAGGGTATTTGGACCAGTCGACTCGTTCGAGTTTGACACAAGGCGGTCAACACGTGAATGTCGAGTACGGCATGAACAATCCCCAAGAGATCTCCTTCAGTTTCAGTGAGGAACTATATAATAAAGTGAAGAAAAATTGTGGAGATTAAATAAATCTATTTTATTCAATCAAACGAGTTCTACCTTGGCGTCGAACAATCTCGGAGATAAAATTTCTCATGGTAGTGATTGGGATAAAAATGACTCCCACTAGAAAAAACCAAGTGCTACTCATTCCAACCACTTTTTGTGATCCTCAATTCTACTACCCTCATTTTTTCGACATACAGCCGTCCCCACAAGCGGTGCATGGAGTAAGTATACCATTTCTGCATCTCAGTGTCTGTAACCTGATTTTGCACACAATAATTCCCAAACGAAAGGTATTTTTCCAGTTTTTTACAGGGTAACACTGTCTAACATTTCATTGAATTGACAGTGGACTGAAGTATATCATTATTGCACTTCATGGAAGGAGAATTTCCACTTTTATTAAAAATATTTGTCCGGAGAAATTAGTGTTTCGATGAACTGCACGAGGAGTTACTTCATAAACGATTCAAATGTTTTACTACTCAAGCTGGGCAAGTAGTCATACCTGCTGATAGTTTGTTTTGTTTCCGTTTGACTGGGGTACCTTCTGTGAATTCTCCCGTCATAGGAATCGATCGTTGTTTGGATTACAGGTTACCACCACCTAAAGCCACTGAAGCGTAGATGTTATTTCACGTAGAGTTAACTTGAAGTCAACAGTTCATATTAGTGGTAACGTAAACCACTCACTACGAAGCACTGCGGTTTCCTGCTCTAGTTATGACTCAGTAAATATACCTTTTAGGTGAAATATTGGCACACTGTTCCCACGGTTTTCATCAGTGGTGAAGGGTGGAACTAGTAGGGTCATCTTGTAGGTCCACTGTGGTCACCGTCGGGAATTGGAGCACAAGAGTAGTTCGAAAGACTTGTGTGATTCTTCCGTTTGGCTGAAGTATTAGAGGCACGATCGATTTGGGCTGTCTTGTCCAAAAATATCGAATCGAACCTTAACTTCCGTGGTTCGGAGCAAGAACTGACACTAACTCATGGGCAGCGCTGTTCCAGATTTTGCGCCAAGATCCACGGATGAAAACCGGGCGTTTTTTCGTTTGATAGTAGAATGGGAAAACTATACAGCACTATTTCATGTGACAGCCACACTGAATATTTATTTGGGTAAAGTAGATTGATGAGTGGGACTTCTTATTTCACAGCATGGAAACAAACTGTTCAATCCATATTATGTCACTTGAAGGCAGGATTACAAAAGAAACACTCACGTTTTACTTTAGAATTACCTTGTGGGAACAGCCGAAAGATCAATAATAAGGTACAACCCTGAAAATACTGCAGTTTGTCAACTTTTTCCCTAGAATTGATAAAATTTCTCCCTTTTTTGGAACCACAGAAAATCCGGGCTCCTTCAGTCTGATTGGCCTAGTTGTGGCAACCGTTGGAGTGTTATTCGTACACGAGGCCACGCGTCAATAAATGAAGTATTGCAGAGTGGGCGACAAGATGAATGCCCAGCTATCGAAAACTTGCAATTGATATAAACGGAATTTCACTATCCATCCGATGTTGTACACCTGTCCCAAAGTGTCATATGTGTGTGTGTGTGCGCGCGCGCATGTTTTTGTGTGTTAGCCGCTAGTTTGTTTTCTTCTGCTCTAAGGAATTGCATTATTATCACTTTTAGTACTGCTTTACTACTATTACTACGACTATGGCTACCAATACTACTTCTACTACTAATAATACTGCTAATAGTGATCCAATTGTGCTCCTTTATAATTTCACTACGTTCTTGAGTAAAGGGAGTAGTCTTTGTTTTACCGCTTGTTTCAACGATCACCAGCAGCAGATTTCATGGGACAAATTGTATCTGGCTGCGTATCTTGGCTTAGCATACACCCCCAGACCCAATCCCCTCCACTCAGTCACACACACACACACACACACACACACACAGACACACACAGACACTCGTTTCATACATATCACTTTTTCTTTTATCATGACTGCCAAACAACATTTCGTCACAAATTTTTCTGATGTAATAAATTTTGTCATCAAACTGTATCGTTCGGTATTTACAAGATATTAACAAAATGTGTGAAAACTGGGGCGTACACGGTCGTTGAGGGTTTGGGGGAGTGTTCACAGAGGGACTGTTTCTGAAATCGTGACAGACCCGCCAACCAAGTTGTTTTCGATACATTGTTTGAACGTCAGCTCAGTCCTAGCCCACTTGTCCAGATGTGTATAGCTGAAGAAATATCCGTTTCCTGTAGAGATAAACATTGACCGTGTTGTCCACGCAGTTCACATTTTGATCCCATCTGGCGATCTTAACGGTTTAGTTAAACGTGTTCTGATTTTACCAGACGCTGGATGCAATAGTGATTTCTCCAATAAGCAGTATAATTTGTTGTTTAATCAATCCTCATGCAGTTCACACTCTGCATGGAAATCTTGTGGTATAAATGCTCGTGTTGGTCACCTCCAAACTAATTCCCGTTTGATTCCGACTGACGATTTACACAACGAAAGCAACGCCATTGATACGGAAAGACCGATAGTTGTGATAGAAAAACCAATTGCTGAGAGCTGATTAAACATGGTACACTAGTTTTGCGAATACCTGCCCATCGACCTCCCCATGCTCTGTTGGCAAAGGATGGATCAGGCTAGAAGGATCAACGCGGCTTTCAGGCCATGGCATGGAATAGCGGCTGGAAGACGTTGGTCTCTTTACTAGCTTCGATTGGAGCTTCCTGCCTTCATGGTTGGAACCCACGAGATGAGGATTGTTATTGGTTAGAGACATTGAGGGAAGTGCTTCAGAATAGACGTCATTGGCATAAATGCTGTGCTGCCTGTCTGTCTGTCTATCTGTCTGTCTGTCTGTCTGTCAAACTCCTCCTCGCAACCACACGGATGAAAAGAGCAAACATTCAAACGTGTACGGTGAAAAAACGAAGAAACGTTCGCATTTTCTTTATTTAGTAACTGTTCTGTTCTATCCTGTTGTATTCTGTCATCTCTTATTCTGTATTGTTTCAGCTAACGTAATTGTTTTGACATTAAGCTCGATCTAAAGTCAGCAATAAGTATAAATATTTACTGAAATTGTCGAAATGCTTGGTAGTGAATTGCTGAATTTAAGGTGAAATTTAAAACGTGATCGATAAAAGTGAAACTGCTCAACGTACTATGTGCTTCAAGATGACGTGTTAAAATTACCCCTTGGAAAGCGGATTTGGCAAAATGAGTATTATTATTGATGATAATGTGAAACCCTAATGATTAAAGGAACGCTCTTCCAAACGGTAAATGATCGTCGACACACCACCTTACCTAAAATGGGTTTCTCAAGACGGCTGTTAGACTTCCTCGGTGTGTTGCGTACGCCGAGATGCCGTGTTTGGAAAATGAGTATGGGTGATCAGTCATTCACCTGAAAGGTAGATATGTAAATCCTTGTGAATAGGCTTGACCAGTTATGGCATATTAGGTTTATTTTGGTGTGGGTTGATAGGTACAGCCAGAACTCGGTAGTTAGCTTATCATTTCTCACCCTGTTAGTTATTTGACTACCTATTGAAGTTTTCATGAGGAACATTAAGCCACTTTATCTGGTGCACAGTGACGGACTGATCCAAATCAAATGAAAAACTTCTGTAGATAGTGGAAAATCTGTTTTGCATTGTTTTCATCCTCAAGTTCACATGACAAGTCGAAAATAAGCCGGTAACCTTCGGTTTTCCGAGTGGATGTCCCGCTGTCTGAGATATCGCGGTTCGGCCCATTAGGATGGGAATCACTAGAGTGCGTGTCTGGGGTGGCGTAGCAATGACTGCTCCAATGATACATTGCACATACCATAGTATCTATGGCTCGGCTCGATTCCAGTTGGCGGTGTCCAACTTTTGTCTGCGGAAAACCGAAGTAAATTTTTATTTATCTGTAATATTTCAAGTTCTCGTGCCCATATTAACTATACTTATACTAATTAATATCTATTTAAAAATAAAATTAGTGTTTATGAATAAACAGAAATTCCTAAAAATGACAAAATCGATTGAGAGTAATGGTGACTGAACTTTTCTAGCTGATGTGCACTTAGCTGAAAAGAAAAATGAAAGTACTGGCATTGTTGAAGAGCACATAACTGAACCCTTCCTCACGTCACCACAACGTTCAGGTTCATTGTTCCGGTAAAAATAAATCAGTGACGCTTTACCTTCCTCGTCTACTGTACAGCAGTGAACAACATTTTTGGAATATGGCCGCGGCCAGTCAAATGCTGTCAATTAAGGAAACTGACCGGCCGCGGGCAAAATTCGAACACGACTGATCAAGGCATAAAGTCCACTATGATCACCGTTAGATCATTGTCCATTCCTTTAGGCGGTGAACGACAGCTGGACGTAAGCAGACATTGTGACTTCATGGAAAACAGTGATCAGCCTGAAAAATCTGGTGTTGGCTGTCTGTATGAGCAATGCTAAACGATATTTAATTATGAAGCAACATTTCACTAAAGTCGATTCACTTGAAGTCTAGTAGGAACTACTGGCCACTGGAACGGAAAGTTATTCTTTAGAAACATCTACAGAATCTGAAACCCATAATCTTAAATCGAGAAAATTGTAATCCTATGGTCTGTCATGTAGTACACTTCCGTCTTCAAGGTTGAACCCTTCTTTAGGGAAATTATTAGTTTCTTTCAAAGACAGTAAAAACATTCACAGTCTTACTTAGCTCCTAGAAATGTAATTGTTTAGATCGTAGATGCTGGAAGCACGTCGTTTATTAACCCTGCGTTGAATGACTTTTACTTTTCTCATGTTTTCACACTTGAGTAGTGATGATCTTTTTGTAAAAATTTAGCAAGATGTTACTGCCTTCAAATGCGGAAGTATTTCAGTGTACGTCTGTGATAAGCAACTAGTAGTGGCGAAGTTCCAGGGCAATAAATTTCGTGATTTGCTGTTATCCCACTAGCAAGTGTCCTCAAAATTCAGAAGATATTACATTTCTGTCTGCACCAATCAGCTTCAACCACTAAGGGATATGAGCGTAAAGGGAAAATCAAACAATATGTACCTTCAGATAAAATTGGTCTGCTTTTATTCTTCACAATGTTTTCCGGTCGGCTTGATATAGATTTTATGAAGTTGGTCGTGAAATAATCCGCTATCCTATGTTGCATCACGTACTCCACCCTTGACTCCATCATCCAGTGCAGAGGTAGCCCAATAACTCCTCGCTTCAGGACAGAAAACGCGCTTCGATAACCTTTGGATCTGCACCTTTGATTTGCGTATACTCTCACGCGTCTAAGAAGAAACACTGAGAAAAAGAATCTTTGGCCATCACCATATTTAGAATCCTAATGAAAAACATGACGCGCTGCATTATCATAGAAGACTAATTCCTATCCAGGTGACATCCATTAGTTCGGTAGGAACATTTTAGACATAACGTGAGGAATTCCCTGACCCTAATGGTGCTACTGACTGACATTCACTGGACACGAGTCAATAATTTGGATAAATGCTATACTCTGGTATTTGGCAGGGCATGTTTCGGGAGTACATCATTTAGCAAACAACATATTGTGAGCCTCACTCGGGTCATCACATACAGCTGCAAAGCGAAGCGATCATGAAAATGTCACGTGACATGGTTTGAATTCCCGGGCGAAAATGACGCGCATCCTCGCCTGTTGTGCGTTCAATTCAGGGATTGCACGTTGGCTAATAATTGCCTCATTTCAAATTACCTTATTCTTCCTTACAACAGGAGGCAACACTGATTGGGAAGATCGTCTTGCTGGATTGAGGACAGGGAATATCACCACTTTTCTGAGTGTAACGCCTACAAATCGTCTTTTTACTTCGGCAAGCTAATTCATATGATTCACAAAGATGGGTGCATGGGTGTTTTCTCGCAAATTATCCGACAAATGGGGCTTTAATTGATAGTGCCGTATTTGGCAAGGTCCGACATGGAAAATCTAAACTTTCCCCACCTTGCAATCCAACTTCGAATCTCTCCACTGGCTTATATGAAAACTATTATATCAGCTCTTTCTTTCTTATTGTGAAAGCAATATAAACGATGGCTGGAGCAAAGTCAATAGAACTTAACGGCAATGTTCACCCAAAGGCAGACTAGAATTTATCTATCCAGGCAAAATGTGTAGTCGTCTTTAGGACTGAATAGTGGATCACACGGAGGGGGAATTCTCCTAGTGTTGAAAAATTTCTTTTGATATTTTTATTGGAGCAAAGTTATGAAAACCGTCGGTTCAGTTAAGTTTATTCAACCATTGGCCTCGTATTTCTGTGCTCTGTTTCTAGTTGTTACCTCACAGTGTCGTCAATTTAAAGGAGGACTGAATCGAAGCATAAAGTGAAAAAGAGCCGAAAACAGAGCAATTACCAGAAATCATGAGGAAAAGGAAAGAGACCGAAAGCAACTATAATGCAGGCTGAAACGTGTGGACTTATCTTTGTATGTTTCCAACTATTTGGGAGGAGGATCAAGTGGACCCTGACCAGGAAATCTAACAAATTCTATTTTGCCAAGTCTAGTGGTCGATATCTTTATAACTTTCTTCCGTGTTATGAAATGATCTCATTGTCCTACCTTCGCTCAGCTACTTGACACAGAGACCATCGTAAGCCGAGAAAATCTATCGGAGGGCACGTGTACCACATGTCTCCGTCACCTTGACTTATTTAAATTCTATTCTTGACCCAAAGGAAACCTCTGGTTCCCAACACCTTACTTCTTACCCTAGCATTGCTGATACGGTGTTCCCACCATATTCGGACCACGCTACGAAGATATCGGTGCCCGAATACCGACAGTTTCCTCCTATCATCCACCCCTAATGGCCATGTTTCTGAGCTGCATACAAGAACCGACCTAACCACAGCAGTGCTCATTTGATCTCTGACAGACAATCGGATATCACGCCGTTGTGACAGATAACTGAGGCTAACAAAAGTCAGTCGCGTCTCCTGTATACTCGGTGAAACTTAATTTGATATCTGTCCACTTGGTGAGAGGTAAAAAAAATTATCTACTTATTTACTTCAGCTAGAGTTTCCCCTGCCAAGACAAGGTTAGGTGTAGAGCTAACCTAGTTGTGTAAAAATGTTTTACCCTTTGAAGACGCGAAACGCACCCCCAAAATCTTGGTCATCTAGGAAAGCTTGGAAGTTACCTGGATCTTCATCCAAAAGGACAACCATATGGACCGAAAAACGAATTCCACCGGGCCATTTAGACGCAATATCTCTAAATGGAGCACGGGATGATTCACGTGGTTCTGTTTACCAAATAGTTGATGTTACTATCCCGTGTCCAAAGCGATCTTAATCTGTGAAGCCCAAATGATTTCATCTTTGCAACATGTTCAGCCACCCACTGGGGAGTAGTGAATCAAAGGGTAAATTGTAAGTGGATTCTCGTCGTTCCCAGGTGCCGTGATATAACTTTGTCACGTCAAAAAGCGCAAAAGATTCTGGAGTGCACTGCAGTCGCTGCAGTTTATATTTGCACGCAGAAAAAGTATCGGTATGAATTTTCACTATCAACGGTAACCTGTTCTAATATCACTGGTTCCCTATAAGTAGGTTAGTCACGTAATCGCTTCACTTCTATTCGTTTCCGAATGCCTTTTAGAAGAAACAGCTGGTAAGAAAAAGGATATGTCCATTCGTCCGAAAGATGCAGTATTTAGTAATCCATATATCATAATGAAATTGACCAGGGAGACTGAAGCAGATTTTTGGCAGAACACAGAAGTCAAATGCGTCAGATTGCAAGACGTATTACGACACGTCGCCGAATCTACTCTGGTACTTGCCGCAGTCACGGTGGACATTGGCAAGTGGCAAATTTGCACGTCCTTATGAGACCGAAAGACAAAACGCAAACACACCTCTATTCAGTAAGATGCAGTTAAGTGCCCCAGAATTTCATCGTAGAATTTAATGCTATCGACTTCTGTGTACAAATTTGTTTCGGAAAAGTTATTTTTCAAATTCTTTTTGCTTGATTTGTTCACTGTGCTTTCACTGTATGGTATTTGAGATGCGCCAAACTCAAACTTGACGGTTTTATTTGTAAGTCGATGTATCAGTCTTCAAATCTTCTTCATTTGTGAAGTTCTTTTGCCTTCAGAAATGTGGAAACACGCATAAGATCATTCGGTTTTACAACAGTATGAATTCTGTATTCCAGAAACGAACAAATTTGAAAAGATGTCTCAGTGCCTCGCCTTTTATTGTGCCGGACCAAGTTCACCAATAAGATGACTTAAAAGAGGACAAGTCTTTTTGATGAACATTATTCGTTTTACAAGATATTCCCCAATCTCATTAGCAAAGCATGTTTTGCAGGAACATAGACAAACAAAAGACAGGTTGTTGAAGTTATCTGAATGTAGGGCTACTACGTCTCTCTTTCCTTATCTGAAAGCTGCACTAGATTCACACCATCGTACAGTTCTCTGAAGCTATCTCCACTCAAATGCAAATTCGCCCTTGAGTTATCTTTACATTCAGTTCCTCATGAAACTTATATTCGAAACTAAATAGATTAGCAAGGTAACAGCATTGTGTTGTAGATCATAAAACAGTCAACTGTGTAGAAGCTACCGAGAGTGGAATATGAATCAGGCAATAAGCAATCAGATTTGAGTCATCATATTATCGATCCAAATGCAGGTGAAGCCCTTCACAATGAAAAATGGTTTTCGTTGTCTTAATCACCATTCTCTTTAAACTTTTAACTGAAACTAGTCAGGTAGCGTCCCCTTCTCTTATAAGAATAGTGGCATAGATGAGTTCTAAGTCAGTAAACTAATTTAGAATACACAGATATTGTCATGCGTCGAAGTGAAGATCTTGGTAACTTGCATTTTTTTTCAACTCTAAGCAGCAGTTAAGGAATCTTCGGGATTCATTCTGCACCTCAGCAGTATAATATGATGCTGTAAGCCTGAGTCGGCCCTACAATAAACCCACAAGTAACAGGAGACTCTTCATCTAAAACAGAGGTTTTCGCCAAGGCTGTTGTATCTGATTGGCCGGTCGGATATGGAACGAAGCGCCATCAAGCTTACACACAGCTCGTTTGACTTTTATCACTTTAAACTTCGTGTTGGGCTGCTGTGAGATCCGACTGTCCATTGTAGCCGGTTTCATCCTCCAATATGGCTCAGAAGCATGGTTGTTACGTGTAGGAGATATGCTAAGACGGCTGGTTCATGCACATCAAACTACTTGCTCAAATATGATGCGAACTCCGCATCGGAAACGACGAAGTTAGGCCTAGGATTTTGGCACTAAAGGTTCATAACTATAACAAGTGCTGATTCTGAACAGGTTGAGTTAGCTGAAAAATGTTGTGTTTACCCACAGATAAACTTCTTCGATAAGCGTTTTTAGAATTTGTGGGGTGTGTTGAGGTGGTCCGTTCATGACTTGGTAAAAGGATGGATACCCTAAGCAGAGGATTTGGCGGTGTAGTGTGATAGGAATTGTCGGTCTCAGTCCGGATTCCAGCCTACACATTATTGCTGCACCCACCGCCCAGTACCGTTTGCACTCACTCAGCCAAAATTTGAGGTCCCATCATTTATTTTTATCTTTCCTACTTACTACCTGTTATTATCAAACAATGGTACACAATTTTATGAAGGGGCTCGCGGCCATTTTGAGACTGCCAATTAAGGAGAGTGATCGGTGGCGCAACCAAGATTCGAACCCGGCAGCGAAAGGTTGAAAGCCCCCCCCCCATGATGACCGTTTGCCCAGCGCTGGTCAGCTGCTTTATTTGGCCGCGGCCCTCTTCCTGAATTTCTGTACACTGTTGTAGATAAACTAAAAGGAAGTGAAAAGACGGAGACTGACCGTAGTCTATTTAACTGAGAAGAGATGATATTACTCATATAGTCGATAGGGACATCCACTTTCATGACTGAGAAAAAACAGTGAAAACGCCCGCTTAGAGCATGGAACCTATCTTCAAGAAAGGCTCACACACGGTTTTTGAACTGCTCAATAACGTGTCATCAAGTTGCACTTCCCATCAATGACAGTGATCATTGCAGACATTCTTATTGATATTTTGCACGAATGAGTTTTGAAACAGGTATGAATATTCATCCAATACCTGCTTGTTCAGTTCAGCCGTACACGGGAATTTTCATTCCATCTGGTGTAAACAAGACCCTGATCAAACCCAAAAACGTACAAATATGACTGGAAAATTTTCAACCTAACTGTCCCATCCATTCTGCAGGCTTTGCCAAAATTTAAACGATAAGGTACATTTCCTTTAAACGAATTTCTCTTCCACAAATTTCTCATAGAGCATAATAAACAAGGGGTTTGAGGTTGGGATTTTATCTACATTAGTACCCTTTACGCTGATTATGTAGTGAGTGATCATTGGTCAGCTGAAAGTATTGCCTACATCTTGCTATTATTTTAAAAAAGGAAGATCACATTTATCGTACATGATGCTTTCAATATTGATAAACCAATGCGGATATCGTTTGACGAGCAAATCTAACGCAGAGGTAACGGTAAACGTAACTGGTGGAAAAACACCCCAACCGTGCAGATAGTCAGGAGTGTGCATGGAGTACTGAGCACGCATACCTGATAAGTGGCAATAACCGCGAAACAGTTCGTGTATGCGTCGGGGGAAATTTCATTCTGTTATCCAGACACAATACTACTTATATCGAAAGTCAAATACAAATAGGTCTGTGAAATATATTAACTCATGACTGCCTTTAAGATTCCCATTTGGTTGTGACGTCACTAGGGGAATAGGACTTTTGGTTTATTTCAAGTAGGTAACCTTAATATATATATATATATATATATATATATATATATATATATATATATATATATATATATATATATATATATATATATATATAATCACATAGGCTTGAAATCAAGCACAGTGCAACACAGCAACAACAATTACAAAACGTAATAAGGGGATTAGAACACAATAAAAATAACATGCTGTGGTTTGTTTTCTATTTCATCGTGCACATTTGGTGTTTTTCCATTATTTTGTCTGTCGGAATGAAATTTATGTAGTTATGGTATAAGGGGGGCCAACAGACAGACCGCACAGAATTCGCGCTGCGGAATTTCTTTCTGAAAGGTATCCTTCAAAGTCTCTAACCGGCGACAATCCTCATTCTCTGGGCCCAAACCAGGAAGACGAAAAGCACCGACCGAAGCCAGTGCGGATGCTAGATTTCTCCTACCTCTACGCCAAGTCATAGTCTTAACCTCTCATCGCTTCTTCCAGCCTTGCCCAGGTCGTGCGAATCAAGCACTGAAAGTTAGACGATGGGTAGGCATTCGCAAAACATGGCCGAGTCACTGGAGATGGTGTAGTGATCACTTCCTTGCCCGACACACACGTTGATAGTCCCGGTATGAGTGTGATTGAGTATTTATTTTCTGTGCTGGAGAAGAAAATCAGTGCATTGTTTTGAACCGCCCCGCTTTCTCTAGTGCGACTTCCGCTTGGAAATCATCCCGTTTTATTAGTGTCAGACCCAATGAATGTATTGGTTACTGCTCCATGTGCCCACTCGGTCCACACAGTGTATGGGCCTGACCGGTGTGGGCGACCAACCCTTGAGGCTTGAGCATCGCCGACGGGATTCACCTCTCATTCTATCGATCCACGCCATCGATCGGTCATCTTGTTTTTCGTGATTCCGTGGCCTCGGTGTTGGGCCGGTGCTGACGCACTGTCTGCCAGTCAGACTAAGCCGTTTATCGAACGATGTCCCAGTCTATACCCTCAAATATACCTTCAACATACTACAGTTTGGCGGCACAGGTGCCACACGCGATGACGCACGTGAAAGCCAGAGGTCTCACAACTCAAGTGAAGGACCCCTGTTTCCAAAGAGCCAAAATAAACATGATGAATTAAAACGGACAAGAAATAAAGAACCGGATATTGACACACGGTCATATGCGAAATGCACAAGTCATTTTCCGGTTCCAAGAAATGTTTTTACTTAGATTCAAATTTTTATCAAATTAAATTAGCAATGAAACAAGTACCACGTATATTTCTGTGTCCAGTTCGTGTTCTTCCATGTTCTGGGTCGATGATATGAACCGAGGGACAAACCCGATGACTTTACGGTACTCAGTTTGTCTTTGGGATGGACGGGAAGTACAAAGTACTTTTGAATTTCCTGAACAAAAAGTGGTTAATAGCATAACAAATTTGTATCGGGGACTCCACGTAGTACGTAGCAGGTGAGATAAATTCCAAAAGCATGACTTGATTAGAATTTAGGAAATACTGGTCGTGATAATTGACTCCGATGGAAATAGCTTTTAAATTTCCAAAACTGATTTGCCGCCCCATATCTGATTGGATTTTCGGTTTCGGTGCGCAACCAAATTACGGAGGGAATAATTCACTTCGGCCAAAATTGTTCTGTCCCCTCGCACTATCTGTAGTGAGAACAGTATCTTGGCTTTAGACAATCTCGGTTTATTGGTACAACACAGATCCCTCTTACAAGATGTGTGCTGATCATAAACAAAACCTTGCACGAAATCCTTCTGGTCCATTGAAATTCCTGAGCGGCCCACCTGACTACTTTGTCGGCTTGCAACCGGATTGCTTGGATCAGCTCTGCTCGATCGTGACAAATGACAGCTGCTGATTGGTGCACAGATCCGCTTGGTTGACCACACTCTTATCTGCGATTCTGGACAGCTGATCACGTGCTGTCTGCTTCGCTGTCTCCTACCTAGCCTTTGATTCTGGGCGGGCCGTGGCGTGCTGTCTACAACTGAACCGCTCGCACTTTTCGCTTAGTCATCAACCAAGAACCGGATCTGAACATTCACATTATTTTCTTGACGGAGGACTTACTGACAAGAATCGAACAATCTGCCCAGAAAGAGTCAAAACGTAGCAAACGTAATCGCAAGTCAAGGCGGAGCTTTGTTCTTTCGGTGGAAAGAGTCCATAGTCACATTAAGAACACAAGTTCGAGCGAACGATTATTTTCCTAAATTCATAATCATGCCGTCAAAAATTTCATGACTTGAAAACCCAGGGGATGGGGAGTACGCTAACAACTTATCTACTATGTATGGGAGCTTTTGTGTTGGGCGTGTGTGTGTGTGTGTGTGTGTGTATGTGTGTGTGTGTGCGTAATGTGATGGTCAGTTAAGTGAACACTGTCACGTTGCCGACGGACTGAGAAACTTGACCGACTAACTATGATCTTGAGGTCGTTTGATCCGCACTAAAGTGACAAATGTTTGTACACTATTTACTAAAGTACTTCCCCCAGCCGATTGCACTGTATGTTAGCGAAATCCTTTATTGAAAGCAAATGTTTTGCTGTGAACTCAGTAATATTATCGTTCTCTAACGGCCACTCATTAGCATACGGTTGAGCTCACTCCGGATGACTTAGGAGCATTTGCCCGTCCAGTCATGCTCGATCTCAATCGTCTGATAGTGTATTGTAGCATACCGTCCCATTCCTGCTTCAGGGCAGTCTTCAACTCCCTTAGAGGTTTGCACTGCCGACTCTGAAGCGCTTTCCTCCCAAGCCAATCCCACGAAATTCGATTACTTTGAGATCGGGGGATCGAGTTGGCCGCTGGAGTGTCTTCGTATCGTGATGTAAATGAAACTCGCGTACGAGAAGGGGAATGATATACAGGAGCTTCTTTGTCCTGCAAAATCACTTTACTAGTGGCGTTCAACAGCTGCAAGATGTGTTGGGTCAGGATTTCCGGATAAACTTGACCGTTTGTGATGTTACCCGGAAATGCCCGCTTTCTCCGACTTTCCCATCAAAGGGCTACCTGACAGGCACTGAAACGGCATTAAGCTGTATTGTTGCTGTCATGGTACCGGTCTTGCTAGTTTCAGATTTGTTTCCAAACACGCCCTCGGCTACCATGTTTGAATGACGGAGATACTGACTCTTCGATCCAAATGATGGATTTCCATTGCTGAAATGATCGATCGAGGTGCTCACCGTCCGTCTTCAAAGACCAGTTTGCATGGTAATCTCGTGGCGTGACTTCCCAGATTTCCACCTTTGATTTCTCGTCAGACGACCGTCACTTTGTGAGTATCACGTGAACTCACAAGAGCAGACAGATTCGTGGCTGTCATACTGAAAGGTTGGCATAAATGGGTGTCTAACGATCATAACGAATCTTACACAACAGAGTAAACGTATACTTGTGCTGGGTTTGTTTGAACTGAACCGATGGTATGGAACAAATGAACCCTAGTTTTTTTTTAGTGGGGAGGGGGTTTTTGGGGGGCGAACAGCGTATGTGGTACGTGTTTGTGTGTGTCGGTGCGATTGTAGGACGTAGAAGGTGGAGGGCGAGCACCCAGCGCTTTCGTGCACAGAAGTCCATTGTTGGTTGCTTTATTCTGGTGGCTTCGGCCAATGTGCTTATTCGGACCTTATTCGATCCGTTCTGCGACACCTGGTAAAGTACCCTGGGATCCATTCAGCGATCAGTGTTGACCAAAAGCCCGACAGTCGTACGACAAATCGTTCCGGATCCACCTTGACTTGGCCGACGCTACGGGTGCTTTTTCATGGGAAGATACCATTGCTGCTCCGACTGTTCTTCCTAAATTGCCACATAAAAAGCAGATTTTCCGGTGCGATTGGTCGAATTGAATGACTGTGTTTCAAAGGTTCATTGGACGGAAATGTAGGGCTGTGTTGCACTATATATATCCGTCCGGGATCTTGTTACTTATGAAAAACCAGAAACTAGATGCGCACGCCAAAGTCAGCAAATGGGTGCACAAAGTAAGCCAGCTTGAGTAGCAATGGAATAATGAAGCGGTCAAATAACTGAACTCCACAGCTGAGCGGAACACTGACTGAAACCACGTAATGACTGCAAAAAATTCCTTTCTATCCTAATTCATATGAATAAAACCCAGCTAACCATTTCTTTTAAGTGACCGGTATCATGCGCAAAAGGTTGATTACAAATTACTGAAACTGCTAATATTTTACGACCATTTTTATCGTAAAATGGATGAGATATTAGTTACGATGACCGCCCTACGAAATGCATTCGAAGTGGAAAAAGTAATGGAATGCTTTATCCTGACCGTCCAAGTGTAACAACATTGGTGAATTCTGATGAGTACATAATATGTATTTCTGTATGAACAACGAGCTTACATCTGCGTTTTTCAAAGAAAACGAAATTTAAAGAACTGCTGATAGGGCATTTCATTTTGAAAGTAAGCACAACGCATCACCATCAACACATTTTGCACAATTTTACCCACATGAACTTTAGCGAAATGGTCACAGGATGGGCAGATTAATTCAAGTTAGGCAAGAATTTCATTCTCATTTGCATACCTTGACTTAGCAAACGGTAATGAAATATTTGTGTTGATTGCGAAAGTACAATTCAAATGAAACTGGAAGCACAGGGGTCAAGTAAAAAGGCATCATCGAACACACACACACACACACACACACACACAGGTACACACACACACGCACACACACACGCACACACACACACACACACACACGCACACACACACACACACACACACACGCACACACACACACACGCACACACACACAGGACACAGCACGTCGATTGCGTTCGACATTCATAGCATATCCACTTCTATAATTGCCAAATCTTACCCACATTTCACATCAGAAAAAAAACGCGCTATCCGAAATTAAGTGACTATCACGAAAGTATAGGTACACGAACGTGGGTGTGCGTGTTTGTGTGTGTGTGCGTGTTTGTGTGTGCCAGAACTGAAACCAAACAATACACAAACATGCTAGATTGATGCACATCATGACACAACTATGGAGAACGTGCAATCGGAATCTCCTCAATTTACCGAAGACCGGATTATTGCCGCTGTGAATGACGAGCAGTGATTTACCGCTCTCTTCAAGACAATTTCACATTCAGAAGAATGCAACCCATTTGATTCAGCCTCTGGAAAAGGAATGGTATTTGTTGTCACATACTGCTCACCACTGTCCCATTGTCCCTGATTACGCCAGTTCCGTAATTGTCCTCCAATGAGATCAACAAAGCGCGCTGATGCTGTGACCATATTGTACTCGTACATCACAAGTATTCAATGGGCATAACATCAGAGGTAACAGAATAAGAAGGAGAATGAGAAGGTCGTTTCCAATAGTAACGCGTTTCTTCGGTACTCCATGAGAGTAGTGATTTGGGAATTGAGATTTACAAGTGAAATAGTCGCAATGGTGGACTTGTTCATCGTTCCAATTTTTCCTCGTCCATGTTTGTGATTGAGAAACCATTCAATTTATCAATCAGAATAAATAATTTAAATCCCGTTATGAGCTTTCCACCATGCTTCTTGTGCTGATGGCAAACATACCCAAGGAAATTGATGGAAGCAGGTTGCGGAAGTGATTCTCTGTCAGATTCAATAGTTATTTGTGTAAACACATAAACTGACATCTTTAACTCAAACTTGTCTTGGGTGTGTGGGTTTTTCGGTAGCAACATTCATCCGCTGGGCTATTTGCGCTAACACTCGACGTGGTTGTTTGAGTCAGCACCATGGCAGAGAGCAATCGACTCTCACTGGCTTCGATATCTTCTTAGTATTAACTAAAGTGGAATTAATATCCATAACTAATGTTGTTTTATATCCTTCCTCCTAATCGATGAATGCAAATGACGTAACCTTTCAGAAGGGGGTTACGGTTTAATGAAGACTGTCACTGAGGGGAACGACAGGTGCATGTAGGTGAAGTCAGTCGAGAAATCTACGGAGCTCGAACACGTGAATGTTTTGCAGTTCAGTGTTTCTTTTATGCGTCGTTTCAGAGTTAACAATATCACCTTTTCATTTGTAAATCGACCAAACAACATAGAGGTCTTCAAATACCCAGGCAACATCAATAAATGTGAACTTGTTTCGTTTTCTTGGTCATTTGATCATGTTGATAAAGTTCCAAGAGCTACTCCGCCACTGAGACAGTAAGCCACACATATACTACGGCTAAAGTCTTTTTCTACACCCCTTTATTTAATAAAACTCAAAGCATACGCATTTTTCTTACCAAACGGGTTCTATGCATCTTCTCTCCGAAAAACTCCAAAATGGTTTTCTAATCGACCAAAAATGGTTATCAAGTTAGTGGGATTCTCACGGGTAAGTTCACCTAAAATATAATATTCCAACACCATCAATCTTGTCAGGCTTCTTCTTTAGAAATACCGCATGATCAGTAACATCCCTTCTACCAACATCTTCGTAAATGTATGGCTTCATTCATTAGGTCCAGATACTAAGGCTCGTTCACCTTCCAAAGGCTCGTTTTTCCTTCCAAAGGCTCACAAGTAACCTACCGTCCCCCATCACTTCAGAACCTTTACCAACCTAAACACAACGATGAGCGAGTTGAAAAACCGAATAGGATGAACTGTGCTTTCTTAATAGTTTGGTAATTTATTGTTGGCACGAGGAGCCTGAATCGTATGTTTTTGGTAAATCCACTTGCATTCTTTACATCGATTATTCACTAGCGTTATTCGCACCGGACTGTTAGGTCCGCGATAGCTCAGCTGGTAGATCATCTGCCCGGTGTGCGGAGGGCTGCCGGTTCGATTCCGGCTCGCGGTGTCCGACTTTTCGATGTGAAGAATGCAAGTTTGGTAATTGTTCTTATATGCCGACACCGCGGTGGCTATGTAGTCGCTGAATATTCACCTCCGGTTTTAGACTGAAATGAAGTAACTTAATCTGACACTGTTCTTATTGCTGACCAAAGAAACAATGAAGACAGTGTGACGATCGGAAAGATCCTGCCAGAAATGTTATCTGACGAAAATGTGAACAATGAGGACAGCGGTAATCCACATGTCACTAAATTTAAAATGACAAAAATGTACTGCTGTGGAAATAGTTCACTTTGAAGTCTGCGTATCTTCCCTTGCGAAAAGCACAGTGCATGCGTATGACAGTTAATTTTGATCTTGTACTTGCAAGTGTAGAGCTTTGTTCTGTTTTGCACCATTGCCGTTGGACTGATCTGATTGGTCCGAAGGAATCCTTGATCTACAGCATCATTCATTTTTGGGGGGTTCTACTAAAGTCCCCTTGTTCCTATACAAAATCGGCTTCCGGAGATTTCATCTGAAGTGGTAATTTTTGGCTTGTCCTCTCATTTTGTGTGGGTCTTATTCGTTTGAAGCAATCGACATCAAAACTGACTCTTTCTAGTCTTCATCTTTGCAAACCAGGCGGATAAATAGTCTCCAAGGACCGATTTACTCCAAGAATTTCGGGCAAAACAGATCATTTGGTGCTTCATAGCCATCTCTTTCTGTTGCCCTAACAATCTCCACTACACTGGACTTTTCTTTTAAAGCATGTTCTCCGTGAACACCAGGGTTTTTATTAGATTTTTCCCGTTGGTCCTCGACTGATTTGAAATTAGCCGTTCTTTTCTGAAATGCTCTTGGCTCTTTCCGTGATTACTGAAATTGCCATATCTGGTCAGCTTCAGTTTTATTTACGTACTCCAGCATTACAGGATGGAATAGTATTCCCTAATTTAATGTCTCTTGTTTTAATTCCTGACGGAACTCGTTGGTGACAAAGCAGTTTTCGTCAACCGACTTTATTCGCCCGTTTATGGCCGTTACCCATTGCTGTCATTAAGTTGCACATCTAAACATTTCCTGATCAATATTTTTCTCCGTAGAAATTAGGTGCTATCATTCCTTTCCAAAATCGGTGCTTTTTCTGGTCAGAGGAAATTTCCTTAATCCACTTGTCTTTCCAAATTAGCACATTCTCATGTACGAACTGAGTAAACCACTCCCGGTAGTGGAGTAGAGATAACAAATCGCCGTCTGGTTTGCAAACCATCTCCGTACCGTCAAATATCACCAGCCCGTCATTTTTCACACTGCAGCAAACACGAGCGAACAACCCCCGAGTCATTACTTTTAGATATCGGGTTTTTGGCGACCGTAAAATTGAAATCACTGGACAACTGTCGACTCACTGGCATTTCTCCTGCCTTTAACAGGTTCTCTTGGGTGCGTCGTGATAACCAAGCACCAGGAATCTCACTATTTTGTCCATGAATACCCCAGGGAGTAAAGTTTGATTCTATGAAGCAAGAATCTACAAAATCCCGTGTCTTCGTTATTCAAGTTAATAGCCTGTTAGCTATATGGAAAGAAAACCTAACCTTAGTCAGATACGTCCTATACTTGCCTAACCTCCATACAATCCCCGAGGGTATCTCCATTCAGAAGACAACTCCATTCCGGCAGCTGCTAACTAACAGCCAGAGTATCTAACTGTTCCAGATGACTTCAGCAATACTGTACCAATACAAGCGTCGAGCATGTGCAAATTCTCTGGGGGTTTATTTAGAGCCTCCTGCACGTTTTAGGCGGTTTCGAGGACTTTTCTCTTTTTTCTTGAGATCCTTGCAGATCATCCTTAAACCCTGTGTCCATTCAATTCGTATCCTTTTTGCACAGTTCAAAACGTCATTGGTCTCCCATGCCATCTTCGGCAGAAATGTAGCATCGTACGCGAACCAAATCAAGAATGAAGTCTTGTTCATTTGGATGTCAGGATAGCTGCAGATTTAGAAACATCCCAAAATCTCCTTTGAAGGCCAAATTTTTATCTCCGTAGACCTTGACGTTATCTGGATTACGCAGTGCGCTCAATAACAAAAGTTTATCAATATCCCAAGCTTTGCATAGCCCTAAATAGAGGACTCGCATTACCTGCCGTTGAAACGGTAGACTTTTTTCACTCTGTCCTCTGTGACAACCGGTAGTTACAAATGGCCAGGTCGTATGCAGATTAGCGGTAACACGTAAGCATCACGAAGTCGTACGAGTGTCTAATCAACTAAAGGCTTTGGAAATGCGTCCTAAACGGTGGGACCCGTGAGCTACTGAACGTCATTCTAGATTTCGTACTTAATACCTGATGTTTGTGTTATTAACGTTAGCGAATGACCAATTGGTATATCTCTGAATCACTGTTTGTCTCGAAACTGCCTTATCATTATGGTGAGAATTTCAGCCCTATTTCGTTTGCTGGTCTACACACCACTGCCGACAGTCGATCGGTTGTTTACCGCAATCAGTTTCAGAAACGGTATTCGTTGCTCAGCACCAAGGAGAATCCACCATAGTGCTTTATATACCACTTTGAGTGCGATTTTGAAATGTATGGCACCGTCCCTGTTGTCATTACACATTCGGTTCTGCTAGAATGCACCTAAATATCTCTCTTTCCCATCTCTAGGGATTCAGTTTCAAAACCGATTCCAGGGCTCATACAATAAAACCGATCAACGTCAGTTACCTTCTCATTCACCTCTTTGGTTGGTAGCATTTAGTGACTTAATTTGAAAAGCTGTGTGAACGTTTGTCTGTTGCTCTCTCAACCCCCTTGTGGTTCTATAAAGTAGCGCATGCATCTTGGTCACCGTACTCATGTAAGTTATTTCTGAAAGTCAGAAACTAGAAGCCCAACCATATGGTAATTTCCGAACCTGATTATTGACAGAGGAAAGCAGAGAAAACTATTTTTATTCTGTTGTTATCGTACAAAACCTACACAAATTTGTTTCTTTGCTTCTGATATGAGTGATTCACTTCCGCTTCGTGGTTCGGTGTTGGTTTTCCTGTAAACTTGAAATTCCACGTATGAGGGCTCTAACGACAAATCTGTGAATTGCTCTCGAGGATCACACACTCTATTCTCAACAGACGCTCCATTTCGTCACCTTAAAATTGACTGCCGCTATCATTATCTTCACCCAAACTTTCAGAGGCATGCCTCAGAAGGAAGAGTCACAAGTCATTCAGCTTCTTGTCCACTTATTGGCTTTCGTTAGTCCGACTGTTGATAAACACTGCCACATTGGTTTGATAAAACTCACCCTTTTGGCGTCCCGTTTGTAATTCGATGGAATATATCTCTACGTTGACGGGTAAGGACGCGCAAGCCACGGTTTTCAGGATACTGCTCTCTTCAATGTTGTGGTTTGTGAAGGTAGACTATCGGACAATCAAATCAGTGATCAAAATGTAAAATAGCCAGTCTAGTTATAAAGAGGTGTTTGTCAGTGAGATAACTTATATCTGGTTGGACAAATTTCCGGCGAAACTCATGGAGCGGTTTAGATTCTGTAACTAGTTCTTTGGAACCGGAAAGTATCGACCATCACCGTCATTTTTCTTGGCATTATACTATTTGTCTTGGAGAAGGTAGAGAAAGTAGGGACCAGCGAGCAGCATCCCAGTAGTTCACGTGATCAAACGATTAATACAATCACACAAGTTCACATTCAATGAAAGTACTTGCAAAATATTCTTTTAAACTTCCACTTTATATTTTTTCTGTGCAGCAGCGTGGTTCCCATGAAACTGGACTGGCACAATAGATAATTTAAAGCGATTTTGATCCGGTAGCCAGACGGTAGAGGTTTTTTGTTTAACCCCACTTTAACCTTGGCTCTCCAGTTTGAAGCGATCTAGGGATCTCGTGAGTGAGTTTTCAATTCCAGGTTAAGTGGTGAATATTTGCTGTATTATGTAATCATTGAACAAAAGGCATTCACAATCAACAGGGATGAACAAATGGTAATCAGTGTTTCGGGAGATCTACTGGACGGATTAGAATCGAGTTTAAAATCGCGTTCGTTGGATTTAGAAACCGATAGTCATGACTATTATTGATGAACAGAAATGCCTCGGTTACCAGAAAATAAAGAGTCCATCATTGCGACTATTTCACTTGTAAATCTCAATTCTCAAATCACTACTCTCATGGAGTACCGAAGAAACGCGTTACTATTGGAAACGACCTTCTCATTCTCCTTCTTATTCTGTTACCTCTGATGTTATGCCCATTGAATACTTGTGATGTACGAGTACAATATGGTCACAGCATCAGCGCGCTTTGTTGATCTCATTGGAGGACAATTACGGAACTGGCGTAATCAGGGACAATGGGACAGTGGTGAGCAGCATGTGACAACAAATACCATTCCTTTTCCAGAGGCTGAATCAAATGGGTTGCATTCTTCTGAATGTGAAATTGTCTTGAAGAGAGCGGTAAATCACTGCTCGTCATTCACAGCGGCAATAATCCGGTCTTCGGTAGATTGAGGAGATTCCGATTGCACGTTCTCCATAGTTGTGCCATGATGTGCATCAATCTAGCATGTTTGTGTATTGTTTGGTTTTAGTTCTGGCACACACACACACCCACACACGTTCGTGTACCTATACTTTCGTGATTGTCCCTTAATTTCGGATAGCGCGTTTTTTTTCTGATGTGAAATGTGGGTAAGATTTGGCAATGATAGAAGTGGATATGCTGAGGATCCATCGCGACTGATATTCTGTGGCCTGCGTTTACGTTAGCGTGTGTGTGTGTGTTTGTGTGTGGTTAATTTGACCACTGGGCTTCCGGTTCCAGCTGGAAAATATTTTCGCACTCATTACATCTTGTTATTTTCTTTTCCATTTCCGGTTTCATATTACAATCTGCTTTTGTTTGAGGTTGATGCACCCTATGAATTCTCTTTCGGTCACCTCTCGTTATTGCAAATAATATCAAGGTTTTCACTTGGTTACCAATGAAAATTGATTATGAATTTCCCCAGTTAATAATTAGAAGACGATGATACCTGTTTTCAAAAAGTTACCAATTTGGTTTTATTGTAAATACCAAGGCCAGAACATAGTTATTTGGGCATTTTTTCTACATCGACTTAAGTCTGATCTAAGCAGTGACAATTGATTTGTAGATTTGCGACCTGAATAGAAACCATAGAGCAGTTTTGATTTCATCGATCACTGGTTTTGTTCACTGTGGGT
Source organism: Fasciola hepatica (assembly GCA_948099385.1). Classification (NCBI taxonomy): domain Eukaryota; kingdom Metazoa; phylum Platyhelminthes; class Trematoda; order Plagiorchiida; family Fasciolidae; genus Fasciola; species Fasciola hepatica. The sequence continues at coordinate 2,090,643 of CANUEZ040000051.1, read as the reverse complement.
CTCGCATCTGTTGTGTCTGGTTGGACTCACGCACACTACGCGGACAGTCGATGAATATTCTTCTCACGAATGGGCATACGCTTGGTTTGCTCCGATCTTTAATCATTCCTTAGCGCCGACTATGTTGACATTTCGATTTTGCGATGTGCTGATTGGCCTTACTCTTTGGCGCATGAAAACGCATGTTGTTTAGCTCTTTTTGCCAACCTCTTTGCTTGCTTGCGGTTTACTCACCGGCTACGGCTGGGTTTTGTGTTTACGTTCATACAGATAAATGCGACGCCACCGTTGATTGTTCTGCAACTAACTACGAACACAATACCATCTTTATTGCTATAAATGATACAACAAAGCGAACAATCAATTTTCCTTCGTGAGTCCTATTCGGGCGGTTCTGGCTCGTACTGAATTCAACAGACTCATTGATATGAACGAGGACAAGAAAGCCTCCATTCAGATTTTCTTCCTGTTAGTAAAGACTCGTTTCATTTCTTGTTTTTGTCACTGATATCCGGGCTTCTGCAGTCGCCACTGAGTTTCACATAATCTCACGTGGATCATTTCAGTTACGCATCTGTTTGTTTCCAAATTCTTCTGTTTATCTACTTTCTATTGTTGTCATAATTACAGTCATGCTTTTTGGACGAGGTCGAGTTAACGAGTAAATCCCGTTTTGTTTCTTGGTTTCGGTGATTTAATATTTCTCGGATGGTGCGTGGCTTCCTGTGAAGACAATGGAGATATAATATGGTAATTCTCTGAAACTATTCTGTAAATTTTGAGTACGAAATAATTGTTTGTGGAACCGCGACCACCAATTATCCAAATTCATACTCGAGATACCCACAGTGAAATATCGTGTTAAGTAGTCTTCTATATTTTGAGGATCAGACAAGCGGAAAATCTGTGTGCCGTGAAATGCGCGAACCTACGAATCGGTGCTGACTGGAAGCACATAAAAGTCTCAAGCCGACAATTTTTCTCGGTCAATAAGCTAACTTGGGCCTGAGTGCATCGATTCCGAAAACACTGGCTGTCTGAAAGTCAAACAATGAGACAATTATGACTCCCGGGAACTGCACAGTCTATGCGGCCAAATCATGCTGTTTTTTTGTTATTCTTCAAACTATTTTAATGATCTGATGCTTCAGACTTCACCTACTTCATTGTTTTGCGACGAGAATTTTGGTGCGCAAACTCTTGACACTAGTCCTAAGTAAACCACCGCTAATCGAAACACGGAGTCTTTTGTACAGTCTACTTGCTTTGCCTTTGTAAAGTGTTTCGTTACCGAAATGGGTCTGCCTGATGTCATTCGTATGATATCATAGGACCATGACAAAGGAAACTGCTAACGTAGTTTCGACTAGCTCTCACGAAATATTCATCACTTGAACCATACTTCAATATAGAACGTCTCAGAATCACAAGTGGACAACCTACAGCACACTTTATACTACCGAATAAAGTCAGCAATACAGTTTGAATTGTTCCCACGGGTGCAGCTGACATCAGTTTCACCGTACTTTAGAATTTCTCAGGTCACAACATCAATTCGAATCATCGACCAAAGTTTACTTAAAACATGAGAATCTCTCGAGTTTTCTAGCTCTGTTGCACTGACGAATGGAAAGGCAAATCAGATCTCAAGTTGAACTAACGCTTAAGTGAGATTTGCGCCGCATTTTGAATACTTAAAAGTAGATTTTGAGACTCAGCAGGAAATAATGAATGATGTGTTTGTTTGTTTGTTTGTTTGTTTGTTTGTTTGTTTGTTTGTTTGTTTGTTTGTGTGTGTGTGTGTGTGTGTGTGTGTGTGTGTGTGTGTGTGTGTGTGTGTAATGTCCTCATCCCTATAGAGATGGAGCGCAACGGATACTATTAAAAAGTAGTACGTATGACCGACAACCGTTCTGATTACAATAGTGACGCATACAGAGATGCAGTCAAGTGGACTGAAAAATGGAAAGAAAACAAAAACAGACAAAAAATGTGCTATAGTATTCCCTCACTGAAGAATGCGGGATGGTCGTTGAAAGTATATCTTGGATGCAAAGATCCTTATTTGCATCGTAACTAGTTCAGTGTAACCTGATAACTTGGGTTCTTTCAAACGTATTGATATTCTGGCTCGGAATGTAGTTTATTACTTTGTTATCACATGGATTTCTACGACCCTGGAATCATTGATCTTTAACGATAGAACTGAAATAAACATACAGAAATGTGGCCAAATTGTGACGGGCGGATTCAAAATTTGCAATGGTCAACCTGGTTTCAGGTCCATATTCTGTATCTTAATCTTACGGAGAACAGCATCTCTCTAAAGTTATTCTCAGATGAATCGAAAGGCCATCTTACATTTCAGATTGGAATTTTTGAGACTGAAATATTTAGATCACGAGGTGAACTTTACCAAGCAATACAGGAGACAAACTTTACGAGAGAATTTTCTTTTCTATACTCTCATCGGTCGCATACGTATAAAATGAATCAAAAGTTTGAATAAAGTATGAAACGAAACTACCAACTGCAAACATTTTAGGAGACCTTAGGTCGTGTATGTATATGCGTAACTGCGTGTGACTAGCTAGACCCATGGTAGGTAATGGTGAATGCCATGGACAAATTGAAGGGGTACGGTGTGCGCTATCAGTAATATCTGTACTATCCTTAGAGTTTGTTGCGTTGATGCACCATGGGTGAGAGCACTTTCGCCGGATCTACCGTATGTCCCCGTTTTCGACCAAGTGGCGCACAATGGCCGAAGTCAGCCTACGTGATGCCGTCGATTTTGTGAGCTAGTCTGCGTTATCGTGTCAAGTATACACTTTGGAACGTGATTGGCCATTCGGTTTCGCATTGATCAGTGGGCCATACTGATGTACGATTTTTGCAGTTGCAAGGGAAGGCATACAAGAGATGGGATTTAGATCTGGCTGAATGATGATCTATGGATGGGTCGCTGGGAGGCTCCGGGTGGATAAGATTGGTAGGATTTACACATCCACCGAGCCCCCAACTGGTCTCGAACCCAGAGTGAACTATTGTTAGACAAAACAAATTCACAGTGCCTCCATGGTTTTCAAAGGTTGAGTAAGGGTTTAAACAGCACGGGAAACTATATTACGTAAATCTTCATCTTACTTGTTCAATCTTCCTCCTCCCCGCGCCCTACAACAAGCCTTGGGCCACACCAAAGCTGACATCTAAGGTGTGAACCGATCCCCCTCCAGTCTGGAGTTAAGCCTGGGACACATCAGTTGTGATGAATAACCTCAATTCATTTACCATATTTTTTTAGGTGGTTCAATCCCCTCATCTGTCCGGGAATATATTGTTGTGCAAAAGCGTGATTTTAAATCACTGAAAACGAGCCTGTTCGCTAATCTGTGTTCTTTTGTGAGCCTCTGTTGGATGTTTAGAATATTTTGATCTGGATTAGGAAATTTATCTTTTGGTTATTTGGAATTCTTTCTTCTCAAAAGATAAAATGATTTATTCGATGCGATGGATACACTGATGGATCATGTGGCAGCATTCGAAGCTTCCAGTAAATAATTTTTCAGCGACTTGGTTTTACATAACTGACTTATCCGAAATAGGAGGGATGATGTTCGTATAAAAATATCACATGGCTCGTAATATCTATGTTTTATCATTTTCGGTTACCAAGTGCTCCTTTGAAGTCAAGTAGGGATGTCGTTGGTCTTCATTTCGTGGGTACAATCTGACGACTTTTTCCGCTGACTCACACCGACTAACTACTGTCAGATTTGTTAGTAGCCGAAATAAAAATCGCGAATTCCCGCGATGGGCTCGAAGTCACTGAACACACACCATAAAGAATAAGAAAATAGTCGACAGACTCTCACAGCCGTAAATAAACCACAAACGTACTCAAAAAGTTTATATTCGTGATAACACGAACATAAAACCCAAAGAGTGACTCTTAATCAAGTGAAAATCATATCTTTAGGTCAGGACAAGCCCAAGGGAGAAGAAAACGTTGGAGAAACGAAAAGCACGACCAAAATTCGACTCAAAGAAGACCTAATCGAGATTCTTCAATCCGTACAAACATGTGTCTCAAATCATAAAATTTCAACCGGATGAGGTTCAAAATATGGAATGATTTTCAGCGTGAAAATCTGAGGCGAAGCTACAGGGCTCCTGTCTAATGAGTTGTTAAGAAATCGTAGAAGCTTAATTTTCCGAATCAAGTTTAATAGAAGTTTTCAGACCCGTTACTGGATTAGTATGCAATACTAGTGATCCTCCGCTGAGGTCAAGCTTGTTTGATCTGAAAAACATGAAGACAAAAAACTAAGTGAGCCAAGCTCAGTACGTGTCTCATTGGGTTCCCTCACTTACAAATATCGAACTCCGATACGTCGGTTTAGACATCGAACGGTATATATAACTTTCCAAGTTCTTCGGAGAGATTAGGGGTTTTTGAGAACTTAGGTAGTCATAAATACAGGCGGATGAGACACTAGTCACCTGTTCATTGCTAATATAATATGATTTTGTGATGAGATGTTCGAAAAGTAAATACTGAGCTTAGTGGAAGACCATTGCATCCAGCATGACCTGATGGAGATGTCCAAATATGTTTTGAACGACAAAGAATGCCTATTGTAAGGCTCTAAAGATGTTTAACATAGGTTGTAAGTCTTCGGTAAGCAATAGTTTGGAATCCACCGGATTTTGAACTACCACACATATTTTTATAATGATTAATCGTGCAATATCAACTCCTAACTCACCATTGAAAACCATGGAAGCATTGTATAGCTGTTTCATCCTTGTTAGGAATCGTCCCAAGTGCACATCCACCGAGCACTCACAAGAACTCGAACCCAGGGTGAGCCATTGTGATTCGGACACCTGGGAGCAAGGCTATCCGAACTGGCTCTCAAAGATTCGGAGAACAAATAAACTACATGACAGCAAATTTCCGTCGCTGGCTTCGGATTGAAACAACCTGTTTCCTGTTCAACGATCAACTCCTATTCTGGATGACTTCGCTGTGGAAGCTCGAGTACAAAAGAGAGCATTCTGATATGAACAACCTGCTAAGCTTGGGTACTATATGTATATGAGTAGTAGGAGATTAGATTCATTTAATATGATTCCCAACTAGGATGAAGCAACTGTAACCAGAATAGCATGGGGAAATATCATTTACCTATTCTCAGGTTTCCTAATCACAAAAGAAAAGGAGAAGAATTTAATCCGATGGAAGTTTATCGACCATACAAATTCATTATGGGTGAATCATATCGGGTTACTTTTATCCTGCCATTCTGAGCGGAATGAATTCAACTAGGTATCTCGCAGAGGACCTCCAGAGTCAATCACTTTCGAAGTTAGCTTCGTTTGCATACATTGTCAGATCTCTCTAATACGACCGATGTGCTATGAAAATGAATTAATTGGGAAAATACTGGGAGTCGAATTCCAGTGAAGTAATTACGTCATCTTCACAACCTTTTGTAAGAGTGAGTGACCTTTGTATGTGGGAGAGTGAATGATCTTTCTCGGTCAACCATGTGATCAGTGGTCCAAGGTTTTCGATGTCCATAGATCGGTTTGTGAGTACGTGGAAGTGTGTTTGGGGAACACAGTGGTAACATGAAGAGTTTCCTCCCTGTACACATCTTACTTCTTAACACCCACTTGCGTAGTAGATATCTGTTCATATTTTTGTAGTAGTGTCAAACCCTCAAACTATGTGTCTTTGCCAAACTTTGAACTCAGTAACTGGTTAAAGATTGGTTTGGCCACCTCCAACGCACACCAGAATGACCCGGATAATAGCATGCGTATCTAACTTTAAGCCATTCGTCTATACAGGCGTACCCCAATCTAAAAAAAACCAAAAGCTTAACCGTGTTCGAGTAAATTTTTGAACGTATTCATGAATATCGCGGGAACATGGTTGATCACTTGCCGGATTATAGTAAGCCCAACTGAAACATGAATAAAAGTTACAGGCAAAACAGACGATCAAAACTGGTGCAAATTTGTGTGTCGAAAAACGTCATAGGTCACAACAGACAAAAACACCAGTCAAACATTTACCATAGTCATCGTCCCTAAGTGTGAGAAAAGCAGCGCAAAATACGCTTACAGGAGTAAAACAACAAGGGATCACAAGGAAATCCAGACTTCATTCACACGGTTTCCAATCCATTCGACGAGTTGCCCACAATTTTCTTCGCTCTGTTCTATTCCGTTCAGACAACTGTTAACCGTGCAATGGGTGCGGTGGCTTTGGTTGCTATCTCCTAGCGACAACCCCAAAAGGAAATAATGAAGGAGAAAAGAGTAGGAAAGGAGTAAGAGGAGAACTAATTTAACAGAATTAGGTTGGTGAAGAAAATTTGTGAATGCAAGAGAGCCGCTGATCGCGGCATCTAACCATATCTCCCAACGTATCTAACCATTGAGTGGAGGGGAGTCTCTTGGACCCCAACCGGAAAGTCTAACACGCTCTATATGGCCAAGTCCACTGATTAGGCTTTTTATACCTTTCTTCCATGTCATGGACTGACCACCCTTACTCATCTTCCAACCGGTACGCGCCTAAGTAAACATCGAGGAATCCTGTTAGGAGACATGCGTAATAGAAGTCCCAACCATCTTAGCCTGGTGAGCTTAGTTGTTTCATCTAATTATTTGATCCTTGAACCTAAGACTTTCCACTGAACCTCAGCGTTGCTCACACGGTGTTCCCACCAGATTCGAATAATACTACGAAGATATCGGTTTTCAAATACCTGCAATCTTCGTATGTCCTTCACCCGCAGTGGCCATGTCTCCGAACCATACAGAAGCACGGGCCTGACTGCTGCAGGGTACACTCGGCCTTCGATAGGTAAACGGATGCTATGTCGACGCCACAGATGACTCAGGTTTGCAAATGCCAAACGAGGCTTCTGTGTACGCAGACACCTCATCCGATATCCGACCTTCGGGCCAAAAGCAGCTCCCCAGGTAACAGAACTTGTCCACTACGCTTTTAGTCTCCCCAGATACTGAAGGGTTTGGCGTTAGACCAACTTAGTCCTGCAACAGCCTCTTGCACTTTGAAGGTGCAAAATGCATACCGAACATTGCTGCGCAACCCGTCAAGCTGTCTAGAGAGGCTTGCAACTTACCTGGATCTTCACTTAAAAGAACTATGTCGTCCGCATACTCAAGGTCTGATACCTTTCCACCCGGGAAAAATTTAATGCCGCTATTCTAACCGGACTGAAGTGTCGTCTCTAGGACCTTATCAGTCATAAAGTTAAATAGGAAAGGAGAGAGAGGGTAACCATGAAGTACGCCATTTTTTGTGATGAATTCAGATGGAAAATCACAGTAAGTCCGAACTCGGCTTCGGCTGTTCATGTAAAGGGACTTTATGATGGAAATGAATCTCTCTGATACGTCCTTCAACAAGAGGCAGCGCCAAAGAACTGTGCTATCAATGGAGTCGGAGGCTGCTTTAAGATCATGAAAAACGGAGACAGTGGGCCTGCCGAAGGTGTATATATGCTCAAAAATTTATCGAAGGGGGAAGACGTGATCTGAGCCGATATGTGAACGCTTTTACGCAAGCAAAAGTGCAATATGGTTCACATCCACTCTTGTGTTTATAACCCACTGAGATTAAAAGAATGCACCATTTCAATCGAATAACTATTCGTGTATTATTAAGTGAATAGAGCGGTTCAAGTTGCATAGAAAACTTGAAAACAATGAACTCTTTGTGCCTTGAAACGTTATTAAACCTACCCTGTATATTGTTGTGCGATTCTTTTCGAACCGAACCACTTAGAGGCTAAGTCTGTTTTCCTGATGTGTCAACCAAATTTAAAATTAAAAATGCACACGAATTCTAAATACGATACAGATAATTCGGTCCTACAAGTATAATGTATTTCAGGAGTGATTATAAACCCAACCACTCCATGGGCGAATGGATAAAACAACCAGACCGCTACGAGACATCATGGTCATCTTGGCTACTGATGGAAGCAAAACATTTAGGCATGCTTAAAGTGATGTTCCGGATAGTCAGAGGCTTTATGTTTTTCAATCATGGTAGATAGCAAACTTTGACTCGTGCAAAGTGCCCGATACTATTCAATCTGCTTAGGTTTACACGCTAATAGATCGCAGATATTTTCTATGGGTTCGAAGTCTGAATCGTGAGCAGGCAAGTCCATGATCTTGATGATCCGGTACAGTGACAATATTTTCATGAGTTTGGTTGAATTTATAAGCAAGTTTTGACGGTGAAGGGAAATAAGCCTAGGTGGATTTTCCTGAATCATCATAAGAAAAATTTTAATAAATGTTCTCATGTTGAAGGCAGCCTTTGACTTTCATTCTAGAACTGCTAGCTAAGATACATCGTTCCAGAAAACCGCACGCCAAACCATCACAGACTGACCGCCGAATCTCCAACGACTGAAGTCCATCTTGCTATTTCTGAATTTTTCCTTGCATTGCCTGTTCCTCCTGAGTGAAAATGTTCTCCTTGCCTAGTAACGCGGCATTTCGTTCAACTTTTCAATTGGTGTAATTTACGACCCATTTTTCCGGATCTAGAACACGATAATCTTATTTTTCTACACGGCGGATGTGGTGCACACTGTAGCATGTTTTGTCCTCCCAAAACACCCGCGTATTTTGCAATTAACCAGTTGTTTTTTGCCATCCGTTAGTGGGTAGGTATAATAACACGTAACACTTTCTGAAGCAAGGCTTTTGAAATGGACGTGCTGCGCCTTTAAAACAACAAATTACCTCGTTTTACGTGGACTTTCTATTATTATTCGTAGTCCTACTAATTTACAGGTCACTTATGCTGTGGTACACATGCACGTGTATGAAACCCTTACGAGATGTTAGGCCCAGTGAACATTTTGTGGATTGCTGCGATCAAATCCAAGACAAGTTCAAGCGGACTGTCGAGAAACGTGACGGGAGAGCACAGAAACACCGTGCAGGCTGGCTAGTTGGACCCCGTCAACGTAGTGCTTGAAACGCTTTGATTCTAGTGATCTTAACAAGCAATATCCCTTTCTTTGCTGTGAAAAATCGGAGATGTCAGCAATAATACAAAAGATATAGTAATTAAATCAGAAATTATAGTGTCACAAGAGTCTTTATTGCACAGCAATATGATCGACGAAATAATGCTGTTGGATGATTCCAAATTGTACCGAGCCGACTGATCGTGGGTGGATGTAGTATCACTTGGCACCCCTGGAAGCGGAGCCGTGCGTTGCTGGAACAAAAAGTACTTCGCTTTTTGTGGGATATTTTATCACTGTTCTGCTACTACTATTGTGGAGGGGGTGACGTCACGTATGCTAACAACTGGAGCAAAATAACAAATTTATTCTTCCCATAAACCCATATAATGCTCATATTGTCCCAGAGGAGATTTTTGCGATGGGTTCACATGTGGTCTACTGGAGAAGATGCCCAACAGTTTGCTCAAGGATCTTCAAGCTCAACAGTTGACTCCGTAGCTTACCTAGTCCACTCAATACATTGGTTGCTATGATCGATCAGTGTTGCTCAGTATGCTTTCCGTAAGTGGTGTTGAGCCAAAGGTCTGCAGGCTGGTTTCAAACTACTTCACTGATCGAAGACATTTCACTTGTTTCAGCTGCCAAAAGTCTTCTCTTCCAGTTTACTCTGGTGCATTACCGGGTGTAATTCCTACCCCACCCCCCTCTTTCGTTTCTTTGTACGGTAAACAACTTCCAATCCCGTTGACATTCATTGGCTGCAGCTATGCCAGCTGTGTAGTTTTAGGATGCGAATTACCGACACCCGGAAGAACTTCGAAAATTCGGAGCAGAATAAACAAAGCCGTTAATTGGTCCTCATCCAGCTTTCTTGTACCGAAAGCTTCTAAATGCAAGGACGTATTATTTTCCTTATTTTATGATGGATCACAAAGAGAACTCACTAACCTGTTCATCCTCTTATCCGCCAATGAAGAAAGCACACCAATGTCACCAGCGGTTGAATATCTTGGTGTCACACTATCCCACGATTTGTCATGGTCCAGACATGTTCAACAGACATTTTTAAAGTTAGAACATTGTCATTTTTCTCTTTCCGTTCAAACTTACTTTTGGTCTCCCATCAGTTGTTTTTTAGTTTTGTAACTGCATACATTCTCTCCCACTGATTGTAGGGGCTGTCCAGTTATTTCCTTGTCCAGTTGAAGAAGGATTGTAACTCGATGTTTCACAAGACATACCTGGGTACATTGGCATATCCAGAGATATATTTTTTCGTACTATCACTGATAAACACTTCAACGCTTGTGACCAACTTGCTTCCAAAATACTTTGGGACATTCACTATCCTCTACACAACGAACTTTAAAAAGCTGTGTCTACAACTTGCACGCACTCGAAGTTCAAATTTCTATTCACTCGCTCTTCTGCATATTGCAATTCTCTTTCGTAGTCTCATGTTCGTCTGCTTATCGGTCCAGTGAAAGTAGCCACTGATCCGCGGGATTGTTTGTCTGGGTGAGAATTACTATAATTTGCACGAATCTTCCGATTCCTTATTTTTATATCTCCAGTTATGGTGTAAATGCTGAAAATCCACCCAAGTGGGTGCATAAAGCTACCACTGACTAGATTTAACTTAAAGCGGTAGATCTACTGATCCTTGTAGTGCGTGAAGTTAACACGTATATTTTATCGTGTAGCTGGTTAATACCTGAGGATGGCGAATTCAACCTACCTAAGTGGTTTGGTTCAACTTAAATCGATTCACAGAACACTTTTGTTCCATGCATCAATATAAATTGCTGCTACTTTAGTGATCCTTATATGAAACTGACGATTCTTAATAATCCGCTCTACTACATGTCGCTGATAACTGCCATTACCTATCTTGGACAAGTGGCGGTCAGACAGTCATCTTGGTTGTCTTTCAACCCTGCGGTCCCGGGGTTCGAACCCTGCTTCCGCCGCCGGTCACTTTCTTCAACTGAGAGCCTTCAGTTGACCGCGATCCCCATCCTGAAATATTGTACCATTGTTACGTAACAAAAAAGAAGTAAAGTAAACGAAAAGATACAAAGATATTTTATAGTATTGAAATGCCAGATGTAGGATGAAAAATTGATCAGTTTGAAAGAAATGAAAGTGTTCTTCCGAACTGCATGTTTTCGTGTAGATTTTGTTACAAACTGGGCTTTATTTTTATAATTTCAAAAGGAATCGGATACTAGACATCAGAGTTGGTTTGTTTCAACATTTACTGTGCTATGCATTTCTCCCAAACATGTAATGGAAACACGATTGTCGAAGCAAACCATTTGATACAATATGCTTCCCCTGGCTTTGGCTATCAGATCATCAGTATTGCTAGTTTGAAATTTCCCAACAGTTGCAACTAGCACAGCCTTGAATTGAATAGTGAAGATCAGGAAAGATCATCAGTTCTCATCTCTATCATGATATGGGGAGAAATGTGATTTGAAATTATTTCTAAAAAGACGTCATCCGTTCAACATATCATATTTAGATTTAAATACACCAAGTTCATTTCTTTTGGGAAAATAGTTCCCCGCATAACGGATCAGAATCTGACTTTCTTATTCATAAAATGTTATATTTATGACTGACTTTGTCTTTTCCTATGGCCTCGAAAGATTTCGGCTGGTATTTCACAAATACTCGATAATTTAACTCATCGCAACTTATTCTAGACTCGGAAAATTGAAGATAACCAAAAGAAGGCACTAGTCTTGAGGACCAAAAACGTCGTTTACCTATGCGTAACGGCTAAATCGTGTTTAGAGGGGCTTGGCACTTAAACGAGCGATGAGAACGCCACAGTGGTAGTAATATTTGAACTTTTGTGTGCCTATTTTATTTATGTTAAATGTTTTGGAGGCAATTCAAAGCTATTAAACTCTCATGAGTTCAACAGCTACTGCCTGCATGTCAGTGAATAATCACTTTTTATTGTCTACTTTATTGCTCAGACAACATGCGACTTCCCATGAGTTCATTCTCGCAGAATACAAGAACGATGTACTTATTGACTGAAAACTACCACTTGAATCCGCTCCAACTTTCACGCATAAACCTCGGATCATCCGGTCGACTTTGCACTCGGAATCACCAGAATCGAGTTCCCCTTTTGATTGAAAGATCATCAACGGTACTTAGGCATCGCTGAATCCAGGGTTTGAACCCGAGCTTCTCCATCCGGAAGGCTTACGTGGTACCACTGCGCCACCTAGTCCCGTCTGGGATGATCCAGATAGACTAGTTAAGTCTGTTAAGATGTTGTCCTCTACGACAGCCAGCAATGCCCGACAGATTTATGTGCATCTGAGAAACTGCTCGAGGAGACTGAGTAACCACACAATAATAAGGCTGCATATCATAATGAAAAGCTGAGTATCGACAGGACAATCTTTATGGATTTATCCTCAGGAAGATCTAAATTTCCTAGCTGTGGGTTAGTAATTTAGTAGAACAGAAGTATTTGGTGAATTTACCAGTAAAATCGTACAAGTTTAAAGGAAAGGTTGAGGAAATTGGAAGTGCCGTACATTCAGTACTCAACAGAGCCACGGTGCAAAGCACAAATAGGAAAATTGTCCCCATTCGGGAGAAAAAACGGCCTTATTACTATTTCGTCGTAACATTTTTGGCACATTTTGAGATCCTTAATTGACTTTCAGCAATGTACTTTTGAGAAATTTTGCTTACAACTGATAGAACAGACAAGAAATTAATAATAGCAGCAATTTACCGGGATTTTGAAGCCGTATGACGGTGTACGGTTGGCTAGCCCCACAGAGGATTAGGACAACAAATTGTCAAGTAAATCCCAGTTGTTTTGTAACAATGGACTCCAAAGGTGATCGTGTCCTTGACCAAATGTTCTAGTCTTGAAATTCAATTTTTCCAATAAATTCCAATAAATGGAGTTTTGGATGCGCGCTGAAAATTGTCTTGTGTGCGCGCATTGTTTGGAGCTAGCGATCCGCCGCGGGATTTGCACGTTGCTGGTCTGGAAAGACAAAAACACGGCAACTCAAATAACCCAAAATGGTCAATAATTGTCTCCATGGCTTCCCGCAAGTAAAAAATGAAAACCCATATGGTGGCCCACAGCTTGACCGTTACACGCGAACAGGACCTGACAAGGTCATTGGAGTTCGGAAAACTTGTTTTAAATCTGTTGCTAGGAGATTTCTCTGTAAATGAGTAGGGATGCTGTGATTAAAAAAGTAATTAGTTTACTTTCAGATTTGATCAGTAATTGTTTTGTATAATTAGGGAAGATTTTCTAATTGGCTAGAAGGATGATGAAATATGCAGTATCAGAACCTCACTCACAAAAGAAATGTCATGGAAACATTCAGCACTTTTGTGCGGAAATTCAAACTTTGCATAGTTTCTTCCACTAGTCCAATTTTCAGTCCATTGACGATTTCCCTATCAATTACTCCTTTTTTGCCTTTTACAAAAACGTTAGTTTTGTGCTGGTTGGGTACTTTATCTGCATCATGTAACTAAATAAATCTAGCTTTGTGCATTCCAGAGAATAAAATGCAGATATTCACGTGCCTTTAAGTTCTTGTCAACGTGAACAGTTTCGCCCTTGCCAATGTGCTCTGTAGCCAATGATCTTATGTGCATACACGGTAATAGATAGAACCTGGGGATTGAATCAGGGCGAAATAACATGGTGATACATGAAATGTTTCATCATACAGTATCAACGCTCAACTCACCACGGGATACCATGGCAAAGCTACACGGCCAATTCACCTTTGTTAAGAATCATCAGCAGTGCATATCCGCCAATCCTCCTACTGAGACTCGAACCTTGAATGAACTATAGTGAGTCGAACTCCTCAATCCCATGGCTATCCGAGCTGGCTCCCAAAGGTTTACGGAACTCGTACCTCACATGGCCTAGCGCCCTCCAGATACTGTCTTTGAATGTTAGCAGAGCTTTTCTCGCACGACAAGCAACTCTTGCGAGGGACAGATTCTCTGTGGGAGTCTAGATGCAACGGAGGTATTTCTTAAAAGGCCTACATAGATCGGTTACTACGTAGATATATGTAGTAAGATATTGAATTTATGGTTTTAAATGATGAGTTGAGCTTTGATAATGAAAGATGGATATTTTTTTAAGAAATCGAATCGTTTGCTATTTGTACTCAGATCGATTATACCAGTTTGTGGAATTCCCTGCTGTACTTGAACTCTTCCTTTCTACCAGTCCATTCAACCCATACGCGTCCACAAATTACGATTGATATGGTGATCGAATCATTAACCCCACAGCGTAGCTCACTGATACAGACTGTAGGCTTATGCTCTCACATACTCTCAGGCGCGCGCGTGCGCGAGCTCCAACAAAGATCACGCACTCATCAAATTTGATGGGGTTTACCTTAAAATACAGTGAACAGCCCTAACAGGTGAGTTTTCCTAACTTACGCTTGACTGGCAGCCAGTAAGCGTGAGCACTGTCGATCCAGTCCTTTGCCTGACTGTGAGTGCTCATGAAGAAGGGACGGGCTGTTTCCGACTATTCCTATCTGACTGGCGGGAAAGCATATTCTATAGAATACCAAACTCGTCGGATTACAGTTTCTATTCGATCCAACCGGAAAAACTGTATGAAAATAGGAAAAAGTCAGAAAACTGAGGCTGTGAGTGAAAAACAAACGAGAAGATGGGAGCAAGATCAGAATTAATTTTCCGATCGGAAGGAACCCTGGGATCTGCTGAATTTTGCTAATTCTGACCAGATGAATTAACTCATTTATCTGGAAACTGATTGGTGAAAAAGCTAATTTTCAATAACACGTAATCATAGCAATATGCCAGGACAAGAGTGTGAAAACCTTACGCTAAGTCGGTATGAAGAGATAAGGGTAGAAGACGATGGATAAGTCAAACTAAACCAAGAAACGTATGCGGATGACGTGACAAGCAATAACTAGCTTACGTCATCGCTACGCTCGTATGCGTGATACGGTTGAGTGTTGGTCACGGGAGTTGGACTAATTTTCGCTGCGCGCAGAGCTCAGGATTTGAGGACAAGTTAAAGAATGGAACTAGTTGAACAAATAGGTGGACGTTATTGGGATTGACGATAGCAACTATTACGGCCCAGGCTTAACACTAAAATAGACATGGAATGTTTTACACGCTTCAAGTCAGTTTTGGTGCGGTCTATGACCTGTTGCTGGGTAGCGGTTGGATCACTCGAGCTCAGGGACACACACAAGTTGTTTTTGATCCTACAGGTTTGAGGGTGGAGAATTTGGAAAGATTCTGATAGCGTCAGCCGTGGATAAGATGCGAAGTCCTAATCATGTCACTTTTGTATAATTCTTGGAACTGGGCCATCTGTAAATAAGCGGTCATCAAAACTATTATAATTTGCGTAATTCATTAATCAGATGCCGTAGTTTAAGAGTATGCACCACAGCTAAAAACAAATGTCTTGATGTCAAACAACGTCGCAAGATTCTTCAACAACAACGGTTGGTTCAAGAGCAACGGAAGGTATGGTAGCATATTTGGGAACGCGTAGAGTTAATCAATATTATGATCCCCATAGTTTGCGGAATACTAGGATCTGACTCATAAAATTCTGTCAACTACAAAATAGTCACAACTGATGCACTTATTAATGAAGCCTCAAATAACTAAAAATGTACAGGACACTTGGGGTTCGCTTCATGGAAGGCGGGCAGATTTAGGCGACATAACCATTCCAGTGACCTATGTATGTTGTGTTATGATTGTAGAGATCGAATGAAACCTCCAGACCCGGCCCAGATAACTCAGAGGGAGGCCCATAATCGTGCGTACCTAACAGATTTGAGACCCGGTTGAGATTCGGTGGACATATACTGATACAGGTTAGATAACTGTTCTGCAGAGCATTTCAATGATTGATTGCAGTTCAGTAGACAATGCAGTCCTCTTCGACATGCGAAAGATCACTGCTAGTGAAGCTATCCTTTCACAACCGATGGACATTAACAGTGACGGATGGCTCACGACCAAAGAAAATGAGCCTGTATCCTCGTAGTAACAAAGACAAATCTTCATAGAACGTATCCATGACTCGAGGAGACTGAATCTTTTACAATAAATAATTCACTTGCATTTTTCATAGCCAAGCCGGAATCAAACCGGAGCCATAACACCCGCAGAGCTGAAGCTTCACCAATTGAACCAGAGCGGAATGTCACCAGTCAGACTTGGCTCGCAACGTTGGACTTTTGAATGCAAAAGCACAAGTAGATTTCCAAGACCATATGTGTTTCTTTTAAAACCAGTGCGTCTAAAGGTATTTCTGTGATGATTTGAACTACGATTCGGAACTAGGAGATGTTCAAACATCCAAAAACGGCAAACTGACTTCTGGAAGTCGAACTTCACGTACGCCAAGTACAATTTACAACGATCTACGGTAAGCAGTTTCTCTTTTTAAAGTACGTACACGCCTCCGTACACGCCTCCGTACACACACACACACACACACACACACACACACACAATCGATTTTCCTAATAAGTGACCAGTGATGCTCGTACTATATTTTGACAACGAAAAATCGTTGAAGAGAAAAGCCAGAATGGCAACTTAGCAAGCTTTATGTCCGGGACGATTTCGCTGCATCTCAACAAGGTGCATGCTGTCGAACGATACTGTTTATGTAAGTTAATAAAAACAATAATGCTCGACAAATGTAGGGGAAATACATAGGTCAAGTTACGTTCCCATGCTAAAGACACATCAACAAACAGCTGTTTCTGCTGACAGGATACGGGTTTCCATCGATGTTTGGCAATGATTCCGGCAAACCTCAACAGCGTGGTATTACTTGCCACATACATAACCCGAAATTCAGTTTTTCTGTCAACTGGATATTGCGTTATCGGAAGATGACGAGAGACGGCGGACTATGGGATCTTACGGTCTTGAACGTGGTCTTTGTGTGTTGGACATGACCCTAATGATTTCGGTAAAATCTTGTTTCAAATCGGTGAAGCTCATAAATACCAAATGAAACCAAAAACCTATAGTTTTCAGACAGATTCATCAATAAATCAAGAACGATAAATGAAACAGAGGCCTGTGCTACACCGAGTGTCTACCGTTGTGCTTCGTGGATATATATTGTTTTTTTATATTTGTGGCATCTCAGCGGATTTATAAAGAATATGAATTCAGTTACCTCTGAGGATCGGTGTGCGTGTTTGGTATGCAAGAAAAATATTGGCCCCCAGGTCAAAGCCCTGATGTGTGATTATTGTGAGGAGTGGATTCACCTAAATTGTACAAAAATCGATAAGGATAAATATGAGTGGCTGAGTTCCTACTGCTCTCCATTCCTGCAAATTCTGCGCACAGACTGTACCACTGCAAATAAAAGAAAAAGAGAAGAATCTGATGTAGCGGCGAACCAGGCACACGCGGCACCGTGGGCAACGAGCCCCAGGTCCCACGCCGAAGTCGCTTCCGGCGCTACAAACAGCCCATCGAGGGCAGTGAAGAAGCAGCGTCGAAAGAAATCCGTGGTTACCGACAAAGCCGAAGTAGCTGTAAGTTCGCAATACAATACTTCTGTTCCGAACGCAGCCGGGGAGATACAGGCCCTGGTCCAGGGCAGATGGAAACCATGAGTCAGTGGAAAACGGTAAAGCCACGTCAACGGACGGAGCCGCCACCAAGGACCCATTGCTTCCCAGCCGTGAATCTGCCGATATCAACCGAGTTGGCGTCACAAAGTAGATTAGATCACGACGTGTCTCTTCTACGGGACATTCGCCAATATATTCTCCACAAAGGAGGAAAACCTGGAAAATAATGTGAAGGTCAAAGCCTTTCTTCGCTTAGGGAAATTAAATGAGAATGGTAACCCTCTTCCGCTCAAGGTGGTCTTGGGATCCGATGAAGAATGCAGGTGGGTGCTACAGCGGTACTACAGACTAAAAAAAGAGGAACACGGACTCCCTGGAGATCTTGACCCCGAGGAAAAGAGAGGCACCGGTTAGCGTTGAGAGAGCTCCGCGAACTCCATGCAAATGAAGAAACAGTTCTTTTTATCCGGGATTTTCGTGTTCAACGGAGGAATCTTCAACTGAGATGGGAACCGTTCACTCTCACCGGCATCATCAACCAGGCGGCCCCGGCTGTGGAGATGCAATGAGGGTCCGCACGGAGAGGGAAGTCAGAAGAGGACAAGCACTTATCCTGTCGTCTAATGTCAGAAGTCTGTTGAACAAGCGAGGTGAGCTCGAGGCATGGATGGTTCACCACTCTCCAACATTGATCGCCTTGACGGAGACGTGGCTTACCAGTGAGGTGCAGGATTCGGAAGTGGCTATCCCATGATACACACCTTACCGTGCTGATAGGAGCCAAGCTCGAGGAGGAGGAGGAGGAGTGGCGACGTACATCCGAGCCGACGCCCTTTCTCTACAGTTGGATCGCCTGATAGACTCTGAAGGCTTTGAAGAATCTCTTTAGTGTCGAGTGAAGTTGACACCCAGTGGATTTGAGCCTGTCGGAGTCATCTATCGGTCCCCAGAAGCAGATCCTCGGAAAATACTGACTTGCGCAAAACGTTGGGTTCGCGATGGTCACTGTCTAATTTTGGGTGACTTAAACTCGCCGAATGTGGACTGGGAGAACCTACGGTGCAATGCAGGAGCGCGCTTATTTTCCCGCGAGCTCCTTTCAACGGTGCTGGAGCTTTCCTTGTATCAACACGTCAGAAGGCCGACCCGAACCGGAGATCATCATACGTCTATCCTAGATCTGGTGATATCTCCAAGGCCTTCCGATGTTGATCAGACTGAGTACCTACCACCACTAGGGTGCAGTGACTATGCAGTGTTGACCGTCGTCTGGAAGAGAGGAGCGGCTTTTGTTCCCAGACCACAGGGTGGACTCAACATCTGGCGAATGCCATTCCAGCAAGTAAGGGATGCTGCATCCTCAGTAATGTGGTATCGGCCAGAACCGTACGAAATAGACAAGGCTTTGGGTGTAATTCGGGATGAAATCCTTCAATTATGCCAAAATTTTGCTCCACCATCCAGACAGCGACCGCATGCAAAAGGCCAACCTTGGTTTGACTCGCAACTAAGGCGTCTTTTGAAGCGTCGGGATCGAGCCTGGAAACAACGTCACGCGACTGGAGACGGATATAACTGATACCGCACCATCCGGAATCAGTGTACTCAAATGAAGCGAGAAAAGCGACGTATCTTTGAGGAGACATTAGCAATGGACTCGGTTCGAGCACCCAAACTCCTGTTCGCATATCTGCGACGGAGAACGCGAACCACAACTACAATCCCAGCTCTACAGGACGGACACTCGCTGGGGAGTTACAGATCAACACAAGGCAGAGATACTAGCGAGACACTACTTGTCAGTCTATGCTCCTGAACAGAGGCACAATCATCCCTCACACATTGCAGTGGATGCCCCTCAAATGTCTTGCCAAGAACTCACCGAAGAAGAAGTGGCGGCAACCATGAGCACCATCAAAGTCAACTAATCCCCGGGACCTGATGGTGTTCATCCTTTAGTGGTAAAGGAGTTGGCCAATTGTTAACTCAACTTGTTCGCACCACTGTTCAACGCGTCTTTAGCTGCGGGCAAGCCCCCCCCCCCCAAGAACGGAAGAAAGAGGTCGTCGTGCCACTATACAAAGGTGGGGCGAAGGCTGAAGCTGTCATCTACCGACCTAACACCGGTGGTAGGAAAGGTTATGGAGCGCCTGCTGGCAACGCGAATCCGGGAACATATCGGGGTATACGACCTACTATGCCGACAACAAAATGGTCTTTAGAAAAGTAGGTAGTGCCTGACAAACTTGGTAATCGCACGAGAACGCTGGACGATAGCCAAGGCCGAAGGACACCCTATGGATGTAATCTTTGTGGATTTTAGTAAAGCTTTTGACAAAGTCCCGCATGACCGTCTATTAGGTAAGCTCAAGGCTCTTGGTGTTGTAGATCCCTTGATTCTGTGGATAGAGGACTTCCGAAAAGGTATAAACTTTTCAGTACGAGTAGCACAGTCACTATCAACTGGGCTAGTGGCAACTAGTGGTGTTACACAGGGATCGGTTCTGGGTCAGCTCCTCTTCCTGGCCTATATCAATAATCTACCGCCAGCTTTTCAATTGCCGTGTCTCATCTACGCAGACGACCTTCAGATCTGGAGCAGGATTACATCAAAAACAGACGAACTCGTTCTTCAGGAGGACATCAAAGCCCTTGAGAGATGGTCAGATCTGTGGTCACCGCCAGTCAACACCGACAAGTGTGTGCATATGCGAGTAGGAGCACCGTCCAGCAGTGGGATGTACAATATACACGGGGTACCCTTCGGCGTTCTGTCTGCGAAAAAGATCTGGGACTGATGGTGACCTCGTCACTAAAAACGAAGCACAATACTGATAGAGTTTGTTCGTCAGTGTGGAGTATCCTCGGGCCGATCATTCGGCCATCTCTCACTCAAAGCCTTCAAGGTACTGTATGCAACCCACGTGCGTCCCAGGTTGGAATAGGGGGGGGGGGGGGGCAGCGGTTTTCCCTTGTACGTTGGCAGAAGTGGCAAAGTTGGAAAGAGTACAGAGAGGCACAACCCGCCTTATCGGAGGGCTACGTGGGATCAGCTACGGGGAGTGGCTGAAGATCATAGGGCTGTTTCCAGTGGCCTATCGGAGAGTCCGAGGAGACCTGATCTTCACCAGGCGTACCATCAGAAGCGAATTCGGCTCAGAACTACGTGCAGAGCTCCCTCTTCGCGGACATGGCCGTACGAGGGGACACCCGCTACCTCTAAAGAAACTGCAGTCAGTGGGCCTCCCACTAGTGTAACGTCTATCTCGGAGGGTGACCAATCTATGGAGCTCGCTGCCAGCCGAAGTGGTGGAAGATCCTAACGACTCATTGATCAAGCGACTTCTGGACGTATATGTAAAGAGGTGGTGGGAGACACACATGAGTCTACATCACTGAGCTGTGGTGAGGAGGCTTACACGGGAGAGATACCCTCGCCTCTATTATGAAGAATGAAGAATGAATAAACAAACATTCATCACTGAACCTAAAACTCAAAGACTACCTTGAAAAAACAGAGCCACCAACAAAACTGGAGTGTGATTCTCTCTGCATGAACGCTCTTACTGACTTGCTAAATCGTCTCATAGTTTCTACAGTCTCAATGCAGCCGTTCAGCAGTGAAAGCAAAAACGGCACCACAACAACAATCAACAATTGGCAAAGGTGATCCGAGGAAGTAGTGAAAAGGGGACCGCATCAAATAAAGTACAGCGAACTTCTCACTACGAATAAACAATGCGCACTGTATGCAAAAGTGAGCAGCGAGCGGACATAATGGAGCCACAAGCACGTTTATAGAGCAGGTCGCACTGACTGAAAGGGGGTGATTGAAAAGTGAATTATAGAAGAGAAAAATAATAATACGTGTAGGTTAACCCAAACTCTGAGTGTAATGCTTGGCTCTGCTTCCAACTTCTGAACCACAGATGAAATGCTGTCACTGTGCTTTCACATAAGCTACAAAAAGGAAATGACGCCATGATTCGGTTGACTAGGCAAAAGTTACACTCACGTTTAGGTTTCATGTTAAATATCAAAAGCCGGTCTCAAATGGGAACAAAGGTAGCTAAACTTTATTCACTATGCAAATTCCTTAGTGGGGAAAAAGTAGTCGGTTACAAAATTTGTGAAACAGAGTTCTGTAGATAATGAAAAATCCACTTGCACTTCTCGCATTGCAAAATTCACGTAGCCAGCCAGAGTCTAACCTGCGGCCTTTATATAGTTCAGCTGTAAACTATTTGTCCCATTGGGAAGTGAAAGACTAGACAATAGGGACACTTTTTCCATATCATTTGAATGGTGGTTGTGCGTCACTGGTTACTCACTCTCCTTATTCGCGGCTAACTGGTCGGAATATGATAGCTCAGCTGGTTGGGAAAATACTTGGTAAGCGAAAGGCTGCCGGTTTGGTTCCGGCCGGCTACGTGGACTTTGAATGCGAAAAATGCAACTGGATTTCCCATTACGTGCATCCTTCCGGCTTTTCGTGCCATCGATAATTAGAACTTTGTTGTCAGATTCCGTAGCCTACGTGGACTGTTCCCATTTAATGCTGATCCCGAATTATACTGATAGGTCGTAAACGTGACGTCACCAGAAGGGGTGACTTGGAGGGGAGTATTGCAAAAGGAAGACCCCAAGAGTAATAATAAACTGGGCGACAGTGGGTTTCTATCTACCGCCAAAGTGGCCGGCCATGTTGAGTTCCAACCTCGTATCTCAGAGATTGTGGAAACACGACCTCCAGCAGTCAAGCAGTTCCAAGATACTGATGAGAGCTCTTACAAGACTGCACTCTTCAGCTAAAAGAACCGCTAATGACTGTAAGATATGTACGTCCGATTCCTGAACTGTAGTCAAATTAATCTGGTGTCTAGGCCGAGTTGGAGTGATGCACTCTCCTCAGAAACCAAATCAACTAGTTGAGGTTTATTGGCGGTACTACAAACAGTAATCAGTCAAAGTGGTAAATGTACAAACCTCAAAACGTGGCGCCCTCAGGGGAATCATCGTTTACTCACGTTCCGTACAGTTCAGAAAGGATAACACGTACTGTGGCCAATTGGCCGAAGCACAAGTCACCAGGTTGGCTAACGAAACGACCACCATAATCACAGACAAGGATAGGAACGCACATTTAAGGGACACAAACGAACCGAAAGGCGAACATGCGGAAATCGATCGGTGGTTCTGACCAACCAGTGAGTAGTGCAGCAGGGAATCACTCAGGCACACGAATGCACTATTAGTCACGGGTCGAACAGGTCACAGTCTTGTGTTGGTGCGTGTGTGTGTGCGTCAGTGCCGAGTGCAGCCGATCAGAATTCGGTGCCCAAATCGAACAGTCTAGTTGTCTGATTATTCCCAATGAGCACATGAGAAGACAGATTGGCGAACAAGCTCGTTTTCAGTGATTCATACTCATGCCATTACATCACAATATATTACGACAAATTGAGGAATTGGACCAATTAGAGAATCAGAAAATCATAGAGATTACTGGTGACATAAGAAAGGAAGAAAATTATAATCCAGGCTTAACCAAGACCGGATGTGGATTGTTCCTCGCATATTATGTCAGTTCTCATCTGCGGCCTGTTGTAGAGTGGAATGAGGGCCAGGGCAGCTTAAGAGCACACACAAATTGGTTTTGGGCACACAGAGGGGCTTGTGTAGGCGGATGCCGACAGCCTTAGCAGTGGCCAGGATGTGACATTCCGCTTGTCTTGATTGTCGACCCCGGATCTTATACAGAGCACGGAAAGCCTCGGACACGTTTACCGTGTGATTGGATTTAGCTAGGTGTGAAACGACTGCGCTAGTGACCGATTTAATTGCTCCAGTGTTCAACCATGCAGGGTGGTAATCGCTGATACTTTCAGACAAACGTCTGGTCGTGCGGCCGATGTACATTGTACCACAGGAACAAGTGAATGAGTACACACAGTCTAGCCCAGGTCTAGTCAATCAACCGAGTAGTGGTTCAGCATGTGTGTGTGTGACGAACGGCCAACACTTGAGAGCGATGGGGAATCATGTGAACTGATAGCCGTGCAAAAATATGGTCAACGTCTCATGAATTAGGTGCATGTCAAACAGGTCCGAACGTAGCATAGATTGGTGTTGATGAATGAGCTGGGTTGGAACAGGCAAAACAGATTCAACAATGACATTGAACACATACCTGTGAGTTTCCAAAGAACAAGAAAGCCAAAATCTTCCCAAATGGAATAAAATACGTGGACTCGAATTAGCCCTGTTTTACGTCGAATAACAATTCCTCATGTCACTGCATTTACAGAACTCGATTATGAAACAACAGCAACGGGAAGAAGTAGACATGCTCATGGAAATATCAGATATTTTGCCTAAAACAACAAGAATTAGAGGTGTAAGGTCTATAGGTTAAGCGATTATAATCGGCGACCAAATATTTTGGGGTTTGTGTAGACTACGAAGCTATAGGCTATGATCCTGACACTGCGCTCACGCAGCAGCACATGGAAAAAAACCCAAAAACTGGCCCCGCACTTAGATCTGGCCCTTCAGATTTTGTGAGCTTCGCTGCCCTTTCTGTCCCTTATGACCATGAACTTAAAGACCCTTAGAGAGGCAAGAAATATCTGTTCGTTCATTAGCCTTCGGAGCTGACAGTGAATCGTCTGCCCCTTGCTTTGTCATGACGAAATGCCGAATTGTGTTCCCCTTTTCATGACCGAAGTTCCATCCCTTTTTCGTCCTCTATGAGGACTCCTGGTTCGTCACCTCACAAACCAGTAGTGATGGTTGCTTATAGAGTTGGTTGTGGTCAAGCGGTTTTGAGCGCTTACTTCTCACCTCAGAGGTCAGATGGTCGAATCCCTCTAGTGCCTCTTCTGTGGTAGACAGTAATCCATTTCCTCCCAGCTGCCAACCCTGCTTGACCTATTGGAACCTTATGTGGTTCCCCACTCCAATTCTCAGAGTCGGGTTGCCGGTTGTTTCTAGTAGTGCATTGAACCGTGTAGTTTATGGGCTAAACCCCCCTTCTACTGCGCTCATGCTCAAGCGTGCAACAAAAACAGATGGACTGTCCACCTCTGAGATTTGCCGAATCATGATTTGCTTATTGATCACTGGGGCGTGTGTACCAACTAATTAATATTCTCCAACTTGGGACTCAGGGTCTGTTTATCTGTTAGTAACTCAATTACTGGAGGACTGTCCAGCACAACGATGATGAATTACTGGTGTGATTTCTATGCTGTGGTACTGTGCCGCAAGTAACTGGATCGTAAAAGCTGCAGATACGGGTTGATTGCCGTCATGTTAAAGGACACTATGGGAACTCCCAAAATCACTTTAGTTCTATCTGTGCTGTGTGTCACAGGTCAATATTTGGACCCAACAACGCGGCTTATAAGTTCTAACACTATTTTGCCTACTTGACGTGAATTCAGTAGTTGGTATAGTGGCATAATTCTCTTCAGACAACTCCGGTTTTTTTGGCGTGCTGCTCATCAAGGGTGAAAAATTTCATTGTTGCATGCAAAAATCTGGTCATCTTTGAACAAATTATCGGACCACGAAGTAGGATATTTATTAAACGGTGCAGTAAATGAAACATTGATCACAGTGCAGAAAAAACGGACGGTACTGTGGTGGTAACATTTCGTTTACTCTTCAGAGAGAAAGGTTTTACATTCTTTCACGTGATGCTGAGGGTTGCAGTGTAATAAGACAAACTAATAATTAAACATCACTAAGTAACTGCTTCTTGCCTCATGAGGAAAATATGGCTGATATCAGTTATTGCTAGGTTCATAAAACTGAGTTACACAACCCAAGTTGTCATTGTTTCGCCCAGCAGCCTGGAAGTACAACTGCAGGATAAAGGCTGGTGTAGCAGAACTGGGTTCACTCTGTGCTGAGATGCCAAAACGTGTCGTGCAACAAATTACCTTGGTTTTCGGTCGGCATGACCAAGAGAGATATCTAGTTGACAAGTCAAAACTTGCATCAAACAATGGATTGCATTACTGAAATCTTTACTCACTAAGTACTTCTTTATCATATAGTTAAGAGCAAAAGTTCGGCAGATCGAGTGAGTGCTCATCTCCACGGAAGGGTACACCATTGAAAATACGTCGGAATAATAAGGTGAAAAGAGTATTTAGGTCAGGTGATTTAGCAAGCACCGGGTTGCGCCCTGTGAATCTATCACGAGATACATCCTAAAAGCTAGCACTTAAAAGAGATGGTGTCCCACTGTTTTCTTGCCGACAAGCCTATTTAAAGTTGTCTCTCTATCCCTTGCATGCAAATTTGCCTTGTCGCATGCCCCAACGACTGACTCTCTCCATATGTTGGCTTGGGTCAGTAAAATGATCCTTATTCGGCTCAGGCACTCGGTCAGCCTATACAGATCGAATACATCTGCCTATTGCAGAATATCCGAGCTGGGTCTCAATCGTTTGTTTAACTTCATCACTTCCTTCACTGGCCTTTCAAGCGAAACAGTGCAATAACCGTACATTAACAGGCTGTTATAATGGTTTTCAATAATGGGTTCAGTCCCTATTACTGCATGACGAGTCATTTGTTAGTTGAATCCAATCTCCTGGTACTGAAATTGGCAGTGACTTCTCTAAAAGCTGACTTCAATAGTACAGTTTTAACCTTGGATTAATTATACAAATGTATCACCGAATCCCAAGGGCGCCTTTCTTCGAAAATGAGTTCGCTTATTATGAATAAACTGGCCATGAAAGAACTTATGTCTCATTCTCAATCAGAGGTTCATGTGAGTATGAGGACGACACCGATAAGGCGAAATTTTTTAATAGTTTTTGGTTCAGTATTATAATAATACATACTTGTTTTGCAAAGCTATGGTGCTGATTATAGATGGGTAGCCTAAAAGGATTACGTGACTTTTTTAGTTCCATGTTTACATGGTGTATTGATCCTCCTAACTGGGAGACAGTGGTGCATCTTCACCTAACCACTGACAGCTCAGTACACGTACAAACGTGAATACGCAAACACGCTCGCGTTTGTGCTGTTCTAACCCATTAGCCCGCTGGTGGCTGTATTCTTTTCGTTTCGTGTTTCGGGTTCCGGTCCAGTTTATCTATGTTGCTCGCTTGTTCCTGTCCGATCTTGGGTCTGAATGGTTCCCTAGTCTCTGGACTGTCTCAGCCGTCCGCAAAGCGTGTTATTGATTCGCATTCAGTGCGCTCGTCATGGCTCGCAGTTCGCGGAGCAGCCGGATCGACTGACTGACTGACTGACTGCCCGCAGTTTTACACGCTATTTTCTGGTACCAGCGATATGTTGGGGGCTTGCGCGTATCCAAACTGTGGTACAGAGTTCTGCTTGTTCTCTGTACTTTATCAGACTAACTCGAGTCCTGGTAGTATGCGTTTATCCAGCTTATTCTGTTTGTTTATTCAATCTACTGTCTGCCCATTCAGTTTCACTGTCTGTTTGCCGAAGCCACCGTCTGATCATCTGGCGCTCATAATTGTTGATTGTGCGTTGTGTTTCTAGTTCACCAACCTGTTACATATGCAGGACAAATTCTCACCCATCCAGTTCCACCTGTCGTCCAGTAAAAGCTTTGCTACTTCTGAACTGCACGGAATAGATCATGATGGCGTGTAATCGGGAAGCGCGTGTCCTGTAGAATTACGGAAAGTGTCATGGTCCGTGACCTTAGTTGCGTTAAATTACTTCTAACAAAGGGAAGTTAAATTCTAAACGAGTAAATAAAACCCCTCAGTAACCACCAAATTTTTCAGCCTACAATATACCCGAAAATTACAGCTCGTGATTCTCGACAACTAAATTGCCTTGAAGTAACCTAACTGCTCAACGTCTCTGGACAATATCGTATTCGAAACAACGTGCTTTTGAAATCCCTGTTCTATTTGAACAACATACCTACGCCGAAAGTCGTCGATATTGTCTCTTCGCTCAGATAGCAATGGGAATGCTGCACCAAAGCCTGCCTCGTCAGCAGTATGAACACGTGAGCAGCAATCCACCGAAGTGGACAAATTCAGCCTGGACCAAATTACAGTATCATAATACGCACAAACACACTGATTAGTGTATTACTTAATGATGGCTAATAAACTTGGGCATTACCCCCTTTGTATTACAAATACATTGAAACACTGGTTTTGATCACATCGAAAAACCAAAGACGATAAACTGTGTCGCATGGATAATCATATTACTGAACTACCCGTTTGTGGCAGAAAATGTAGACGAATATAAGTCAGCAACGTGGTCAAGCCATATGTCCAAAAGGTCCTGTCGTCTTTGTTCAAGTTTCTGCAAAGTTTTCATCTCGGAAGACATTAACCAAGAATAAGTGGAGTTGCACATTTCTTTCACCTCTTCTCGGTTCTTTTTGCTCATACGTGCTTCGGCGATCGGTGTGTCCATAATTCGCAAAATTGTTTTAACTTCCCTCTCCAAATATCTTCTACGGTGGTCAACACATTCAGACACTTGTGAGCGATTGATGACATATTGTTTGATGACCAGTCGAGATTCGCATGTGGTGCACAAATCGACGATTGAAACAGCCAAGTCACCCTGATCTCCAATTTCAAAAGTTATTCGGAATACCGGTGTTCCTTTCAATAAAGGAGGCAACTCCGGACAACGAAGTGTGCCGAGTGAATCATTTGCGGCCACCCGGCGAGGCCAGTCTCCCTGCCAGATTCGAACTACCGATGGCAGTTGGAAATCAAACTCAGTCATGTATATCCAGTCTTTTTGTGCCGGTAGTAGAGTGTTTGCTTGGAGTATCGTAATTGGAACTCCGCCATCTATTTGAAAACCGATAGGTTCATGCAGGTGCAAACTGTCAGACTGGGAGACAATGGACCCGGTTAAACAGCCTCCCTGGAGTGAAGTGTCATCCATTTCTGTCTCCCTTGGCAGTTCCATCTGACTCAAATTCTTCAACCTGGCAAGTTTTAAAATGCCCCCACAGGCAAATATATGTGCAAGTCGTAGCTCGTCATTCACTATGATATGATTGCCGAAATATTCACGAATAATTTCGTAGATCTTCGGAATCTTTGTCGCACCGCCTACCAGAACAACCTCACCGACTTCGGAACGCCGTACACTGGACTTTGTTAATAGACTGTCTATCATGAGCCTGAAATATGCAAACAGATCCGCGTTCAGACGTTCGAACAGTTGACGACTGCAAGACAGAGGTTGTTGTTCTTCTGAAAGATCGTTCGGCAGTTGGATCGATGTATCCGTTTGGGTGGTCAGTTTATGTTTGGCTTTCCTACAAAACTGCAGAATCTTGTGTCGTAAAGCAGAATCTTCTAATTTGGCGAGATCCGTTTTGCGAACACATTTACGCATAATATGAGTCAAGAGACGTTGGTCATATTCATTCCCGCCAGTTTGTTTGTCATCCACTGTCCCCAGTTCTGTCATGTTCTCATTTGAGAATTGAAATACAGACAAATGAAACGAGTTTGCACCTTGATTGAAAAACATCACTTTGATCATTTCTGTAGACTTTCGCTCATGTTGATAAACCAAAGCTATGGCAGTCTGATCGTCCACTGTGTGTATCCTTTCCAAACCGGCATCTCGAGCGCACGCGACAAACTGATCTTGTTGTCCTGGAGAAAAATGATGTGGTACATTAAAAATCACCTCGCGAATCGGCTGGTTGACTGCGAATTGGTTTTGCGCCCACTGGACGAATGTATGAACCATGATTTGTACAAACTTGTTTGTTTGGATTACGTGATATCCCAGTTTCACTGCTGTCTGATCTTTTTCTGTTTTGACCAGTTCGAATGGGAAATTCAGAGCTTTCTGACTGAGTTCGACGGATGGCACTGTAAGCAACTGTTTGATTCCAAAAACCACATTTTTTGGATCAGTGTATTGTTCACGTTCAGCTCGTGCTCCAACTAGCCATCCATTTGGTCCATAAGTTACATGAGGGCTGATAATGGGGTTGTGGGACTCAGGATCGCTGACTAGTAGCAGTTGGCTCTGATCCTCGCGACATAGCACGACAGAGCTATGTGTGTATCCCAAATCAATACAGAGAAATGCCATGCGCGATTTACATCTACTGGAGTCCTTTCAGAAGGTACAATATCTGTTTCTAACTTTCACATGGCTTTGTGTGCGTTTTCTTGTGGCTGATCGAAGATTCATGGTATAAAAGGCGGTTTTTCACTGACTGACGTAACTGAAAGCAGATCAATAAACTGGAATTGACAAGTCATGTGATTTTCTATCGTGGTGCGCTCATAGTTGATATTGTCAGGGGTCCCTCGCGAGCACCACGCATAAAGAAGTTAAAGCCAAGTTAGGGTTGCACAAGCAAAAGATTGCCTGCGAAGTAGACTCATAACTAATGTACCAATAAGGAAAAATGAGCACTGTTGCTCAATTATTTTAGGACCTCCGAATCTTTCTTGGGTAAGTTGCATTGAAAGTCAAAGGAAACATAAATACCTGTACGCCTGTTGTGGGAGAACGACTAAGAAAGGGACCAGTTGCGAAGTTCGACTAGTTCGCCAAATTTAAAGCCTAAAAAGTGATGACTTTTTGTGGGGGATTTGTGTGTACCAATGAGTAAACTGGTGCATTTTGATCAATGTGTATTCTGAATCAGATTTATTATTTCCAGCGGTAACGTGTACATTTCATGATGACTTCAAAACAGAAGATATATATAGAAAACAGTGAAATGCAGGAGACACTGAGTTTAGTTCGCCAAATAGAAGCATGAGTTGTATTGACGATTTATTGACCTAAGTCCATTACGTTGCGTGCAAGCTGAATACTTCGTGTCGTTTCCTGTGGCCAACTTGCTTAGTCTTATTGATGTACTCATTTCGGTGATTCGATGCAGCTTGATTGGTTTGAAGTTTGAAGGACACTGTCTGGCACCGTGTATTACATGCAGCCAGTGGATCATAAAATCTCAGTGGAAATTGGAAAATGCGCTCTCAATTGTACCCAGTATGTGTTCCCATTCACTTTACTTCGTCACTTTTTCGATCGAAATAAGTCATCCAGTTCATTGATTCGTGCCGTCTTTCTCGAACTCCGTTAACCATGGCGTCTGACGAAACTTGTGTCATCTCATGAAACCTGCTGCCGCTCTCATGCTCGTTTGGCCAATGAGCTCAGTTAACTCGTAAGTGTCTATGAAGCGCGATCGATAGGGCGATCGATAGAGCGATCGATATAGCGATCGATTCGAAGCCCCGCTCATTCACGTAGACAGTAGGTCTACACACGTACACACAAGCATGAAAGTGTGCATATACACACACGTACCAGAAAACTTTTTGTCATGAGTGAACTGCCTGATGAAGGGGGGCAATCAAGCGAGCGCTCCTAACCTGTTACTGGCTAGAAATGATTTATCTGCAATCTCAGGACAGGTTGATTCGTACTGTTGCCACGCGGCATGGGGAAAAGAATCCACCGTTTTATGTGTTACCACACGCCATTATTTGTTATGGTGGTAGGTGCCTTCCATAGTTGGTAGTGCGCCGAAGACATCAAGGTTGGAAAACTGATAAAATCTATTTGTGAACAACACAGTCAGTTGAGTTTCAATGAACTCATAGAATTTATTGCTTATTCAAGGAGCCTGAATTTTATTTAATGGAAAATTCACTTGAATCTTTTACTTCGAAAAGTAGAACGCCGCAAGCCGATTAGATTCCGGGTCGCGGAGTTCGAAATTTAGTGAATTATCAGTTTCAGTCCTCCACGAATTAGATTTTCTGCACGAAAAGGGAAGGAATCGATTGCGAACATCCATGTACCAAGTTTGTTTTTTCACCACTGTGTTGTCATGCGGAAGTTTGTTTGTTCTCCCGTATCTTTCTAAGCTTATATGCTGTTATCTCACACCCTCGTACTCGGTTCATTGGTACACTTCTATTTTTTATGTACCAAGATACCGCTGGTCGTAATTTATATTTGTATTATCATTTAACTGGTCTGGTTACCTGGGCATAGTGGTTACCAACAATCCAGAAGACCTGTTTGTCTATAATTTGTTTGCCTCTAACCAGTTTTGCAATCCGTTCCCCGTCGTCTCACTTTTATAAGCCCATGTTTAAATTTTATTCAACTTGTTTCCTAGGTTCACAAATTTGTTCACCTCTTTTGATCAATATGGTACCCTCGTGGAACCGATCCCAGCTGATGAGCGAATTGTCCCTATCTAACCCCATACTCATCAGCTTGAGCCTCGAAAATCATAGTATTAAAAAGCACTGATAATGACAGCTCGCATTTGTTGTTTATGATTACCCGGTAGCAACAGTCTACTTGACGACATTGTTCACGACAAACTGAAGAATAAATGTTGACAAATTAGTCAAGTGTGACTTGATTAAAAATTCCCGTTGATCCGCGGTCTTAGTAATAATAGCTCTTTTGGTATTGTGCCTTCGTTCACTTTGAAAATTTCGTAATTAGGATCCAGCTTGGCCGGTACGATTACTATTTCTTGGCAAAAATCTCGGTCACACACCAAGTGAATATCAGTATGATACTGATGAAGAAACATCACAAAGTAAAAAGAGTATAAAGAATAAAGTGTGCGGATACCAGAGCGCCATTCTTGAAGAATTACAGTGATAACTCCCAATATTGTCATCTATGCCATAGACTGATAGATTGTACGTCACCCAAAAAGCCTGATCTGCCCTACATAATCAAAACCGCTGATCCGTGTTATTATATCTTTTACCGTGTTGTGTATTAACCGACTCTCCATCTTCCCTTTGAATTTTCATCAGATTAGATCCCAGAACCCGTCTTGTATCAGGAGGCTTAGCTACTGTGTGATACGAGTCACACAACTTAAAGAAAAACTTTCCTTTATGGTTTTCGAGGATATCACAGAACACGTCTGTCGGTTTGCGAACAAAAATTCGCGATTTCCAATCAGTTAGTGAGTCAGGTGAACGAGTAAATTTGCAAATCCCGAAAAGTGAATGCACGTGATATTACCATATTTACCTACCATCGACTGCTTTCCTACCCAGAAGGTATATCCAAATAGCATGCATGCTGTGAAGCTTTGAAGCTAAACGAGCATCTGGACACCTGTCTTATTTATGTCCGAACGCGCCCCGGTATACCATTTTTTATTGCATGCGCCCGTTTCACAGTTTCGTGTCAAATGACTATGGTTGCAACCCAAGACTGTTTAATTCCGTTCCAAGCTACTAAAACTGGTGTTGGTAGCCAACCTTTGTGCTTAAATAATGTAGGGGAAGAGAGAGAGAGAGAGAGAGAGAGAGAGAGAGAGAGAGAGAGAGAGAGAGAGAGAGATAATAGGCCAGTTCCATGGGAGGTGGAGGTGCGAAGCCAGTACTCTCCGACACCTGCTCAAAAAATGCACTATTCTGCTCATAAATAATTCATAAAACTAACGTGTTACTTCATCACTTCTGGTGTGATCTTACCAAAGAATATGCCTTTATTTTTTCGCTAACGGCTCGGCTGTGTTAAACTAACACCAAGTGTATGCAGTCCAACTGTAATTCGTAACGTCTCTCTATAGTAATTCGCGCAGTCGGCACTTCCACTTTGCTGGCAGCTCAAACTTAACCCACTGGTTGCTTTCATTCATGCACTCATGCAGCGATACGGATATCTAGCCAGACGAGGCACCAGAATAACAATAACAATAACAACAGGATTGAATTCTTCTCTTAATCTCTACGCGCTTGTCCTCGGCTAAGGTTTTGTTTAACAGCCTAGAGTCAACCATTTCACAGCAACCTACCTATGCTCCTCGGGGTCTGCATTGGTCCGCCAGTCGAGCTACGACAAGTGATACGCACTCGAAGTTCTGTACTAGTTATTGCTAGTAATATGATAAGACTCTTTATTTCCTGCTAGAAGTGTGCCAAATTTATTGTTGTCAAAATGATCCCCTTTGGTCCTATGGCTGGGAGTTTACTTCAGGTGACAGTCCCAGCAGCTGGCCGGTTTAAACCTAATCGTCGAATAATCCGACGTATCTCTCACTCTGTTTACCTTTTTAGCAGCAGTTGGGTTCATCGGCCACATAGAATCAGATAATCAGTGGGTGGAGGTTTCACATCGTCTTTCATGAGTTTTTCCCCACAGCATAGTTCACAACAACATTCAGGAAACTGTCCTCATTGTAAATTACCCTCTTATTCGATAGTGTGAATCACTACTGTTTTGGTAATCGTCATACCATTTCATTATTATTCTTATGACTATCTGAATAATTTTACACCTTAAATCCTATCTAACAATTAGTAGCACATTTTGTCAAATAGCGAACCAAAACAAGGATTTCTTAATGCGACTGAAATCGACCATCCTATGAAGGATTTATACACTGTAGAAAGGTGTCACGGTCAATGTGGACTTTGGGAAACGGTAATTAAGCTTTTATCACAATTTTATGGTACACAAGCCCTTTTTTGATAGGCATGCTTGCATATTAGTAACAGAGAAGGGAACAGAACGTCTGATTCTAAGGCTGGAAAATAAATCCAGTCTGGTATACTTCGCGTTGAACCTAGGTGATGGCACAAGTATTCAACATCTTAGCTATATAAGGAAATAGAGGTGGTAAACAGTATAACGGAGAGACACGTGGCTTTGTGATTTTTAAAAAGTAGTTCGGAATTTCTGTAGGATGGTACGGATTACCGGCGATTAGCAATAGAGAAATCTTAGTGCGCTTCTAGGCGAAGTAGATCAATCATACGACTAAGAGATTTGTGCTGCATCAATCAATCGAACGACAAAGGAATCCTTCCGTTTCATATTTCAAGCACCAATCCACGAAAACACACACACGCACACACAATCGCGCACAATGCGTGAATAGACTGGCAACACAAGTCCATGATTGAAAACATTTTTCTTCTGGTCTACACTTTTATCTCCTGTTACCATGATAATTTTTTACCAACTCATGTAAGACTGTATCAGTAAGGTAGCTGACAGGGGACCGTGTAAGCTGACCTCTTTACCATTCATGGACAATTTTTTGAAAAAGATAGGACTTGATCCCAAACACAAGTGAGATTATAGTTTTTTCTCTTTATGTAATGACAATTTCACAAGCGAATTATAATCATTGTAAAATATGAGTAGAAAATCAGCAGGGTAATATGGGGAATAGATTTTTTCAAAATTTACAATTTTCGCACTATTAGCACTGCTAATGTGTTGATGTGTACGCTTCGGCGTGCGTAACGACAGAACCAGTCAAATGAACCGACAAAGTTGGTTGAATTGTACCACTGCTAAACCGTTCTCCATTTGGTTCAGGGAAAAACCCACCTATAAACTCCCCGGCTTGATTATAGATGAAGGAGATAGGGAATGGCAGATAATAAGGAGTAATAAATAACAGTAATGATCGTGGAGAATCCAATCCGACTGAACATCTGATCAGAAAATCGCGGAGCACTGATTCTCCGGACGCATCGGTGATCCGACTGGGCACTGGAAAGTTGTCGCGAAATCTGGCTCTTCAGAAAAAATCTGATTGACTCTGTAAAGTCGAGAAGAGGAGAAGACAAATGAGAAATGAGGCCGAATTAATGACTTTTTATGATTCGTTTCGATTAGGACAGATTCAGCCTGGCCGTAAAAGTAATGTTTCTCAAAGCAAGTCACAGATGCAGAGATCTGGAGGAAAGTCACAAAGTTCCCTTTTAAGATTCACGGTCATGGAAACCAACTGAATTTGTACCCCAGCTGTTGGTTCCTCTCAAGCCAGGTGAGAAGACCGAATACGAATTGTGTTGGTAAGCTGAGTATTGATACTGCATCGAAACGAAATTCTGTTCAGGGTAACAAAACCTCGAGGAAGTGGATGAGAAATTTTCTCGGTAGCATACAAGTGTCATGTGTTTCCATGGGAAGGACAGCTAAAACCTTTGTCATGCCTGGAGTGACACACGCAGACTATTTGTGTCGTTTGCGAAAAAACACATGTTTGGATCCGCATTACAGATATTGATCCAATTTGGTGTAATGTGTACTCAAGTAAGATGGCCATTCGGTGATCTCACGTGATTAGCAAACTGCGGTCGTTTGTGCTGAACTTGTTGGATTTGAATTTTCACTAGTATAAGTGTTACACGGCCGGGGGCTGTCCGACCGTACTCGCTATATGGAACCGATATCCCGAAACAGGTGGTTCGTTCAACTGACAATTTCAATCACCACCAACAACAACAACCAGAGGTAGCATATACTGAGAAATAATGAGATTTCTCTATAAATTCCAATCTTATGCGGCCTTTTTTGAATTCGTATTCCTGGGCCCGTGAGTTCAACTTGTTCCGTACCACACTATGCAGGATGACTTTCTATAATCTGCATTATGTCGTCTCCGCATTTCATGTGTTGAATATCAGGCTTTGGATTTCGAAGTACGCATCATCTTCAAGAAGAAGGGAAGTTTCTTCCTGATGAAGTGAAAACACTAGATGAAATTTGGCCATTTGCCTCGCACTTCAATAGGGAATGATTATTCGATTTATCTCCAAGAAGATGAGAAGAAAAAAGAACGGATAAAGACTTTGTTTCATAACGAAGTTACTACAAGATTAAACTCAAGCGATCAATACTTCTTGATTTCAAGCTGATGTGAAGTGTAAGGGACTGGTCACCGTAACCAAAGAAGCTATCAAACGGAGATTTAGTGCACGGAGGATAAGAAACAAACATGTTCCCAGTTTCCGATGTTCCGAGTCTCTTAGCACAGTTTCGAGAAACATGGAACTCCGAGAGAAACACAATACTAGTGGCGCTTGAGATCGCATCAGCGGATTCATCGGAATCTTGAAACTTGTCCAAAAGAAGATGCCAAACCCTCGTTGGCCCGACTTCCTATCCCACCCTTGAACTCGGACACCTTTACCACGGAAGCTTACGCGCAGAATTAAAAAGAAAACGTTCATTAAGAACAAATGACAAAGTGAAAACGGGTTTTTATCACTTATGCTGGGAAAAGTAGGGGATTTGAAGGACTAACTGTTTACAATAAAATCTCTTGAGCATGAAAAAACTGCCTATCAGATGCAATGAATCTGTGAATATAAAAATATAGATACCAATACCGTATAATCTCACGTACATTAATTCAAGTGGAAGAGAATTTTCACTGAATATTATCCGCCACCAGTCACGTGTGTTATCATCACTTTCACAGAAGGTCTGAAATAAAGGATTTAGGGGATGCTTGAAGTTCTGAAACAGATTCCATGTTCATGGCTTGAGTCCTAAAAGGTTGCCGGAATGAGAGTTGCACCCCCGTGAACCGTAAACAGGGGCACTCTTCTGTGGGTAGCTTTATGCCCAATTTAATGCAGTGCAGTACCGATCTTTCATAGTACGAAGGATTGCAGCACTACAAAAGTACATGTGTGATTTATGGTGCAGTATCAACACTAAACTCAGGATTGGAAACCGTAGAAGCATTGCACTGTTTTTTAAAGTCGTGAAAAAACTCAGGGGATTGTTTAAGCCCATTTAAACCACTTTCTGTACTGGGCTACTTGTACGGATTTCAGTAGGCAAGTTATCGAACAACTCACCCGGGCTATGAACGGCAAGCCTAACTGAATACAGATATCATTCATGCTAACAAAGGTTGCCATGAAACCAAGATTATCTAATGATGAATACTAGAATGTAGTCTACAGCTGATTCAGTAATGTAGTAGCAAGGTTTTGTAGTTTGTTTGGAGTAAAGCTATGCCCCTGTTCCACTTAGGCACCTACAGAGGAGTCGTTCCTAACAGAGGTCGGTAATGGTGGGAACGAAGGTTGTTACCCACTAAAAATTCAGTGATGAAAGAATGTAATGCAGTCGGTGTGCATTGTTGACTTCAAACAAACCGTTGTGAGTCGGCACATCTTACCTGTTGGCTACAGTGATTAAGGGTCCTATCCACAATCCTTCACCACGGAGTTCACACGGTCAACTGATATCGTAATTTTTCGCAATGATTCAAACCTCCTACGTGATAAGCTGCACTCTGATCTGAACATTGTACGCTGCCTTTTTCACATTACTATGCATGGACAGCGCAAAGTCAGGTTTTAGAGATTATCTTTATTCCCAGAAAAGAACATTCTACGCGAAATGTTTGGATTTTCCAGTTGCTTATTTCGTCAGACTTTGAACTATGAAGGAGAGTGTGAACTTTCGGCAGAAGCGTACAGAATAATAGGTTACAGTTTTCAGAACTTTACAAAACTCTTTTAAGGCCGTATTACTAGTTGCTTTGAGCGTGTCAAGCCGGGGCTGACCGAACAATATTCCGTCAACTGCCATATCATATGAGATTTTATTTTTTAGTTAAACAGACTTTGTAAGCACTTCGACGGAATCAAGCTAATACTCTATCAGTCACAGTAGCAGACCTGCGGCAAAGCTAATCGGCTTGACTAGGGAAAATAAATTTGGTTGGACACCCGATTTTCGGGAGTGTTCTGTTTTTGTCCTAAACATCACTTTGTTCATGCATGAAAAAGCACTGTAGTTCTGGTGTCCCACGTTGCCTCTCCGAGCTGGATAGATAGGACTTGCGGGCGGAGGTCAAGTGCTCAGGTATTCCAAAAACAATCTGACTAATAACTGGTCCGTTCCACTTCGCGCTCATGATCTTCTCGTCCCTGTGAGGCATACAGTTCACCGTCTCACTAAAGAGGTGATCGCTGGTATTTTCTCATGTCCCATCACATGTTTCTTCATCATAAGAGTAGTTTATTGTTTAGGCCGTCTATTTTTTATTTATTTATAACAAACCTTTATTGTTTAGTGTTGGAATGAAGTCAACCCTCGGTTTAAAACCCCGATAATCGCAGTTTGTATTACGAACAAAATCCCAAGCGAACTATTGGTTTCGAAAATTCATAGCCCTGCCGATAGAATTTATATGACTTGAGGAGCCATCAGATATGATTTGGATTTAAATACCAGATAGATTTCGGTGTATTTGCACGGCTAAATACTGGGCAACAAGGCCTAATCAGCTATGCTACAGACACTTGAGAAAGAAATCAAAATGTTAACTACCGCCGTCTTTGCCAGTAGCTAAAATAGAAACTCGAAACTCCAGTTGTTGACCACGTACGCAGCTGCTGCATGATGGAACAGTCCGGGTAAACAATTTAGATTTCCCGCTGCTTTAATTACTGATTTTGTGTCATTGTTTCATGGGGTAGTTTCAGAGAAAATGGCTGAGAACAGAACTCAACCAGACAAACAAAAGTTACGCGGACTCACTTGAGCGTAAGTGATATAGAAGAGCTTATCTCGTGGTACGTGTGGCCCCGGGAGTAGCGTGTTTTCAACAGATCGTTCTTCATTAGCAAACCAATCATTATAACCCTTTTTCAACACAATGAAAGAGAAAAATTTCGTGAGTAGTCCGAATGTTCTAGTGTAAATTATTTTAGTTCTTCTTTGAATGGTGCGGCAGTTACCAAACAAATGCCGAATTTAAAATACCGTGCTTTATTATTCAGTCATTACGTGGCCCATTTATTCTACCTCAGACAGAAAGCTGGTTCAATAAAACCTTCAGAAATGAAAGCTCCACTGACGTAAAACATATTTAAGAATTCATCTTGAATCGGCGTTTGGCATTTGTGGATCAAATCCCCATGCAGGCTGGAAATTATAGAAGTATTTATGTTTCGTTCTCGTGGGTCACTGGAATGTAACAGTCGGACGAAGGCATAAATATGGGCGGAACTGTACCTATGCAACAAAGCTGTACATAAGCAACAGAATCTGAAGAATATTTTCGGTCAACTTCGTTACCCAGAAGCAAGATGAAGTCTTAGAGGTGTTCGCGAAAAAACGAAAATCTCGACTTATTTAGCTCCTACCGTGTACAAAATAAAGGAGACGAAAACACTCTCATTACAGAAAGGAAACCCCTTTATTTGTTGGTTTTTTTAGTAAACACCATGGCGGAAGTTATTATTGCCATTGTTGTTTAGCCATAGATCAGCGCCCTAATTGCGGACAATAATGAAGCTCCCAATGGATACGACTTCTCTATGCAACTACCAGTACGATTGCCCCGGTGGTATATCCTGCATTACTCTAACAAACAGATGCCTGGATGGTTGTTTTCGAAAATAACATCCGAACTGGGATATTCATGCAATTATAAGAGGGTGCGAGGTGGACATTATCGATCATCTGACGGAAGCCAGTCATCCGATTGGCGTGTACGGGTCATTTACACTGATCTTAACAATCCAAGGAGCGTACTTACAACAGGTCACGTGGTGCGTATTATTTCCCGCCACGGTGACTGCTTTCCGATTAAAAAATCCATTATTTTATGTACGGAAGAAAATCACTCACATTTCTGGACCCGTGTGTCATTTTTCATAAAATTCGTTAATGACGAAAACACAGTTAACAGATCATTCGGTGTTGCCTAAATCGATTATACATCGATCAGCAGAAAGAAGTGTACATGTGTGCTCTCCGTTACTCGCGTCACCTTCGGATGTGTTCTGAAGTAATTCTTGATTATTAATATTAATATTATTATTATTATTATTATTATTATTATTATTATTATTATTATTATTATTATTATTATTATAAAGAAACTGCACACATTGGGAACTAAATTGGAAAAACATGTAGAGTAATGGTAATTTATAAACACATTATTTGGCTGGTACCCGTATTAGTAGTACAACCGATATCAGTAAAATACCTTTCGCATCGTATTTGTCAAATTTATGACCAAGGAAATTTTTACCACATGACTGCTGATAAGTGCAGTGTAAGAGTCATATCCATTACTCTCGAAGACTTATAGCACATTTTAAAGGTAACCGTTAACCTGACCCGGAGACCTAGAGTGGATAGCCGCGTAAGATCGGAATAATTCAGGTGTAGCAACGAGGAAAGCCAAACTGAATTGCTGTCCATAAACAAGATGACGGTCATGAGTGAGATCTGAGCCTCCTACCCCGGAGATGACGGAGGGTTATATCATCCGATCAGTACTGGTCACATGACGCCCAACAGGTGAACGATGACCACTAATCACACTACCACTGAAATTAACATGCATTTTCCGGTTTCTTTATAGTGTGCTCCGCATTTACATGCAAGCGGTAAAGGGCCGAAGACAGTCTCTGAGAGAACAACACAACCTACTTCCGATATGTACCTGGAAAGCATATGCGAGGTTGTGGTTTGCACAATTCATAACGGAAAAAAATTTCACTGCATCTTGTCAAAGACGTATTACAATCACATATAAAGGAAAAATAAATTAGCTCCAGTTTCTGAGCTGTTGGAGTTCAAGAAGCTCATATTTCTATCACGGCGAGGCAATAGAGCCAGATAACCACTGATTCTTGAACTGTTCACGTATCACATCCTTTCCCCAGTGGAAGATCTGGGATTCCGATCCCCTCTTTTTGTGCTCACAAACAGCTTTTGCATGCTCTTGGATTGCCTGTTCCGTGTGCAATCATACCACAAGTTCAAGACCAACTGGAAACAAAGACAGTACTCCATCCATACAGTGTACTCCCTAAGAGTGGTTGCCTCCTTCGTGCAAACACATTGTGTCCCCGTTCTCATTGACTTTCCCCGGAAAGTCCTCAACAGCAAACACCACTTTGAAGAAAATATGATCATCGAGTCACATACCTACTACCCGATAATAAACGCCACATTATCCTTTGCCAAAGAAAGCTCGAAGGCCCTTCTGTTTTGACTGGTATCAAATGTTACACTTGGGTGTGTATGTGTGAATTTCGTGGGCCCTTCAGGTGCATGTACTGTCGAAACCGATGCATACGAGTGTCCGATAAGCACTTTTTGTGCCAATACACGAGAGCATGTACGCGGAACTTAAATTTATATGAATCAACCCTACCATGTAGTGGAAAATTTTAGGGCTATAACCCTTGTGGTTTGTGTGCACTTGGCGAATACCTATCCTCAAAATGTAGACAAAACCATATTTTAGCCAATATCGGTCGGCCGCAATTATGACCGAATATGAGCCTCCGAGGGGAAGCTGAACAAGATTTTTTTAACATTGAGATAACCTAAACATCATTCAGAACACTCTGCTCATACACAACGATTAGCTTTCGGCCTGTCTTCATTGTTCATATTTTTTTACGGTATCATCGACATAAAGTCGACCATGTTGGCGATGACATAAGTTTCTATCCTATGCTCTATTACTCGTTGCAATTTTTGACTCCAAGAGCCAGAGTATGAGTAGCCCTTTGACTACTACTCTCTTCAGAACAGAGAAGTATTTGCGATTACTTCAAATCTATGTTATTAGAGGGTAACTGTATGGGTTGGACCCAGAAATTGCGCACGCTTTCACGAGTTTAACAGTGAATAATGAACAGGTAAATCGTTTCGCATCGCTTCATTTAAAAATCTCTTTTGAAATACGGGGTGATGATACCGATCTTGGTAACTATTTTGTTGGATTAGGGGATATTTTTGGCCATAAAGGCGAATATTTTCGTAGCTTTTGAGGCATCACTAATTGAAGACCATCGAAGAAGTCAAAAACGCTTCATTCCGATCCAAATCTGTAATGTTGGTGGCTA
This sequence comes from Fasciola hepatica, assembly GCA_948099385.1. Classification (NCBI taxonomy): domain Eukaryota; kingdom Metazoa; phylum Platyhelminthes; class Trematoda; order Plagiorchiida; family Fasciolidae; genus Fasciola; species Fasciola hepatica. The sequence continues at coordinate 2,048,307 of CANUEZ040000051.1, read as the reverse complement.
CGATACATCGACTTTCTGTGGAACAATTTTTCGGGATGGGAGAGCTTACTGCACCAAAGGAAATTTTTCTGAGCCTTTTACGATTCATCATACGTCAGACACTCATACGGGAAACAAGACATCATCGAAATGGCAAGCCTCGTGGTTTAAACCCCATGATGAAACCAATACGTGCCTTCATTTTTTGGGCTTGCAGTGCAGCCTTAATATCGCGTAATACTAGCCGCACTGAACAGTGCGGCTACCTTGTGTCTAACTGGGTGTAAGAGAGCCTGCAGAGATTCTCGCGCTGGATTAAGAAAAGGGAATTCCAGCACTGTTTCTGATCGTAATGCACTTAAGATTGTCCCATTCATTCGATTTGCTAGTTCCCCTACTTCTAAAATGTGCATTTTGGGTAGTTTTTTTGTGATTCATCCGTTAAATGGTGCACTTCGCATAAAACGCTAAGCAAGATGGAGCACAAAAGACTCAAAACTATAGGCTTCGGCAATTCACTTCAGGTCCACTTTGTAAAGATGCTGAGAAAATTCAGTTTTAGTGAACCTTTTCATGACTATCGTGATAACAATATAAGCGATTGATCAAACGCGCTCAAATGACCTTGAAACCAAAGCTCATACAGATACGAACTGGAATTTCCTTTTTTCGGTTAGCTTGGCAATGATCGTTAAAAAGCGTGCATCATGAAATCTCCAAATAACGAATGACTTTCTTTCAACTTTATCATATGGGCTAAACCATGCAAGTTATATTTGCCGAAGAGATGGCTTCTACCGAAATATTTAGGTAGTAACTAGGATAGTTAATGGGATCCTGTGGATCATTTCAATTATATGTTCATAAGTTTTTGCATTTTAGCTCACTTACCCCAGAGATTTTTACTCTGGGAACCACGGTCACATATATTTAGCTGCCCGTAGAGCACGAAAGAATCAAGATGAATAAGAGAAAACGTCGAATAAATTAGTATCATTACACGATGGTCTGATATACCTTAACTAATTCACGAAGCTTGGACTATATTTGGAGAAAATTTTTGTATGCATCACAATCTACACTGCCTGTAGTTCCTGAAAGGTCAGTGGAATTACTGAACAAATAATATCAGCGGATGTTCTGGAATTCCGCACATAATGTGCGTGATGCCGTGCACGATCAACAATGTAAAGAAGGCATTTTTGCCGCCGAACACAATGGCAGAACTTCAGCCTTTGGACGCAGACATAATCTAACAAATGAAGCCAAATTACAGAAAAAGGCTTCTGGACAATATAATAGATGATGTTGATAGTGGAAAGACCCTATTCCACCAGGTGTGGAAAGTAAAAAAATTGATTCCTTCTTCGAATTACTCTCCTGGACGCAACACGCGGGATAGAACCGGCCTGGACGTCACTCATTCAGCCATCTTGGAATGGTTTTTGAAGAACCGGTCTCACGCTTGATGTATGTAGACCACCCAGACAGTTCAATAAATGACAATGCACTGATGACATAGGTTTCGGACGGACTAATAATGGAATCTTACGTAGTCACAGTCATGTCAGCCCTCGGGCCATTTATGATTTCTCTAACAGAAGAAAACGCAGTGCGTATGGAAGATGCAAAGACTTCAGGAAGTGATGACGACGAAAAAGAGACGGCTAAGCACGAAAAGGTTCCGGTAAATAGAACAGTTCAAGTTGATTAACTTCCGTCAAACATGACCAAGTGGCTGAAAGAAACATCACCTTGGAAATGGATCGGACGGAAGAGGCCGCTTCCATGGCCCTTGAAATTTTCATATTTGATTACTCTAGACTTTTCCTGTGGGTTTATGCTGAGAAGATCGTTTACGATCCGAAGCCTGTAACACCAAATTCGACCAGGTAGTAGAGTAATCCCAATATCGGTGCTGAAGAGTGTTCATGAGAGTGTTTCGACAACTGGATTGTGAAGTACGGCGGTGTTTTTGAACTTCTACTATTTCAGAAAACTCGGCATAGAGTTGGACCAAAGAACGATATAGTGGTTCTTTTAGGAACCGGGGAACGATTAGTCGGTGGTTTTAAAGACTAGCCAGGTTCATCATCCCATTGCTCGATATGTTCTATAATCTTCTGTGTCTACGACCGTGTTTGGCAGGTGGGAGGGCTAACCACCACAAGCCTAGTCTAGCGACTCCATGCAACACGACAAGTAGAAAGAACGGAGCACAGTTGGATTTGCGTTAAACGCATCGTATTGTTATACGGAATGAAGCACCACGTACATTTCGTCAAGTTCTCCTAAACATAATAAAAACCTGTTTGGAGACGAATGACAGGGAAGTTTCCCTCAGTGTGGCAATAATTCGATAATGTTATTCCTGGTTGAATGTGATAGATCTAGTGGTTCAGATGGGTTTCCGCCATGGGTACAAACCGAATTTTATGATCATTTTATTATCACCGTGAACCAGCTCAATCAATCAGTTTTTATTCGTCTAAACATCGCAGTTTGTGGGAGAGTGACGTCCTGTACACTGACTCGACCGTTTTAGATACAGATGAGCTAGGGAAATTCCTAAGTGAATGGATGAGAAATGACCATCGCATCAACCATACGGTAATCTCTATATCCATGTCAAGGATCAAGAAAGTGCCGTTTTAATTCTGGGCGTGCTCTAATTCCCAAACTGTCCACACATTATTCGGTTTTTCAGCTCATCGTCTTGCTCACATTGTACACATATGCAAATCATGACTTCACTGAGGAACCACATCGAGTGCGGTCAAACAATGATACTAAAAGTACTGAGAAAGTAAGTTGCGAGTTTCGGCATCCCCTGAATGTGTTCAGACTTATACGTAAGATGATGAGTGTTTATTGAATGAAAAAATGTTATCATAGCCACGGCTGACTGGATTCATCGGTAACATTTCAAGACGAGTTCCGAGTCAAATCTTCCAGTGTTTATGGGCAGTGACAATCTTTTTCCATTTTTCCATAACCGGAAACCCTGGAAAGAAAGAAATAAGACAACTAGTTCTTTCTTTCACCGCCCATAGACCCATCTTGACTGCCAAGTAACTTTTTCCGACTTTTTCGAGATGGATCGAGCGGCGACGACTTTTTTAAGCGATGATCAGGAGAGGCAACACTCTTTCGAACCACCAGAAGTTCCAGAAAGTGTCCACCCCGCTTCATGAGTAACCATCAATACGAGACACACAGCGCGGAAGCTTATTGTTGCTGAAATTGCAGATTCAGGTAATAGCCTGGTTATATGAGGTGGTTAAGAAGAAAAACACATTGTAACAGTTTTCTTCAGATATCAAGTGGGTGTAAAAGAGCACACAAAAAAGCACTCACAATTTTGGCAATGTTCAACCCCGTAACTTCGTCTACTACGTCATCAGCTCCGGTTCGAAGGCTCTCTGAAACGTAGGCCATAACCTATAGTGAAATGATAAAATGATCAATAAAGTATCCGAGTGACCATGATGCAGTAGTAGGTAAAACGAACTCGGCAAAAATACAAATAACTATGGGAATTATTGGAAGCGTTTCTCTTATTAGTGCTTCGTTCTTCTTGAAACCGGATATACCTGTCATCACTAGGACCCACTAAACAAAAGGCTTTCATTGTGGTCTTTGGACAACACCAATAACAACCCGAGACCGATACCCCGACCACCGGACACTCTCCCATTTGACTACCCTTTACTGGCAGCAGTCCAGTTCCCAAATTTTGTGCAATTTTGTGTATAATAAATAAAAAAGAAAGCAAAAATAGTATTGTCATATTCTTATCAAAAATGTGTGAATTCAGTGGGTCAGCCACGGTTTTTCATCACGCTAAACGACATCACAATCACCACTGTTTGCGGAATTTGAACCACGGCCATCAGGTGAGATATTCGGAGAATCACACCTGTTGACTACAGTTACCGGCCGGCAAAGGCGTATTGTGTTATGCCGTACTTAAAGAGCATTCAACATTCTTTCTTCCGAAAACTAGGTTGAAATACCGGTACAGTCTGATCTACGGGTATTTTTTGATACCCCCTTTCCGCAGTATTTATTTGGAGTTCTGTCTTCTAGTTCACACAGCGTCGATCCTTGGCTTCTGGTGTTAAATTTGCAAGAAGCGTACTACTTATTTCCTTAACACTGAATTTAGACTCAACAACAGGATCCACTCGAAGCTATAATGGGGAATCTGTGAAAGTGAAACCTTACCTCTGTCCACCTTCTTTCTGTTGTAAAATCCCAGAAAAACTAAATTGATATACTCATTGCTACAGTACATCATATGTTTGTTGCATACGACATGAAGCTTTATCCTGATGCAAAGCGGCTTCTATGAAGAATCAATAGTCTGACGGAGTGAGAACATTTACTTTATGACTTTAGTGAATTCTGCTTTGCTCACATTGTCATTGATAACGTACTGCGTTGGCAGACACCGCCATTCCCATTTCCCCTGATGTAATTTTTGTTACCTGCCTATACACTTACTGGGCTTCGACTCATCGGGTTTCCATTCTTTCTATGCCTTTGCAGATCGTGTACGTGCAACTTCCACGGAAGAGCACGCCATCAAGCACATCCGCGCGGCCCTGCTCGTCTGTGTTCGTGTCGAACAGCCGTCGTTGTCGTCGTTTCCGTTGTGCCTTGGGCGCGTTCGTTATCGTGTTACAATAACACCCCCCCCCCCCTTACATGGATATCTGATATGCGTTGCTATCTAACTCGTTTGCATATACTTCATAATTACTTGCGAATGGTGGTTCTAAGGGGAAATTATTATCAAGCATTACTCCTTTTTGTGGGCCCTCCACTTCTCACCAGAAATTATACGGAGTAAACCAATAGCCAAAAAAATTTGCTGTGACCCGAAATGATTTCTGTTCGCTCAGTCAGACAGCCCCCGTTGGGCGTACAAGCTCAGCTTCTGATCGGCTGAAATTAGACATTGTCTACTTTGTTACTCTATTCGCAATGGTTTATGTGGATGTGCAGACAAACCTTCGCCTTGTATATATTTAAACGTTATTTTCAGTCTGAAAGCGTATAACATCTTTGTCTGTTTTCAGTGTGTTGGTCTGTGTTACACCACATGACTCCAGGTTTTGCACGAATATTGGAGAAAAATGTGTTGTTATTAGCGGAAAAGTAGCTCAGTTTCTTCACATTTTGGATAAAGTTTTCTCCAGGGTAGTAAAAAATAAATACTTAACGGTGTAATGATCACTTTAAAGGCCCTCATATTCGGATGGAATTTAGATGCGTGGAAACCCCATGAGACACCTACTGAGCTGGGGCTCACGGAGTTTTCTTTTATTGCGATTTCAGATCGAACACGTGATCTGACCCAGCGGGAGATCACAATATAAATTGCGGATCCGTTTCCAGCAATATCAACACCTAATCTATTTACTGTTATTCCTGTTTTTCCCCCATTGCAGACAGAACAGGCAGATGGCGTTGTGGTGGAGACTGATACTGCAACTGTAAATCGGTACATTGTGTGAAATTCCCAGGCAGTTTCCTTTTCTCGCTCACGTGACTCTAGTCAGCTCGTTACCCGGCCCGTCCCAACCAATCCAACCTACACGCCTTCCCTTCCTTTCACACGGTGAACCAATTACCTTGCCTCGGTTCACCTACCGTCCTCCTACGTGTGCACTTTTACAGTAGACCGATTTTCCATAGCGGTTAATCCAGGGGCCTACCACCTTCAAGTCTTGTGCGTCATAGGTGCCCGACCTTGAGTGTTATGCTTGCATCCATTCTTTATTCGCTTTCTCACTCGCACCGCATGAATGACCTTTGTACTTTCCCTCCACTCTGCAGATCACGCCGCGCATGCGTGATGGTCTAGGCCAAGCGTGAGTGTGATTCTTCTGATCCTTGTCTGATTCAATTTCATTGTCATACCTGCCCCTGCATCTCATGTGCACTTACCACTCTTTGCCTGACTGGTCAATTGTTCTTCCTCTAAAATACGGATCTCACCCTATTTGAATGACTTGGTCCCGTATTGCTTAGCGTACCTTCCCCGACAGACCCTTCCGACGAATTGTAGTATATTCCCTGACCTTTGTGACTGGATCGCCCCACAAATTGAGGTATGTTGCTTGTAATTCCAATGATTGCTCTCTGAAGTACACGTAGTTCACCCACTCGCCTTATTCGATTTGGGTTTCGGGTTCGTGTTCTACGAGTCACTCATTCACTGGACAGCAGTTCAGTTACAGATATAGCAGCTGAAAGAAATGTCTGCTGGCGTTTTCGTTCACAAAAACACCACAAGAGTTAGAGGACGATACACGTCAGAGGGTCTATAACGGTCATCAAAATGGTTCAGATAGAGAATATCTGATAACATTCCTCAGGACAGTCAAGCTAAAGCGTAAAAGAATGGTACGCTTGCAACTATTCGCAAAGCACGCACACACACAGCAAAAATACCACAATGCACAGGTGGCTTGACGATCGATTTCGGTGGATGGCTAGCTTAAAAATGGTCTGTATGAATGAACCCAGATACATGGTCTTTTCTCATTCGGTGTGCAACAGATATCTGCACCCCACACTTTACTTCATGGCACATTAGTGGGAAAAACAGTAAAACTGTTGCTCGATTCATATTGGGTGGTAACTGAGAGAGCACACGATTTTTTGTCCTTATTTCGGGTTTGAGATCCGGTGCGGAAAATTGCAATCCGGACGCTTAACAATGACCACTAATTGAAAACGAGCAGAGTTTGCATTGGATTTCTACCTTTCCTGATATGACACAGACCAACGATTCACGGATGAATCAACCTAGATGATTCTTCTTGGAAAGTGGTCCTGATTCGTGAATGAATTTGCTGTGTAGTGAAGAAGACCTGCAAATGCACGCATCTGAAGCATTTTCATACCCAAATCATTATTACGAAACGGAAGCGAATGACAGCCATTCGTCCCCAAAAGTGGAGAAAACAGATTATTTAACTCACGGCATCTGAGACTTTGAAGTAAGTTTTTGTGCTATTCTTTAACCGATCTTGGATACAGTCCCAATGTTGCAGGTATTTTGCCCAACTCTTCTCAGACCATAAAAGTGTGACCTGCGGATGAAAGCTGTAAGAACCTAGATGCAGGGAGAATTAACGAAACCGAGGAATAAAAAAGATCAAGTCGGTGACTGATAAAAAGATGAAGCAAAAGCTTTTGAATTTTTGGAGCATAAAAGTGCTTTTTTCTGAGTAGGAAAACGAAGAAACCACTGTTGCGAAAGGTGAGGCACAATAAGCGAATTGATGACAAGGACCATTCAATTGCTTGACTGGTAAACAAAGCATTGAATGATGGACTGTCCGACTAACTGATATTTTGATTGGTTGACTCATCCTTGTAAACCGAAACAATTCGACCACATGACCTACCTGATTCTCCAATCATTTGAGCTACAGCACTAGCCAGCATTGATCCGATACCAGCAAAGTTGATCGCCGAGGGTAATGTGTGGTGAAAAAATGGTGGTTGAACCACACCCGGTGGAACGTACAGTTCATCGCGTACCAAATTGATACCAATCTTGTTATCGTAAACATTCATGTTATTCTGTAACCATGCCTCTTCATGGGATTCAGCAATTCCGGCATATATGCGATTATAAACCCCGCGCAAGTACTGAATCATATCAATCAAACTGTTGATGTGGATAGAGGATATTTGGAGCTGAATAGAATAAACAAAATCTGATTAGTTTCACCTCGTGGGCCAATTTTCAAGTAAAACTTTGGTTACACCCTTCGCTGTATGTTATGACAAATGAATAATATCCGAATAAGGAATAGCAAATTAGAAAGTCACATCCGAAGTGATTTGCAGACTAAGGAGAAGCGGGTGGGTATGCTAAGAGAAAAAATGTTGCTATCGCCCAAAGTCACGCAGTCTAGAAGGTTGTTCAGGTACAGAACAGACAGACTGAAATACAGATGCATTTTCGGGAAAAATAGGGGAGAATTTAAATGTTAGTGTACTCGTTTACCGGATACTGTTTCCTTTTTTATGCACTTCCGATTGATGTTTAGCTGACTGAGTCGCATAGCAAGTTTTCGGAAGTCGTCCATTGCAATCATTAAACAACGAACCGTGGAGGGACTCTTTATGTCACCTATGGGTAACAATTACTAGCCATTATATACAAAAGCTTCCATCCCTCGCTTGACGATGAACACAAGACAAGAAATTCAATATATTTGTCTTCCTATAGAAGACATCGACTCAGAAATATGGCTAATTGTAAACAGATCAAAGACATATACGAGATGGATAAGCATTCAAAATTTTATCTTAAGTTTCGAAGTCTTTAGTGTTCTCTGAATAATAATATTTCAGCCCACTTCAATCTCAATGATTTCGTATCTCAACCTTCTAGTTATTGAGTCTACCGACCCAATTACGAGACCAGTAATCGACCCATGTTCTGTTCACTTTCGCCTCTAAAATTCAATGTAGCGAATGTGCAATGGATTCTTTCAGCATCAGTGAGAAAAACAATCGGAATCGCGTTCAAATCATAGCCATTGTTGGATGAATGTGATCAAAAAGCCTTTGAATTGTTCGTATTTTCGCTACTTTAAAGAAGAAGTTAATGGATATGTTCACGGCTGCATGATATCCAGACTTTTGTGACTCATGATGTGAAGCATTACCGTGTAGCTAGATAGATAACCTTCATGGGATAACTCACCTACTAGGCTGGAAAAACATATATTCTGTTTAGCAAATTCATCTTGGTTGAGGACGTGATTGATAAAACTCCCTCGGCAATGTTTATCATGACTAAATGCAGCCTAATATCAACAGGCGTTGTAAGCTGTAATGCATTTAGTGACCTTGAAGTGGCAAGTTATATGGGATTTTATATTTGCGCTCTTCGTTTAACGTGAAATCAGAAATTTAGGGAAGATAAATTCCGTGTGAAGAAAATAATTCTGAACCCGAGTTTCAACATTATCTGGATTTTTCCTCTATAGTTATTTATGCACATCTTCGTCTGTTCTACTATTACGATTACAGTACCTGTAAAACCTTCTGCTGTATAGGAGATTTCCAGAAGTCTGCTTGCAATTGTGTGTATTCTAAATTTTACCGGATATCCTCACTTACAGGCCCGGTGATGATCGAATGGCCTAGACAGTGTGTTTGCCACTTCGGAGGTCAGCGGTTCGAATCAGCGCCACCACCGGTCACTCTGGTGATAGATAGCAATTCCCACTGTTGTCCGGCTCGTAACCACACCTGACCTAAAGGAATCTTATGTTTTGCCCCAAACCAGGTTTCGGCATCGGGTTGCCGGTGGTCGGAAATAGTGCAGTAGAATTTTGGGGCTAAGGGTTACACCGCTTCTGTTGTCCTCATACACGGGCATGTAATAAAAGGAATTCGAGCCTCCTGTCAAAGTGATCAACATTGCTAGGGTTGTCAAACTCTGTGGAATTTGAACCCACGCAACAAAGTTACGCAGGGATATTCCTAAAACAATCTTGTTGCACAGTAACCTCATAGGGTCAACATAAGCTGTTTTCCGTTGCATGTCATAATGTTCTTCTCATGTAATGAACTTCCCCAGTGTCTGATGTTGCACAGCATTAGACCGATTGTAGTCACTCCTGGTGTTAGTAGAACATTCTCTTTTTTTTAAATACCCTATTGGTTAGGAAAAGAATAACTAATTTCATTGGTGATGATCTCCGTGGTAAAAACCGTTATTCTTCGTGAACATTTAAGGATAGCAAAATAATCTTTCCGCTGCGTTTTTAGTACTAGTTAATTGACAATGACTAATAAACATATTGATAGTAATACTAATATTAATAATGTGCTAATGTAGGAACTGATATATTTTCAAACTGGATCTATTTTCATTAGTCTGAATGGTAAAGACAGGCTTACGTCGCACAGTCATGCAGAACCATACAAATTCTTACTGTGGAAAGGTTTCAACAGTAACTCGTATGCACATATAAAAAATGGTAGTCAATGATGGATGTCATAAGATTTGAGTCAAACCAAACCAAACCAATCAATAGATTGGGTGACTGGTGGTAAAGATCAACTGAAAATGTATCAAATACCACTGAACACGTAAGTCAGATAAACAGTATTCTTATGACGAAATTACTTCGTGCTCGAAGATTTGTAGGGTGGGAATAAGGACTGCTATTACTTCCGCCATGTGCGACATACGTATCCTTGCATTAGATCGTGTCAAGCAGGCCGCATAGAAACAATCACACAGAATTATGCAAAGCAGTTCGGATATGGAGTTTGAAGAAGGTTTAAGAAAGAAAGGATATCAAATAAGAAAATGACAAAATACCCGTGTTTGCTGACAATCCAAAAACGAGACGGTTCTCTTTCCAATTTGCATTTACAAGACTAATCCTTTTGCCTCAGACTAGAACTGACTCGAAAATACCGAATTTATATGAAAGGCTACTGCTTCATCAAGCTAAATACCTTCGTTCTGATCAGTTCTGCTCTCTTGACAAAGCCGACTGCTGTCTTCAGAAAGCCATGTCAGTTATTAGTGAGCACTTTCAAGAGTGTGAAACAATTTCTACGATGTTGAAACCTAAATTACGTACATTTTGATCAAAGAAAGCAACATGTCTGGCTACTGAATAGCTCAATCGTTAAAATTTTTGGTGGCAGACAGTAACGCTCTTTGCTGTCCGTCGATTCTTTGCCACAGGTGACTTATTGGGGCCCTATAGGGTTCTTTACCTCATCGAGTCTCAGCTTGTGATCTCCGGCTATGAGGTGATGGCGTGCTCTCCGTCCATTGCACCCAAATACGCGTTGTGGCTAGCCACGTACTAGTGCTACTATTCTGTACCAGCCCATCAATCGAACATTTAACGAATCCGACCAACCGACGTTCTCTTTCCGTAATAATCTTCAACACGCAGTAATTTGTCATTCAGAACTCAAGAGAAAAAGGTCATCCTTAGTAATCACTGCATGACCGATACTGTCGAGTACTTTGGCGTGATCTTTGACGGAATAGTTTCTTCAATTACTCCATTCAAAACAGTTATTATGCGGGTAATTTACGTGTCAACTGAAATGCAAATAGGACGGACGACTACTGCGTGCTCTGTATGTGGTACTGTGCGTCCAGTATGTTGACTTATCGCTAATTTGGTATCTTCTCTCTTTTGTTTAGGATCTATGGTCAAGTCAGTATCATTTCATATAAACGAGATATTTATTTATTGTTATCGAGCCAGTCCCGATCGATTACAGTGAAATAAAACATGCTTCCGTCATTTCGAATGGGCATGTCACTTTAATCAAAAGTATGCAAATTCGGCAGACGTCAAAATTAAGCAAGCACGATCAGGGATCCCATTTTCGGGATTAAGGCAGGATATCACAACTCTTTATTACCCAGTTGAAAGAACTCAGGAAAGTTTGATATTTTCAAGATCTGGAAACGATTATGTTCAAAAAATTAACTAGTGAAGTTAGTTTTAATGGGAACGTGACTAGCTGTTTGCCGGGACACAGTGGTTCAAGCAGACTGGCTGAAATTCATTCAAGAGGGAGCAAGATGTTTACAGAATGAGCAAAATGACCTACATCTCGATACGCGTAGTCCAGTTTGACGTCGTTCCTCATTATCAAGGGCACTTCATTTATAATTTTTAAGTCTTCAATCTGCAGAGAAAAACGTATGAGCATGAATAATATCTCTATACTGAAAACTGAGAGGTTCTGTATTATGAAGTGTAATGCTTCATCTTATGTATCACTATCTGTGAAACCAATGTCGCAGTGTATACATATTTATACTCCCTTCGAATTAGTGTGAGATTCAGTTTGTAACTAAACGATTTCTCGCGAAAGACCCAAAGAAACAAGGTGCAACCACTTCATCGGTCTTAGCAGAAATAATCAACCACAGTATACTTGCAACTAATCTCGGCTGGGACTCAGATCAACCATGCATAGATGTGAGTCTCTTATGCTAACAATTGGGGCAACCTAAATGACTGTCAACAGCTTACGTCACGGTAAGTTCACTTGGTATATTTAGTATGGCATTTATTGTTAATGTGTGACGATCTACGATTACCAATAGAGAATTACCTGAAATCAAGCCACAAGTAAAAGATCAAACAAGTAGTTTGTATCATCCTTATTATAATCGATATTATTATCATCATTGTCATTATCATTGCCTTTATGACCATCATAATCATAATCCTCATCACCATCCGAATTATCATAATTATCCGAATCCTCCTCCTCCTCCTCCTCCTCCTCCTCCTCATCATCATCATCATCATCATCATCGTCATCATCATTATCATCATAATCATCATCATCATCATCGTCGTCATCATCATCATCATCATCATCATCATCATCATCATCATCATCATCATCATCATCATCATCATCATCATCATCGTCATCATCATCATCATCATCATCATCATCATCATCATCGTCGTCATCATCATCATCATCATCATCATCATCATCATCATCATCATCATCATCATCATCATCTGAATCATCTGAATCATCATCTGAATCATACTCGTAATCTCAATCATCATCATTATCCATAGCATAGTCATCCAAATGAACACTAAATCATCCACATTTGAATCACCATCATATACACCCGAATCATCGTCAGTCTGGTTATTCGAATAGATGATCAATAATATGTCGGATTTTCAGCGGTTATACCATAAAAAGTTCACTGGGGATTTCACACGGTTGGCTTTGATAATAGCTGCCGAGCGCAGGTGAAGATCGAGGTAAACATATTGGCTGATTGTGGGAAACATATCAAATTCATGGAATGGGAACCTCTTCAAGTCATTGATCTTAGCCTTACCTTGGGCAATCAATTTTACCTTTCCAGTGACCAGCAATTATTCATGTTTGTCTGAACACATCCGCGAACACCACCCTGCATGGTTGAACACTGGAGTAGTTAAGTCACTCACTAGCGCTGTCGTTTCACACCTTGCCCAGACTAATCACGCAGTAAACGTGGCTGAGGCCTTCCGCGGGCTGTATAAGGTTCGGGGTCGGCAATCAAGACCGGCAAAGTGTCCCATGCTAGCCACAGCTGAGGCCGTCAGCATCCGCCTCCACAACCCCCCTCTATGCGCTCAGAAACAATTTGTATGTGCCCTTGAGCTTCCCTGGCCCTCCTTCTACCCTACAACAGGCCATAGACCAGATGAAAACTGAAAACATACGGGAAAAACAATACACATCCGGTTTTGATTTAAGCCCGGATTACAATTGTTTTCTTCCCCTCCCCCACCCCTTTCATTATTAATTGTTATCACTTCCCACTTATCTAATTAGTTCAATCCTTTGACTTGTCGTAATATATTGTGATGTAATGGCATGTTTTGGGATCACTGAAAACGAGCTTCTTCGCCAAATTGTGTTCTCCAAATATGTTTATTCCTTGAATCATGCTCAGCTGGATAACGTCCATTACTTATAAGCACAGAATTATTGTCAGAAATCGCTATTCCGCGCTCGTCAGCTGCGAAAAAACAATACAATGTTTTACGTGCAGAAAGATCCATAGGCATTCATACTTTTCCAGTTCACTGTTATACCTAATATACCTAATATATATAGAATAGCATATCACTGTGTTAATTATCAGCATTCCATCTAAGTGCATATGTTTTTAAAAAAATCGGGAATTTGAAAAGGTTTTCAGAAAGAAGCTTATTCCACATGGTAATGTTTCCTGTTATAGAGGGTTACGTAAAGTCGTTCATGTCACGGCATGATCCCTGTAGTGCAAACGCCCCACTCAGCCATGAAAACCTATGAAAATAATGCTTTACTAGAGTTTCACTGAACTAGCCAGGAATCGACGACGGTACCGATCCGAGCAACTGCCGTTCACCGTTCAAATTAGCATTCTCAGAAGTCCACCATCAGTGAAGCAGTCTGCTGCATGCGGACAACCATGGACCTATTTCACGTCAACGGAAAATCGTGTGTTTTCGTAAGAACCTAAGCCTGACAAAGAACTATGTACGCCACAGAAGTTAAACATTTCAAGTTATGCTTCTGCAAATAATCCACCATGAGCATTAAAATACACGTGAGCAAAATACTGCGCAATAATCAAAAGAAAAACGAGTGCCCTCACATGCCCTGGGAAAACTTACTCGTTTTTTAACTTTCTCCTTGGTTTCCGAATCCAACCAACCAATAGAGTCCAGCTGTTTCAATGCACTCGGTTTTATGTAGCTTACAAGACGATTCGTCTGAAAATTGGTTTTTTTCAATGCAACAGAAAAAAAACATTTAGAGTGCAGCTATTTGCGGCCGCGTTGTGAATATTTTATGGAGGAAATGCTATGAAAAATATTTGGGTGGATAAAAGAATAGAATCGAATATTGTTGTATTCGTCTTGAAAGGTCGCATGCTCACTCAGACACATTCTCCCGCGCACACGCACACGCACACGCACTGCGGACAATTGGTCTACAGTCCTCACTCGCGTGTCATCGTACACACACTCACAGTGTGGACACTAGTCATGGTTCCTCCCGGTCTGTGTTGACTGATCGGATAAGAACACAACGAGTACGCTTTGGAATAATATCGAGACTCAGAAGTCGAAGTAGCAAGACTCTTTATAGCTTAAACAACCCGTTTTTTGCACACCTAAACTCTACCAAGAAATATCCTCATATTGCTGGCACATTCCGGCTTATACTTGACCATGTATTTGTGGCTGTTCAGGCCATTCGCTTGCCTTTCTTTCTTTACGTGTTCTTTTGTGTTTGTGTTTGTGTTTGTGTTTGTGTGTGTGTGTGTGTGTGTGTGCTGACCCGGAAAAAAATAACTGATGAGACCTTTTTAATTGTGTACATCTCAACGCATTCCATACTGCAGTTCCTAACACTGTAGCACCCTCACTTCCCTAAGATAGAGGTTATCCTCAATTCACGACCCACTTAGACAAAATTTGTTTTATTATGAGGTAGAACCAGCTATTCATAGATCAGCTATTCCCCCTAGCTAATGTTCTAGCTCAAAACAAAACGTCCAACTGCACACTCTTCCAATTAAAGAACGCACTTTTATTTGCAGTCCCCTCATGCACTGGTAAGTTGATTAGTGCCCGAATAAAAGACACCTAAGATTATTTCACACAAAGTCACTGCAGGATGTTATGGAGCTCTCAGTGATTGTTTCACTTTTTATTCTCGTGTGGTTGTCATCCAGCTTACCAGGGGAAGGGGATGACATTTTCCCGTGCAAACAGTTACGTTTCTTATGCCCGGGCGAGGCGAAATTCATAAAACATAAAAAGACGCGCACGCTTAGAGCTATTCTTGAGTTCGACAGATTTTGTTCATTGTTTCCGTATCGGAGGTAATCGGCCGACTGTGTTCAACCACGGTTACTGTCCTCCCAAGTACTGACGTCATATCAACCTGCTTCTCCCACCGGCACCGCTGATATTCCAGCCATTTTTGCAAAATACAATTCATCATGTGGAGCAGCAACACTCAACTCACCGCTGAAAACCGTGGAAGCACTGTGCAGCTGTTTCATCCCTGTTAGGAATCATCGGTTACATTCATACAGTAGAACAACACCGCAGGTTGCTTATAACTGAGTGGCTTCGTTGTACTTGGGTCGTTACGGAGAAGTCATCCACCACAGCCGTCGATCGATGTACGGAAAACGGGTTGTTATCGTTCAGTGCCAGCAACGAAAGGATACTATATCACGTGGTGTCAATATTCAGTGAACCTTCGAGGTCCAGCCCGGATTACCTGGGGGTTAAGTGTCCTATTCCCAGTCATTCACCACGAGTTCGAGTCTAAGTGGATGCTCGGTGGACGTGCTTTAGCGATGACTACTGACAGGGATTGAATAACGACACAGTGTCGCCATGGTCTGTACTGGTGCGTTGAACATGGGTGCTGAAATATTAAGTCATATTATGCAAAAACTAATCTTCTACTACTCATATTCCAACCCTTTTTTCCTCTTTTTCCCGGTAGCTGATAATTGAATGATTTATATAAGGGTGGGAGTGGATGTGTCCATATCAGAATCGTAATCCTATTCCACTGACCCGTCTGATCAGTTTTACATAGTACCGAGGCTTGGACTTATTCATCTACTACAATTCTGATTGGATTATTCGTTTAAAGTATAAGTGAGATGAACTAACCAGTCAATGATGCTTATCTCACGACCACGCTCACCTGATTCCATACTTCTGGGTTCAGGTGATTTTCCACAAAGATTGCGCCGAGAATGGGGCTGAAAAATTCATGCGCTAAAACAAAACAGTCAATTTCGAGAGATGAATCGAGTTGACCGTTCCGTTGCTGACTCAGTGATGCAAATTCGAAGGACAAGTGCCATGCGTACGCCTCGATTGTAATCCAGGTGAAATAGTTGTTCATAATGCTAAAACGGAGATGATAGTTCACATGAGTGTGCAAAATATCCGACTGATAATGTTAACCGAACAAGTACGGGACAGACCGATCTCTTTTGTGTTGAGTTACTATCCATGTGTACTACTAAAGGTGAACTAATTTTCGCAGCTTCCACGGATTTGGTCAGGTTCGCAACCAATTTGATGAAGTTATGTTGGAAAAGAAGTTCTTGATTATGATAAAATCAGACTGCTTCATTTTGTACAGTTGAGTCCAGAGTGCTGTACAGCAGAAGTTTTGTTATCGAGTAGGCAGTGTGCTTCCATGCAATGGGCAACACTGTAATAGCAAACCTTAATTAAAGGATCGTGCATTTCAAAACATTTTTTTCCAATATGCATCGTCAAGGCTCCACTCCACTCCACTCCACTCCACTCCACTACCCAACCAGTCAGACTTAGTTCCGATCCACTCATTTGTGATAAAGGCGGCCCGAACAGTTTTCTTCATACACTAGCAGTCCTGGATGATTACGTGAAGTTTTGTGCGGAAATCAGGTGCTGCTTTTGGTTCGTAACGTACAATAATGACCCAGTGTGAATCACTTATCTATAACTAATACACATCGAATCATCAAATCAGTCACTTTTCACGTAAGGACCATTCACCGAACTTGTGACTGGAACTGATTTCGCTTCTAAGGTATGCGCTTTCAGGAAACGGGGAATCCGGACATTTATTTTGTGAATAAAATGTGAAATCTAACGAGTGATCTATGGGTATAAGACTCAGGTTAGATGACGTGTGGATAAGTTACCACGTTTCATTCACGTTTTCTGTTCCCGAATGTGCGGTTCGCACGACTCGTATTTTCATTGGTTACCTTAAAGGCGTGTTGTAATTCCATTTTTCTAAACAGTTTGAAATATGAACACAGAAGCCAATAACATTAAGCTGTACGATGTAGTTAGGAGCTTTTTGGTGTACTTTCACTAGTGCCGTGGGAATCCGGATGATATTTTATGTGTGATAAACTAAACGCTGTCATGAGACCCAAGGCGAACGCGAACCTAGTCATACAACACGTGCTAGCGGCTAGAAATATGTTGCCAAAGCAAGGCCAACGTAATTACCCTTTCTCTCTGTTTGCACAGCTAAGACTGGCGAAGACTATTTGTGAGTGCCTCCGCATATCACACTAATCTTTCGTTGTTCAAGATGTAAATGACTGTGAACGCCACGCTCCGATTGGCACGGTGCTTTGTCTCCCACAAGTGTTGCGTAATGGATGACCTGAGTGTTCTCCGTTCACTCGATGACGTTGCTGGCTGCACCTGACCGCTCATTGCTCTTTGAATCCAAACAGTACTATATTCAACCACTCGGTTACACAATTGTCCCTTTATCCTGCTAATGTAGGTGGTTGGACACCCACACTTGAATCGATAAATACAGTTTGACTTGGGCGTGGAAAGGCAATGCTTCTTTCATGGATGGTATTTTTATCCGGGAGTTTGGAGGGAGGAAACAGGATCTCGGGGGAGTAATACGCACGATTATTGGCGCAGATGAGACGCTTATCATCATAGTGAGGTAACTGTTCGAAGATATCTGTAAGTGTCTGGATAGAAATGATTTTGGATATCTTCGCCCTAAAGGGTTTTGAACAGCGAGCGGCTCTCTTCTTCAAAAGCATCGGTTGTACGTATTTCATGTGCCCTGCGGAACATGCGTCCATCTAATTTCAGATAACCTGATTGATGCTGCTTGTTATGATATCGTTCGTTTCGTCCATTTAATCAGTTAAAAAAAATATTTACTTCTCAGTCACAAGCCTGATTTTTCAGAGAAGTCTAAGTAATTCTAGCCACATCCGTGAGCAGTCTTCATGTTTGCCTGCTTGATCTGAATTATCGACTTTTGCCGGATGTGTTTTCGAATTTCGATTGGTTTTAAAAAAAGTGTAACGCACGGACCATCTGACCAAAGTACTGGTCGATGAAGAATGAGTGACTGGTGCTCACATTCCACGAAACTTGGCCCGATCATCAAATGATACGCGTAAAAATCCGCATTGAAGATGTATGTGCTCTGAAAAGCGAAATTTGAGCAGAAATCAGCTTTGGATGGTGCATGAGTTCCACGCTTCTACACAACTCCTTGGAACTTCCCACCGTCTCTGACCACTGATAGTCTCCATAGCTCACACTGGCAAGTTTTGTGATCGCTAAATCAATCATCCCAGGTTTTTCAGTCCCCGCACTCCGTCAGCATTTGTGTGTTTATTCACTCTGATCTCTCGGATAAAGCCGGAACTGTGAAATTTTGACCAAAATGAATCAAATTTTGGGATAATTTAACCGGACCGTTTGACTTTCCTGCAGTTGGTTCCATTCCATGAAGCCTTTTTCTTGTGACATTCATTCAGCAATTGAGTTCTAATGAATTTAATAACCCAAATATCTCCAATGGCTCAGTATGAACGAGGTTGAGGGTCTTAGGCTACGAGATGGCTACTCGTCCTGAACGCCTCTCGAAATGCTCCTAAATGACCGTGCTTCTCAAACAGCCTCTGTTGAGGAAGCCCTACTCACTGCCTTCTCGTGACGGAGGTGTTTCACTGAAGTGTGAGGACGAAGACAAATCTCTAGTGCTCTCCACCGAGTTGACTGATATTCAGTCTGGGGGACGGCTAAACGCTGATTCCAAACCAACCACGGGTGGCGAATGAGGCGTACAACACTATGCTAACTGGCATCTGTGGCACAGAGTTTATTGGGCAACCGGGGTGCTTGGCCCCGTCCAAAGAGCATATGAACTGAGCGGTCAGTCACTGGCCCTTAGTGGGTTACGGACTCCACGCTTCGTCCCGCTGGCTTGCGTGTTTTGCTTTGGATAGCTAAAAGCTGCGGTAGTAGACCCCCAAGAAAATCACCTGCTTTGACCTAGGCAACACGGCGGCATTGCACTGGCACACAAAGCATTGACTCTGACTCCATCTACCCTTCTTCCCGATTGTACCGTGTTCAGTTTGGCACAGGGCCTCAAATTAAGCGGATGTGCACAAGGAAACTTACCCAAATACAACTTCAACCAGCGATGAAAGTGTGGATAATAATAATCAAAGCACACCGAACTACCCAAATTAGGATTTATTCAACGAAAAAGTCAACGAATTGACAAATGAATGATAACACGACACTGACTGACGCTATGATTTATTTCACCAACCAGTTCAGCGATGCTTGCTCTTTATTTCCGTCTACCTCTGTCTCTCCTTCTCTCAGCATTTGGAATGCTAGTTTGTCATGATTTTGTCACTGGGGCAATAATCCGATCAGTTTTTAATTTTTTTCTAGAAAGATGCATCTGACAGCACAAAAATTCAAATAACTTGATCACTCTTGATAGTAGAATATTTTTTAATTTTGTATATTAGATCTTTATTCTGCACGAAAGCTAAACTCCTCCTAGAAGCACCCGCAGTACAGGAATCATCGTCAACTGTAATACGCCTCTACCAAACCCACTCTGGGAATCGAACCCAGAGTGAGGGGTCATGAGCTACTAACCGACAAACTATCCGGGTTGGGTTCCCATTCGGTTGATATTAAGGCACATCAAGCTGACAAGCTTTGTAGGTCGTTTGCAACGTGATCCCTTCGTTAATCACCAGCGAAGACTTTCATCACTGAAATCAATGGCTGTATGGACGGCCCATAGTTGTCGTTCAAAGCGCTTGATGGAATGGCTCTTTATGTTGGTAGTGTTGACGTCAGACAAACCCTTCGAGATCCACCTCTGATAGCACAGTGGGTTCGTATTCGACTCACAATCGTTCACCAAGTGTTCATGTCCCATTAGGGTCTTAGTGGATATACACTGATGAGGACTCCAGGTGGGCTTGTACGTGTTTTTATTAAGAGTTGCTTTGATCCATTTATTTCAGCTATCTACTGAAGATCCATGTGTGCAGTGAAGCGTTGTGCAATTTCCCCACCTTGGTTTGGAATCATCAAGAGCGGTACGTATCCACGAAGCCCTGACTAGGATTCGAACCCAGGTGTACGTGATTCTGAAAAACGCACGGTAACTGCACCCTTACGCAATTTATATATTCTGTTACTCAAATGAATTTGTCAATGTTTCGTTTGTAGTTGGTAGGAGAACACGTAATGATTGCACTTCACTTACCTCTATGAAAGTAAACACAAAACCTGGCCGTAGCCGGTAAGCAATCAGAATGCAAGCAGGGAAGTGCGTGAGTAATGTCACCGAGCTGAGCCTTATGTATGCTTTAGCGTATATTCGTTTTCGGAAGAACAAAGTCGGTAGGTACATAGCGGAATCAATCAGCCAACAAAAAGTGTAATGGGTTGGAGCATGATTAAATATCAGCGGGCGTATGCTCATGCACGAGAGAGTTATTGATCAGTTGTCCACGTGGTAGGTATGGCTGTTTTAACCCGATGTAATAATTAGTAACATGTCAACCCAAGTTCATTACGACGGGGTCAATATTCGCTTGGGATGTAATTAAATCTCTTCGCTCACTGCGGATTCACATAGAGTGCTGTTCTGATGGGTTCACACAGTAAGCTAACCGATATCAAAAAGTGGTAGCCTATCTATGCGGTGTTGCTTAGTTCATTCATCCGTCTGGTTGGGGAGTAGAATTATCTTGCCAGAGACAATTTGAAATTGAGATATTTACTATGGTGTCTGTACTGTGTTTTGGGCGGATTGACTGAAAGGAAAATGAACAAGCGTACAAAACTCCCAGTATGGCCTTGTAACTCAGATCTGGCAAGGCACAAATGGTACCAAAACAGCTCGGATGTTGTTAATTTTCCATTGAATCTGAACCTTACTGACGCTGACCGGTTGAACAAATGGGCAACACCAAAGATTCCGGGGACTTTGTGTTTGTTACTACCAGCAAAACGCTCCGGGCTGAATAATTGTTTTTTTTCTTTTCGTAAAGCATCCGCTTTGCTTATTTGCATCTCATTTGTTCACTTCCCTTGAAGGCAGTCGTTATAAAGTCGGACTGTGCAATCGAGTGGTTTGCATGTCTTGCTCCATCTTATTACGTTCAATCCGTCTGATGTAGTCGCACTCACTATCGCTCCATTGCTGTCCATAATTGTGATTTGAGCAATCAGTTACTTACTTATTCAGTAAGTAGCAGGAGCACTCCACCACACTAATTGTTCACATGAATCATAAACAAAAGGAGATAGAATACTGACATTGAAAAACCAAAATAGTTCCAACCGTACACCTATATACACACTGACACGAATGCGGGTGGACCACCTAAGGAGCGCAGAATTTGCACCAAATCAAAACGGTCACACAAGCACTTCTGTTACAGACGAACTCGCACCAGTTTCGTAAGTACACAGTGTAGGTTCGTTCATGTACGCAAATATGAGAAGCGTTTGGGGCCGTATGACTTCGTTCATTCGGTCGTCTTTTGTATGACGTCCGTGCATTGTGTCATCTCATTGAAAATGAACTAGTGAAGGTCAAGCCCACTCTAATCCAGACTCTTCCGGTTGGTATTTGTACTATCCTCCGAATCAATACGTGTATGTCTGATACTACTTATTCATTGAAAATATTCCGGCTGGTCAATATAATTCAAAACCGATGTGCCCCAGATCCGTCTCAGTTCTGCCGCGCATTTTGAAAACTTACCGATTAAAAATTGGACTCGAATAGTTTGCTTTTATTTTGTCGATCAGCGGGCCGAGTGACTGTAGATAATCCAAATAATATGTCACAATGTTTGTCTGATCATCTATTCGATTGTCCGCTTGGTTGAAATAGTCACCGATCGGTTCGACCCAATTAATCTGATTTCCTTTTGCGTTTAGTTCTCGGAGTTGTACAACATTTCGTTTCCTGCGTCCCTCTTGAAATATCTTGAAAGTAAAGGGGAGAGGAGATGAAGTGAATGGGAAAGAGGGAGAGGAG
This sequence comes from Fasciola hepatica, assembly GCA_948099385.1. Taxonomy (NCBI): domain Eukaryota; kingdom Metazoa; phylum Platyhelminthes; class Trematoda; order Plagiorchiida; family Fasciolidae; genus Fasciola; species Fasciola hepatica. Next base: position 2,025,885 of record CANUEZ040000051.1, on the reverse strand, counting down.
AAAAAAAAATGCTCATACGTTTGAGTGTACCACTACTTTACGTTCTGAGCTTCGGGATATTCCAAACTGCGCGTGGAATTTTAGCCATAATGTGCATCAAAAATAGTGTATTTTAGCACAATCAAGTGGGCCGATAAATGTTCCAGTAGTTCATGGGAATACCTCATGGAGATTTTGCTTCAGACTAACTCACAAATGGTTTCAGTTTACAACACCGACGAATCTACCCACAGTCAGTGAATGGTATGATAGTGAGTGTCATTCAATTCCTTTCCTATGGTAGGTCTTCATCTTTCGTCGATGTTTACGTATTGTCAGGATGTTGGTTCTCATCTGTCATTTGAGCTATCCAATTGCTTGATGCTGTTCAAAAAAAAAACAAGCAGTTTATACATCCTCGCGTCTATGCACTGCTTGTTTCGTAGGTATTTTAACTCAACCAACCTCCCTCAGAATCACTGTTGTATTTACCAACATTTAGGTCGAAATTCTCAGTTTTTCATGATTTCGCGTTGCATAAATAATGCCGCGGAGTGTTGACTGACATTGTGTTTCCTTCACTGCAAAGCTTTGGACGCATTGGTAATAGATTGCCCAGGTGGAACCTACTCTTTGCTACCGTTCCGCGGCTGAAAATGGGAGTTTTAAACTGGTGCATCACAAAAGAGCTTCGTTGTCTACCAGAAAATTAACAACTGTGTGCATTATGTGAAAAATACAGAGTTCGGTGGATGATTGCTGCCTTCGTACATCATGGCTTGGAATGGTCTTGCGGTATCATAAAACGAAAACCCATCTTCTCAGTCGTTGACAGAACTATGAGCCAAAGCGTATCGACGCTACACCCACCGGTGAACATCCATAAAACACGGTACCGCCGTTTTAGCTGACTCTTCAGAAAAAGTCTGTGATTCGCTTTCACCTCATCGCAGAATATGGTCTCGAACCTGGATTGCATAGCTGTAAGTCACACACGCGCACACACATATAAACCAAGAGACTGTCCGGAATGGAACTCGAAGACTTGTTTCACATCACCGCTATATGACATTCGTAACTTGTCATGTACACATTCTAGTCGATTCCTACGCGATGGACTTCATCTCAGCGAAGAGGAGATTTAACAACACCAACAACAAAGTTTAATTTTACGGTCCATTTCAGTTGAAAGAGAATGAAAACCCCAGGTGGAACTCGGAGACGAAGCACTGCATCTAAGGTTTTCTAAATAGCCGCGATGAGACCGAAAAGGACTATACATGCACGGCTTTCAATAATGCAGTTCAAAGAGATACTGCATTATGAATCATTTCATAGACAAATCAAATCTCATCGCAGAAATCAATTTTTCAACTGACGGTGATCGAAAACCATCCCCGTCCCTACTTGATGTCTGTAATCAAAAGCTATAAAAAATGGACAGATATTTTTTTCCAAACAGTTACGAAAAACTTCACAAAAGACGATAACAAAAACACGGTTAGTACAAATCAGATCAGTGATTTAAAAAATCACTTTCTCAGCCGATCACTCACACTGCTTAACTGGAACATAACCAGCACTGCATCATTCACGAATATTTTTGTTCGATTGATTGCTTCTAAGTCACCATGAGGAATTCCGGCGTCATTAATCACAATTTCCATCATTTTCGTCATGTACGTCCGAAATCGCTTTATGAAATAGATGAACAAATACATTTTACAGAAGAATAAGTATTGCTGGAATACGTAAGTTGCAAAGGAAGAAATAAATGTACAACCAATCAATCATTCAGTCACGTGAAAGGAATTATAACCTAACTAAAGTGGAACAAACGTATCGTCGGTCAGAGTGATGCCCAAGGATTCAAAGCGATCAATTCCCGGCCGCGACTGTGGAATTCTTGTTCGATCGTGGACATCGAGTTCGCCTGTGATCACCGGTATACGATAGAACCACTGTACAAACTGTATATTCATTTACATACTACTTGAGAGTGGACTCAAATTTGGCATTTTCGTGTTTATAGTATAAGTTCCTCCTTGTTCAGAGAATATACAATATCCAAACGAAATATTCTATGGATAAAACTGAAACTAGTAAGAATTGTCGGATGTTTCAAGAGTTGATCGCACGCATGGAAAAGACCCAAGTAGTAGAACCACCAGTCACCACGGTTACTCAACTAGGATTAAGTTAGAGTCCAACCGTGGATAAAATGGGTTTGGCATTAACGTGATTCTTATGTGTTTCATTATCTGGCGATTTCCTCCAACTTTACTGTCTTTGAGGCCATGGGATGTATACATACTTTTCCACCCACTTTACACATATGTGAGCACAAATTGATCATAGAATATAAATCAGAAGATGGGTCTTGGGATTACCGTATTATAAAAACGGCCTGCACGAGCGTTTGGATCCACATTAACCTAGAAGGGAAAAGAAAAAAGAGAAAGGGTTGATGGATTGATAGAAAGTTAAAGGCAGAGGAAATCATGATAGTTAGACTGCACATTCACACTTCGCATATACCAACTCAGTCGCTTTCTCTTTCTTTCCCACCTCCCCCCGCACACCACACACACTGCCTTGGAAAAAAACCATATGCATTTCTTGATATAAGTAGTGTGGCACCGTATCTGGATGAAGGGACAAAACTTCCCCCGGAAGCATCCGACCGGTTTTGCAGTTGTTGCCACTCGTCAGTTACGCGTGTCCGGTACTATTCTGCCCAGGGATCCCTATACTTGGGCACCGCACAACTGGTTCATGGCTGTAATCTCATTTGAATGGTATGGAGCGTGCATGGACAAAAAGTCCATGTGACGTTAAAATTGGACTCTTTTTTTTATGCGCGCTGCTTACTGTTTGCATAAGATTACACCCACAGGTGTAGTTCGGTTGAACGGACTTAATGATTGAAGAAGAAAAACGAATGGCATGATGAATACCATACATATATTTAATGAAAAACGTTTGTGAAGTAATATATTCGATTTAATTCGCGATGGACCGTTCACATTTGAAGGAATTCAGATGTGGACACAAAAACGCTCTGACAGTTCAGATGTCAAAATACCTCTGTTATCAAGAAATTACTCTTTGAAGAATAAATTCACATTGTCAGGGGATTGCAAAACTCATCTGAAGCAATTTTCCAATTCAGCCGCAATGTCTGGTGACAATGTGCCCGGCTGATCCGTTTCTGTGGAGCACGTTGCATCATATCTCAAGTGCAGTCGATGATGCAGTCAGTGTTTCGTCACGGATTTAGGCAAAGTGTAACCAATCCTGTGAGTTACTTTTTGTCTTATCAACCAATCAGTTTAACTCAGTTAGATGCTTATTTATGCGTTTCTTGAGAATTTAACTTAAGATACAGACACCATGTTGTCTACTTGTGAAAAATACGTTTTCCCTATGCCATAACCGGCACCGATTCCTGTTTTCGCACAAGCTGGCTAGGCCAATCGTGATAGTCAAAGCTGAAAAACGACGATATTGTACTTCTGGGGCATGCACCACGTATACGGGGCCATTCGCCTAGACTGGGAAAAAGAGAAGGGAATGCTAAACCGAGGTTAGCCATTGGATTATCCTCCATAATAAACCGGTCAGGAAAGGTGTTCTGTTAGGAGGTTTTTCGCTGATTCAGCGAAACTTATCCGTTTCTTCGATTCACTTTTTGTGTGCGGTCGAGGCCACGGAAAGCCGAAAGTGTCACGATCCCTTCTTCTGTTGCGTATTGCAGAATTAATCCAGCGAAATTCTAGACAACCAGGAATAACCCCGTTTGAGCATGTGGTCGGTGTGTTTGAAGATTGAAAAGAATTGGTACACTGAGGACACGTTCTGTTAAAATCCTCAAGATACTCAAGAGGAACTGAATTCTCTTGTCACTCCTACAACACGTATATGCGCAATGGATATAATAATGGCTCTTGTCATTCAATGCCATTTATCTTTTTCAGCGGTGAGGTTTAGCTTTGAATAGAAAGTGTACTAATATTTCCGCCAGTATGGGAAGAAAAAAATTGGAAGAGTACCAACGAGTTTCATATTCTGTTTTAGTAATGCTACTTACTCCTACCGGTTATGATCAGCACAAACGAAACATGGGCAATTGGGTTCCAGTATCTTGTGTTTCTGGTACCGACCTTATCACACACTATTGTACAGGCTATATTGAGGACAAATGTATGCTACCAGAGACAATGAAAATAGATAAACCAATATTGGCTCCAAAATGAGATCACGGAGTAGTAAACGAAATAGTTTGATAAACTAGCACATCCAGTTTGTCCTGACCGAATAGCTGACTGATTGACTGGCGGATTAACTGTCATACTGACTGACTAACTCATTCACTCACTCACCTAGTGGAGGACTGGCTGGCCTTTTCATTTCACAATAGATTCCCTAATCAAAATAAAAGTGCTTGATCAGTGTGATCAAGGCGAAATGGTAATAGGGATCAGCTGAGGTTATCAAGCATTCTCCAAGTAGAGCACCACACACCACGAAGCACGAATGTCCTGATGTCGTTTTCGCAGATGAGCAAAACTATGAGACAACTATTTGTTAAATTTAAAGTAAATGATTGACATCGATAGAGTCATCATGGTGAACCGAAAGAACATTTAAAGCAGTACTATCGTTATTCAGAACGTTATTATTAGTAATAGTATCATTCCTATCAATACTATCATTACTATTGATAACTTATTACCAACGTTAACCGAACTGAAAATAATATTATTATAATCATAGCTATCACGATTATCATCATCATCATCGTTGTCCAAATCGTCATCCAAATAGCAATGTTAATAGTAACAAAATAATAATCACTAGCTTTTTCCTGATTATCGCCGGCTTCGGTTGTCGGCCGATTGCCCGTCGGTTGCAATCCAGTTCTACATATGTTTGACCCATCTCACAGAAATAACAGAAAGCGAAAGAAGTGTACAAATTACTATGAGTTTAACCTTCCAATCGAGAACAATCACGCATCCATTTAATTTGACAGAACAAACGCATTATTGTACAAGACCTAACCAGTGACAATGCACGGATGTTGTAATAACAATATTAGTATTGGTATATAATACTAAAATATTGTTGTGTTCGATCTACTGATTATGAAACGGTAGTATCACATTTCTCGTTAGAGCCAAATATGAACTAACGACACGGGAAGTGAACTGCAGTGGCTATATTCGAACCTGACATCGGACCGAATAATGCACTCCGGTTGTGAGAAATCTTATCTGTCCCTCTTTCTGATTGGCCGACTACCAGAGTCTAAGACTCGTACGAGACTCAAATTCAGGTAAGTGGAATTCGTGTGCCAGAGGACAGAGAGTGATGATTGTTTTGCAAACTAATCCAATTGATGAAAATACACCTTGGAGACATACCAGACCTGTGCGCCTCTGTTTCACATTGGTTCTTTCGAGTACTCTTCTAATTCATCGCTAAAATTCAATTTCAAACAATAGTTAAAGTAATAATATTGGTCTTTGTGGCTATAGATCTCACGTTATTCGAAGCCTCTGCATGCGATAAAACAATCTTCCATAAAAACAATGAATAGTGAAAATGAATTTACCTATTGAATCAGTCTGATTTCTTTCCATCCCTTCTATACATATCTGTTTGTGTTTTTAAATACTCAACTTGTAACTCGTAGACACCTTTTTCTATTGAAACATGTTCATCATTTAGTACCGAGTAAGTTCTCATGAACAACCATTAGATTTCCGATAAATAAGGCAGCTTGCTTACCTCAATCATTGGCGGTCGTTGAGCAGATTTCACTGGGAGATAAAAATCAAAAAGAGCAGGCACATGGAGATCTCTGTGCAGTAGTTTCATCGTCTCAAACCAAGACCAATTTTGTTTCATCGAGAGCTCTTTTGTTAGTATACTACTGTAGAAGAGCTTTGTTGGCCAGTCCTTCGTACTGTTCACTGACCCGACACCGGTTGTATTGTCCGCTTCCCTGTCCAAAAGCCACAGACCGCCCAGTGCAGGGATCATTTTGCTATAGAACTCATGATTGCCAAACCAATCACGCATGTTTCGAGAGGAGCAAGATTGAAACCATTTGGCCACTTTCGTTTTGGCTGATGTGGGTTTACCTCCTTGTTTTTTGTACCTGTCTTTCAGACCGGAGATCAGAGCGTGAATATTCAGACTGGTCAACGAATCCAACGCTGGCCGATGAATGCGCATTAGGGCACGGCCAAATTCTACGTTGAAATGCATGACTAAACTCGTATCCGTTTGCGGATTGTACGCCTGAGCGCCTAGAGCATTTGGACTGTCTGGTTCAAAGGACGGATGATTGACAGTCAAATGCAGACCACATGCATACCGATAGAAATTCTCGCATGGTTTTACTGACTGATTTATTCGACGGTGTAGATTAGCGGCCGCAGCCAGGCATTGAGCGTTTGAGCACTGATGCGCCCGAAGCCATTTTTCATGGTACAGCTGACTCCATTGTGCAGCCAACAGGATAATCAGAATCAGCTGACAGAGAAAAGCCAGACTGATTAAACATAAATGCCATCGACTACAACGATTCAGTTTTAGCAGAAGACCGCTGTTCGATTCTAACCGTCCGTTTTTCACCCGATTTATCAGGCGTTGAACAAACACACTAGGTGGATTCCAAGGCTCACGCTTTGAGGTGCCACTTCCCGGAGTGGCAGGAATAGCCGACGTAGTACCACTGAATACTTGATATTGGAAGTTCTCCACCTGAAAGCCAGTCGTTTTTTTATCCGATTCATCACAATCCAGCTCGTCAATAACGATAGATTGTTTATCCATTGTGGGAAACTGGACAGTTTTGTCATGAAATGGTGCGTGCAGATAACGAACCGGTATACTGTTTGTCACCCAAAGGCGCGCGAGAGAGAGCGAAAGAGAGATCGAGTGCAAAACGGGCCGAAGCGAGTAGCTAGCTAGTGTGCGCTCACGGTCTGTGCCACGTCGATTTTATTCGATTCTGACTAGATTTGCTCAATTCGGAAGCGAAAAACACCGACCTATTGACCAGCATTTATTTTGACAGCAATTTGTTATGCACGGATATGTCCCTCTTTCTATGAGCATACCGGTGTGTATGTATGGGTACGTGCATTCGTGCATATGTACACCCAAGCATAGAGCAGTTGACATACCCACGTTTGTATATGTTATTCGGATTTCATACGTAAATGCATGTATACATGCAAACACACAAACCCATGCATATGTAGATATATTCTGATGAATTCGTACGTAATCCAAAACCATTGGCTTCGATATCTGCAGAAATATTTGTGCGCTCGGATGCTTTCACCTGTCCATTCATAAGTTTTCGTCATCTCAAGGTCAACGTGAGTACACCTACCCATGACAACGGTGGAACCGTCAACAATAGCATCAGCAACAGTAGCAACAGGAACGATAAAGACAAAATCACAATCATCAATGGCACAGATTGTGATGAAAGAGAGAAAAAATGTTCATCTGTGAGTCAACGACCTCAAATCTGGTTACGGTCCCGGACACCGATGACCACTGGGACAGTGAATGCTGTCGGAATTAGCATAATCTGTATGCGTTTCCGAAATACCGGATAATTTGTTCACTACACTCTCGCCTGGACCGGTATTCCGGATTCAGACGACGACGATGACCAGTATGCGAAGAAGAAGAAGAAGAAGCCGGCCCAAATGGGGGAGTAGTGTCAATGAGGGTAATCGGGAACAGTGCTTAGTATAGAACTACGATCACCGGTGCACCCCTGATTCCTGTCCGTATTTCGCATATTGCAAGCCTTCACAATAGTCCAGATTTGGCTAAATGTAACAGTAGAGTATGAGGACGTAACAGCTCACATTGACATCCAATGCTCTGTTTGTTGTCCGGGGGCGTGCGATTAGGGGGGGGGGGGGGGGTTCATTCTTGTTACCATAGCTCTACAGGATACATAATATCGAATCGTGCGTCAGATGTTTTTCTCCAACTGCGGACCGATTTGCATAAAACAGAGACACGGATTTGTGCATAGTTAACAAGGATTCTTATGCTGACATGAGACAGACGGAATTGTCGAACGGGCTGGAATAGAACCTTTAGATAATTATAGCATATCGTTTGTTGTGTTAGTGATTCCCGGATAACCGAACGCTGTCAGACGCAGTACTTAATCACAGAACAGTGGAACCTTACTTTTGAATTTAATACCTACCATATGATGTAAAGAACTATTGTCAACATTGCTCAAGCACTCCCGCGGACTAGTTCAGACTGCGACCGGATAAGGACGGATTCAGGACGGCAACAGTCGGCCTCTGATAGGGTAACTATAAAAAGAACTCACTGCTCCACAGAAGTTATACACTTCATTGACTTCTTCCAGATGGAGTAATCCATGAAGTTCAGTCAGACAGTTTTGTGAAATCAGTACTCATAAGTTCATTTAAAATTCATTACTGTTGACAGAAAAATAAAATAAATTTGATTCTCGGTGAAATCCTGTTTGTCAGGAATAAATAAGGCTGGCATTGCACCCAAAGGCACATCATTCGTAGAACGAGATCTCATTTGGTTATAGTGCGCTATTATAGTGAACTATATGAAGTGTTTAGATTCCGTGATAAATCTTCATGAACTGTGGAAAATTACCCTTCTAATAATATTTTTTTCTCTAGTTCGAACACTTCAGTACCGTGTGATCAACGGTACTGGTACTGGTACTGGTACTGGTACTGCTCATACCTCCTTTTTGCTCAACGACAACCACAACAAAAAGGGAATAAGAAAACCTGTCAGTTGAAGCCCATCTTCTCGGACAGTCTGACAGTCTCGGTGAAGACAAACAAGCCGGTTCTGTGGCCGCTTCATGCCGTCTCTGATTCAATGCACGATCAGTGGTAATGTGTGGACAATGAGTGTTATTTGGACCGTAAGCCTATCACTAGTTAGTTGAGCCGGTGGTTTCCCAACCAGTTAGCCGAAAGGAGAAATCGCGTCTGTCGACAGCTGTCTGAGAGGTGCAGAAAGTATTCTGTGTTTAAAAGCCCTACAGTTTAGTCAGCTAGTTCATATTTTGTTCTCCAAGAAGGTCTGGTGAGAAAGATTCCGTCACAGACCAAGTTTGGATGGAAGCAAAAAGATCTAATCACATTTCTCAGTGGCAAGAGAACACCGACTGGAATGCGCCACCACATAAACGCAGACAACTAAAATCCCATTGTTCTTCGAGTAGTACTTCCGTGTCAAATTGAATCCGACAAACCACAGCGATCTGGGATACAGGCGGAACTGTCTTGTCTCCCGTTTCAGCTTCTTCTTGAATTGATTTTATTTAGGAATATCAAAAAGGGTTATTTTGGTGGTAGCAAAATAGCTAAACCAGATGGAGCATCGCAGGCGAATAATGTAACTCTCGTAACTTGGCTGATGCAATACACATGTGGCACCAAAGCTTGATTAGCGCCCACGCGTAGGTTTCAATTCCGCTAGGACCCACAAGTGTTAACAGTTGGACCAATTCAACATTTTCTAAATGTACAAAACTGTACCTCGAATCTCCATTTTGCCTATTAGTTCCCAGGATAAAGATGGGCGAATATTTCATGAGGGCGACATAAGCAAGTAGACGGACGCGAAAGAGAAATTTTACAGATCAAAACCTATAGAAAACAAACTGAGACACTTGAAGTGAGCCTTCATAAAGTAGTCTAGAGAAACCTATCGCGTTTGCATTCAGCAGTAAGCCCTAACGCGTATCTATGCCACGAATGAGTCATAATGTTCTAAGGCTAATTTCTGAGCCCATTTTCAGTCCTGACTTAAGGGATTCACTGTCCACGCAACATAAAAAGGAAAACCAGATACGAGTAAAAATTTATGGTCAGGGATCCGTCATATTCTTCTGAGTTATCCCACTGTACTTTGGTTTTCGCTAACCTTTGATTCCAAGATGCTGAATCTCGAAGCCTCAACCATGCTTCGTTAAGCCCTTAAGCGCCGTAATGACAGAGACATTCAACTAAATAAAGTAAACTAACGGCGGCACGGCCTTCTCAAGTTCCCCATGCCGAGATTGTGATTTTGTCAACAGAATCCTTCAGTGGCATGCCTAAGGTAGGCCCAAGTCGGCGGGACAACCAGGCTTGTGTGAACTTGAAATTTTTCATGCAAGATCTCAAGGCTTTGTGCCGACCGTACACTGCAAACTGGACTGCGTCTGCCACGTGGTAGTTTTGTACTCACATTCATTTGCTCAGATATCTAGGAGAATTTTCCGTGACCTGCCTTTTTGCTGTACCCAAACCGATGATACTCAAGGAATGATCTGTCTAATCCATGGCGCGAGGGTCCAAAGACTACAAACTCTTCGCTCATATTACTCATTAATTACTTTTAATGTTATACCGCTAGCTCCTGAGAGAGTACAAGCCGGCTTCATTGATGTCCTGAATGGCACCTGCCCATGAAAGCCGTGTGTAGAGTAATTGATAATGAACAGTCTTTGCAATTGGGTACGGAATGGCATCTCCAGCGTTACTTAGCTTTTTGTTCGAGGTGGAAACTCTAGTTTTTGCCCAAACAAGTGCTAACTGTCGGTGAAGAGGAAGTTTGTGTGTTGGCAGCCGATCACCGAACGAGCATTTTATACAGCTTTTGGACAGTAGTATGCCAGCCGAGGATGCCCAAGGAGTCCTAGTGAGCCTTACCCTACTCAGGATAGTCGAGTGTGGCAAGGGGCATTGGCCTTATTTGGTGGGGCGGCACATTTGCGCACGTCATGCTGCTGTCTATGGGATTCTGTGGCTTCTATGTAGAGATTTCGCTTCCAGGCAAAACACCCACCACGTCCTCTAACAACACCTTGTTGTTTTTGTCTGGTTACTCTCCCTTGGTCTGTCCGATATGGATGACCCTGGAGGAGCGCTTTGTGCTCCAGCCAGCACAGCCTTCGGGATCCGTGCGGCACGCAAACCCGATTACCGCGTTAAGATAGCCACGTCGATCAGGCTTCCCTTACATTGAATATGGATTTCTTGGCCACGAGATTTTCCCTCTAATGGTTCCGGCTTCAGTGAGGCTGCTTCACCAGAAATCCTATCCGGCAAAAATGGACTTATGAGAAGTTTGATGAACCCAAAATTGTCTACATGTATCCTTTGATACAACACATCAACATGCTCAATGCCTAAAAATGATCTCCTGAATGACAGTTTTACAAAAACTATCTCTCAAAATCAAGATATTTCATTTCCAATTAGGTTACATTGCAAACAGAAACCAAAATAAGAGCACTGGATTGAGAGACCTCGGGTTTGAGACACAGCTGAATTAAACCAAAGCTTGTTTGTTATTCATGTCTTTTTTATACGCCTGTTGCCAACCCACAATGTTTGACTGTCACAATAATCAAAAAATACCTTGACGTCTAACGCTAGATAAACACTATTCTTACCACGCGTACCGATTGGTGAAATGCGCAAGTCTGCAGGCGTAATTTAAAACAAAACTACACCCACTTTTTTGCGTTTCTCTGAGCTTTCTTATCCCTAAGGTGTACCCCACGGATTCAGTCGACAAGAGAGAAGACCGGTAGAATTTGAGGAGGTGTATTGTCGGTCCAACTGAAGTGACAGATCTGCGGAGGGTGGATAGCTAGAGTCGAACCAGTGAATCAGTGATGCCCTAAGATTCCACAGCGAGCGGAACGAGATCTGGTCATGAGCCGTAGCCGGGAACCCCAAGGTTCAGTCAAACGAACACTACCCAAACATAGAAATCAATAGCATTAGATTGCACGATATATTCCGGACCACTTCGCTGCATCTTCACTAGTGCATACTGCAGTCAAGGTGATCATTTATAAATGGCAAACAGCGAGAATGGATAATTACATTAGCCTTGCCTTGGTAACGCGTTTTTATTTGCTATCATTAGTTGTTTGTGTGTGCACCTTTGCCTTTGATCTCATGAGTACGTTCAGTTTCCCGTTTATAAATGATCACCTTGACAGCAGTATGCACTAGTGAAGATGCAGCGAAATGGTCCGGAATACATCGTGCAATCTAATGCTGTTGACTTCTATGTTCAAATTTGTGTCGGGAAAGTTATGCTTCCAACTACTCAAACAGTCAGTTTTCTACTTCGGGTGAATAAAATTAATGTTATGAATGTGTATGGAGTTGTCGATCATTGTTTTACAGCGTGACTAATGAAAGTCACCCAGGCAAGTTCGGCATTCCGTGAATAAGCTGCTTGTATCTTAATTGTCCTGGTGGATGATTTGCGCCTGATTCTGAACCCGTTCTGAAATCGGGTAACCTAGTGACCCTAGTCGCGGCTAGATTGCAAATGCTACTGGTAACTGATCACCTGATGTCGAATCTAGATGAGCTCCTGGGATGCATCCAAATTTCAAGTGCAATCAAGACTCACTGGCTCGAAGAAATGGCTTTAACTTTTTGATTTTTGTGTCTTCAAAGAGCCTCTACACACTGTTTATTTGATTTTGCACGTGACTCCCCGGAATACGCTGTAGTAATACCATGTGATTAGGGTTTGAAAGCACTTTGTGTTAGTTTACCAATCGGTAGACGATTAACGGTACTCAACTACTTCTTGGTGAGATCTCGCTGGGCCTCCTTGGCTGAGAATACTCGGGCACATCGTGGCGGAAAAGCTGGAAACACCAATGGCACTGACCACACAGTCGCGCTTGTTTTTTCCAAAAACGTCACTCAGCCCGAAGGAAGTCTATTTTCAGGGCAGAATTTGTGTCTCTACGTTTGAAATTCCTGGCAAAGCTCAAGTCCTGTCAAACACTAGCACCTCCGAACTGGACACAACCCTCGTTGGCGGTAGTACGGAAGCAGGGAGAATAATGCTGAAAGTATCCCTTAAAGCGACCGTTCTGATCCATCTCGGTAGCTCTAGTAAGGTTCTTTTACCTGCAAACCATCGCGTTTCATCATATGAAAAGAAGCAGTTTGTATAGGATAACCAGTGAGCGCTGTCAAAACCATTTTGTGAAGCTCCTTGATTCAGAACGCTTTCCGTAATAGGGTCTTCTGTCTGGCTTTATTGGTTTCGCACCCAATTGGCTGATTTCGTCCCAGTCGGTTCAAACAACTGTTGACAGTTCATTGAATGGTTTTCGTTCCGTAAGACTAAAAAAACTCTTGGCTGTCGGTTGGTTGATTTCGTTGCATTCAGTAAAAACAAGGCTTGGTCGCTGATTTGTTGATTCTGTTCGGTTCGGTGAGAGTGACAGTTGGCGGTTGATTGGACGATTTTACTCCATTTCGTCACAAACTGGTTGGACCATCGACCCACTTCGCTGACCTGAGCTTTGCCGTCAGTTTTGGGCAGACGATAGCATGCTATCGGCCAACGGAACAAGGCCGTCTATCGACGTGTCAACCACTCTTAAGGGACCGCCCTTGTGAAACTAAATAAGCTCTCCCGACGCAAACAGATTGGATCTCTGAGGAAACTCTTAGCCACTGCTCGAAGGCTAGGCGGACGAGACTCCGATTTTCGCGGTCTTCTCCTGGAATCAATTAATTCGGAAAGGAATGACCGTAAACCATATTGGTCCCAAATCACAGATACGATGGAGACCGCAGGCGCTATTTAGACTTCTGGAAACTGCTCCAACTCTCTCATTTTGCTTTACGGAAGACCGACACGCTCGCTCTTCTTGTCACCGTACGGGACTGCATCCTGAGGTGGTGTGACGGCTTGCGCGTCTGTGTGACCCAAAGAGCTCTACAGGATGGTTTCTTCAAGCCGCGGATGCAATCATGCCTGACAGGTCAATGGGTAGAGGCCAGACGAAGTCCAATCTCCCGGTCCTCCAGGTTTAAGGCCGATTTGAGCTGGCAACTCAGTCGTTAAAAGCACAGGAAGAATAACTGATCCAAGTGGATGGGCTTCCAAAAAGCCATCCCGCTGCCTTGCGGATAGGCTCTTGTTAGAACTAAAGGCTTTGGACGTGAAACCTAATCGTTCTCCTGCTTTAAGGCTGGACACCCTAGCAGTACCCGTCCAACATCTCCCATGAACCGCACGAATACAAAGAATTCCATACTGCATCGGTCGTCGCGCAGGATAATCAGGACCGCGCTGCCCATTGCATCGAGCGGAGTGGGTAGTGATAAGTGGGCTACTACTCAAATTTCCCTCTCTTTTATTCAACCTTTGTCTTCTGTTCCCAACCACCTCTCTTTGCCCCATCTATCCATCCATAATGCTCCCACTGATAACACGACTGATACTCGCAACGGTTCATTGTCAAATAGTGTCGGGAATAGTCCTCTGTCTGGTAACTCATTTTCTCAAGCCTCTTCAACCTCCGAATCTCGATTCCTTTAATGTGCGTACACTCACGCAGGCCGGTCAGCAGGCGTGCCTAGCCCTCACATTAGATTCTCTGAAGATTGATGTCTGTTGCCTAAGTGAAACGCGCATCCAGGATTCGAGCAGTGTAATTCAACTAACTGCTTCTGGTATCTCATCGAGGTATTTTCTGCGCACTTCAGGAGATGAAGTGGCTCGAGCTGCGGATCAACTTGGTGTAGGAATAGTCTTGACTGACAAGGCTGAGGCTGCCCTCTAAGACTGGATTCCGATTGATAGTCGTTTGTGTGCTGTGAAACTCCAAGGGTCAGTTGGCTTTCGAAAGGATAGTTGTGTTGAGCGTAATTTGTTTGTGATCTCATCGTACGGCCCAACGTACTGCAGCTCTGTCGCTCAGAAAGATGAGTTCTATGATGAACTCGCCACCCTCGTTGGCAACAGTAAAGGATCTGACATTGTAGTGGAAGCTGGTGACTTCAATGCACAAGTTGGCAAACTTAGTGTGTCAGAAGCTTGTTTAGGTGGATGTTGTGCTTTACCCGCTGAGCTTACAGATAACGGGCACAGGCTTCTCCAGTCTTGTGCAGACAACCGATTGTTCTTGTCTAGCACTAATATCCGACACAGCTGGCATGACACAGTGACATGGCGCTCTAACTCTACAGGTACGCTAAGCCAGATTGATCACATCGGTGGCGTAGCTCTGTTCAGAACTGCAGATCTTACTAGTCCACGTACGTAGAGTCGGACCATGCATTAGTTTTAATGCGATTATCTCTCCATCTCCATGGTCATCATCGCAAACCGCAAACCTGATTAGCCGTGCAACTTATATGTGATCCAGAAGTTCGCACCCGTAAGGAGCAGAAGTTTGCACATGAGCTAGGATCCACGGAGAACAGTAATGTAGATGAGCATTGGACTTATATAAAACAGGCGATGCACGTTGTAGCAGGCTTTGCCTGTGGTCCTAGATCCGTTGTGCATCAAAGACACTGGATCTCACAAGAGTCGTTGAGTATAATGGAGCAAAAGCGTCAGCTTTCGAACTGTAGGGAGATGAATAAGATACGAAGACATTTACAAAGACAGGTTACGAAAAGCCTTGAGAATGATTGCGAAAATTGGTGGGTTAAGGTAGCCGAAGAAATGGAAATAGTAGCTGCTTCAGGTAACAGTGAGAGACTGTTCAAACTTATTCGTGACACCGGCGGACTGCGCACCCAGGTCAGTGAAACGATTTGCGATAGAAATGGAGAACCCATCCATAGAAAACAGCAAAGCCTTGACCGTCGGGCCGTATACTTCAAGGAACAGTTTAGCTGGCCACACACTAGTGTAGTTACTCCTGTGTCAACAACTGCGACTCCTTGAGTGATATCACTTGAGCCCCCATCGGAAGTGGAAGTAGAGTCATGCATTCGATTACGGAACTAAGGAAAGGCGGCTGGTCCCGATGAACTTCCCCCATTTCTTCTCAAACTGGGTGGAAATGCTTTGATAAAATCACTTACCATCTTGCTCCGTGACATCTGGAACGAGGAGCGTATTCCGGTAATATGGGGAGAGTCATTGATTGTTCTCATCTTCAAGAAGGGAATACACAATGACTGTAGAAACCATTGTGGGATTAGCTTAATTCCGATAGTCACCAAAGTATTAGGCTCGATTCTGCTGTACCGTTTTACACTCGCTCGTAAGAGGGACGCCCGCGAACAGCAGGATTGTAGTGTACTACTCTGTCTATATGGTACACTAAATGAATGTCAACAATATCTAAGACGAAATTAGCAAACTAAGATGGGCGGAGGAGCGTGCGGTGATAAAAAGGCTAAAAGGGTATGTACATTAAGAATTAAAATGAAACAAAAGGTGTGACACAAACTCACAGTTGTTCGCTGTTCTTGTGATCAGTAAATGAGCGCCGAAGAGCCAATATCCGCCAATGTATTCAGTCCAGTTCGGTTTGACAGCCATTCGTTGAATAGAACAGGATGGTATTGAGAGAAGTGCCAAGTGACGTCGTGGAAGCTACTAAAATGCTTTGTTTCTCACAGTTAGTTCCGACAGATATATTTCCAAGACTCTCCAAATCAGAAGATAAGACCGTGCCAGAATGAAAGGTTTATTGACAGCCTTTTTGTATTGCGCGGTGATGATGTTCAAAAAGGTGTGTGTGTGTTTTACATTAAAACGTCGGTACAACAAAGGAGTGTTGCACCAAGGGACGTTGAGAATCATGGAAAAAAGTCGGAAATGTACAAGTACTTACAGGATGGATTCCACCCAGGTCGAGGATGCACCGACTAGATATATACTCTTCGCCGACTGCTTGAAACGCGTCACACGCACCTCCGACCGACCGGTTTTCTTAGACCTGGAAGGCGCCTTCGATTCAGTTGATTGAACGGCGCTTTTCAGTGCTCTTCATCGAAAAGTTATGCCCCAGAAGTTCGTGAACCTACTGAGATGATAATATTCTCATATTTTTGGCCACGTTAGAGTTTACGTTGAATTATCCGGTCAGCTCGAAACGACCAGAGGTGTTCGACAAGGATGTCCCATGTCTCCATTCCTGTTCGACTTCGTCATGGACAAAATAATGGGGTATAGATTGCAAAATCTTTAGGATGTAGGTGTCGAATTAGGAAATAGTGGAAAGCTATGTGACCTAGATTACGCGGACGATATTGTCTGTTTGTTCAAATCCACGGAACATGCTCAACGTGCATTCGGTAGGTTTGCGATAGCTGTAGCTCCATTCGGCATGGGCTTTGCACCTTCAAAGTATAAAGTGATGTTTGTAAGACTGGATATCAACGGTTCCGAGCTTGATGCTCGATGGGGAGGTGCTGGCAGTTGTCGACCACTTCACCTATCTCGGCAGCAGCGTGACGGCGAGTAGGATCACATTAGTAGAGGTGAGCACGCGTATATCCAAGGCTCGAGCGGCGTACGCTAGACTGAAGCACTTGTGGTGTCTATCTGATATTTCACTGAAGTTGAAAGGTTGTGTATACTGTGCCGCAGTACGTTCAGTTTTATTGTGTGGTTGCGAGACTTGGAGTCTGCGTGCTGAAGATATTCGTCGTCTTGAGGTTTTCGACCATCGATGTTTACGTAGTATCGCTGGGATTGGGTGGAATAGCCTAGTGAGCAACGGTGAGGCCAGAAAACGAGTATTGGGTATTAATTGGGAGAACGTTCTATCACAGCGGATCCAGCTTAGTAGACTTCGTTGGTTGGGGCACGTGTTACGTATGGTAAACACACGTCTACCATACCGTGTCCTATCCTCCGTATCTCCTCAGGAGTGGAGAAAACCACGTGGAGATCAACAGATGACTTGGTGGCGAGGAATGAGAAAATGTACAACTAACTTAGGAGAAGTAGGTGCCTCACGTCTTCGTGGTTGGGGCTGGAAGATCCGTCTACCAGTTGGCTGGAGACACTGAAGGATATGGCAACAAATCGTGAACAGTGGGGATCGTGTTGTCACTTTCTGCTGAATCAGAATAATTGATCGATGTGCGTTTGTACAGTTAGACTGTGCATTTCTTGTGTTGGCTGTTTCGGCGTTCCTTCCTTTTCCAACCTCTGTAGGTCCACTCCCTATCCATCTTGTATATTCATACTTTCTAATTCAAAGTGCAACATGGTGAGAAAGGCAATGGTCAGTGGGGCTTACCCTGCTGTTCAACGCTGTACAGAGATGATGATGATGATGATGATGAGAGTGATCATCTTATGCCTGGTAATAAACTAAAACATCGAAGGTGGGTCGGGAAATTTAGTGAATTACTAAACCACCCTTCTTCCAAACCAGCTGTCGGCCGGCAACTCCGGACAACATGAAAGTGACCACTATCTACCCAGGCTACAATAAATAGCTACTGCCATCAAGAAAATGAAAAACAAGAAATCCCTCGACGAAGATAGCATCTCATTTGGAATCTTCAGGTTTTATCTTCCGTTTCCACTATATCCCCTAACTTTCCTGTTCTGCCAAAGTTGCGGGAACAGAGGATTCTTCTAAGACTAGGCAACCTACATTCTATCGCCGGTCCCAAAATAAGTGATAAAACTATCTGCGCTAATAATTAAGGACTCAGTCTGATGAGCCTAACGGCAGTTTCTCACAAATATTCTCCTGAACCGCGTTGTTGCCGTAAAGAACATTCAGAGGTGCCCCACCCCAATATGATTTTTTCCGATGAAGAAGTTGTGTTGCCGAAATCTTCGTGCAGTTACAAATCCTCAAGTACCGTTACAAATTCCAACAACCAATCAGAGCCTCCCTCTTCAATTTTCAAGCCGCCTTCTATTCCGTTCATCATGAGTTACTGTGGAGCATACTAGGAGTTGACGGGATGCCAGGAAAGCATACGGGATTATTAAAGTCGTGATATTCAGCAAGGCGAGCACACCTTCGCGCGTGTGGCAGACAGTCTGTGGAGTTTCCGCTCGACTTAGGTAGCTGTCGCGGTGGTTCCTTCTCACCAGTCCTGTTCATCCACGCTGCTGACTGGGTTATGCATCGTGCTCTCACCATCCACCGAGGAATTCAACTAAGCCTAGATACTTGGATCGTGGATACTGAGTTTATTGGTGGCCTTGACATTTTTAGAGATAAGCCCAACTGTACGTGACCAGAGGCCAGATCGATTGGTCTGGAGATGAACACCAAAAGTTCCAAGATCTTTACGATTTCTCAGACCAAGAACGCTCTATTCATTTTAGCACCCAAATCTTTGAAATGCTCTGCAACCTCAAGTACCATGGGTTTACCATACAATTGAACCACCATTCCAAAGATGAAAATTCCGTGTCAATGGCGCTACGACAGCGTTCCTGTGACTTGGAGAACCATTTTGGTCAGGTAGTGAAACAAGCCTCCCCACGAAACTATGAGTTTATCAGGCAGTTTTATCAAGTTATGATTATTCATATAGAACTTTCGCATTGCTTACATAGACTAGGATTGTAATTTTGAATAGCACACTCTTTGGTGTTTTTGAAGAGTCAAGGGATGATGCTAAAATAAACGATTTGAAAGGCTTTGCTCGAGCTGCATAGTGGCGCTTTTCCCACAGATGTCGTTATCGATGGTCTACATTTGATCGACTTGCTGTCGACGTGAGTGGGGCAAAATCGTCTGGTTGTTTTCCATATCCATACTAAAATGCATCTAGTTACCAGTCGTGTAGACCAGAGAGCATCGATACTGGAATCGGTAAACATATTTTGATTGGGCGGGGAGCGTGCAGGAGCTCTTTCGCCAATGGCGTAGGTCCCACGGGGTTGGTTTTGCAGCCAATGACAGTTTTTATCACGTGGTAGATGTACTTGATAGCAGAGTAAAGACGTTCTTTAATTATCCGGTTGAAGTCATCATCCTTTAAGGTAAGCCCAGAATCGGTCATTTTTTCAGCTGTTTCTCTTTATTCCCTTTCTGTCCCGAAGTGCTCGCGAGTAAACACGAATGGTTAGTCAGTTGGTGGTAGCGTTTGCTTAACAATTTCTCCCTCATGGTCTACGCATCATTTGTGCAAATTTTGCATGTGTAGCGACATTCAGCTTCGCTCATTTGTTTGACACATTATTGTTTATCTGAACTCTCGTTGCCAGGCCTTGTGGCCACTTGACCGCTGCCTGTGCCCGCTTTTGCATTGTACGCTCACCACATATTCCCTACCGATAGTGTTCTCCTTCTCATGATTTGTGGGAAATATCGCTCTGGTGATCGTGATAGCGTAGTGTGGAGTAACACTGTAACGGATTGGTGGTTCACGCGTAGTAGGAAGGACAAAAGAACGAGCGTAATAAGGAAATAGCTTGGCAAGGTTTACACGTGACATTTGAAAATATGTACCGACAGTGTCGGTTTTGCGGCCAACGGGAACGAAATTCGTGAACCTGGCATACTGGCCAAACCATGTGCCTTTTCAAAAGATAGATCTTCTGATCGATCAGTCTGACCGGCAAAAGACTTTGGTGTGAAGAAAACTGGTCCACTCGGCTCTTTTCCTGTCAATTTAGCTAACCGTTCATATGAGTCTTATTAAACTGCTCAAACAGCAACCCTTCGTCTTATTCTGGTGTATCTGATTGAAAATATGCATTTAACAGGACGGTGGTATAATCTAGGCTTCTTCATATTGATTGCCAACTTGCGTTCGAGCTCATCAAAAGCAATCTAATGGGCTAGTCATAGCAGTCCCGTCTATTTTTCGGTAATCTTGATCCAGAAAGTTAAATCATATGCTTGAATTGTGGAATAGCAGCAGCCTTGCTAATCTATCGCATAGAAGTTCAACTCACTGTTCGTGTTTCAAAATTGTTCGGCAATTCATGTCGACAACCGCGCGCGGAAGAACATTTATAAACACTAATTTGATGTCCATAATTCAAAGCTCTCGATTCTTCATATTTCTGTCGCTTAGAAATCCGCACATCCCAAAGACTTCTCTCACATTATATCACTTGGTATAGTCTACTGAAAATCGCAGACCTCGACCATTCTTTATGAGGACCGTGATACACTTTTCCAGTACGCTTCTCGCGAAAAACTGGACCACACTTTGACCGATAGTGCTCCATTCTCGTTTCAGTGTGCGGTCGCAAATTCAGTTGTCGACGCATACACACCTTGAAATCACTGTATGCTGTGTGAGTCAAAATTTCTCGGAGGTTCTCCATTGAGCTGAGGTCGGGGCTGCCCACTCGCCACGCCACGGCTTTGGTCCCAAGGAGCTCTAACCATCTTTTGGGTACTGGTGATTTGTGAATGAATGTGAACAGTACAGCTGTGAGGATTCTTTGCCATACCGAAATTAAACTTTTACCCCGTAGGTGCCGTTTTTAGTTCTGGCGTGGAACACGTTATGTCGGAGGCTAGACGAATTTATCTGCATTAGTCTTGATGGGATGGTATTTTGGGGCATGCTATACTTTTTTGTGAGAATTGTGTTAATTCTTCTCAACAATCGTTGCGTGGCATGCCTAGATCTTTCACACTTCCTAGGAATTCCTTGGCAAATGCACTGCTGTGTCACTCCTGTTTAAGATAAAAGACAATGTGAAACATGAGTATTACTATTACTACACTGTTGATTTTTCCTATTTTTGATGAAATGTCAACATTTATTTTCTCAAACTTAGTATTTCCCAGGGGAGACACAATAAAGGAACTATTATTAGGCTCGTAATTCCTGAAGGTCACCGTGGTTTGCCAATCAGATACAGCCTGTGCTTTTGTGGTGGACGTTTGAAACAGCTAGTAGAACTGTATTATTTCGAGTTGGCCGCAACTTTATCTTAGTCGTCAGTATCGTAATCTCTGGTAAAAAGGCATTCCGGGAAGGTGTCCCGGGATTCATAGGCAGAATGATCAAATTACACCATTTTCAGATTTTGTATGACCACATGTTAGGGGATGGGGAACTTTTATCGCGGCTACCTGCCCGATTTTTCAATATTTTTGTTCCAATGAAAGACTTCTGACCGAATTTCAGTGTGCTAGTTTGGAATGAAACCCATAGTGTTTAGTAGAGGCTGGAACTTTCGGTGCCGTTGCAGGTACCCTAACGATGAAAATCCTTGGGAGTTGGATTAGAATTTTCTCACAGGTTATATTTTCTTCTGTGGGTTTCATTTTGAATGCTCAGCCGAATGCATTCATAGAACGGAGGGGCATTTATGTCACGGAATAACCCAACTTCTTCCAGTACGGCCAAGAATAAATGTACGACAACTTTGTCGCAATCACATCTTCAACAAGTTCAACACAATTCGGATCTTGTTGAATTAGCCACACTGGGAAAAGCCGTTGTCCCCGGCGGGATTCCAAAGCACACGTGGATGTCACTCACCCTCCGGATCCGGATATGGTTAGCTAGCTGAGCTGCGAGGCTACTGAGGGGGGGGGGGGGTGGTGAACGATGATATTGTCTAACGATCCATACTGAATAACTAGGCATAGAAATAACCATACCTCCAAATTTCGATCATCAAAAATGATGGCATTTATTTGAGGGGGGGGGGAGACATTGTGAGTCAGCTGTAGCAAGGCATTTCTGATAATTTGCGTCCTAGACCAAAGGTCACACAATTCAAAAACACCGTAAAGTCCACTATTCACAATCATCATCCTTATCAGCAAAAGTATACTAAACAAATTGGGAAATCAGCCCTTCGTTGATAACATAAATTCTCCACACTCTGCTTTCGTTCTCTGCTAATTTCTTATCTGTTAGTCCACAATTTCACATCTTACGAAGTCTGCAGTTATTCTTACAAGCTGATGGCTACCATGAGTGTAATACGCACTTGTGGGGATGCAGTGAAACGACTCTACATACCTTGTACAAACCAACATACCTGCTTTCTGTAGGCAATTGTAGGGCGAGAAATGAAACTCTTCCAAAATATGTGGCTTTCTGCATCAGGTCATTTCATCTGCAGTTCGCATCATCTACTCGAGATGCGTGAAATGGTTGAATAGTACGTCACCCGACTTACGAAGAAGATCGGACACATGACTACCGCCCAGTTGCATTGGTAAACAACTGTTTTGAAGCAGAATAACTTATTCGGGAAGTTATTCTTCATTTTTAGTCCTCGTGTCAACATTGTCGGTTCCCATTGTGTACTAGTATTGTTCCAACGAAACGCAATAACATTTTGCTTCAGTGACCGGTGGCGTCTTATGAATTTTCCCTAATGTACACGTGCTTGAAAACGTTTTCTTTCTTTTTCAAATAGCGATTTCTTGTCGGGATTCTAGAAACTAGAAACTAAGTTCATTTTGACATAAATAAGAACGATCTGTAGAAATATCTGAACACTGGTGCTCTTGTTCAGTGCCAAAGATTTTACAAAAAAACGGTTTTCTTTCCTTCCCTTTCACAGTGACCTCGGTTAGATCGTCGGCCCGAAAGCAACAGTTTCTAAGAAAATAACAACAAATATTCACCCCAAAGAAGAGCATCCAGATCGTCATCAAGGTCACATCGTACGTTCGAAGATTGTGCATTAATCTGTATTCCATGTGACCTTGTCGTTTGATCGTTTGCAATGCAAATCTCCTCCTGCACGAAAAGGCTATGGCAAAACAAACACGAGTAAATGTACTTTCACCTTTTATGAATTCTGATTCAATCAGGTCAAAACCATGAGAATGTTTGCTGTTCTTTTGTTCTGTCAACCTCCGATTCCATCTGTTTTAAACGTCATACCAAAGAGGAGAGCAAAATCCGTAAGTTGTTCCACTTGGTAAGGGTTGAGCAGAATCAAACTTGGAACTCAGACTGTCACCCTGGGTTGGCAGCAAGGAACAGAACCGATCAGTCGATCTCATGGTCTCGTGACCGTCTTGCTGACTTTTATCGCAGAAAATCTGCGTCCACCAATTGTGTGCATAAACTACCAGCAGAATCGTCTTTTGATTACATGCTTGAGCGTGAGTGCAGCGGAAGTGGCATGCCACACAGCGTCAACGGTCCACTGCATTGTTAAGGGCATTTGATAACTATGTCCTGAAACTTGAAGTGGCATAGAACCACATAAGTTCCCAATAAATCAGGCGTGGAAACAAATCGGGCAAAAGTGGATTACTGCCTACCACCATGGGGTACTGCACAAACAGTGGTATCTGTTTGTAGCCGGTGAGTGTGGCTCATTCAAATGTGATCCATGCATTGAAAAAAACATTCAGACTACTTTGCGTTAGCATCTTGACCAATGGTAATCGAGTGGGATAAATTCAGACCACACGGCTGCATCTAGGAAGCCTCTTCCCACCGCCTAGATGCTCGGCGTTCCTGCGATTAACTATGGTTCTTTTTGATATTACATTACTCTTTAGTGGTCATGGGTTAATCGTTTGCATTGCACTGGTATGAAGGCGCAGAGCAGAGAAGTGAGTATCTTCCGTAAAACGTTTTTATGAGATATCGCTTGTTTCAATCTGAGCCGACGGAAGTTTCAACATTCAGCATCACAACGGCAAGCACCAATGCTCACCTGATAGATTGGGTGTGCGGATCTAAGAAGCTAAAGGTTCCTCGCGAATTGCACATAAGTTTGTGAGGATTTAGCGAATTACAACTTTTGTCTGCAACAAGGGACCGTTATGCAAATGAGCTAACTAGAGAGAAAATCTACCAACATGAGTATCCGAAACCCACATCTGATGAGTGACAACAACGGCGAAACCGGTTGTATGCTACCGAGAATTTTTGCCCACTCACCTACACACTGCTTACGCCCAAAATTTAAACTATAAAAAGTATTTTCCTCGTTCTCCAGGTTATTTGCGACTATCACACAAAGAACTATCGGCAAATCACAGATTTGATTCCCCAGTGGACTACCTGACAAGCAGTATCCACTCACACTCCTGATGTACAAATGAAATAGCTGTGCATATTATACCCCCAACTCACGCAGATTGAGCAGTTGAATTTTAATTTCAGTTGCTACAAATTCGAGAATTCCGAGCCGCACAAAATTCTCCCCCACTCCAATATTCAAGGTCATACTTTCCCCAGTGAAATCGTTCCTTATGCTTATGGAGAATGCCCTTTCTATTACATCAATGAACTACCCGAGAGTAAAACTTCCCGACTCGACAGCAGTATTGTTTTAAATTTGATATACTTCTGATGCGATTCTGCACCCACCAGCTCCAATATTTCTCAACTTAAGTCCCATCTTGATACCCGAGTTCTTCCCAAATGAGTCCTCTTATTTCTCCACAAGATTTTATGATTCTTACCTCTTATTCCATGCTACAGTTGATCCTCTATTAATTTTCTCCTATGTATCTAAGTTTTCTGCTGAAATCTAATTTATTTGTGTATCTACGGTTCTCCTGATTCACATTTCATTATCCCATGAGCTTCTCGTATGAATTCTTGAACTCTCTCTCCCTCTCTCCCTCTCTCCCTCTCTCACACCATCTCATCCCACTGTGAGTATACAAATTTTCAGCCATCTTCAAAGAATTCCTGTTCCTTGTATTTATGTCTGCCTCTAGTAAAGTCGTTCTTCTTGGTAGTTTACTGCTCTCAAATCCATATTTTGCCTGTTTCGATCATTTAATGCTCCTGTTGATTCTACTAAAATCCGAACCTTGCAAAATATTACATGCTCGGTCAGAATACCTTACCACATACCCTTTGGGTTGAACCTTCGCTCCACTTTTATTTACGAAAAGGAAATTCCTGATATCTCGGACACCGATAGAACCACACAAGTGCCCTCATGCCAAACTTCGTTAGTTCTCAAACTCACCTGGCTGCAGATCACCCTGTCCGTATCTCTCCTTCGATTGTAGCTGACCCCGCGATTCCCATAAGATGTCCTGTTCGTTTGCATCCTACGGAACTTCGTACTCATCTTATGTAATGACGAACTACATGTGCGCTACTTATAAGTAGTATAGTCATCTTTTGCGAATACGGTGTCTGCTTTCTTCAGCGTAACCGATATTTTGTCCCGATGAATTAATGCGATAATAAATTACTGTACCGCGTAAAATATTCGAAGGAATTTATTAATGGATCCGTCGTTACACATTATCATACGCAACACATCCAGTTGTTTCTTATCGTGATCAAGACACTTCGATGGTGACGGTTGAAAGTCCACTGCACAATCAAAACTATAACCACCTGTACAACTGAAAAAAAATCAAATATTGGTGGGTTCAAGGCAAATTATACTTTGGTATTAGGCATGTAATTCTGCCCTAATTGATTTTTTCGACGTAATTCACGCTCACAATATGAAAGATTTGAAACCGATTTCAATCACCGCAATCCCATGAACGTTATAATGCTAATTTTCCCCTGATTTCATAGCATTGCACTGGTGTATTATCACTTAACGTTCAGGTTTGTTATTTGATTCGCAGAACCATTCCCGCCAGTTGAAGTGAATGTATAGCTAAACATTCCCACTTACTACAGTTAATATCACTATTGCTATTATATCATTGTCTGTCATGGATGAATGAGTATTCTGATGAATTATTTTCGCAAGGGATTGCCTTCCAAGTGCAGATTATGAAGTGTGCCTAAACCCACCGAAATGATGCAATTTTCTTCTGATGACCAGTGAATTCAGGAGAGTATTTGGTCTATCGTCATTCTTCTTTTCTCGGGTGAACTCACCGTAACCGAATATGTGCACAGTAGTTCTCATCTTTATTTCTGCTTAGTCAGACCCCTAAATGGACGAGTTCAGAAACTTGCTTTTCCTTTGGTGATACTGCTTAAACCATTTGTTTTCCTTATTCAAAACATTATCGTATTCATTAGCATAGGCACGTTTAGGAACCTAATGCATTTCTCCATTTCATTTTAAGGCAGTGTGGACCTTCTTATCAAGGACTAAATTGCAGCCTGATCAGTGTGCATGTGTATTACCGCGGAACAGATTAAAAAACTTGCTAGAAATGAGTTATTCGTCGTTGGGCGGACCTCTTCGCTACAGATCAAAGAGCAGCCACGATATATATATATATATATATATATATATATATATATATATATTCGATATTAATAGGGTTAGTAGTGACCTAAAAACGGAAATTATGTTTGTGATTTATTTGAGGAGCTCTTCAATGAAAAGTATCCATCTATACACCTGACGCATGAAATTTGATCCTTGTGACGAATATACCAAAGGAGAGCACAAATATGAGAGCGAGTAAGAAGAGGAGTACCGAGCAGGCTTATCTGATGAGAAGCAACAATCGCGATAACCGGCGACCTCCATTCCAGGCGGAGCTATCTATTCGGTTATCAATGCAGCCAGATGAACGCTGGCAAAAGATCACGGAAGCCTTGTATGCCGTGTCTAATACCACACAGGACTCGGGTTCAAACAAGCTTCATTAAGGATGGATATCTTCGACATCAGTTGCTTTGTTGGATGCTCGCCGATCCGTCCCTCCAGATGTCACATTCGATGAACTGCGTAAATCCCTGAGACGCCATCTGACTAAGAGCTTCAGAAATGACCGCGAACAATGGCAGATTGCGAAACATAGGGAAAAGGGAAAGGCCGCGTCCATTGGCAATACTCGCAATCTTTTCTGTTTGATTAGAAGTACCGGTCCAAGGAAACCCGGTGTGAATGAGCAAATCAAGAAATTCGACGGTTGACTGATTCATTCCCAGGGACGTCGTCTGGATCGTTGGGCGGAGCACTTCAAGGAACAATTCAGTTGGCCCACTTTAACAGTGGACCTTCCGAATGCACCTGCCAGAGAAACGATGCAGGTAGATATCACTCCTCCATCAGGGAGATAGGCTACTTGATAAGGTACAAAGCCGCTGGACCGGATGGTTTCTCTTCATCTTATTCTTTTGTAGATGGAGGCGAAGCTTTAGTTTCGGAGTTAACAAAACTCCTCCGTGTTATTTGGGATAGTGAGCAGATTCCCAAAGGATGGTGTGACCTGATGACTGCGCAGATTTACAAGAACAGTTACAGGCCGCGTTATGAAAACCACAGAGGAATTAGTTTGGTAAGTATCGCGTATACCTGCTCACCGGTCTTACTATCCAGTGCCCACGAAATGTGTACGCGTGAGAATCAGGCCGGTTTCACACCCAGTCGTGGTTGTATCGACCACATCTTTACTCTTCGGCAAACCTTAGAGTACAGGAACATCTTTCGTAGGCCCACAATCCCTGTCTTCTTTGATCTGAAAGCAGCATTCGATTCAGTCGACCGCACAGTTATCTGAAGCTGCCTCTCACTGAAGGGTATGCCAGAGAAGTTTGTCTGTTCTCCAATGCTTGTATGCAAACAACCGAAGCCGAGTTCGTACTTACGGCGATCTTTCACCCAAGTTCATCACAAAAAGTGATGTTCGTCAGGGTTGCCCTTTTTCATCTTTCCTCTTCAATTTTGTGATTGAATTGATTCTTGAGATAGCCCTATCCTCGTGTCAGAATAGCGGCATCGATCTCTACTCAGGTAGTAAACTGTCTGACTTGGAATACGCGGACGATATTGTTCTTCTGAGTGAAGATCCAGCTAAGTTGCAAACTCTCTTAGATAGCCTTAACAACAGTGTAGCAATGTTCGGGATGCGTTTTGCACCTTCAAAGTGTAAAATGCTGCTTCAGGACTGGGTTGGCTCAACACCAAACCTTGTGTTGGCATGGGAGACTAGATTAAGTGGATAAATTTTGTTATTTAGCCAGTTACCTCTCACCAGGTGGACAGATATCGGATGAAGTGTCTTCACGTACACAGAAGACGCGTTTGACTTTTGCTACCATCAGCTATTTGTGGCGTCGGCTTGGCATCCGGTTGTCTGTAGGGGGGTCGAGTGTACAATGCAGCGGTTAGGTCTGTTATTCTATACGGTTGAGAAACGTGGCCGTGAAGGGTTGAAGATAGACGAACACTATCAGTAATCGAGCATCGATGTCTCCTTTATAATGCCCGAATATGGCGGGAACACCGTATCAGCAATGGTGAGGTTAGACGTAAGATGTTGGGAACCAGAATTCAGTCTCTGGATCAGGTACTGAATCTAAACAGATTAAGGTGGTTGGGACATGTGTTATACATGCCCATCACCTTTGGGTACGCTGTTCTTCGAGGCAAGCAATGGTTGGAAGATAGGTTGAGGTGATCAGTTCATGACATGGCAAAAAGGTATGAAAGCCTTGACCAGTGTACTTAGTCAAGTGGGACGTGTTAGACTTCCTGGTTGGGGTCCACGTCATCCGCTTACCAAATAGTTGGAAACATTTGGTGATATGGCTAGGTGTCGCGGCCAGTGACGTAGTTGGATTCGGACTCGTTCTTCGTCTTCACAATTTCCACATATTACTTTGATCTTCGGATTTTTTTCACTTGATGTTTCTATTCTTTGTGCCTTTTACCGGATGATGCTGGAAGGTAGCAACTGAAACCAGAGCACGGAAGTGCGTGGTCAGTGATTGTATAAACTGAGTAAATCAGGACCGAACGAGGTTCGGAGTGTATCAAAGAATCGGTGCGCCATGTGTCGTGGTTTTTTAAAATTTTTAATTGTCAAAAACACAGCATTGTCGGCAGAAATTCTAATAAGCCGACGCTTCGGTTACCGCGGGTAACCATTTTCAAGGCAAATTTGATTATATATATATATATATATATATATATATATATATATATATAATATATAATATATATATATATATATATATATATATATATATATATACCCACCCATTTTTA
This sequence comes from Fasciola hepatica, assembly GCA_948099385.1. Lineage (NCBI taxonomy): Eukaryota > Metazoa > Platyhelminthes > Trematoda > Plagiorchiida > Fasciolidae > Fasciola > Fasciola hepatica. The sequence continues at coordinate 1,996,260 of CANUEZ040000051.1, read as the reverse complement.
TTCTGAATCATGTTCCTGAACGTCTCTAACCAACGACAATCCTCATCCCCTGGGCCCCAACCAAGAAGGAGAGAAACACTAACCGAGGCCAATGCTGATGCCAACTACATCATACCCCTGTGACCTGACGGCTGCATTGATCCGTCTAACATTGTCCAACAGGTGCAAATAGTGAATGGAAAGTCATATGATGGACACGCATACGCAAAACGTGTCCGAGTCGGTGGGTCCGGTGTCGGAATGCGACTATCCGTACATAATGTACGACGGCGGACCTCATCATTGCTTCATCGATATTCCCACCGGTCGACGGCAATGCTTCGGAGAAATCGGTGGCGAAGTACAGAAATCCGTCGCGGTTGGGTCTCGCAACCGTAAAACAAAATGGTACGAACCGTGGCGGTGCATGCGCGCCCCCTTAAAAGAGAGCCATATTTCACGGCAGTGTCAGATGACGCAGGTTGGCGAAAACAACTCTACCTCTCGCCGTTCGTGAGCTGATCTCTCCAGCACCACCTTCAGCTGCAATCAAGTTCCCGAGGTATTCATAATTATCGACAACTTACAGCTGTTCATCACATTGAGCGATCGCCAGCACAGAGTCCTGCCAGTCTTGAAAAACTAACTTGTATTTGAGAGGTGCAAAGTGAACACCGTGTTTAGATATCTTAACCACCAAGCCGTTCAGAGCGTGCTGAATTGCCTGTGCATTGTCATTCAGCAAGGCAAATTCAACGTTATATTCCATTTCAGAAACTCTCATCCCTGAGAGCAATTTGACTACAACGTTCTGTGGTCTAGATGAGGCAATACCATCGTGAAAACCGGCTCCTGGGGAATAAAAGGACATGCTAGAAAGGTGTGCAACTTACCATTTAGGTCAGTGACTTCGATCGCATGCGACATCCAAGCTTCATCCACCTTGTCTGCTTGATTTTAGATCATATGCTCAGAGAAGGGCCGTTAATGACAACGTTGTTTTGATTTAAGCATTCAAGTAATATTCGAACCATTCACACAATGCAGATACTTCCCAGCCACAGCTAGTGCACAGGAGCTTTGCGAATATAATAGTAGATACCAGTAAGCTCTGGTGATAGGAGGGCGCATAACTGATACAGAACGAGCCATGACGGGCCAGTGCGAATAACCTGTGGATGGGACATCCCTTGTTCGTGATCTATGATGGCTTATTACTTGAATAGACGCACTCAAGGTCAACACAATGCCAGAAGACAGTCAAATTCTCGGTAACAGTGTTTCTGTAATAACAATAACTAATTAAGTGATACAAATGACAATAAATAAGGAAAGTAGGTAGAGGGAGTAAAACCTACATTCGAGGTTAGTTACCAGCGGTCCTAATCGGGAAGCATCGTCACTCAGTGGTCTGAATGAAAAAGCGACAAAATTTAAGATGGCCAACCAATCAGAACAGATATCAGAAGAATTGACCAGTGCAAATGAAGAACGCCAATAATTGAATTAAAATTCGGCTGCTGAAAAAGGTAACCAGCAAGGAAACAGAAAAAAAGTAATCCGAACAGAGTGTCACGGACCAACAAAAAACGTGTTGGAGTCATGATCCTGTACTCCCGGGTTCGAGTCCCAGTTACGATTTTCTGGATATATACCGTAGTTAACGAATCGCCCTACAAGAACAAAGCAGTTTAGCACACGTTATTCCATCGATTATCAATGTCATTACGCTTGGAGTTGGTGCGAAACCCCGGTGCATGCTGTTGCTCCCCGTTTGTTCCCCGCGATGTATGCTGCATCATAGGCTGAACCTCTGATGGACCAGTCTGTGGAAAATCTGCCGGGAACCCAAAAAGGGGTAGTATGCATTAATCATGTCGGTCGTTCCATGGCGGTGCTCCAGCTGATGGACGTGTCCCAAAAACTTGCCGGTGTTGAAGTGTCTGAAGTAATTACGACCAACAGAGAATAAATAATGTATTCTGGACACATCATGGTTGGAGACTCCAACCATAATTAATGCAGATTTAGACGCCAGAGAACCAAACAAGGCTGGTTGTTTCAGAAATCTGGAGCATTGGGTTTTTTATCAGATTCATGAGGACAAAAGGAAGACATAAGTCACCAGATGCAACTATTTAGTTTACTCTTGTCTACCGCGTATGTAAAACCTCCCCCGTCCTCACATCGAAGGCACTGTAAGAGCCCGTTCCACTACAGTACTTTTCTCACTGTATCATATATAAATTGACATGTTTTACGTGCGTCGTAGACAAGAGTAAACTAAATGCTTGCATCTGGCAACTTGTGTCCTCGCTCTATTCTCATGAAACTGCTTGTAAAAATGTGAGAAGTTTCTGCCACAATTACCCCAAGTGTACGAAGAGAAAAATAAACACGTGTCGTCTGATGCCATCATCACTGGGTCGGCAGACTGCCAGATGAGATTCGTGATCTGAATGGAGTCTGGTTGGAGTATACGGGAGTGGCTGTCTCCTTGTCCAAGCCGATGATAAATGAGACAGTCGAACCCTGTGCCATTCAGATGAGGACCGCCAGTGACCGTTTTACATACTGGTCGAACGACGCAAAGCGCAGTTTCCGTTGGCAACAAAGGAACTAAGAACGATTTTGGGATGTATTGCGACACTAAACGGACAATCCTCGGTGCAGTGAGTGTGACAATCCAGCTCCATTATCGGGCTCTGAATACAAATTTCGACTTGATGCTCATTGCTGATCGAACAAAGAAAGTCATGGGAGAAGTAGTGGACTTGACGACTACACCACAAAGAACCGGCATCGGGGGAATGAATGAACAAAATAATGACTCCCGGATTGGAGGAAGAACTGAAGACGGTCCACAGAACACGGAAAGTCTTTTCAGTGGGTAGCATAGTGAAGGACTGTACATACAACTCATGAGTAGATGCTTGATGTACAGGAACTATGGAAACCGGAGCTAATTGTGGTGTGATGAAGACACGTGAACAAGGGAAAGTGGTCAAAATGAGGTTTTCCGTTGCATCCTAATCGATTTTGGTACTGTTCAAAAGCCTGATAACTTCTCCCGTGTGTTGTGGATTATAACAGTAGTACTTTTATTAGCAGTAGCAGAAATAGCGCAAATACAACATTATAAAAGTACGGTAACTCATCAGATGCCGATATAATGAAGAATGCACAGAGGAGGTGCCAGCGAGAATGGTGAGAAATTCTTTGGGACTCGCTCAATTATGTACTAATAAAGGGATTCTATGCGTATTGCGTTCTCATTATTCTCGAATACAAGTTTCATTTTCTACTGTTTTAATGGTTCAATCGCTGGTCCGTACCATCTCACTAGCACTAGCGAGAGGACTTTTCTGCCTTGGAATCCCTTTTTATTAAAAGAAAACAGTTTATAAGGAATGCAAGATCTATCGTCACCAAACTTTGCAACACAAATTAGCTGGCTCGAAATAGCATTGGGTAACCTCTCTTCTGATCGGTGATAAGGCCAGCTACCACTTGACGAAAAAGCTTTCTCGTCTTATCGATCTGTTGTTTTGTCGTAAGTGATTCCGTTCCCTCAAACGTTGACCTGGACAGGCGCCAATGAAGCTTGTTTTTCTATCGACGATGGGTCAGGTCCTACTCTCACAACAGCGTTCTAAGAATAGATGACCAATAAAGGTCTGTTTCGTTTACGGTGGATGCATGGGCTTTCATTTTGCTTAGAGGAGTTGAATTTTTGAACCAATATTAAATGCGTTATAACCAATGGAAAGCCTCTGATTTGGCGTGGTTTCTTTGCGAACTTTTGTGAAAATATATTGCATACTTCTTCTCGATAATCGGATTTCAATAACGACTTAACTAACTGGGACCGCATTAACCACCATTGGGGCTGGATGACTGCAGTCATGTACCTCGTGAATGGATCCTACACGCACTGAGCTAGGTGTCTGGTATGTTTCCCGCATCTCTGTGCACGCTCGGTTGGGTTCGCCCCTGTTCACATTTTCCACACTAACTCACTAATCATGAAGCTCATCTCTGACTGGCTATTCTTTGTGTTCAGCGACAGTCTGAGACCCCCACATACGTACAATTGCATCACATCTACATCTAATTGGTCATTATCTCCATGTTTATCTCGTTCCTGAGTTGATTATATTGTTGACATACGGGCTACTTTGACTACTAGTATCTTGATTTCCGACATTTATTGACTGTGTCTCATGATCCGGGCGTAGGGAAGTCCGATTACTGGAGTCCTTGATTCGGAGTATCGATAGTTCGTATTTGGTTTACAATTAATTACGCACAGTACACTACTTCACTCACCCCGGAAATAAACAGGGCTCCTCCAAACAACTCGGCTAGCACAAAGAGAACTGACATCCTTGCAGATGAGTACGATGCATGGATATACCCACGACCTCAGGGGCCCATTTCAAAAAAAAAAGAACAAATGGAAACCGTGACCCGGAGATTTGGAGAATGGAGAAACATGTTAGGTTTTAACAGATCAACGTTGGCAACGAACTTGGCGTCAGTGCCGTACTGTCGTCTATCACATATGCGAAAAGAAAATGCTGGTTCTCTTAGCCTTGATCATGTGATATTCGCCGAGAACTTTTTATTTGTCACTGAAATCAGAAGTAACGATTTCTCAAAAAAAAAGTAAAATCTGTGGTCCAGCCCTGTATTGTTTAGAATATGACTAAGATATTCTTGAAGAACCATTGAACATTGAAACACGAATACTAACCTACTCCAGGATAACGTAAACAGAAAGAAGAATGCTAAAAATTAGACGAAACAAAATAAAATTGAACAATAATCTAAAACTCAGAGAACGAAGGAGACAGTAGACAGAAACAACAAGATTAAATAAATAAAACGTTGAACTCATGGCTACATAACATCTGAAATAGGAAGTGCCTCAGAAACAACTGATGTCTGTGACCGCTCTGGGGGATACATCAACTGTTGGGTCCATAGTAAGAACTTCAGTAAAATGATTTGAGAGAATAGCAAGGCTATCGTTTGGATCGGTATATTTTCGGCCGAAATCAGCTGATCCCAATCATGAAACCAATTTGTGGGAGGAGCACACTCGTCTGGTTCGAGCCTGGCGTACGTGTCACGAATCGTAGATTCCCAGCGAGCTAGCGGACACAGACTGCTACGTGCACTGGGCTGGTTCGGTGCCAACAGATCGGGCATACATGCAGTCGGCCACAGCACCAGTGCCTGTTCGGTTCGTTCGTCCGAAGGCCATGAATAGTTTCGGTAGATCAGTCGAACATAGAATGGGTCCGAATTATCAGTGCCGCGCGAACAGTGTTTCGGGTCTGAACAGATTTCGTGCAATTCGAATATGATCGTACTAGCCAGGGGTGGTTTACGACTGAGCGAGTGGAAGGGAAAGAAGAGCCACAACGAGATGTGAAGTTGAGATGAGCAGTAGTGAACAGATTGGAAACAATATAATCACCTCTAGCCGGCGATGACAGAAGCGTTTATGTTTCTGACGCTCGCCAGCTCCGTTTCACTTCCATGGTGGGTTATCTATACCCCTTTTGCGTGGTCTTGTGTAGCTGACCGCCGGTGCTCACAGCATCGAAACTGTATACCTTACAGTGTAGAGAGCTTTTGAAGTCACGAGATCCAAATCCTAAAATTAATTAAACTTGAGCTTGCCCCGGAAGTTTAGGCATAGTTCGACTCATGTCGTTCCAGAAAAAAACCTCGTATTTAATTGCGCCGTTTGTAGTGGTCACCTCGCAACATCACACAGAATTAAGTGAAATAAACTGAAACACAAAGCGTAGGTAAACAGAGAAATTCAGGAGTGAAAATCGTATGACTGAAGAAGAAAGGGTTCAAATCCGAGGAATCTGGCCACGTCCCTTAGTGTCTCCAACCATCCGATGGACCATTCTTATTGACACCAACACATTCTACTTGGCGAATTCCACTGGTTGAAACTATTCGATGGACTGATCACTTCGACCAACCGTCCAACCACTATCCGCCTCACGGAACAATGTTCACTAGTGGAATCTATCCGTGGGCATGTGCATCACATATCCAAACCACTGTGACCTACTAAGGATAAGCGTTATCTCAAAACACTGATCTCTAGGTCCCCATATCCTAGGCTCAAAACCAAGATTGCTGATACGGCACTCTCATCATATTCGAGCAATACTGCGAAAACGACGATGTTTGAATACCGATTATATATATATATATATATATATATATATATATATATATATATATATATATGCGTGCAACTCACTAACATATTCAATTTACCGGTTGTATTTTGATACACACGGCATTCCGATTGACGACACGAAAAAAGTGGATATGAATGCGATTTCCCGACACCCAGGGGGAGAATGCATAGATGATTGGGTGACGTCATCAGTAACCTTGTTTACATGGTCTTTCAAAAATACAGCCTCAACGATTGACATCAAATTAACCAGAACCTTGAAAATATGTGTTCCCGTAAACTGCGTTAAAAAAATTACCAACTCAAGTGTGGTGGGTTTTTCCGCCTGGAACAGGAAAGCACATTTCAATTGGATAAGGTTATCTTGGAACGACAACACACTGTCCACGGTGGAATGCATACACCTTGGGTCATATTCCTTGTGCCCAGTGTCATCCACATCATGCGAATGGTACCTCTACAAAAAGATTTGACAGAAGCCAACGTTATGAATTTCATCCAAAGTGAACACAAACTCACCTAAATTCAATGTCTGTACCAGAGAATCAAGAGTACAGTGGTGAAATAAAAGTTTTCCGTAGACCAACCACAGAATCATATTGATGCGGCCCAACAAAACAAAACACTAAAAGACCCAAGGCACAATACTACTACAGCTGCTACTACTACAGTTACCAATTCATTCTTTGTACTAATGGGAATAGTACAATATAACATCAGGTGATATTGCGTATAACAAATCACGCATGAGAAGTGCAGCACTCACCGGTCAAACAAACCTAAGTGGCTAAGCACAGCGGCCAAGGTCGAATCATGCGCGAAATAGGAAACCAGACTGTGTTTCGCCGTTGTGTTGGATAACATTTCGCGACCATGTGGAGCCGGTAATTCTGGTCGAACTGATTCTCGTCCTGTTGCCCTAAGTTGAGCATTGGCACGCGCACGCAATACGCGTAGAATATGCGCTACTAGAGGACCGCCATGCAGTCGTGTCAAATCGGTACGAGAGAAGCGGATATACTGTTTCCAATCCAGTAAGTGAGCACAATCTGCATATAGCCTCGGTGTAAGCCACGACGGCCGGTCCGGAACGTTGTGTTCAACCCAGTTTGTTACCGGATCGCACGCTTTCCATGAACCCAACAGTAATCTGGACGGAGATTTCCTCTGTGCAGGGAACAAGTAGGCTACGTGACAGACATCGTATTTGAGGCATGGGACAAGGTGGATTGGGAAACCAGGGGTCGTGAATTACGAGGACGAATTGTGAAGAGAAGCAAAAAACGGCACGAATCAGTTGAATCAAGCACATAACCTGAGTCGTTGACAAGGTCTGGTATATTTCATCGGTGCACATTGTCCTCTGAAGGAGGTCGTGATTGGGGGAAAGGTCCAAGAGGTTAACGCATCAGGTGATGTCAAAGAACAAAAGCCTTCACTTGTGGACTTGGTCATATGAGAGGTGTTAGGTGGGCTTCCCAGTTGCAACTCACGAGACCCGCTAACCGCGTGATTGAAGACACCAGGTGAGAGGACCAAGTGCTACGTTGGCTACGTTTTGGACTTTTTATTTACTTTGTTTTTTGATTTATTTTTCCTGTGATAGGGTGATACTGCGAGATGCCAACTTAAAACCAGAGTAATAAAGAGCGAGGCTGCTAGATATCTTTAATAGTTTATTGCTAGTTGCTCACCTTCATGTGCAGAACTCCTGAACACAGTATCGTGAGAAGACAACAAATGGGAGACAAAGCCGTGTAAACTGAGCCAGACAAATAAAAACGATACTAACACACGTGCGGTCGGTTAAATGATTCGTTTTCACACTCGGCCTCCACCAAAATAGATTCCACTGCGACTTGCGAATTTCGGTTCCTTTTGATCCACGTACCTGCGGCCATTGGCCGTGTTCTTCTATACACCCTTTTTACTGATTTGATCTCATCTTCCCAATCGATGTCTCGATCTAAAGCTCACAATCTGCACCCGCTGCCTATCGCGGTTTTGGTGAAATTCATTTGTTTGTCTGTGAAGTCTATTTTGTCTGTCACCCTTTTCTCTGGACAAAGCCACAGCCTCGTTTGCTCATGGCTCTCGGTTGGCTGAACCGAAATCGATTACATGACCATTTATTTCCGTTGTCACAGTGGTCTCTATTGCTGCAGTATTCATGGCATGCCATACCGATCAATCAAATCTTTGCATCAGAGGGTTCCATACACGATTTGTCAGTACAATCATTGTACGTTCTCCAGATGTGCAGTATGCTGCATTCACCGCTTCAGTTGGGCTAGAGACGTGAACGATTCGCCGCGAATCAACTGCTATTCGCTGAATAATTACCAGTCCTGCACCGTTACAGCCAACGATCCAAGGTTCACCTGAACGTTGCCATGACATAAATATCGATTTCAAGCGGAAACTGGTGAACTTTTACAATGGATTAAAACTATCCAACTATTCAAGGATCGGTGCCACCTGTACTTTCTGGTTGATAAGAAACCTGACACGTAAATATCCGGTCAAATAATTCCAGCTTTCTGCAAGCCGGATATTTGAGAGTTCGAATGGAAATCAGAACACTGTGGCACAGGATGCACTCACATGCATAGCAGTCTTCAGTTTGTGTGGAATCGCGTTTCCAAAATTCCGTGCTACTGTGTATTTTAAGCTGTGCCATGCTTTTGGAGTCATTTAAGTGGCTGACCTCCAGCTGCTGGGGACAGCAACAGTATCATCAAAAACATTATCATTAGGATTGAATTAATATGTGTGAATAGTAGGTCAGATTTCACGTACGATTCATGCACTGTGAACGTTCAACTCACCATTGGAAACCATGGAAGCACTGTACAGCTGTTTCATCCTTGTTAGGAATCATCAGCAGTACACATCCACAGAGACCCCATGGGGATTAAAACCCGTAGTGAACGATTGTGAGTCGAACACCCAACCGACAGGCTATCTGGGATGGCTCTCAACGATTTATTGAACTTATACACTACACGATATAGTGCGGATAGAAATGAACAGAGGGGATCATATTGTCATTCGAAACCAGGGAATGAAACCATAGGACGAATAGTAGTAGGTACTTTGGAAAATGATAGAATGAAGCACTATTGTGTTTGTTTTCTTTTAAGGAGGAAGAGAAAAAACGACGGAATTGGCAATGCCTTCAAGTCACTGTCGTAGATCAGGCTGGGTCGAGGATTCTGACAGTCAAAGAGACTGAAACTGTGAGATTTTTCTCCCGTTTCTGCTGTATTTGAATGATAGAGGAAAGAGTAAGGTGGATATCGTGCACCGATTTCGGGTGCTTCGATTGGCTAGCCATACAATCTATAGGCCTTTCTTACATGGAACAGATTTTAAGTTACTTTATTGGCTATGGCAGAGTACCTTTTTAAATGGGTTTAAAAGAAGCTGGTTGCTGGACAGACAAAAAGTCTGGAAAAACTGGAGACAAAAATAAACGCGGTGGGCAGGAAAACAGAAAAATAGTCAATTAAGGGCGCGGGGCGGGACGGGAGGTGTGACGCAACAGCTCAAACTGTATGTAAAAACTAGTGACAAATGTGTTTCGGAAAGGCAGGCCATGCTTAAATCGGGTACTAATGCAAATCTCGGTTACGTCACTTGGTGAAAAGGTAGAACGCTCAACTGACGCCCGATGCCAAACAGGTACCGTGTGGTGTTATTGGTAAGCATTCTTCAGCCCTGTGTGAGAGGCCACACGGAACAACCGAAAATAATCCGTCCAAGTACTGCGAACTACAAGTACATTCAAACAGTGAATAGAATGGCAACCATACCTAGGCTGGAATGGCATGGGGCACACTAATTTCTCTTGAGTATAACCAAAATTGTAGCTGAACAGGCAGTTATAGCAACGTTTCTGATTCGATTATCGACTTTTGGGGCGACTAAGAGCCTTTTAAAAACAATTTACTGGGGAATTCCCCACTGAGCTAATTGGTATTTCCAAACTGGTGTATCCATTATGTGGCACATTCTCAATCTACTTAGGTTGTTTTTTCTTGAATTTACCTCTTTTTACTATATAATAGTAATACAATATATCAGGAAGAGGGTGGCGATCAATTGGAGACTGCCCGTTGGGGGAGTGAACCGCGGCGGCGCGAAGATCCGAACCCAGGACAGGAAGGTCGAAAGCCTACTATGATAACCGCCCGACTACGGTAAGTTGCATGAGAACCACAGCGAACGGGATTTTGATCAAACTCTTAAACTGCTTAGGAAAGGATACGTGAAACCGTCAGTAGTATAATGCAGTGGTAATGGATGCCTGAACAGTATCATTTACTGAAAGAGTTTGAAACAGACCTTATGCTAGTAGATCAGAGAAATTTTGTTTAGGATCTGTTGTTTGCAAATCACTGAGAGCTCATTAAAAACATCATCTTGAGCTATAAACAATATCAGTGTTCAAAGTGTGCAGGGAGTATTTATGCCTGAGAAGTGCGTTTACCTTCTATCCGGCATCTGGACTACCATTGAAGTTACATATATACCATTGTAGCCTCACTGATACATTACGCCTTGCATCGAGATCGAATAAGAGGTTTTTGGACGAGGGATTCTTCGCGGTGTCCCACATCGTAGAAAGAACAATTCTTTGGAGACCCTAACGAATGTCTTTTGCCTGGCAGTCTGAACGGTAATAGAGTGAACTTGAATTGGTGGACTGTTCTTTGGGAACCGCAACCGAAGCTTTTGACTTAACGGTGTGAAGCCCAAGGTAGCGGGGCGGGGAAGTGACAGGGGCATCTGTGGTCTCTTACGCCTGACCTTGGTGTGCACGTGTAGTGAGCAGGCTGTAGGCGGCCATGTTGGTGTTTGATAAATGTAAGTGTGGGATCCTGCTGATGGACTTACTGAGCCTTTGGTCTCACTGTGTTTTGCAGATCGAACACGAGCAACCCCCACGGAAGACACTGATCGTTGCATACTTCATATGAGCCTAGTTTTCTTTGTCGTCTTCTTCCCTGTCCGGCGATTCAATGTGTGCCGATCGGCTTTTTGAATTCCATCCTCTGACCCATGCAGCAAAGGGAACGTGGATAGAGCAGCATCTTCGCCTGAGGGCTGTCCAGTTTTGAGGTACGATTTCTATTCCCACTGTTGAGCGAAACCCCAGGCACTCCATTCGTACGTCCATCTAATAGGGATTTCCGACCGGTAAACTGCTTATCTCCGTGTTTATTCGCTGCAGTGCCCTCTCAAGAGATATGGTGGCTAATCGTACAGAACCAGACGTTGATCACTAACTGGTTTTGCGAGACTGAACTTTGTGTAACGTCCATCAACTGAAACGTCCAGCCTGATTGCATATCCGACTTAGGAAGGTCATTCTGCGTAAAGGCACATAACTCATCACGTGTATTGCAGGATCAAATAATAACCTATCCGGGGTCGGAAAGTGTCAAGTTTACCAGCAATTCCGACTAATTCTTCAATGGACTTGATAAAATAGTTAATACAATAAGAACAAAAGAAAGTGTTCCAATCTTAGCGATGACTGCCATTCATTTCAGGTCGTACAAACAGGTATTGGCACAACAAAAGTACCGCTGTATTTCAGGATAACCTTTCGTGATTATTGCTCACGGAAGCAGCCACGGGACTATTATCATAATCACTGCGATGTGAGTCTTATTGCATGGGCTTTTCCTGTTGTTGACCACGTAGGAGACTACAAACTAAGAAAAACTGTTCGGTAATAGTATTCAATGATCATGTCTGACAGGCAAGATTTCAGGGACTAAATATCACAAGGCGTCTACAAGGACATAATGGTCTGTGCATCATCCTGAATCCTAAAAGACGCTCATAAACCTGAACGGCATGGTGTCGATTGAATACGTCTTGAGATTATTGATAATTATATTACCTATCATTTAATTTGTTTTTTTTTTTTCTCCAAGGTATGATTTTCTCAGACACCGTTAATTGTTCTTTCAAAGCCATGAAAGAGTTTTCAATCACGTAAACATCCGGGCTATTCGAGACCAATGCACATGGACTTCGTCTACAAGTAGTCTATGGTTTGGCAAGTCTGGCGGTGCATAATTGTCTAGGGAATGTCATGATGAAATTCGCACTCACGACATAGCAAAGGGAATCATCGGCCTCTGCCCGATCGGTTATTAGAGGGGAACCCAAGAAACATTTTTCTTATGGCTCACATGCTTCAATGAAGACCCGGCTGATCCTTTACGAAATTTTTAAGACAGGGTATCTCAGTCCACCCTACTAGCTCCAGTAAGAAAACTCTTAAGCCTTCGAACCATCTCATTTCAATAATACAAAATAGGTATAGGAGGTCTGATGACCACAATCAAATCACTGTACGAAGTGTATTGGTTCAGAACTTCTCCCATAACCAGGTCTTCTGACTGGCTCTTTCGGTCACAAACGCAACTGATTGATTTCGTACGGTTTGGCGGAAACAACTGTTGACAGCTGGATGATCGATTTCGTTTCGTTTCGTCACGAACTGATTGGGCCATCGATCCGCTTCGCTGACTTCAGCAATGAAATCGATTTTGGACAGGTGATGGTGTGCTGTTGCTAACGGAACCAGGCCGGTTTTCGACGATGTGTTAGCCAGTACACTCACAGGGTGGTTCACAAATTATTACTACTCCAAATATAGGACATTTATTAGTCGGTTTTCCAAGTAAACCGTAGAAATTCTGGTGAGAAGTGACCTAGCAGCCAAAGCGACAAGTGGCAAATGCGAGCCAATCAATGAGATCAGTAGACAACTTGGCTTCTGGTCACCGCCTGTTGACAGCTGTGTTTAAGGTAAATGTTAGCAGATTGTGATATTTTCACCCAAATTCCTAGATGAAATCGAACAACACCGCATTTGTACCGGGTAGCTGCTCCATCAGCCGATAAGGGCAAGTAAGAACACGAAAAGCTGGATGGAATGGTCGACAAATGTATAACATGCTTTTCGGTATCCGGATTGCAATTTGATCAGTTGGGGAAACCAAAAGAACGCAGAAACGTCAGCATCACCAATGTTACTTCATAATCAACTGATCTAAATGTGAGCGGTTTCGACCCCGACGGAATCCGAACCCATCAATGGACGTCACCGATGCTTTAGTGCCGCGTATACCCTACCAACTGAGCTACGAGGCCACAAGACCAAAAGATTTCGGACATTTCACAAATGTACCATCCAAATTATCTCAGTTCCAGGCGTCCGGCACGGTGAACTTGTGAATTCGACCGTATACAGCAGAATTTCTTTATGAACCAGTCAGTGTCGACCGGCTAAATACACAGACATAAGTGATTTGGTTCGGGAAATTTGACAAATACTGAACTGATTCAAATCGAAAAACTATGCACCCCGGCCGGATTCAAAATGACGCCCGTAAGCCACTTCGTGTTTGGACCGATTCAACAGATGCCAAATCTATCTAACCTACCTAATCATAACAATGTGATTGTTGCAACATTTTTGTGCTTCCCACAGACAGGGTTATAGGCGATCTCCGGTAGCGCGATTGCTATCGCACCAGCTGCCGAGAGAAACCAGAACTCGTAAGCAGCAAAAGAAGAGAGGGAGAGAGAGATCAGACGGCACGATATTTAAGGCGTAAACAAAATTTTCCAGAAACATTCATAGTTTACCTCCTGGTCGGATTGATCGGGTTTTAAATGCACCAGATTACCGGACTGGCTGAACTGCACCGATTTTCGTGAACTACTCACGCATACCGATCGCGCACTGAACCTCGACCAGTGTGTTGCGCGGAACAGGATAGGTTGAACGGGTCGTCTCGACATGCTGCTATTGATTCACACAGCCTTTGCTTCGGGGAAGCTTTTGTACATCCCTGACCGTTATTTACCTCCTGTGAATACCGCGCGAGATACTGGAACATCGTTTATATTTTACACAACGAAGCTTGTGAAACTGTGACCACTATCTGTATCAGGATACAATATATTCTGATAAGACGGCATTGACAACACACAAGGCATATGCAATGCATCTGGTGGAAGTCAATCACATGATACTATATTTTTTTTCCAACAACTTAAGTAGTTCGTGGTAGAATTTTATTGCTCAATAACACAGCGTAGTCGAGATCGTTGGTAGGTTGTCGACGTTTCGGTCACCACGGGTAACCTTTTTCATGACCGGTTTTGCAACCGAATGAAACTGGAACAAAAATAAAGAAAAATGCAGACCGAGGGACCAAATGGCTTTAGGAAAGTTAGAACGCGACTCTGCAATCGCACTTCATGCCATATCCGAAAACCACACCATCGACTACGAAAACACAAGAATCCTCCAATGTGGGTTCCGTACGTACACCGAACGTCTCTACGCGGAGGCTCTGGCAATTAACGCCCACCAATCGTGTCTCAATCGCAACGATGGGGCAGAGATTTCAAGTATATGGATGGCACTTACGACGCGGATGGATAAACACCAAAACGGGTCATAGCACCTTGTTGACCTCAAATGACCCCACTAACACGGACACATAGTATGGACGAAGATTCAACCCACCCACCCACCCCTTACACTAAAACAACATCACAAACACACAGACCAACACACGAACACACTGTGACTAACACCCAATTGCTCTAAGCTATTATTCCAGTTTCATTCGGTTGCAAAACCGGTCTTGAAAAAGGTTACCCGTGGTGACCGAAACGTCGACAACCTACCAACGATTTCGACTACGCTGTGTTATTGAGCAATGAAATTCTACCATAACATTTCACATGGCGCATCGATTTTTCGATACACTCCGAACCGATTTCGGTTCTGACACATTAAGTAGTTCGTGTTGGTTATGCAACCATCTCGATAAAAACAGACCTGATGCCGAAAATAAACTTAGGGCAGAAAGCTACAAGTCATCGACCGTATTTTGCATGCTACAGGCGAAGTTCTGTACAAGTGTGATATTACGATTATTCATGCAACATCGACGCACAATTCATTATTGAGAGCCATGTACAGCTGTCTCATACTGGTTGGAAAATCATCAGCACTGCACATAAATCGAGCCCCCCATTGGCGCTCAAACCATGGGTGGGGCTCGATGCGATCGTGAACCACATAGAGGTCAAATAAGTTAGGCGTGGCAATCAGCCCAGAGACAGCAAATTGATGTTTACCCCAAGTGTCTGACTGGCGGTGGTGGGGCTTCGTACCAATCGATCTACATCGGCACAACTGGCAACTGAGGAAAGACCAACCGATCATTCCAGTCGAGAATTCCGGGAGCGAATCCACAGATCCATGGACTACACGCATCGGTGAGGCGAAAGCTACACAGAAGAGAAATTTTCATTACAGTCATACCCACGGATTTGAGTAGAGCACAAGATCAAGTTCACACCTGGGCATACAGGTTGTAAAATCTGAGATACGAGGTTCGAGACCACAACTGACAGTCAACTTCAATGGCATTTGGCTTCGATTTTACCGGCTCGTTACTGGTTCTATCCTAGTGAGGCTTCCTGTGATTCAACTTTCCAAGTATCAGAAATATAGGCACCTGTTCTTCCTGACAGAGCAGTACAACTAACTCTATGTCAAGGAGTTTCCCCTCACCAAAGCATGAAATAAAAGAAATTCGTACGACTCCGAACATCCATGGATAAACTACTTACGATATAATATTTGTAACACGCGGATAGTGTGATCGTATTGGCGAACTTTATCTCGTGCCTCAGGCCCGTCAAACAATGCATCCACCAGCTGTTTAGCTTGTGGACAGAAACTGGACATTTTTAACAGTCGGTCATCTTTGACAGGCATCGAGAACAGAGGCGGGGCCGCAGCCAATGGGGGATTCGATTGATCCTCTGTCATACTGAACAGACCGCGGATGAAACTGGTGCCTGACTGGATTGTGCGAGAAGTACCAGTACTACGGAAGAAGAAAGAATCCTGAGAATAAATTGAAAGGGAATGAAGACAGTGAATTCAAATGAACTTCGGGGTATGAAATCGAAATAAAAAAGACCAAACTCTTCACTATCACGTGAGTGAGACTAATAGGATCAATCTATATGATCGTTTGACTGAAGCACTTGGATATCTTTTCCGGTTAGGAGGACTTTATGACCAGTCACCCTGAAATGAGATCCATTGATTTCTAGTCAGAGGATTTGAGGTTTGCACATTTCTAATAAGACTATTCTATCCGTACATGGGGGACACGTTCAACTCACCGGGAGATGAGATCATGTGAGATCATGCGACAGAGACTAGGTGACCCGAAAGGTAACGTAATTGTTTCTGTTGTATCCAAGATTGTCCACACGGTTTCTTCCCTGAAGCTATTACCTTTATAACCTTATACAACCGCCTTTGTGAGCCTGAGAATAGAGAATCCTCAGATAAACCACTCAGCATAGATTTATGGTGATTTATGTTGCTCTTCTTCCTCTAGGAATTAAAGGACGCACTACAAAGCAGGAAGTTATCATACGCTCTTTATCGGGGGATGATTAGCTCAAATAAACAACAGAACCAGATTCAACCCATCTGGAATAACTGTCGATGGTTGAGTGGTGGGAGCTACTGGCTGGTAATGCTTAGTACTGGGTTCAAACTTCACCCCCGACAGACGACTCGGTGGTAGCAGCATCGCTGTCGCTCAGTTCAATACCAGACTTTGGACTCCAATAAGCTAAAACTTTCAAAGCTCGACAAAACGGTGTTCTTAGAGAAGATGAAACTAGTCACATTGGCCAACGTGGATGAGATTCATATCATGATCCGATGGTCATTAGGAGGGTTCCGTCACCAAATCCTGCAGCATACAAACTTCCATTCGATGGCCCAAAGCATCACCGTCTTCGATAGAAATCTGCTGCCTTACAAGTACAAGTTGCACTTGGTTGCACAAAGGTCAAACGTGTACCCTCAAACAAAAGGGGCAGCTAAGGTCCTGTCAGCTAAATGCCTACCTGGACTGGGCGACTGAATTGTACAAAAAATTGCAGCACCCAAGATGGTGAAGTATGAGAACTCCAAAACATGAGTATGCATGTGAACACGAATATATGCGTGTAGTTCTACATGCATGCATGAATTTGCACTGTTACACCGTTCACCTTAACGATGTACTGTCAAAAAAGACAAATATTTATGCTATCGGTGAACTGGCTGCAATAAAATTTGCGTTCTGTATGTGTTATCATCCACCATCCAGCTTTCTTCTTACCTTGATGAATTTCGAACTCAACCCTCTAGATCCGCTCCAATCAATAGTACTTTGTTCGTTATGAACTGATTCCGATCGCCATGAAAACGTCCTACTTGGCATTGGAAATCCATGCAAGGACTGATTGTACAACTGGTTTATCTGGTTATCTATCATGTGTTTATCTTCAACAGTGATGATTAGGCTTCTAATCTGACACCTAGGAATCGTGCGGTCAAACCATTACCATTGAACTATTTGCTTCACTTAAACAACACACAATGTAGGGCCCAGTTTTATGCAGGAGTCAACCGATGTGATGATGGCCTGTTGTGCACATCTAAAACTAGACGGAAAGGGACTCTTTAAGCTCTCCTTGTGCGTTCAGAAACAAGATATGTACGTCCCTCAGCTCCTTGTCCCTATCTACCGCAAGGCATATCTCCAGTTCAGCTGGTAGTTTATAACGGAAAAAATTAAGCACGTTTTGTTGAAATGACTTTGATTACTATACCTCTATTTCATTCTATTGCAGCATTTGCAGGAGGGTACTCAAGATGAACTGTTATTGTTTAACTGATGCCATCTTATGTGTTTGCGTGACTGAGTTCCCAGTGTGAACAACCATAAATCGAAACGATTGCCATGTTGAACTGATCAGAGACCCAATCTGCTGCTTTCAGGGTGACGAACTGTGAACAGGATATGAGCATAACAGTGACCTTATCACAAAAGCAGGGTGAATCTCCCGTGTACATCCGTGACTAAAGTATGACGGAATCACTGTATCCCCGTGTACGGCTGCTAAGTTCGTGAAGCTGATGAAAGTGCAACGAGCCGATGCTCGTCTTTTTTGTTGGGCCGCGGGTGACCATCTAAGAGATGCTTTTGTGCGTCACTGGTTTGTTTTCAGAGGTATACAACAGGGTTCGAGGGGGGACCATTCTGCAAACAGCGCATCATCTGAGCCGAGTTGGGATTTGAACTGCATGCGGAATTCCCACCCTGGGAACAGGCTCGCACCAGGAGGTACGATTTAACATTGCAGTCTACCCGACTGCCGTTTGTCTACCAACTATCCCGAAGGACCATTGATCTGCGGAACTGGCTGTCAGCGGATGTGAAGAATGAAGATGACTAAAACCAATTCAAGCAAAAGATGGATACTTGTCTGATGGAGATGTGGCACGACTCTGCCCTTTGAGGCCACACACAAAAGCTACTGGTGATGAGGCTCATATGGAAAGTCCCCCGATGCATCTAAATCGAAAAATACAAGATCTGGTGATTTATCTAACTACCTCTGAATATTTCGGAGCTGTCAATCTCTCTGTTTTATTTTGGACTTTACCGGGAGAAGGAGAAAAGAGAAAGAAATTGAAACTCAAATACGGCACAAGGCTAACCGTTGTTTGAATAGAAATTGAGGACTTGGAAGGTAATTGGCTCAGCGATCAGCATCGGATACAAACCACCAGCCTGAGCTACAAACAACACCATTATTCAAAATCATTGGGAATCGGCATATGAAGTTAGACACTACAATTTTGATGTAATCCGAATTCGCTTTCATGTTCGTAAAATAACCGGGGGCGTTATGAAAATGTTGTTAAGAACGTTATCAACTTGACGGATTTTAATGAAACATGAGAAATAAATGTGAGAAGTGGTTGAGGAGAACAGTTTAGTAATCTGAGAATGAACAATACGATTCTGGCCGGTTGTCATCAAGCGGTGGTAGTCGAGTGGTTTAGAGCGTTTCGCTATCAACTCAAAGTCAGAGGTTTGGATCCACACCAAAACTGGTTAACTGGTGGTAGACAGTAATCCACCCTCGTCCTGCTCGTTACTACACCTGACCTATTGGGACCTTATGTGGTTCTCCGCTCCAAGTCTCAGGGTCTGACTGCCGCTTACCCCTAATAGTGCAGTGGGCTTTTGTGGCTGCATTCATGTTCAAGCATACAATAAAAAGTAGCTCCAACGTACTCATCGCACGAACGACGTTACGAAGGGAAGTGTCACACTGTCACACAAAGTGACAAAACAAACTCGTTTTCAGTGGTTCTTAATCATTTCACCATACCATATTCAATATCACTATTATCAGCTGGAATTGGAACAATGGGTAGCGAATAGGAATGGGTCAAAAATGGGCAAAGTACAAACGTGTGATCCAGACCTCTCTCTCTTTGGACTGAAATTGGGTGCAATTAGTGTAACTATTCTGTGTTCGGGGTGAGGGTTGGGCCAAGGGAGCTTAAATGTTTGCACAAACTGTCTCCGCTGTGACCAAGACACGACACTCAACCAGTCTTGATTGCTTAGATCGAACTTCGTAAACCGGGAGGAACGTTTCCATCAGACCCAATGAGTGATCAGACTCTAAATGGTGTGAACACAGCAATCGCAATTGTCCTAGTGTTCATCCAAGCCGGATGGTGAGCACAGATACGTTCGGACAAGGGCCTGGTCGTGCTGCCAATGTAAAGTTAAGACAACCACTAACCATCCACATGGTGCAGTGACCTAGGTTGCCATTCCTCAACAGCAACCTCAATCGGAAATAATGAACAAAAAATCAGGAGTACGAAGAGAGTAAAAGAACTACAGATAGTAATAAGTCGAGAAAGAAAGTTTGTAAATACAAGAATGCCGTTGAGCGCGACACCAAACAATGTTCTCCAACGTATCTATCCATTGAGTGGAGGATCTGTTGAACCCCGCCCGGGAAGCCTAACACGCCCCACGCGACCAAGTCCATCCGTTGAGCTTTTCATACCTATCTTCCACGTGGTGGACTGGCCACCTTTATCCATATTCCAACAATTACCCGCCTCGGCGAACATTGTGCACTGAGGTCCCGTATACGGGGACGAGCACAACACATGTCCTAAGCACCTAAGCCTCATGAGCTGTAGTGTTTCATCCAATGATTTTACTCGTGTGTCTAATGCTCTACGACGAACCTCGGCATTGCAGTTACGGTGTTACCACCAGATTCGAACAATGCTACGAAGACATCGATGTTCGAGTACAGGCAATCTTTGTCCATGCTTCTGAACAATACGAAATAGATGACCCGACTGCTGCAGCGTACACCCGATTATTGGCCGATGAACAGATGTAACGTCGACGCCACAGACGAATGAGGTTGGTAAAAGTCAAACGAGTCTTCTACACACGTGAAGATATTCCGTCCGGTAGGGAAGGTGCAAAACGCATACTCAACATCGCTACGCAGTTTTTCAAACTGTCCAGGAGAGCTAGCAACTTACATGGACCTTCACCCAAAAGAACTGTCGTCCGCCTATTCAAGGCATGATACTTTTCCATTCAGGAAAAATTCAATACCGCTATCTCCATATAGCAAAAGGGTGATCTGTAGGACTACATCAATCACAAACTTAGGGAAGAAAAGAAGCGAAGCGGAAGTTCCGCAGTACATCACTTCTCGTGGTAAGCTCGGGCGAAAGATCACTGTAAGCCCGAACTCGACTTCGGTTATTCATGTACAAAAACTTCATGATGGAAATATAATTCCTCTGGTATACCCTCCGACTGAGTCAAACGCCGCTTTCAAATCGAAAGCGGAGGTGGTGGGCCTGCGGAAAGTTTGCCTATGTTCTGAAATTCGTCGGAGAGCGAAGATGTGATCAACACAATCTCGATCAGGACAAAATCCAGCGTGAATCTCGCGTGAGCATTGTTCGCGAGCGTTAGATTAGCGGTGGGGAATGATACCAGCGAGCAGTTTGCACGCGACGCTAACCACACTAAGTCCCCTGTAGTTTTCACAGGACGACCTGTCGCCTTTCTTATAAATCGGTACGACCACCGATTCACACCAATTTCTCGCGACCTATTCGTTCTCCCATACAAGGTCGAGGAGTTTTGTTAACTCCGCTAATGAAAGTGAGCGACGGTCTTTGAAACTGTACGGAAGTAACCCATCCGGTCCTGTTTAGATCACAACATCTCACGAACCTCCGTTTCTGACGAAGGACTGGTATCCATATCCAGAACTCTAACCATTTTCCTACTCAGTACACCAGTCGACGATTGCGAGTCTCTATCAGTGAGTCGTTCGCCCACTTGACCAGTTCGTTAATGTCGTGCTTTCGTGCACCGATATTTCTAATTAGACGGGAAACGTTGCGGCTGTCGCCGATCACCACAGTCTTTTTCATTTCTCTATACTTCAAAACCCACCACTGCTCACATCCGTTTCTCAGGCCCTGAATCAGTTGGCATTTAAGGCAACTCCGTGAGTCATCCTACCTGGAATCCGAGGGAATCCACCTGCATTCGTCTAACTACAACTGATGGTGCAGACATGCATCGGTTTTGTGTGTGTCTGGTCGCAGGACCTTGGGCAGCATTACCAGCTTCAAGTAAAGCTTGTTTGATCTCTCTTCATCGCTTTTCTGGATCCTGTGTATTTGATTGCATCGATAACCTGGTGGAGAATTCTGCTCGGAAAACATGCCTACGGTTATCGTCCAGTAGCAGCTGCGGGGTTGATTTTGGCAATAGATCGGCCACCGACGATGTAGATTTTAACAAGCGCGGACAAGGGTCTACAAACATGAGCCGAAGTGATCGACAGTCTTGGACTGGGTCACACCAGCGGTAATCGATGGCAATGTGGTGAATCTGAGTGCACACACTAAGCTGAAGAATCTGGAATTTTATCCTTTAACCACAAGCACAGAACTGGTTTGGATGTGAACAAGATTTAAAACTCTGCCGCATAAAGTGTTTTGCTGAATTCTCCCGACTAACGGCGGTGTATTACGTTCGCTGGAATATCCATTTGTGACGGATTAATATATACTGATTTATTTTGGACACATCCACTGAGTTCATTCTTCAAGATATCATTTAAGATGAACATGTTGCACCAAAAGTGAAGTGCTCCCCGCAGCGTGTCTTCTGTCCTCTGTTAGTCAAACAACGAATTAACTTCAACTTAATTTTGACTGGAACAAAACTTTGAAAATGAATATACTAATCATCACTGAAAGCCAACTAGTCCGCCGCACCTGTGGAAGAATTCAGACACACTGGCACATGATCGGTCGAACAATGAATCACCCCTATAGACTTCAAAGCTATGGTTTTTCCCCTATTGAATTACAGTTCAGAATCCTGACTGCGAGGTTAGTTTAGCTCAGGTGTCCTATTATTTTTAGATTATGGTTTTGTTTGCCGCCTTGCGGCATCATCCAATTCGGAAGGGAATGAATAAATTAATGTCTGAAAAATGCCTACCATAACGCTCAAAACGTCCAATTCGGTGAAACAACTATTGTTCAGTAATTCCTTCTCAAGCCGTTTAAAGATTACATGAAAGACACCAGATAAAAAAATCATGGGGATGAGCAGGGACAAATCTCTACTCCCGACTGGTGTTTACTAACTATGTCTATCGGAGTGATCTTTTGTCTACTGTCTCTTATATAATTAGTAAACTGCCTGAGAATGAGTCATTGAAAAATAATTGTTTCACCGACTGGGACTTTTTAGAAATGAGTGTGCGTCAGTAACAAAGAAAGAGTTTGAGTGCCACAACAACGTCACTGACTGCGGCACTTAGCCACGTCGTCTAATGTCATCGACCATTCAACGACAGGCGGACCGCGCGGACTCCAAACCGGAAGTCTGGCACGTCCTACTCCGCTAAGCTGGCTAGTTAAGGTTTTCACACATGCTGATGAAGTCAACGACCACTACCGCTACCTCACCTGCATAGGAGCACAATGTACATTGAGTCCGAACCTCCGTGATTTGGTTCGATTAAAAACGCCCAAATCACATCCGGAAAGCAGTCTCGCTTTACGTGTAACAGTTTACCTTTTTCATTATATATATATATATATATATATATATATATATATATATATATATATATATATTGGAAAATAACGTAGTTTCAGTCGTCTAGCCTATTTTTACAAATTACACTATTCAACTCCGGTAACGGATGGTAATTCCACAATAGGAAGTGAACATACGCGTTAAAAGTTCACTCCAATTCAATAGGACGTTTTAGAACGATTGAACTAATTCGTGGGCTGAATATGACCTTCACACAGTGCGGCCAGTTCGATTCCGAAGGCCAAATAAACGAGCAATCAGTGGCACAAGTTACCTTATGATAATTAGCGGGAAGCACTGTGGCGTATTTTTGACGAATATATCGTCCCAGTTCCACAAGCTGTTGTACGCCTAAACTGGTCAGCTGACCGTAACCATTGGACCAAAGTGATTCGTAAGGATCGTGTACCGGTCGGTGTATCGGTGCGCGATCACCATGACGACTGAGAGTGAACACAAACAGCAGTGTGGACTCTGGATCGGATTCGAACTGCGATCCGGATGAGGTCAGCGGAAGGAGACAAATTGTGCACAGAATCCATAAAACAAATGAAAAACTGGAAAATTCAAGACCGATCAGTGGTTGATGCAAATCATTTCCTGAAGAACCGGATCGAACGGCACGTAGAAAACACAGCTGTGAGCCAAACCAGAACCATCCCGATGGGCAGTGCTGAATAACCTGAAGTATATGATCAAATTAGGTTCGGTTGAATAAGGACGATTGAAATGCGATGTTATTTCGAAACGTGGAGAGTGATGAAACGACTTATAAAAGAAGTACGAAAAACGAGCTCATTGATGAAGATTACCGACTATGGTCACTAGTTCCCCTAATCTGAAATCGCAATATCCTACCCATTCATTCGCTCACCTATTGAATCTGAAGTTCATAAAATATTGAAAAATATTTCACTTGATGAGAGTAAAATAATAACGAAAAAATGCCATTAGTAAGCGACTAAATTTAATTTAGTTAATCCGTCTTTGATAATTCCCGGCCCTACCATCTGAATGGCACAATCTTACGAGAAAAGCGATGCAATACCCACTGTCAAATCAAGCGATACGTGAGAGGACATTCGTGGGATACAGCCGTCTGTGAACAAAAAGACAGCTCAAACGGAGAGGTTCCAATTGAATGCACAGAACAACTGTGGTACGATTAGTGTCAGAAACAACAGTTGTCGCATCCGGCGTCTCGTCCACGGGGAAATGGAGTTGCATGCACCGTTGGATCGATCAAGTTGCACCAGGATCGTGGACGAGAATGCGCTTCATTTAGAAAATCATACGTCGCTTGACACAACAACAACAACAAATCCCGGTCCACCTCCAGTCGGCTTCCTTCTTGCGGTATGAATCGACACATGTTGCGTGGTGGTCTACTGCAACAGTACTGGCTGGAACGATTTCGATGAGGGCGGCAGGCCGAAGATCTGGTTAGACCACTGTGTAACCGGTTTATAGGGTGCGTGACCGATGAAGATTCTAAGAACGCGGGAAACAGTTTGCGCAACAAAAGACTATACGCAGGCTCCTAAAATGTCGCATCAATCTCAACCGCAAAGCGTGAAGAGTTGAATAAATCTCTGGATAAGATTACGGCCACTCAGAATTGTGCACTTTTGAACATACAATCTGTTGCTTTGTTAAACAGGACAGAAAAGCACAATTTTCACTACAGAAGGTGGAATTATACCCATTGTTGGGCACAGCTCACCAGTGGTCAGCTGAGTGTGACCGGACAAGGATTCGGCAATCTCCTCTGTCTAATTTATCGATCGGGAGAATGTTCCGCTCCTTCTCAAGGATTTCAGCATTGTTACGATTCGGACACCTGCCACCAACTGCCATCACACAACCGACGGTTGTCAACTGTCAGTACCACTGGTACGAAGGTATAATTATGGGCATGCACCTTTAGTTAATCACACGGTTTTTCGATAAATCCATGTGGATGTGTGCAGTGAATTCAAAGGCTAAGTGCACGATTAGGATTCACCGAGAGCTAGGATCCAGAGACTTATGGTCCTAACAGGTCACGCGTGATTAAAGACCGGGTGAATAGGAATTATTATAAGTCACCAATATGACTGGAGAGGGGGCAGGGTTCGAACCCCGTACTCTTGAAGCGAATGGGACTTGTCCTATTGCACCACCACGAGTTACGGTAAAGTATTACATTAGAAAAGTATTTGACTAGTGTATGAACATCCATACGCACACAACGGCTGTGTGCTACACAGTCAAGCACTGATACGGCAGCAGCAAGCATGAGAACAAATTAGTAACGGCCAGGGAACAGATTAAAGTGCATCACAAAGCTAAATGCCTCAGTATGGTCGAAGGTGGGTGTCTCAGCTTCCGAGATGGCTATTCGTCTTGAACACCTCTCGAAATGCTCCCAAACGACCGTGCGTCTGTCACAGCCCCTGCTGAGAAAGTCCTACTCACTCACTTCTCGTGGCGGATGTGTTCCCATTAAAGTGAGAGGACGAAAGCGAATACCTGGTGCTTTCCACCGGACCAGCTGATTGAAAGTCAGTGCACGGGAGACGCCTAAACCCTGGTTTCACTTACGCCTTTCTGGGGACGCTCAGATTGCCGCTTCTCACTCTACTGGTGTTAGCATTGCCCTCAGTGGAAGAGATGAGGCGGCGCTGCTAGACTGGATCCCAGTCGACAGTCATTTGTGCGCAGTGAGACCCGGGAATTCGCGCAAAGTGAGCAGTCGCCGCTCTGACAGACGCAGTCCGTTTGTCGTTTCGGCGTATGCACCCACCGATTACAGCCCACATGCAATCGTAGATACCCTCTTCCAAAAGCTCCACGACCTCTCACATAAAGCAAGCCAGGCTGATATCGTGATTTTGGGAGATCTAAATGCTAGAATGAGTCGGCTGTCATCGAACGAGACGCATCTAAGAGGCCCTTTTGGGCTAAATTCCCGTCG
Source organism: Fasciola hepatica (assembly GCA_948099385.1). NCBI lineage: Eukaryota > Metazoa > Platyhelminthes > Trematoda > Plagiorchiida > Fasciolidae > Fasciola > Fasciola hepatica. Next base: position 1,969,988 of record CANUEZ040000051.1, on the reverse strand, counting down.
CTCGGAAAACGGCTGTTCGTTTTGTGCTCAGACTACCTCCTGTTCCTCGACAGTACGAAGGCCAGTCGTTCTAACCACCGGTACGCTCCGTGGCGTCCTGGTTGCTGATTACCGTTGTAGTTCTACTGTTACTCCACATATATTGTTCTTTTTTACTATTCTTGATTGAGGTTGCCACTAGGAGATAACAAGCAAAACCACCGCACCCAGTGCATGGTTATTGGTTGTCTGAATTAAACTGATTACTGTTGGCAGTAGAATGGGCCATGAGGTCAGAGGATATGTCCCCCCCCCCCACTACAATCGCGCACAAACACGGAATGAGAAAGGCATTGTGGCACATGAGACAACGATCTAAGGAGTTGTGCGACTTACTGTTACGAGTTGCAACATTAAAAATGTCAATTTGTTTCAGGGCACATATCAGCTTTATAGTTAGAAGAATCGTAGAACCAAAAATAGATACGATACGAGTTTTCCGGAGAGTGAAGGTCAGTGTTGGAGCAAATCGGAGAGTATAACGCGTGGGATGGATTCGACATCACGTTGTTGACACGTTATGGGACCTCGTAGACGAATTTCAAAACAGGCTCCATATCGATTGAATGCCCAGTTTCTACGAAACGCGGAAGAATTGGTTAGCAGTGTTTTTCTTGTGTCTATAATTCATGTTCTTACTACTATGATGGGTTTACTCCGTAATTTAAAAGAATTACATAATTTATATTTAACACCGGCTTGAAACCAAGCGTGGCGCCAACGCAAAAATGGGAGGAGTACAACAGTGTATAGCAGTCAGTCAGTAGAATAAACATCTTTGTCATAGTTGTACGCATTATGGGTTGTCGTAATACTCTGCCGATCGGTTCAGAATTGGCCTTTTAGTTCAAAAATGCACCTCTAGTCTTGGCGCAGCCAAGTGCGTCCTGTAAGGCAGCCACGTTGGTCCCAATGAATCGGTCGTCAATTGTTTGATGCATTCGCCTCTTCTGGGAAATCTTGTCAGGTAACTGGAACACGACAAGGAGCTGTGGCCTTCTTTGGTGACGGGCCATACTCACCACGTCACAGTGCCATCAAATTTGTAATGTTTTAGAGTGGAGAATGCTAGCTAAGCGGAAACCCCACCATATCCTCAAGCACTGCCGCTGATTGTCTAAGATCGCCTATTTGGTGAGCACACCTTACTCACAATTGATCACCGGAGGAGCCGTTTTCCTACTCACGACCTGAAGACGCGCCCGGTAGGAGTAGCTGTGCTTTTCCTCGCCGATCTCTCAGTTACGGGTTGAGAGGGGCGTGGACTGCAAAACCACTTAACAATCCAATTAGTCAGGCTTGACAATCAGCCGGGCAAAACATAATTACTGTCCACCACCACTCGTGGCGTCGGCAAGATTCGAAACTCATACTTCCGAGGCTAATACCATCACTCGATGGAAATCACTTACTTGGTATCATGATCCCGTTGTGTGCAAAACAAACACTGCAGATGCACAAGTTTGGTGGCTCCATCTGGCCAACATTAGAAACGTTCAGAGCACAGTATGTTGCCTTGAATCGGACATGTTACTTCTAGCGTGAACAAACGTACGACGAAACAAACAACGAAAAAACAACATTATCATACTAAAGTTCGGAGGATCACATTTGTGTCGCATTTATATCCTTTGCTACGGTCGTGTGATGAAAGGTCTACATGGTAAACGCATCCGTTAATTGGGGTTTTCAGGACCGATATTTCAATTCCAACCTCATCCAAGAGTGCAGTAGTGCGGACATTGTCCCTTACCTTAAGCATCCACCAGTGTCCTATCAGAGGGACAAAGAGACCACGGCCGTGGGACGAGGAGTGGCAAACCACATAAGGGGTTATATTGAGTAGAGCGCGACAGTGAGCCGGGGACATTGGACCTGTCCATGATCTAAGCTGGTTGGAGGTTGTAGAGTTCGAGCATCGAAATTCATTCTGCGATCTATATCACTTGATTGGTGCAGGATGATCAGGTTATTGATTTTGAGATGAGACAGTGAGTGCACAGCTCTTAACAGACGGTATGTATGAGTGACAGTAGTAGATCCGACTTCACACAATATATGATCAATCATGCCCTGTGAACACTCCACTCGCTAGTGAAAACCATGAAAACACTGTGCAGTTGTATCATTCTTGTTAGGAACCATCAGCGGAGCACATCCACGGAGCCCCTATGGGTACGCAGACCCGTGGTGAAAGGCTAAGTCGAACACCTAACCACCAGGCTACCCGGGCCGGCTCTCAATGGTTTACAGAACTTCTGGACCGAATAGGTTGTCTCCATCTTCTTCGTGCTTACGGCGATCTTTCACCCAAGTTCATCTAAAAAAGTGATGTTCGTCAGGGTTGCCTTTTTTCATCTTTCCTCTTCAATTTTGTGATTGAATTGATTCTTGAGATAGCCCTATCCTCGTGTCAGAATAGCGGCATCGATCTCTGCTCAGGTAGTAAACTGTCTGACTTGGAATACGCGGACGATATTATTCTTCTGAGTGAAGATCCAGCTAAGTTGTAAACTCTCTTAGATAGCCTTAACAACAATGTAAGAATGTTTGGGATGCGATTTGCACTTTACCTTGTGTTGGCAGGGGAAATTCTAGCTGAAGTGGATAAGTTTTGTTATTTAGGCAGTTACATCTCACCAGGTGGACAGATATTGGGTGAAGTGTCATTGCGTATACAGAAGACGCGTTCGGCTTTTGCAAACCTCCCTCATCTGCGTCGTCGGCGTGACATCCGATTGTCTGGTAATGATAGTGTACACTCCGGTGGTTAGGTCCGTTCTTTTATACCGTTCGGAAACATGGTCGTTAAAGTTAGAAAACAGACGAAGACTGTCAGTGATCGAGCATCAATGTCTCCGTAGCATTGCCGGGGTATGGTGGTAACGCCGTATCAGCAATGCTGAGGTTAGACGTAAGTTGTTGGGAACCAGAGGTTGGTCTCTTGATCAAGTACTGGATCGAAACATGTTAGGGTGGTTGAGACATGTGTTACGCATGCCCACCAATCGACTTTCCCTGAGGCAGGTAGTGATAGGAAGGTAGGTTGAGGTGGTCAGTCCATGACATGGCAAAAAGGTAAGAAAAACGCTGACCAGTGGACTCGGCCACGTAGGATGTGTTCCAGGTTGGGGCTCACGTGATCCGCCTAACTAAATGGTTGGAGACATTAAGTGATATGGTGTAGCGTCCAGCGGCTTACTTGCATTCAGACTCGTTCCTTGTCCTTTCGATTTCTCCTTGGTACTTTGATTTTTTTGGATCTTTATCACTATGCCCCTATTATCTTCGCCCCTTACTGGACGATGCCTGAAGGTAGCAACCGAAATCAGAGCATAGAATTGCGAGGTTAATGGTTGAGTGAACTGAAACCCCACGATATAGCGCCTTTCATCACTAGTTTTGAACGGCAACTGTGTTTCTAGTACAGTGATCGACTCCAATGATGGATGGCTTCTATGCAACGGTGCATGGGGCACTTCAGAGGAGAAGCACCTCTAATTTGGTAGACCGTTGTGCTTCTTAGGGTACCGCCCATCTCTTTGGTCTCCATCACCTGCCCAACTCTCACCTGTGGCTCCACGATGTTGAGGCATGAGTCAGCTGCCACATCTCGGCAAACCGCTGGACAGGCAGCCAAACTAGGTTGAGGGTAACCGAGACCTAAACACTTCGGCGAGACGGCGCCCAGCATGCGAAGACGGATACTCTTGTGTAGGCGGGTGAGATCTGCTGGGATCCAACGGCTACCAAGGAAATCAGTCCAATCAACAGGGTTGCATACACCCCTAGGTCTAAGTGACCTCTTCAGAATGACGAACGAGCTTCTAGAGAGCCACCGGCAACCATACACCAAGATCACTGGGACGCGTTGGGCATCCCGGATTGGCAGACCACCATCCAAAAGGCGTACGAACTGCTCGTTCGGTCACCGGCTCCCAACACAAAAACTCCGTGTTAAACGACAGGTAGCACTTGGTTGTGCACGGGCTAGAGTCGCTACCTCGAAATAAAATCCGTGGTGCTGTGGACGCTACTTCGTACCGAATTCCTGAGACTTCATAACAAGTCCCCTCACACACATCACTAATGCTACGATGACCCCGGTAAGCGACGCGCCTCGTGTTCTCCCCGCGGCCGAGGCAACAAGTATGCTTGCTGGGGTCTTCAAGACACGAAATCACATCCAAATCGCCTGCTGGGATGTGAGAACACTCTTGGACATCGGAAGTCAAGCCATTACTGTGCAAACGCTACATGACTACCGCATCGAAATCACATGCCTCTCCGAAGTTCGATTGTCGTATTCTGGCACCCGGTGTATAAAGTTTCCCGGAGTAGACGACAGTTACCACCTGTATCACAGTGGACCCACGGACAGCTCTGGTCTCCATGGCGTCGCGATAGCTGTCATCAACAAGGCAAACAAAACACTGCTTTCATGGAACTCGATATCCCCTTGGGTCGCCATAGTTCGTTTTCACGCCTCACCCTTGAAAGTATCGGTTGTTGCGGTCTATGTTCCGACAGCTGCAGCCGAAGAAGCGGCAAAGGACAGGTTCTATGATAGGCTACGAGAGGTGATAAACAGCGTCTCAAAACGCGACACTCACCTGGCTGCGGAGGACTGGAACGCCCGTATTCTGGGGAAATATGGTCTCGGACAGAAGTGCAGCAATGATGAATGCCTCCTCAACTTTGCAGACTTTAACAGCCCAACCGTCACCAACACCCACTTCCAATATCCCAAGAAGCACTTTCTAACGTGGTACTCCAAAGACGGCCACACAGCGCATCAGATCGACTACATTCTTATACAATCACGCTGGTCATTTTCTATTGAAGACTGTCCGTTCTACCGGGGCGAGCGGACTGGAAACAAGAATGGCACCGACCACACCCTCGTCCATGCACGCTTCAAGATTCACCTAGTCAATTGCCTCAAAAACTGTGCCCGAAGCGGATTAACACAGCAGCGTTAGGATCACTGAAAAAGCGCCAAGCGGTCTCAGACGCTATTGCCTCCGATCTTACCACCACGTTCATAGGTGGAGAGGAAGTACACGTGGAAAATCAGTGGACTTCACTCAAGGCATCGATCCAACAAGCCGCTTTAGGTGAACTGGGATTTGCGCGACGACGACAGAAAGACTGGATCTCAGGGGTGACTCTCCAGTTAACCGAAAAGGCTAGAGATGCCCGCCTAAATGGCCACTCAGACTTCCGTGATATCCGACGAAAAGCCACCCGTTCGGCCAGAAGCGACCGCAACAACTACTGGACCGAAATTACGGAAAGCACGGAAACTGCGGCCAACTGTGGAGACTTCTTAAAGCTCTTCTGTCTAATCCGCACTGCATCCGGTAAGCGACAGTCGACAGAACCCCTCCTTCGCGATGCTGCCGGGCTGCTCATTCCTGAACAGGCCGAAAAAGTGCAGCGATGGGCCGAACACTTCGATTGTCTACTGAACCGACCCGCGGAAAGCTTTGTGTACCGAATCCCAGCAATCCAGAACGGGGGCCATGACATTGATAACAACCCACCAAGCCGAGATGAAATCACCGATGTAATGTACAAGCTGAAGAACCGGAAATCCCCTGGAGAAGATGGCATTGCACCAGAGATATATAAACCATGTCCTTCGACACTAGTCGAGCCACTGTGCACCCTATTATTCTCAATCTGAGAAAAAGAACAATTCCCAGTGGACTGGGGGACCTCAGTACTACTTCCTCTTCCAAAGAAAGGCGACAGGACCGTGTGCGCAAACCACTGTAGCATCAGCTTAGTCGACGTGGCCACCGAAATATTCTCCGTGCTTTTTTGAACCGCTTCTCGACGGTGGTTTGGACATGCCCTACAACGTCCGAACACATTTTAAAAAATGCCTCGCTCCTGTCCAGGATGGTGCTGTCGCCTCGGAGGACAGCTGAAAACAAGGGTCAGCAACGTCAAATCGGACGTTGAGGGATTAGGACTCCAGGCTGCATACGGCGTTCACAAATGGAAGCAGAACTGGTTTTGCCTGTCTTCAGGTCTCGCGTCCGATCGCCGCTCATGGGCTGGCGCCATTCATGACATGCATGAAGCCGGCTCATCCTCTCGCAGGAGCTAGCCGCATAAAAGTCAAGTAAAAGTAAGAGGACTACAGTCAATCAAGACATTTTATTAAACAGCCTACAGTACTAGATTAGTATGAGTGCTATGAGTAGATTAAATTTTAAGTGAGATGATTCATCATACGGTACAATATACATGGTGTTTGCTTTATCACAAGAAAGTTTCTTTGGACTGCGCGCGACATTGACCGATTGAGTATTCGTCTGCCGCACTGCACCCTTATTAAGTCCATTCCCGTTACTGAATAAAGGTAAATACGTGGGAAGCCACAAGCGGATAAGGTAAGAAAACACTACGCTGAGTAAATGTTCCTGAGATACTCGAATCAGGCTTGCAAGATACTCCCATCAATCGGCTATATACAGTTCTGGAAGTCAGCTGCAAGTGGTGATTGCCCAGTGGAAACTGCTTTTGTAGTGCACTGTGTGGGGCCTCGCAGTGTGGATGTGTGCACAGAAATGTGTCGTCTCGAAGTCTGATTCTCTGTGCAACTGTTGGGTAAGGCAGCAACAGCAAACGTTTTGGTACACGGTAATTGTGGTGGTGGTGGTGACTGCACTGAGCTAAAGACAGTAGAGCTTGTACACGACAAATTCGAGACGCTCGTTCGATAGGGGAAAAAAGCGCAACGAAGAATAACGACAACAACAATATGGATTACAAGACACGAACGAGAGATCAAATGTATATATTTTATACGCATTTTCTGCCTAATTATCGGGGTTACATGACAACCCGAGGCATTGAAACAGAAACTGAGAACAAAACAAACTAGAATGAAAAAATAGCGCAACAAGCTATCAAAAACTGACAACGAATCGGAAGTTATCGTGTTTGAGCATATGGGAAAAGGCAACGCAGCATCATACAATCTAATCGAGGAGGAAGTGGTCAATCTTAAAACAACGAAAAAATTTCAAAAAAGTCAAAATACAGAAACGAGAGGTGAGCGCTGAAGTAACAGTATCACAGATTTACTAGCAAGGATAGGGAATTGCGAGTGAAAAAACGATATGTAACAAAGGGCGAATTTACGCGGTTAGTGAGCAAACCGTACATGTTTTGGGGGTAAAGACTTGAAATTCGACTAATAATTACTGAAAACTCCAATTAGCTTTTGATAACAAAAACGAGAAAACAAACAAAATAGAAAACGGGAGAGAAAAGCTGCTGATCGACACGCCGTCGACGCCTAGGTCAGCTTCAGTGAGCGTGGCTGATTCGATGAGAATGAACGGGACCGATTGCAGTACGGACATGAACTGTACGCAACTTACAACCAGATCGTCGAAGACGATGGAAAAGACAGAATATGAGGAAAACTTGAACCAGAATGATGATGAGCACAAACAGGTGCATGGTACAATCCGGCGTGATAAGCAGTTCCATAACTTTGTCTGAATCTGTGTGCGAATAGCATTGTTCGGGTTGTGATTTGAGTAGGTAAGTGCCCCGAATGGTTGACTCCAAAACGGTTAGCGAGCACAAATAATCTTGCTCAACAGCCAAATCTTTGGGACCGCAAGCTGGAGGCCAAAGCAAAATGGGCTTTTTTTTCTGTCGCTCTGATACAGGTAAGTCTAATCCCGTGAAATTCCGGTAAGCGAATCGCACGAAGAATTCTTCAAACGGTTGGTCAGCTGGTTGTGAGACTCGGTGTAATTCAACTAGTAGACAACTGGCCAGTGGAGGTATTTGTCTGATGAAAGAGTGACGGATAAATGACAAGTGAACGCAGTGATAATAAGAGGGACTAGATGGGTCGAATAATAAATTAGATGACGACTAACTGTTGTGGTGTTTTGGAGAAGCAAAAAAGAGACAAAACAATATTGCTTGCTATTTCCAGGCTGAAGTGAGAAAACAGACTGGAGCATACTACGAGCTGACGGGACGACTGATCAGACGGATTTAGGTCACGCATGTGAGATTTGATACCCTCTCTCTCACTTAATTTTGACTCATCGACTTATCTTGATTTCTGTTCTGTTCACTTAACATTTTTCACATAAAATATGATGTAGTGGCACGATTACGAATTACTACAATGTCAGAGCTTTTGCAAAGTTGTAGAGATGGAGAGAGAAGTTCTATGTTTGAGTAGTGTTTTCGGACGGGAGGGTTTGGGATGCGGTCGTAAAACTTAATTTTGGGTGTATACTGGAGGCGCCAGTGGCTGAAGCCATCCAGCTTTTTTATATCCCCTGGCTTCAGCGGCCTGACTTCTCAGGTGTATAAGAAAACGGGACGAATGGCCTCCCGCGAAACGCATACTTTCGTGCAGAGGTTTGCAGGGATGTTGTCCTAGCGCAATCAGCACGAAGTTTGATTTCCTCTTTGGTCCGGTTGCTTGGCTGTATGTTAAACCCGAGATAATTAAAGTTGTAGAACAATTCCTAGATTTTACCGGATGAGGCATATTGGGTTCGCAGCTCATGCATATTTTGAAGTGAAGTGAAGTTTGAAGTGATCATCTCCCGACCGATATGGTTGGCAATCGGCTACAGACTGCTGGGTTTATCCTCCGGAATGACAACGCTATCGGGCATTTTGAGATCTGTGATCCAAGACTGCTGGGGGAATTCAGTTTGTAGCGATTCCGCACCTGTCTCTAAAATCTGCCGTGTTCCGCGCCTGTATTTCCACAGTATAACACGACAGCCTTTCATCATGTTCAACTACAGTGACAAGACGACTCCGGATGACAATCTGACCTGTTCTTTATCTATCATATTAGTGCAACTCCGGATAAAAATCTGGTTCGTTCCACACCTACCGTGAGATCGTGACTCCTGTCGACAAACAAACTATATCATGGTGTATCCATATTCTCTCTCCCGTAATGCCCAACACAAATAGAGGAACAGATACCTCGGACCCCTCGCGCTACTCACTGGTTTGAACCATGAAGTATTGTGGACATGCGCAATGTGTTATTCCTTTCGTGTTTACGTTTTCACTTTGGAAGCCACGTCGTGTACCTCAGTACGTGATCACACGGTCCCGGAATTCATCCTCTCGGGCACATTCGGCTATACTGTTTGGGCAATTGCGGGGGTTCAATGACACAAGACGCTCGTGTAGGATCAATTGCTATACAAATGAAGGGGAGGACGGTGAGAGTTAAGCCGCATTACCCAGTCAGTGTGCAGTTTCAGGTGCGCGAAGAATATGACTGAGCCACTGGAGACAGCGTCGTTCACCTTCACTAGCATCATCGTGCAGCATTCAACAGCAGGAAAAGCCCCACTGAAAATGGTCTTTCTCATCCTGTTGCACATAGATATAGAGAGAATGAATATACAAGGTGGACAAGGAGTGCACCTACAGGAATGAGAAAAGAAAAGAAAGCCGTAGAAGCCAACACAAGGAATACACAATCTAACTGTACAAATGCACATTGATCAATCATTCTAACTCGACAAAAAGTGATAACACGATCGCCACTGTTCACCGTTTGATGCCATATCCTTCAGTGTTTCCAGCCAACTGGTTGAGGGATCTTTTGGAACCCAACCACGAACAAGTGAGACACCTACTATTCCTGAGTTCATTGTACATCTTATCATTCCACGCTTCAACGTCATCTGGTAACCTCCACATAGCTTCTTTCATTCACTAGGAGAAACGGAAAACAGGATACGGTACGGCAGACGTGTGTTTGTCATACGTAACGCGTGCCCCAACCAACTAAGTCTACTGAGCTCAATACGCTGTGATATAATATCCTTTAAATATGTTCCCAATACTGGTACTTCAATCTTAGCGACACTATGCAAACGTCAATGTACGGTGGTCAAACGATGATTATTGTAGGCTTCCAACCGCTCGGTCCCGGGTTTGAGTCTCACTTCCGCCGACGGCCACTTTCCCCAATCGAAGGCTCCTAATTAGCCATGATCCTCTTCTAAAAGTATTACACCATTATTACATATCAAAAGGAAGAAAACAAAAAGACCAGACGGTAAAGGATAAGGTGACCAACATCATTCCCACGTAGACTACATGTCTCACAACCATACAACAAAACTGAACACACCGCGGGATAGAACATGACCGTTCAACTTCAGTGAAGTAACAGATCAGCTCCACAGGTATTCCAGCCCTGGATATACGTGTGCTCACCTCTGCCAAAGTGCTACCATCCGTCGTCACGATGCTGTCGAGGTAACTGAAGTAGTCGACAACTGTCAGCACTTCCCCATTGAGCATCAAGATCGGAGTCGTTGACTTTCAGTGTCGCAACAGCAGACTGCATGCCGAATAGAGCTACAGCCCTAGTGATTCTATCTAGTGTACGTTGCACGTGTTCCGTACATTAGAATGAGCAAAAAAAGTGGTCCCCGCGGATAGGTATTTGTTAGAACTGCAGTCTTTGGCTGAGAATCCTAATCGTTCTCCTGCTTAGCGGCTGGATCCCTTAGTAGTACCTGTCCAATATGTCCCATGAACGGCATGAGTACAAAGAATTCCATACTGCATCGGCCGTCGCGCGGACTATTTAGGACCGTGCTGTCTGTTGTGTCGAGCGGGGTAGTTAGCGATAAGTGGACAACTGTTCAAAGTTCTGTCTTTCGTCCAACCTGTTTTGTCCTCAATCACCTCTCTTTTTCTCCGTTTCCTTTGACTCATCATCACCAGCGTTAAACAGTAGGGCATACATCACTGACCATTGCCTCTATCACCACGTTGCACTTTGAATTAGAAAGTATGAATATACAAGATGGATAGGGAGTGGACCTACAGAGGTTGGAAAAGGAAGGAACGCCGAAACAGCCAACACAAGAAATGCACAGTCTAACTGTACAAACGCACATCGATCAATCATTCTGATTCAACAGAAAGTGACAACACGATCCCCACTGTTCACGATTTGTTGCCATATCCTTCAGTGTCTCCAGCCAACTGGTAGACGGATCTTCCAGCCCCAACCACGAAGACGTGAGGCACCTACTTCTCCTAAGTTAGCTGTACATTTTCTCATTCCTCGCCACCAAGTCATCTGTTGATCTCCACGTGGTTTTCTCCACTCCTGAGGAGATACGGAGGATAGGACACGGTATGGTAGACGTGTGTTTACCATACGTAACACGTGCCCCAACCAACGAAGTCTACTAAGCTGGATCCGCTGTGATAGAACGTTCTCCCAATTAATACCCAATACTCGTTTTCTGGCCTCACCGTTGCTCACTAGGCTATTCCACCCAATCCCAGCGATACTACGTAAACATCGATGGTCGAAAACCTCAAGACGACGAATATCTTCAGCACGCAGACTCTAAGTCTCGCAACCACACAATAAAACTGAACGTACTGCGGCACAGTATACACAACCTTTCAACTTCAGTGAAATATCAGATAGACACCACAAGTGCTTCAGTTTAGCGTACGCCGCTCGAGCCTTGGATATACGCGTGCTCACCTCTACTAATGTGATCTAACTCGCCGTCACACTGCTGCCGAGATAGGTGAAGTGGTCGACAACTGCCAGCACCTCCCCATTGAACATCAAGCTCGGAACCGTTGATATCCAGTCTTACAAACATCACTTTATACTTTGAAGGTGCAAAGCCCATGCCGAATGGAGCTACAGCTATCGCAAACCTACCGAATGCACGTTGAGCATGTTCCGTGGATTTGAACAAACAGACAATATCGTCCGCGTAATCTAGGTCACATAGCTTTCCACTATTTCCTAATTCGACACCTACATCCTAAAGATTTTGCAATCTATACTCCATTATTTTGTCCATGACGAAGTCGAACAGGAATGGAGACATGGGACATCCTTGTCGAACACCTCTGGTCGTTTCGAGCTGACCGGATAATTCAACGTAAACTCTAACGTGGCCAAAAATATGAGAATATTATCATCTCAGTAGGTTCACGAACTTCTGGGGCATACCTTTTCGATGAAGAGCACTGAAAAGCGCCGTTCAATCAACTGAATCGAAGGCGCCTTCCAGGTCTAAGAAAACCGGTCGGTCGGAGGTGCGTGTGACGCGTTTCAAGCAGTCGGCCAAGAGTATATATCTAGTCGATGCATCCTTGACCTGGGTGGAATCCATCCTGTAAGTACTTGTACATTTCCGACTTTTTTCCATGATTCTCAACGTCCCTTGGTGCAACACTCCTTTGTTGTACCGACGTTTTAATGTAAAACACACACACACCTTTTTGAACATCATCACCGCGCAATACAAAAAGGCTGTCAATAAACCTTTCATTCTGGCACGGTCTTATCTTCTGATTTGGAGAGTCTTGGAAATATATCTGTCGGAACTAACTGTGAGAAACAAAGCATTTTAGTAGCTTCCACGACGTCACTTGGCACTTCTCTCAATACCATCCTGTTCTATTCAACGAATGGCTGTCAAACCGAACTGGACTGAATACATTGGCGGATATTGGCTCTTCGGCGCTCATTTACTGATCACAAGAACAGCGAACAACTGTGAGTTTGTGTCACACCTTTTGTTTCATTTTAATTCTTAATGTACATACCCTTTTGGCCTTTTTATCACCGCACGCTCCTCCGCCCATCTTAGTTTGCTAATTTCGTCTTAGATATTGTTGACATTCATTTAGTGTACCATATAGACAGAGTAGTACACTACAATCCTGCTGTTCGCGGGCGTCCCTCTTACGAGCGAGTGTAAAACGGTACAGCAGAATCGAGCCTAATACTTTGGTGACTATCGGAATTAAGCTAATCCCACAATGGTTTCTACAGTCATTGTGTATTCCCTTCTTGAAGATGAGAACAATCAATGACTCTCCCCATATTAACGGAATACGCTCCTCGTTCCAGATGTCACGGAGCAAGATGGTAAGTGATTTTATCAAAGCATTTCCACCCAGTTTGAGAAGAAATGGGGGAAGTTCATCGGGACCAGCCGCCTTTCCTTAGTTCCGTAATCGAATGCATGACTCTACTTCCACTTCCGATGGGGGCTCAAGTGATATCACTCAAGGAGTCGCAGTTGTTGACGCAGGAGTAACTACACTAGTGTGTGGCCAGCTAAACTGTTCCTTGAAGTATACGGCCCGACGGTCAAGGCTTTGCTGTTTTCTATGGATGGGTTCTCCATTTCTATCGCAAATCGTTTCACTGACCTGGATGCGCAGTCCGCCGGTGTCACGAATAAGTTTGAACAGTCTCTCACTGTTACCTGAAGCAGCTACTATTTCCATTTCTTCGGCTACCTTGACCCACCAATTTTCGCAATCATTCTCAAGGCTTTTCGTAACCTGTCTTTGTAAATGTCTTCGTATCTTATTCATCTCCTTACGGTTCGACAGCTGACGCTTTTGCCCCATTATACTCAACGTCTCCTGCGAGATCCAGTGTCTTTGATGCACAACGGACCTAGGACCACAGGCAAAACCTGCTACAACGTGCATCGCCTGTTTTATATAAGCCCAATGCTCATCTACATTACTATTCGTTGTAGATCCTAGCTCATGTGCAAACTTCTGCTCCTTACGGGTGCGAACTTCTGGATCACACATACGTTGCACGGCTAATCGGGTTTGCGGTTTGCGACGATGACCAAGGAGATGGAGAGATAATCGCATTAAAACTAATGCATGCTCCGACTCTACGTACGTGGACCAGTAAGACCTACAGTTCTGAAAAGAACTGCGCCACCGGTAGCTTACAGCGATATGATCAATTTGACTCAAAATACCTGTAGAGTTAGGGTGCCATGTCACTGTGTGATGCCAGTGCTAGACAAGAACAATCGGTTGTCTGCACAAGACTGGAGAAGCCTATGCCCGTTATCTGTACGATCAGCGGGTAAAGCACAACATCCACCTAAACAAGCTTCTGACGCACTAAGTTTGCCAACTTGTGCATTGAAGTCACCAGCTTCCACTACAATGTCAGGTCCTTTACTGTTGCCAACGAGGGTGGCGAGTTCATCATAGAACTCATCTTTCTGAGCGACAGAGCTGCAGTACGTTGGGCCGTACGATGAGATCACAAACAAATTACGCTCAACACAACTATCCTTTCGAACGCCAACTGTCCCTTGGAGTTTCACAGCACACAAACGACTATCAATCGGGATCCAGTCTTAGAGGGCAGCCTCAGCCTTGTCAGTCAAGACTATTACTACACCACGTTGATCCGCAGCTCGAACCATTTCGTCTCCTGAAGTGCGCAGGAAATACATCGATGAGATACCTGGAGCAGTTAGTTGAGTTACACTGCTCGAATCCTGGATGCGCGTTTCACTTAAGCAACAGACATCAATCTTCAGAGGATTCATTGTGAGGGCTAGGCGCGCCTGCTGACCAGCATGCGTGAGTGTACGCACATTAAAGGAATCGAGATTCGGAGGCTGACGAGGCTTGAGAAAATGAGTTACCAGACAGGAGATTATTCCCGACACTTTTTGACAGTGAATCGTTGAGAGTATCGGCCGTGTTATCAGTGGAAGCATTATGGATGGGTAGATGGGGCAAAGAGAGGTGGTTGGGGACAGAAGACAAAGGTTGAATAAAAGAGAGGGAACTTTGAGTAGTAGCCCATTTATCACTACCCTACCCGCTCGATGCAATGGGCAGCGCGGTCCTGATTATCCTGCGCGACGACCAATGCAGTATGGAATTCTTTCTATTCTTGCGGTTCATGGGAGATGTTGGACGGGTACTGCTAGGGTGTCCAGCCACAAATCAGGACTAAATGTAGTGGAGTAGCAAAAGAGTTCATACGTGGCACGTAAAATGTTAAACGTCTATTTTTCCTGGAAAACTGCTGAGACATGGTAGGAGCAGGAAAGATTATGGCTTACAGTAACTTCGAGATACTTGGTAGATGACGTTTTAGCAATGTGTAAACCGTCTATGAGTAGGTCGGAATTGGATGCAAGAAAATCGGAAGAACTTGATGGAAAATGGATAATCGTGATTAAGTAAACTTTTCTCACAAGCCATTCACACGGTGCTCTTTCGAACAAGAAACCTCGCTGGATATGAAATAACCGAGTTATCAAACGTTGTAGTTAGGGAATATATTAGTTTATATTTACTACGAGTAGCAAAGTGGGAATTAATGCGAGTTGGAGGCAAATGTGGCGAGTGTGTTTTATGAGAAAGCATAGGACTGTACAACCGTTCACATGCAGAAAAATGGATTTTTTCAACGAAATTCAATAACTCAGGGCAAGATATGCTATTGCACTTAGAAATGCATTTAGGGAGCGCTTGATCAACACAAAGTCTTTGACACGTAAACCAGAAAAAATGACAGGGAACGGTATAACGAGTGATATAACACACAAGGATGAGTAAACTTAGAGATAATTTGGGTACGTACACGTAGAGATCTTAGACGAGAGAGGTAAAATGTCAGCCTTCTTACCCTGAAAAACGTATCCTGTACAAGATGGGTCTACTTTAGATTTGTTAAGTATATCAAGATATTTAAAGCACTGGACTGTTTCCATATTCAAAACTCCCATCATGAGGGTTAGGTAATTTGATTTCAATGAAGATTTACGATCAACTGCAAAGAGTACTTCTGGACGCTTATTTGGATTAAGTGCTAATTTGACGGCATTGGACTATTCCGTCATCGTATGAATAGACGGTTGTAGTGTATTGACATTAACACTCTTCCGAGGTTCAGAACCTGCACGACATCACCTATGTATCTCAAGGTAAAGGATGACGATTTAGAGGGAAGGTCATACATGTAGTCAGCGAACAAGTTAGTGATAGGATAGCACCTAGCAATACTCAAGTGTGAGTAGGGGTTGTGGAGGATCTATGATCGCTAAGCTATGTGTATTGAAACTGGTTCGTGAAACAGTCCCTTAACCAACTGGAAACCATGAGGGATATCCTTTGCTGGTCTAAACGTTCTCTGCTGAGCGAATTAAAAGCATCTGTATAGTCCAGGAAACAGACGTGAACAGGTTTGCTTTTCTGGTCAATTAATGACGCTATTAGATGAATAAGACAGCTGACGGCATCCAAAGTAAAACGCTGTTTTCGGCAGGCAAATTGGTTTACGTCCGAAACATTATTGGCGGACTTAAGATCTGCTCTTATCCGCTCGAAAGTCTTGAGCAAAACTGAAGCTGGAGTAATACCAAATTGATGCCAAGAGCCGGCGAGTTTAACTGCAGACAGACATCGAATGAATATGGAGGAGAACACAAGACTTCCGAATGACAGAACTGGTGCCATCGGGTCCGAAGGTTTTGATGATATCGGTCGACCACACTCGGTATAGTGGGATCTCCTATGGCCAGTTACTTGAAGATATAATACTTCAACACCAACATGCTTCCCAAAAGATTGCTTCAAAGATACCGGGTGACCAATCACATGCTCTTTATCAGGATCTTAGTGAATATGTTTCTACGTCCTCCACCAAAACCAGCTACAAAACTCTAGTTTGCCTGCACCACTATTTGCAGATCATTAGCGGTTCTCTATTTTGCCAGATTCCTCACCAACCGTAACATCTTCATGGGCGAACTGAAAAACTGGTTGAGCTGAATATTTCTTTCCTTTTACATGTATTTTTCCTTACCTATGCCTGCATTTAATGGTTACGTGGCTGCTGAATATTCACTTCCGGGTGTAGAAAGCAATCACTTGACATGATCTGACTGGAGTAAAGACTAATCCTTCACCACGTTGACTCGCTCCTCTAGCTACTTCGTCCCCTGACGTGCGCAGAAAATACCTCGATGAGATACCAGGAGCAGTTAGTTGAATTACACTGCTCGAATCCTGGATACGCGTTTCATTTAGGCAGCAGACATCAATCTTCAGATAGTTCATTGTGAGGGCCAGGCACGTCTGTTGACCAGCCTGCGTGAGTGTACGCACGTTAAAGGAGTCGAGATTAAGAGGCTGAAGAGGCCTCAGAGAATAAGCTTTGTGCGATCGAGGATTATTTACGACACCACTTGAGAATGAACGGTTGCTAGTATTGGGCAGGTTTTTAGCGGGGGCATAACGGGTAGGAAAAGCGGGCAAGGAGAGGTGATTGAGGACAAAATAGGTTGGACGAAAGACAGAACTTTGAACAGTTGTCCACTTATCGCTAACTACCCCGCTCGACACAACAGACAGCACGGTCCGAAATAGTCCGCGCGACGGCCGATGCAGTATGGAATTCTTTGTACTCATGCCGTTCATGGGAGATATTGGACAGGTACCACTAAGGGATCCAGCCGCTAAGCAGGAGAACGATTAGGATTCTCAGCCAAAGACTGCAGTTCTAACAAAAACTTATTTGCCAAGCAGCGGGGTTGTGAGTGAAAGCCCATTCGCTTGGATCAGTTATTCTTTCACTGACATTATATATATATATATATATATATATATATATATATATATATATATATATATATATATATTATAGATAAGTGAAGGCGCATACTGGGTTGTAAAAGGTTATTGACGTTCCCATCCAAGTTCTGACTCGTTGCCAAACGTGAATAGGACAGCTGGTTCCGAATGTTTTTGGTGTGTTGCCCGTCTGTCCGTTTCTCGATCGTCCGGTACCGATCTTTCCAGGATGACGCAATGTTTAGCGACCTCGACAGGTCGACTAAAAGCGTTGTTTGAGGATCAGGCGCACCACCCCCTTCGTTGCTCGGGCGACCACCCTTTGCACCATCGATTTTGACCTCGTGACCTGTCTATGCCTAGTTTTTCCAAATTAGTGAGTGTGGATCGGCCCAATGTAATGCCAGTTTGTGTTCGTATAGACAAGTGCGTAATTGCTCGCTTGTCTCACCTATGAACTCCTTATCACATCCTTGGTATGAGATAGAGTCGACCACCCTTGATTGGTTGTGCTGGCCCACACGGGCTTTTCCATTGAATAGGGGTGTCCACAGTGCTCACGGGTTCGTGGGCAACTTTGATGCCCAACGGTTTTAGCATACGAACTACGGCCTCTAATGCTCCTCGTATGCATGGTAGCATGACTACGCTTTCTATGACAGTTTTCGCGTGTTGTTTTGTTACTCCGAATACGAGTTAACAAAGTTCTGGGTAACCGTTTGGGATGAACAACTGGAATCGTTTGATTACTTCTTTCCGGGGTTCGAGTGTGTCGCAATGTGTCGGCCCGGTGGAATAGGGCGGGCACACGGCTCTTCAGGTGACATGTTGGATTATTGCATTGAAAATTCAGTATGCGGTCGGTTGTCGTCGGTTTCTGATGCTGTTGTTTCTAGGTTTTCGTCTGTTTCCCTCACGATCAGAATGCTGAGAAACGTCAGTTTTGCCTCGTTTTCTTCTGTGAGTGTTATTTCGAAAACCACCGTGTCCAGACGTTGATGAAATCGATTTAGTTGAGACTTTTCGAGTATCACAGATGTATCGTCTATGTATCTGATTGTTCCGAATGTCTTAGCTTCAATGGCTGCCTCATGACTGCATCCGTTAGCAGGCCTGAGGGTGGCGATCTCATCGGTGTACAGTGTATGTGTTTGTATGTTTCTTCACTGAACTGGAAACAGATTTTCAGGCAGAGATCTGCCATACCTATTAGATCCTTCGTTGACACCATCATTCTTTCTTGTAGAGTAGCCTCGTTTCCTATCAGGCTTCGGATTCCATCTAGGGCTATCTGTCTTACGATGTTCGTGAACAGTGATGCCACATCAAAGGAAACATTTATCTCGTGTTTTTATTTTGAAGTTCCTGCTTTGTTTCGGAAAAGCGACAGAGCCTTTTGTGTCGTTACCGCCCCCTGGCAGAGACAGACGCAGAAGACGGACAAGGAATTTGACTAACTGATAGTTTCGGGCCGTAGTCGACGCAACGATTGGTCGTAGTGGCACCTGCGGTTTGTGAACCATAGGAAACCCGCAGTCATGAATTTTTGGTTCTCCGTGGGTTGCACCCATTTGTAAAGGTCGTCCGTGACCTTCTTCATTTTTTTAGAGTGCGGTTAGTGTTGTAGGAATTTTGTTCGCTAGTTTTTTGGTTGGATTTCCTGTGACTGGTTGGTAAGCTTCACCATCACAGTTTAGCAGTTTCATTTTCTCTTTAAATCCGAGTAGTCGAGTATCGCGATCATTTGTCTGCACGGAGAACTATTTTTCGATTTTTTTCAATGTTTCTACAGCCCTCATTTCGTGGTTAGGACGGTTGTATATTCGCGTAGGTTGCACGAGTTGTCGATAGATCTTAGTTCGCATCCTTTGACGTACTACTTGTCATTGGAAGTCTCATTCCGGCTTCAACTGAGGCAACAAAGTTGGCGCGTCTGGCATTAGCGTAGTCGAATGGTAATCTTTTTAACGAAACAGATGTTTTGGTTGGAAGCATGTGATGTTTCAAAAAGTTGTGGATCAGTTTGGCGTACTCACATTCTGTTGGCTTGAGTCTTTCTCTGACTTTAGACCGGTTTGCGCTTCATGTCTATTCGATGGTATATTTCATTCTTATTATCCAGTTGTTATAAAGTAATTTTGAGGCTTCCACTTCTGATCGGTTTGGCTGGGTTTCGTAGGCGCATTTTCTTCGGTAAGCATCACTGATTAGCTCGCACTGCATCTGCTTGCACTATGAATTGGTTATCTGAACGGAGGTGGATTGCACTGAATATATATATATATATATATATATATATATATATATATATATATATATATATATATATATATTCGTGAAATATTCCTATAGTTAGCATTTAGAAGACATGACGTGGAGAACACAGATCCGCCTTTTCGGTACTTCTTCTCAAGCCAGTACAGTATTCAGTCAAAGTTTAAGCGTAGCTCAATAATATGATCCGGAGCATTAAGACAAAAGCACAAAACTGAGTGTCAAATTGGTTTCCGTTGCATGTGTGGGCATATTAACCACCAGGTTCACCAGGCCTGTGTGTTTGTCCCACCATCACGTTGACCTTCGGCCACGGGAGCTGTAGTGTCTTGACGAACTGCTTTTGCGAGCACAGGATTGGTCTATGTAACCTGATTGCGATCGCCTCGGCCGTAGAGAGGATTCATTGTTCGACCTCTTTAGATTGGTTTGTCGACACACGGTAGATAACGCTAAATGGTCCTTCCAGCGTCAGTGTGTGACCCGTATCGATTGCATGGGGCAGCATTGCGCTGGTTACCATCTTATTGATCACTTTGGCTAGCCATGTAGGACAGTGCTCTTGGGCTTCATCTGACAGGCGCCCGGTTGTTCCTCCGGCGTATTTCGTTCCACAGGAGTAAGAGTAGGAATATACACAGCATTAGGTAGGATAATCAGGAATTTTATATTCCAGTTTCAGCTGTAAACAGGGTTTAGTGGTGAACGCGATTTGCTGCGTACAATGTTTCTGTCACCGCGTTAGATAACCAGCGGGTCAGCGTTTCTGCAGCCCTATCCCCTTTGAATTGCATACGAGCAAAGACGACCTTTTTGGGACGTTGGGGTTTCTTTATCGAGGATCCACGTTCATGTTTTGTCTGAGGCAACTATCTGGGTACCCATTTTCTCTGAGTGAGTTGCCGATAGATTCCAGTGCTTTTGGAGCATATTTGGCGCGCTCTGTAGGTCAGGCAGTGTACCAAGTTTCGCTTCCGCAGAATGGGAACGAGGCTTCCAAAACGAGTGTTCTGCCGTACTCACGTTGGTTTATGATAAATACAGGATTTCACTGATCCGTTTGCTGTTCGTCGCAGGAGGAGGTCGAAGAATGAAAGCGCGCCGCCCTGTTCCATTTCTAGCGTAAATTGTAAATTTAGATGTGGTTCACCGAACTTTTGTAGCAGTTCTTGTGCGCGTGATTTTCTGTCTGTGGCATGAATATATCCGCAAGTAGAGGACCAAGTGGGGATTCCATCACTTTGCCATCTTTTCGTCTATAGATGTTTCCTCTAAATTGAAATAGTACATTTGTGATACACAGTACTAGGAGCTCCTTACATATATATCGACTGTTGATAAGTATTCGCAAAAAAGTCTACAGTTCCTGCCAGAGGTACATTGGTGAATAACGAGGACACGTTGTGGGACAGCACTTACTGTGACTTGGCGTTCATATCCCTGATCACATCGACGAATTGGAATGTGTATGGTGACAGTTCCGTTCTCATCGGTTCCAAGAGTTTTGTAAGCTAATGGGCTATGTTGTGGTATGGTGAACCCGGCATATCAAGTACAGGTCGCATGGGAATACCTGTTTGTGTTTTCGGTAGATCACAGAGTCTTGGGATTATTGATCCTATGGGTCTTACACGCTCAAATGTAGTCGTCCACCACATCCCTCTGTCGTAGTTTTCGAAGCATAGTAGATATGTGCCTTTCAATGGCGATAGCCTTGCCTTTCTCTTTAGTTTTAGCGAACTTAGTTGAGTCTCTCAGTAGTTCTGTCATTTTCCCGCGACAGTCATTTCTGTCCACAGGGACGATTCCTGATTCCTTGTCAGAGAGTGTAGCAAAAACGGATTAGTTGTCTCGCGTTAATATACTTCTGCTAGAAATTGTGGCGTTGATGTGCTGGTAACTGCAACTGATAAATGTCAACTTCAACCGTTCCAACCGTACTGGCCTGGGGAGAAATACCAAAAGGACAGATCTGTGTTCGTCACATCGCGTTATATATATATATATATATATATATATATATATATATATATATATGCAATCATTAGTCTTGAGTGTTTCAGAAAAAGGCAAAACATACCTAACTTTCATCACTCGTTTCGTGATTCTGCGTCGCTTGAGGAATCGGTGCGATAAACCAGTGACAATGGTATCTGTCAGCTTGGAAAGATCCCCTTTAGCATTTCTGGCAGTTCCCATTAGCTGGACCGCTCCTGGTGGTTGTTTTTTCTGTTCTCATTGG
Organism: Fasciola hepatica; assembly: GCA_948099385.1. NCBI lineage: Eukaryota > Metazoa > Platyhelminthes > Trematoda > Plagiorchiida > Fasciolidae > Fasciola > Fasciola hepatica. The sequence goes on along the minus strand of CANUEZ040000051.1, from coordinate 1,947,994 downwards.
CTTCTCATATCTATAACTAAAATATACAGCCCTAAATCCATAACACTCAACAGTACTGTTACGAAGTGGAGGACGCTCCTCGGAAGACTGGAGTGATGAATCACATAAGGTCAGGGAGGAAGATTGCTGGTCTGAAATTTTTCACATTAAGGCTGCTCCTTAGTCAGTAACTGCTGCGACTCGATTTTACCCACGTTTAAAGTAGAATTCCGGTTCGGAGTTGTTTTACGGTAGCAATATTGTCTCACAATTGGTAAAAAAGGGTTTTGAAAGAACACAAAAAGGAATTAATTTGATTAGCCCGAGGCACTACAAACTGGTGAGTGCTCAGCATAAAAAGAAAACTCGGTGTTGTGCATCATAAAAATACATTCGTCTGGCAAACTCCGGTTGATCTGTTTACGTGATCGGGGTTACTGGGAAATGCATTGCAATGCACACGTACAGTTAAATAGGTGCTTACAATGACAGTGAATAAATTGTGCAGGCATATATTTCATTAGGCCGCTCACATAAATTAGTTTCTTTAGTGAGAATTTGTGTTATGAAGGCATATGTTCGACATAACAAAAACTGTAATTTCCTTCCGGAGTTCGCCGTTGATTTCTGAAATAAGCAACAAAAATGTTTGTGCCTGTGCATTAATCCTACGTAAGGGATATAGGTGACGACCACAAAGGCAGACTGCACTATCAAAGGTAACCCGGAAACCTGATCTGGAGTGGAGGGCCGCATAAGGCTACAAAAGGTTAGGTGTGGTAATGAGCCGGACGACAGAAAATTTCTGTCTACGGTAGCCTCCCCTTTAGGAAATATATATATATATATATATATATATATATATATATATATATATATATATATATATATATATCGCTCAATTAGTATCTTGCTGAGAGGTGTTGCATTCAGGAAGGGAGACAGAGAAAATTTTCCTACATGGGAAAGATGTTTCTTGCAGGGGGGAGATTGAAATCTGGAGGGACTAGGGTACTAACAACATGACCAGTGGTGATGATGCAGTTCAAACCCTGTACTTCATACCTCAGAATCTGTGGACGATACCGCAAGACCACAATCGGCATTTATCGAGAATAAAATTCATTTTTGTACCAAGCTGAGAACTTCAGATGGGGCGATACCAATACAGTTCGCAGGCTTGGAACGATTTGATCACGCCATAGTGGCCACATTCAATTACTCAATTCTGATAGGCCAAACCTAGCTGGTCAAATTATCTTCCCAGTATATGATCTTCGGAGCACTCCGTATATCTTAGCAATTTTTCATCTGTTTGATGCGATTAACTAGCAAATTTGTCTTGTTTTTTTTAATTCTTGAAACAGGAACAACTGCGACAGTTGCGGCAGGATCACAAAAGGATATCCTCTGGGGTCCTTAGAGGACCCCAAGAGTCAGAAAAGAACAACGGATATCAGCACACCTGGAGCAATCCGGTCTCGTTATCACGCCTGACTTATTGGAACCTCTTGTGATTTACTGCCACTCCAAGTATCAAGGTCAGGTTGCCGATTACATCTTAGTGTAGTGGGCCTTTGAGGCTATGGTGTATACCCCTTTCATTGCACTCAAGCACAAGCAGGCAAAAAAAAACGCCAAGCAGGATTACTGGCACGTGGCATGTCAGCCACAATTTTATGTTGACATAAAACTGTTGACTGACGATCGGACCGCCCAACAAGCACTTCACATATGGCACACACACTCATAGAGAGATGGCGAGAGAAAAGAAAGAAATTGGAAGACTGCACACGGATATCATTTGCTTTGTCACACTGAACGCTACCCAAATCAGGACAAAACGCATCACCAAATTTTCTCCACCGAGAATCTTTTTGAATTACGATCCTCCTTGGAGAGAGAAACCCACATGAATGCAGAATGCAAGGAAACCAAAACAAAATGGGATGCACGTACTTGTTAAATATACCAAAATGGCTCATCAATGCGGACAGTGTTGAATCGTGAGCAAAATAGGATACTAGAAGCATTTTCTGATTCACTGGTTCCATTAGGTCTAGGCCCAACGGTTCGGGCAAGGGATTGGGTAATGTGACATCCGGATCCAATTCGGCATTGGCTCTAATACGAAGCAGACGGACCAAGTGGGCGGCCAACGGGCCACCACGAAAACGACGCAAGTTCAAAGTGGAGTAGAAAGTTGACATCTTATAAGTGATCAAATCATGACAATCCGATACAACACGTTCGGTAAGCCAGGTCGGTCGATTGGGCAATTTGTGTCTGATCCATATTGACACGTGGTCACAGATTTCCCATGAGGGTCGAAGTAGGTTCATCGAATCGGGTGGGACTTTATACATCTGAGCTAAATCATGGTACAGCGGACAAATTTACCACGGGCGCGAAACAATTTGCTACAGTATGTCAAGTCAAGCAGGACAGTAATTCGTTAAGTGAGGGCTTCAACATGCGAAATGGAGCAGGCAAGCCACCAGGCAACAGGTGTGAACATGAACTTGGACTGTTTTGGAGATGCATGATCGTGGTAAAAGCAATCACTTTATATAAAATTCTAGCGAACTGTAAACCCGGATACAGAAATGACGATAGATCAGGATGGACACTCCACGATGCAATCAATGATACTGTAACTGGACGTGGTATGAAGGACTGCATGCATACATGACTCAATGAGCTATACAAGATGACTCATTACGAGCGGGAGAGTGGATTAAACAAGGAGCAAAGGCCTAATCAATCTATTTTTCTGCCTAACGTTGGCCGCGTCTAGTGGTACGGGATGCTATTTTCACCTCCAAGTGTAAGGCAACACTGCGAGATTTTCATGGGTCTACTACCGCATTCGCCCTCGTCGGTGACAACTTAGAGAGTGTGGAGAATTTTGTCTATTTTGGAAGTTGTATAAGCTCTGAGGGAGAAACTGAATACAACGCCGACAAACGCACAGAGAAACCTCAGACTGCGTTTTACAATCTTCATCACCTGTAGAGACGAAGACATTTTTTACCGTTGAAAAGCAGTGTACAACCCTGTTATGCCTCTTTCACTGGAGTGAAAATATGGGGGGGGGATAAAAAAATGACACAACAAAAACTTTTTCAATCACTTAACAAGTGGCCTAGTAAAAGCTTAAAATTGCATGCTTTGGCCATTTTACTTGAGGACCTCCATACACCCCCGAGACGTGCTTCTTAAGAGAGATTGAATCACATTTTGACCGATATTGCTCTGTTCTTATTACAGTGCGGTCGGAAGTTTAAATACAAACGCATACACCTTGACATATTTGCGTACTACGTGTGCGAAAATACACCAAAGGTTCTCCACTGGGTTGAGATCAGGGCTGCAAGCTGGCAACGCCATGGGCCCGAGCAATAGTAACCAGCTTTTGGTTACATGTGAATTGTGAATGTGAACGACGCTGGAGTTGAAATGTTTGCTCCCAATGCCGCTTTGTTTTGTAGTAGTATAGTATAGTCGCAATATAGTAGTAGTCTGGTACCGCGTTCCTTCATCTGTTGCATTTCGCAGTGATGTCATGCAAACTGCACTGATGAGGCATTCATATACTACCTTGCGCGAACTGTTAGTCTTTCCTGTTGGAACGTAGTGGCCTAAATGATGATGAGCTCTGCCCGCCACGGTCAGTTATCCAATACAGATGATAGTAATTTGCTCGCCAGGACCCCGAATCAACTTTAACCTTCAATTCACATGCCTGCGCACCCCTATGCAAGTCGGTCTACAAGTATGACTGACATTGAACATATGCTCTTTCGCATCATAGGATGTTTGTACCGTGAACCAAACGAAAATTCAGAATGCAAGAACTGAGACAACTAAACACTCGTAGGAGAGTAGAGGTATTATTGATGTACACAAGTAAATACTTGAAGTGTGTTGCGTGGAAACTCTTCTTGAGCGACAACTGAACAGACTGCATGGTATCGAATTCCTTCCATCATTGCCAACAGAGGCTCCTAGACGGCATACAGTGGGCAACAGATGCTGACGCGCTTTCTCTTGAATTCTTCCCCAGATAGGCAAATATTCCCCGCTGGAGTCACCTGCTGCGCGACATCTGGAATATACAGTGCATTCCACCGTTATGTGATGGATCACTGATTATTCTTATTTTCTAGTAAGGACGCTGTGAGGACTGCAACAGATACCGTGGTATCTATGGCAACTATAGTTTTGCTGTGTATGATATTTCACCGTTATAGGCCCGTTCTTGGGTTGCAGATCGTGAACAACAAGTCAGACTTGGTCTATGTCACAGTTATATCGATCAGGTGTTCCACTCTTCACGCCAAGTACTCGAACAACGTTATATACACCATGATTCTACAACAGTAGTACCCCTTGACCTCAAGAGTGTTTTAGTCAGTTGAGTGGTCAATTTTGTTTGGTTCTATCCGCTGATACGTGCTCATTTGCGTGAGAAACCATTGGGTCTTTGCACATGTACAGTTTCGATCAATTAAATATGTGAGAAACGGTCTGGTTAAATAAAAACAAGTAACGGTGTTCTGTTTATCACATCATTTCTATCAAACTGATGGAATATTGGGAAATGTGCTCAATGGGATTAACGTTGAATGGGTATGAAATCGGTGAACTGCGACAAACTGTATGACGAAAGCGTTATTATGTTGAGCCTACGTAGCGTAACAAACCCATACTTGACATGCGAACGCTTGCCGGTCGTTGATTACTTCATGTGCTAAAGCGAGAGGTGGACAGTAACACATTCACAGACTGAGCACTGTTTGCCGAAGTAAAATACTGGAGCCAAAATGATGCATCGCCGAAAGGTCGTACCTACTGTGCCGTGAGTCGATCAGCTCTGCTCTACAGTTCAGGTTTTAAAGTTGCATATGAAAGAACTCCACTGAATAGCTTTTCGACCAGCTCCTTGTACGAAATATAGAAACAGTGGGATGAACAAATGAGGTCAGTGACTCAACAGAGCAGTCCACCAGCTGGGAATAAGCTACACAGGGCGAAAAACCCGTAACATTGTGCACCATTCGTGATCTCTGCAACAGACCAGAATTAACCATATGGAGAAGAGACACACAGTGTGCCGTGAGATTGCAGAGTAAAAAACTCGCGCTTTTCAAGCTGTGACTCAAAAGACCACTTGACTAGTTGGTTGAAGACACTGGAAACTGCAATAGCAAACAGAAATGTTGGCGATCTTACTGTCATTTTGTACTGAATCACAATCTTTGGCAGTGCACGTAAACACGCACACGGTTGGACCGTATAAAATCTGTTCATCGTTCCTTCCTCGTTTATATATGGTCACCTTTCTCCAACTAAGAAAAGAATCTTTCGCTCATATTCGCGGTGTGAAACGCGTGGATCATCTATTGAATGATGATGATCCCACGAGGAAAAATGAAATCGTCAGGTGGGGTGTTTGAAGCTTGCTACACAACGAGAACTACTTGGCTGACTGCTGTAGGTATTAGGCGACACGAATCAGTTTCAGATACGGTGGAGTGTTTACCTCAAAAACCGACTAAATCCTCAGTCTTTTAAAAACTGGGTGATTGACGCTGACAATTATTTTTCACTACATACTTATCTGCGGTCAGTGGCGAAATCGTAATCAGATTTATTCCCTCTTTCTATTACGCGCATTTCCATGAGTGCAGCGGAAGGGGCATGCCCCATAGCCACACAGGCCCATTGCACCATTAGAGATAGCCGGAAACCAGACCCTGAGATCAGGAGTGGAGAAGCACATAAGGTACCCGTACAACAAGTGTAAAAACGAACGAGATGACACTACCAAAGTGATCGACGGTGGCGGAATTCGAACCTCTGACCTCCGAGGTCGAAAGCAAACGCTCTAAACTACTCGATCACCGCCGGTTTGCGCCAATCATTAGCCTGCTTCATAATTCCTCCTATTCTTTTATTACATGCTTCCGCATGAGTGCAGTGAAGAGGGCAATTACCCCATAGCCACGAAGGCTCACTACATCACTGGGGACAACCGTCAACCAGAGAGTGAGACTTGGAGTGGCGAAGAACCATATAAGAACCCAATAAGTCAGGTGTGGTAGCGATCCGGACGACGGTGGACTATTGTCTACCACCAAAGTAGCCGGTGATGGCGGGGATTCGAACCTCGGACCTCCGAGGTATTAGTCAAACGCTCTAAACCATTCGACAACCACCGGTCGACCTATTCGTGCGGACAGACATCAACCAAAATCGGAGCACTTGGGTACGCAGTTAGCGGTTGATCAAACTGAAAATTGAAACTAAGCTAAACACAAAAATTGTAGCACGCGAGGAAACCGAAACTGTCCATGAACTAACATATGAGAATTTGTTCAAAAAATGAAAAAGAGACGTGGATGGCATCGACCAAGGAAAATCAACTGAAAATAAAATAGTGTGAAAACATTTTTAAGGAATTATGAGTGACCATACAAGAGGACCACTGAACGACTCACTGGAGTTAATTCTGCGAGGCAAGTGCATGGCACGATTACGAATGACAGGGTACATGTGTACGATCATTTGGTAATGGAAAAAAATTTCAAATACTACAAAAGCAATGAAATACGAAACCAGTTCCATTTTCCATCTTGAAGGGAAGGCTGAATTCAAAAACATCAATGAGAGCTCCCAACCATACGGCAGTTTACCTAAGTACTGATGTTGCAGTAAAGTACGACTACCAAAGCCAAGCAGAGCTACATACGTTTGAAGGGTACAATGGTATCGATGATTAAAAAGCACTGCCGCAAAACGTGTAATTGTTAAGCATTCAAAGGGGGAGGATTGCAATTATGACTTTCGTCGTGATTTCCGATTAGGATGATTAGCACTTGGTAATGGAAGTGCTTCTGCATAACGTATGGCGGAATACAGCATACGCTTGTATCGTTACACTGTCGATGATCATCTGAAAAACTAAAATAGTAGCTTAATACGGCACAAAGGGGATGGGTATGGCTGTTACTTACGAAGAAGTAACTGAAAGGCGTTTTGATTTCCCGCATGCTTTTTTTCTGAAATGTGGACATGCCCACATGGGTATCCAGTTGAGGCAAAATAAAATGAAACAGAGTGGAAAGGAAAGCAGAAATCACGAATACATAGGAAGAGCCCAAATGCAACTTTTCCACCGACAGCGACACGAAGACATAACCTAATGTCTCCATCCATTTGGTAGTTGATTCTCGTGGACTCCAACTCGGAATTCTAACCCGCCCTACTTGGGCAGTTACACTGCCATGCTATGAACTAACCACCTCGACCTACCTTCCCGCCACTATCTGCCTTGGGTGTATCGGGCATTTGAGAGGAGTAGCACCTCTGAGTTGGTAGGCCGTCGTGCTTCTTGGGGTACCGCCCATCTTTTTGGTTTCCATCACCTGCCCAACTCTCACCTGCGGCTCCACGATGTTGAGGCATGAGTCAGCTGCCACATCCCGGCAAACCGCTCGACAGGCAGCCAAACTAGGTTGAGGGTAACCGAGACCTAAACACTTCGGCGAGACGGCGCCCAGCATGCGAAGACGGATACTCCTGCGTAGGCGGAAGTTTTTGACCATTGGTGTCTGCGACGGATACTGAAAGTGGCTTGGCACGAAAACCGAAACAATAAGACAACGGTGCTTAACATCGGAAAGCTGTCGGTGTTCCTCCAATGCCGACGATTGCAGTGGTTTCGACACGTCCTACGACGACCGAACACATATCAAACCAATGTCTCGCTGGCACTGTCGCCTCGAAGGTCAGCACCGTCAAATCGGACGTTGAGGGACTAGGACTCCAGTCTGTCTACGGCGCTCACAACTGGATTTCTCTGTGTTCAGGTCTCGCATCCGATCGTCGCTCATGGGCTGGTGCCATTCGGGACATGCATGAAGCCAGCTTATCCTCTCGCAGGAGCTAGCCGCATAAAAGTAAGTACTATCTGTGTCAGAACCGAGATCGGTTCGGAGTGTACGGAAAAATCGATGCGCCATGTGAAATGTTATGGTAAAATTTTATTGTTTAATAACACAGCGTAGTCGAAAACCTACCAACGATTTCGATTACGCTGCTAATGAACAATAAAATTTTACCATAAGTACTGTCTGCCTCGGAGAACAGCATACACCGAGGAAGTCTATCGGTGAGCATGCGTGACTCATGTCCCAACCACCTTAACCTGTTTAGATTCCGTACTTGATCCAGGAACTGACATCTGGTTCCCAACACTACACCTAACCTCAGCATTGGTAATACGGTGTTCCCACCATATTCGGGATATACTACGGAGACATCGATGTTCAAACACAGACAACCTTTGCCCGTCTTCTACTCGTAACGGTCATATTTCTGAGCCGCATAAAAGAACGGGTCTGACTGTCGCAGTGTAGACTCCACCCTTGATCAACAATCGAATGTCACGTTGGCTCTACAGTTGACTGGGGTGTCTAATGGGAGTAGCATCTATTAGTTGGTAGACTGTCGTGCCCTCCATCAAACACCCAGTATTATCACTATCATCGTACGGCCTTAAACAGCAGAGCGGGCCCCATTGAATACTATCTTTCTCACCATGTTGAACATAGAAATAGAGAGAATGAATATACAAGGTGGACAAGCAATGCATCTACAGGGATGAGAAAAGAAAAGAAAGCCGTAGAAGCCAACACAAGGAATACACAATCTAACTGTATAAACGCACATTGATCAATCATTCTAACTCGACAGAAAGTGACAACACGATTGTCACTGTTCACCGTTCGATGCCATATCGTTCAATGTTTCCAGCCAACTGGTTGAGGGATCTTTTGGACCCCAACCACGAACAAGTGAGACACCTACTGTTCCTGAGTTCATTGTACATCTTATCATTCCACGCTTCAACGTCATCTGGTAACCTCCACATAGCTTCTTCCATCTACTAAGAGGAACGGAAAACAGGATACGGTACGGCAGACGTGTGTTTGTCATACGTAACACGTGCCCCAACCAACTAAGTCTACTGAGCTCAATACGCTGTGATATAATATCCTTCAAACTGGTACCCAATACCCTATTTCTGACCTCGGCATTACTCACTCGGTCATTCCATCCAATCTAAGCGATACTACACAAACATCAATGGTCGAAAACCTGCAGACGTCGAATATATTCCACACGCTTGCTTAATGTCTCGCAACCATTCATCAAAACTGATCACACCGCGGGACAGTACACACGACCTTCCAACCTCAGTGAAATAACAGATCAGCTCCACAAGTGCTTCAGTCCAGCGTACGCCACTCGAGCCCTGGATATACGCGTGCTCACCTCTACTGCAGTGCTCCCATCTGGTGTCACGCTGCTGCCGAGGTAACTGAAACAGTCGACAACTGCCAGCACCTCCCCATTGAGCATCAAGCTCGGAGCCGTTGACTTTCAGTCTTGTAACAGCAATTGACACCTTGAAGGTGCAACGCGCATGCCGAATGGGGCTACAGTTCTCGTGATTCTGTTGCGCATGTTCTGCGCATTCGAACAAGGAAACAAGGCCATCGACCCAATCTTGGTCACACAGCTTTTCATCGCTTGTCAGTTCGACGTCCGTATCCTGAAGACTTCGCAAGGCATACTCTATTATCTCGTTGATGACGAAGTTGAACAGGAATGGAGAAATGGGATATCCTCGTCGAACACCGCCGGTCATTTGAAATAGACTGCACACTTCACCGTAAACCCTTACTAGGCTAGAAGTATGAGAGTACGATGACCTCAGTAGGTTCACGAATTTCTCGGGCAAACCCTTCCAGTGAAGAGCACTGGAAGAGCACCGCTGTTCGGTCAGCTGAATCGAAGACGCCTTTCAAGTCAAGGAAAACCATCGGAATGACCCTTGACCATTTCAGCACAACCATCTCCTATATGATTTGTAAAGACTTGAGAATGAATCATTGAAAACAATTGTTTTTCTCTGAAAACGTCTTCTGATGTCACAATGTGCATATTCCGGAATCTAAAACCATTATTGTCGATCGATGGTGTGTGTGTGTGTGTGTGTGTGTGTGTGTGTCTGTGTGACGTGCTTGAAGTAATTGACACAGAGTAGAAATCTGGTCGATGCATCCTCGATCTGAACGGAATCCGGCCTATTGTTCGCGGACGTTCCTCCCACAAGGCGGTATCACGCGTAGTAGCAAAATTGAAGCTAATACCTTGGCGTTTATCGGAATTAAGCTAATCCCACGATGGTTACTACAATCATTGCGAATTCTTTTCTTGAAGACGGATACAATCACTAGTTTGCCTCATTATGACGGAATACGCCCTTCGTCCCAAATGCCACAGAACAAAGTGGTAAGTGAATTTATCAACGCACCACCACCCATTTTGAAAAGAACTGGAGGAAGTTCGTCAGGACCGGCCGCTTTCCCTCGCTTTGGTAATCCAATGCTCGACTCTACTTCCACTTCCGATGGGGGGTCGTGATACTCCCTAAGGAATCGCACTTGTTGACACGGGAATAACTACATTAGAACGCGGTCAGCTAAACTGCTCCCTAAAGTATTCGGCCCAACGGTCACGCTCTTACTGTTTGCCATGATTAGGCTTTCCATTTCTGTCGCATTTCGTTTCACCGACAGGGGTTCGCTGTCCACCGGTGTCGCGAATAAGTTTGAGTAGTCTTTAACTGTTAACTGAAGCAGCCGCCACTTCCATTTCTCCGGCTACCTGGACCCACGAATTTTCGTAATCCCTTTTAAGGCTTTTCGTAATTTGTTTCTGTAGGTTTCTCCGAATCTTCTTCATCTCTTTACAGTTCGATACTTGACGTTTATGCTCCATTAGACTCAGCGACTCCTGGGAAATCCAGTGTCTTTGATGGACATCGGATCCAGGACCGCAAGCGAAACCTGCTGCCACGTGCATTGCCTGCTGGATATGGGCTCAATGCTCATCTACATTACCATTCGTCGTAGATCCTAGCACATATGCTAATTTCTGTTCATAACTGTTGCGAACCTCCGGATCAGCCAAACGTTGTACGACTAACCGGATTTGTCGTTTAGGGTTTGTGTTGGTGACCATGGAGCTGTAGCGATAATCACAATGAAACTGATGCATGGTCCGACTCTACGTGCGCGGACCAGTAGGATCTACGGTTCTGGACACAACTACGCCACCAGTAGCTTATTGTGACATGATTTGTCCGACCCAGAGTACTTGTAGAGGTAGAACGCCATGTCGCTGTGCGACGCCAGCTGTGTCGAAAATTTGTACTAGACTGAAATAACCGATTGTGTGCACAAAATTGGGGAAGCCTACCACCGTTAGTTGTGCGCTGAATGATCATTCGATTGCAAACCGGTCCTCAGAAAGGTTATTCGCGATCGCCGAAACGTCGGCCGATTACCATCTTTTCCGATAACGCTGTATTACCGAACAATAAACACTTATCTATCTTTGGTGATAGACAGTAACCCACTGTCGTCCGGATCGTTACCACACCTGACCTATTGGGACCTTATGTGGTTCTTTGTCACTCCAAGTCTCAGGGTTCGGTTACCGATTATCTCCGATAGTGCAGTGGGCTTTCGTGGATATGGGATATACACCCCTTCCGCAAGCATGTAATAAAAAAATATTACATGGCGCGTCATTTTTTTCCATACACTCTGAACGGATCTGGGATCTGATACACTGACAGCCAAGTCTGCTGACCGGCTCACATCAATGCATGTACGTTAAAGGAGCAGGGATTCGAAGGCTGACGGGGCTAGACATAATTTGACTGATAGATAATTTTTTCGTGGATCGAACATTTAATCACACACAAAGTGAATTACAGTAAAAGTGGCAAGCTCCATAGTTCCAAACTATACTGTAAGAAAGATTTGTAGAGAACCTTCATGTCGAAACCAGTTTATTGGTTCCGCTTTTAAAAGAGAAAGGCTGTAGGTGGGTGGAAAGACAGAGGGGAAGGGTGTTCCACAACTTAACCGTCCGGGGGGGGGGAGATTAAAAGATTGAAATCCGAGAACGAGTAACAGAAACCTGCCAAAGGTGACTTGCTGCCTGTGCTCGCAATTGGCGTTGAAAAGTAACGGGATTATGAACAGCTGAGGCAGTCTTAGAGGAACAAAGCCCTAAAGAATAGTGGTAAAATAGGGACAATGAAGCAACTGTCCGGTGATCCGCAAGCCACTGCAAATTAGATGTTAAAACTCGGCCATCTGCAAGATGAACGGATCTATGTTGAACGCTGTCGAGAAGAGATACACAACAAAACGAAGCTCCATCGCACACGTGGCACTAGTATTCAAGTGTGGGACGAATTAGAGCTTTGTACATCAAAAAAGTGGGATACTTTGAAGAAACGTCTGATGCGGAATAGAAAACCAATCTTACGTGCAGCACGAGAACCAAGTGAACATATGCATGAAGATCAAGACAGAAAGAAGACAGTTGAAAGAACCAGGAAAGGCATGGAGTTGGAGGAACGAAAGGGAACCAAATTAAAATTTAAGTGGGAAGTGAGAGAAATCGAAAGAAGAAATGCTTTGGAAGCATCGAAGAGAATACGATTTTGAGAGCCCCAAGAGGAGATCCGTCTAAGGTCCGATCTGAGCGATGTTACAAGAGTGCAACGGTTATGGTCGATGTTGGTGGTGGCACGGTGGAGTTGGAATACAAAAGGGAGTAGTATGGAGTGGCATCATCGGCAAATGCGTGGATGGGTTGGAGGTGGTGGATAAGAGATTGGTAATGAAAAAGCAGAAAGAAGGTGAGTGGAAGTACAGAACTTTCGGGAACATCAGAATTCACGAGAAAATGTTTTGATTGTACCCCATGAATACGAACGGAGATGACCTGGGTACTGATAAGACTCAACGTCCACAGCACAGGAGCTCGCAGAAACCCAAAAGTGGGTAATTTAGACAGTAAACCTTTGTGCCAGACATGATTAAAGGCTTTCAATGTGTCTAGTGAGACCAGGTATGTTTTTCCGTGGTTATCGAGCACCACTGACCAGAAATGAGACGTAACTAGTAGATCACCCGTGGAATCACGAGGTCGGAACCCGTATTGACGATCGTCTATCAGTCGTTCATGTTCAAGGAACGGTCGCAACTGGCCGGAAACTATGATCTTCATGACTCTCGGAATAACAGAAGTTAGTGAAATAGGGAGTTAGACGTTCGGGTTGGAGGAGTCGTCGTGTTTGGGAATAGGAAAAATTACGGCTTTTTCCTATGGGGTGGAAAACGCATCAGATTAACCAGAAAAGCAAAACATATGACGTAAAATTGGTGCTAACTCTGGGATACACATTTTCAAGACGATGAGTGAAATACTGTCCGGATGAGGTGGTTTGTTTTGGTTGAGTGACTGCATGCTTTGGCGGACCTTTCTGACTGTTATAAGGGAAATAAAAAGGCGGCTAGTAAGAGTGTTTGGAGGTGAAAGAACAGAAGAGTTGGATAAAGTGCAACTAGGGAAAAACAGGGAAGCAAAATCCTCGATTTTCTCATGGGGGTCAGAGACTAAAGAGCCAGAAAAGTTAGAGGCGGGAGAGAAATCAGAGGAGCAAAAATCACGAAAAACGGCTTTGACGGCTAGACTTTTGGCTTTAAAGCAGATGAGACGATCCTTGGTTTTCTGAATGAAAAGCGAGCATCTGTCTATAGCCTGCACGAAGACTACGAGATTGGAGAGTGGAAGAGCGGCGCCACCGTGTTAATGCTAAGTTCTTTAGGCGCACAGCACGATTGCACATGTGGGTGAACCACTCAGGAGAACGTAGTTTTCCAGGTTTGGAAAAGTGTGGAATAAAAAGAAGCATAGTAATATTTCATTGTTCAATAACACAGCGTTATCGAAATCGTCGGTAGAAGCATGTCTTGGAAAACAGTCTCAGTAAGGTCTGAAACGGAGGAAGAAATATCGGAAATGAAGCACCAGTAGACCCACGCATAGGAGGCCATAAAATTACAAAGACCATCCCAGTTGGCTTAATCATTGCACCAAAAAGTGCGTTTGGAGTTGCACACGGGAAATGAGCGAGAAAAGGTGACGGAGAAGGAGATAAGACAGTGGTCCGATGAGCCAAGTAGAGAAAGGGAGATAATATCAGCGAACAAAGAGAAGAAATTGAGGACAACCGGAAATCAAGCCTCGCCGGCTTTCCGGTGCAGGTGATTCCAAATAAGTGTGATTTGGGATTTGTTACCCTTGAAGATTCTAAGGTGACCAGGAACCTTAGTAACTGTGATAAATCAATGCCACAGTATAAGTATTTGCCCCCTGATAAGATTAGTTTAAGCTAACACCACAAAACACTGGGTAATAACATTTCAGCAGTATTCTGTCCCAAGATTGTTGATCAATTTCCCATGACCAGCACGCAGCGTATTCAATCGACCCGATCCATCTGTTTGAAGTTGGATTTGGATTGCGAATAACTCAGAAAAGGTAACGACCGCGGTTCACGATGTCGCGGTACTCTGAAGGAAGCATATTAACAGTGAACTGTCTATTCGTGAATGCTGTGTGGCTTTACAATCATTCAGATCGATAACACAATTCACGTGGTCCAATACTGTGATTGCACTGTTGATCCATACTTACTGGCTGCCACGCTTATACCTAAGCAAGAAGCTTGCATCCGACAGAGCTACTTTACGCAATCACATTTCGCCGCACATCGAACAACACTGTTTGGCGCTTGCTGTAGTTAAGGCAATCGCTAATTCACGTTAAAATAAGACATTTGTCTAGGTCGTGTGTGCTCGTACTGTAGCGACCCACACATTATATGCAGACAATGGGCATAGAACAACAAAGCAATCAGAATGATAGACTAGATGAGTTCTGTTATTGATTCAAACGTTGATGGAAACCATACAACAGGGAGGAAAGAAACGGAACAAACACAACAACAAGACTTACGGAATTCTACCTGAAGCACTTTCAGAGTGTTAGCAAACGATGCCACCTTTTTGGACACTTGGTCAGTACTCATCAAAGTATGCACGGTATCTCGGTAGGCTGGGCAATTTTGTGACATTTTCAGAAGATGGTCCTCATTTTCGGAGGTTGAAAACACCGGAGGAGGAACATAGTCACTCTTCTCTTGTTCAGCGTGGTAAAGTCCTCGGATAAAACTGCTTGCTGACATCAAAGTTCGATGTGTACCAGAGCTTCGGAAAAAACATTTATCCTACAGATTGGGTGAGTGAAACGGGTGAACAAGCATTGACGTACTTTGTGGTATGTTGGTGGGATGAACGCACCATACCGGTTCCGAACAAACTGGCCTAACTCGACTAGCTGCGCAGCTCCTGTCACGGTTAACTGAGCGTAACCAGAGGTCCAATGTTTCGTGTACGGATCCCCGTGAATTACATTAATCGGCGTCCGGTCACCGTGACGACTAAGAGTGAATAACATAATCAACCTGGGTGGCACAGGATGTGTTGCTCCACACTGTACCACGATAATGGTGAGACATGAAAGACAGACAAATTCGAAAAATAAATTGATTATCATTCTAAACGTGTGACCGCGCCAAAAAAATGTCCGTCAGGCATTTACCAGTCGAGCTAAGTGCATATTATTCAATGAACAAACCTGAAATCAAAATCGAAATGTTGATTAGTTTATTGCACTTCATTCCAAACACGGATAACTTGTCAATTTGACGAAAACATTTAAACAATCGGCAAGTTTTTAATCGAACCGAAATTATGATCTAGATGGCTCAAGTGATGCACTGGTCGACTCGACACAGCAAAACGGTAACAATTACTCTTATTGGCATGGCGTATCCCATGCATTGTCAGGAACCTGTCGCTCTTATTTTGCAACCATTTTTAACTTTTATTTTACGTCTCAAGTTGACATCCGCGTCTAGACCCCACACAGGAAGCCTAAGACGCCCAACACGGTCAAGCCCACCGGTTAGGCTTTCCATACCTTTCTTTTACGTCATGAACCAGCCACCCTAACACATCTTCAAACTATTACTCGCCTCAGCTAACATTGAGCATAGTGAGAAAAACTGTGAATGTTTACGTCGTTCGGTTGTTTATGATTGATATCTACTATTTACTTTCCCCTTTGTTTTTAGATAATACCTGTTTTATGAGGTGGATAAAACCTCAATGGTTTTTAATATTTGTGCTTGGCTGTAGCTCAGGTTGTCGGTTACCATGATTTTCTGGTCGCTGAGCCTGGCGTCTAGATCACATCATCATCAGTCGAGGTGACATCGTCAGCGCATGATGAGTAAAGCCTTGTAAACAAGTCTTGATTCCGCTCTACCCTGTTGAACTGATTGAATCAAGTTTCATTACAACTGATTCGTCTCACAAATAATGGAATGATTCCTTCTTCCCGATTGCTTCAACTGCGATTCGAACTCATCCGAAGCTGCTGAGCCCCGGATTGGTTGGCATCGCACATTCAACAACTTTCTAGAGTCTCTCGAGCACTTACAGCTGGATAAGTTGAAAACTTATAAATCATCTCGCCCCGTCAGTTTTCCAATACATACAAGAATGTCATGGGTGCGAAACCGCAATATGAACGCTACAATCAACGTATGTCCTACCGAAAAATGAGGCGTTCGCTCGACATCTTATTCACCGGCGAACAGGAAGTTGGAGAAACGACAGATCATTTCCACCATAAGCTGCGGTTGCTCGGAACAACATAGCGACGAATTCCTACATGATTTCTTCAAGTGCGGACTCATGCCCCATACGATTAAAGGTTACTAGAACACAAAGTGCTTGACCTGAAGCCAACGGTTGATCTGGAAAAATCTCTGAAACAGGCTTAGAAGCAATCCGATCTATTCCAAGGATTGACCGCATTCCCTCCGTGTGGTACTACTAATGTTAACTTGTATTCGCTTCTGCACGTTCTCGACGCACGCCAGTCGATCCCGGCCGGAAGCGAGTATAACGAAGCACGAATCGAAATAGGACGCGCACTTAATGCGATTCTTCGTAGGAACCGCTAAATCTGGTAATCGCAACGCGCATAAGAAATGGAATGTGACGTCGCCATGAGAAACTCCCGCAAGCTGTTCTATCTTACTCGAGTGAATGGTAGGAAGCCACTAGGTGTGAATGAAACAATCAGTAAAGCTGACGGCTCGATAATTCATAATCGGAAGCGGCGCCTCAAACATTGGGGTGAGTACTTTCAGACACAGCTGTAACGTGTCAACAACGTGCGCTCAACAATCACGGAATAAGTTCATCTGGAAGTAGGGCTCTAATCAACTTGTCAATTGTACATACAGCTGCGGTAACAATTAGAATATTCGCAAAACGAACAAAAACACAAACAGTAGAGAACCAACTCACAACATTCTTACGGGTGTATGTAATTGTTCATACATGCAATGGGAGATAAAGTAAAAACTAGTTCACATCTCTTTGTGTATATCTATAGATAGAAATTTTACGCTTCGTGATTTCACAGGCGGTAGGGACAAACTTTCTGTTGCTGTTGGAAGAGGCTTTCTATAGATTTCTGGTCTTCTAAGTACCAGGTTAGCAAATGTTTTCTGAGGTGTTGAAGGCGCGTGCTACAGACGACTAATCTGTCGGCATCGGCTAAATCTACTAGGCTGTTTCCATTATTACAACTCTGGCCAAGTCCGAACTCTCCCAGAACACGACGAGTCAACTCATTCGAGTGGCCTGTTCGTGCGTTCCAGTCACCGGCGATGAAGAGTATGTTGATTCTTGAAACACGATTGATTAGATCTTGTAATTTTTCGTATAAGTCACCTTTTGTTGCTTTCGGTCGCATTTGTCAGCCCATAGATAGCAATCACCGACAGATTCTGGGGAGAGCCCTTGAAGCGTGCTACGGCAAACCTCGAAGAAATTGGTCCCCAAAAATTCAGGGCACTGTTGGCCTTTTTGTTCACAACGAATGTGACACCGTGGTGTCCGAGGTTGTCCTCAGACCCACTGTGATACAGCCAATGAATTGTATTCACTTTCGGAACCTTAACACACCGAGTGCCGGAGCAGGATCGTCGAACATCCAAACGGCATGCTAATCATACCGACGCAACAAGACCGCACTTTGAAGTGGTGTAATGGGTTGTGCGACTCAGCGACAAAACGAGATATCCAGGTTAGCGTACCTTAAGCTGACGATTCAACCATACCCTGAAATTCAATGGGTACAAACTGACGGAGCAGTCTCCTGATCCTCCAGGTTGAGGGTCGATCTGAACTGGAAACTCAGTAGGTAAAATCAGTGAAAGACTGATTGATCTAAGCAAATGGACTTCCATTCAGCCACCCCGCTGCCTTGCGGATAGGTTCTTGTTAGGATTGAAGGCTTTCATTGAGAACCCTTATCGTTCTCCTGCTTTGCGGCTGGACACCACAGCTGTACATGTTCCACGTCTGAACTAAACGAATAAAAAGAATACCATACTGCATCCGTCGTCGCGCAGGATTATTAGGACTGCGCTGCCCATTGTATCGAGCGGGGTGAGTAGTGATAAGTGGGCTACTGCTCCGAGTTCAATCTTTTATTCCCTTTCTTCTGTCCCCAACCACCTCTCTTTGCCCCTTCTATCCCCTTATATTGCACCCACTGACAACACGCCCAATACTCGCAACGGTTCATTGTCAAAACGTGTCGTGAACAGTCATCTGGCTTGCAATTCACATTTTCTCAAGCCTCGTCAACCTTTGAATCTCGGCTCTTTCAACGTACGTATACTCATGCAGGCTGGTCAGCAGACGTGCCTAGCCCTCACAATAGACTCTCTGAAAATTGATGTTTGCTGCGTAAGTGAAACGCGCATCCAGGATTCGAGCAGTGTAAGGCGACGAAGTAGCTAGAGAAGCGAGTCAACGTTGTGTAGGACAGTCTTGACTGACAAGGCTGAGGCTGCAATTTTAGACTGGATACCAGTTGATGGTTGTTTACTGCTGCAAGACACCAGGGGTCAGTTGGTGTTCGAAAATATAGTCGAGCTAAGCGCAGACTGTATGTAATCTCGGCATACGCTCCAACAGACTCGGTTCTGACGTACAGAAGGACGAGTTCTATAAAGAAATCACCACTTTTGTTTGCAGAAGCAAATGCTCTGACATTATAGTGCTAACTGGTGATTTAAAAGCACAAGTTGGCAAACTCAGTACATCAGAAGCTTGCTTAGGTGGGCGTAGTGTCTTACCCGCTCAGTGCACAAATAACGGTGTTAGGCTTCCCCAATTTTGTGCACACAATCGGTTATTTCAGTCTAGTACAAATTTTCGACACAGCTGGCGTCGCACAGCGACATGGCGTTCTACCTCTACAAGTACTCTGGGTCGGACAAATCATGTCACAATAAGCTACTGGTGGCGTAGTTGTGTCCAGAACCGTAGATCCTACTGGTCCGCGCACGTAGAGTCGGACCATGCATCAGTTTCATTGTGATTATCGCTACAGCTCCATGGTCACCAACACAAACCCTAAACGACAAATCCGGTTAGTCGTACAACGTTTGGCTGATCCGGAGGTTCGCAACAGTTATGAACAGAAATTAGCATATGTGCTAGGATCTACGACGAATGGTAATGTAGATGAGCATTGAGCCCATATCCAGCAGGCAATGCACGTGGCAGCAGGTTTCGCTTGCGGTCCTGGATCCGATGTCCATCAAAGACACTGGATTTCCCAGGAGTCGCTGAGTCTAATGGAGCATAAACGTCAAGTATCGAACTGTAAAGAGATGAAGAAGATTCGGAGAAACCTACAGAAACAAATTACGAAAAGCCTTAAAAGGGATTACGAAAATTCGTGGGTCCAGGTAGCCGGAGAAATGGAAGTGGCGGCTGCTTCAGTTAACAGTTAAAGACTACTCAAACTTATTCGCGACACCGGTGGACAGCGAACCCCTGTCGGTGAAACGAAATGCGACAGAAATGGAAAGCCTAATCATGGCAAACAGTAAGAGCGTGACCGTTGGGCCGAATACTTTAGGGAGCAGTTTAGCTGACCGCGTTCTAATGTAGTTATTCCCGTGTCAACAAGTGCGATTCCTTAGGGAGTATCACGACCCCCCATCGGAAGTGGAAGTAGAGTCGAGCATTGGATTACCAAAGCGAGGGAAAGCGGCCGGTCCTGACGAACTTCCTCCAGTTCTTTTCAAAATGGGTGGTGGTGCGTTGATAAATTCACTTACCACTTTGTTCTGTGGCATTTGGGACGAAGGGCGTATTCCGTCATAATGAGGCAAACTAGTGATTGTATCCGTCTTCAAGAAAAGAATTCGCAATGATTGTAGTAACCATCGTGGGATTAGCTTAATTCCGATAAACGCCAAGGTATTAGCTTCAATTTTGCTACTACGCGTGATACCGCCTTGTGGGAGGAACGTCCGCGAACAATAGGCCGGATTCCGTTCAGATCGAGGATGCATCGACCAGATTTCTACTCTGTGTCAATTACTTCAAGCACGTCACACAGACACACACACACACACACACACCATCGATCGACAATAATGGTTTTAGATTCCGGAATATGCACATTGTGACATCAGAAGACGTTTTCAGAGAAAAACAATTGTTTTCAATGATTCATTCTCAAGTCTTTACAAATCATATAGGAGATGGTTGTGCTGAAATGGTCAAGGGTCATTCCGATGGTTTTCCTTGACTTGAAAGGCGTCTTCGATTCAGCTGACCGAACAGCGGTGCTCTTCCAGTGCTCTTCACTGGAAGGGTTTGCCCGAGAAATTCGTGAACCTACTGAGGTCATCGTACTCTCATACTTCTAGCCTAGTAAGGGTTTACGGTGAAGTGTGCAGTCTATTTCAAATGACCGGCGGTGTTCGACGAGGATATCCCATTTCTCCATTCCTGTTCAACTTCGTCATCAACGAGATAATAGAGTATGCCTTGCGAAGTCTTCAGGATACGGACGTCGAACTGACAAGCGATGAAAAGCTGTGTGACCAAGATTGGGTCGATGGCCTTGTTTCCTTGTTCGAATGCGCAGAACATGCGCAACAGAATCACGAGAACTGTAGCCCCATTCGGCATGCGCGTTGCACCTTCAAGGTGTCAATTGCTGTTACAAGACTGAAAGTCAACGGCTCCGAGCTTGATGCTCAATGGGGAGGTGCTGGCAGTTGTCGACTGTTTCAGTTACCTCGGCAGCAGCGTGACACCAGATGGGAGCACTGCAGTAGAGGTGAGCACGCGTATATCCAGGGCTCGAGTGGCGTACGCTGGACTGAAGCACTTGTGGAGCTGATCTGTTATTTCACTGAGGTTGGAAGGTCGTGTGTACTGTCCCGCGGTGTGATCAGTTTTGATGAATGGTTGCGAGACATTAAGCAAGCGTGTGGAATATATTCGACGTCTGCAGGTTTTCGACCATTGATGTTTGTGTAGTATCGCTTAGATTGGATGGAATGACCGAGTGAGTAATGCCGAGGTCAGAAATAGGGTATTGGGTACCAGTTTGAAGGATATTATATCACAGCGTATTGAGCTCAGTAGACTTAGTTGGTTGGGGCACGTGTTACGTATGACAAACACACGTCTGCCGTACCGTATCCTGTTTTCCGTTCCTCTTAGTAGATGGAAGAAGCTATGTGGAGGTTACCAGATGACGTTGAAGCGTGGAATGATAAGATGTACAATGAACTCAGGAACAGTAGGTGTCTCACTTGTTCGTGGTTGGGGTCCAAAAGATCCCTCAACCAGTTGGCTGGAAACATTGAACGATATGGCATCGAACGGTGAACAGTGACAATCGTGTTGTCACTTTCTGTCGAGTTAGAATGATTGATCAATGTGCGTTTATACAGTTAGATTGTGTATTCCTTGTGTTGGCTTCTACGGCTTTCTTTTCTTTTCTCATCCCTGTAGATGCATTGCTTGTCCACCTTGTATATTCATTCTCTCTATTTCTATGTTCAACATGGTGAGAAAGATAGTATTCAATGGGGCCCGCTCTGCTGTTTAAGGCCGTACGATGATAGTGATAATACTGGGTGTTTGATGGAGGGCACGACAGTCTACCAACTAATAGATGCTACTCCCATTAGACACCCCAGTCAACTGTAGAGCCAACGTGACATTCGATTGTTGATCAAGGGTGGAGTCTACACTGCGACAGTCAGACCCGTTCTTTTATGCGGCTCAGAAATATGACCGTTACGAGTAGAAGACGGGCAAAGGTTGTCTGTGTTTGAACATCGATGTCTCCGTAGTATATCCCGAATATGGTGGGAACACCGTATTACCAATGCTGAGGTTAGGTGTAGTGTTGGGAACCAGATGTCAGTTCCTGGATCAAGTACGGAATCTAAACAGGTTAAGGTGGTTGGGACATGAGTCACGCATGCTCACCGATAGACTTCCTCGGTGTATGCTGTTCTCCGAGGCAGACAGTACTTATGGTAAAATTTTATTGTTCATTAGCAGCGTAATCGAAATCGTTGGTAGGTTTTCGACTACGCTGTGTTATTAAACAATAAAATTTTACCATAACATTTCACATGGCGCATCGATTTTTCCGTACACTCCGAACCGATCTCGGTTCTGACACAGATAGTACTTACTTTTATGCGGCTAGCTCCTGCGAGAGGATAAGCTGGCTTCATGCATGTCCCGAATGGCACCAGCCCATGAGCGACGATCGGATGCGAGACCTGAACACAGAGAAATCCAGTTGTGAGCGCCGTAGACAGACTGGAGTCCTAGTCCCTCAACGTCCGATTTGACGGTGCTGACCTTCGAGGCGACAGTGCCAGCGAGACATTGGTTTGATATGTGTTCGGTCGTCGTAGGACGTGTCGAAACCACTGCAATCGTCGGCATTGGAGGAACACCGACAGCTTTCCGATGTTAAGCACCGTTGTCTTATTGTTTCGGTTTTCGTGCCAAGCCACTTTCAGTATCCGTCGCAGACACCAATGGTCAAAAACTTCCGCCTACGCAGGAGTATCCGTCTTCGCATGCTGGGCGCCGTCTCGCCGAAGTGTTTAGGTCTCGGTTACCCTCAACCTAGTTTGGCTGCCTGTCGAGCGGTTTGCCGAGATGTGGCAGCTGACTCATGCCTCAACATCGTGGAGCCGCAGGTGAGAGTTGGGCAGGTGATGGAAACCAAGAAGATGGGCGGTACCCCAAGAAGCACGACGGCCTACCAACTCAGAGGTGCTACTCCTCTCAAATGCCCGATACACCCAAGGCAGATAGTGGCGGGAAGGTAGGTCGAGGTGGTTAGTTCATAGCATGGCAGTGTAACTGCCCAAGTAGGGCGGGTTAGAATTCCGAGTTGGAGTCCACGAGAATCAACTACCAAATGGATGGAGACATTAGGTTATGTCTTCGTGTCGCTGTCGGTGGAAAAGTTGCATTTGGGCTCTTCCTATGTATTCGTGATTTCTGCTTTCCTTTCCACTCTGTTTCATTTTATTTTGCCTCAACTGGATACCCATGTGGGCATGTCCACATTTCAGAAAAAAAGCATGCGGGAAATCAAAACGCCTTTCAGTTACTTCTTCGTAAGTAACAGCCATACCCATCCCCTTTGTGCCGTATTAAGCTACTATTTTAGTTTTTCAGATGATCATCGACAGTGTAACGATACAAGCGTATGCTGTATTCCGCCATACGTTATGCAGAAGCACTTCCATTACCAAGTGCTAATCATCCTAATCAGAAATCACGACGAACGTCATAATTGTAATCCCCCCCCAATGCTACACTACTCATTTTGAAAATTACCTGTTATTACTTATGTATTACACATTAAACAATTCCGCTCTGTAGCCCACACTCACCTACCGTATCGTGGGCAACGTGCTGCTTGGACGATGCCACGAAGTAGCAACGCGAACCAGAGCACAGAAGTCTAAGTTTAATGGCTGAATGAACTGAACTGAGAGTAACGCACTACGAACCACGGCGACGTACACCCGTTCTTTGAGAGCCAGATGTCACGTCGGCGCCACAGGTGTCGCAGGTTCGCGAAAGCTGCTCTCACTCTCGCCATTAACGGACTGTCTCCTCCCCAACACCATCTCAGGCTCACGAGGTACTCAAGGTTATCGACTAACTCCAGCTGGTCACCACACAAGGTGAGTGCAAGTACAGGCTCCTGCCAGTCTTGCAAAAGCACTTTGTACTCGGAAGCCGCAAAGTGCATTCCAAATCGAGACACCTCAATCACCAAGCGGGTCAGAGCGTGCTGAAATGCTTGTGTACTATCACTCAGCAAGGCAACAACATGGGCATGCTGAGTCAAAAACTCTGTTCCTTGAGAGGAGCTTAACTCCACCGCTTGAAGGATCAGAAAAAGCATTTCGTAGAACACTCTCTATGGCAAAGTTGGAAAGAAATGGGGATATAAGGCAACTTTTTTGTACTATGGCGGAGATAATACAATGGAACGAAAGCTGGCCGTAGACCTTAGCCCGACCCGAGATGTGACGATACAATTCTTGGAAGATTTGTACACACTTCTTAGGTACCCCAAACCTCGACAAACAATCCCACAGTGCAGTTCTATCAACAGAGTCGAGGGCAGCGGGAATATCTCAGAGCACGATG
Organism: Fasciola hepatica; assembly: GCA_948099385.1. Classification (NCBI taxonomy): domain Eukaryota; kingdom Metazoa; phylum Platyhelminthes; class Trematoda; order Plagiorchiida; family Fasciolidae; genus Fasciola; species Fasciola hepatica. Next base: position 1,923,410 of record CANUEZ040000051.1, on the reverse strand, counting down.
ATCGCTGGTTTTTGGAAGGTATAGAGGGACTGTAGCAGTAGCCGGAGGGTAAGGATTTCATTGATGCACCCACTACCGGAGCGAAACTGAGACTGAATTTGCGAGTCTGTTTCTCACTTGTTTAGAACAAGCTGAGAAATACCACACAAAGACTCGACGCTACTGGGATATGGCTTACTCCCCTGTGTTTAGCACACTCACTGCGCGACCACAATCGATTCCCCCTCCCCGCCTCACGACGGGACCTGCCCAGAACTAGAAAACTGAAAGCTAAGCAAAAAGTTCTCTAACAAGTTGTATTGCATTATCTTCAAAAAGCGGCTGCGGAAGACCATCGAAACAAACACTTTCACACCGCAAGGGTAAGAATGCCCTTGGAATCACCGACTCCGTAGATGGGCCTGTCGAGATAGTCCAGTGGACGTGAGCCGAGAGTTGAGGGAGGCTAACCCTGAGGGCCAGCTAAGTGGCGGTCAAACGTTTCGCCTAGTGCCGAACCGCCAATGTTGGTGGTGAACTGACGAGTCGTTAGCTTCACAGACACACAATTAATGGTTTCCTATTGGCGGCGGCACTATATTTCGTCGACGATGCACGTTGCTACCACCAGATTTTATAATCCCATGAAGACCCGCGTCAAGTACATATTTCGTTGTAAGCCAAGATCGACGTGTGCGCCGATAAAGCGGAGAGATCCACCAAGAACTCATGTTCGTTTGGCGCAATGAAATAGGCCAAAACTTATCAGGTTAGCAGAGCGCAAAGAATTATTCATGGGTGGTGTTTTCAGGAGGAGGATTTTTGGTCGACCACTCGGAAATGCGAGTCAAAGAATTTACGGAAGTCTGGCTAACGTTGTGCGCTAATGCTGCAGCTTCCCGGATGGTTTCTATGCCCTGGAGCGAACTATCCCAAAAGACGTGCAGTAACTCAATGACACTGGGGAAGATGCATTCTACTGGCTTGCCGTTAGTCTATCGCTTGTCTCGGAGGGCCACAAACCTTTGGAATTCTTTACCTGCTGATGAAGTGGAAGAGGTAAGCGACAAAGCATTTAGAAGGAAACTTGACCAGTCTTTGTTGGGGTTATGGCGTTCAACGAGCGGATTATGACGAGGCTTATACACCCAGTCAGCACAATGGTCCCCAAATAGTCACGAAATAGTCCCTAGGTCGACCCCGTTTGATCCCCAAAACTACCCCAAAGTGACCCCACTGAAACAAAAAAGGGTCGGTTTGGGGGCGTTTTTCGGCCGACCACACAAAAAAACCCTCCGATATTTGTGTACCTTCTGCATTACATTATAAACTCAATTTCCTGTATCTATTTTTATAGCACTGCATAATCATCCGCGGATGATTTCCGCAGTCTCTAACATGAAGAACGAAGAACGAAGGAAAAATGAACCGCCACAATCACACGGTAATAAAGAATGGATCTGGAGTCTTGGTGTACTGCAGCTGGCATAGTGCCTTAGTTGTTGTGCAATTATTATTAGTAAATGTTAGTTTTATTGGTCAGCTGCCTCACAAGTATGTTTTATGTTGTGTAAAAATTCCATATAATTTTTCTTGTCACGAACATTTGTTGAACTGCGGTACACCAGCGGTGCGGTCGTCTCCCTCGGTGAGTGTAGCTGCTTTTGAAATTTTTAGAACACACAGCTCGTCCCCCTCCATTTAAGTTTATCTTTATCTGTGCTGACTGGATCCTGAATAATTTCAATGCCCCCACCATTGATATAACCGCTTGCTCAGATGAGGCTACTTTCCCCATGAGGCAATGCGATTCCCCCTCCGTCGCCAATGCCTCACTCCTCAGTCCGGACGAAACGGTCCTTCATAATGCGCTTTCAACGGATGCACTAAAATGTGCAGTCCAACTTCAGGCTGCAGACATAGCCGAGCTAAGGTTCACCGTCCGCACCCTTAAGGATGAGCTGACCAGCCTGAGTAGTTTGGTAATCAAATCCCTCCCGATGTCGCAGGCAGCCGATCAGGTGTGTAGAGTTTCTGAGCAGCAAATTATTGACGCCGCAAGGACTTTACAAGATACCGAGAATTGCTGCAAGCTAGTCATCCTTTGGGTCCGCTTCCTCAGTTCAGACCACCCTCATGACACCTACGCCCAGGTGTTTAATCGCCTTAAGCTCCCTTTCCCACTTAAAGGTCGGTCCACTTGGTTGGCAACCAAACGCACCAATCGGGTTCACGGTATTCTCATTGTAATGGGCTCCACAGATGCAGCCAAACGAATTGTTTCCTCGGCCGCAAAGCTCAAGGAGGAAATAGCAGGGCTCGAGGGCGTATCCATTGATAAGCCACTTCATCTGAGGCTCCGCAGAGAGAAGGCTAAGCCAGGAATTCCACAAAAATCCGATCCTAAGCTCAGGGTGCTGCCAGTTGTCCAGATAACTCGTCTTGAGGAACGAGCTGCATGCCCACCATCCCTCGCTCCCCTACTGACACCATTTCCCGTCGCCGAAAGTACTCCCAGTAGTAGGCCTAGTGCCACTAAACATCTGTCGCCTACGAAAAGCATCTCAGGCCCCATCATAGCCAACAAGACTATTTCAACGGACGAGACTCACTCATCCTTGAGCCCAGACATGAACCTGCAACCTGTTTCTACTGAAAGAAACACTGAGGAGGTTAACGCACCAGATAGTATATTTGGTGCTGTCATGAAAAATAAGCTCAACAACAAGAAAACACAGAACAGGGCATCACGCAATGCGCAGAAGAGCAAACCACAAAAAGCAGCCCACCCTTTTCGGAGACCGAAGGATGTAGACCGTCCGCCTGGATTGATACCCCCCCCCCCCCCCCCCCCCCGAGTTACTAGACATCAAAACCTACCGGTCCCCCCAAACAGTATGCTTACCCTCGAGCCCCCCAATATCCTTAGCCCCCGACTCATCCAGGACCTCCATTCCATCCCCAAATCCCCCTCTTTCCCACTCCTCAAACCCAAAACCAGCTGCCTCTGGCGATTCTGCAACAACTCCTGAGCATGTGCTCAAGTGTTTTTACAGCAATTGCCTGAGTGTGTTGAATAAGATCCTGGAGCTTCGGCAGCTTGCAGTGGATAAGGAGCCTCAGATCATAGCCCTCACAGAAACCTGGCTGACCCCTGACATACTTGATGCCGAAATATCCATTCCGGGATACTTCACGGCAAGGCAGGACTCCAGTAGAGGTAGTGCGGGCGGGGTTATCATATACCACGATAATTTCATTCCTTCTCTCACTATACTGACAACCTCTACATTTTCATGTACTGATTGTTTGTGGGCTGGGTTTACCCTCTCCAAGACAGACATCCTACTGCTTGGTGTAGTCTATCGTCCTCCCGCATGCAATTCGACCGATAGCCTAAGTCTCATAGACTTATTAGGCTCCCTGAAAGGCTACACAGACTTCACCCATCTGTTAGTCACTAGTGACTTCAGCTCATCCAGTGCTGACTGGCAAATAGCTGATGCCTCTGATATCACCTTTGGTAAACCCCTCCTAGATCTCGTACTGAAAAACTCACGGGTGCAGAACGTAAGAGATCCAACTAGATATCGCACAGGCCACATCCCGTCCCTACTAGACCTGGTCATCACCAATGATCGGTTCCTAATAGATGTGGTGCAATACTTGCTGTAACAGCCGGTCTTGGAAAATCCTCCTTTTTCCCTCGCGATTCAGTGTTTTTCCCAACATCACTCATTTCCATACACTATTGACTTGTCTTTACGAACTGGTTGTTTTTCTGGACCAATTATTGTTTGTTCGCGCCCAGAGCGCTACTTTGGCACATCCTTGTTCAGGACCTGCGTGACGCACGTGCTGTCTGTTCACACGCTGCTATTCGGTTTCTCGTTGTTGAGTCCTTGTGATCGTATTATTGAGGTTTGTATATTGTTTATGTCATTGTTTATTGTAATAATCTAGTATCGTAGAATATCACGGATAATCGTCTTTTGATTTCGGGATCCGTTGCGAATTTGGCTACGCATTGCTCAAACGTTCGTAACAATACTCAATAGATCAATTTGGAACGAGAAAAAACACGCAAAATGCCAAGAAAAGGATCAAAAGCAGTCGAATCCAGACAAGCGGCAATGCACTAGATGCCTCAAAAAACAGTTCGAGGTTCCCCTCCCATGGCGCACACCGGACGACCCGTGGACTGACAACAGAAATTATGTTCTCCAACGATTACTACGACTAAAAGAACGCTTCATTCGAGACCAGAATCTGTGGGAACGATACGCGGATTTGATGAAGCGAAACGAGACCCTCGGTTACGTTGAAAAGGTGCCTGTTAACACCGACAGCAAAAGGGGTATCTGGTATCTGCCTCACCATCCGGTCATCAACCCCAAAAAACCTATTAAACTTCGGGTGGTTTTCGACTGTGCGGCCAAGTTCCAGGGCAAGTCGTTAAACGATCGCCTACTACAGGGGCCTGAATGGACCACTCCACTGATCGATGTTTTGTGCCGTTTCAGAGTGGGTAAAGTCGCTTTGTCTGCTGACATTAGGGAAATGTTCCATCAGGTGAAGATTCCGGTAGGAGAACGAGATGCTTTGCGTTTCCTGTGGTGGGAAGGGAGCGACCGGGACAACGCAGTGTTGAATTATAGGATGACCGTCCACCCCTTCGGAGCCATATCGTCACCATTTTGTGCCAACTACGCCCTCCGAGAATCAGCGAACAAACATGGCGATCTGGTACATCGGACGGTGGTAGAAAGCGTCAGCAGGAACTTCTACGTCGACGACTACCTTGGGTCATTCGATGATGTGGAATCAGCTCTAGAGCAGTTCAGGGGTCTGACGAGATTGCTGGAAGAGGGTGGCTTCCATCTAACTAAATGGATGTCGAACGCTTCAGAAGTGCTGAAGGTCATCCCGTATCACGAAAAGGCCGAAAGGGTAAGAGATTTGGACGGCTCTCCACTTCCTATCGGGGGCACCTTAGGGATACAATGGGATGCGGAAACGGACGATTTTGTTTTCGAACTAAACGTTCCCGAGCTGCCAATAACCCGTCGTGGCATACTATCTGCCGTCTCAAGTTTGTTCGACCCACTCGGTTTCGTCTCACAATGGCTGCTACCCGGAAAGATCTTGCTGCAGCGGCTGTGCCGTAAGAAAGTTGATTGGGACCAGTCACTGGACCGAGGGGACTGGCTGGACTGGGAAGAATTTTTGAACACCTTGAAGAAATTAGGGGACATAAGAATCCCACGATGTTTGACTCCTGGCCATACGACACGGACTGGAGAACTACATGCCTTTTCCGATGCATCCGAAGTCGGTTATGGAGCTGTGGTGTACGGACGATGGTGCGCAGGAGATGGACAATATACCACGAGGATCCTGTTCGCCAAAGCCCGCGTTGCTCCACTGAAGTCGGTCTCAATCCCACGCCTTGAACTCAGCGCAGCCGTGTTGGCAGTCAGGGTGGTGCAAGCTGTGAAGAGATGTTTCGATCTCTACATTTGGTCGGTGAGCTTCTGGACGGATTCAACGATAGTACTTTACTATATCAACAACGTCCGAAGCCGGTTTAGTATTTTCGTTGCTAACCGGCTCACGATTATCCACGATGAATCAGCCACGCATCAGTGGAGTCATGTCAGGTCTGGCGATAATCCGGCCGACCTGTGCTCCCGAGGTGCGAACAACTTCAGGCAACTGGACACGTGGACGAGAGGGCCAAACTTCCTGCAATTGCCCAAACAGGACTGGCCCGCGTTCGAATTAAAACCCCCTACGGAAGTGGAACTGGAGATCAAAGGCGTAGTGATAGCAACCAACGTCGTCGAAGCGTCATCCATTCTATCGCGACTGGTCAGGTTTTCTTCCTGGATAAAGACGCTTCGTTCGCTAGTTTGGTTAACCAGGTTCAAGAGAAGTTTACTAGTCATGAAAGGGCTACGGCCCTCAGGCGGATACGGGTCGGCCCGATAGGTCCCGATGAGCTACAAGCGGCAGAGTACGATATTTTCAGAATGATACAACGCGAGGCTTTCGCCCGAGAACTCAAGAGGGCGGAAGAAGTGGGGCCGACCAATAAAGACATGCCATCTCCAAGAGGCGAGCTGAAGCGTTTAAACCCCAAATTCATCAACGGACTGCTGCGGGTGGATGGTAGGCTGACCAACGCCCACCTGAACTTCGACACAAAGTATCCTATACTGCTGCCTGCGAGACAACCTGTAGTAGAGCTAATGATTCAACACGTCCACGCCATGGAGGGACATGCCGGGGAAAGTCACGTGACGAGCGTCATCCGAAAGCGTCTTTGGTTGTTGAGAGGACGAGAGACTGTAAAACGCGTAATCCGACGGTGTGTACAATGCAGGAGACGCAATGCCACAGCAGGCAAACAACTCATGGCCCCACTACCAGAATGCAGGGTGACTACGGGCTGGTGGCCGTTCAGAGACACGGGGCTGGACTATTTCGGGCCCTTGTGGATCAAGTGCGGGAAAAGATTAGAAAAGCGATACGGATGTATCATGACGTGCATGAAATCACGTGCGGTACACCTAGAAGTCGCACATTCGATGACGACCGATTCGTTTCTACGGGCCTTGCAAAGATTTATCAACCGAAGAGGCGTACCGGCCGATATATACTCAGATAATGGATCGAACTCTGTGGGCGCTTACCGGGAATTGCAGCGTTGGCACAAGAACATGAACAGGGACGAACTGCAGAATCGAACCGTGGCCTACGGCATACGATGGCATTTCAACCCCCCACAGGCCAGCCACCGAGGCGGCATATGGGAACGCATGATCCGGTCTGCCAGGCGGATATTGCTGTCAATCATGGAGCAGCAGCCGCCCGACGACGAGACGCTGAACACCGTCATGACTGAGGTGGAGCGAATCCTGAACAACCGCCCCCTGGTTCCAGTATTGAACGGCGACCCCACCCACCTGGCGCTCACCCCAAACGACTTATTGACGCTAAGGTCGAACGAGGGTTTCCAAGGGCCGGTAAACCTTCGTGAGAGATACCTCCACGGGTGGAAGCAAGCGAACTATCTGGCCAAGGTCTTCTGGAGGCGATGGCTACGGGAGTACCTATCGGCTTTGCAGACTCGACAGAAGTGGCTGGCCAAAACAAGACCATTCAAAGTTGGGGACGTGGTTATGAGCGCCGACGAACGCGCACATTTCAGCGCTTGGTCTTTGGGAGTAGTTACGGAAACCATCGAAAGCACTGGCGGAATGATAAGAACGGTGAAGGTGAAGACAGCTAACGGAGTGCTCATTCGTGACATACGCAGTATTAACCTACTCGAGAGCGAAGACGGAGGAGCTGATAACCCTGAGGCCTAGTAAACCTTTTTCACACCAGTAATCGAGGTGGATAAAGAAACACCATATATACCACACGGTCTCCGTCAAACACGTTAAGATGCTCGCGGTCTTTTCGTTGACATTACAGGAGGTGCTTTCCGATACGTGGTGATGAGTGCGATTCCATTCTACATCCCGATACATACACGCATGCCCGACGCACTCTACATCCCGTAAACCCATCAAACATGTGACAGTGTTCGTTGTTTTACTTTTTGTTGACGCTACCGAATGCCCCTTGCATATGTGGAAGTAGAGGAGCTCAGGTCACACATACATGCTACATTTTACTCGTTTTCTTGCCACGCGGTCTTTTGTTGACATTGCAGAAAGTCCTCTTTTGATGTGTAGTCATACCTGCGATTTCATTGTAACCCCGGCACACACACACACGCACTCACACACACACACTCAAGCACGTACATCCAGGACCGGACGGCCCCTTACGAGGACAACGTCTATGTGACCATTCACGCCCGCCATCGGTCATTTGGTCTTGTGGAAGATGTAGACTAGCCTCACGTCTATGTAGCCAATGAGTTAGGTGCGACCAGTAGTAGAACGTCGACGACGAGCATTAGACGCGCGCACTGACAGCAGGGCCTAGGCAGGTAGGAAGAATCAGTACCTTTATACCGAACCTTTGACTCTGCTAAGGATCCAGGAGGATTTTGGTGGGCGGTGTAACAGCCGGTCTTGGAAAATCCTCCTTTTTCCCTCGCGATTCAGTGTTTTTCCCAACATCACTCATTTGCATACACTATTGACTTGTCTTTACGAACTGGTTGTTTTTCTGGACCAATTGTTGTTTGTTCGCGCCCAGAGCGCTACTTTGGCACATCCTTGTTCAGGACCTGCGTGACGCACGTGCTGTCTGTTCACACGCTGCTATTCGGTTTCTCGTTGTTGAGTCCTTGTGATCGTATTATTGAGGTTTGTATCTTGTTTATGTCATTGTTTATTGTAATAATCTAGTATCGTAGAATATCACGGATAATCGTCTTTTGATTTCGGGATCCGTTGCGAATTTGGCTACGCATTGCTCAAACGTTCTTGACACTTGCCACCCCTCGGCAAAAGTGATCACATTCTCATTGGATTCGATTATATCGTGAAATGGCCTCCTCTTCCCTCAGAAACTAAAATTTTGAGATCCTTCGAAAGGACCAATTTTGACCAAGTCTGTGCATTTTTTCGCTCCCAGCTAAATTCAACTAACCCAGGTAACTCTTCTGATGAAATGGTAGAGAATCTCAGACAGTTAATCTCCTTAGCTGATAGGCTATTTGTCCCCAGAATTCGTCGCCCACAGACCGCTAAGCGACCCATCCCTCGCCCCATTAGGCGCATTCTAGACGAACGCGCACGCCTCTTTGCTAGATATAAAGCCACAGGCCTTGCCCGTGATGCAGAAGACTTCAGGATCGTACGGAACATATGAAAAGACAAGATTACGTCCTATCAGAATGCAGTCCAACGATCTGTTCTTGACCGAGCACGGACCATAAGGCATTTTTCTTTCAGTACATGCGCCGTCTTAGGGGTACAGCTCCGACGCCATTAGCTCTCAAAGATAGTACCGGATCTCCAATCACCTCCCCTAGCCAAGTAGCCGAGGCATTCAGCTCCTAATTCCGTACAATTTTTAGCTCCATACCGATATCATCCCACCCTACCATGCACCCGTTATCTCTGACCACTGCCCTTAACCGCGTCACTATTCCCATTGGTGCAGTCGCTCAAGGTTTCCGACGGCTCAACCAAAATTGCTCTATGGGTCCTGACCTAATCCACCCCCGTATTCTCAAGGAAGCAGCGGATACATTAGCTGCTCCTTATGCCTCGCTTTTTCAGCAATGTGTTGACGATGGAGTTTTCCACCGTAACTGGAAAAAGCAGTGATCGCACCCATCTATAAGAAGGGTAGTAGTTACAGTAGTTACAGACCCGTTGATCCTCGGCTGCGTCACTCTATCTCACTTTCCTTGCCATAGTCTTTTGCGTCCGACCGCTCTCGCAGGACCCGTCTGATGATCGCACCCACGTATACAGCAATATATATATTTTATATATACATTTATATATATACATATATATATACACCTGTTCATATATATATATATATACATATATATGCATATATATATATATACCTATTCATATATATACATATATGTGTAAATATATAACATTCTTATGTACAATATATATATATATACTCACTACTGTCCTATAATTAATAACAAAATCATGGTGAGTAACTCAACGGTCCTCGATATCTCTTAGCTTATAATGCCTCTCTTCCGCACCAGGTCCCACCACTCATACTTCGCTCACCACCTCTGCGATTTCGAACTGGAAAATCCAGTCTGATTCATCGCACTTAGCGTGACTCACTAACTAAACTCAACACCCAGTTATGACGTTACCATTTCTGCTCCCACCCTATCCCCCAGCTAAGGTTCTTCTGTAATTTCATGCAGAACTTGGTCTTTACTCCCGCTCAATGACCACTCTAGGCGAAATACTAACTTCCCCATTGAAAGTTCTAGCCACACTTAGGCGTTTCCCCTTTAGTCTCACGTTTCATGGCCTCAATGTGCCTTTGGGATCCGCCGCACCGATGAGCCCGTGCTTAACCTTTGTTCTTCTTTCCGTTAACCGTTCATCCTCGGCTGCGTCACTCTATCTCACTTTCCTTGCCGTAGTCTTTTGCGTCCGATGATCGCACCCACGTATACATATATATATATATATATATATATATATATATATATATATACCTTGGGTATGCTCCACTCACTTGTCCCCCTTCCTAACTAGATTGTGCCATTTTACTACACACAATTTGCGTATATATAAATGAGTGCTCGCTATCAGTTAATTCCTGGCTCAGGCTAGAACTCAGCCGTCCCATCCTGCTTTTTTTGTGCCTTTCTCGTACTTGCCACACGGATTACCATTCCTTAGTAACTAGGCTTCACTTCTCTACGCACATGCTCATGGTAAGTTAAGACCCCATTCCAACCGGAATCCGTATGCCCCTGCCGAATACCAGCACGTTTGCCCCCACATGAAAAATCCTCATTTTAACACTGTGTTTTCCCCCTTTTTTACTGTTCGCCGTCCTTTACCACAGCTGGTGAACTGACCAGACTGTTTTCTTCCTATTTTCTCATTCTTCGTCCAGACCATACCATCTACTATTGTTTTATTCCTGGTTCCCAAACGGACACCCTCTCCTCATCCACTGCCTACCTGATATCGCCCCAAATCTCTACTATCACCCAACTACCCTAGAAAGCTACCAGTCTCCGTCTAGGGATCCCTAATAGACCTGTCCACTAGCCAAACGATAACTAACTGTTCGGATAACAAAATGTTCATTTTCTTGCTTCCATATAAACGATAATCATAACCCACAGCTGGAACACTCTCCAGACTGCCGCACTCCTGATCTCTTCCAGATTGCATTGGTTACTTGGGTATCCATCGGCCAAATCGACGTTTATTCCGGATTACCGTAAGGACTGGACGATTTGATCAACGGTTTAAACCTATACTCTCGCCTGCTGACGTTACATGGGGCACCGTACATGGATTAACAAAACCTCATGAAAGTCTCACCGGATCGCAGAGGTGATTCCTGACAGCAACCATCAACACATCCGCTCAACGTCTATTCCCAAATAATCCAACCCGACAGTTCAGTTCTTCCCGCGTTGCAGTACGAAATCAATGGCCGGAACCCAGCCTTCGCAGCTGTCAACTTCGTCAAACCAGCCCTTTTTTACCTGCTTCCCACAACATTCTGCCTGCAACCAAGGTCTTTACGGAACAGAATACCAGCCATCTGCAGCCAACCATAATTTGATTACCAATTTTCTATCAAATAAAAAAAAACATTTTACACTCTTCCAACTCCTGCCTAGCCGAACCATTGACGTTTGTCTCCACTAATCCGTTTCATTGACGGCTTTTCTTTTCTTTAATAGTCCGTTATATGTCCATACACCATTCATGCTCTTCAAAAGTTCACTGAAGTCCCTGCGAAGCTTTTCGCCTTCATTTGAATTTCCATATGACACTGTAATCACCTGCACAAAAGGTCCGTTTTATTATCACCTTTGAATCACTTGCCTTTATTTCACATGCTTCCCCCACAATTAGTTACCCAATGCTGGATCAGTGTCCAATATCCCGCTGGTATCTCTGACTGCACTTTGAAAGCCCCACGCTTGCTTTACTTCTAACAATGTTCTTTTGCATCTCTCACGCCCGGTTACTTGTTAGTTACCGTCCATTTGTCGCTTATATCAGCAATTCCACGACTGTCCAGCTATCCACACCGCCCCCAGCGATTTCGAAACCGATTCGAAATTCCCGCCTCAACCATTACCACTTTTGTTTACTCAAACACTACATGACTTTACTGTTGTATTTCGGTTGCTGTGATTTATAAATTTAGAATTTGTGAATACCTCACATTGACATGTATTGCTGTATACTCTGATCTTGCCTTGTGCATGTGTATTGACCACGGTCAAGAAATATACTATAACTATAACTATATAAGCCTCACTAGCATTCCCAGCATAATGTTTGAGGGAATTCTTAAGAGTGAGATTCTTTCCCATCTTCATGGAAATGAGATCCTCTCCCCGTCCCAACATGGGTTTCTTCCTGGCAGATCATGCATTACCAATATGCTTACTGTCATGGATAGTCTAAGGAAAGCCTATGATGATGGCCAGCTCTCACATGCTGTGTTCATCGATTTTGCTAAGGCCTTCGATAAGGTCCCCAATGCCCCTCTTTTTATAAGCTGCAGACATACGGGATCACAGGCTCCATGTTGGCCATCCTACGTAGCTTCCTTACCGACCGCACCCTTGTGGTTAAAGTTAGGAATGTTTTGTCTCAACCCTCCCCAGTCACAACTGGGGTCCCCCAAGGGTCGGTCTTAGGTCCTCTTCTTTTCCTGATCTATATAAACGATCTACCGACAGCCCTTCCTGCGAACATTGCCATGTACGCAGATGATGTAACCCTCTGGAGTTCAAGCGTTGAAGACTTGCAGATTGCAGTTTACGAAACAAAACACTGGTTCGAGGATTGGAACCTCCCAGTTAATGATGACAAATGCGTGAGCATGTCTTTCGGCAGAGAAACTGATCACACGTTTTCCAATAATGGGGCAACCACACTGCCAAGGGTTGACCGACACAAGGTGCTCGGTTTCTGGTTCGATTGTAACTTATCCTTCTCTCATCATCGCGAACTTGCGAGCAAGTCTGCCTTTCGAGTCCTAAACATGATTCGAAGGTCCTTCCCGCGCACATTTAAGGATGATTTCCCTATAATTTTCGGCACGTATATCCGACTTCTGCTGGAGCACGGTAGTCATATAGTACACTCTGGTCTTGTCCGAGACCGTGAGATCTTAGAAAGAGTTCAGCGGGCCTCCACCAAGGCAGTAAGTGGTCTATCCCATCTACCTTATCCCGTCCGCCTCTCACTCCTCAACCTCTATCCCCTTGACGTAAGACGCGTAAGAGGTGATCTGTTTTCGATGTTTCACCTTTATGAATCAGGTCAAAGCGATTGCTTCTTCTCCGTCTGTCCAGCCTCTTTTCTCCGTGGTCACAGCTGAAAAGTTTTCAAACCGAGGCCACGCACTTCACTAAGGATTAACTTTTTTAGCTATAGGTTATTACTATGTCGAATGCATTTCCGGAAGATATTCTTTACTCGCAGAACAAAACTATCTTCAAGAAAAAGCTAGACTTCCAACTGGGTCTCTCCCAATAATTCCCTTTGTCAAAAAACAAAAACAAAATAGTTGTCTTTTATTGCATATATGTTCATGAATGCCGCACCCCCACTCAGCTTAAGGCATTGTCCACAGTGTGACGCTGCATGATGTTATGTGTATCTTGTTTTCGCTGCCACCCTCCCGCTTCTTTTTAATCTCGTTTCAGCTCGGTGAATCCGACAGAAGATCACAGATTTCCTCAAGAACCGGGACAATTGGGCTCAAAGCCTCGAACCCGTGCAGTACTTCAAGACTTCAATACTACATGTTCTACAGCTACCACGTTCGTATGCGAAGGCCTTGACCGTTATTGGTTACCCTATAGAACCGGATTGGTTCGTAGACCATATATAACAGTGGTGCGCTGAGGCTCTCAACCAGGCGGTCGCCGAGTGCGCCGTTGTCCGATGGTGCTGTGGGGTGTGGTTTCGTTGCTGTCATTCCGCTTTCAGCAATGGATTTCCGTGGAATCCAAAAGGTATCCCAGTTCTTTTTGGCAAAACCAGTGTACCAGGCAACATGCACTTTGCCTTACACATGCAGTTCCTGCTGCCCAATGGAGCTAATAGACAAGGCACACAATGTTCTAACTATTTTTCTGTAGAATTATGGAATTTGATGTTGCTTTCGCCGTCGTCGGAAAGTTAACCGATCAGCAAGGTAGGTTGCTTCTCTGCCCGTGAATAACTCTAACTGTATCAGGTTTCCTATTCTGGAATGTGCTTTCTCCATGCTGTATCAATTCGACACAACCTAATATGTTACGAAAAGCAGTACCACGTGGCTGCCTGGTACGGCCAACGGAACCAAGAGGCGAGACAAGCATCGCCAGTATAGTTGAACTACCAGTGGTGATTTGTCTGGACCGGAGAAAATACAAAACCACAAATCATCACTTATTCCGACTTACAGTTTTTTATTTTCTCAATAAATATCAACAAGAAAGTCAGTTGGCCTTGCGTTTGGCTTGGATTCGGCTAAAGCCTTTGCCACTATGATGGAAATTGGAACCGTCGAGCGATAGAGTGGTGGGACTGCGCCTTCGGAAGCCTCATTCGGCTGGTCGATGGATATGGGAAACACTGCCCGCGGAGGCGATCGTGTCGAGAGCCTGCGCGTTAAGCACACTATGGGCGATAAAGTTCGTTATGGTTAAGTACGTGGTTTTCATGCCCTTTGTTGGCAATCTGGAGTGTGTACTTTACCTCACATGCATTATTTTGTTCTTGAAGACATGAAACTCGGGTGTAACGGGTTTCGTGGAGTGCAACGGCAGGACGGATTACTTATGTAGGTGGACGCGTGTTCATGTACTCTCCATGACACATTGAGAACATCACATGATCCTAATAGCCGTAGAGAATGAGAATGTTGATGCTGCCTGACATGAGGAAAACGTGATTACCTTATAAGCCTTGTTGGGCCGAATGCTGTTTTCGTAAAAGCATACTGTTGGGCAACATCACAACCTATCGCGTAGAGATCGAAAACGGACACATAAAAAGGGTTTCGTCTTCCCGTCCTGCCTTCTACGGTTTGTTTGAAGATGCCAAGAAAAGAATCAGATCCTTGTCCGAAACTGGTGATCGTAGAAACTGTAAGGATGAAGTGTTATCTGGTAAATGCCCCGGCCGTTTGCAGTGGTTGGGACCGCTATTTGAGTGATTGCCTTCATACGCTGGTACGGTTCTCGCCCAGCAGGTCGACTCCAAGCCTCTTGTTTTTCGTTGGGTTTTTCAGAATTTCTAGGAGATTTATAGCCGTAATCTCATTTGAATCCAATGGAGCGTGCATGGATGGGGAGTCCATTTTTGGAGTCACACGGTGATGTCATGCCTCCTTGCCACTCATCACCGGGGAACTTCCAGTGCATACCTCCCATTTCATATTACTTATAGCCCACCAATATGGACGTCTCACAGGAGGCCAACGGAAGATGCTGCATTATCAAGAGTGACCAGTCCCAGGTATGTTGCGTGGAATTTACTAACACTCCTATATCTCAATTAGCTCAACGCAACTAGTAACAACGCCAGTATCCCCACAGCATATGTCAGCTCACGCCAAGAAGTAGAAAGGCAGTTTTCTCATTATCAACTACTACGGTTACCAGACTACTTTGAAAGTATGCTGTCAAACCTAAGCGGCATTCGCAACGAAATGGCGTTGATGATCGCCAAACTGGATGGCATCATTTGTCGCTTGGATGCGACAATTATGACGGTCTGTGAGCCTTCACAAGCAGACAATATCAACCATATTCTAAAACCGGAAGATCTTACAATACTGGATAAATTTACGGGCTCTGTAAGTGACAGAATAATTCTGCTTCGTAATTTAAGGCTAACGCTCTCTTGCGTCACATATGCACCAATTTTGGGTCCAGTATCCACCGAATGCTTTCTTCTTTGATGGGGAAGAATCTGGCTATCACTTGTAATCGGACCGGAACAACCGGGAAGATTGCAGCAGGAAGTTTCGAATTTCCTAACGCCGTCACTGGTCAGCCAAGTGTAATGTAATTACTGTTTATTTACAGATGCCATAAAATCTATCACTCTTTTTCGGGAGTCTTTTACTCTGGAGATACATATTTTTCCGTTTTAAAGTATCGACGGTTCGGTATTTTGGAGCAATTCTCATTAAGGCTGCGCTGCCGTTGTAAAACGCTAGATCATGCCGTTCTTAAGTGAGCATTGCTCTAAAAATGTTTTGGGATAGCGGAGCTTGAACGCGCTTTCGGAAAGCATTAGCAGGACACTATAAAACTGCTTTTGCAAAGTATGTGGAGATAAGGTTTTCACGCAGGTAACTTGATCGATCTGTTGATTACTCAAGTACCTGCCCAAAGTTCGGACAGGCTAGAATTACACGATCGTTGGGGGTGCTCGTGTGGTTCCGAAATTTGGGTTTTAATTTAAAAGGGATCGAAATAATACGCCAATTCCGGATTGATTTCGGCATGCCATTCCGGTGCCGGCACACCACTGGTAATACAGCCGGCAAGCTACCGGCAAGCTACCGGCAATCTACCGACTCTTGTCCGTGGAGCTTCCGGCGGGTTACTGGCAAGCTACCGGTGCCGGTCCGGATTCGGCCCGGAACATATTTGCCAACAGAGGTGACAGTTGGTGTAAGTGTAGTGACCTCGATCTTTCTGGGAAAACGACTGTTTTCTGTACACCACTTTGGACCTACTTTCTCTACGATCTTTTCCGACGCTCGGCATCGACCTTATTGCGTTGTTCAGTTGCGTACGTGTTACTGGACTGACCTCTCAGAGGTTTCCTTCGACCCCGTTTTGAATCACTTTCACCTTCGGTCGTTCGCCGATTGTACGCGCTCGCGGTTCGCTTTCTGCACAGCCGTTGCGTCTCGTCTTTTGTTCGGTGTGTCCCTCGTATCGGTACTGTTTCGGTGCTACGATATATAGAACACGCCTTGCATCTTTAAACCGACTTGCGTCTTCTCTATTCGTTCGATAGAGGGGATATCGTTGGTATTTCGCTGCCAGACCGAACAGGGGACACGTTCACTAGCCACCATCGAACGTCTTCCATACTGGTGAGCCCGAAACTTCCAGAATCTTCTTGGATTATTCACCCGCTCGGTGATTCTGTGATATTTTGCTGTTTCACGTACATTTTTGCTGCACTATATATATAATTTTTGCGATGTACCATCGCAACGTTACCATGTCAGGGGATAAGGTGCAGCTCGACACAGACCTCATTTTGTCTGCGGTTGCTTTTAAGCCTGTGTTGTTTATCCCACATGATTCCGAAGTTTGGTTCGCAGCCTTAGAGCTGCAATTTGGGGCACATAGGATTATCGGTCAGCGCCAACAATTTTCCTTTGCCTTAGGGGCAATCCCGGGCGATTTTACCGCCTCAGCGAGGGATTTAGTAATAAATCCTCAAGAGCAGCCATACGATCGGCTCAAGGTGGCCATACTGCAGCATTTCCTGCCTTCTTGTGAGGAAGGCTTATGTCAGCTACTTGCCCAGCACCCCATAGGGGGTACACAACCCAGCCGTCACCTAACTCACCTCCGGTCCCAGGCAGGGCCCGCCGATGTGGATTCGGAGATAGTTAAGTAACTGTGGCTGGACTCATTAGCCTTTCATTATCAGAGCACCGTAGCTGCTCTCCTCGAGGACTCGTCCTTGGAACGAGCAGCCGCCATGGCTGACAAGATTGTCGCACGTATTGGCAGTGGGGATAGTCCCCTCATCGTCATGACATGGCAGTCCTCGATCTGTTGATCTCGATGAATCGCCGGAGAGGCTTCGGCACTTCCGACACATCCAGCGCCGACTATCCTCCGAGGACGGAGTTGAAGTACCCACGTAAGCAACGGCACGGACGGGCGCCCTCCACTGCTCACGTCCGCCATGAATCCGTGTCACCTGCCTCGCCCAAACCGGACCGTCCTACCAAAGTTTTCGTTCGTTCCACCGCGTTTTCGGACCAGCCGCCCGTAGGTGCAGACAGCCGTCTTCATATGGGGCGGGAAACACCACTGCCGGCTAGTAGAAGCGGCCGTACTCCCCGGCAATCAGTCTCAGGCTGATCGTTTATTTTACGTGCATGATTCGTGCACTAATGCTAGGATCCTAGTTGATGCTTGGGCCCATGTTTCTGTCTTGCCGGTTGGTAAAGGCAAGCCACGAGCTTCTTTGCTTCGGCTGTCAGAGACGAATGGTTCTTCCATTCCTACCTACTGCATGAGACAGCTGGTGGTCACTCTAGAACCACGGCGAAGGTATCTATGGACGTTCATCCTGGCGGACGTCCCCATAGCTATACTGGGAATCGATTTTCTGAAGCACCACGAATTATCTGTTGATTCACGTAGGCTGCGGCTTATCGATCCCTCGTCGGACACTAAATTTACGGGTCTCGCTGCTCGAACAGGTGCACACGGAACCACAGAATTGTTTTCTAACATTCCTCACGATTTCCAGTCTTTACTTAATAAATTCTCTACTTTGACCAAACCATTCGAAGAGATAGATGCAGCGGCCGATCCTGTGGCACACCACATTGTCACTAACGGGTCACCAGTCACGGTATGACCTCGCCGACTAGCACTGGACAAATTGGCTTTCGCCAAACGTGAGTTTGACACTTTATTTTCTGAAGATATTGTTCGTTCTTCTCACAGTCCATAGGCTTGTAGCGGTGGCCATCTTCGTTCATACTTTTACCACGTTTATTGTTTAACTGAACGCTGACTGCCAACCGCGGTTGGCATTTGACCGTTGCTCTTGCGCACGCTCTCACGCACTCTCCCAAAAACACGCTAACCACTTTCCCTCCCAATCATCTTCTCGATCTCACGGGTCGTGGAGAGTGCTGCTCTGGTTAACATATTTGTGCAGTGCCGCACACTAGGGTAACGTGCAGGTGGTCCACGCAGTACAAAGGACCGAAGCACGCGTTTACTTAGGAAATCGCGAAGTAAGGTCTAATCGACCTTACAGTTGGTGAGCCCGACGTGATCCCCAGGTTACGTGAGTCTCCTTGTTTTCTACCGTTCCAGGTCCCGTCTGCGTACATTTTTGTGTATTTTATTGTTTCCCTATCTGTTGATTTTTTTAGTCGCTTTACCAAATAATTTTTCTTGCCCATCCATATTTTTGGTGTCAAGTTCGTCGTGATTTTTTTGTTCTCGAAGATTATAGTGCCCCATTGGTTGTTGATTTCTTTTCCCGTCTGTATTCGATAAAGTAATCGCTGTCTGCTGGACAGAAACACTACTCAGACCCCACCGTTGGGGCGATCACGCTGCACATAGCGGCGTTCACTCCTGCTGATCCAGAACTCTGGTTCACTCTGGTCGAGTTAGAATTCGAAAACTGCCGTATTACCAGTGACGTCAGCCGTTTCAGGTGGGTAGCAGGCCGCCTTCCGCCGGAGGTCACAATGCAAGTAAGGGACGTAATAATCTCTTCTCGAAGCTATGAGGTCTTAAAGGAGGCCGTCATTGCCCGCACGATCCGAACGCAGGACCAACGTATGCAACAACTTCAAACCATCGAGCTTGGAAGTAGGAAGTCCTCCAAACTGCTGCGTGAGATGCAGCGCTTGAGAGGACCGACGGTAGGCGAGGACCCGCTCTCAAGGGAACTTTGGCCGCAGCGTTTGCCGCATAACATTCCAGTTCTACTAAGTGCCACGCGCAAATGTTCATTGGAGGAAACTGCAGCGATAGCTGACGACATTGTGTCAAAATACAACCCCGCTGTAGCTGGAGTAACCAGGTACTCCGTCACAACGGTGCCTGTCTTGCCAACATCTAGCGACCTCGCGTCAGTTTTGTCTAGAATTGATGCGAGCCTGCAACGCCTAGCCGTGAGAACAAGTGGGTAATATGAGCGGCACCGCGCATGCCCACCTAGGCTCCATAGTCTGTCATTGCGACGACGTTTCGGCTTTTCAAAAGAAGGGTATTGTAAATACCACAGTCGCTTTGGTGAGGGAGCCAACAGATGCAAACCAAGGCATACATTTACCAGTGCTCATCAGGGAAACTAAACCCACGGCCCGTGGTGGCGAACCACGAAGCCGAGTATCAGACCAACAGTCGTCTTTTGAACGTAAGTGGCATCGGTTCAAATAACATGTTCCTCCCCGAACGTTGGATAGCTTTATATGGTTACCCTTCCACGATCACCACCGATCGAGGGCAACAATATGAGACCGATCTATTCTCTTCAATAACTCATATGCCGGGTCCGTAATGCACTCTCACGACAGCGTACCATCCGGCATTGAATGGTTTAGTCGAACGTTCTCATTGCCAACTCAAAGCGGCTCTTAAGGCACACGAGAGCCCCGACTGGTGCGAAACGTTACCGCTGGTTCCGCTTGGTATCAGGACTTGAATAAAAGCAGGTGTTCTATGTTCCGCCGCAGAACTTGCCTACGGCACGGCATTACGACTGCCTGGGGAATTCTTTATGCCATGGAGTACAGACTCACTTACCGTACAGACTCACGTTCACCGTTTGTCCACGTGCATGCCAAATCTCGCTCCGGCGCAGACTCGAATGCAGCGACGACAGGTTTTCGTTCCGACGGGATTCGAAACCTGTTAGCACGTATTCATTTGTGTTTATTTGGTACGGGAACCATTACAACAGTTTTACGAAGGTACATTTCGCGTGATTTCTGGTCACGATAAGACCTTCAAGGTTGATGGACACGGTCACGTCGATACAGTTAGCATCGACCGTCTCAAAGCCGCGTACGTTGATGACAGCGTGTCGTCCGCTGACTTGAGTTTCGATGTTAACCCCGCACTACCTGTTGACGACACTTCCGTGTCACGTCAAGGTCTGCAGTTAGCGTTGCCTGCCACGACTTCGAATGAGGTTATCGTCTCACGTTTAAGTCAGCAGTTTGTTGGCCCTACTACGTCCTAGAATGAGAATACTGTCTTACGTTCAATCAGCAGAGCACACCTACGCACCCGTCCGTGAATGAGGCTCTCGTCCCACGCTCCAGTCGGAAGATAGTTTGCCCAGCACGTTTTCGCGACTAGATCAAGCATGATCTTGGTCATTGCACTTCGCAGTAACAACTTTCGTGTTTACCGTTTCGGCACGACTTGACATACCTCATTAGTCCATACTGTATTCTAGTCAAGTCCATTGCGGCTGCTACACCAGTTTTCCTTTTCTTTTCGTTTCATGGAACCTCGCCACATGACACGCTTTGCTGGCCCCACGAAATCTGGAGAATTCTGGCACCAACGTCTGCATTCTGGATCGGCCCTGTCGTTGTTGTTCCTTGCCACCGACGAACCTACCGATTTGGCTTCCGGATATCATATTGGTTACCGGTTACCCGACGCTGAACGCTGTTGGTGTGGCACACCTGGATAGTGATCCACGCAACCGATGTCACTGGCAACGAATCTGGTTTACGCTCGACCATCATTCTACGGTACCTGCATACCACAGATTCTGCCCGTCAGCATCCTACAACACAGCAACATTCACGTATTTTGCACGCATTCACGCGCACAAATATCGTCTGTATGCCTTCTTCTCCTTGACATTTTTCGAGAGCTTTCCGAGCTTTCTAGCGGGGGGCTGCTGTAGTGACCTCTATTGTTCTGAGAAAACGACTGTTTCCTGTACACCACTTTGGATCTATTTTCGCTACGATCTTTTCCGGCGCTTGACATCGCCCCATAGTGATGTCCGGTTGGGCACGTGTTACTGGACTGACCTCTCAGAGGTTTCCTTCGACCCCGTTTTGAATCACTTTCACCTTCGGTCGTTCGCCGATTGTACGCGCTCGCGGTTCGCTTTCTGCACAGCCGTTGCGTCTCGTCTTTTGTTCGGTGTGTCTCTCGTATCGGTACTGTTTCGGTGCTACGATATATAGAACACGCCTTGCATCTTTAAACCGACTTGCGTCTTCTCTATTCGTTCGATAGAGGGGATATCGTTGGTGTTTCGCTGTTAGACCCGATAGGAGACACTTTCACTAGCCAATCTCGAACGTCTCCTATCGATATAAGGTCATCAGACCCTGGATGATGGGGGTTTTGGTTTTGGCTAGGACTTTCCTCATTGACATCGAGTCGTGTGTGAGCATCGGATAGCACATTGGCGGGGGATTAGTGCCCGTAGTAAGAGTTGGGGCGAAATAGCAGTTGAAAGCCTCAGCCTTATCTTCTGGCGAGTCAAGATCGGTGCCATTTTGGATAGGGAATGGGATATTGCTTTCATTGCTGCGCGAGTTGCGAGATTTTAACAGTGCTGGGGGCAGCTTTACACTACGAGGCTGTTGTAGTGCAGTCCCTTCTTGCTTTTTGAGTTTATTCTCGGTTGCTGCATAGAGACCACGGCAGAGTCAGCTTGTCCTGAGTGTCAGAGAGAAACCTCGATTCCCGAAGAATGAGTTCTTGGGCCTACAAAACGTTTTTCAAAGTCTGTCAATTTTGGTATTCCTGGCTCTAATACGCCTAACGGTTGAGGTAAGGCAGTTTATGGAGGACAGCAACTTGACATAGAACACATCGGCTGCCTTTGTGGATCGGACGTGAGGATTAAGTCGGACCAGCCAATGCCCCGGGGATAGGAAGCCAACTGGGCCCACCTAGTTATGTTTTCAATTTTTCCGTCAGCGAAATCTGGACGTCACTTTTACGCAAAGCCAGCAACGAGTAGACAGTTTTCACAAATCCCGAAACCGGAACAAGAATGATTCGTTGTGTCTGCTGCGCTAAATTGAAAATCACGAAAGACTCAAATATACACCATTATCGAGTATGCGGCCAAGTAGACAGAACAGAAAAACAAAGGTTCAAATTATCGTGGTCCAAGCACGGCTGCCAGACAAGGTCCAAAGCCAAGTTTTAATACACCAAATACAGAAAAAATGCAGAAGTTGTCCATGGATGTGCTTAGCGTAGTAGTGTCAAACAGGGTCATATTTACAGGTCACGTGGAACATTTGGGAGAATTTTCAGTGTCCTGTAAAACTTCCGTCCACACCTCAACCACTTTGCACTCTCGGGCTGCCCCCCATTTTGGTCCACACAACTCACCCAGCCACCGTACCCACATCTCTTTGTGGTTCTTGAAAACGCGCCAACCATCCCCAGGTCTTTGCCAGCACTGTCTTTCTCCAGTTCTATCCTTGTTTCCTCTTCTATTTCCATGCTTTTGCCCCTCCTAGTAGCGCCCTGTGACTTTCTATCAAGATAAGTCTCTCTAGACGACCCAACAGCCCAGTTGGCCACTTGCGGAAACTTATTCAAGTCACTTTTTACCCGGCGACCCCACTCCATCTAACCACTATGAAATCACTGCTGTTTTCAAAGCACTCTCAGTTGAAAGCCCCATCCCACTTTTCCGACTTAAAGTTCGTCTTCTCCTCATAAGGCCACCCCTATTTTGTGCACTGGCTTTAGACCTGCAACGGGATGTCTTGCTTTCCACCGAAAAGCGCCTAAACAATCCTGAACCGTTAGACCCATTTACCGTACCATGTTGCAAAGCAGCCACCAACAGTAGACTTGGGCGGCCAGGAGGCACCTGTAATAAATAAGCTAGACAAATTCACGGTGAATAGGTTCTACCACTCTATTCTTGACAGCATTCTGGACCAGTTCTGGCTCAATACCAAATAAAATCAACAACTACTGCCCATAGTGGGCATATACCTTCTGCAGAATCGGAGGACCTGCGGAAAGAAAACAATAATAAATGCATTCGCCTATGCCTCCTGCCGTCCTTTAACATAAGAAATCCCAACTGGTGACTTCAATGTGTCTGAAATCCTTTGTCAATCCTTGAAACGCCCTCCTCCAAAATCTGTGATCTTTTGCGTATCCATGCTGATAATTAGGCAAAACATGTTTCGCCACCGACCTGAGGAAAAAGTGTATTAGACCTTACCTTAACTACTGATATCAAGAATAGAGGCAACCTAACCTTAAGTCGCTCTGTTGGCAGTGACCGCAAGATAGCACAACAAACAGCCAATATCACAGACCTCGCTGGAATCATTTACCCCTTTTTATCCGTTACCAAGGCTGGGGTGATTTCTTTTATATTCAACAATCTGGAGGTGGCGGTTGGTTACTACATTAGAAACATCGATCGTGCTCAGGGACGACAAGCAAAAAGCCGAACTCCTTAGATGGTCGGAGAGCTAGGCCAGCCAAACGTCAAAAAAGTTTCAATGAAACAACGGATTTTCCAACGACTTCCAATGAAACTTTCAGTCCGTATGAGAAAATGAGTCTCAAGTCTTTCAAGAAAAGCAGGACAGGAAGAAATGAAACAAAAAACAGGACTGGAGCTCCCACAAGGACCATAAATATCGGGAACTATCGGTCTAGTCAAGCCGCCCGAAGTAAACCTTTACAAATCTTTCAATAAACGGCATTCAAATAAATCCAGGGGGATAGCAGGCAATCGACTTGTCTGTTTCAAAACCTGGTCAACAAAATTTCTGTAAACTATCTGCAGCAGATAAAAGTCCAGTCTTGCCAACGGCGCTGTTTTACTCAGATGAGCTTTCAGCCCTCGTAGCAGAAGCAAGACCCGCTCACAGACCCGGTCCGGATGCCTATCACCAGCTATTTTCAGCCTTCGTCGTTTAGACATTCCTATATTGTTAACAAACATTCAGTTTGGCGACCACCTCAACAACCTCCTTGCGCATTATTACTCTTACTGGTGTCAGTTCCAAATTTGCCGGCTTGCCGGGGTTGCTTTTGAACCCCCTGACGATTTTAAGTTAGGCCGGAGTTCTGGATTTCAGTGCCTTAGTTTCTAGCCAAAAGGGGACAGTGATTTCGCCCGCATCTCCGGTGAAGAAGCTCAGCTTACTATCAATATTCGGCTAAACTACGTGAGTCATTCGGACTCACGACGAAGCCCTCCCCTATTTACACCGTTCCCCACCAGAAATGCCTTATCTGAGAGAAAGCGAGCATTCTGACCGCTAGTGAATTTTCTTACGTGGTTTACATTTCGCCGAATTTGCATTCTCGTTCAAGACAGCTTAGGTATTTGCCTGTGTTCGGCTTCTTGAGTAGCTTCTCTGTACGGTTGCTGGATTTTGTGCAATCGGCCTTGATAATCTTCTCTCCACAACTGTCTCCTCAAGTCTCCTATACGCGCCGTGCATCTGGCGGTCGACAGTTCCAGTCAGGTCTTTGAAGGTAGCCCAACTTTCGAAACGGTCTGTTCCTTCGGCATCCTCTTCCCAAAGGCGTCGCAGTCCCAAGGGCAAACAACGAATAATGACGGTTGGGGTGTGTTATTTGTTAAGATGGAAACATTACTTCAGATGGCTGGAGGCAGGGCTGCAGTTCAGCATTTTTATCACTTGGATGTCCAACGAAATCGTATCAAGCTCCGAGCGTGCGGCCGTTTGAAGTATTCCGCAGATAATTTTGCGTGCTAAGGTGAACGACCTTATAAAAGGACTCATCGGAATTTCACGAGCTCCCTCGTAGCCTACTTCAGGATCCAACATTGCTCACCCTTTTATTGCTTCCGGGGCGAGCCGCTCCAATAATGCACGAGATAGAGAAAACTTTGCCCCGGATCCGGAATATTACACTTGACGAAGTTCTCATTCAGTCGTGTGAATTAACAGTATTGATCTGAACGTCGACTGAAATACATCAGTTCCACTCTGGGAAGACCCAGAATCTACGAGTTTCCTGATGAAAAAATTCGCGGCCGATTCCGGCAGTTTCACCTCGCGGACTATTTCTTGGTCTGCATCGATCCTCCCTCAATGTTTGCCAGCAGCAATTCCTTGGGCTTCGCATCAACCTTATTCACCTTTACCCCGGCTAATTTTATCTCAAACTCTAGCTCAGATATTCAAATTCTGCACCCACAAAACTCTCTGTATTTTAAAATATCTGGTGAATCCTACCTGGCGGCACTGACAGAACCAAAAATCTAGACAATTCCAGAAAATAAGATTTTTCCGGACCCGCTCTAAAGACTTGCCAAGTTACTTACGCCTAGATCCTTACGGTTTCCTCCTTTCCTTGTAATCTCCTTGATTTTTCTTGTGAAAATGCTAGCTGATTACAAAATGTCGTTACTCTATGTTAGATTGACGAGTGGCCAAATGAATTGATCCGAAGTAAAAACAAGATTATTAACGCATATTTCTCGATTGTACTCCAGAAGCTTTTGCGGATGCATGATCAGGTCATTCTAAAAATATTGACCTGGAAAAATACTTACATATTTGCGATAGAAGGGTCGCAAATATCCGTGTCCACATGGTACAAACAAACAGAGTTTAAATTAGGTAAATGGGTGCAGGTTCACGAGGTACGTATGAGCCGCTTTCCAGTTCGTCTTGAACCGCAGCAAGGATATGGCAGCCGGAAAACGGGGTACACCGGGAGAGCCAGTACCTACAAGGATAAAACAATGTTGGAAAAAAGGTTACTCACTTTCAGCACAAAAAGGTCAACAAAGCCAAGGAATTGATGACGAAACTGCAAAATATTATCACATCCTGGGGGGATAATTGGGAGGTCCGAGAGTTTAATCTGGGGAGAAGAAAATATGAGCCCATGGACGTGAGTGACATCGAAAGTTGCAGGATTTGTAGCTGAATGGCTGTGAATAGAGGATAAAAAGGCGACATCCACGTGAAGATACATGCAGTCACGGGGAGGCTGTTTATGGTATCTTTTCTTTGAAGAATTTGACAGGAAGAACGAAATTATACAATGAAGTTCCATGGTGTGGTTAAGTGGTTCTCTTCTCCTTTCTTCATCCAAGTCAGCATGTTCAGCGTATTTGGATAGGACCGTCACAGACGTTGGCAGATGCCGTCATGAAGGGGCTGGTGATTCTCGCAGGATGGAAACCACGTAGAACAATTTTATGTGGGCCTCTTGAGGGTGGTATTACGTCGCAAATGGATTTGGCCGAGTGGTTCTGAGCACACGTGTACCGAATAAGGTATGAAGTTCCATGGGACCGGCTGCAGTCGGTTCAACAGCACAGGAAAAACATGTTTTGTGTTAGGTGTGAAAATAGACTGGAAAATATCTCAGGAGGTAGCAACAGCCGGGGTCCACCATCTTTGAGTTCTAAAGATGGGAGCCAACATGGTGGAGAGCATCCGAGAATCAACCAAAGTTAAGCAAATCCAGGGCTTCATCTGTAGAATTAGGCCAGACAGCCAAGCGGGCCACGACGAAGTATTGAGGACCGCGAATGAGTGAGAGGTTTCCGGTCAAGACATGATCCCAGCTGTGGGTTATTCGGTGAACGACGACAACGTGTAATGAAATGTTTAGGCTTACATAAATGCCGCAAGGGTACTGTTTCTCTTAGACGGTCAGCGGCACTTTTCTTATATAACGACCAGGATTTTGACTCACGCTTTCTGATAACAGAGACTTGGAGGAGAAGTCGTGTGCATGAATTGAACTGTACTGTTGCGGGCTGGCGAATTTGCGGACACCGGGTTGGCACTGTGTATGCACTCGAAATGATTCACTACCCGTACGTGGGCCTTAATGAGGTAGTGCAGCATACGGCTTGGAGGAGCATCCTAGGCTTGGCACGGTTAGTTACCTGCGAAGTAAGCTGTGGGCGGGAGCTCAAGTTACTCTGGTGTAAAGAGCCCTCGAGGCATATAAGAGATTCTCTCAGATCGTAGTTAAGGACGGGCCGACTTAGATGATTACCGTTTACGTGCAGAATGATATCATCAGTGCATAAGGGACTTCCGGTGACAGCGATAGAAACTCTAGAAAAATTATTGTTTTTTTCGTTAAGACTGTATTTATCGAAATAGAATAGTTGGAACAGCATTCACCAGGAAGTTGTTTCAACCTCAAGCTAGGTAAGCATGGTTTTGCTCAGATTTTAAAAGAACCGAGGCACTAGCAGTTATGAGGAACTAGAAGCAATAACGTCCAATACAGTTTGATTATCCAGGGCAGATATCAGCTATGACGTGGTAACGTAGGTTTGAACAAACAGTTCGCTCGTGGATCAGGCTGGTACCATACCAGTTTAACAATGTATTTGTAGAAATCTCTTTTAATATAGCTATTTCGAATAATCAGAACAGTCTGAAGAGCGCTAAGTTGGAACTGTAAAAGAAAATGTTCAGGAAATCGTTGGAGACTCTTTGGAGAAGACAAGGCTCATAGAGGGAAACAGAGGTGCGATCAACTGCGCTCCGACCCGATGGGTTTGGTATAATGAGATTATAATTTATTTTGAGCAGGGCACTATCATAATGTTTACACTCTATAGTTGGTATGATATTTTTACCGTCACCGTCGTACTGCAAGTGAGGACAACAAAGCCGTGCAGACTGGAGCGGAAACGGCAAATATTTGGAACAGGACGGGGCTGAGTTTTGCCAGGAAGAGAATTATGACGGTCTACGTTCAGTGGTCATGGTGGAAGGCACTAGAGCTGGCTTCAGATAGGGTGGCAGCGCGATGCTCATCAATGAACATCCATCAAGAGGTGCGCCAAGGTTGATCCATATTCCATCAGATGTTTATACTTTGTAAAATGTAATCACAGTCAGATATCTGACCGTCAGAGGAGAAGGTGTAACTCCGTGGGTGGCCGCGGCTTCTAGGCCTCGATCAGGATATGGACTGCGTGGTACAAACTGCAAAGTGAGCAAGTCGACCATACCGGTCACTGAATAGCAACAACTCTGGCAGGAGAGATCGGTAGAGTGTGACAACACAGGTGTGCCTGGAAGACAACGTAATCGCATGTATTTTGCACGTTCTTTATCCCTGTCTGCCAGTTTTTAGTGCGTGTAGCATTTTTCGGTCTTTCACACTGTGCAGAGAGGCAGCCACAGCCAGAACTGCTCGGAGACGAGCAGCGAAACCACCCATCGTGTCTTTGCGGTCAGGAGTACAAAGCCGATTTTTGTATGAACCAAAATGTAGAGGTAGGTAGAGTATATCACAGTCTGAGTTCATTCAACGAGATTTGTGCTCACGGAAACACCAGTTGAAAAGGTGACAACGCGCAGCATGTAGCGAGCAAATAACACAAGGTAAGCTTTAGATCATCTGTGTGCAACGGGTGATATACGTGAAGTTTAATGGAATCGGGCCGGACGCCAAGGTGTGTGGGCCCTAGAATATGAGAGCCCAGGAATTAACATGACGTCGGCCATTGCGCAAGCTTGTCCAAATAGTTCATAATTATTGAGAAAGAAATCAGACTCCGTTGCAGTCATGTGTTGCGGGAATGAAACCAGTAAACTCCTGTGCCATACAAGGTGCCCGGATGGCTGTTGGGAATAGGCACACCAAGTGCGAACAACCGCAAGATTGTCACTTTAAAAATGGAGGTATGGATTGCCCGTGTCATTAAATCATCTCAAAGTCATTAGTCCAAGAAATATGAGAGAATGAATATAATGGTCAGTGCGTTAAATGTTAGGGCTAAACCTGCTGCGTGCGAACGGTATGGGGGATCGCGTGAGCTTCGGGATATGTTGCAGGACCACAGTATATCATTAGGCGAATAAACTGATGCACAGAAAAAGTTCTAATATGGGCCAGGCCAAAGCAAGCGTAAATAAGAACTATTGAACAAAGGAAACATTTGGAAGTAAAACTATATCACGGTGCAAAACGGCATGGTGTGTGAAGATGATATTCGCACGGCATTGTTTAACTCAGATGAGCTTTCAGCCCTCGTAGCAGAAGCAAGACCCGCTCACAGACCCGGTCCGGATGCCTATCACCAGCTATTTTCAGCCTTCGTCGTTTAGACATTCCTATATTGTTAACAAACATTCAGTTTGGCAATAAATTGCGGTATTTTCCCATCCCAAGGGAAGAATTACACCATCATCCCAGTGTGTGGAAAAGGGTCACGTCTGGATCCAACTAATTGTCGGCCGGTGAACCACACCCCGGTCGTGTCCAAATTACTAAAGAGAGTGTTGAACGAGAGGGTAACACTTCGACTCCTCAACCATGATCTGATCAACGTTGGCCAGCGCGGTTTTCTAGGGACAGACCGTGCGCGACATTCATGACAGATTTCATCAACATAGTCACGGATGCTGTTATTGCAGGTAAATCGGCGATCGTGAGCTTTTGAACATGTTCTAAGCTTTTGACCGATTATCCCATGCCAGGTTACTTGGAAAGATCAAAACATGTGGGAGTGTGGACCTCAAAGTCACTGGGTTTTCATCACATTTATCAGCTCGGAATCAGACAGTGATTAGGGGCAAAACTCGCCCAAACTCCGGCCCGTAACCAGTGGCGTGACAAAAAGTGGTGGATTCGACCTACTAATTTTCCTACATCACTACCATTCTGCACATGAACGATATGTTCGGCGTCTTACGACGGGTAGTTCTTTGCCTGTCAGCAGACGTTTCTGGATACTTATTGGCCAAAGCAGTCTCCTTGATAGAAATTTATTTTATTTGCGGTTGGTCAGGAGCACTCGTATTTCATGTCCTGCGGAAACGGGTTCTGAGCATACCACGTCCTCTCCGAACCGCGGCACGAATAGAGAACTGTATATTGCGCCCGCGGCATGTGGTTGGTCATTTGCGGCATGTCCTCCTAAAGCCTCCTTATTCAAACAGTTAGTAACGGGTAAATTGAGCTGAACATTTTTCCATAAGACACAGATAGATTCAGATGTGTAGAATTCAAAGTTTTACGGAAGTGAATAACGTAAGTGTCACTTGAACCCAATAAAATGCTCTCAGTGTAACAGCCGGTCGTGGAAAATCCCCCTTTTTTCCCTCGCGATTCAGTGTTTTTTCCCAACATCACTCATTTCCATACACTATTGACTTGTCTTTACGAACTGGTTGTTTTTCTGGACCAATTGTTGTTTGTTCGCGCCCAGAGCGCTATTTTGGCACATCCTTGTTCAGGACCTGCGTGACGCACGTGCTGTCTGCTCACACGCTGCTATTCGGTTTCTCGTTGTTGAGACTTTGTGATCGTATTATTGAGGTTTGTATATTGTTTACGTCATTGTTTATTTTAATAATCTAGTATCGTAGAATTATCACGGATAATCGCCTTCTGATTTCGGGATCCGTTGCGAATTTGGCTACGCATTGCTCAAACGTTCGTAACAATACTCAATAGATCTATTTGGAACGAGGAAAATTCACGCAAAATGCCAAGGAAAGGATCAAAGGCAGTCGAACCCGGACAGGAAGTAATACGGCAAGTCTCTGGGGAGGTTTTGGGTACTTATGATTCTTTAGCTAATGCTAGATCGCCTAGTCCTGTCAGTGCTAGCTCGTGTGTTATTGAAAGCAATATTGATCGTAAGGACGTTGATTTATATAAGCTGAGAATAATAGAACTAGAGCAACAGTTACTTTCGGCTAGACTACAGGCGCATGAAGCAGAGAAGTGTACACAGAAACAGCGAGAGTATAGGACCAGTGACTTCGACACTTCCGATAGGTTAGAGTGCAATAAGGTAGGGAACCCCACGCAGGTCGCCGACTACAAACCACCATCGATCGATCTGCCTAGAGTGGAGTTAACGGTTTTCGACGGACGAGCTGAGCAATATTGCAAGTTTGTCAAACAGTTCGAGACGTTCGTTGAAAACAAGGTAACCGACCCTGGGCAAAGGCTTCTTTACCTTACTCACTACTGCCGAGGCCGAGCGCGAGAAGCTATCGACGGATGCACCATGCTCGATCCAGAACAAGGCTACACAAGGGCAAGAAAGATTCTGAGGGACTTGTTTGGCCAACCTTTCAAAGTAGCCCGTAACCTAATAGAGGGCGTGATGGCAGAGGCAAAGAAAACCAAGGGCGACGTCTACACCATGGCCGACCTGGTGATCAAGATGCAGAACTGCTCAATAGCCCTCGACCATTTAGGTTACAGAGCTGACCTAGACGCCATGCACACTTTGGAAGGCATAGTCCGTCACCTCTCTCCCGAACTACAGGGTCGGTGGGCGGAAGAAGCTGAACGGATAAGCCGAGGCGACAGAGAAGCCAACTTCGAAGACCTGACTGAATACTTAGACAGGCAAACGAAGATAGCTGACAGCAGATTCGGCCGACTTATCCGGGACAGCAACCGAGCAAACAAGCCCGGTACTAGCCAAGTCCAAACCCCTGTACGGGAACATCCAAAGTACCAGCCTTGGACCAACACACACGTCATTTCACGAGATGCTACGGCGAAACCAAATTGCAGATCCTGTGGTACTAGCCATGGCCTACCAGAATGCCCCAAGTTCGGCAATGCCACAATAGACGAACGGTGGGGAATGGCGAGGATGGCAGGAGCATGTTTCATCTGTCTCAACACCACGCACCGGGCAGCAGCCTGTAGAACAAGGAATCGATGTGGTTACGAGGGCTGCACGGGCAGACACCATCGGCTGCTGCATCAGGCGAGAATAACCATATCCGAGGCGAGTGCCAAGCCCAGCGTGATTTGTTCAACTTCACAATCTGCCAGTAAACCGGTACGTTTAGGCGTAGTGGCCGTGGGAGTAGTGACTCCGACTGGGATAGCCAAGGCGTTGGCTTTCGTTGATAGTGGATCCGACACCACTTTAGTGAAAGAGCGGTTTGCCGACAAACACCAACTGGCTAAAGGTGCGACGTCGTTAGCAGTGAGCACGGTGGGCGGAACACAGGTAATGACTGCCGGTAGATTAAGGCTGCAACTCATCTCTCTAGACACTAACGAGGAAATTGAACCAACGGAGGCATTCACTTTAGCGGATCTCCCCATGCGAGCACCAAGGTCGGTGAACGCAATCTTGACTCGATGGCCCCACCTGCAGGATGTAACCGTTGTAGACTGGGAAGATGATGAGGTGGATCTCCTCATCGGATGCGACGTGCCAGAGGCGCATTGGGTGCTTGACCAAAGAGTGGGCGACCGCCAGGCACCTTATGCCGTACGCACGGCTCTGGGATGGATGTTATACGGTCCAGTAGGGGTACGCGGTTCCGTGAATTACTTATCCGCCGAAACGGACCGCATAGAGTATCATCTGCAACGGCTGTATGAAAAGGAGTTTCATGACATTGGGGACGAAAGACCGACGTTGTCTCAAGAGGATCACTTCGCTCTACAAACGGTGCGGCAAGGCTCTAGAGGCCTCAAAAAACAGTTCGAGGTTCCCCTCCCATGGCGCACACCGGTCGACCCGTGGACTGACAACAGAAATTATGTTCTCCAACGATTACTACGACTAAAAGAACGCTTCATTCGAGACCAGAATCTGTGGGAACGATACGCGGATTTGATGAAGCGAAACGAGGACCTCGGTTACGTTGAAAGGGTGCCTGTTAACACCGACAGCAAAAGGGGTATCTGGTATCTGCCTCACCATCCGGTTATCAACCCCAAGAAACCCAATAAACTGCGGGTGGTTTTCGACTGTGCGGCCAAGTTCCAGGGCAAGTCGTTAAACGATCGCCTACTACAGGGGCCTGACTGGACCACACCACTGATCGATGTTCTGTGCCGTTTCAGAGTGGGTAAAGTGGCTTTGTCTGCTGACATTAGGGAAATGTTCCATCAGGTGAAGATTCCGGTAGGAGAACGAGATGCTTTGCGTTTCCTGTGGTGGGAAGGGAGCGACCGGGACAATGCAGTGGTGAATTATAGAATGACCGTACACCCCTTCGGAGCCATATCGTCACCATTTTGTGCCAACTACGCCCTCCGAGAATCAGCGAACAAACATGGCGATCTGGTACATCGGACGGTGGTAGAAAGCGTCAGCAGGAACTTCTACGTCGACGACTACCTTGGGTCATTCGATGATGTGGAATCAGCTCTAGAACAGTTCAGGGGTCTGACGAGATTGCTGGAAGAGGGTGGCTTCCATCTAACTAAATGGATGTCGAACGCTTCGGAAGTGCTGAAGGTCATCCCGTATCACGAAAAGGCCGAAAGGGTAAGAGATTTGGACGGCTCTCCACTTCCTATCGAGCGCACTTTAGGAATACAATGGGACGCGGAAACGGACGATTTTGTTTTCGAACTGAACGTTCCCGAGCTGCCAATAACCCGTCGTGGCATACTATCTGCCGTCTCAAGTTTGTTCGACCCGCTCGGTTTCGTCTCACCATGGCTGCTACCCGGAAAGATCTTGCTGCAGCGGCTGTGCCGTAAGAAAGTTGATTGGGACCAGTCACTGGACCGAGGGGACCGGCTGGACTGGGAGGAATTTTTGAACACCTTGAAGAAATTAGGGGACATAAGAATACCACGATGTTTGACCCCTGGCCATACGACACGGACTGGAGAACTACATGCCTTTTCCGATGCATCCGAAGTCGGTTATGGAGCTGTGGTTTACGGACGATGGTGCGCAGGAGATGGACAATATACCACGAGGATCCTGTTCGCCAAAGCCCGCGTTGCTCCACTGAAGTCGGTCTCAATCCCACGCCTTGAACTCAGCGCAGCCGTGTTGGCAGTCAGGGTGGTGCAAGCTGTGAAGAGATGTTTCGATCTCTACATTTGGTCGGTGAGCTTCTGGACGGATTCAACGATAGTACTTTACTACATTAACAACGTACGGAGCCGGTTTAGTACTTTCGTTGCTAACCGGCTCACGATTATCCACGATGAATCGGCCACGCACCAGTGGAGTCATGTCAGGTCTGGCGATAATCCGGCCGACCTGTGCTCTCGAGGTGCGAACAACTTCAGGCAACTGGACACGTGGATGAGAGGGCCGAACTTCCTGCAATTGCCCAAACAGGACTGGCCCGTGTTCGAATTAAAACCCCCTACGGAATTGGAACTGGAGATCAAAGGCGTAGTGATAGCAACCAACGTCGTCGAAGCGTCGCCCATTTTATCGCGACTGGTCAGGTTTTCTTCCTGGATGAAGACGCTTCGTTCGCTAGTTTGGTTAACCAGGTTCAAGATAAGTTTACTAGTCATGAAAGGGCTACGGCCCTCAGGTCGGATACCGGTCGGCCCGATAGGTCCCGATGAGCTACAAGCGGCAGAGTACGATATTTTCAGAATGATACAACGCGAGGCTTTCG
Organism: Fasciola hepatica; assembly: GCA_948099385.1. Classification (NCBI taxonomy): domain Eukaryota; kingdom Metazoa; phylum Platyhelminthes; class Trematoda; order Plagiorchiida; family Fasciolidae; genus Fasciola; species Fasciola hepatica. Next base: position 1,888,679 of record CANUEZ040000051.1, on the reverse strand, counting down.
CCCAAGAACTCAAGAGGGCGGAAGAAGTGGGGCTGACCAATGAAGACATGCCATCTCCAAGAGGCGAGCTGAAGCGCTTAAACCCCAAAATCATCAACGGACTGCTGCGGGTGGATGGTAGGCTGACCAACGCCCACCTGAACTTCGACACAAAGTATCCTATACTGCTGCCAGCGAGACAACCCGTAGTAGAGCTAATGATTCAACACGTCCACGCCATTGAGGGACATGCCGGGGAAAGTCACGTGACGAGCGTCATCCGAAAGCGTCTTTGGTTGTTGAGAGGACGAGAGACTGTAAAACGCGTGATCCGACGGTGTGTGCAATGCAGGAGACGCAATGCCATAGCAGGCAAACAACTCATGGCCCCGCTACCAGAATGCAGGGTAACTACGGGCTGGTGGCCGTTCAGTGACACCGGGTTGGACTACTTCGGGCCCTTGTGGGTCAAGTGCGGGAAAAGATTAGAAAAGCGATACGGATGTATCATGACGTGCATGAAATCACGTGCGGTACACCTAGAAGTCGCACATTCGATGACGACCGATTCGTTTCTACGGGCCTTGCAAAGATTTATCAACCGAAGAGGCATACCGGCCGATATATACTCAGATAATGGATCGAACTTTGTGGGCGCTCAACGGGAATTGCAGCGTTGGCACAAGAACATAAACAGGGACGAACTGCAGAACCGAACCGTGGCCTACGGCATACGCTGGCATTTCAACCCCCCACAGGCCAGTCACCGAGGCGGCATATGGGAACGCATGATCCGGTCCGCCAGACGGATATTGCTGTCAATCATGGAGCAGCAGCCGCCCGACGACGAGACCCTGAACACCGTCATGACTGAGGTGGAGCGAATCCTGAACAACCGCCCCCTGGTTCCAGTATTGAACGGCGACCCCACCCACCTGGCGCTCACCCCAAACGACTTATTGACGCTAAGGTCGAACGAGGGTTTCCAAGGGCCGGTAAACCTTCGTGGGAGCTACCTCCACGGGTGGAAGCAAGCGAATTATCTGGCCAAGGTCTTCTGGAGGCGATGGCTACGGGAGTACCTACCGGCTTTGCAGACTCGACAGAAGTGGCTGGCCAAAACAAGACCATTCAAAGTTGGGGACGTGGTTATGATCGCCGACGAACGCGCACATTTCAGCGCTTGGTCTTTGGGAGTAGTTACGGAAACCATCAAAAGCACTGACGAAATGATAAGAACGGTGAAGGTGAAGACAGCTAACGGAGTGCTCATTCGTGACATACGCAGTATTAACCTACTCGAGAGCGAAGACGGAGGAGCTGATAACCCTGTGGCCTAGTAAACCTTTTTCACACCAGTAATCGAGGTGGATAAAGAAACACCATATATACCGCACAATCTCCGTCAAACACGTTAAGGTGCTCGCGGTCCCTTCGTTGACATTACAGAAGGTTCTTTCCGATATGTGGTGATGAGTGCGATTCCATTATACATCCCGATACATACACACATGCACGACGCACTCTACATCCCGTAAACCCATCATACATGTGACAGTGTTCTTTTTTCGCCTTTTGTTGACGCTACCGAATGCCCCTTGCACATGTGGAAGTAGTGGAGCTGAGGTCACACATGCATGCTACATTTACTCGTTTTCTTGCCACGCGGTCTTTTGTTGACATTGCAGAAAGTCCTCCTTTGATGTGTAGTCATAACTGTGATTTCATTGTAACCCCAGCACACACACACACACGCACGCACACACACACACACTCAAGCGCGTACATCCAGGACCGGACGGCCCCGTACGAGGACAACGTCTATGTGACCATTCACGCCCGCCATCGGTCATTTGGTCTTGTGGAAGATGTAGACTAGCCTCACGTCTATGTAGCCAATGGGTTAGGTGCGACCAGTAGTAGAACGTCGACGACGAGCATTAGACGCGCGCACTGACAGCAGGGCCTAGGCAGGTAGGAAGAATCAGTACCTTTATACCGAACCTTTGACTCTGCTAAGGATCCAGGAGGATTTTGGTGGGCGGTGTAACAGCCGGTCGTGGAAAATCCCCCTTTTTTCCCTCGCGATTCAGTGTTTTTTCCCAACATCACTCATTTCCATACACTATTGACTTGTCTTTACGAACTGGTTGTTTTTCTGGACCAATTGTTGTTTGTTCGCGCCCAGAGCGCTATTTTGGCACATCCTTGTTCAGGACCTGCGTGACGCACGTGCTGTCTGCTCACACGCTGCTATTCGGTTTCTCGTTGTTGAGACTTTGTGATCGTATTATTGAGGTTTGTATATTGTTTACGTCATTGTTTATTTTAATAATCTAGTATCGTAGAATTATCACGGATAATCGCCTTCTGATTTCGGGATCCGTTGCGAATTTGGCTACGCATTGCTCAAACGTTCGTAACACTCAGCATACGTTTTGCACAAAGGAAACTAGATAACTTAACTGGTCATCAGATTGCCGACCATCTCCAGAAAAATCTCAGCCAGTGCAGAACTAGTGAGCTTCACACTGCCACTCTAATTTTGTGTCCGTGTGTCTTTCTCTTAAGAACGAACGGAATTTTCTTTGCGAAATAGTTTGAGGTTCTTCAATCAAGAAACAGATGTAAGCGGTTCAGTATGGTTGGATAAAGGGATAACCCGAAGAATGCCAACTACTTCCCGGAAAAAGGCATTGATAGAAAGAGATTCAGCATCCACTGGATATATTCCTTGAATGCTTACTGTAAAACAGTCAAAACTTTTCGCAAGTTCAAAAGGACCTCTTAAGCGTGAGGATTCATGGTTCTTTGGAAGTGATCATGAACGTCCACAAACCATCGAGAAATGTTTTGATAGGCCGAACGTTGCGAGCACAAAAAAGGCCTCAAGGAAACTCCACTTTTATGAATCTTTGGTGGTCCTCTAAGATGAAACTTTTGGGTTCCAATTAGTTACATCTCTTGTGCAAATTTTTAAATAAAGATCCGTGCAACAATAAGATTTGAAGTTGTCTAGACATTTGTTTCTCGATGAGCGGATTGTTTTTCCTGTTCCGTCGAACAAAATCCTTTTGTTGTCTGATAAAATAGTGTTTTCCTTGACAATGTGATCTCTCTCCTGCATGGCCTCGTCTCTTGAGCCTGTGCTTAGTTCCAAAAAAGGTAAATCACTTTCTTCTTTCAGTTTTTCACGGCGGATCTATTTGGTGAAGTTAGGCAACATCTTTGACGGATGGCAGCAAGAATAGCTTTTTCGGAAATATTCACACATTTGGCCTTGGACCGCCAGGCCTTGTCATTTGATGTTGGGTGTAGGTCTTTGAATAGATTTAGGTACTCAAACTTTACCTCCGTTTGTAGCGTATCTGACACTTCGGTGGGAGTTTGCATTTTACTGTTGGAGAGAGTCCCTTGAGATGGACTCTAGTCAGCCGTGCTCCACATTGGCTGTAAAAGTACCTACTTTTGTTCTTTGAAATGATTGGATTTTCTCCAGAGCGACACAGACTACTTAGGTGGCTCCTTACGATTTAAACCCTAATTCTTGCACCATTTCCCCAAAAATATTTAAATAGTTATTCGGAAAACCAGAGAACGTTTAGGAAGGGTACTAGTGAAACAATTTTGAGTTTCAGTAAACCTTGCACGAATTCTAGTGGTGTATCAGTGCGAAATTTGGTGATGCTGTAAGGGTTGATGTTTTTCTAGGGCAGCTTTTCTTTTAACAAAATCCTGAGACGATTATTTGGATAGAAAGATCAAATTAAGAATTCCTTGTCGAACTCAATCAGGCGTCTTTTACTTTGGTCTTGATTCTCTTAGCCGGGAAATGATTCAACATTCCCCCATTGTCATCAAGAAGTCTGCTCTTGAGCAAATCAAAAGCCTTCCTGTTCATCCAGTGGAACAGAGAGGTACGAAAAAGTAATGCGAGGTGCAAGCCCTTTTTCCCCCTTGTCGGCCGCGCACGTGAAACATAAATTTATATATGATAATGTACATGGGACACAAGGTGGCAAAACGAGAAAACTTTTACACGGGACCTGAAATACTTGTGCTCCTGATCAACTGCAAATAGAAATAATTTCTATCAAGGAGATTGTTTTGGCCAATAAGTGTCCAGAAAAGTTCATTGGGAGCCACAGGAAACCGCGGTGCGAAAGAAAACCCATTTTACCAGCTAAGTGAAAGTAAGTCATTTTGTTCGTTCTCTCCGAGGATGATCACATATTTATCATTCACCTCAAAACTTAAGCTCCGCTGTGGTCCGGAGGCATATAGCAGCCCAGCTACGTGGAGTACAAACCATCAGAGGAGTAGGATTACAGAATCACCCCGGAAATCATATTGCTCCCAATGCCTCAGAAGTTGTCCCCCAGTTCACTTGCAGTGGCGGTGGCACATGCGTTGACAGAACAGAACGATACGTGGCTCAGAGTGTGACCGAACACGTCCCAAAATGGCTTTTGGACTCAGTGACTCAGCTGACCTGCACGAAACACATTCCGCTTCGGGTATCGGGAGGTGTCTACTTCCAGCAGGTTATTGACTTGACACGACTCGATCATTCGAAGTACGATTGCCCAACCGAAAAGCAGAATTGCTGGTGTTAAGCGAAGCTATATTAATCAAGGCAGAAACCCCTCATTTTTGTGCACAAGACCAATCATTGCAAACTATCCGCCTTCCACGACGTTAGTCACAAGCCCCAAACGGACTGCAGTATTTTTTGTGATAAACATTTTTCCCACTCCACCGGCGTATGTCCCATGTACCGTATCATAAACGAAATGATATGTTTCACGTACGCGATCGAAAGCAGTGAACAAAATGTCTGCATCTCGCAATATATCCCCTTTCCATTGTTATTACCTGGATAGATGGGGCACAATGTTTCGAAATTTCAGTGCAGTCTGCCGACAGGCAAAGAACTACCCGTCGTAAGACGCCGAACATATTGTTCATGTGCAGAATGGTAGTGATGTAGGAAAATTAGTAGGTCGAATCCACCACTTTTTGTCACGCCACTGGTTACGGGCCGGAGTTTGGGCGAGTTTTGCCCCTAATCACTGTCTGATTCCGAGCTGATAAATGTGATGAAAACCCAGTGACTTTGAGGTCCACACTCCCACATGTTTTGATCTTTCCAAGTAACCTGGCATGGGATAATCGGTCAAAAGCTTAGAACATGTTCAAAAGCTCACGATCGCCGATTTACCTGCAATAACAGCATCCGTGACTATGTTGATGAAATCTGTCATGAATGTCGCGCACGGTCTGTCCCTAGAAAACCGCGCTGGCCAACGTTGATCAGATCATGGTTGAGGAGTCGAAGTGTTACCCTCTCGTTCAACACTCTCTTTAGTAATTTGGACACGACCGGGGTGTGGTTCACCGGCCGACAATTAGTTGGATCCAGACGTGACCCTTTTCCACACACTGGGATGATGGTGTAATTCTTCCCTTGGGATGGGAAAATACCGCAATTTATTGCCAAACTGAATGTTTGTTAACAATATAGGAATGTCTAAACGACGAAGGCTGAAAATAGCTGGTGATAGGCATCCGGACCGGGTCTGTGAGCGGGTTTTGCTTCTGCTACGAGGGCTGAAAGCTCATCTGAGTTAAACAATGCCGTGCGAATATCATCTTCACACACCATGCCGTTTTGCACCGTGATATAGTTTTACTTCCAAATGTTTCCTTTGTTCAATAGTTCTTATTTACGCTTGCTTTGGCCTGGCCCATATTAGAACTTTTTCTGTGCATCAGTTTATTCGCCTAATGATATACTGTGGTCCTGCAACATATCCCGCAGCTCACGCGATCCCCCATACCGTTCGCACGCAGCAGGTTTAGCCCTAACATTTAACGCACTGACCATTATATTCATTCTCTCATATTTCTTGGACTAATGACTTTGAGATGATTTAATGACACGGGCAATCCATACCTCCATTTTTAAAGTGACAATCTTGCGGTTGTTCGCACTTGGTGTGCCTATTCCCAACAGCCATCCGGGCACCTTGTATGGCACAGGAGTTTACTGGTTTCATTCCCGCAACACATGACTGCAACGGAGTCTGATTTCTTTCTCAATAATTATGAACTATTTGGACAAGCTTGCGCAATGGCCGACGTCATGTTAATTCCTGGGCTCTCATATTCTAGGGCCCACACACCTTGGCGTCCGGCCCGATTCCATTAAACTTCACGTATATCACCCGTTGCACACAGATGATCTAAAGCTTACCTTGTGTTATTTGCTCGCTACATGCTGCGCGTTGTCACCTTTTCAACTGGTGTTTCCGTGAGCACAAATCTCGTTGAATGAACTCAGACTGTGATATACTCTACCTACCTCTACATTTTGGTTCATACAAAAATCGGCTTTGTACTCCTGACCGCAAAGACACGATGGGTGGTTTCGCTGCTCGTCTCCGAGCAGTTCTGGCTGTGGCTGCCTCTCTGCACAGTGTGAAAGACCGAAAAATGCTACACGCACTAAAAACTGGCAGACAGGGATAAAGAACGTGCAAAATACATGCGATTACGTTGTCTTCCAGGCACACCTGTGTTGTCACACTCTACCGATCTCTCCTGCCAGAGTTGTTGCTATTCAGTGACCGGTATGGTCGACTTGCTCACTTTGCAGTTTGTACCACGCAGTCCATATCCTGATCGAGGCCTAGAAGCCGCGGCCACCCACGGAGTTACACCTTCTCCTCTGACGGTCAGATATCTGACTGTGATTACATTTTACAAAGTATAAACATCTGATGGAATATGGATCAACCTTGGCGCACCTCTTGATGGATGTTCATTGATGAGCATCGCGCTGCCACCCTATCTGAAGCCAGCTCTAGTGCCTTCCACCATGACCACTGAACGTAGACCGTCATAATTCTCTTCCTGGCAAAACTCAGCCCCGTCCTGTTCCAAATATTTGCCGTTTCCGCTCCAGTCTGCACGGCTTTGTTGTCCTCACTTGCAGTACGACGGTGACGGTAAAAATATCATACCAACTATAGAGTGTAAACATTATGATAGTGCCCTGCTCAAAATAAATTATAATCTCATTATACCAAACCCATCGGGTCGGAGCGCAGTTGATCGCACCTCTGTTTCCCTCTATGAGCCTTGTCTTCTCCAAAGAGTCTCCAACGATTTCCTGAACATTTTCTTTTACAGTTCCAACTTAGCGCTCTTCAGACTGTTCTGATTATTCGAAATAGCTATATTAAAAGAGATTTCTACAAATACATTGTTAAACTGGTATGGTACCAGCCTGATCCACGAGCGAACTGTTTGTTCAAACCTACGTTACCACGTCATAGCTGATATCTGCCCTGGATAATCAAACTGTATTGGACGTTATTGCTTCTAGTTCCTCATAACTGCTAGTGCCTCGGTTCTTTTAAAATCTGAGCAAAACCATGCTTACCTAGCTTGAGGTTGAAACAACTTCCTGGTGAATGCTGTTCCAACTATTCTATTTCGATAAATACAGTCTTAACGAAAAAAACAATAATTTTTCTAGAGTTTCTATCGCTGTCACCGGAAGTCCCTCATGCACTGATGATATCATTCTGCACGTAAACGGTAATCATCTAAGTCGGCCCGTCCTTAACTACGATCTGAGAGAATCTCTTATATGCCTCGAGGGCTCTTTACACCAGAGTAACTTGAGCTCCCGCCCACAGCTTACTTCGCAGGTAACTAACCGTGCCAAGCCTAGGATGCTCCTCCAAGCCGTATGCTGCACTACCTCATTAAGGCCCACGTACGGGTAGTGAATCATTTCGAGTGCATACACAGTGCCAACCCGGTGTCCGCAAATTCGCCAGCCCGCAACAGTACAGTTCAATTCATGCACACGACTTCTCCTCCAAGTCTCTGTTATCAGAAAGCGTGAGTCAAAATCCTGGTCGTTATATAAGAAAAGTGCCGCTGACCGTCTAAGAGAAACAGTACCCTTGCGGCATTTATGTAAGCCTAAACATTTCATTACACGTTGTCGTCGTTCACCGAATAACCCACAGCTGGGATCATGTCTTGACCGGAAACCTCTCACTCATTCGCGGTCCTCAATACTTCGTCGTGGCCCGCTTGGCTGTCTGGCCTAATTCTACAGATGAAGCCCTGGATTTGCTTAACTTTGGTTGATTCTCGGATGCTCTCCACCATGTTGGCTCCCATCTTTAGAACTCAAAGATGGTGGACCCCGGCTGTTGCTACCTCCTGAGATATTTTCCAGTCTATTTTCACACCTAACACAAAACATGTTTTTCCTGTGCTGTTGAACCGACTGCAGCCGGTCCCATGGAACTTCATACCTTATTCGGTACACGTGTGCTCAGAACCACTCGGCCAAATCCATTTGCGACGTAATACCACCCTCAAGAGGCCCACATAAAATTGTTCTACGTGGTTTCCATCCTGCGAGAATCACCAGCCCCTTCATGACGGCATCTGCCAACGTCTGTGACGGTCCTATCCAAATACGCTGAACATGCTGACTTGGATGAAGAAAGGAGAAGAGAACCACTTAACCACACCATGGAACTTCATTGTATAATTTCGTTCTTCCTGTCAAATTCTTCAAAGAAAAGATACCATAAACAGCCTCCCCGTGACTGCATGTATCTTCACGTGGATGTCGCCTTTTTATCCTCTATTCACAGCCATTCAGCTACAAATCCTGCAACTTTCGATGTCACTCACGTCCATGGGCTCATATTTTCTTCTCCCCAGATTAAACTCTCGGACCTCCCAATTATCCCCCCAGGATGTGATAATATTTTGCAGTTTCGTCATCAATTCCTTGGCTTTGTTGACCTTTTTGTGCTGAAAGTGAGTAACCTTTTTTCCAACATTGTTTTATCCTTGTAGGTACTGGCTCTCCCGGTGTACCCCGTTTTCCGGCTGCCATATCCTTGCTGCGGTTCAAGACGAACTGGAAAGCGGCTCATACGTACCTCGTGAACCTGCACCCATTTACCTAATTTAAACTCTGTTCGTTTGTACCATGTGGACACGGATATTTGCGACCCTTCTATCACAAATATGTAAGTATTTTTCCAGGTCAATATTTTTAGAATGACCTGATCATGCATCCGCAAAAGCTTTTGGATTACAATCGAGAAATATGCGTTAATAATCTTGTTTTTACTTCGGATCAATCCATTTGGCCACTCGTCAATCTAACATAGAGTAACGACATTTTGTAATCAGCTAGCATTTTCACAAGAAAAATCAAGGAGATTACAAGGAAAGGAGGAAACCGTAAGGATCTAGGCGTAAGTAACTTGGCAAGTCTTTAGAGCGGGTCCGGAAAAATCTTATTTTCTGGAATTGTCTAGATTTTTGGTTCTGTCAGTGCCGCCAGGTAGGATTCACCAGATATTTTAAAATACAGAGAGTTTTGTGGGTGCAGAATTTGAATATCTGAGCTAGAGTTTGAGATAAAATTAGCCGGGGTAAAGGTGAATAAGGTTGATGCGAAGCCCAAGGAATTGCTGCTGGCAAACATTGAGGGAGGATCGATGCAGACCAAGAAATAGTCCGCGAGGTGAAACTGCCGGAATCGGCCGCGAATTTTTTCATCAGGAAACTCGTAGATTCTGGGTCTTCCCAGAGTGGAACTGATGTATTTCAGTCGACGTTCAGATCAATACTGTTAATTCACACGACTGAATGAGAACTTCGTCAAGTGTAATATTCCGGATCCGGGGCAAAGTTTTCTCTATCTCGTGCATTATTGGAGCGGCTCGCCCCGGAAGCAATAAAAGGGTGAGCAATGTTGGATCCTGAAGTAGGCTACGAGGGAGCTCGTGAAATTCCGATGAGTCCTTTTATAAGGTCGTTCACCTTAGCACGCAAAATTATCTGCGGAATACTTCAAACGGCCGCACGCTCGGAGCTTGATACGATTTCGTTGGACATCCAAGTGATAAAAATGCTGAACTGCAGCCCTGCCTCCAGCCATCTGAAGTAATGTTTCCATCTTAACAAATAACACACCCCAACCGTCATTATTCGTTGTTTGCCCTTGGGACTGCGACGCCTTTGGGAAGAGGATGCCGAAGGAACAGACCGTTTCGAAAGTTGGGCTACCTTCAAAGACCTGACTGGAACTGTCGACCGCCAGATGCACGGCGCGTATAGGAGACTTGAGGAGACAGTTGTGGAGAGAAGATTATCAAGGCCGATTGCACAAAATCCAGCAACCGTACAGAGAAGCTACTCAAGAAGCCGAACACAGGCAAATACCTAAGCTGTCTTGAACGAGAATGCAAATTCGGCGAAATGTAAACCACGTAAGAAAATTCACTAGCGGTCAGAATGCTCGCTTTCTCTCAGATAAGGCATTTCTGGTGGGGAACGGTGTAAATAGGGGAGGGCTTCGTCGTGAGTCCGAATGACTCACGTAGTTTAGCCGAATATTGATAGTAAGCTGAGCTTCTTCACCGGAGATGCGGGCGAAATCACTGTCCCCTTTTGGCTAGAAACTAAGGCACTGAAATCCAGAACTCCGGCCTAACTTAAAATCGTCAGGGGGTTCAAAAGCAACCCCGGCAAGCCGGCAAATTTGGAACTGACACCAGTAAGAGTAATAATGCGCAAGGAGGTTGTTGAGGTGGTCGCGGTTTTGAATAAAAGGTCCAATGCAACTCTGGTGACCCCCGATCTCATACAAAAACACCTTGGAGAGTGTAACTACGCTAACACCAATCAGTACCGTTGGAGGCACGCTTAAGAACTAGTCGGACAACATTAGGCCACAATTACGGTCTTTGGAGGATAAAGGAATGATTGATCAGCCACAGACATTCTCTATTGATAATCCACAGATGAGGTCCACAGACCCCAGGAAAGCTATGGAAACGCATGTCTCACTTGCAAAGTACAACATTTGAGGAACCGGGAAGCGCGCAAGCCAAAATGCTGATCGGCGATGAGGTGAAAAATGCAAGCAGGGGGCTAGAAAAAATGCTCGGAAAAGGGAAAGAGCCATACACTATTCACATCGCATAAGAATGCGCTCTACGTGGATTACTTGATGCAGATGCTCATCCTATGCTTTAAGGATGAGGGGTGCAGCTCTCTATAGTTTGTGCAAATATAGGAGAATTCCCTGATGTGGCTAAGGAACATCAGCAGCCTTCACGAAAGGATAGGACAGCTTTGCTGATAGCAGACCTTTCAACCCATTACACAAATAGACAATCTAAAGAAACGACCCAGTAATGGCCTGGAATGAGCCACCCGCCATACTTTTGAGAAGTGGCCCCTAAGTGACTGGTATTTATAAACGGGCTTTTGGGTTGAGATCTACGATTGAAAACGGATATTAAGAAGCCATACGTAGCGGCGTCTACTTGAGCTACGTAAAGGCAACTGTTCATATAGGCTTTGCTAAAAGAACACGGTACGTGCCACGTCATACCAAGACAAGCGCCAAGAAACCCGGAAGGATGAGAGTAGTCATTGTCTACGCCGCTATATATCACGGAGATCCTTGAATGCTTGCACCCAGGAGAGCCCCGATATGAATAACCAGCAGATCAAAGTCTCTTGCCTTCTAGGAGTGGGCAAGATAACTGTTGTGCTGACTTATTGAAAACGATTCTTTCGGTTAAGAACCCCGTTGCAAAATAAGGAAGCATTTTTTCTTCTACGGAGGCAGAATGGCAGTACCAACCAACAGCCTGAGGAACACTGTTTGGCAGTGAGTCCGCTTGTGGAGGTTTCCCCTTAATTCTGCTCAAACGCTCCCCTGGAAGAAACAGTCAGACAATACGGGTGTTCGGCTTACCCCGTAGTGCAGATCATTGTGAGTGGAAACATTCACATTGACAACTTCCTTGGATCATTTGGGGATGCGCAGTAGACCATGAAAGAGATAGACGAGTTAAAGACGATTGTGAAACAAGGTTATGTTCCTCTCACGAAATATTCGTCGAATTGAAGGCAGGCACTTGAATGTGTGTCCGAGGCAGGAGGAGCCAGATACTTTCGAGTATTCCAAGGGAACCCTCCATCTACAGAACTCAGCAGAGAAATTTATGTAAGGCTTCAGATATGTCTCATAAGGAGAGCTTTTTGGAAAACCCCGTTTGAAACTTGAGTATCTACCGGCCAATGAAAGCCGTCTGGAACCAGTCGACCGAGCGACAGCTCACGGTACTTAGACAGAATCGCATGTCTGTAGCGGAAGCAAATTACTTTTTGCCAAAGCGACAGCTACAGGGCTGAAGTCAGTTTTCCTTTTGGATTCAAAGGGGCAGTACTGGTACGAGCTGTCCAGGAAGTGACAATTACGAAATGGGTAATTTTCCACAATCAGATAAAGCTTTGCATATTAGGCGGATTCTGCAGTACTGTAACACACTTGAAGTGGAGAAAACGAAGGGTGTAGTGGTGATATCGAAAAAGTAATTCCGCTAAAAAGGACGGTGATGGGAGCCACGTTAACGAAGGCGCACGTTGAAGCAAGATTTCTCTGAGCTGTCAATACCGATTGACGCTGATTTTATCCCACTTATTTCCCGACTTGATTTCTGTGAACATTTCTCGGAGTACTTTTATATCTAATTTGCTTCAAGGACTGCACAAAGGACAGTTAAGAAATCTGTAGTAACTCCAGAAGCACCTATAGTCTGAAAATGATTTCTGAAAGAGTTCGTACGGAGAAACTATCATTTGTTGACGGTTTGTAGAAGGACCTATGCCTCCAAGGCTTTCCTTGTTTTAATATTACCTGACCAACGGCTGTGTTGCTACAAGTTTCATTACGCACCCACTACTGGGGTGGTTCTCTCACCAGAAAATGAAATTCACAGATTTCAAGCCTCGTTTAGTTGCGGATATTCCCCGTTGAAATTTTGTGCTATAGCTTCGACTGCTTCGCCCCCATGATAAAGCCGCCTGTTCGGTCTATCCTTAAAAGTCCTCCACTCATCCCAACCACGAAGCAACCTGTGCTTTTGCTTATCGATGGAAAAACCCCGTATGATCGGCAGACAAATGTTTGCCATGAAATGTTTCAAGCAGTTTCGGGGAAAATTATGCCTGTAATAGATCGGCTGCAGGGGTGGACGAGGGCTAAGCAGGAGGACCACAGCAATGATGGCAAGGCAAGTTGAGTAAGAGAGAGAATAATGACCTCTTCCCGAGACTTTGTCTTCGAAAATCACAAAGGGGTTTTGGTGGGCTGCTTATCACGCTGTCAGTTACACGTAGAGAAATCCTCGAGGAATATCTCCCCTACGGAAACATCCGCCGATAACTTGAGTTTGCCATCGAATGTCTCACGCTTGACAGCACACATCATTCAGCGTATTTTGAAGTGCTTGCTCATATAGCATTTTTTTCTTGACTATGACCCGGGCTCACTTGACCCCAAAATCTGTTTGCTTTAATCCCCTGTAAAGACAGAGCAGATGAAATCAAAAGATATGAAAGATCGAGGGAAACTTGCGCCCTGCTTCTTGCATCGAAAGCCCCAGAGATTCTCGTGTGACTCAACAGAAATGCGAAACAGCATTTATTCTACCGGTCACGGCAATGCCGTAGAATTTTAGTTACCTGACTACCCGTTTTATCCTCCCCAAAACAAGAGACTCCCAGCAGGAAGTATAACAATTCTCAGAACTCGCTGAACGATGAGACAAGGAAGGAAGACAAGCAGCCTACGTCGAAGGTGAGACCTCGAGGCTTACGCCTTTTGGCTCTCTTTCCAAAATGCCACGGTAATCCTTGTGCGGATGACACTGAAGTCTTCGTGTATTTTTGCTGCATTTACAGACACGACTGGGAGATGTAGTAGAGAGTTTCGAAGACGAGAAAAAAATGGAAGAAAAGGAAAACAAAGAACAGAAGTTCTGCCAACTGAAAGATGGATGGAAGCAGATTCGATGGCAGCCTCATTGAAGGTGAAAGTCTGCTAACTAAAAATGCCGGACGTAGGAACTTCACTGTGCCAGTAGTCCACCCGCAACGCAACTTAAACCAGTCCGTGTTACACAATCATTTTGATTGCAAAACAAGTAGAGAGCGGATTGTCCTTTTGATGATTGTGGTCAGTACTTTGCGCCGTGTATTTTGGTGCCACGAAAACAGACCTCAGCAAGTTTTTCCCTTGAGCTGGCTTGACTATATTGTGACAATCGTTTTTCAGACGTTCGGCCTCCTCCGTGTGCTGCTTGACTTCATAAAACCACAGTTCATTTTTGCGGTCTAGTATCGTACCCCACATTTTATCGGCTTTCGCGGTCGGGGCTAGATTGCTGCCCATATCACATTACATTCTGACCGCAATAGCTGAGACGGGGGTCAATCGGCGCGCACAATTTATCGGCGCATATTTTCCGATTTTGTAGGAATCTTCCACCAGGTTGAGGATCATTGCCCTTGTGTGAAGACTATATTTGGGGGCGGGAGCAATAAAAGTGGTGTGTAGCTGCTACTTGTTTCAATTTCTACCAGTCCCTTTGCATATGGTAGTGCCCCACATATCACAGCGATCGAATTGTGTGCGCGGCCATAGGTGTCTTAGCCAACAGTGGCATGCTCGAGGAGTGTGCAAAAAGGATGTGAAGACAAGCAGACTCAGTTTTGCCCAGCTAGCTATCGAACGGGGTCTCAGTTCTGCTTCTCCGGGGTAGCAAGGGAAGTAGGATGTAAGCACCGTGCATACCCGATCCTCACTGCACGGCCTAACTATTTCATTTGTTGGTGAAACCGCTTTTGCTGTAGTTTCAAGCGTTACGTGTCCGGTTACTCAGGGGTTCATTGGGTAGTCTGCCCTTCTACCCCAGGTCTTCAAACAAGCCGTCCCCATGAGCACCTAACTTTCCCGTAAAATTAACGACCGTCTGGGCCCCCACCACTGGGGACGGAAGTTTATTCCATCGACTTACCAGTCGTTAGGCGAGGAAACTTGCCTCTATCACCGTATTGCAATGACGTTTATAACCTTCAGCTCATGCTCCTGGGCCTTTCATCTGTTTTATGGGAGCAACTGAAGTCCTCACAAGTCCAAGAAGACAACCATGATCCTGGACACTCCAGTAAGATCCCCTTTTACATTCCTTTGTTCCAGAGTGAGCAGTCCCAGGTTTCCAAGCCTCCCTTCATAAGGCCGGTTTCGTACCTCGATAAACATTCTTGTTAGTTCCCTTTGCTCACGTTCAAACAGCTTCCTGCCCCTGATGAGGTTAAGATACTCGGCTTGAATAACATACTCTAGAGGCGGCATTAAGTGGGCTGTGTAGAAAGGCGACAGTAACCAGGACTTATGCGACTCAACGGTTCTCAATAACCTCGGGAGGACAATATGGCATGTCTTCGCGGCTTTCAGGCATTGCTTCTTGGGTTTGAAGTAAAAGAAACATAACCACTCTGTGATCCTTGATAGCCCTCATTCTTCCCATATCTACCAGTTCATGAGCTTAGTTGTCTACATACAACAAAATAGGAGCGACCCAAACGTTAGCCCATGTAGGACTCTACTAGGAATCTAACCCGTACTGGTCCTGTGTCCCTCTACCTCTGTATAGAATCCCCCTGAGAAACTAGGCTATCCGGTCACCTAGCTTGGATTCACAGACTCCATCGGCACAAAGCCTATGCTCCAACAGCCTGTCTTTTACTGGGTCGAAGGCCTTCCTGAAGTCCAAGTAACAGATTTTTGCCTTTTTGCGGTAGCCTAGCCTCCTCTTAAGTTCATCAGGGGAGCAAACGAGGCACGTTCTGCGTGACTTCTTCTTCTAATAACAATATTGGCTTATTTCGGGGAGGCCCGAAGCATACTTGATTGCATGATCATATTATACAAGTGGAGTCGCAAAAAGGTTCCTTGGTTATTCGTTCGGGCAAATGCAGCACACAAGTGTGTAGGTTTTAATGGTCGCACGAATGCATGCCCGGCTAGTTTGAGTTTGAAGGTCAAGTGGGCGCACCTCTCCGAAGTGTGATAAATGGGCTCCATGGTCGAGATACGTGATAAATTAAATCGTGGATGAAGCTAAAACGCGCAGTTTTTCGGATAGCGTCAAGGTAAATTCGCAGGGGTGAGTAAACTGACAAAAAAAAACCTTCGACAAAGTTCCAACGAAAAATTGCAGAATTTTTGGTGATGAAAGACATGCACTTGAACCAGTAGCCTAGATGACCCGGAAAATAGCAGAGGTATAATGCCAAAGGATTTGTGTTGTCCTCTGACGAGGGGAAATGCGTAAATGAAACAGTCCGTTTTACCACTGAGTTAGTACTTACTATTCACCGAGATTGCGGAGGACGCCCTCATAAATAGGTGTTTTTAGATGCCCGAGCCTGGAACTTTTGGTGAAGCACAGTGACAAAATTTAACAGGTGAGTGAAACAAGATTCGAATAAAGGGTTCGCATTGGGTTAATTAGTGAACACAAGTTGACAACAGGGTGGACAGAGGAGTTGATATAGGATGATCTCATGAGGTCGTTTGCGGGTGGTGCATAAGTGATACTGTTAAAACATGTAGACGATCGCTTGACGGAATATGCTGGTAAGAGTCAGACATAGGGCATTATGGAAACAACAGGGAGGTCAGTAACTTGGCATACGTACAGTTCATTTCCAGCAAAAGGTTTGGAGAAATTGCTTTCGCAGTGGTCTTTGGCATAGATGCTCATTCGTGGAGGACCGATGGAAAAATGGCAATGGACAATAGGTGGGTGAAATGGTGCTCAACTATTGGTTTATCTGGGGTTACTCCAAGACTGACAGATGAGCTATTCCGATGACCTCTGGTCAAATTATTGTCGGATAAGAGGAGCGCCTTTTAGCTCCGTGGAATCCTCTCCACGACCTTCAATACTACAGTCTTCGGACTTACCGGAATGCAGTGCACTGCTTTCTCTCAAATATCATCCTTTTTGACTGGTATGGCCTGCGGCTATTTCCAGTCTCTTGGCACTTGACTTTTCCGCAGAAACTGGCCGAAAAGCTCCGAAAGAGTCTCGGCTAGTTGGGTGGCTACTGGCTCCAACAGTTCTGGAAGCTTTTCATCTAGGCCTGCCCCCTACCTAGTTCTAGCCCCTCTGGCTCCCGTATAACGTTTGCCTCCTCAATTCGGGTGGGTGACCTTTATGCTTTGCCAACCAGAGGGAGGTTAGACGTGGGCCCAATACTGTATTTGTCAAGAACTCTCTCAAAATAGCGAAGCAGTAAACCGGCCTTGTCCTTACTCATTTAAGTGCTTTTGCCCTTCGAGTCCTTAGCTATCTCAACCGCAACCGGTACGGTAGACTTTGTTTGATTATAGTTGAAAAATTGCTTTTGGATTACTTTTCCCACCCAGCTGTACCCTCTCTTTGCACTTGCGTCTGCACCTCAGTTGGGTTTTCGAAGCCTTTCCACGAGACCTCGTACATTCCTGTAGTTCTCTATGGCGCCCCTTCTCCTAAACCTGCACAAGGCTTTGGGACTTTCAGCATGTGCTTTCCGAACCCTGAAGTTCTTCACTGACGGCATGCCATTTCGTTCAATCGTCATCGAAGGTGCAAAAGCTTTCAGGAGTGCTTAACGTTCCCCTTGATACGATCCCTACTCTGTCCCGCGTTGCCGTCAGTTACCCCCGATTTAGTTCCGCCGCCGCACACTCTGTTACGAACGTTTGAGCAATGCGTAGCCAAATTCGCGACGGATCCCGAAATCAGAAGGCGATTATCCGTGATAATTCTACGATACTAGATTATTAAAATAAACAATGACGTAAACAATATACAAACCTCAATAATACGATCACAAAGTCTCAACAACGAGAAACCGAATAGCAGCGTGTGAGCAGACAGCACGTGCGTCACGCAGGTCCTGAACAAGGATGTGCCAAAATAGCGCTCTGGGCGCGAACAAACAACAATTGGTCCAGAAAAACAACCAGTTCGTAAAGAAAAGTCAATAGTGTATGGAAATGAGTGATGTTGGGAAAAACACTGAATCGCGAGGGAAAAAAGGGGGATTTTCCACGACCGGCTGTTACACCGCCCACCAAAATCCTCCTGGATCCTTAGCAGAGTCAAAGGTTCGGTATAAAGGTACTGATTCTTCCTACCTGCCTAGGCCCTGCTGTCAGTGCGCGCGTCTAATGTTCGTCGTCGACGTTCTACTACTGGTCGCACCTAACCCATTGGCTACATAGACGTGAGGCTAGTCTACATCTTCCACAAGACCAAATGACCGATGGCGGGCGTGAGTGGTCACATAGACGTTGTCCTCGTAAGGGGCCGTCCGGTCCTGGATGTACGCGCTCGTGTGTGTGTGTGTGTGTGTGCGTGCGTGTGTGTGTGCCGGGGTTACAATGAAATCACAGGTATGACTACACATCAAAGGAGGACTTTCTGCAATGTCAACAGAAGACCGCGTGGCAAGAAAACGAGTAAATGTAGCATGTGTGTGTGACCTGAGCTCCACTACTTCCACATGTGCAAGGGGCATTCGGTAGCGTCAACAAAAGGCGAACAAAGAACACTGTCACATGTATGGGTTTATGGTATATAGAGTGCGTCGTGCATGCGTGTATGTATCGGGATGTATAATGGAATCGCACTCATCACCACATATCGGAAAGAACCTTCTGTAATGTCAACGAAGGGACCGCGAGCACCTTAACGTGTTTGACGGAGATTGTGTGGTGTATATGGTGTTTCTTTATCCACCCCGATTACTGGTGTGAAAAAGGTTTACTAGGCCACAGGGTTATCAGCTCCTCCATCTTCGCTCTCGAGTAGGTTAATACTGCGTATGTCACGAATGAGCACTCCGTTAGCTGTCTTCACCTTCACCGTTCTTATCATTTCGTCGGTGCTTTTGATGGTTTCCGTAACTACTCCCAAAGACCAAGCGCTGAAATGTGCGCGTTCGTCGGCGATCATAACCACGTCCCCAACTTTGAATGGTCTTGTTTTGGCCAGCCACTTCTGTCGAGTCTGCAAAGCCGGTAGGCACTCCCGTAGCCATCGCCTCCAGAAGACCTTGGCCAGATAGTTCGCTTGCTTCCACCCGTGGAGGTAGCTCCCACGAAGGTTTACCGGCCCTTGGAAACCCTCGTTCGACCTTAGCGTCAATAAGTCGTTTGGGGTGAGCGCCAGGTGGGTGGGGTCGCCGTTCAATACTGGAACCAGGGGGCGGTTGTTCAGGATTCGCTCCACCTCAGTCATGACGGTGTTCAGCGTCTCGTCGTCGGGCGGCTGCTGCTCCATGATTGACAGCAATATCCGTCTGGCGGACCGGATCATGCGTTCCCATATGCCGCCTCGGTGACTGGCCTGTGGGGGGTTGAAATGCCATCGTATGCCGTAGGCCACGGTTCGATTCTGCAGTTCGTCCCTGTTTATGTTCTTGTGCCAACGCTGCAATTCCCGTTGAGCGCCCACAATGTTCGATCCATTATCTGAGTATATATCGGCCGGTACGCCTCTTCGGTTGATAAATCGTTGCAAGGCCCGTAGAAACGAATCGGTCGTCATCGAATGTGCGACTTCTAGGTGTACCGCACGTGATTTCATGCACGTCATGATACATCCGTATCGCTTTTCTAATCTTTTCCCGCACTTGATCCACAAGGGCCCGAAGTAGTCCAACCCGGTGTCACTGAACGGCCACCAGCCCGTAGTTACCCTGCATTCTGGTAGCGGGGCCATGAGTTGTTTGCCTGCTGTGGCATTGCATCTCCTGCATTGTACACACCGTCGGATTACGCGTTTTACAGTCTCTCGTCCTCTCAACAACCAAAGACGCTTTCGGATGACGCTCGTCACGTGACTTTCCCCGGTATGTCCCTCCATGGCGTGGACGTGTTGAATCATTAGCTCTACTACAGGTTGTCTCGCAGGCAGCAGTATAGGATACTTTGTGTCGAAGTTCAGGTGGGCGTTGGTCAGCCTACCATCCACCCGCAGCAGTCCGTTGATGAATTTGGGGTTTAAACGCTTCAGCTCGCCTCTTGGAGATGGCATGTCTTTATTGGTCGGCCCCACTTCTTCCGCCCTCTTGAGTTCTCGGGCGAAAGCCTCGCGTTGTATCATTCTGAAAATATCGTACTCTGCCGCTTGTAGCTCATCGGGACCTATCGGGCCGACCGGTATCCGACCTGAGGGCCGTAGCCCTTTCATGACTAGTAAACTTCTCTTGAACCTGGTTAACCAAACTAGCGAACGAAGCGTCTTCATCCAGGAAGAAAACCTGACCAGTCGCGATAAAATGGGCGACGCTTCGACGACGTTGGTTGCTATCACTACGCCTTTGATCTCCAGTTCCAATTCCGTAGGGGGTTTCAATTCGAACGCGGGCCAGTCCTGTTTGGGCAATTGCAGGAAGTTCGGCCCTCTCGTCCACGTGTCCAGTTGCCTGAAATTGTTCGCACCTCGGGAGCACAGGTCGGCCGGATTATCGCCAGACCTGACATGACTCCACTGGTGCGTGGCCGATTCATCGTGGATAATCGTGAGCCGGTTAGCAACGAAAGTACTAAACCGGCTTCGGACGTTGTTGATATAGTAAAGTACTATCGTTGAATCCGTCCAGAAGCTCACCGACCAAATGTAGAGATCGAAACATCTCTTCACAGCTTGCACCACCCTGACTGCCAACACGGCTGCGCTGAGTTCAAGGCGTGGGATTGAGACCGACTTCAGTGGAACAACGCGGGCTTTGGCGAACAGGATCCTCGTGGTATATTGTCCATCTCCTGCGCACCATCGTCCGTACACCACAGCTCCATAACCGACTTCGGATGCATCGGAAAAGGCATGTAGTTCTCCAGTCCGTGTCGTATGGCCAGGAGTCAAACATCGTGGGATTCGTATGTCCCCTAATTTCTTCAAGGTGTTCAAAAATTCCTCCCAGTCCAGCCGGTCCCCTCGGTCCAGTGACTGGTCCCAATCAACTTTCTTACGGCACAGCCGCTGCAGCAAGATCTTTCCGGGTAGCAGCCATGGTGAGACGAAACCGAGCGGGTCGAACAAACTTGAGACGGCAGATAGTATGCCACGACGGGTTATTGGCAGCTCGGGAACGTTCAGTTCGAAAACAAAGTCGTCCGTTTCCGCGTCCCATTGTATCCCTAAAGTGCGCTCGATAGGAAGTGGAGAGCCGTCCAAATCTCTTACCCTTTCGACCTTTTCGTGATACGGGATGACCTTCAGCACTTCTGAAGCGTTCGACATCCATTTAGTTAGATGGAAGCCACCCTCTTCCAGCAATCTCGTCAGACCCCTGAACTGCTCTAGAGCTGATTCCACATCATCGAATGACCCAAGGTAGTCGTCGACGTAGAAGTTCCTGCTGACGCTTTCTACCACCGTCCGATGTACCAGATCGCCATGTTTGTTCGCTGATTCTCGGAGGGCGTAGTTGGCACAAAATGGTGACGATATGGCTCCGAAGGGGTGGACGGTCATTCTATAATTCACCACTGCGTTGTCCCGGTCGCTCCCTTCCCACCACAGGAAACGCAAAGCATCTCGTTCTCCTACCGGAATCTTCACCTGGTGGAGCATTTCCCTAATGTCAGCAGACAAAGCCACTTTACCCACTCTGAAACGGCACAGAACATCGATCAGTGGTGTGGTCCAGTCAGGCCCCTGTAGTAGGCGATCGTTTAACGACTTGCCCTGGAACTTGGCCGCACAGTCGAAAACCACCCGCAGTTTATTGGGTTTCTTGGGGTTGATAACCGGATGGTGAGGCAGATACCAGATACCCCTTTTGCTGTCGGTGTTAACAGGCACCCTTTCAACGTAACCGAGGTCCTCGTTTCGCTTCATCAAATCCGCGTATCGTTCCCACAGATTCTGGTCTCGAATGAAGCGTTCTTTTAGTCGTAGTAATCGTTGGAGAAAATAATTTCTGTTGTCAGTCCACGGGTCGACCGGTGTGCGCCATGGGAGGGGAACCTCGAACTGTTTTTTGAGGCCTCTAGTGCCTTGCCGCACCGTTCGTAGAGCGAAGTGATCCTCTTGAGACAACGTCGGTCTTTCGTCCCCAATGTCATGAAACTCCTTTTCATAAAGCCGTTGCAGATGATACTCTATGCGGTCCGTTTCGGCGGATAAGTAATTCACGGAACCGCGTACCCCTACTGGACCGTATAACATCCATCCCAGAGCCGTGCGTACGGCATAAGGTGCCTGGCGGT
Organism: Fasciola hepatica; assembly: GCA_948099385.1. NCBI lineage: Eukaryota > Metazoa > Platyhelminthes > Trematoda > Plagiorchiida > Fasciolidae > Fasciola > Fasciola hepatica. Next base: position 1,866,517 of record CANUEZ040000051.1, on the reverse strand, counting down.
CGCCCACTCTTTGGTCAAGCACCCAATGCGCCTCTGGCACGTCGCATCCGATGAGGAGATCCACCTCATCATCTTCCCAGTCTACAACGGTTACATCCTGCAGGTGGGGCCATCGAGTCAAGATTGCGTTCACCGACCTTGGTGCTCGCATGGGGAGATCCGCTAACGTGAATGCCTCCGTTGGTTCAATTTCCTCGTTAGTGTCTAGAGAGATGAGTTGCAGCCTTAATCTACCGGCAGTCATTACCTGTGTTCCGCCCACCGTGCTCACTGCTAACGACGTCGCACCTTTAGCCAGTTGGTGTTTGTCGGCAAACCGCTCTTTCACTAAAGTGGTGTCGGATCCACTATCAACGAAAGCCAACGCCTTGGCTATCCCAGTCGGAGTCACTACTCCCACGGCCACTACGCCTAAACGTACCGGTTTACTGGCAGATTGTGAAGTTGAACAAATCACGCTGGGCTTGGCACTCGCCTCGGATATGGTTATTCTCGCCTGATGCAGCAGCCGATGGTGTCTGCCCGCGCAGCCCTCGTAACCACATCGATTCCTTGTTCTACAGGCTGTTGCCCGGTGCGTGGTGTTGAGACAGATGAAACATGCTCCTGCCATCCTCGCCATTCCCCACCGTTCGTCTATTGTGGCATTGCCGAACTTGGGGCATTCTGGTAGGCCATGGCTAGTACCACAGGATCTGCAATTTGGTTTCGCCGTAGCATCTCGTGAAATGACGTGTGTGTTGGTCCAAGGCTGGTACTTTGGATGTTCCCGTACAGGGGTTTGGACTTGGCTAGTACCGGGCTTGTTTGCTCGGTTGCTGTCCCGGATGAGTCGGCCGAATCTGCTGTCAGCTATCTTCGTTTGCCTGTCTAAGTATTCAGTCAGGTCTTCGAAGTTGGCTTCTCTGTCGCCTCGGCTTATCCGTTCAGCTTCTTCCGCCCACCGACCCTGTAGTTCGGGAGAGAGGTGACGGACTATGCCTTCCAAAGTGTGCATGGCGTCTAGGTCAGCTCTGTAACCTAAATGGTCGAGGGCTATTGAGCAGTTCTGCATCTTGATCACCAGGTCGGCCATGGTGTAGACGTCGCCCTTGGTTTTCTTTGCCTCTGCCATCACGCCCTCTATTAGGTTACGGGCTACTTTGAAAGGTTGGCCAAACAAGTCCCTCAGAATCTTTCTTGCCCTTGTGTAGCCTTGTTCTGGATCGAGCATGGTGCATCCGTCGATAGCTTCTCGCGCTCGGCCTCGGCAGTAGTGAGTAAGGTGAAGAAGCCTTTGCCCAGGGTCGGTTACCTTGTTTTCAACGAACGTCTCGAACTGTTTGACAAACTTGCAATATTGCTCAGCTCGCCCGTCGAAAACCGTTAACTCCACTCTAGGCAGATCGATCGATGGTGGTTTGTAGTCGGCAACCTGCGTGGGGTTCCCTACCTTATTGCACTCTAACCTATCGGAAGTGTCGAAGTCACTGGTCCTATACTCTCGCTGTTTCTGTGTACACTTCTCTGCTTCATGCGCCTGTAGTCTAGCCGAAAGTAACTGTTGCTCTAGTTCTATTATTCTCAGCTTATATAAATCAACGTCCTTACGATCAATATTGCTTTCAATAACACATGAGCTAGCACTGACAGGACTAGGCGATCTAGCATTAGCTAAAGAATCATAAGTACCCAAAACCTCCCCAGAGACTTGCCGTATTACTTCCTGTCCGGGTTCGACTGCCTTTGATCCTTTCCTTGGCATTTTGCGTGAATTTTCCTCGTTCCAAATAGATCTATTGAGTATTGTTACGAACGTTTGAGCAATGCGTAGCCAAATTCGCGACGGATCCCGAAATCAGAAGGCGATTATCCGTGATAATTCTACGATACTAGATTATTAAAATAAACAATGACGTAAACAATATACAAACCTCAATAATACGATCACAAAGTCTCAACAACGAGAAACCGAATAGCAGCGTGTGAGCAGACAGCACGTGCGTCACGCAGGTCCTGAACAAGGATGTGCCAAAATAGCGCTCTGGGCGCGAACAAACAACAATTGGTCCAGAAAAACAACCAGTTCGTAAAGAAAAGTCAATAGTGTATGGAAATGAGTGATGTTGGGAAAAACACTGAATCGCGAGGGAAAAAAAGGGGGATTTTCCACGACCGGCTGTTACACACTCTAGCTCCAGGGTCTTTGGTCAACCGAGTACGCTGCTGTGTTCCTCCAAAGGTGCGCCTTCAGATCCCGCCAGCTCTTTGTTTATCACCCGGTGACTGCCCTTCTCTAGTGGTGCTGTGATGACCACTGGACATAATTCCCCCTCACACTTCGCCATTACTTGATCAAATACCGATGAGTTCTGAGTGATTTCCCAACAGGTTTCTTGCTGCGCGTGTTGGATGAGTGCTGTCCCAGTAAGACTCGCAGGAGCGCCTCTCTGAAAGACCACGGTGGTGCATCCTCCAATTCCTTATTTATTCCGAGGGCCCCGACTTTACTGACTGTGTCGGTTACAGCCAGCAGTTTAGCTTATGCACTTCACGTTAGCTGATCCCGTTCGTATTCCCTCTGGCTGGCATAAGAGCTCGACCACCAGCAACGGCCCTTTCCCAGTCAGCCCTTATCCCTGAATTCCCTGTGCATCACAAAGCCCTCCACGCAAGAGTAAGTGAAGGCTCGCTCCAGGTGCTAGCCACTTTTTGGTGAGCGCAACGATCTGTGCGTCGTCCAGTAAAACTGTTAATTCATCCCACTCGGTGCGAATGCCAAAAGCGTTTGTACTTATAATCGACAAGCTCCCGGAGACTAGCAGTCTACTTCCCCGGGCATGAACTGGGATTCTTCAGGATCCTTCACACCAAACTCGGGGCTGTCCCCGATTTTTCCTTTCACTAACCTCATTTTTCTCAACGCCATCCACAAGATTTAAGGGTGAAAGCTCTGCATCCCATCCAGTATCCTAACTTCAGCACGATTTCCCTCATCTTCCAGGTTAGGGCACCTATTGTGCTCCGTAGCCCCCTCGTCCGTGGGTAATATATCTCGGCCTGTTGCCAACTTCGGAAATGGCATGACAAGTATACTGGGCAATGGAGCCTTCCGGCCTGACAAACATCCGGCCTTCTGCGAGCCGCTAATTTCTTCCGGGGTGACCGAAGCGCCCTCTCCGTGCCTTTGTTTCCTGAACTCCCCCGAAGTTTGTCTTGGCCGTCCGGCTTTTTTGATATCTCTCCCTCCATTTTCCTAGCTGTGGACTTCCTTTCATAGCAGCTTGTTTAGGCAGACCAACGCACACCAGTCAGTTACCAATATATCTCATGGTCCTGATCTTCATTCTGTTCTATTTTAAAAGTGGTTTCGAAAATCCCTGAATCACCACGTTTCCATAAATTCCCGTAGCTACTCAACCAGTACTTTTCACGTTTCCAGTCGGTTGTAAGAATTTCGTCCTGTCATCCAGTAGGCCATCCATTAGTTAACCTTCATTATTTAGTTTTGTGGTGATTTTCAGGAGCAGCTCCTCATTGCTTGCAAGTTTCGTCAACTCTTTGCCTCGCACGATGGACTGTAGTTTACCCCTAGTTAGGTTCCTGCTCGGCTTCAGGTTCACTCTGCTTCTACCCAGGCAGTCTTTGGCTTGGCCTTCCAGCTGACGGCCTCGCTTATGAACTTCTCCCGGACTTGCACACCGGTCTTCGGTATGCTTTTGAGAGTCTTATTTCCTAGAGTTCACACTTCCGACTACCCCAGCACTCCCAAACCTACCTTAATTATTGCCGAGCGGCAGTCTATCCGGAACAACTTCAGATATGTGTGTTGTACACGAATCCCTCACGCTCTCCCAGCGGTTTTAATGCATGCCGCATGGCAAGCATCGCAACCCATATGTCCATCCCTATATCCTCCCCACAAATCTTGCTTCCGCATGAAGGTTCACATTCCGTCAAGCCGTCTTTGTCCTTCCCAGTCGCTCATGTGATGGCTGGCACCACCAAATTAATCCGTGGTGATAGACGACCTCCGCGCAAGCCACTCGTTATGGAAGTTTGCGCCGCAAAATAGAAAGGACCAAAACTGATGAAGAACATAAAAGAGTATTGACAAGGCTGAACAGCTACAGGAAAACGCAGGAACAACCCATGCGAACGAAAAAAGCGAAGTAAGGGAAACCACTTGAATTCAGCCGCTGTGTAACATTTCTTGTTCCAACGATCCAACTAAACTCTTAGCCCAAAAATCTATGTCCAGGTTTTCCAGATGGCTTTCACTGCCCCTTATTCCGATATTTTTTCTTCCAAGGACAAGAACTCCAAGCAGCCCCGCTTCACTCTGTCGCACATAGCCTGGCATTGAACTTCATTGAACTTTGGTTCTCCTTCGGTAAACGGTTTGGCTGCTTCATTGGCTTGTGTCTATACTTGTGCGTTTACACTTAGCCGACGTAATGTAGTGGGGTTTTTAATTTTTTTCTCAGGATCCGTTCATTTGGGTATGCGTTACTGTAAATCGGAATAACGATTTGCAGAAACTGCTGTGCCTCACACACAACTACTGCGGGCTATCTGAAGAGGCTACCAATGGCTGCTCCATGCTCAACCCAAAGCAAGGCCATAGGGAATTAGGGAAGAATATGGAGGGCTTTTGGTCGAGGGCCTAAGAAAGGCCGAAATTCGTTCCATGGTGATGTATGAGGCCAAGCGAAATAGGGATGACATCCGACCCATGCCAGATCTTGTTATTAATGATCCATCGTTCCGCCGCCTTGGACCATCTGAGCCACGGGTTTCGATCTCAAGGCTACGCCTACAATAAGGGCAGTAGTTCGTTTTGTCATCAGAAGTGCAGAGTTGTTGGGCCGAAGAAGAAGAAGAAGAGGAACATGTAGACCGGGTGGGTCGTGAAGCCATGCTCGAGGACCTGGCCAGTTATGTAGACAGTCAGGTGAGTATCCAACAGCAGATTTGGTCGGCTCAGGCTTTGGGACAAAAACAATGAACTAGCCGAGCATCGGTGTAATATGACAAACCACGAGAAAACACCCTAAGCATCAGCTTCGGACGGCGAGTACCCCTTTTTACATGGAGGTGGTAGTTCGCCGGACTGCATGTATTGGGACACAAACCACAAAGTCGCGGATTTCCCCAGGGTTCCCTGAAACCACTATAAATGGGCTTCGGGAAGTGACTGAAGTAGCAGAAGATCGACTTAAATACCCCGTTGTGGAGTGAGCTTTTGTGGTTATCGGATGCTGTGCCACATTGATGAAGGAGCGGTTTGCGAGGATAAACCAACTTCAGAGAACTCCCAAGTTACCAGCAGTGAGCGCGGGGATGGGACTCAAGTTGTGGCTACCGACCGAGCGCGGTTGCAGCCCGTCTCCGCCAAAATTGACCTTAAATGTTTCACAGAGGCATTCTTTTCGACTGATCTGTCGGTGTGGGCGCCAAAGTAAGTAGATTCGACTCTTTCTATTTGGCCACGTCCTCAGGATCTAAAGGTCGTAAACCGCAAAGAAAATCTGGTGGACTATCTTTCGGTTACTGACATGCCGGAAGCAAACTGAATGGCGCACCAGACACTAAGTAGCCAGTGGCCTAATGCAACACTCACAAAGTTAGGTGGGATAATAAACGGACCAACACAGCCGTGCGGATTAGTAAATCACGTGCTATCCTAAAGAAAAACCATAGAATAACAGTTGGGTTGCCTCCAAGACCATGGGTTTCTTGACTTCGGGGGAGGTCGTTTACAGTTATCTCGATAGGATCAACTTGCCTTGAAGACAGTACTGACGGAGGCCAGAGCCCTGTCCAATCAACCGGAAATGCCCCGCCTGTGGTGTACGCAGATAGGCCGCTTGATGGATAACAGGGACTGTAAGACGCATTTGAGCAATACATAGCCAAAATCGAAACGAATCCCGAAGTCAGAAAGCAATCATCCGTAAAATCTGCGGTACTAGGTTATCAAATAAACAGTGACATACAGCAGATACTAACCCCAGTTATACGATTAAAGTGACTCAGAAAACGGGAACCAAATCGCGGCTTGCGAGAAACAAGCACGTGAGTCAAGCAAGTCCAAAATAGGATATGACAGAGTAGCGCGTTGGGCGCGAATAAACAAAGATTGGCTCAAGAAAGCATGCAGTGCATGAAAACACGCGAACAGTGTGTACAGGCGAGTGATGTCAAGGGAACATGAAGTCGCAGCTTTTCTTGGGGGATTTTTCAACAACCGGTCAGTACGGGGACTACGTTCTTCGCAAAATAGCTGCAATCGAAGGAAGGGCTTGGACTTGATGAGCTCCTCCGGAGGCGGCAAGCGGGAGCGATAATTCGCGGCTAATCCCTCTGTCTCCTAGAAGAGATCAGTATCGCCTTCGAACACCGAGAACCGATATGGCACTTGCCATATCTTTCAATTTCGAAGCACAAGAAACAGTGTAAGCCTCAAATTTCAGGATCTACCGCTGATCAATTTTTACAAGAGCTAACCGGACAAAGCTCCTGATTTAGGTTTTTGCCGGTTTAGACCAGGCGGAGTGGCAATTTTGGACAATATGAGTGAAATATTTTGCAAGTGATGGTGGCTGTGAGGGGAAGAAATGCTTTTCCGTTCCTGTGGTGGTACTGGATAGCTACGGACATATTTGCCATAGAACGTATGATGACTGCTAATTTGCCCTGGGTGACGTCATCACTCTTCTGTGCCAGCTATACACTACTGCAGACTGCAACCGGGTATGAAGCTTTGGTCAGCCGGAAAGTAGTGCGTAGCTTAGGTAACCGATCCCGTCCTTGCGTTTATCTCGGGTCTCAGGACAGCACAAAAATGCCGTAAACCCCTTGGTTGAGTTGACGGAGTTAATAGAGGAAGGCGACTCCCAGCTCACGAAATAGATATATAGTATCTGGGACTGTTCAGAGCTATTCCGAACGAAGGAAAGCAGGGAGGGTTTGACAGCCGAATAAGTAATTTCTCCTGTTAATCGCACTCTGAGGATGCAGTGGAACACTGGGACGGATGAATTAATTTTCAAGATGAAAGTTCCCTATCAGCCAGTTAGGAGTACGGAAATTTTGTTGGCTTTGTCCAGCTTGTTTGATCCACTTAAATGTCTTCTTGCTTGCTGCCCTCGATATTTTACTGCAGTCGGTTGGCCTGGAGGACAGACTAGACTGGGAAGAGCTCACGGCTACTCCAAAAACCTAGGGACCCTACGGATCCTTCTGTGCCTATCTGAAAATGTCTCTGACCAAATGTAAGATTTGCGCATCTTCTCCGATGCATCCGATGTCGGCCACGGGACTGTGGTCAGTAGAAGGTTGGACGAAGCTGATAAATGCCATGTCCTGAGGATCTCGTTGGCCCAGGTTCTCTTTATCTCCTTAGAATTAGCCGCCATCGAGCGTCTTGAGCTATGTACAGCAGTTCTGCCTTAAGGCCGTACGGGCAATAAATAGGAGCTTCAATTTCAACACCTGTTCTCTACAGACTCAGCGATGGTATTGCACTTCGTCAACAATATCAAGAGCCGCTTCGGTACATTGATGACTATGAGGCTCACGGTCACACACGACGAAAAGACCGAGATTCAGTGGCAGTCAGATAAGACTACCGACGACCCAGCAGACTTGCTTCACAGGAGCGAAGAACTTCAGGCTGTTAGAAATGTAGACGGGCGGCCTAAGTTCCCGTATATGCCCGAACGGGACCGGCCTGCCTAAGAGTTGGGAACGCCCCTTGCATCGGAAATGTAAGCCAAAGTTCATATAATGACGGTGGCCGCCGCCAAACGAACATTTCTTCTGTCACGGCCCACCGGATATTCCTCTTGACCAAGTCAGCTTCGCTCTCTGATACGGTTGACCAGGTTCAGGAGGCCTGCTTCGGTCGCTTCCGAAATAAACCATTATTATTATTATTATTATTATTATTATTATTATTATTATTATAAGCGATTACGATGGACCTGTCTCCGTTCAGCTGTGAATGGGTGGGTAACATTGAGTTCTGATGGGCTGGTGGGAATGGTGTGGGTTATGGCCACGAAGAAAAGTTGACTTTTGAAGTGCTTAAAGCCGGTCCCCTCGAAGATGAAGATGGACCGCCCGACGCCACGAACTCGGACGTTTGATAGTGCTCTACTTTGAGTTTCAAAATAAAAGAAGTGTGCACGCACGCACATCACAGCCAGTTCCAGTAAGCACATGAATCAAATAAATTACACATTCCTTGGCCTCGAATTTGTCTTGAAATATCTGTGTGGTTCACGTTGTGTTAACTTGTTAGCCCGGTGGTACATGAAGATTTACATGCAGGCAGCATTGTCTTTGCACGCTCATGCGTGGTAACAATTCCCCTCACGTTATACACATATCAGCATCAGTAACTCATACCCTCTGAGAAAGATCCGCGTGTTTTACTGAGTTCCGTCGGATCACAATGACGTCGTGCGTTTTAATTCCTGTTGGACGTTCACAAGAACGAGTCTGCAAGCTGCAGCTATTGTTTTCAAGTGATCATGCTCATTCTCACATAAATACACTTTAGTATATACTAGCTCAAAAATTCCTTTATAATACGATACTGTCCTGCGCATTTCCACTTGTTGTCTGACTTTAACGGGGACGTTTGCAAAAGTGGCATCTATTGTTTTCACACACACATGCTTGATCATTTACAGGAAAGTATAGGTGAACATCAGTTTTGATGACATTTCACGTGGACTACGAATTCTTGCACACATTTCCACTAAGCAACTAACACGCGCCGACCACCATAAGTTGGGTCGAACAACAACGGCCGAAGGGAAGAGAAATGCGTTTTGCTGCGGAGCAACAACAATTCACCTTTACTGATAAACTGCGTGCGACTTTGTTGATATACATGTAAACAGGTTCCACATACCATCTGCGTGCACTGACAACTGGGCTTAGTTGGGTAGGGAGGGCCAGTAACTTAGTTCCAACCCTTTGACCTCGCTCAGATAAGGCTGGTTTTGGTGGGCATTATGACAGTTACTAGTCAAAAATCCTCCGAGGGCATCAAAGCAGTTTGGGCCCGTGGTAACATCCCATAACATATTCTCTATATCTTTTGTACAAAGCACATTTGTACATCAATTTTTTGCTGGCTTTCGAAGGGACTTTTTACAACTGCTTCGTACCTGTGTGACTATGGCGCTTGTTTTGCCACACCGTGGGATTTGCTCTCGCTTTGTTTCTTTGTGATCTCATACTAGAGGCTTATATACATTTGTGCAGTCGTCCACCTCAGGATCGAGTGTTGTATAAACTGCAAATTCATTTTGTTTTGAGTTTTAGATGTGCAAACGGCTACGTATTACTCAAAAGTAGGTTGCAAACGTGGTCAGCAGACAATATTTGGGACTCGGATGTCGCCCTACCCGAGTACATGCTGTTTCAAGTAGATATGAACTGGGCTGGAGGCGGAGGAGGTTTGCTGTGGACCCGCAAAATTGGTATAGGCGCTTCTACTTGATATTTTTGTGACCACCTGCTGGTAGTCGTCTACTGGAGGCGCGGTGCACCTAATAATAATAATAATAATAATAATAATAATAATAACAATAATAATAATAATGGCATATTTCTGTACCGTGGTCGAGAAGCACGCATGTAAGCATGATCAGAGTTTGTAATATCATTGAATGAGATGGACAATTCACAAATTTCAAGGAGGGATTCGCACATCACAGCAACAATGGACTAAGGCTGGGGAGAGTTTAAGTGAAACAAAGCGACAAGGGAATACACGGCGAGTACGAACTGATTTTGAGCCAACTGCGGCAATAGTAATGAACCGGCCGGGTGTAGGAATGTTCATACGGACATTGGCTTAGGACGCAGAAAATACAATATCCACAAGAATGACGCATGAAAACGGTCAATAATGCATATCCATGTTCACTTAAAAAGGTTATTGGTGTTGAGACAAAGGAGGCAAGGAAGAGTTTCATGAAGGTTCACAGAGGAATGATAATTTTCATGGATTTGTGGATATGAAAAGGAGTGGTACCCCTGAAAAGGTGAGACAATTTCCATGAAAAGTAGTGTGTGTCATCTGGTGTCGGCAGCTCGCAGCTGGTGTAAAATGGATGAATTTCTAGGACGGAATAATCAGCAATCGGAATGTCGTGTCCACGAGGAACAAAAAAAGGCAAGACAAGGATGAGAATTTTTGCAATAGGCCAGACTATGCTGGTAAATTAGCGAATACATCATTCGGTTGAGTTTCTTGTGGCTTTTCTGTGTCTGTGTTGGGCTCTTTGGGCAAGGATTGGCCGCGGTTTTTGTTTGCTGCTTCATCATGGGAAGGAGGAGGGCATCGCCGAATCTGGACCGATCACTATCTAGTTAGGAGTCCCAGCACGCTGGCTTCGACATCGGAGGGTCTCGAAGGGAGAATTCTTCAGTAGGCCTCAAAGTGGAATAAGCAGCAATGCCAGGACTTCTTTTGGGTGAAGCCCGGTGGCTATATTGTATTCGCGGTAGGCGGCCTTTGGTGCGGTTGTAGACGATCAGAGAAAAACATAAGCTGTCTGCACGATATATTACAGCCAGGCAACGTGATGGCCAGGTGGTTCTGAAATTGAAAAATGGAGCATTGTAGTCTGAGGGATGTTCCAGCTGAGGGTCAGCGTGAACAAAAAAACAGATAAGAGTACGGATGTTGGAAATGAGGCACAATGGTCTTTGTGAAATGAGGAGTCGTTGGTATTGTGATTCGGAGTTCGTGAGGGCTAACTGGGCTTGCATTACTAGGCATAGTTATTGTTTACCGATCCGGTCGTTCACCGGCAAGTCTTACCTTTTGGGGTTAATAAAGCCGAGGACGTGCACTTGGGCTATAGGGTCCAAGGGCTACTTGAGAAAGCGGCTGGGCAACACGAAGAACTTGAGTGACAGGTTTGCATAATAGGTCCAGGAGATATATGACGAATGCCACCGTGGTGTTTTACAGGTCACGGGGAAGCAGCTGGGACACACTAAGAACCCAGATGGCAAGTTTACATGATAGATCCAGAGGATGTATGACAAATCCTATCGTGGGGTATCTACGGGTCTAATGCTGCAGGTTGCTGTTAGGTAAGGCTGCAGACTGGAGAGTGGGCTGGATTCTAGGATAAGAGGAACGCCGCCTCCTTACGAACATCAGGAAAGATAGATAAGTGGGCGAAGAATACGGGCGCTTTTCTCCACTTTCTTACATGTGTGTTTATTTATACAATAATATCTACATGGAAATAATTAGCGCTTTGATGAGACGTGTCTTTCGGCTGATGTATCGACTCGTTGTCCAGAGCCACGGTAGTTTTGCAGCTGACATCAACGAACGTGCCAGGCGTGCGTGGGAGGGTACGAGGTGGCTGAAATTTAGAGCGGGAGGTGGGTAAGCATATATGGAGAGACCAATTTGCTATCACCCCGGTCAGTCTCGTGCGTAGGAACCAAATGCATGCCAAGCGGACAAGGGTGGTGTGGGGTTTCCCCTTTCGCAGGGTCAGGTCTGAGCTGATGGGAGACACCCATCATTGCAGTTTGCCCATTTCCTTCACAGCCCGATATTATTGGTATTTATAGGTCTAGTTGATCCCACTAGGTCTTTTTTCTCCAATTTTTCTTTTTGAGCTTTATTTCTAACACAGGGGTGGTTGAGCTTATATGGGAACTGACCATAGCCCCTCCGCCAGACAGTAATTTTTCGAGTGTACGTCAGTTTTTGCAACTGCTTGGGGTGGTCTGTCCTCCTCAAGTCCGGATGCAGCTATGGTGAAGGTGCCGTTGACTTCGGGGGTTTTGCCTGCATGGGCTGAGAAAATACGGAGTGGAGCTAAGCGAACACGCGAAGTAGGACAACGAGTGTTGTAATGTACGCGCCTGCATATATGTTTCAGTCTCGTACAGCGCCAGACCGTGCCTAAGACTGCCAGAGGCTGTTCTGGTGTGGTCGAGTTAGGCTGAGCCAGTAGATGTTACTTCACACACGAAGAGGGAATAGCAGTCTAAGTTAGGTGATAGATTCAGAAATCTTTGCGACAAAGACTAGCGTCCATGTCGGGGAATATAAAAGGAGGAAATTGGGGCCAGCAGGTAGTTATTGGAAGGTGGATTTGTGGGATGAAAGATTTACAACCGGGATGATTAAGGAAAGCAAATTACGGCCGGGCAAGGAAGCTGAAAGGAGTGGAGGCCAGAATAAATAAGAAAATAGTCGAAGGATCAAGGAGTGAAGTAGTGGGTGGTGGGACTTAATGTCTTAGGATCCAGCACCACTTTACCACTTGATGCTAGGGGAAAACATCAATGGCTAAAAACCTTGAGCTAGAGGAAAGTCGTTTTACATGGCCGCCCTAGTACTATATAGCAAGGGAGGCAGTACTTGTCTAGACATGGTTGTGAAGACCGACTAGTGAATTAGATAAGGCAGGGTCGTATAGGGGTTAGGTGGTAGTAAGTGAACGTGGGTGAGTAGCAAGAACCGGAAGGCATCTAGCTAGTTATAGTTGAAAACGGCAAAACTGCATTCTACTGCAATGTGGGTTACGTGCGGTATGCGTAAAAAGTGATAATAAATGATAATCCTAGCGTCTGTCGTTAGGCAGGAAATGGTAGGTTTGGGATATGGTGCCATGATCCTAGTAGTGGAACCCGTTTTCGAAGGCCAGCTAGACAGATAGCGGGGAGCGGGAGGGGAGAAGGAGGCTAGGGTTCTAAAGTTCGATGCCTTCTTCATAGGCTTGGTCCTCAGATATGCTGGCTTTCGTCAAAGTTAACAGATGACTGACGGTAAGACGTGATTTGTGGGCATGAACGAACCGGGTTTTTGAAGCACGGTTGCGAATAGTCAGGTGTAGCATATTCCAAAGCCTTGAATGTATAATGAGAAAGAAGTTGGATCCTATTGCCAGCCTCGACTGTGAGATGGTCAGAGTGAAGTCTCCTTGGAGCAGAGGGTAAGATGGGGTTGGCGAAAGCTGCATGGAGTTGGTAGAAAGGGAAGCGGAGCGATGGACATGTCCATATAGAAAACACGACTTAGGCCCAGCATGTCCAAGTCACACCGGGTCGAGTTTGCACAGAGTGTATCGCTCTTTATAGCTCAGTGGGGAAGAGTACCCTTTTAGCTTCTTGGTGAAGGTAAGCTGGACTTTCTCAAGGCGTACTACATCTGATTTAGACATTCCAGAGAAGATTATAGGGCAATATTTGAGGTGGGGTCTAGCACGGGCTTGGTATGTAAGGAGAATACTATGTCTCATTTTAAATTATCCGAGAACTGGGCCTATTATCTGCCTGGACCTGGCCGTCTCAAATGAGACGTTTCGAGAATTGTAGATTGTTAGTGTATCAAAGCCCAGGATCCTTCCCTGACGAGCTTGGAACGATGAGCACTTGATTTAGTGACATAGTTCCGGGAGGGACTTGACATCTGTAGGCTGTGAAGAAGCTTTTGGATGTCGAGAGCACATCTGCCATGAAGTGCACCCTTGATCAAGTTTCTCAAGATCATCATCTATTTCAGACAGCTTTGTGCTCAAATCTTGATGGTGGAACTCATAAACGATTTTGATGTCGTCGGCGAAGAGGAAAGGCGTGCCGTGTTGCACAATCAAAAGATGTCGTCAATGTGGAGTAAGAAAAATAGCGGACCGAATACACTCCCTTGTATGACTCCACTAGTGACAGGCACTGGTTGCGATAGATGACCATTAGCATATAAAACCTGGGTTCGGTCCGACAGGTAGGAAGCAATCCGCGAGAAAAACGGGTCATGAATAAAGTAGGCCCGGAATATTTTAACAACCGGAGTGAGGAACTCGGTCAAAAGCCTTGTTCATGTCGAGGTAGATGATAATCATGGATTTCCCGTCGTCAGCTGCCGTGGTCAGCAGGTTCAAGAAATCAAACTGGCATGTGATACAAGAACTTGACTCTAGGAGGCCAAATTGACAGCTGTGAATAAGGCTATTGAAAATGAGATAATCGGACATCCGCTGTTTATTCAAACGCTTCATTATTCTGGCAGCTAAAGGGCATGGTTAATAGGACAATAATTTGAAGGTCATGTGTTAGACCTTTTTTGTGGATAGGAATAATGGTTGAAGTTTTCCACTTAGATGGAAAAACGCCACATTTAAGGGATGAGTTATAGGGATTCATAAAGAAAGCAGCGACATCAGTTCCAATGAGATGAAAGAGTGCTGGAAGGATGCCGTCACTGCCAGGGCGGCAGGAGGGTCTAGCACGCAGCAGTAGGTGAGCCAGGTCGTTCAAACTTCATTCAATGTCAGAGGGAACCTGGTCGGTGATGAGGGGTGCCGGTGGCGGATTTGAAGTAGCGTCAGTGGTCGTGGATTCTGGAAAGAAGGTATGGAGCGTCCCAGCGATTTCGGCTGCAGATTTAATCTACGTGTTGTTTTCCAAAATTAAATAGGGTATCCATGAAGACTCTCTCTGATTTCCGCTCTTTAGCAGTCGGGACAATCGGTATGATCTGTCAAGAAACTTCAAGGCCGAAAACTCCTGCTTTCTCAGCATTTCATTATTCCGAAGACTGATGGTTACAGAGAGAGAGTGCAGTTGCAATAATATGGAGAAGCCTCTGGTTTTATCATAGATCTTCCGCAGTTTTGCATGTTTATTTTGCAGCCTTGTTTGGTGAGAGCTGCGAGCTTTAGAGCGGTTGGTCCCGATGGTAGTGATTGCTGACAAGCAGCTATGTAGCTTATAGAAAAGTACGTAGCTGGCGAGCTGAGGGTCGTGCTGTAGGAAGTAGTCATCCCGGTTGAGGGATGGGAGCATGGGCTTGAGGTTCATCCAGTTGATCCTGTGCAGGGGCTGCCGAGATGAGCTACGTATTGGGTCTGTGGGTCCGGCTGTGAATCTGCAAGATACCATTCCATGGTCACTGCCTGGGAAGAGGTTGAGGGTGGTTGTTATCACATCCGATAGGCCAGTGGTAAATATCAGGCCAAGTATGCTGTTTCCTCCGGTTGGTGTCATTACGTGCTGGACCCAGAGCCCCGCGCGTATGGTCGAAACGAAGCCCGTGAAGTACTGGGGTGATGACATGGTGTCCCAGCAAATATTAGGTGTGTTGAAGTCCCCAGCAATGAGTTTTGACGAAGAGGGCAATAGTGCAAAGTGGTCGAAAATGTTGACTACGTGGGCGAGGTCCGTGATTTTTGAATTGGGTGGTCGACAAAAGCAGCCGATATAAAGCTGAGAGTTGGCCAGAAGAACCGTTACCTATATTGAGTCTTGAATTGAGTCCAGTGTTAGATCAGAGAGAGGAAAGGTAGTCAAGCTGTTTTTAACGTGGATGGGACAGTCATCTCCACGAATACGACGAAGTTTTATGAAGGTTTGATAACCAGCAACAGAAATTTGATCCAATGGAGCAGAATCATTTAGCCTGGTTTCGGTTATGACAATGGTGTCGAAGTCGGAAGATAGTACTATAATATGGGGAGCACGGGTTTTATTCAGTAATGAGTGAGCGGTAATGAGGAGCAAGGTAGGTGCGACTGTATCGTCATGGCGTGGAGGAGAACAGCCATCGGCGGGTGTTGGTGGCTAACACTACTGAAAGGGTAAACACAAATAAGTGCACTCAACGCCAGGATTGTCATGTATAGAAGAGATGGAGTCTGAACAGGGGTTAGAAGCGGGGAGCCGGTAGTGTGAAGAAGGGGTGGGGCTGGGTTAGGGGGGGGGGTGCCGTCAAGAGAAAACTGGTCGTTTTCGGAGGTGGAATTTTCGGGGTGGTTGAAGAAACCAGGTAGGGGTTTGGATGCTAAGGTAGTGGGTAACGACAAGTGAGATGGTAGAAAGTAGTAGTGACTGGGTTCAACGGGATACGAAGGGGGCGGGTAGTTATCGCTCGACCAGGACCGACGAAATAACTGTAGTTGGTTGGGCTGGCCCATCCTGTGTTCAGGAAAGAGCTTGGAGCTTGACAATCGAGGCCGTTGGTTATAATTCAACTGAGGGTTATTTATTTGTATCGTTGGAGAAGAGAAAAATTGAATACACAGGTTCGGCGGATGGTGCTGGCGCTCAGTCGGATGACTGGGAAACTGTTTCGGCAGACTTGGAGAATATATTGTTTGGTCCCGATGCATGACGGTGCTTCACTCGGTGGCTGTCTTTGCCTGTATTGTAAAGTGAAGTTGGGAGGACCCTGTCGATTAGCCGAGGTACCACTCTCATACAAAGAGGCGGGGTTGGCTGCTTTAGGGCGATGCAAGGTTGCTTCCTGCTCGCCAACAAGCATGGATTATTTGGGGTGTACTTGGAGTGCTTGGTGGGGGTTCTAAATGAGGCTCTGAGAAGACGTACGGGGGGACTGCGGGAGTAGCCCGAGTAGCTGAAAGCTGTGGGGGGCACAGAATTCTGTTGGCTGATTGGAATATTGGCTATATAGTAGATCATGCCTTTTATGAACGGTTTGTGTCCGAAAGACAGTGGGACATGAGTAAGGGTGGAACGGGCTGTTGGCAACAGACTTCCCCGGAGTCTTCTCAGGTGGGACGGTGGGTAGTAGGTTGACATTAGCAGCGGCAGGCCTGGATGCACGGGTTTTTGATGGCCCTGGGTTAGTAGTTGGTTTGGCATGGATATTGCTGCCGTTTGTGGGAGCGGAGGTTGATGGTAGAAGGCAGGGCCGTTTATTAGGGGGATGTGCCAGAGATTGGGTGGTGGTCAGGTCTGGGTTAGCTAGGGTAGTGCAGGCAACTGAGGGCTTTTGTGTTGTGGGGTGGCTCGACAGGCAGCCAGAGGACGCGGCGACCGGTATTTCAGCCACAGGTTGCGGTGGTGAGGCTAAGGTACTATTCAGTGACCGAAAACCACTCTTTGGAGGGGCTTTTTATCCGGTAATATTTTGATTTATTTGAATGGGGTCCCAAGTAGCTCATTGCCCATCCCTGTTGGGCACTGACCATCGGAGCTTTGGGGTGGCTCACGATGACGATACTTTGCAAAGTAAAGGGCATAGATCTTCCTAAATTACAGGGCGCCGTTTGTATATATGCATTTGTACGAATAAGTGACAAACATCAGTGTGACATTCGCACACCTTTTTGTTTCACTGCTTGCCCAGTGACCGGGTGGCCCTTATTGGTTCCGCTTACTGTTTGTCAGCGGGTGAGTGTTTTCAGCGGTGCGTATTTGCTGTTCGTGGTATTATTGTCTGATTGTCCTGAGTGAGTATCGTTTAGACTGTATTGTTACTGCTCTGTCGTCTAATTCTTGTATCGTAGATATTAACTGCTTGAGATATTTCACACTTCGTATAAAATTAGAAGCTTCTTTCCGACGCTGCCAATATAGAGGCAACCAGTGTTTCCTGGAAAATAAACCTCGGTAATAAAATGGTTACCTATTGAAACCCATTCTCTTCGGCGTTTTTCAGTATTATAGGAAACATTTTGTTATGCCGAAGGAAAGCGAGTGTCATAGGGGTGGGGAGAGAAAGAGGGGAACTGCGCTCCATGAAGTGTCCTATATTCCACGGTGCCAGTTCATGGGAGTACAGAACTTCGTGTCCCAAAGATAGAATCCGGAGTATGCTCTTATAATGGATTTATTTATTTGGGTTGTTGAACGGCAGTTACAGCTAGCCTTTTCGGTGCATTTCTTGGAGCGGAGCCACGAAAGCCGGAGATACAAATAGGAGGGCTCGGGGACCTGGTAAATTGAGATACACTTCCCATTGCGTGCCCATCCATGAGGATTGTTCTATCTGGTAAATGGTATCGTTTTCATAGTGAGTTATTTTCAAGTGACAAAAGATGCACAACCTGGAAGAAATATATCCATTAAAGTAAACGTGGACGTGGTGCAACAGTCACTGTCTGATCTGTTGGTCACCCCAAACTTAGGCATGAAACAGCGGCGAGAAGTACTTTCCTGTGTAAGCAAGTTTGTGCCGGGTGTCGCGCGTGATTCATGGACTATTTCTTGTACACCACGTTCGTGTGAGAAAATTCAGCTAGACAGTGGAATATATATTCGCGTTGGACTGACAGACGGAATAAATGTGTGCCCAAGCGGCATGGATTTTATTCCAAGTTCTATCGATCTGCACTCGAATATAGATAGCTGTCGTTCTTTCGGGCATCTTCCGTTCAGATGTGGCCGATTTTGGCAAGGATAGTGCAGCCAATGGGTGCGCAAATCATGACTGTTGGATTTTATTGTGGTGTTAAGAAACCATATCCAGTAAATGTTTACTTTCGCCACACGGTGATAGAACTGGACTAACTGCTGCAAAATGGCCTCAGCTATCGCAACTCTCCCATAAGATGTAGCTTGATGGCTGTTTTCTGTGGTACTACAACCAGGGCCTTTGTTCGCCGAGTCAGAAGCCCTGCTGGTTATTTCGGCTGTAATAAATGCAACCACTGCGGCTTGCGTATTGGTGGGGGGATGAAGATTCCCGTCGTCGAGGCTACCGCACAAACGGATGAGAGGTTTCGCGCCGGGAAATATCGTTTTCACCACATAGGAGCCACTCCGTTCTTATCCCTACCCATCAATATTTGACCACATTCCCGTTAGATTATATGCATTTAGCATGCCTGGGGGTAACACAGAAACTGCTTACCACCTGCATGAAAGGCGGTCATCTATCACTATGCCGTCTGAATAATTCGGGTGCGGAGGAACTTGGCGAACGAATTCCACGAACGCACAAAGCTCCTACTTGTGACTTCCAGCGCAAAAGCCGTCACACGCGTGATATCGAAGGCTGGTTAGCGGCGGAATTTTGCCAGTCCCTCCTTTGTCTTAGTCCTGGGTGCTTACTTGGTTTACTACCCCATGATTCATATGACAACTTTTTACTTTTGTTTGTTTTTGTATATATTTTTTCGCATCCCATTTTACATGTCCATTTATTAGACTTCGCACGCGGCATTCTGCATATTTTTGTGCGGGAGATGGCGAAATTTTATGGCCCTAATTTAATTATGTACAATGTTCATTGTCTGGCTCATCTGGCAGATGTCGGAAGATATGGAACCTTGGACAGCTTCTCATGCTTCCCTTATGAACCTCATTTTGGCAGGCTGAAATGTTTGATAAAATGACCGGCTAGACCAGCGGAGCAGTTGCACAAGCGCCTGCACGAAGTTAACACCGTTCACTGTCATTCAGTTGGCAGGAAGAAGGAAGGGTTATGAGTTAACACTTCAAAGGGTACCGACATAGTCAACGTCGGATGACAGTTTTGAGGAGACTCGCCAATTGGTGTCTCGTGAACCCTGTGGATCTTTCGAAATGCTGCGGTCTCCGCCACCGGTTTCTGAGAGAGCATTCGGCATTCCGTCTTAAAAACAACTATTTTATTCCTACAAAACTTGTGCACTTAGTTTATCTGACACGATGCCGCATACCACGTCAACCCGAACTGCGGCACGAGAAACGTAAGTCACTTGAATTCACCGAAATCCATTGAAAGACTATGGGTTACCGTAATTATCAAATGTCCTGCACAACTTATCACATGGTAACGTTTCTGTCTCTTCGACAAGCGAAGGTTCAGTGGGGAGATCTGGCAAAGATTGGCATGAAGTTATGCGTGAGTGACTATTGCATATATTCATGTATGAAACTTGGTACGCTGTAAGATATGCGCGTCCGTTTGGGCAAGTTTGAACGTGCCCTTGATGGGCTAACTGTCGCATTGGGTGCCACGCACGCATCAGCTGTGCCTTTCAAGGAGCTAAGAGCCGATACTTGGGGAAAATTCCAGAAACTCGAAGAGGCTTTGAGCTCGCCTGATGTGTATGCCAGCGTGGTAAGCTTATCCAATTTAACTGAACCATTTAAGGTGGCAACGAACAAGCGGTTTGCCGACCACGATTTGCTGAAACGGACGTTGCACTTAATTGCTGTTGGATAGGAAGCCTTCAACGAAAGACGGTTAACGATCATAAGTCGATCGCCGCCGTTAAGGGTAGGTTGTTCAAATTTACTGTCACACAAAACATCAGATGCTGTAAAAGAAAAGGAGCGGTTGTCTAACGAGCCATCGCCTGCCATTGACAGACATATAAAGTGCTGGTTCATCAAAGCCCAGGATCGAAGAGAAGGAAGACCGCTAAGACGGTACGCTACTTACCAATAAGTGGTGTCGCAGAACAATTTTATTTCCTGAAATTTGCTTTTTTAAAAACTTGAGCCGTTGCAGTTCACATCAGTTTATGTGCTTACACAGATATGGGATTTATTACCGGTTTCGCTGTTGTAACTAAGCAGTTTCCTGAGTGGAAATTTTGTTCAGTGTCTGGTGATAACTTTAAAATATATATGAAATCTAGTGCGGAACTACTGTTCTTTAAATATCTAAGGTTTAGAACTCACAGTGCAGCTTTTTACTTTACTTGCCAATGATGTAACTAGTATCAGCATTTCAATGCCTTAATTTTTCAGATCCCGTGAACAGCTTGGGGAAGAGCCAGGAACATCCTCGCGTAGGACAAATTGATGAAAAAACGATCAGCAGCTTTTTTGTACATAAATCCAGTATTTTTAATAAACTTATCTACTTTTCATTAAAAATGGCCATTTTGCTCATGTATAAGGGTAATTTGGTGGTTAGGCTCAAAAGGAAGGAGTATACTTTAATGATATATTAGGCAGTTGAGCGAAATCGGATTTATTGGCGAAAACTGAATAGCGTTTTTTGCGATTTTTTTGATGCATTGGGCATGCCAACCCTAGCCCAAATGGGGGCTGGTAGCTCTGCCCAGTGGGCTTCAATGGAGCTGCCCAACGTTGCGATGGGCTAGCCCGAAGCCTTTCCAACCCTAGCCCAATTGAGCAAACGTTGGGTAGTGCTGTTAGGGTGGCGTTAGCAATGATTGTCCGTCTGGTTTTGAATTCTCTGGCTGTTATTTCGTCAGCGAATTCGAACTTCAAAGGATAGTCGTTGCATTGTGATTCTTGGCTCAGCCGAGTGCTATAGGACCAGTGGTGTGCCATGTTGCAAGCATTCAGTATGGCGAGTTTGTCGACGGCAGGGGCAGTCGGCCAGGGATGTTGAAAACTATCGCGTTTTTGGAGTTGGCCATATCCTTATGAACTTCGGTCGCAACTGGGTCCAAGAAACAGCACGCCATGTCTAGGCTTTGGCTGTCAGCTATAGGGGTGGGTTCCATTACGCCAGATGTAGGGGATATCTTTGATAGAATATCATCGATGGGCAGGATCTGGTTATGCAGATCCGCTACTCTTTGGTCTACTTCGTTCATCTCTTTGACTAAGTCATAAACATTAAAGAGATCTACTGATCATGGACTGAGTGCGGACTGAGGTTGAGTGTCCCTGGTTTTTCTCAGCCTAACAGCACGAGTCAGCTGATTTGCACCCGGGACCTTGACCTGTTTACGGAGGACCTTTGCAGCTTCCATAAGCAGTTCAGGTGATAATGCGAAGATGGCTGAAAGATTGTGGGTCAGTGAGTTGAACTTTTCGGGTGTGTAAAACTACGTGGAAAAACTTGAGTATTTCCCCTAAGCCTTTTAAGCTAAATGACAGACGTTTGTGAGCTTTATAAACATGAAAATCAGACATAACCTGGGGAAAATAGAGGCCCGATCGAGCGCAGCAGTCAAAAGTCTATCAAGTCCAAAACCGGCACGAGAGATATTATACAATAGGACGAGTTTAATTTTTTCAACTCACAGAATTACCGGTTCTTGCTCTGCGGAAATTACAATAAATTGTCCATTGCGAAAAGTCACGCGAGGCTACATGCAAGAATTCAGGGAAAATTCCTTAAGGTTCTGTGAAGTTCGGCTGAGAATCAAGAGCTCTAAAGCTAGTATTTGATGGAAAGGGAATAAATGTATAGGGCGAAAACGTTTTTGAAATAAGGGAAGCTGCTGCAGCCCTACCATGGCAGTTATCATGGATGACAAAACAAACGAAGCCCGGAATGGGTGTGAATCGGGAAAAACTGCCTTCGTGGGTTATGTAGCGTACTACTCTCTCTGTATGGTACACCAAATTAATGTCAACAATATCTAAGACGACACTGACAAACCAAGATGGGCGGAGGAGTGTGCCGTGATAAAAAGGCTAAAAAGGGTTTGTACTTTAAGAAGTAAAATGAAACAAAAGGTGTGACACAAACTCTCAGTTGTTCGCTGTTCTTGTGATCAGGAAGTGAACGCCAAAGGGCCAATATCCGCCAATATCCCCAGTTCGGTTTGGTCTGACAGCCATTCGGTAAAATGAACAGGATGGTATTGAGAGAAGTGCCAAGTGACGCCGTGAAGGCTTCTAAAATGTTTTGTTTCTCACAGTTAGTTCCGGCCAATATAATTCCAGGACACTCCAAATCAGAAGATGATACCGTACCAGAATGTAAGGTTCATTGGCAGCCATTTTATATTGCGCGGTGGTGATGTTTAAAAAGGTGCGTGTGTTTTACATTAAAACATCGGTGCAACAAAGGAGTGCAGCACCAAGGGACGTTGAGAATCATGGAAAAGTCAGAAATGTACAGGTACCTACACAACTCCCCCACTAGAGCGTTTATTGTGCAAAATAAACGCCCGATAGCAAAATACAAAGAGAAAACGGTTCGCAGAAGAAAACCTTAAAAATCCAAGCCTTGAAAAGCGACAGGAAGTCGAAGTTCTCTGCCACAACGGCGGGTTACCAGGGGTGGTTGCTTCTGTGATGATGCTGGCAGGTGTGCTGTAGTGCCTGGTGTGATGGCAGAGTGTGGATTATTAACGTAAGTTGTTGATGGCGTGTCTGTGGATGGTGATAATGGTGTCGGTGTTGTTGGTGATTGAGGTGTATCAAAATACTCGAACTTCAATCTGTCAATGGAAACAGTGTCTGGCTTCTCGGCTTTCTGAGCCATGAAATATTTGTCTGTGCGACTAAGCACCTTAAATGGACCGTCATACGGTGGTGTGAGTGGTTTACGAATAGCTTCGTTACGAATAAAAATGGAAGGTGACGTATATAGATCATTTTGTACAAAAACGTGTGTGGATGACGAGCGAGTTGGTATTAGACGTATATGTGACATACGATCTTTGAGTTGTTGGACAAACTGGGATGGGTTAGGACTGTCAGCATTGCTTGGTTGAACTTACTCACCTGGAAGGCAAATGGTGGTACCGAAAACGAGTTCAGCCGACGTGTTGTGGAAGTCGCCTTTGACTGATGACCGGAAACCCAAGAGAACTAGTGGCAGATTGTCGCTCAAGCTATCGGGGTTTGGCTGAGATATCAGTGTTGCTTTGAGTTGACAGTGTGAGCGCTCTGCCATGCCATTGGACGAAGGATGGTATGCAGTTGTTGTGATGTGTTTACAGCCATGCAGTTTGGCGAACTCACGAAACAAAGTCTATTGGAATTGGCTGCGCGGGTCTGTGGTGACGGTAGACGGTACACCAAATGTAGTAATCCAGTGTTGGAGTAGCACTTTCGCAATATTTTCTGCTGAGATGTCAGGGTAGGTACTGTCACCGGCCAGCGTGTGAAACGATCGACAAGGGTTAATATGTGGGTATGTCCATCTGATGGTGGCAGTGGACCAACGAGATCGACGTGAATATGTGTGAAACGGACGTCGAGAACAGTGACTTTACTGGGAGGAGAAAATATGTGGCGGTGGACTCTGTTTCTCTGAGATTGTAAACTTTGTTTAGTCAATAATGCCATGTCAGAATTCATACTGGGCCAAAACAATCTGGCAGAAATGAGTTTGCGAGAAGCGTGAATACCAGGATGGGAAGGAAAATGGAAATGATCGAAAAGAATTTTCCCGTAGGAAGTTGGAACGACAGAATGAGGGTTAATAATACAACATAATATGATACTGGTTTATTTTGAAGACGCCCAAAGCTTGCCATGTGCATTATTTTGTTGGGACAAGTGATGGAATGGACAGGTATAATTCATGAAAACGTGGAAATTTGCATGAAAAAGTGGAATAAATAGGCTCAGAAGGGGGAATAAAGTAGGATGAAAATAGGATAAGTGTGTGCACACCGTAGAGATTGGAGGGGTTTAAGTGAACTCAAGGGCGGATTTAAATGGACCCCCGGTGAGTTTGAAAGTCGAGGTCAGATGGGGAGAATGACTGATCCGGGTGGAGACATCTGGAGGCGGACCGATATACATGAGAAAGGCTATAAATGGGTATAAGAAACTGCAGTAGCGAGGGACGATGGAGAAAAATGTGAGGTGCACTGTAGTGGATTAGATATCAAAGAAGCATTGGTACTCTGCAGTGGATGATCGGCGGACAGGGCATGAAACTCATCGAAAAGCAGGAAGCAAGCAACACAAGACGTGGAGAGTGGATCAGGTGACAAAAACGATTTAGAGGGATTGGATACGGTAGATGTAAGGCGCAGATATAGGAATGAAGGATGCATATCATGGCGGTCGGCGGAATGACAGCAAGAGAAATGGCCGGTGAGGAACCGCAAGATGCAAAGCGCGTGCATATATGCGTACATGAGCAAGTATATGTATAAATAAAATAGGAGCAGGAGCAGTAACAATTGGGTCCCAGAAAGAAGCTATCAGTCATTAGGAGGAATAAATAAGGTTAAATCAGACGGTTGTAGAAGTAACTTTGGAACATCGTGATGAATTTTCTTCATGATAGGAGAACATGACGGCCCGACAGAGAGAAAGGAGGAATGCGGAAGCACCGAAGAGAAGACGACTGTAAGGAGTGGTTCATGGAAGAGTGAAGATGAAGGATAGGATGGAAGAGCACAGGTAAAAATGGGTCTAGTTATTTGATCAATGCAGGTTACTTGTGGACCAGTCACATAGGACTGTGCCATCGGCTGAGGGTAGGGGACAACCCTTCAGCTGGATTGTGGAGGATGTGCTCAGTTTGGGCAAGGATGGATCATCACGCTGGAGGTTTGCCAGTTCCGTAAGATCGGATTTAGTCTGCACCGAGTTGATGTCAGGTCTGGATAAAGCATCAGTCACAACATTATCAACTCCAAGCACGCAGCGGATATCTGTTGTGAACTGAGAAATATAATCCAAATAGCGGATATCTCTGGGTGAATGTCTGTCAGGCCTGGCATGAAGTGCGTGTGTCAGAGGTTTGTGGTTAGTGTGCACACGAAACTGTCGTCTTTCCAAAAGGTGGCGGAAATGACGGATGAACAAGTAAATAGCCAGGAGTTCACGAGAAAATGTGCTGTATTTCGTCTGTGCCGCCTGGAGTTTTTGCGAGAAGAACGCTAAGGGTTGTAATTGATTGTCCACAATTTGGTGAAGCACTGTACCGACCGCAGTATTGGATGCATCAGTCGTTAGGAGTAACTCAGTATTTGGATCCGAATGTGGATGATGCAGCATGGTAGCATCTGCGACAGCTTTTTTGGCTTCTGCGAAAGCTGCCTCGGCCTCGGGAGTGAAATCGATCGTCTTGACGTTGGACTTGAGAAGATCTGTTAAAGGTGAAGCGATGGTCGCACAATGAGGAATTAAGCGACGGTAGTAGTTCAAAATTCCTAAGAAACGTCGTAACTGTATGATCGTTTGAGGTGCAGGAAGTAAGAGGATGCTGCGCACCTTATCTGGGAGGGGTGTCAAACCTTTTTGATCGATGTGGTGCCCGAGAAAGTGAAGGGACGGGACGCCGAATACGCATTTACCAGGGTTCAGCTGAAGCTCGTATTGTTGGAAACGCTGAAAGAGTTGACGCAGATGGATGGCATGCTCTAATGGAGAGGTGCTGGCAATTAAGATGTCGTCGATGTAGCCAAACGCGAAGGGTAGACCTCGAAGCACTTCATCGATGAATCGTTGGAACATCTGAGCGTCGTTTCTCAATCCAAATGGCATGCGTATGAACTTAAACAGGCCAAAAGGCGTGGTGATGGCTGTCTTGGGAATATCTTCTTCGGCCACGGGGATTTGG
Organism: Fasciola hepatica; assembly: GCA_948099385.1. Lineage (NCBI taxonomy): Eukaryota > Metazoa > Platyhelminthes > Trematoda > Plagiorchiida > Fasciolidae > Fasciola > Fasciola hepatica. The sequence goes on along the minus strand of CANUEZ040000051.1, from coordinate 1,840,566 downwards.
TGATATGCCTTTACGAGGTCAACCTTGGAAAAGATTATCTTCCCAGAGAGATTCTGTGCAAAATCATGAATGTGTGGGATCGGGTACCTGTCGGGGACAGTGACGTTGTTGAGAGCACGGTAGTCTCCACAGGGTCTCCAATCAACAGGTGACTTTGGAACCATGTGCAAAGGCAAGGCCCATGGGCTTGAAGACGGTCGAATGATGCCAAGATTCATCATATGTTCAAATTCAAGGCGTGCAATACGGAGTTTGTCGGCGTTGAGTCGGTGCGGTTGACAGTGGACCGGTTGGTCTTTTGTGGTAATGTGGTGACGCACAGCATGAGAGACTGGTCGGTGAAATGACACGGTTTTTTGAGGGATGGAAACTCCTTCAAAATGTCAGCGAAAGACGATTGCTGGATCGGCAGCCGAACACCCAGGGAGTTGGTGCATTTAACAATACCGACTGCCCAAAGCTTGGTTGTGGTGCCTACCAGCTTGCGATTTTTGAAGCCCACAGTTAGGCCAAAGTGTGAGAGGAAATCTGCGCCCGTATTGGGAGTCTGAACATCCGCCTGGATGAAAACCCACTGAAAAGATCGTCGGAGGCCTAAATCAAGAGTGGTGGACCGTTGGCCGAATGTCGCAATAATTGTTGTATTTGCTGCTTTCAGAGTGAAGTGAGATAGTTTTGGGTGATGATGTTTGGGTGGGGGGATTTCCCTGACCTCGGCGCCGGTATCAATGAGGAATCGAAGGCCACTGGATCGATCAACGATATAAAATAGGCGACTTTCATGTGGAGGGCCAGCCGTAGTCGTCGCCGTTACTGGCTGGCTCGGTCGTCTGGCTGTGAGATGGAAGTGAGGAATGAACATGGAGGATCACAACAGCGTGCACGGGAGCCGAATACGCGGTGATGCCAACAACAGTTTTGTAACCGGCGATTTCCGGAAGGTGATCTAGGTCGTCGAGATGTTTCGGCGGACACAGGTCGATGAGTAGTTAATGCATTGCACATTGCACCGACTTTGTTGTACAACATACGAACGGGTTCTTTTAGGTCCGTAATGTCCTTTTCGATATGAGAATGATGAGATGGGGGATCAAGACTGCGAGAACCGTCGCCACGGCGGTCTGGGGCAGGTATTGGTAGTATCATGGGGGATTCGTGTGTCGCAGCGGCTTCGGCGGGTGATGTCATGTGAACACAGGGTCCACCATAAGGTTAGCATTCCATTATTCCATCGACGTGTTGCGCAACTTTGTCAAGAGGATTAGTGGGCTCAGGCATTGACGAGACCTGTTTCATCGGGAGCGGTAGTTTATCGACCCATACCTCCCGGAAAATGGCATCGTCCATTTGACGTCTAGCCAGTAGCGACCGCATGTGGCTCATAAGCTGGGATGGGGTCTGGTCTCCGAGCTCCACCGATGTGAACAGCTCACGGAGCATTTTTCCGACTGGTTTTACGGTACTCTGGATGATTGCCTCTTAAGCTTCGAGTAAGGAGCTTTTGATGGAATGGGATCGAGGAGATCTTCCACGTCAACGGCAATGTCAAAGGAAAGCGCTTGGACAACGTGAGAGTACTTTAAGCGTGCTGGTTATACGTCGAGTGATAAATACGGCTTCTATTTGGCGAAACCACACTCGACGGTTGGACGAGGCAAAAACTGACAGTTTGAGAGCAACCGCATGGACGACAATAGATTCGGTGTCAGACGTGGTGAATCGTGTGTAATTTGGACCAAAAGAATGGAAGCTGGCGTAGAAGGATGGAAAAACAATCTGGGCGCACTAATTTTGTACCGTACTACTCTGTCTATGTGGTACACCAAATTAATGTCAACAATATCTAAGACGACACTGACAAACCAAGATGGGCGGAGGAGTGTGCCGTGATAAAAAGGCTAAAAAGGGTTTGTACTTTAAGAAGTAAAATGAAACAAAAGGTGTGACACAAACTCTCAGTTGTTCGCTGTTCTTGTGATCAGGAAGTGAACGCCAAAGGGCCAATATCCGCCAATATCCCCAGTTCGGTTTGGTCTGACAGCCATTCGGTAAAATGAACAGGATGGTATTGAGAGAAGTGCCAAGTGACGCCGTGAAGGCTTCTAAAATGTTTTGTTTCTCACAGTTAGTTCCGGCCAATATAATTCCAGGACACTCCAAATCAGAAGATGATACCGTACCAGAATGTAAGGTTCATTGGCAGCCATTTTATATTGCGCGGTGGTGATGTTTAAAAAGGTGCGTGTGTTTTACATTAAAACATCGGTGCAACAAAGGAGTGCAGCACCAAGGGACGTTGAGAATCATGGAAAAGTCAGAAATGTACAGGTACCTACTGTTTTTGCACTTTCACGCATGCCACGAAGTCGTTCATGGGGAATTCCTGGCTTGGCAATGAATTTAAATCCATCGTTCATCTACAAGTACCTCCCCAAAGTCTGCTCCTTTCGTACCGCCGCCCCTAAATACAGCCAATCCTACGCATGAAAACCGATATTAAGTCGCTCATGATCATGCTAGGCATAACCTAACTTTGCACCAGACTGATGTATGTTCTCGCCCGTGCTTCATAGCATTCGTTGCAATGCCCCGTGTCTGCTTCGCCTACTTTGCGATTCTGCAGCCAGTGCTAGCGAAACCCAGATGTCAACGTCAACAAAACCATGGATCCTTCAGAACCTAAGGAAAACAGAACACCGCAGCATTTGCGAAAAAAGCGGAAGTTATGGTTGGGTGGAGGGGCTTTGGAAAATTCTTATATGGGCCTAATCAATCCACTGTTAGGATGAGCGAAATAAATTGGGGGAAAATGACATACCGGGATCAGATTGATTTACAAATACCACCGACATGGAGCTGTAAATTAAGTGGGCAACTTTCAGTTGTTGGTCTGTCCGTTGCCAGACCAGACCTGACTCAGACCCCTTCCGCTCGGTAGGCTTTTGGTTCTCACGCACGCGTCCGACTGGGGAGACTGAGCGCTGGATTCTCCTTCTATGCTTATCCACCTCAAGCGCTTGGCTTAAACAGCCTCACGCCCTCCTCATGCACACGTGGCGTTGATGGTGACGTCTACTGTGACCTCGACCGTAGACTTGGCTTTTATTTCACTGCTGCGAACGGCAAGTCGAAGCTTCAAGAAGCAAACGGCTGACTCAGTATTACGAAAAATTAAGCAAACTTCGGGAGAACCATCAGTATTCAGTTATCAAACTCTACTACATTCCTTTTTTGAAGGACAGCCTCCTCTCTGTCCTGGCGCCCAAACTGTATAGTTTGCAACCAAGCCTGACGGAAATCCTTAAAGAACCAAAACCCAAGATCAAACGGCAGCTTTGGACCTGTGAATATTCCAGGGCCGCACGTGTCACGTGTCCTTTAGATCACATACGCCACCTGCCACTTGAGCTCTCTGTACATCCTAGTTGCTTCCTGGTCAAGCCCTAAGCCTCCGATATGCCCGCCTACACCCACCGCCTTAACCTGCCCCCCAACAATATAGGATTTGCTGAGATCCTACCGGACCCCTTATAGTTATTTGGGTCTAATAGTGCAAACGCAGTTAGCCTATGCCGGCATTGGTCCACAATATTTATGACATGATTTACAGTAAACGGCTAGCCAAATTGCCTCACGCCCCAATAATAGCTCCTGACCCGGTAGAGTGGTGTATATATCCTTCTAGAATCATCGCATCCCCCAGTATCCCCGAGGTTTCTGTTACCATTCTGTTGTCGCTTTCTGCCGAGTAATAATGATTGATCGAAGTGCATTTGTACACTTTGTTTATGTATACCTTTTGTTGGCCACTAGAGTGTTCTTTCCTCTTCCCACTCCTTCGGGCCCACTTCCCATACATGTTGTGTATCTATTCTTTGCACTTTAGCCTGGAGCTTGGTGAGAGAGGCAGCGGTAATTGGGGCCAGCCCAGCCATTCAAATCTGTACGATGATGGTCTCCTGTCCTTCCTGAGTGATACGAATTTCCTCACAATGTGAATGATACCACATCAGCTTATTGCGTACCTAAGCACGTTTCTTGGATCACTCGAGAAATACATCGGCATTGGTAATAATAATAACAAACGTAGTATATTTCTAGACCAAGCTTGAGATACACGCGTAAAAACATGGTCACAGCGTAAAGCATTATCCAACAGGATGGAGTATTTCACGAGTTCCAAAAGTAAGAGTGGCACAACTCAGCAACTGCGAAACGAAGCTAGGCGAGGTTTGAATGTAATAAAGTTATGGCGCTTTACGCAGGAAATACGGGTTAGTTTTGATTCCGGGTTTGGGATGTAGCGGATAATCGGCAAAACATGGAAGTGCTCAGAAGGCCCGGAGGCAGAATTTGGAAGAATAGATATATACAAAATTGTACAAACGATGACCGACGGATGGATTCTTGGGTTCGCTGGACAGAGATTGCTGGGAAGCAGAAAAAATCCCCGTTCTTTGAAATAGGGAGTCAGCGGAGTCTACGAGGATCGAAAATCAAATTGGCGGAGGACATCACATGAGCAGGAGGGCCAAGGCATAAACAACGCTCGGTAAGCGGAGAAAGAAGAAGTTGATGACTGTCTGCTGAGGAACCAGTGATCAAAACTATTACCTTGGCGACCCAGATTGGTTGATGCACGGTTGCTTAGAATGAAAAAAGGTGCAAACAGAGGAACGGAGAACAGATGGAAGAAAACTCGAGAGCTATAGTAAATAGTGCTTGGGTGCACCCGTTGGGTGTCTGAAGGAGTAGTGTCGAAAAGACTGGGGCAACAATTTCCCCGGAGGACAACAAATGTTGCTGGAGAATAACGCCAGCTTGGGTTTCTCGGGGTGCTATCAGCTGCTTCTAGAGCAACTTGTCTCCATTATGACAAGTCAACGATCCAGAGGATGGCAGTTGAGATACCCACTACTGGGGCTGTTAAGGAACTCGAAAAATATAAGTGAGTCGGAAAGTTTTAATGTGATTGTTCTTTTCTGGACAGGTGGTTCTTGGGTTGACATAGGTGAACGACCCTTAAAGTTAAGAGAGACATGGAAACAAATGTTTTAAGGGGGAGCGCAACAAACAGTCGAAGCAATACGAGTGGTAACCAGAAACACAGCTGTGGGTTTTAAAATGAGGTCGTCGAGGAAATGGTCGATCGAAGTCAGAAAGAGTAGCACAAATGCCCAGGCAAATATGTGGAAATGAGGGGAAGGGGTGAGATCTGGATACCCCTACTACTAGAGATAAACAGAAAGCCAGACCCCAGGCGACAACATACATTGTATGAAAGTGAGAATGAAAGTTTCTACACAAAAAATAAATGGATGTACAGCCGACTTGCGACAAACTGAGTTTTCAGTGTCCTATCTTATAACGCTCTTGGTTTCTACTGAAGTGGGGTTGCTAACCAAGGCCCGGGGGAGATAAAACAACAGGTCGGCTCATTAATCTCGGCTAACCGTTCACACACGAACATAATGGGGAGGATGCTTAGGGTATCAGGCAGAAATGGACTGAGACGTCTATAGTTGATCAAGCGGGTAATAGTAAGCTGAGAAAGCAATGGCAACGACTGAGCTTCGGTTCGGTGTTTCGGCACTACAAAGCAGTATCAGAACAAAAGTACGGAGGATGTTCGGGGTTGATTATTAAGGCTGTGCAAGATGTCGTTCGGTATCGAGAATCCGCAGTGAGGCCCAGCAAAACAACAGTGGTGATTTGCATCTCAGGTGGCGGGATAGTGATTAAAGTGGCAAACTATGTGAGGAGCTCCAATATAGCTCGAGTACAAGTTTAAGCCAAGGCCGTCCAGAGTGGAGAGCAAACCGGTCCAATCACTCCGTTCGTCAGTTGCATGCAGCATTCAGGAAAAAAATGCTCGGTAAACGGACAACTACTCAAGTAAACAGCAAGTTCTGGGGTTGGTCAGTGTGCGACAGTCTGGAGAATGTTCCAGCCAGTGGTTATGACAAACGTTTGAAGAGGTAAAACACATTTTGATGGCTCAGAGTCGAGGGGCTGAGCTGCCGATGATTAACGGGAGGAGAAAGGATGGTACTCTTCCAAGGCAGCAGATAGCCGCTGCTCTTCAGGCGAGTTATCAGTCAGCACAGACTAAGTAACTTTCACCATCGCCGCGAAGTGGATTTGACCCGACCATAGTGGAAATAGTTCACTTAGTAGGTCGCGGGAGGGGAGTCGGGTTCCTCTGATGAATCAAAACAGAAAAATTTAAGATCAGAAAGAACCTTGAACGGGGTTGGATATGTGCATACTTGTGAAGATGATGGGAAGAAGCAGGCACTAGGTACGTACAGCCCAGCCAGTGTTGGATGTGGCAAGAACACCCCTCTTCGTTGAACGCCGGGAGGGTTCTAAAGGGGTTTGGGTGGAAACCAATTGGAGGGCTTATGGGAAGCTAGTATGGATGAGGCATTCTGTTCTGTGAGGATGGGTGTTTCACGAGGTGCTTAGAGATTCAGCACGGCAGGGCTTTATTAAACTTTTAAATGGATTATTTTAACCTGAATTTATTTGAGACACGACGCTCAGCCACGGACTGCCATTCCAGCACGGCTTTTGGCTCTGTGGAGTGACCAAGGTAGTAGGAATGAAGGAGTTTGATGGGTGTGAACATTTAGAAGAATGGAAGCCGGGAGGATGGTCGACGACTTAGTATCTATTTTTCGTTCCTTTCCCGAGCTTTATTCAATAAGCCGGCTTGAGCAGCCGTGGTCAGGATATTTCTATTCACAGGAGTGTGTGAGCAGTTGCAGGTGGAGTTCAACTGCGGGTCTTGAAGTGCTTTTGAGTGGCATGCTTGAGAGATAAAAAGTGAGGTAGACAAGAGGAGAGAAAAGGCCCTACACGCCGTAGTCCCAGTTGGGCGCAGGTAGAAGAACCAATGGCACTCTGAGCGAACGGATGATGGGCACAGTTGTGGCCTTTCCCTTTTTGCAGGATCAGGTCTAGGCTGCAGGCTGGAGGAGGCCGTTTCCTCCACACCCCTTTTCGGGGAAGATGGGTTCCTGAAGTATGATAATCATTTAATTAGCTTTTTTTCTCAGTGGGGTGGTGGATGTAACGACCAAAACGCTCAAGTCCTGGCTCGGGTGAAGCCTGACCAACGATTCAATTATCCATTCACGGACCAATAAGCTTCACTCGTTCTGGATGGCACCTTAGAGCCTCAAAGCAACGCGTAGCCCAAATCGATGCAGAACCCAAATCAAGAACACGATTGCTCTGCAAATTCTACGGTACTATTAGCGAGTAAAAATATAAGTACAAACATGATCATACCTTTGACAGTGAGCCTCAGTCACTATCCAGCCAAAAAGGTAATCAAAAATAGGACAAATTCTGTAAAAAGGGAAATAGTTGGCCAAAAAGAGTAAATAATAAATACCTGTCCTGAAGTCCAAACAAAGAGAACAAGTTCTCCACGCTTAATCAGGCCCAAAGAACAATTTCCTGAGCGTGGCAGCCAAAAATCAACGAAAACGAGCTGAACGTCTACGGTCAGTCGACGTGAGCGAGAAAGTGAAACCGAGGAGTAATAAAACAAACTGTGTTGAATCAGTGCATCTAACTACCATACCAACTGTCCTCAAAGTAATCTCAATAAGAAAGCACAACCATAAAAAGAAAAAGCAAGTGCACAAAGCGTAGAATAATTGTCGACCACAAAACAGTGTCAGCATGAAGTAGGCTAGAGAAGGCGGTCCAAAATCGGTCATAGAGTACAGGAATGTGAGCAGAAGATGAATTTTTCAATCAACATGGACATTACAGTGGAGGCTATTCAGAATTTTTTAATGGCTGTTCAGCCAGTTATATTTTGATACGTTCGCGTACGGTGCTCAAAACTGCTAGGTCTGGAATGTTTCTCCCCAGGTTCGGAAGAATCCATGGTTCGAGCACCGCAGCCCCCGAGAAGGCTGCCATTTTGAGCAGTAGAGATTGAAACCGGGGACAAACAACCAAAGCGAGGGTAAGCACGCCTGACCGCTCCCAGCCTTGAACAGCTATTACAATTGTACCAGAAGCTGACTCGAGCTAATACCTAGCTACCACTTTAGGCCTTTGATCGAATGACACCTAATAGGACCGTGCTGATTGGATGCATACAACGGAACGAAAGCCATGGACAGTCATAAAAATGAAGCATAATCGGGCGGACGCGTCAGCCCCAAGACTCATTGCCTTCGTGTCGTATCTGACTCAATGTGGGCAAACTACATACCCTGTGAATTTTTGACTCTGGTCCGCTGCGCTTTGGTGGGGTTCGCGAGCGGATAAGGGGTAACTTTCCTGCAAGGACACAAAAGGTGCCAGCTTTAAAATCAGAAGCTAGCTCTAGTCAGGACTGACAAAGGGTATGAATCAGTCTTAGATCTTAAGCGCACGTAAAAAGATGCGTATATGTAGTGAGGAGATTTTAAAGTGGGTCTCGACATAAGTTAGGAATGCAGGAGATGGTAACCTATTGCGGTCCAGTAGTTCACATGGTCCCCATCTGCTTGGCCCAATATTAGCTTAGAGCAGTTCAAGCCCATTATAGGTGACGCACAGAGGAACCTGTTTAGGTCTCCTTTAAATAACACCGGCGTGCAGTAAGGGGGCAGAGAGTCTGGTGGCTTGTTGAAGAGGCTGTTATAAACAATAATAAATATTTTGGATCTGGCAGATAGCCTAGAAAGAGGGAATGTTGAGATGGATTATGTGACCGATGTAATAAGGATTATTACTGAAGAAATCAAATTACTCATCACAGAAGTGGACTTTTGAGTGTAATAGATTGAAGGGGAGTGAAAGACTGCTCTTCGCACAAAGTAACAGTGGAGATCCACTCCGGGGTAGCTCGCACCTAGCGCTGTAGTTATTGATGCAAGAGTGAACAAGTAGGTTTCTCGGTGAAGGAGCGTTACATTTTCTCTATATTTACGCTGTCTGCTTTCCGAGTCAACTTTGGATATCAGGGGGCAGTATCCAATAGCAACATAGGAAGAGTCTCTTATATCAGGAGTCTACTTTACTGGGTGCAATATATCCCGAGGATAAGTTCCGAATCACTAGTGCGTTGTCATTTTGGGTCGATGCTTGCTGATAAAGTTGAAAGTATAGGAGAGATGTTGGCTCAGGTCCCTTACCACGCAGGTGGTTTGGATCGGCGGACCGTTTATTGTAAGAGAAACAGGTGGAATGCGGTTTACGAAGGACAGGGCAGTGCTCTTAGCTGCCGAAATCTTCATCAGTCATTGAATACACCATCCGTCGAAGAATTTCAAACCTGACAAAATGTTGTCAAGCACGGTGTGCTGGACATTCACTTCAAAAGTGTTGACTAGCTTCATTTAGTGTGCAGGGAGGAATATCCTGCCTTGAGGCTCTACTTCGAAGACATCATTTATGTATGCGAGAAATATGGGGGGGGGGGCAGAAAGACTTCCTCGAACGGCCTTGCTGGCTTAGATTGAGACGTCCTGTTGACCTTAACGGTCTGGGAACTTTCAGTGTGGTAAGATACTTGCCACGAGTGAAGAGGGTCAGTGATTTCGTAGGATCCACCTTTTGACAATGAGCGAGTGTGAGATACTGGGTCAAAAGCCTTAGTCATATAGGGAAAGACGATGGCATTTGGCTTACTGATGGCGCCGTCGTTAGTGGCCGAACTCGGGAAGTCCATCGGACAGGTGATGCAAGAACGGGACCTTAGGAACCGCCGTTGAGCTGGGAAAACAAGATTTACAGGGGTCAAGAGTCTTGCCAGCTAGTCCCTTACAACGTTCTCCATGAGCCTTGAGATAATGGGAGTATGGAATAAGGGGCTTTAATTCCCCGGATCATGCCTTGGATCAGCTTTGTTTTGTGGGATTACGGAGGAAGCTTTCCACTGGGCCCGGAGGATCCCGGACGACACGAATGACGCAAAGAGGTTCAGCAATAACACCACCGGGCCAGGTCACCCAGACCAAAGTACGATGGGTGGAAGTTCACTGAGCTCAGGACTGTAAGAGGTTTTTCGTTGGCCACAAATTTCCTGATGCGGTCCGTGGTAAGTTTTAAGGTTGATATCGCGTCTTGAGTGGCCTTCGGATGGCATTGCCGCAAAAGATTAGTTTCCATATTAAGGGTTTAAGCGGATTAGCAGTTGAAAGGATAAGTCACGTCTTTTGGCGACTCCAGGCGGGTGCCATCACCGTGAGGAACGGGGCAGTGTTGTTTGCGCTGGGGATGTTGCAAGATATTTACAGTTTTAAAGGTCGGATCACACCGTGAGGCTGTGGTAGTGCAGCGTTATCTTGTTTCTTAAAGTTTATTCTCAGTAGCTGCTTGTAGATCGCAGTAAATGTGGTTTATTTTTATCATAAAAGATAATTTTCTATTCCTAAAGATAAGAGGTCTGCCTCCCGTCAGCCTTATGTCGAGAAGAGTCAAAGTTGGCTGGCCTTTGACTCTAGTTTGTCTATCGGTTGGAATAATAGGATTTATGGAAAGGGTAACTAGGTACCGGGAAGTATCAACTGCTGTTTGCGGATTAAGTGTTCGGAGATGTTGGGAAAGTCCGTGCCCCGGAGAAAGAACAGCAGCCGGGTCCAGTTTGTCAACCTGTATTTGCTTTAGTTTCGGATTCCGATAAATCCAGATACGCGTGGTTCACATGTAATAGTGGGGCAATATGGGACCATTTTGTGGCCACCACCTGGAAAGCTTTGTGTGACCGAGACTTTCACATCGATCAAGTAATGAGTGAAGACAGGCACGGATATTGTTATAACTTGCTGATATATGCCGTGTCCTGCAGCATAAAAGCCCAGAACGAAGTCAGGCAGATAGGAGGGGCAGTGGTTTTGTTCCGACAAATACTGAAAAAATTAAGGCCTTCTGCCATGAACTCTGGGCCTAAGGATACGGTAGGAATGTGCTCAAATGGCCTAATGATATGCGGAATTTAAGAACAGCCGGAGGTAGGTGCTCGACAGATGCTGTCAGTGGACAACAGGACTCCAGGAACTTGGACAGAAATCACTGGGATTTGGGGGCTGAGTCGAGCACTGAATGATGGGGGACACTAGTGAAATAAATGCCATGATGTTCCGATCGCCGAGCTTGGCGCTTAAGCTGCAAACATTTTATCACCAGACGAGGTGGCATCGTCAGCCTATGTGGCAAATTTCTGTCTGATGTGAGAGAAACAGCCGCTGCTCCTGCCATTATCTCTGCTTCTTCCAAGGGCGCTTTGGCCTACCTTTGAGACTACACAAGTTCGGACATGACCGGCTAGCAGCACTTCTGTGGCCGGGCAACGCCAAAACTGAAATTAAGTAAGTTTCCTTAGGTTTTCACTTTTTCAATAGTAGGCAGGAATTCGGTAGTAGAAGGGAGATTCATACCGTAATTTTAAGCGCGAAAAGCGCTGTGGCTCCATCTGAGGGCAGTATAGGCCTATTAGAACCAAATGAGTGTCCAGTCGCCGGGTTGTCACACAGGAAGTGGCCAACGGTTGTAGTGGCAGCTAAGCGGCAGATGTAAAGATGTAGTTCACGTGACGGTGATGCGCAGGGTTCCGCCTAATAAACTGAACAGCTGAGAGTGTCAATCAAAGCGGATGTTACAGAAAAAGAACGATGAGACCTCAGTTCGGGATAATGATTCAGTATGGCGGAGAAGATAGAGATTTTCTTCTTGAACGCAACAGGGTGAGGGAAGCTTACGTAGGATTGGTTGATGGAGGTGTTCTGTGAACAACGGGGCTTTCGTAGTATCGGAAATGGTGGGAAACATCTAAAATTCCCACGCAGTGGTGGAAGTAGAGGGACGAAGGGTGGAAGTATGGGAAGGTCTGGGGAAGGTATGTTAGGCAGCTTCAGCGAGGAAGGAGAGCTGTGCAGAGGGTTACCAGTTTCAACTAGAAATGATGGGCGGCTCTGGAACTCCTCTGAGGTACGGGGAGCTTAATGTACCTAGTTCAGGAGCGGGGTTTCCAGGCACTTGCACCAGAGGCAGTCTACCAAGGACCTGTCCGGTTGCAGCTTCTGCATGGCAATCAAAGTTTGGCCTAGCGACGAGGGTAGGTTGCCGTCCAATACACTTGACGTCAGAATCTTCGTTGAGAGTGGAGGGTTTATTAACCGGTTTGGGTTTTAAGGCCGAAGGTTTTCATTGTTGCCGCCTGATGGCAGTGGAGACTTCAGACCGAAGAGCACAAACTTTCGGCCTGCGTGTAATGGGGTGGATGGCGAGGAGGAACTTGTGTCGATGGGAAGCGTAATTAAGCTGTAGTATGATATGATCGGAGGAGTAAATTTTGGTCATGGGTAAAGATGGAGGATTTGAAGGATCGTACATTCGGGTGTTCCACCCTGGACGATTTAAACAGGATTAGCAGGTTAGAAAAGCTACGGACTTGGGTGGCATTTTATGGCGCGTGAGGCATGGATAATTGCACGACTTAGATGATCCGAGTTTCTGATACCTTCTCCGTTGTTCATCAGCCTACGTCTCTTGGGGACTGGGAGGTTGGGAAATAGCCCAGGCGTAGCTTCAAGGTCTACCCCTAGCGGTTTTTGACTACTAAACTTCTTGTGGGTTAAAGAGTTCGGGGATTACAGTGTGCAGGTGACACATTGGCTGACGTTGGTCCTGGAAGTTTAAGGGAGATCAGCTTCCTTGGTACTCCTTTTTGGTGTGACATTTCGTCAGACATCATCCCGAAGCTATTGTGCGATGACCTGGCGACAATATTGTTTTGTTTTTTATAGAATCAATACATGTCGGCAGCATCGGAAAACCGGAGGAGCGAGGGATATTGGTTTCGTAGTGTTCGTTTGCATAGTCCAACGCTGTGGCATAGTGCCCGTTACACTTTAGCTGCCTCTAACCATTTACTGCTTATTTTGTTGAATGGGGTCCTATAGGGAACGTTACAAAACAAAGCATGATTTGCGTTTCAGACCCGGGTTGAAACTTCAGACCATACACTGTCAATGAAGCTGTGGGCATCAACTGAGTTACAGTCCACTTTTATTGAAGACGGCTGGAGCAGTTGTACCAGCGGCATCGAGGGTCTATTCGCTCCGCCTGTTGCCTCAACTTGCGATTCAAGCGAGCCTACATGTTGCACGAGGACGCCGGACTCGCTACTTATTTTTCCCTGGATGCTCATTTATTCGACGTAGCATGACGTAGTGGCTGGGAGACATGCGGCCAAGCGGCCAACCCTCACAGGCCGGTCGGGTACTTTCCCGGTTGAGCATAATGGAGGCCGTTGGGGATCAACCAGTCTTCTTTGAGTATTAGGCAGAAAGCAGAGATTGTTAAACTCATAAGGACGTAAATCCACTGCGCAAAACTGTCACTTAAGTAGGGACAACGGAAGTGAAAAGGGCCAGAATGTATTCAGGATAAAAAAATTTGGGGGTTTGCATAAGGATGAGTTAGCTACATAGATCTATGAAATTACTGCCGGAATATGGAACTGGGGATGGTCAGGGGAAAACTGAAGGCTCAAAAATTATTGAGGGGCTAGTTGAGGGTTTGGAAGGATTTCGAAGGATGCGAACAATAACGACTAATAGGCAAGTTTCAGTTCAAGCCTCCACAAGAAACGGTGCGGTGCAGGATGAAATAGCACTAAACGCACTGAAGGGAAATGGTGACAACTAAAATCCTATAGTAGTTGTGAGTGGTTCGGTGAGTAATTAAAAGTTACCGCAAGTGTTCTTTATGCAATCCTACGTCGCCTTTTGCGAGGGGGCACGGAAAACAACAGATCAGAACTTTTATTACCAGTATCAAACGTGTGCAACCCAGGTAACAGGAGCTGTAGTAAGTCAAATATTTATCAAAACACCCGAGCAAACTTGAGTAGTATAAGTAAGAATAGGTTTCCGACCAAGAAGTATAAAAATACTCCTGAGAAAATAATTTGATAAACTAGATAATTATCTGGCGGTGGTGTAGAGCAGTCGCTTAGTACCAGTAATATGAACTACGACACTAAAACCGTTCCTGGCGGCATTTTGATCCTCCAATACGGGGAACGACGTCCCCCAGGCAAATCCAAAGCTGATGTCTGATGCCGGACAGCGTAGAGGAACGCGGTAAGAACAGCACCTTGAAGCCGATTTCGTCTGGGTGCCGGAAAGGCTGTTTGCGTACCTTAAAAAGAAGAGCAAGTCTCGTCCGGACATTTCACCATTCCCACATGATAGAGATGTCGCGAAATCTAACTATTTGCAGCTGAGTAGTAGAAGATTAGATTTGTATAATGTGATTCATCATGCAGCTTCGACGCCCAACTGGCCATTGAAAACCATGGAAGCACCGTACAGCCTTGTGGTTAACGCGTTCGATTCACAATCGTTCACCCCGGGTTCGAGTCCCCGTGGGGGTTCGGTGGATGTTTACTGCTCATGATTCCCAACAAGGAAGGAACAGTTGCACAGTGCTTCCATGGTTTTCAATGGTCAGTTAAGCGTCAAAGCCGCATCATGAGCAACATTATACAAATCTGAATATAACAAAGCAACATTATTGTCGCTCCACACCGCCGGTGTCTGTGCCATGGAGATATCATCTTTGCATCCGACCCCCAGAGAGTACTAGCCATGTCACAGTGATCCTTCGCGGCTTGAGGGGTTGTCGATGCTCTGAGCTAATTTCGTCCACATGCAGCCCCTGATCTGGACAAAATTTACCAATTAATCCCCCAAAAACTAGTTGGGATCATTGTGCTCCAGTCACTAGGAGGTTTAACAACTCGATAGAAGGCGGCAAGGTACCGTCTAAATGGAAAAAGCCGTCGTAATCCTGATGTTAATGGGTGGTAAAACGGATGAAGCTGCAGATTACCGTCTAGTCAGTCCTGCCTGTGGGGTCAGAAACATTATGGAGAAAATGCCCAGATAGCCATGAGCTTCTCTTTCATTAGCACTATGGTGTTCGAAGGGGACAACCTCGTCCATCCTACCTTATTCATGCTTGTGAGCTTTGAGCAAGGGCTAGGGAGCAGGGTCACTCTACGGACGTTATCTCTGTCCACTTCAGCGGAGCTTTTAGCAAAGAGACGCACAACTGCATGCCCACCAACTTGGGATCGCCAGGACTGACTGAAAAGTGAAACAAAAGGCTGGAAGGCTTCCCGAAAAGGAGGTGCTCCTTTGTCATATTTGCCTCATCGCGCCCTAAGTGGCATAGGACCTCCAAAGGAGTACCGTTATGCTCGGTCCTAGGCTCACCGTTGTTCCTGGTGTTCATCAGCGGCTTGACACGAGACTTGATATTCCATTGTCTGTTCTATGCCAAAGATGTCTAAATCAAGCCTGTGATCAGAATCACAACAGATCACAAGGCACTGAAATAGAACTTGGAAGCTCCAAAGTGGTGATCCAGCCTGCGGGCTCCCCCCAGTCAACGTCCAAAAGTGTGCTCACCTGCAGCTAGGCAGATGAAGGCGCAAAGTATCATCTTTTTCCAGGAGAGTACTCTTCGTGCGCCACAGGCAAAAGAGACATGGGTGCAATAGTGTCCTCTAAGTCCAAAATCCTCAGGCACACTAGCTGTTTGTGCACCCCAGAGTAGGCCATAGGTTAGGTTATCCATCGGACATTTGCGGAGCCCTCTAGTGGTGCTTTAGAACTCCCGTGCCTCTCACACTTACCTTTTCGACTGGAGTACGGCAAAGCCACAGCGCTGTCCTACATGGCCGCGGAATTTGCATGGATTGAAAAGGGCCTAGCGAGCCGCCTGTGGTCTCGTCTTTGGACTGCGAGAGATCACTTATGGTTGCCGGCAGAGCTTAAGTTGACTGCTTCCGGAAGCGTGCCGCAGTGTCAGAAGTGATCCGATATGCATCCGAAAAGTACGTTGTGTTGAAGTAAGCCCCGGGTTGCAGGTACCCCCCCACCCTTTGTTAGCACTCAGATTCAAGCTGCTTTCTATTTTACCCATTAGACTTCAGTGGACTGGACTACCACTGGTTTGCCGTCTTTCCAGGAGGATAGCCGAACTGGGGAGCTCACTGCCAGCTGAGATGAAATAAACAAACTGCAAAGTGCTCGGGAGGAAATTCGACATCTGAATAAGCTTCAGAGTGAACCCCTATTCCGAAGCCACAGCCAAGAGTTGACGATAATGAGGCTCTTGCTGAAGTCCCACTGCTGCCAGTGATGTAAACGTGAGGCGATTAGCCGGGCAGAGTTGATGACTAGAAGTTTGATCCAGGAGTCATGTCGTGAAGGAGTGGTGTGGCCGGTCTACGTGCGCCGTGGCAGCGCGCGCGACCGTCGGACCACTTGCATTATTCAAATTATGTAGGACTTTCAGTGCAAAATCTTTTCAGCCGAAAAAGCCAAACGAAATCTTGAAGAAAAATGAGTTCATGGGCCACTACCAACGTACGCGTATATGCTTCTCAGAAAAGCAGTGTTGGGGCTGTGGAAATGAGCCGACAACACAAATGTCCGGACATATGGCTGGCTCCAGCCAGGTAAAACCCTGTGCAAACATAATTGAAAGGCTCTTTTGTGCACCTTTAGAACACGGGATAAACCATCATGGTGGATGCACCTGGCTCATAGAGCCCAGAAAATGAAAAAGAAGCCATGGGGCTTGGTTAAGCATACAGGTGGCTATCGGAAAACTCTGCAGTTTCAGAAGTTATGCACCGTAAACTTAGGGATGCGGACTAATTGTCAGTTAGGGTATAGATTTGCACCAGCTAATAAGGCCAAGTTTTGTCCAGAGTTGTGCTGCAACTGCATACAGCCCGGGTCAGCCTTAAGAGTTGCAGCCTGGAGGGCAGCTGAAGATGATAGGCAGCCCACTACGGCAAGCGATTTCAAGGCGAAGTACTGAAGCGTCAATTCGAGCTCATATATAAGATGGGTTCGCGGAATTACATCGGTCGTCAACCAAACGAGGAACGGCCAGTGGATGACGAGATATATCCAGACCAAGTCGAGGAGTCCATCAGAAGTTTCAGCGCACGTAAGACAGAGGGATCAGATGGCTTGCATTTTGCCATTACTAAGCCACTGGAAGCGATTATAGCTGAACCCCTAACCCGGTTGTTCAACATGCCTTTGAAAGAAGCCACACCTCCACAATAGAAGACTGCTGAGACAAGTCCTATTCATGAGGGTTGGTCGAAGAAGATGCGGCCAATTACAGACCAGAATATCTCCTTACGATTGTATTTGAAGTGTTCGGTAAGATTCTAAGAAGTGGGATCGCGGCTCACCTGGTGCGACGTGGCCTGTCCTCGGACAGACACCAGGGTTTCATGAAGAACTGAATGTACTTGTCATATCTGCCCTCGTTCCTGGACGAGGTTGCGACAGGTCTGAGCATAGCAGGGCTGGTCTAAGTTTGCCATCTGGACTTTCAGAAACCTTTGTACTCCGTAAAACACCAAATTTGCCAATCAAGTTAGAGAGCGTGGGCACAGCCCTTGAGCGACGGCTTCGGTAGGAACCTACCTGAGTAGTAGGCCCTTATACGTTCGGGTGGAGGATGGCAAAATGAACCTGGCTAGGGCCTGTTGAGGGAAGACACAGAGGTTGGTGTTAGGACTAGTGCTACACCTCGTCTACATAAATGACCTAACCCAGAAAATACGAGCCCCAGCTTTCCCTTCGTCGATGACTTGAAGCTTGTGTGAAGTTCTTCGGACTGGAGCACAGAAGAAGGACTATCGCGTAATGATTTGGCTAGCCCGTGGCGCCTACCTCAAAATGCAAAGAAGTGCAAACACCTGTTACCAGCAGCCACACAAGGAAGGGCAGGGGACTTGTTACAAGGAATCATGCACCCCACTTGGTCCTGACTCTCTATGGCTGCTTCACATGAAGCTCAGTTCATGCCTTTTGTTTGACCCATACCATTGTATGGCCTCCCCACGTACCGAACCCACTTATCTCACCCCCTCCACGAATTATGATCTACCCCATTGCTCACTGCAGCTCTCTATCCATGGATCAAAATTAGCGTTGAGTCCTAATTTTTCCCCGTAAAAGGTTCAGAGTTATGGAAGAAAATCCGGGTAAACATCCGCCAGAGTCTTCATCTCGCAGATCAGGGGCTCGCCGGATCATTCCCTGACTTTTCCCAATGTAATCCTTCTTACCGGCGAGAGTGTCACCGAACAGCTGGCCTACGAAAACGGGTTTGATTACTAAGGCTATGGCACCTTATCCTGGAGCTTTTAAAACGGCTAACGATCCATGGGTCACTTTGTTGTGTCACTTCAGGTTGTGCTGAGAGTAGTTGGCTCACATATAAGATAGCAATCGTCGAACACCGGCCTTGTCTGAAGCTAGCTGTCAGATATGCATTCTTCTAGTGCTGAAATCGTTCCATGTGTCTTTTTCTCACTCTCACCCTCCTCCATGGATAAAGGCTGCCACACCACCGATGGGGAAACAGCAAAAGATCCATGTTTGTCTTATTACAGGGGGAAAACAGCCAACCCTAGAAGTGACGTGCCCTTCGGGTCACCTGTAAAGAAAGGCGGGCGGAGGAGAAACGGGAAGTAGGCCCTATGGAGTAAGCAAGCTCTCCCGATCCTCTTAAAAAGGAAGGAAAGCATCAAAGTACCAAAGAGACTTCTGGCTACAAAGCGTTAGATTCATGCTCTTCAACCCCTTAATAAAGGATGAACTCCCCGTTACAGCCAAGACCTGACCCTGCTTATGGGAGGCCCCTCAAAACAAATGAGCTTACGAAATAGGTCCTCGGTACTTCTGCCTGACCCTGTGCGGGGTGACTGCATGCAGAATGAGCTCTCTACAAAAAACCGACCCTAATGCTCTCAGTTTAAACCCTCCCGGGACTTTTACTCCATTTACGATCAGCTTGTTGGTGCCAAATTTCGTCGTCTAAGCAAGTTTTCCAAAGTTCAATCACCTGAATTCAGCCACGTTCATGATCGTTCCTGTCGATGAATGGGCCAACTATCATCAGCCATTGTTTACGCTCAAGAATAATATGTAAACCAACCATTTGAAGCCAACCTTGGATACTCACTCGTAAGAGGCATGCAACCTGGAAACAGTCGCAACCCACCCAGGTTTCCACGCGCCTGCATCGTTCTCTCAGAGCGAACTAGACTAACTGGGGTGATGGCAAGCAGGACTCTCCACCTATAGTAATCCGCCTCCTACTTTGTTTTTCAACCACCCTTTGCCTTGCCACCCAATCTTGGCATGTGTGTTGACGTCAGCTACAAAACCACCAGGGAGCTGACTCTTAACCCACTGCTCTGGAATACGGGTTGACACATCAGTCAGTAAACAAGCCTCGTCACAGCACTGATTATACATATTCGTTAATATGAATGTGCGTATAAACATACATATAAGAATGTAGGGATAACTGCCCGTATTTTTCGCTCCTACTTTTCCTTTTCCTTTTCTTAAAAAGGTGATGTCCCTTATGTCTTGGTATCCGATCCAAACTCCAGGAAACAGCCGAACCTAGCAACAACCTTCCGTATAACAAGACCCAACTCAAACCTACAATGTTAGAAGTGTAAATACTCTACGATAGGATGCGTCACGCATCCTCTGGACTTACTAAGCAGAACTGCCATTTAGGCTCATAGATTTCAGCTGCTTCCTATCGACTTTCTAATACCCCACGGCTCTCATTGCTTCCCAGCCGCTTCCCCGCGTAGCCCTCAGACCCGGCATGCCCAATGTACCTCCACAGTTTTATAAACCCAGAACGATAAGACTTATGGGTAAACTGACGAATTGGTATTAGTGACCACGCCCAATAGTTCAAACGCATTAAGCCCCTACGAACACTGACTTACGTTAGGTACGACTTCCCATTTCTCCAAGACCATTGTGTTCCATTCCCAACCTCCGCATCCATATCTGTATTTTGCTTGCGCTAACCACCGGGCTGAAACAATTCCGGAGTGCAACCCATTTTTATTTTAGAACCGCCCGGTCATCGTGTTGCAGGGCTGTGATATATCGCGCAGAAAGCTTATCCCATTCTTTTTCCGCCCACAAATGCGCCCCTGGTTGGCTGTCGGGAAAGAAGTCTGTTCACTAGGTTTCACCTGCACAGAGTCCTGACACCGCTGCATACGCCCAGCTGAGACCAACCGAGAACTCCCTACCACAAGGCTGTCGGCGTCGAAGCCAACTAAACCGTCGTGCAAGGGTTCTTCATCGAATAACGAACAGTCCAGTTTCGGTGATGCCCTTTCCCTTCCGGCGGTGGAAGAGTGAACACAAGCCGCAAACAACCCCATCCCAAAAAGCCCGACACAGACACAGGAAAGCCACAATAAGCTCAACAAGATAATACGCCATTTGAGCTGCTCTACTTGGTCTATTGCAAGGGCTTTCGACATTCTTTCTTGCATTACTTTGCTCCTCGTAGACAAGGTATTCCTCCGACCGATTGCAGCTTGTTAAAATGCCATATTTCTTCCACCACATGCGAGTTCATGGCATTAGATGATACATGCTACTTCTCGTGAAACTTATCCCATCTTTTCAGGAGGAACTAGTACTTTTCATATCCACAAAACTATGAAAATTGGTATTTCCCGGGTACCTTCATGAAATTCTTACCTGTTCCCTTGCCTCATCACCAATTATCCATTTGAGTGAAATTGAATGTGCATCAATGACCATCTTCTTGAGTCATTCTTGTGAGTACTGTATTTCTTGCTTTCAAATATGATGTCCGTCTCAACATTCTTACATCAAGCTGGTTCCCCGCCGTTTCCCATACTCACCCGAAACTGAATTCTATTTACCGTCTTGTCCGTTGTCACTTTGGTTTATTTAGGCCGTCTCCACCATTATTCCTCTGTTGTTATATTGTGAGGCTCCCTTTCTCAAATTTGGGTTTTCGTCTTACCGAGTGATTCTGTAAACTCTGATCTTGCTTTCATGGGTGCCCCCGACCACGATTAAGAAATATACCGTTTGCTATTAATACAGAGAAGCCTGGCCACCACACAATCCAGAGGGTGCAGCAGGTAGTGACTATGTGAGTAAGCGCTCACGAACCCCTTAAGCCCGGCCAATGATGTATTTCTACCGGAGCAAGAGCCCCTCTTGCCCTGCATCAGCTGGGATTGACAGCTCGCCCCGGGGAACCTGCTGTGCTGTCGCACATCTATAAGGCGAAAATTCGACCACACTTAGAGGATTGTGTCCAAGCTTGGTCGCGGCCACCGGTATGTGACAAACAGGTACTATATAAAGGACGGCGCCGTCTCGAGCAAAAAGCGCGCCTCTTTTGATGCTCGGCAGCGACAAGGCTCTCAAAGGATATCAGCTGTGGCCAGACGGACCTCAAGCACACTTCCTTGCGTAGCATGCGGTGAACCCCTAGGACCGGCTTCCGGACGATGTAGTGGCCTCCACAACTGTAGCGGTTTTGGCTGATCGCCGACATCTCTGCTGATCAGAAATCTTTCCTGGCCCTGCCGAAGCCTTTACCTAAAAATGTCTTCCAGTTGGCTTTTAACCGTAAGCCTCCACCTGTTTAACTAATGATGACTTCACCAGTTCATTTCGGAGACGCCCAAAGCATGCCAGATTCGTGATCAAACTCTTACGAGCAGCAAAAGTGGACAGACGAAATTCATGAAAACTTTAGAAATACGCTTGACGAATGTAAGGTGGGTAGGATGAGAAGGGAAATGATAAGGAGGTAAAAGCATGTACACCAAGGAATTACGGACGGAGTTTGGGCTGACCCTGGGATGGATTCAAACATGCCCATTGAATTTGAGAACCTAGGTCAAGTGGAGGAGCCGGCTGAGCCAACGAGAGGAGATTAGGGCCTGGAAGTTTTGCATGAAGGGAACTGAAAAGTTGCGTGAGGAACCATGTTACCCGGGAAATGATAAAAAAGGAAAAAAGAAAGGGAAGAACAAAGAAAATGAGTCTTATGGCAAGGGGTCAGACAGCCTTGAAGGACGCTTCTCTGCAATAAAAGAACGATGTCCATTTGAAAGCTGAGAACGAGCGATGGAAGACGCAGAGAGCGAGCCAGATGGCAGCAGTAGTTTGGAAGGATCGAGATACGGCAAATGTGGGGCACGTTTATAGAAAAAATGGACTGATATTATGAAGAGCAGAGGGATGAGGGCAAAAGAACTGGCCGGCAAAGAACTGAAGGAGGCGGGGGAAATATATGAATAAGCACATATACCTTCATGCACGTTCATGTATATGAATATAAATATACCCATACATATAGGTTTTTGAAGAGGAGCAGCAAAACTCACTGTAAGAATAGGGAAGTAGCAGAGCTTGGAAGAGACTTGTAGGGTTAGACCAAATGGCACAGATAAATCCTGAAGCGTTTGTTTATGATAGGTGAACGTGGGGAATCAACAGAGAGGGAGAGGCGACTTTGGAAGCACAGAAGTGGTGACTGTGGGCAAAAGTTGATAAACGAGGAAATATGAAGGAAATGATCGAAATAAACAGGTAGGAGTGAATCTAACAATCTGAATAGTGCAGGTATGGCATGTGGTGACGGTCGAAATGACTGAAGCCCTAATAAATGGGATTATATTATGCAGCCAGAAGAGGGCTGGAGAAAGCTGAGCGGAAGAAAATACAAAGTGGTCGGTGTAGTGTGAAATATCAGCGGAGAACGGTAACTTGGAGGTAAGACAAACCCAGTTTCCCATGCCAGTCTCGTCGACCGGGTGTAGATCCATATAACGGAAGTGATCGTTATCCTAATTTCTTTATTCTCCTTCTTCTTCCCCAGCTTCTCCGTTCCACTACTGCCACCATGTCTGTTCTTTCAGCTACCTGACCTCCGGAATATCCTCCGCTGAGAGACGCGTGGAGGTTATGGCCACGTAAGCAAGTCGGGAGGCTACCATTTCTACGGGCAGCAAGCCCGATTATTTGCTTTACTGCCGCCGGCGAACCAATTAACAAATCCCAAGATGGTTTCTGGAGTAATCATTGTCCCAGAGCAGTGGGATCCGTCTGCGGCTCGTTGATGGGCGAACCTGGAATTGCCGCTTGGGCCAAAGCCGCAAGACTTGCCACGTAACCTCAGCTGACCTGTTCACCGGGGTCAAGAGAGTAACAGCGGGAAGGAACCTTGAGGTAGTCACACTGGACAAAATCCGGCCCGGAGCACAACGCCAAGCGGAAACTCCATAATCCTTCACTGAAGTCTGCCGGTCTAAGTGAACCTTTGCGTCCAGGAAACCGTGGATTGCATTGCAGTAATAAAAGGATTTCTCTCAGCCGCCCCCAAAATGCTGTGTCCAGGCGGGGCGGCCCTTCTTGACCAATGACGTTAGGCTGCTGTAGTAGACTTATCGACGTTTAAGCGGGTGGTTCGCTGGCCTAGGGAGCCTCACCCACGGGCAAAGACTAGACGCGTTAAACACGAGCCCTCCCGAGGGCATGAGGCATGGATGCGACATACCAAAATCTTTTCAGGTCATTGCTGGGTATTTTGACCTTCAGTGGTCGGCTGTACCGCTGTTGAACCTCAGCTGTTGTACGGCCACCATAGGGCTCCCAATGATTTTGATGAAGGAGGGAGCTTTGGGTAGCCTGAAAGGAAACTCCTTCTCAGCTAGAAATGCAAATGATTTGAACTCGCTCCTACCGGAAGCGATAATCGCCGAAATTGCCGTAGAGTTTAAACACCGAGTGATCTACTGCTAGGACAGTTTGCCGGGACCTGTAGATACGTGGCCACCCCAAGTGTCATTCTCTTACGTTCCCTCTGTCATTCTTACCATTTTTACGGTTATAATTTCCCAATCTACTTTGCATTAGGTCTATCCTTCTTTTTTCTCAATTGTTTACCCTGAAACACTGTCATCACCCATTCAATTTCCATTTGTATACTATCTTCCTGTCAACAACTTTCCACATTCTCCCTTACCACGTCTAACTTTTTCGCCTTTGTAGCCTTTGTCCTTGAGGCGGGCTGGGCGCGAGCTGGAACTCGCCAAGGAACAGCGATGCTGTGAAGCTTTCAGGGTGAGTGGCAGAGGTGGAAAGTGCCATCTCCCTCTCACCCTACCAAATCTCCGAAGGACACTTTGTTCCTTCCTCTGTTGCGGTACAGAGGGATCCGAGGAACTCACTGTACAAGAATCTGGACGAACCTGGGGCACCGCCTTCCAGGTTCCGTGATCCGGTTTGATTAGTCACAAAGCCGATTAGACCAGGATGCGCCTCCCCCAAGGGACAATCACCAAGACATTCCTCGCGGAAGGGGGAAACCTGGAAAATTTAGTGAGCCTCAGGGCCGCTTTCCGCTTAGGGAAAATAAGTGTGAATGGTAACCCAGCCCCCACCCAAGGTGGCCTTGCGTTCCGATGAAGGACCCCTTCAGCTCCACTGCGGTCCTACAAACTAAGACGGAAGCGCAACTGCTTTGAAGTCTTGACCCCGAGAATAGGAGAAAGAATAGGTTGGGGTAGTGAAGGCCCTGAAAAGGCCAACCCAAAGGGGAAGCAGGCCAATTTCTCCGGGCTTTTATAGTACGACGGTGGCCTTTTCAACTGCGGTGGAAGTCGTTTATTCTCACCAACGCCGCCGACCATGCACTTCTTGCGGGTTCGCATGGATGGGGAGGGCAGAGGAGAACATGTGCCCATCATGTCGTCTAACGCCAGGAGTCAAAGAATAAGCGAGATGAACCCGAGTTAAGGGTTTGTCTTTTAGGCCACAAGAACCGCAATTCGAGAAGCTCATGGCTAATTCGCGCGAGCCCAAAGCCAGAGCGATACTGATTCTAAAGTCTACTGCTAATAAAATGAAATCCACATAAAGTGTAAATATATGCAAACATGAAGTATGCTGCCAGGTGGACTTGCCAGTGAAACGGATAGGTTCTCTCTCTTGTGGTCCGAGCATGACAGTCATAAACGGCTCAGGGCCAAATTCAAATGTCTCACAGAAACAAAAGTGTGCAAAAGGTCGTATACGAACGAGACTGTGAAGAAAGCTGTAAATACTGTTCAGTTCACGAAGAACGAAGAGCATTTGAAAGGATTTTAAATGAGAATCCTTTACGCAGCCAACCGCAAGGGTCCCGCGAAAATCGCCGTCAGCGGTTCAGGGTGAGGTCATCATTCTTACCCTGCCCGCCAGCAGCCGACTATCGGTGCTCGCATTTACTAACTGTTTAAATTTGCTACATGCACAACAGACTCCAGTAGCGGCCGTCGTTTGCGCAATACATAGGGAATCCATTCCAAATCTTGCTGCACAACTCGAGAACGGCATATTCATCAGAAGCCCGAAGCACACACTTAAAAGCACGATGAAAGCGTGAACGTTCCGGAATAGAATGTCTGTTGAACTAGGTTATGCCACACATCACAAGCAGAGGGTCAATTATTTGAAAACCTGGTTAAAGTAACTTCGACCACAAGTTTGAGTGAAGAAGTTAAACGACAATGGGATATCGAGCAAAAACACAAAGTCATACATTATTGAGCTACACACAATTAACTCTTTGCATTTCTTAAAGGCAATGGAAATCCGTTTCCCAATATAACGATGCTTCGAAAACCAGTGTAGGACGGACGACATTAAAACAAATGTCAACGCAGAAGTTGATCGTACACTGACACAAATTCCAGTGTAATTTCAAGTAAAAAGGGGCATGACAAGTAATGCTGTATGGACTGTGGGTAAAAGTTTCCTTTAAAGGCCGAAGTACCTTCAAAACTTTGTTTCATATAACGAGCCCACTTGAACCATCCAATCAAAACTTTGAAGAATTTCTCTCTTTCGCCTCTGTGCAAGTTGCACAGAGAAAAGAAACTCTGCATAGTTCCGTCAATGTACAAGAAAAATAGGTCTACCGAAATATTTTTAGGGGATAGAATGGAATACAACTCCGAATCACTCCGCGCGAGGTCTTCAAACTCTCTCACCGTTTTGTACGTAGTTCTGATTCTGAGCCTTCAGAATACTTGTAACTGTTTCGTCCTACAAGTAAATGAAACTCGAAAGCGACCTCCGTTTTATCCGCCCCTTTATTGAAACACAATTGCAGGATCTGCCCAATGCACAAAACTCAATCCGATGACGGCAAATTACTCTTTCAACATTGTTGCTACTTGAAGGCCTGGCAGCAGTGTGGTCATTTTTAGTCCATGCGTGGACTTTGAATTCAACTCGGGCCCGGCTGCCTTGGCGAAGGTTGACTTGCGGCTCTACCGGCCATGCCGTCCAGCCCAGGTACTGTATGCAGCCCTTCGGCCAGCCGATGTTCAATTTTCATTTAGGTTCCCGGGATGGTCTCTTTTTGAGATTTGTCAAAAGCTTTGGATCTTTCTCATGGTTCCTCGAAAGATGATTCACCAATGGTCCATCGGGCTGAGCAGCTTCTTTTTTCAGTCGTAATGGTACGTCTTTAAAGTCGGCATCTAGAGCGCAGACCGATCTTCCCTGGAGCAAACCTCACTTTCTTGAAATAGGCCGCTGTATTCAAAGTCGAAAAAATGGCTGTGTTACACGTAGACAGTTCTCTCAGCAGCGGCTGAGCAACCTATTGATGCCGATTGTTGAATTTGGTTCGGCTTTGATCCGGGACGTGCCCAACCAAATGCGAGTTGGGCAGGGGTTGGTTTCTTTCGATTACATACACCAGGTTCAAACACGTGGCGAACCTCCTGCACGTTATATCCAATTAGCGTATCATCTTAGGGCTGGATAATTCTTTGAATGTTGTCTTTGAGGTGCGGCCGTCACCCGGCAATTGTCCTAAGCAGTTGACTGACCTCATAAGGAAACTGTTTACTGCACAGTCTCCGGAATTTTTACAGCCTCTATCAGTTAAGAATGTTAACTGTGGGATCAGACTTATCGAATTGCTATCGTGACTCCCTGAAATCGTGTTGATCGTGAGAGAGGTAGGCTGGCCGACCAGTTCACATCCTTTCATAATCTTGCGTGCAACCGCAGAGTATGCAACCCCATGTCAAAAGTTGCCACGACCCTTTTTAATCCTTTCGACTTTACGACGCAGAAAGATACTATGGCTTATCTTACCGGTTTCCAATCACCATGCCCTACTGAACAGATAATTTTGAGCTCATCAAAAGGAGCAAGGTTTAATGTTATGAGGAACATGCAGTACAAAGAGCGCCCGTCCTGGTCACATTTCTCCTTGGGGCGGCATTGCGAGGCCGGTTGAGGGTCGCATCAGCACACAAAGCTTGCGCCGAGCCCCTTTGCAACGGGCCGCCTGTCGGGTACATTTATGCCGTGGTAACCGAAACAATGAGTTGCACGGTTTGCATTGAATTGACCTCCCGGGTTCCTGACTTGTTTTGTACATGCTAACCGAGAATCGGTTGGTGATGGTGATGCTACCCGCATCAGCCCGCGGCTCTCGCTTACGGTCTGTCCAAATCGGCTATCGGCGGCGAAACGTGGGTGGCCCATGAACTCCGTCGAAACATCGAATGTAGATATCCGCTCAAGCATGTTTATTCTCCCAGATTCCTCTGCATATGGGCCCCGTGAATCAGTGGCTAGGCACAGAACGATGAATTCCAGTTTACGCAATGCATTCAAATCTGATTATTGTTCTTTATGCTCCACAGACAGGCTGAAATCCTGTATTTTTATTAACAAGTTTGACATTTACTCAACGTTGCACTCGATCCTTCTTCTTTCCAATGAAGCACTATCAGTTGAGCTTCTAGCCAACTTGAGCGGTTGTCCAAATAACCTTTGAGGATTTTGCTTTCCCTGACGAACTCCACTGCTGGATCAAGCATCGCACAGCACTTGGGGGTTACTCTGGGCCTCCCACAACAGGAGTGCTTAAAAAGCAAAACCTCCACTCGAAATCACCAAAGTTTTACCCAACGAAATCTTCTAAGGTTTCCAGGAATATACCGTACCGTTCTGGATTCCCACCAAAAGAGGCCAGCTCTACTCTTGGCAGGTCATTTGCTAAAATACTGGTATTTTCAGACATTCTCAAGGATTCGTTTTAGTCTATGAAGTCGCCGGGGGGGTTATGACCTGTCCCGCAAAATCGGAAACTGATTCACCCAAATAAGCGCGAAAGAGGGACACATTTGAGGAGGCGTCAGAAACGAACACAGTTAGTGCACTCAAAAGCCTGTTTTCTTATCTAAAACGGAGGATACGAGCTAAGTTGCCATCCTCACACTGCAGGATGAAAATTTGCGGCAGCTGAAGACCGACGCAAGGCAGATGCATTCGAGGAACACTGCTTTTAGGTCTGTGCCCCTTGAATGAGTCGCAATCAACCTACAAAGAATACACTGTATGTTCCGTGTATGTCGTGCAAAGAAACCCCTGGGGAGGATGTTGAGGCGGCCACGCGCACCATCATAGTTAACCAATCCCGGGACCTGACAATGTGCCTCCATTAGTGGAGTCGTTTATCTAGTCAGTCATACGATTGTTCATCTCGTCTTTAGCATCGGAAAAGCCCCCACGAAAATGCCGGGAAGCTTTTGTTGTCCCGCTGTCCAAAGGCGGAGCCGAGGCCGAGACAGCCAAGCATCGACCTGTCAGTCTATCATCGGTGGTAGAAACGGTTACGGAACGCCAGCTGACCAGTGGACTCCGGGCAAATACCTGTTCAAAAGGCCTACCATGCCGATAAAAAGTGGTTTCCCGAAAAGCTGGTAGTGCTGGCTATTGGCACGAGAAAGTAGGACGAATGCCGAGGACGATCAAATCAAATGTGGAAGACCTTGTTCGCCATGAAGAAATCAAGAGCCGGAAAAGACGATCTGACCTATGACACTTGTCAGTCAACACCAGCAAGTGCGTTCGTGAGTGAAGATACCGCCCAGTAATGTGCTCCTATCTACACGGGGCACCGCTTCGCCATTTAGTCTGCAAAAAAGGTCCGCCTGATTTTGATACCTCGACACTGAAAACGGGAAGTGGCACTGACAGAGTCTGTTTTTTGGCCTGGTATCCCCACTTTACTGGGGGAAAACGTCACTTGCACGCGTGCAAAGCAGACTAACACGAATGTTCATCGAGCCACGAAACCGGCCGTATGAAGGGAGGCTTGGAAACCTGGGACTGCTCACTCTGGAGCAAAGGAATGTAAAAGGGGATCTTACTGGAGTGTCCAGGATCATGGCTGTCTTCTTGGACTTGTGAGGACTTCAGTTGCTCCCATAAAACAGATAAAAGGCCCAGGAGCATGAGCTGAAGGTTATAAACGTCATTGCAATACGGTGATAGAGGCAAGTTTCCTCGCCTAACGACTGGTTAGTCGATGGAATAAACTTCCGTCCCCAGTGGTGGGGGCCCAGACGGTCGGTAATTTTACGGGAAAGTTAGGTGCTCATGGGGACGGCTTGTTTGAAGACCTGGGGTAGAAGGGCAGACTACCCAATGAACCCCTGAGTAACCGGACACGTAACGCTTGAAACTACAGCAAAAGCGGTTTCACCAACAAATGAAATAGTTAGGCCGTGCAGTGAGGATCGGGTATGCACGGTGCTTACATCCTACTTCCCTTGCTACCCCGGAGAAGCAGAACTGAGACCCCGTTCGATAGCTAGCTGGGCAAAACTGAGTCTGCTTGTCTTCACATCCTTTTTGCACACTCCTCGAGCATGCCACTGTTGGCTAAGACACCTATGGCCGCGCACACAATTCGATCGCTGTGATATGTGGGGCACTACCATATGCAAAGGGACTGGTAGAAATTGAAACAAGTAGCAGCTACACACCACTTTTATTGCTCCCGCCCCCAAATATAGTCTTCACACAAGGGCAATGATCCTCAACCTGGTGGAAGATTCCTACAAAATCGGAAAATATGCGCCGATAAATTGTGCGCGCCGATTGACCCCCGTCTCAGCTATTGCGGTCAGAATGTAATGTGATATGGGCAGCAATCTAGCCCCGACCGCGAAAGCCGATAAAATGTGGAGTACGATACTAGACCGCCAAAATAAGTTGCGGTTTTAAATGATCTCGGAGGACACCATCATGAAAGGTATCTGTTTTGATGGCGGCGCTCTTCGTAGAAGATCCGCTGATTTCATCCACTTCATTTAAGCTTCATCCACGGTGGAGCTGTTCTGGCTGAGTATTGTACCTATGACACTGTTTAGTGCTTCTTGGCCACATCAGTGTCAAATGTGTCCGCTGTGCCTTGGGATGGCTTCGGCAGCCGCTTCTGGCTTTGAAGGCGTTTCGTTCCGGTCGGCTCAGTTAGAGATGTCGATGCCACCCCAGCATGTGTAGCACAGTCGGCAATAGATACCTCGGTGGAAGTCTTCCCCTCTGAAGGCGTTGACGACGGTGAGAATGATGACTTTGGTGAGAAATAGGAGGATGATGATGATCCCGTCGGTCCTGTTGCTACTGATGGCGACGAACTGGTTGATGGTTGCGCTGCTACCGATGAAAATGACGCTGTCGTAACTGTGACAGGAATCTCCATCTTTGCTGGCAGCTTCACCGGTCACACAGGTATGGATATCCCGGAGCATTTGATGCAACACACTTTGAACAACATCACACGGCATTCGTCCAGGACTTCGCAAAGATAGCCTTTTACGTCGGAACATTCAAGTGGATCCAGCCATCATCCCCATCAAGCCGAAGGAATTTTCCGAGCAAGTAAACAATCCTTGAACAACTAAGGCACACAGATGCAACGTTTTTGGCTCTTTTTGGGACGCAGTATGGCTAAACTATAGTTCAACAGATTGACGCTAACACATAAAATAAATTACGAATATCACGTCGAAAGAATAGCCGGAGTGGCTCGGTCCAGTATTTCTTCCGTCGTTCATTGTGGTCTGAAGTTGGTCGTACTTCTTCCTTGGGGTCTCCTGTACTGCGGAGGAGAAAACGGATGGTCAGACAACTAGAAATCTACGGCTCCGTTGTGACCAGGTGAATGAATGCTATTTCATCCCTCCGTCTCATCGCACGAGGACATCTGGGGCCTCCAGTGCATAAAAAAATTATGCTCAAACTTTGCTTAGGCACTGGCTTGTACAGCGCGCGGTTCAACATCTGGCCGTTTGCAGATCGATGTATTTGACTTGTCACAATGGTTTGTACTACGCAAGTCGAATGGACCGCCGAAAAACTGAGCACTCTTCCACTGCCCAGCGATCTATCCGCCGGATAACCGTCAATGCGAGATAAAAATTGCAGTCAAGACTAGGACCCTGAACACTCCGCATTGTCCACTGGTCCATCTAACAGTTCACCGGCAACACAAGATGCAAGACTTTGTCAAGATTTGCATTTTGAAGCCTACCCGTCTTCCTCATAGCTCCATTATCCAGAGACGTATCCTCCAGCTCACTAGTGACATCAAGATAACAAGGTCGTCAAAAGATCCGGGAACAAGTGGGCTTTCGCTTCGTACACATGTACTACTTCAAGACTTCAAGAAGTGTGATCTGAGTCGAAGAGCTGAAGGCCAAATGGTTGTGCGGATGTGGCGTGTCTGGCCGGGCGGAGGGTGTGTTTGGGCAGTGGTGAAGGGATCTTTGATGCGCATTTAAATACGTGCGGTTGCTACTCGGGGCCTTGGACGCAGCCTTGCTGGGGTTTTCGAAGCCCAAGTGGACGCTCGATGGTCTCACGCGGTATTTCTGGAATTCCCGTTTTGGTGAGTTATTCTAAATGTGAATAATTTTTGTGATGAGCTGAATTAGGCTACGTTATTTTGAATTCTCGATCGGAGTATTTGCGAATCTATACAAATTTGTAGAAGTGCATACATATACGTATTATAACAGGTAATGTTTTTATAATTGTGTGACATAATATGCCTGTTCGTCTATGTACATTTGTGAGGTTTTCATGTGTAGTCCATATAGATATCTGTATTATACGGCGTGTACTTTTATGTACGTTTGCTCGCACGCGTGCACATGCATATATATATATATATATATACGCGTGATGTGAAATATATGCGAGCCGCGTGTTGCATATATATATATATATATGTACGTATATGTATATGTACCATATGGTATTTGTTGGTACATGCCTGTATAGAAGACGCTCGATGGCGGCCAGTGAACGTGTCTTTTGTTCGGTCTGGCAGCGAAATACCAACGATATCCCCTCTATCGAACGAATAGAGAAGACGCAAGTCGGTTTAAAGATGCAAGGCGTATTCTATATATCGTGGCACCGAAACAGTACCGATACGAGAGACACACCGAACAAAAGACAAGAAGCAACGGCTGTGCAGAAAGCGAACCGCGAGCGCGTACAATCGGCGAACGACCGAAGGTGAAAGTGATTCAAAACGGGGTCGAAGGAAACCTCGGAATGGTCAGTCCAGTAACACGTACCCAACCAGACATAACTATGGGGCGATGTAAAGCGTCGGAAAAGACCGTAGCGAAAATAGATCCAAAGTGATGTACAGGAATTAGTCCTTTTCTCAGAACAATTGAGGTCACTACAGCAGCCCCCCGCTAGAAAGCTCGGAAAGCTCTCGAAAAATGTCAAGGAGAAGAAGGCATACAGACGATATTTGTGCGCGTGAATGCGTGCAAAATACGTGAATGTAGCTGTGTTGTAGGATGCTGACGGGCAGAATCTGTGGTATGCAGGCACCGTAGAATGATGGTCGAGCATAAACCAGATTCGTTGCCAGTGACATCGGTTGCGTGAATCACTATCCAGGTGTGCCACACCAACAGCGTCCAGCGTCGGGTAACCGGTAACCAATATGATATCCGGAAGCCAAATCGGTAGGTTCGTCGGTGGCAAGGAACAACAACGACAGGGCCGATCCAGAATGCAGACGTTGGTGCCAGAATTCTCCAGATTTCGTGGGGCCAGCAAAGCGTATCATGTGGTGAGGTTCCATGAAACGAAAAGAAAAGGAAAACTGGTGTAGCAGCCGCAATGGACTTGACTAGAATACAGTATGGACTAATGAGGTATGTCAAATCGTGCCGAAACGGTAAACACGAAAGTTGTTACTGCGAAGTGCAATGACCAAGATCATGTTTGACCTAGTCGCGAAAACGTGCTGGGCAAACTATCTTCCGACTGGAGCGTGGGACGAGAGCCTCATTCACGGACGGGTGCGTAGGTGTGCTCTGCTGATTGAACGTAAGACAGTATTCTCATTCTAGGACGTAGTAGGGCCAACAAACTGCTGACTTAAACGTGAGACGATAACCTCATTCGAAGTCGTGGAAGTACCAACTGGGTGTTGTCCCGAACGTGAGACGATGGCTTCATTCGAAATCGTAGCACGCAACGCTAACTGCAGACCTTGACGTGACACGGAAGTGTCGTCAACAGGTAGTGCGGGGTTAACATCGAATCTCATGTCAGCGGGCGACACGCTATCATCAACGTACGCGGCTTTGAGACGGTCGATGCTAACTGTATCGACGTGACCGTGTCCATCAACCTTGAAGGTCTTATCGTGACCAGAAATCGCGCGAAATGGACCTTCGTAAAACTGTTGTAATGGTTCCCGTACCAAATAAACACAAATGAATACGTGCTAACAGGTTTCGAATCCCGTCGGAACGAAAACCTGTCGTCGCTGCATTCGAGCCTGCGCCGGAGCGAGATTTGGCATGCACGTGAACAAACGGTGAACGTGAGTCTGTACAGTAAGTGAGTCTGTACTCCATGGCATAAAGAATTCCCCAGGCAGTCGTAATGCCGTGCCGTAGGCAAGTTCTGCGGCGGAACATAGAACACCTGCTTTTATTCAAGTCCTGATACCAAGCGGAACCAGCGGTAACGTTTCGCACCAGTCGGGGCTCTCGTGTGCATTAAGAGCCGCTTTGAGTTGGCAATGAGAACGTTCGACTAAACCATTCAATGCCGGATGGTACGCTGTCGTGAGAGTGCATTACGGACCCGGCATATGAGTTATTGAAGAGAATAGATCGGTCTCATATTGTTGCCCTCGATCGGTGGTGATCGTGGAAGGGTAACCATATAAAGCTATCCATCGTTCTATCAGATGTCGAGCCACTGATTCGGCCGTGACGACGAGGATGGGAATAGCCTCGAGCCTCTCGCAAATCTATCGATGCACGTTAGCAAATAGGTATATCCGTGCGACGGGGTCAATGGACCTCCAATATCTACGTGAATATGATCGAAGCGAGCATCAGGAGTAGCAAAAGTACCGAAAGGCGAAGCTACGTGCCTATGCGCTTTAGATCGTTGGCATTGTAGACACTGTTTTGCCCACATACGAACATTCTATTCATAGAAGTTCAGACGTATCGTGCAGCTACCAATCGGAGACGGGCTGCGATACCTGGATGTGAGAGTCCATGTAGGTTATCAAACACGAGACGCCGATATGAAGAGGGTACGACCGGTCGAGGCAGGCCAGTAGACATGTCGCAGATTATAGTCCCAGCACTGGTAGCCAGAGGTACGGACTGACACTGTAGCGACGATGATTGGGCAGCTTCCATACATGAGGAATCCTGTGCCTGTGTTACAGCCATGGCAGGGGTGTCTAAAACCGGAGATTTAATAGCATTAAGTGGAATACGCGACAAAACAACTGCAACGCAGTTTGACTCACCTTCGACGTGTCGTAGGTCTGTCGTGAACCGAGAAATATAGTCTAAATGTCTGGCGTCTCGTGGGGAGTAACGGTCAAACTTTGTATGCAATGCATACGGCAAAGGCTTGTGGTCGGTAAAGAGTATGAAATATTGACCCTCGACTGCGTGGCGGAAGTGTATAGATGTATTATATGCAGCCCGCAGTTCGCGACCAAAAGCACTATGTTTCGTTTCCGTGGGGCTGAGGCGTCGAGAGAAAAACTTTGATGGCCGCCAGATCCCAGAAACCGACTGTTGCAGGACCGCCCCAATGGCAAAGTCGGACGCATCCACCGCTATGCTTAGAGTGACGGACGAAAATGGGTGCATTAGGAGCGTGGTATGAGCTAATGTCACTTTAATCTCCGAGAATGCTACTCGTGCAGCATCCGTAAGCGACAACTTAAGTGGATTGCCACGAAGTAGGTCAGTTAATGGAAGCAAACGTTCAGCAGCATGGGGTATGAAACGACGATACAAGTTAACTGACCCCAAAAATTCCCTGAGCTCCTTGATTGAGGACGGTACGGCGTAATCTAGAATAGTGCGCACTTTATCATCGCAAGGCTTAATACCCTCTCGAATGAACTTGTGACCGAGGGACAAAAGTTCCGGTTTGCCAAGTTCACATTTATCAGAATTGACTACTATTCGATGTTCGGATAAACGTTGAAATAGTAGCGTCAAATACTGGACATGCTCATCTACGCTCGACGATGCGATCAACATGTCATCGATATAGAGGTGAACAAATTCCAAGTCCAGTCTCTTGCCTCTGATAAACCGCTAAAAAGCCTGAGCAGCATTTCGCAGACCAAAAGGCATAGGTATGAAATCAAACAAATCAAAAGGAGTCGTGACAGCGGTTTTCTCGACATTTTCAGCGGCGTCTGGGATCTGGGATAGTACCAAATCGATTTTAGAAAATACAGTCGTGCCGTGAAGTGAGGCCGTGATGCCGTATATCTGGGGTGTCAGATAGCCATCGTAACGGGAACCGAGTTCAGTGCGCAATAGTCGCCACACGGTCGCCATCTAATGCCATCTTTCTTAAGAACCATGTGTAGAGGTGAGGCCCATGGACTGCGAGAAGGACGATTAATACCTTCAGAAAGTAGTGTCAAACTCACTTTTGGCGGAAGCCAAGTTGTCCGGTGCTAGTCGGCGAGGTCATGCCGTGACTGGTGATCCGTTAGTGACAATGTGGTGTGCCACAGGATCGGCCGCTGCATCTATCTCTTCGAATGATTTAGTCAAAGTGAAGAATTTAATAAATAAAGACTAGAAATTGTGAGGAATGTTAGAAAACAATTCTGTGGTTCCGTGTGCACCTGTTCGAGCAGCGAGACCCGTAAATTTAGTGTCCGACGAGGGATCGGTAAGCTGCAGTCTACGTGAATCAACAGGTAATTCGTGGTGCCTCAGAAAATCGATTCCCAGTATACCTATGGGGACGTCCGCCAGGATGAACGTCCATAGATACATTCGCCGTGGTTCTAGAGTGACCACCAGCTGTCTCATGCAGTAGGTAGGAATGGAAAAACCATTCGCCTCTGACAGCCGAAGCAGAGAAGCTCGTGGCTTGACTATTCCAACCGGCAAGACAGAAACTTGGGCCCAAGCATCAACTATGATCCTAGCCTTAGTGCACGAATCATGCACGTAAAATAAACGACCAGCCTGAGACTGATTGCCGGGGAGTACGGTCGCTTCTAATAGCCGGCAGTGGTGTTTCCCGCCCCATATGAAGACGGCTGTCTGCACCTACGGGCGGCTGGTCCGAAAACGCGGTGGAACGAACGAAAACTTTGGTAGGACGGTCCGGTTTGGGCGAGGCAGGTGACACGGATTCATGGCGGACGTGAGCAGTGGAGGGCGCACGTCCGTGCCGTTGCTTACGTGGGTACTTCAACTCCGTCCTCGGAGGATAGTCGGCGCTGGATGTGTCGGAAGTGCCGAAGCCTCTCCGGCGATTCATCGAGATCAAAAAATCGAGGACTGCCATGTCATGACGATGAGGGGACTAGCCCCACTGCCAACACGTGCGACAATCTTGTCAGCCATGGCGGCTGCTCGTTCCAAGGACGAGTCCTCGAGGAGAGCAGTTACGGTGGTCTGAACATTTACTCCAGCTTGGCTGAAAGCCACCCTATCTGAACCTCCACCAGCCTCCATATCAACATGTTCCCCTTTGACCGTGATATCCATTCCTTCAGATCGAGATAGCCTGCCTCCTCCCAACTTGCACGACTCCCTTGATGTGCCTATAACGCAAATGGTTTTTTCTGTGGCCTAATTCAACTCGCTTTATATTCTTGGCAAACTTCCGCAATTAAAATCTTGTCCTAACAAATGATTATGATATTATCTTAATAACGGAATCCTGGCTGTCTGAGAGCAATCCCAATGATCAGATATCATTGATAGGATACAGCCTTCTAAAGACCAACAGACCGAACCGCATGGCGGTCAGTGCCTAGCCTACGACAAGGAAATCTACACCACGACCCCTCTTTTACATAAGGCGCTCGATTCTTTTCCCGATTCTCTCTGGTTCACTATCAACCTCGAAAGCACTGTTCTTCACATTGACTGCGTGTATCGCTCATCAAATTCCCCCAGTTCCTTGTTTCCGCTTCTCATTAGGTTTTTTGAATACCTCGCTTTCCTTCATTCTGGAACCAAGCTTATGCGGGTGACTTTAATCTCCCTCAAATTTGTTGGCCCGCCCCCTCGGCTCCTCCCAGTCTTAAGGAATTAATTGCTAGTATACATCCTGGTGGCTAGACAAAACGTGTTGTCGAACCTACCAGAAACGGGAACATGCTAGATCTGGTATTTACTCATAAAATGCCTTTCACAAAATTTCCCTGGCAGTGACCATAAAATGGTTATCTGCCATCTGCCCCTTAGTGGCCCACCTAATCCCGCACACCCCTCCAACAATCCTATGAAAAATATGTCCCTGCAAGACACGCCTACTCGCCAGAAAGACCGCGGTGAGTACTTCCTAGCCCATGACCCTCAGCTTTCTGTGGATGCTTTCTACTTCTTCTTTTCCAACTCTCTGTAAAACTGTTCAATACTGCCCAGGCTGTAACTAAAAAGAGGTCACCTGTCTCGCCACTCCATAAGAAGTATCATAAACTTCTCAAACAACTACATAATTCCAATGACTTTTCAATTTCCATTCGTCTAAACGACAAGATAATATGAGACTTTGTGACCAAGAAGCTAAGGCTTCGAGTCATCGCAACAAGTAGCAAATTCTTTCTATGTTGCATAAGTCTAGAAACGCTGATGCTAAGGCCAACTTCCAACTTCTGATTCTGGATAATAACTCATCTATCGCCACCCCACCTTGTATAGCTGAAGCTTTCAATGCACTCTGCTTCAGCAATGGCTCCAGCCACTGCCATTGCCCTTCCGCCATCTTCACCACTTACCGACTCTGTTTTTTCTACGATACCCTTCGATTTCAGGAGTGTTTCTCAGCTACTATATAATAGCAAGCCCTCTTCCCGATTAGGCTCCGATGGCTCACCACCAGTTGCTCTTATCAATGGCGGACAGGATCTCCCCCTGTTGTCTCTTAACATTTTTACTCTTTCTTTAATGGTATCACCGTACCTGTTGATTGGAATCGCTCGGTAATCGTTCACATTCATAACAAGGGACCTTTACGTGAGGTATCCAATTATCGTCCCATAAACCATACTCCCGTTTTACCCTGAATAATGGTAAAAATAGTTAGGGATCACGTTACTAACTACTTTCTAGGCCTCACTCTTATTATTGACAACTAACATGGATTCTTTCACTCACGGTCCCGCGTGGCTTGTCAGTATGGTTTTCCGAATCTCGTCACCGACTCTGCTAAAAGTGAGAAATCTTCTGTTGTTCTTTATCTTGACTTATCCAAGGCATTTTATCGTGTACCTCACCCCCACCTTTTAACAAAGCTACAGTTATTCGACATTGTCGATCCCCCTCTTCTTCGGTTCTCATCTTACTTATCGCATCGTTCACAGGCTGTCTTAATCAACTGGCACACCTCTAATCCTAAGCCTGTTAATATCGGTGTTATTCAGGGCAGTGTTTTAGGGCCCCTGCTTTTCCTCCTATATATAAATGATATGTTTCCGACAATACTTAATGGCACGCCGTTTTTGTTCGCGGACGACATTAAGATAGTCTACACTTTTTCGCCTGGCAGCTTCAGTACTACTATCCCTAAAATCTCTGCTGATTTAGCCACTCTTGATGAATGGTGTTCAACCTGGGCGATGAAATTCTCCGCAGATAAGTGTATTTTTCTTACTCACAAATGCCAGGTTCCTCCTGGTTCTTTATGCATCGGCGGTTCACCCATCGACGGCCAGCCCTTAGTAAAAGACCTTGGCTTAAGTTATTCCTGCCCTTTCAGCTTCTCGGAACATGCTGTCTTCCAAACGGCGAAGGCTAAAGAGTGTCTTGGTCTTCTGTTCAGATCCTTCCAGCTTAGGGAGAGCATTCTTTACATGCACAAAGTGCATTCCAGGCCCCTTCTCGAATATCGTCCCTTAATCTTCTCTAGTATGCAAAGATCCGACGGGATTGTTATGGAGTATATTTAGAGGAGATTCACAAAGCAGCTTATTGGTTGGTCGTCGAACTCAAAATACTGGGAAAGAAGCCTATCTCTCAAAATCGAATCATTGTGGTTTCGTCGCATCAAACTAAACTGACTAAGCAATCC
Organism: Fasciola hepatica; assembly: GCA_948099385.1. Lineage (NCBI taxonomy): Eukaryota > Metazoa > Platyhelminthes > Trematoda > Plagiorchiida > Fasciolidae > Fasciola > Fasciola hepatica. The sequence continues at coordinate 1,801,261 of CANUEZ040000051.1, read as the reverse complement.
TATTCCTCCAACCAGTAGTGCTTCTCCCCGGATACTGGATATTCACTCCGTAACAGACTGTATACTATTACCACACCCTCCGCTAGAACTGTTCTTCGCTCTAAGTTCTTTCTCTTCACGTTCTCCAGAACCTGGAATAAACTTCCTTTGCACATCAGATCCTCTCAGTCAAAGTATGTATTCGTACATGCTATTGATAAACTCCCTCTTGTCCCGACTTTTTTTTCGCTTATTCAACGTTCACATAACCGGAAGTCCATCTTACGAGAAAGGCCTCGACTTTTAAGCCATTGCTCTGCTTTCTCGCTTTGCCTTACCTTCCTTAATAACTCAGCCGCTTTTGAATTCTGAATGCTCTGTTTGACCGCTTTTCCTTACACTTCATCATCGACCTATTTAAAGCACGTCTGCGTCCACTGATTGTTCTTCTTTACCAACCTATAGGGTTCTGCCAATTTCACTTTGGAATAAATTCTTCCAGATGCCTTCGCATTTATACAGAGGCCACGGTAATACTCCTCATAGTCTGTCAATAAGCCTCACCCGCTCCACGATTTATCACCTTTATTTAGCTACATCACATCTGCGGCTTTGGAACCAACCTCAACAACGCTATAGAAACTGCGTCAGTAAATACTACCCGGTCCTATATATATATATATATATATATATATATATATATATATATATATATATATATATATATATATATATTCATTACTGTCCTATGATTAATAACACAAGCACGGTAAGTAACCCAAAACCGTTGGATATCTCTTAGCTTACAATGCCTCTTTTCCGCACCAGGTCTCACCATGCATACTTCCGTCACCACCTCTGCGATTTTGAACTAGGAAATCTAGTCTCATTTATCTCACTTAGTGTGGCTCACTAACTGAACTCAACATCCAGTTATGACGCCACCAACTGTGCCCTCACCCTATCCCCCATCTGAGGTCCTTCCGTAATTTTATGCAGAAATCAGTCTCCTTCTGCTGAATGACTGTCCTAGGCGAAATATTAACCTCCCCACTGAATTATTTAGCCCCTACTTAAGCGCTTCCTTTTTTTAGTCTCACGGTCCATGGCTTCAGTTTGTTTTAGGGATCCGCGGCACCGATGATCCCGTACTTCGCTTTTGTTTATCTTTCCGTTAACCGTTGATCCTCAGCTGGGCTAAACCCAGGCTGCCTCTTTCTTTCACACTTCCCTTTCCAGTGATCCTCAATGCCGGTCAAAAACCTCGGGAACTACATTGACCACCTTTCTGGCTGGTGCACCTGGATGATAAGGCTGTGTGGCCGTCTGTCGATCACTGTTCCCTTTGGCTCTGTTGTCCAAGTCCCCACAACCTGCCCAGTTGGTCTTGGACCAGATGCCCTAATTGTGGTTACTCAGCCTTCTGTACAACCGTCAATGAACACTCAAGCCAATCCGAGCGGTGCGGGGCGCGGTCAGGTCCCTAGCTTTGGCCGGCACACACCGGGCATGCAGGCCGTCTGCAACGATGTGCTAGCGCAAATAGGCCGGTGGATCACACCTCCTGTGTTCACTTCACGAAGTGTTTTTCAGGTTGGGTGTCCAGTGCAAGGTCAGACTCACCCATTACCACCGGTTGCGAGTTGCACGGTCCAACTCTCCTCGCCCCACAGCATTCATCACTGTCCGTTGTGGACCGCATGCTCCTACCATTCTTCCGCCACGATTCGCTCATCTATCGTTCTTGTCAGCACTCTTATCACTTCCCTTCCGTGTCGTTCTACCTCTGTATGCGCACCCATCCATTCTGTTTTTGTTCCTATCGTGTTTCACGATGACAACCCTCACTGCATGAAGTCATTATCGCCCTATCCATTTTACTCTGCCCAAGCCCGAAACATGTTTTTTTCCACATGTTTCGCTCCTGTCTGCTCCTAATCAGTATTAATTTGGTACCTCCATATGCTTATAAGGCTCATTGATCGCATACCTCACTGGCCACCATTGTGCGATATCTTTTTTTGTCCATATTGTACTTCCAAACAGTACGCACCAGACACATCCGTAACCAATAACAATCACCACATAAGAACTCGCATTTCCAACCTTTGTTTTTTACGACCAGTTTTACTAACTTTTCACCTTCTCCATATTTTCCACGCCTGAGTCTATAGTTCTTCCGTGGATCTTCCTCTTAGGTAGTGAACCGATAAGCAACTTCTGGCCTAATCCATTGGTGCAATGGCCTGTAAGCACGCAGCTCTCCAGTTCCAGTCTCCCAACTCCGACTCACAACCATTTTTCGTGCATTTTTGTTCCATCACAGGCCTTCTTGTCCGAACTCTTTTCCTCTTCCCCGTCTTCATCCTGTGTCATCTGCAGTGAGAAGATCTGCGTCAACATCTCTTACCTGGTGTTCTTTGGCCATCGCTCTCGTCTGCTTCGTGCATTGCTTGCTACAGGCATCTTCACTGTGTCTTTCAGGCTGCCCTGCTTTTCCACGTTCCACTCAGCGTAATGTAACCGTACAGCCACCTTTCTCACCTACAGTTCCGAACCATGCGATCTTCCATTACCTGAACTTCCTGATCCGCCACTTCCCTATTCCTGTTCTATGTGATTCGCTGCCACAAGTGATTCGCCACAGTTCTTCTTATCTCCAAGTTACCCTTCCCCAGTTATCTTTTAGACCTTTCAAACCACCACGTACTTTCATTCTCTCTGCGTTCTCCAGCTCTTCTCACGGCCATCTTTTTGCTGTATAATATACGTCCATTTAATGAGGCTTCACCCATGTTCGACCGTCACCACATGCCACACATGCGATAATCAGACTGTTAGATTCGCTCTTACCTGTCTTCGTCTATCCTTCCCTTCATATTCTCCTGTTTATCAACTTCTTCCCACAGCCATCACTTCTGGGCTTCCAGAGTTGGTTTTCTTTTGCTATTGCTCTCCCATGTTTACCTGTCGTAAACAAGTTCATCGGTGTTTATCCAACTTAATTCTGCACCATTTAACCAAACCCCACCTGTCTCGTCCAACCACTGCTACCTCTATGTCCCGTCTCTTCACTGCTATTTGATCCTGCTCTTATATGAATATACCTTTATATATTTTTGTATCAACATATATTCTCTGCCTCCTTCAGTTATTTTGCCACCATGCCACCGCCCCTCATGACATGCGTCCATTTTGTCCAGAACTGTGCCTCACATTTACCGTATCTCGATCCTTCTGCGGTATTGACTCCATCTGACTACACTCTTTACATCTTGCAATGCCAGTTCCCTGCTTTCAGTTGACACAGTCCTTCTATTGCGATAACTCAGTTCATGGCTACCTAGTCCCCAGCCATACAACTCGATTTTCATTCTTTTCTTTCCTTCTTTCTTCCTTTTTTCTTCATCGTCTCTCGTAACTGTAGATTCTCGTGCCGATTTTCAGTCCTCCTCCTGTAAAACCCCCAGACTCTGTTCTCCCCTACCTGGCTCAGCCCGCTGCTCCATCTGACTTTGACCTTCAAACACACCGAGCCCATATTTGAATCCATCTCCGGGTTAACTTAAACCCCTTACATTACTCCTTTGTGTGCATATATTTATCTCCCTTTGATATCTCCCCCCTTTTTCTTCAAACCCCTCTATGTGTTACGTATTTCTAAATTTTTTATGAATTTTTTCAGTCGGCTTTGTCGCTTGTAAAATTTTGATCGCGCTCAAGGCATGGTTTGGACATCTCCGAAATAAACTCTTATTATTATTATCAATATTACCAAGTGTCAAACCAGAGTTACCTAATTATCTCCGAATCCACATCGGCGGGCCCTGCCAGGGACCGGAAGTGAGCTATGTGGCGGCTGGGTTGTGTACCCCCTATGGGGTGCCGAGCAAGTAGCTGACGTAAGCCCTCCTCACAAGAAGGCAGGAAATGCTGCAGTATGGCTAACTTAAGCCGATCGTATGGCTGCTCTTGAGGATTTATTACTAAATCCCTCGCTGAGGCGATAACGTCGCCCGGGATTGCCTCTAAGGCATAGGAAAATTGTTGGCGCTGACCGATAATCCTAAGTGCCTCAAATTGCAGCTCTAAGGCTGCGAACCGAACTTCGGAATCATGTGGGATAAACAATACAGGCTTAAAAGCAACCGCAGACAAAATGAGGTCTGTGTCGAGCTGCACCTTATCCCCTGACATGATAACGTTGCGATAGTATATCGCAAAAATTATATATATAGTGCAGCAAAAATGTACGTGAAACAGCAAAATATCACAGACTCACCGAGCGGGTGAATAATCCAAGAAGATTCTGGAAGTTTCGGGCTCATCAATATAGAAGACGTTCTATGGCGGCTAGTGAACGTGTCTTTTGTTCGGTCTGGCAGCGAAATACCAACGATATCCCCTCTATCGAACGAATAGAGAAGACGCAAGTCGGTTTAAAGATGCAAGGCGTATTCTATATATCGTGGCACCGAAACAGTACCGATACGAGAGACACACCGAACAAAAGACAAGAAGCAACGGCTGTGCAGAAAGCGAACCGCGAGCGCGTACAATCGGCGAACGACCGAAGGTGAAAGTGATTCAAAACGGGGTCGAAGGAAACCTCGGAATGGTCAGTCCAGTAACACGTACCCAACCGGACATAACTATGGGGCGATGTAAAGCGTCGGAAAAGACCGTAGCGAAAATAGATCCAAAGTGATGTACAGGAATTAGTCCTTTTCTCAGGACGATCGAGGTCACCACACACCTGTCCTACTTCGGTTTTGGGGACCTGACCTAGTAATTTTATTGCTGAACCTCCTTAGATAATCCATGTTGTCCGGAACCTACCCGGCTCAGTGGAAAACGCACTGTATAACTCAATAACACAAAATAGGGCCCTTGCATGATCCGGGGAACTACGGCCCCATAAATTACACTTCGATTATTTCCAGGCTCATAGAGAGTATAATAAAGGACCAGCTTGCAATTTTCCTGCCTTCTCGAAATTTTGTCAACCCAGCTCATCATGGCTTCCGAAAGTTCCGTTTGTGCCTCACGTGTCAAATGAACTTCACCAATTTAATCACTTCCAAAGCAGACAACAGCAAGTCAATCATCGTCGTCTTTCTCGATATGACTAAAGCTTCTGACCTTGTATCTCATACTCGCTTACTGTCAAAAATTAGGTCCTACGGAGTCGCTGACCCCCTTCTGTCCTGGCTATCATCTTACCTCTCCGAATGTTCTTAAATCGTCATTGTCAATGGGACATCCTCTTATCCCAAACAGATCACTAGCGGGGTCGTACAGGGTAGCGTTCTAGGCCCTCTCTTATTTCTCATGCACACAAGTGACGTCTTCCGAGTAGTGCGTCATGGCATGACATTCCTATTTGCTGCTGACATAAACTAGTCTATACTTTTGAGGCAAACGCCATGCACTCATCTGTCAGTGACATTCTGTCAGACGTGAAGTCCCTTGACGAATGGTGTACTCAATGGCTGATAGAGTTTTCAGCAGCTAAGAGCTCTCTTCTGTCTTACGAATGCCACATTCCACCTGGCTCCCTCACAACAAATGGTCTGCCGGTTTCCACTGCCTGCTTGGCAAATGACCTGAGTCTGCGTTATTCCTGTTTCTTTACTTTCCGTGAACAAGCATTGACCCAAATTGAAAAGGAAGGTAGGATGATTGCGCTTATCCTCGGAACATACCGCACTCAGGACAGCAACCTCCTGACATCCAGGACACGCCAGGTCACTGTTGGAATACTGCCCCTGGTCTTCACCTCTAAGCGGAAGGCCGACCTGGTCAGTATAGAGAAAGCGCAACGCTTCTTCACCAACAGATTACTTGGCAATTCTTCCGGCCATAACTACAGAGCTAGGTGTAAACTACTCGGTCTTGTGCCTCTACGGTTACGTCGTATCAAGCTCAATCTTTCATTTCTCTCCAACCCTTCGCACTCAAAAGTACACTCATCTGATAACCCGCTAGATTCCTCCAGTGGGGCTCCTTACTCCCTCCATCACGGACAATTCACCATCACAACCCCCCAATCTAGACTCGCACTCAGATCTAGATATTTCTCGGTTATCTATCTCAGCCTCCGGAATAACCTTCCTGACTCGCCGAGATTGTGTCGCACGCTAAAAACCATTTGAAAGAGCATTAAGCAGAATCCTAGACACGTCTGTGATCAGCGTGATACAAAATAGCATAAACATAGATGAAGTAAATGGAGACTGTCTTGATTAGTAGACTGCAATGAGGCAACGCCTTTTGCTTCCGACCCCTTTCTCATGGCCCGTCTCATAATCGAGCCCACGTATACAGACATTTATATATATATATATTTCTTGTGTGTGCTCTACTCCCTTTCCCTCTCCCTCCTGATCAGACCGTGCTATTTTACGTTATAATTTGCATATATATACTTAGCCAGCAGTCAAAAACGAGATCAGAACTCTGTTAGAACAATGCCAGTCCGGTAGACGTCACCTGACCTTGACTCACTGTTACGCCTGGTGTTCGGTTTACTGAATCCTAGATTTTCACAACCATCAAAAATTCATCCTCAGTGTGCGACCTTTGGATGAAGCTCAGTGGTTTATCTGTGCCAATCACCCAGTGCTTAAGCACTAGCTGGCGGCCAGTGTTGATACATATTCACCAACGTCGTTATGCCCACGAAGTTACCCGGCATATCATTATCGGCGGAGCAGTCGCCAGGTGACTCGAGTATATACTGGAATCCGTCCGGCTCTGTTATTGGCAGAAGCAAGCGGTCAAGCGATAGTCTCGCGAATGTTGCCGTTACCTGTTTGTTCGTTTCATCCCCTAGCCTTTCTTCCCACAGCTTGCGGCATCACCCCCCCTCGAAGGTTTAGGCTTGTAGTCCGTGGCAATTTCGCAATAAGGGGGAAGCAGCCACCCCTAGAAGTTTCGGACCCAATGGGCCACGTGTAAGGAAAGCCGGGTCAAGGAGAGATGGGAAGATCACCCTAAGGTTAAAAACTGTATAAAAATGGAACGAAAAAGCTTTTGGCTGGGGAGGTCTTGGGCTAACTCTCTGTGCCCCCTTCCGATAACAGCCTTGACGCAAGTATGCATTTGGAAAACCCCAAGCTTCTGGGGTAGCAATCAGTTTTTTTGCCCAAACCAGTGCAGGGCGATAGCACGCCGCCCGAGCTCTCCACATATGCCTGCCGATCACCCATTTCTCAGTTTCAACTATTTAGTGTACCCTGCAAAACCCTTAGCCAGCTTGCCGGTGTCTAATGCAGTAGTATATACACGGTTGGAATATTTATACCATGGGGCCCCCGCTCCGACTACACCCCAGTACTGATATGCCTACGGTTCACAGACATCGACTAAACCTCACCTGTACTGGTTGACGGAATTAGAAACGTAATCATCGCACTTTTACAGCTTACTATCTGTAACTTCATCCCTTTGATGTTCTCCTCGAGCCCACACACTAACGGTATTGACAACAGTCAGAGGTGATTTGTCTGCTACGTTGCTGACTCACTTACCCGACCAAAATGTCTACTGACACTGGTTCCTTTAATAAAAACCGTTTTGTCCTCTAGTGAAAGGTGCTCACCTCCAATTAATTCTTTTATCTCAGGCTAAAACTCAGCCGTCTCATCCTGCTTTTCTTGTACCTTTCTCATATGCTGGAATCTTGCCAGGCAGATTACTATTCTTCAGTAACCAGGACTCACTTCTCTGCGCAAATGCTGGTGGTAAGTTAAGACCTCATGCCAACCGGAATAAGTATACTTCTGATTTATTACGACCCCACGGAATGATAACATCTTTGCTTTCACACGAAAAAGCCTCACCCTAACACCGAATATTTTCTTTCCTTTTCACTGTTTGCCCTCCTGAACCACAGCCGGTGAACTTTCCAGACAGCTATATTCCTATTTTTTAATTCTTCCTCCAGATCATACTCTCTACTATTGTTTTATTCCTGGTTCCCAAAAGGACCTCCTCTCCTCATCCACCACTTACCAACCAAATTATTTTGCACCATGGCCAAGCCTTCGCCTGATATCTCCCTAAATCTCTACTATCACCTAGCTACTCTAGCAAACTACCAGCCTCCCACCAGGTATCCCCAACAGACCGGTTCCCTGGCCGAAAGATAAATAATTGTTCAGATAACAAAACGCCCATTGTCTGGTTTCCATTAAAAAGATAATCATAACCCGCAGCCGGAACACTCTCCAAACTGCCGCACTCCTGATCTCTTTCAGATGGCACTGGCTAATTGGGTAGCCATCGGCCGACTCGACGTCACTCCAGAACTAGACGATTTCATCAATCGGACTGGCAATCGTTTAAGCCTATGCTCCCGCCTGCTGACGTTACGAGAGGTACAGTACACGGCTGACCATAATCCTATGACTGGAATAACAAACCGTCATGAAAGTCTCACCTGATCGCAGAGCTAATTCCTGACACCAATCATCACCCCATATCCACTCATCTACTTCCAGTACTCCATTCCAACAGTTCAGTTCATTCTGCGGTGCAGTACGAAACCATTACCGGAACCCGCCCTCGCCGCTGCACTCCCAACCTATTCTACCCACTTTGTCAAACTAGCCTCTTTTTGCCCACTGCTTTCACCATTCTACCTGCCATCACCAGCAACCAATGTATTTATGAAACAGAATGCCAGCCTTCTGTAGCCAACCAGAATTTGGTTAATAATTCTTTTATCACATATACAAAACGTTTTATCTTTACACTCTTCCAACTTCTGTCTAGCCGTATCAATGGCGCTTGCCTCCACTAGTCTGTTTCTTCGACGACTCCTATTTGAAAGTCCGTTCTGTGTCCATACACTATCCATGCTCTTAAAAACTTCATTGCAATCCTCGTGATTTTTTTCGCCTTCATGTGAATTCCCATATGACACTGAAGTCACCTGCACAAAAGGTCTGTCTTATTATCACGTTTGACTCACTTTCATTAATTTCACATGCTCCACCCCCACAATTAGTTACCCAATGCTGGACCAATCTTCTTTATTTCGCTGGCATCCCTGACTGGGCGTTGATTGCTTCATGCGGAATTTACCTTAATCTTTGTCTTTTGGTCACTCTCACGCCCGGTTACTCGTTAGTGACCGTCCGATTATCTAGTTGGTACACCCTCGCATTCTGGATGCCGCAGCCAGTTTTCGGCACCCATAAGGCATATCGTGTGTAACTCCTGCCTCAACTTGCTATCTATGTTGTGATATCCGACGCCTATTGTTCTTCTGGTCCCTGCGACCACTGCTCTCTTTAACATTCTCCAGTGTTGCTTATATCAGCATTCCCACGTCTCTTCAGCTATCCACACCGCCCTCCCCGAATTCGATGGTATCTAATATACGGGCTTAAATACAGCCCGACTGGAGTTGTGGGACTGTTATATGTGGAACCGTTGGAAAAGATGAATCGATGCCCGTAGAAAATGAGATTGACGTGAAGTGTTATGGTGCGAATTTTGTTTGAATGTGTGCCCCAACAGTATTTAAGCGTTTTGATCAAAGTCAGCACCGTCACTGATCATAGTGGCTGTTGGTGCTGCGGGCGCGGCTCTGGTTGGTGGTTCTGCGGCATTTTCTCGCTTAGGTAACGATACGTAGAAGAGTTTTCCAGATTTTGAAAACGATTTTCGGGTTTTTCAAAGCAAAACTTCAACTTTTTTCTGCTTATGGTAGCGTAGTTACTGCGCTGTATAATTCACCAAAATGAGTATCAGTTATCGCTCATGTTTGAGAGATGCGCCAAAAGTACCGTTTTCTCGAACCCGGATGTCTGGTTTATACCCCCGAATTCGAAACGGGTTTATAATTCCCGCGTTAACCATTAATTTACCCAAACGCTACATTATTTTACTGTCTTATTTCGGTTACTGCGTGATGCTAAAATTTCAAAATTGTGAATGCCTTACATTGTTATGTACTGCTGTATTATCTGAACTTGCCTTGAGCATGTGTCTTGGCCACGGTCAAGAAATATAAAATTATCAATTAGCAGTCAGTTAAATATCTACCTAAATACGCTTTACCAAGTGGCCAGATATTTCATGGAGGACTGCGGAAGGAAAGACATTGATCACCACTCATGGCAGGGCATAAGGTAGAGGCACGGAAACATGCCGAGCAAGTAATGGAGGGAGAAGTCTGTCGAGCGCAACACTTGTTATCGTGGAAATCTCTAACAGCCGTGCAGGCACAAGCAGAGGAGACATGTGAACCCTCTATTTGGCTGCCCTTAGCATATCTGTTAGTGTTTCCTGATCATGTTCGGAAGACCATTTGTTCTCTGACGAGGGGCCGATACTGAGGAGGATTGTCACAGGGCGAGCAATATTGTCAATGTGTTGGTAGCCCGTTCGTGGTTCAGACAAGCTGAATTCCTGGGTCCTTAAGCTTATAACGCCCACTGATATAGGGCCAGCAGACGTGGGTGCAGTTCGCGAGTGAATCAGCGCGGCTGCTATCGGAAAACTCCAGACGCTTGACAACTGCCCCCCGGCTTGGCTGCGAGTTCCAAGGTAGAGGGTCTCGGAGGTGGGGCTTGGCCCTTCCTACTTGCTTGCGGCACCAGATTAGCAAAGAGTAAAAACACAAATGTAAACAACCCCTAATCACTTGGAGAGAACGACCATAAAACGAGAACCTAAATTCGACAATGGCTACCATTTCCCGCCTGGGTTTTACCTCTGGCCTCATTTCGCTTTCCCTAATCGTCTCTTTCCAACACCTATTATCCCAAATGCCCACCTTCTAACACCTAATAGTTGGCCTGTCCCGTCGTCTCATCTCAGTATCTACCTTTCACCAACTATTACCATCTTCCTGCTTGTGCGCCATATTACTTCCGATCAGCGGAGCTAAACTTATTTGCATCAGCTAGCCCGGAGTGGACTCTGATGAAACCAGGCATGGTCTGGCGCAGCATGAGGCTGATACACGTACACTAGCCTAAGCTTTACAACATTCGTTGTCCTGCCCCGTGCCTTTGCTTGGTCCAACTCTGCATTTTTTCAGCCCATGCTAGGGAAACCCCTGATACCAAGGGCACCTATGCCATAGTGTCGTCCAAAAGTGGGGAAAACAGATCACCCACATAATTTACAAAAAAGACAAATACGCATAAAAGTGCGATCCGGAGGGAGGTGCTATGGGGATTTTTTATATGGGCTCAACGACTTCTCTGTTAGGATATAAAAACCAAAAAGTGGATAACATAAAAGACCTAGTGGGATCGAGTCGATCCCCAAACACTACTGACATCGGGCTGTGAAGGTGATGGGCAACTATCATTTATGGGCATGCCTTCCATCAGCTCGGACCTGACCCTGCGAAAAGAGAAGCCCCATATAGCCCTTGTTCGTTCGACAAGCTTCTGGCTTAAACCCACTAGACTGGACGGGGTGGCAGCGCACTGGACTCCACATATGCTTATCCACCTCCCGCCCTGGGTTTCAACCACCTATACCCTCTCCGAGCGCACCTGGCGTGCACTTCGACGTCAAATACAATGGCTACTATAGCCCCGACATTCATCCCGTTGATCCGGACAGCATTTCGGCATACTTGGCGAATAACACCAACCCCAGCGAAGTCCGAAAGAGGATTAATAATAATAATAATAATAATAACAATAATAATAATAAGTGCATATTTTGGATGATCCTGAAGCATGCTAGAATGCATGATCAAATGACTATAGTGAAGCCAGAATGAGAATGTGCAAAGGGGTACACCACGTGCATGCAGAGTATCAAAGAGAGAGTTACAGTTAACTAAAACGGTGGTAATGCCCGATAAATTTGAAGGTTGGGGTCAAATGGCCAACCAGGCTGACTGTTTGGAGTCGGTTAAAAACGGGTAGTGAGTGCATAAATAGTACCAGAAATAATCACAACATTGGAAATTCCAGCTGAATCAAAGGGTATTTGGTATAAAAACTAGGAAAGAGAAAAAAGAGTTCATCGACGGGAATAAAAAGAGTAGTTTGCTTGTAGCGGGGTGTGAAGAGTATATGGGTGGAAAACTCAAGCACCCGCAAGAATTGATCTTAAGATATAGAAGCCCATGATTCAACGGATAGTGTGATGGTTGAGTCTAAAGATGAGATGCCGACGTCAACAATCACGAAGAAAGAGACCAACAAACCCCATGGATAGAAGGAGCGGTTTTAAAAGCGCTGAAGGAAGAAGTAACCAGCAGCAAGGTGGTAAGTGTTCTGCGGTTTATTTTCATCGATATATGTAATCGCGAGGTACTGCAAGGACATGGAGTTATGGCAGTAAATCAACTTGAATTGCTTTCTGTGGTGATTGCAAGGGCGGATAGCGTTCAGAAGCAATAGTGTAGTAGAGGGTAGACAAATGACCAGATGACCGTTTTGATAGGCAGATCTCACGGTCACTGTGGATCACCAGCTGCGGAACCAATGCGTCTGGTAAGAGGAATGAGAGCAAAACACATTATTTAGAACAAAGTGAGACTTTCAGCAGAGAAGGCAGTATAAATAAAATTTGAACGCCAAGTGGTCGCATAGCTCACTGGCGAGCAAAGTCGGCCTCGTAGTTGCGATACGTAATCAGATATAGCAGAAGAAAGCAGTGACGAAAAGTCAGAGTTTACAATAGGATAGAATGAATGCAAACAGGTGAGTATAAGAGAACACTGAAATGGACCATAATGATAATAACGCCCGGAAAATAGGGGACTCATTGTCGAGTACTCATTTCGGCTATTTTTGAGTGATGTCGGCTGGAGGTCTGAAGTACATGCATGAATGGTATGGGAAATAATTACCGCTGATGGAAATTCGTATATATTCAAAGGTATGTTGTTGGTGTCCATAAGGAGAGGAATTTACCGAGCGGTGTTAAAAAAGTTAATTACGGGCGGCAGAATATGAGGCATACGGATAATAATCTCGTTGAGGCTTTCGGTGAATTATTCACTTTATGACAGGTAGGTCAAGAAATAATAACATGGAAATATATCAGTCTACAAGGATGGTGGTACATAAAGTGGTGGCTGGATACTGGAGGAATCAAATACGTGGCAAACAATTGCGTATTTCTTCGGAGGGAGACTACCAGAGTGGTGGTGTTAGGAAACGGCCGGAGGAAAACAGGTGAGCGTGCAGCAAATAGTTAAATTCATATGGGGTTCGTATGAAATGTCAAAGCGGAACAGGAAGGCAAATCAATAATGACTGCGCAGTTGTAGCGATGACACAGGTTTTCAGTTTTGCAAGAGGGATAGAAGAGTATTTCACAGGTAAGTGTACGTCAATAGATGAACGCTGCGTGGTGTGTACCATGCAAAAATGACAGATCAATAAAGCTGCCTATGTATGTCGCGGAACGCCGCAGTGGATCAACGAGTACAAAAATAAAATGTATCAGCCGGTGTAGATTGTTGTGAGATTTAAAGGCTGGATACGGGGTCAGTTTCGGCAATATAACACACAAATGCAACACCTGGAGAATCAAATGAACTACCGAAATGAGGCTGCAATAAAGGTCATGGTATAGCAACTAGACCGTAAGTGTAAAGTTTCTAACGACTGATTTGACACGGTGTAGCAAATTATGGTAACGGAGCTGCGATGCGGATAAAAATACAAGAGAACGTAGTAAAAACCGGTCACCTTTTCCATCCATACTTCTCTATTTTCCGTCATATCTCAAAACGCTGCCTTTTTGATATCCTAGCATCAAAGCCGCGCTTAGGTTTGCAACTCTGCCTGACAGCAACCCCACCCGACACCGGCCAGCAGCATCAAACCTGTAAATACCCCAAGGCTGCACGTGTCAGATTTCCCTGAGACTGGTTATACTACCTGTTATCTGGGTCCTTGGTACTTCTTGTTGCTTCCTGTCAACTACAATCACTACCGTAACCTAAATTTTAAGCCCATTTGCATGAAAAGTATATCGAGTCAATAAATGACCAACACCTGCCTCATTTAAGTTCACAAAAAACTGGCAAAGAGAACCTTCCATATTTCCCATTCCCAACTAACTATCTTCCCTCAGTTTTATGATAGAAAAATCATTCAAGCAATCACCACTTCATGGGATGTCCGTGCTCATATTCAAGTTTATTCTCAGTATGCCAGCACCATCGAGTAGGAAGACAGACGGACCTACGTCTACGTTTCTTTGCACGATACCTGTTTCCTCCAAAGCATCACCACCGATGCCCTAGTAGTTTCTTCTGCAACCCTTCTTAACCGTTCCTCAGAAAGTTTTCAGTATAGAACAACCATTATACCAGAGGGGATTGTGAAAAATATGGTGCTGTGCTATACTGTTGTTTCAAGTCCACATGGGTGGGATATCTTACCGCCTCGGTGCTGGCCCGCATTCTGCTTAGGCAAAAAGTTTTGGGGGTTACTGTTTCTGATTGCCTGCAAACCATTTTTCCTTTGAAATGCAAACACAGTGGCCCGCTCGGTGTGCACTACCCTCCTAGCCTGTAGCAGTATGGATCAAACCCCTGCAAGCCCACTGGAACGATCAGGGCAAATACCAGCGCGGTCGTTTCACACCTGGCTGAAACTTATCATGTGGTGAACGCGGATCAAGCTTCCCGCCTCCTGTATAGAGTCCGAGGTCAGATGTCGAGATCGATGAGATGTCACGTCTTGGCCACAGCGGAAGCGGTCGGGATTCGCCTCCACAACCCCATTCTATGTGCTCAGGAGAAAGTTGTGCACGCACTCATTCCACCCCGGCCCACTCATCTCCCAACGTCAGGTCCAAGAACATCCGAAAGCTTATGTGTTGAGAACGTATTAGTAAACTCACACTTGGTCTCCGGATAATCCTGTACCACACCAGGTCTAAACAATGATCCCTGACACGACTTTTGTCGACTGTGTCCCTTATGCATCTAATCATATATAATGTGTTGTTTTGGCATAATCAAGAATCACTGTTAACGAGCCTGTTCACCAACCTGTTTTCCGTATGTGAAAAGAAGAGCCCTAAACTAAGACGATGTGAGCCCGGAATAACGAGTTTTTCCGGACTCAATAAACGGAGTATGATATGAAACAGAGGGACACGAAACTAACTATGTGTGAGTGCGATTGGAATCATTGGTGAATGTGGAGGAAACAGCAATCCGTAAAAAGGGTGAGTTTAGTCTCAGGATCAATAACCAGCATCATTCAGAATAATGAAGGCGCAACCTGAGGGTCCTGGATTAGTGGAGAATCAATTCCAAGCCGGACACCGCTCGGAAGAAAAATTGAATCTTGAAACATATACCAGAGTGGAAAACCTGCTCGTAGGCTCGCTCTTGATTTTACCGTTACACTGACGAAAGTACATTGACTTATTGATTCCCAGTGTTATTCATCCTCAATATTGGGGACCACGGATGAGGAGGATGAGTGGTCTTGCGCTCGGATGGCCTATGGAAGCATAATGAGTACCAAATTCCTGTGTTGCGTATTCTAGCTCCTTTATCGGGTTGTTCCACATAAGACCGGGGGGATGTGCCTAGTCCCGTGGGTACGGTCCACCTGGCGGGGTGAAGGACATGTCGTTCAATGAGTAGCCGGTTGCGAGTGAACTGCAGTTTGTGTAGGCTCCATTTGTGATATCAACAGGAGAGGTGTTGCGTTGGAAGATGCCGATCAATCTGCCGGTAAGCAGCTGGTGGTGTTTAAGGTCGTGTGGCTGGACTGCAATCCCGGTTGGCATGAAGGATTCCATTTAGGTCTCCGTCTGTACTGGTCAAAGTGTGGACCTTGGTCGTCGAACGTGGAGCCCGATAGAGTAGGCGACGATGAACCTGAAATAAATGGAGTTTGCGGTCTGGACGTGGTTCCAGCTGTGGGTTATGATAATAAACGACGACAACTTATATTGAACCGGTTGGGTTTATGTGAACCGTCATGGGCACATACTCCGTATTCTGGCCTGGGTTTTAACCTAAGAGTTTAAGCCATGTGGGCTTGCAGGGGGTTGATCCATACTGCTACAGGCTAGGAGGGTAGTGCACACCGAGCGGGCCACTGTGTTTGCATTTCAAAGGAAAAATGGTTTGCAGGCAATCAGAAACAGTAACCCCCAAAACTTTTTGCCTAAGCAGAATGCGGGCCAGCACCGAGGCGGTAAGATATCCCACCCATGTGGACTTGAAACAACAGTATAGCACAGCACCATATTTTTCACAATCCCCTCTGGTATAATGGTTGTTCTATACTGAAAACTTTCTGAGGAACGGTTAAGAAGGGTTGCAGAAGAAACTACTAGGGCATCGGTGGTGATGCTTTGGAGGAAACAGGTATCGTGCAAAGAAACGTAGACGTAGGTCCGTCTGTCTTCCTACTCGATGGTGCTGGCATACTGAGAATAAACTTGAATATGAGCACGGACATCCCATGAAGTGGTGATTGCTTGAATGATTTTTCTATCATAAAACTGAGGGAAGATAGTTAGTTGGGAATGGGAAATATGGAAGGTTCTCTTTGCCAGTTTTTTGTGAACTTAAATGAGGCAGGTGTTGGTCATTTATTGACTCGATATACTTTTCATGCAAATGGGCTTAAAATTTAGGTTACGGTAGTGATTGTAGTTGACAGGAAGCAACAAGAAGTACCAAGGACCCAGATAACAGGTAGTATAACCAGTCTCAGGGAAATCTGACACGTGCAGCCTTGGGGTATTTACAGGTTTGATGCTGCTGGCCGGTGTCGGGTGGGGTTGCTGTCAGGCAGAGTTGTAAACCTAAGCGCGGCTTTGATGCTAGGATATCAAAAAGGCAGCGTTTTGAGATATGACGGAAAATAGAGAAGTATGGATGGAAAAGGTGACCGGTTTTTACTACGTTCTCTTGTATTTTTATCCGCATCGCAGCTCCGTTACCATAATTTGCTACACCGTGTCAAATCAGTCGTTAGAAACTTTACACTTACGGTCTAGTTGCTATACCATGACCTTTATTGCAGCCTCATTTCGGTAGTTCATTTGATTCTCCAGGTGTTGCATTTGTGTGTTATATTGCCGAAACTGACCCCGTATCCAGCCTTTAAATCTCACAACAATCTACACCGGCTGATACATTTTATTTTTGTACTCGTTGATCCACTGCGGCGTTCCGCGACATACATAGGCAGCTTTATTGATCTGTCATTTTTGCATGGTACACACCACGCAGCGTTCATCTATTGACGTACACTTACCTGTGAAATACTCTTCTATCCCTCTTGCAAAACTGAAAACCTGTGTCATCGCTACAACTGCGCAGTCATTATTGATTTGCCTTCCTGTTCCGCTTTGACATTTCATACGAACCCCATATGAATTTAACTATTTGCTGCACGCTCACCTGTTTTCTTCCGGCCGTTTCCTAACACCACCACTCTGGTAGTCTCCCTCCGAAGAAATACGCAATTGTTTGCCACGTATTTGATTCCTCCAGTATCCAGCCACCACTTTATGTACCACCATCCTTGTAGACTGATATATTTCCATGTTATTATTTCTTGACCTACCTGTCATAAAGTGAATAATTCACCGAAAGCCTCAACGAGATTATTATCCGTATGCCTCATATTCTGCCGCCCGTAATTAACTTTTTTAACACCGCTCGGTAAATTCCTCTCCTTATGGACACCAACAACATACCTTTGAATATATACGAATTTCCATCAGCGGTAATTATTTCCCATACCATTCATGCATGTACTTCAGACCTCCAGCCGACATCACTCAAAAATAGCCGAAATGAGTACTCGACAATGAGTCCCCTATTTTCCGGGCGTTATTATCATTATGGTCCATTTCAGTGTTCTCTTATACTCACCTGTTTGCATTCATTCTATCCTATTGTAAACTCTGACTTTTCGTCACTGCTTTCTTCTGCTATATCTGATTACGTATCGCAACTAAGAACCCGACTTATAATTATGCTTCCATACGCCATCCGAGCGCAAGACCACTCATCCTCCTCATCCGTGGTCCCCAGTATTGAGGATGAATAACACTGGGAATCAATAAGTCAATGTACTTTCGTCAGTGTAACGGTAAAATCAAGAGCGAGCCTACGAGCAGGTTTTCCACTCTGGTATATGTTTCAAGATTCAATTTTTCTTCCGAGCGGTGTCCGGCTTGGAATTGATTCTCCACTAATCCAGGACCCTCAGGTTGCGCCTTCATTATTCTGAATGATGCTGGTTATTGATCCTGAGACTAAACTCACCCTTTTTACGGATTGCTGTTTCCTCCACATTCACCAATGATTCCAATCGCACTCACACATAGTTAGTTTCGTGTCCCTCTGTTTCATATCATACTCCGTTTATTGAGTCCGGAAAAACTCGTTATTCCGGGCTCACATCGTCTTAGTTTAGGGCTCTTCTTTTCACATACGGAAAACAGGTTGGTGAACAGGCTCGTTAACAGTGATTCTTGATTATGCCAAAACAACACATTATATATGATTAGATGCATAAGGGACACAGTCGACAAAAGTCGTGTCAGGGATCATTGTTTAGACCTGGTGTGGTACAGGATTATCCGGAGACCAAGTGTGAGTTTACTAATACGTTCTCAACACATAAGCTTTCGGATGTTCTTGGACCTGACGTTGGGAGATGAGTGGGCCGGGGTGGAATGAGTGCGTGCACAACTTTCTCCTGAGCACATAGAATGGGGTTGTGGAGGCGAATCCCGACCGCTTCCGCTGTGGCCAAGACGCGAATTCTCACCGATCTCGACGTCTGACCTCGGAACCTATACTGGAACGGTCAGGGCAAATACCAGCGCGGTCGTTTCACACCTGGCTGAAACTTATCATGTGGTGAACGCGGATCAAGCTTCCCGCCTCCTGTATAGAGTCCGAGGTCAGATGTCGAGATCGATGAGATGTCACGTCTTGGCCACAGCGGAAGCGGTCGGGATTCGCCTCCACAACCCCATTCTATGTGCTCAGGAGAAAGTTGTGCACGCACTCATTCCACCCCGGCCCACTCATCTCCCAACGTCAGGTCCAAGAACATCCGAAAGCTTATGTGTTGAGAACGTATTAGTAAACTCACACTTGGTCTCCGGATAATCCTGTACCACACCAGGTCTAAACAATGATCCCTGACACGACTTTTGTCGACTGTGTCCCTTATGCATCTAATCATTTATGTGTTGTTTTTGCATGACCAACAATCACTTGGAACGAGCTTGTTCGCCAACCTGTGTTTCCGAAATGTTCTCTGGTTTGTTCAAACTTTTCGTATTCATCAATTTTCACTGGTGTACTTCTATACTATTTCTCCATTTCTTGCTGTTCATAAATTGCTTCGATTTTGTAACCTCAATAAACCTCTGTCATCCATGGCTTCCATCATTTTGGTTTACATTGCTTCCTCAGCACTATGTATTTACGATATTTTCTGTATCCACACGGGCCATCATCGCCCAACTCGGATTCTAGTCTAACTCGCATTTGCCGCGCAAACCACTGTCATTTGGATCCATCCAAACCCTTCTAGATATTTTGTCTCGCTTCTGACAATATTGACTCCTATTCTTACAGTTCGTATATAGTTCATCGTTTTGGGTAATGTTGAAAAACACGATCATGTGCTTGCGCATGTGTCTTGACCATGGTCGAGAAATATACTGTTATCAATACCAAAAGCGGTCACCACGAACGGGTTTGGAGATCAAGTCATCCTAAGTGGCAGTTAAAGAAAAAATGCACTATAAGCAAGCGTCTTCAAAATACGCTGAACAAAGTGCGCTGTTAAATGTGTGGCACTCGATGGCGAATCTACGTTATCAAGAAGTTGTCCTGTATGAGAAATATTCGGTGAGGATATTTTACATGCCACTGACACTGCCTGATACGGCCTTTACCCCAGATCTCTCGCCTTGGATTCCGTAAAACTTCCAAACTCACTGACAAGACAGCAGTATTTTTCAGGAAGTCCGTCAAACGTGGCCGACCCTAATTTAGGAAGATCAAGTGACGTTCGAGTTGGTGCAGTTGCCTTGATAACCAGTGAGGACCTTTCCTCTCACAATGTTTTGGTTAGCTGTCTACATTTTATTAAAGCACTCGTTCTCCCAGAGCTCTCCTGTCGCCATCATTTTCGATCCTCCTTCGGGCACTTTTATGTTTCCTTTTAGTCAAAGGTGACCAACTTAAGTAGCATAACTTACCTTTGGGCAAGACGTAGCCCACTGCTTACCCCAAATTCAGAACAAGATTGAGTCGCTGTTTCTACAATATTGGACCATGAAGTGAATGATCACACAAGAATACCCAAGTCTCAAACTTGCAATGGCAAAATGGCGGAACAACAGCGAAGTTTACGGCTCGAGAAAAAGAGAACTTGAGTCACACAGGTCTGAACCGGTTGTGTCAGGATCGCATGTTGGACGTGAGTGACCATGGATCTGTGCACAAAAATGTGTGAGGTGGAAAACATGAAGAGTTTGTATGATGGATTATCATCACGAATCCAAAGTATCACGGAGTTCTCGGAGAATTTTCAACGGCCGGTTTTTACTTCCATATCCTGGTGGCACTCCCGATTTCTATAGACATTTCATCAATTCCGGGTTGAAAGGCCTGAGCCTTTGGAGCGATCGGCAACCTTTGGAAAGCCGTTCGAGAATCCGGTGGGTCGGCTTGTCCTTCAGCAGTTCATGGCACCACGCTCCGGTAGGCACATGCCATGGCTGTTGAGCCCGCGGGGTTGGAATAGTATGGAGATCTAGCGTTTCTGAAGCCCCGAAAGTTACAGTGCTGCCAGAAGGAGGGTGTTCTGGGGGCGCCTAACCAAAAGAAGCAAAACGGTGTCACTGTATGTGAGACTTCTCCCACGTGGATGACCCCTGCTTTGGTGTTGATTAAGAGTGATGGAAAAACACCCTGGAATTGTTGTGATTCTCGACTGTCCTTGAATCCCCTTTTACAGAGGTGCACGGCCACGGCGGTGAAGCCGGGGTTTAGCAGTCTTTGCCACACGGCAGATACTTCTCCGAAACTATTCACACCGAAGCATTCTTCCAAGTTCCGCTGAGCACAGAGTCCAATCCGTTAAAAGCTAGCGAAACTTCATGGAGTATTGTCTAACACAACTTCTTGCTGTTAGGTCAGCACATTTCATCCGAGCGACATTCGAGCGGCAACACCGACCCAACCCAGGGCATTATTGCACCTCGTTGGCATAGAGTCACTTGAAAATCTGGTGCACTTTTCACTATTTCCTCTATGCTTGCTGTACTACCCCCGATTCAGTTCATACCTTGCGACACGAGCCCAACCATCGTCGGCAGCCCATCCATCAGATTCGTGTCGGTGGAACAGGCAGTTTGAGAAGACGCTGCGGTCCTATACGAAATATCGTTGACCGGCAGATACTGGCAAATTCGGGCCATCCAAGGGGACAATACCGATCAACGACGAGTGCGAAATTTAGATGGGAGAAATATGGACTTCTGAACATCTGCCTTCTGCCTTTTCTCGAAGCTGTAGGGAAGGGTTACGCCCAGAACCAGGAGGAAGCTTTGGCCGCTCATCGTGTGGCACGCCGAAGGCGTAAGTGCCTACTTGGGTTAAGGTATGCGATTTTCCGCCAGGCTCGTCATTTCCCACATAACCCGGACATATTGGTTGACAAACCCATGGCTGCTGTGCACCGGCGACAAAGCATTGCCCCCGCTGCTAGTAACTACGATATCCTGCGTCGATTCTGTGAAATAATCAGGGGCACAGATTTGTTATGAAGGTTGCAATTTGCATTGGGGAAAATGCAACCTCATTTCATCGTTAACCCCGTGTCCAAGAGGGAGTTACAAAAGCAGACAGATCACTGCTACTCTTCCGTAACTCCGGCGGTCGGGAAGGGTTGGAAAACTGGAGTGAAGCGGAAGTTTCCCCTAGTTCTTTGCGTTGCTGGGAAATTCAACATCCTACTCCAAGGAGTCCCATTGTCGCCGTGACCGGCCTGTTTTTTACCTCCACTGTGCAGGTTGGTACGGAGCAAATGCAGAGTGGCCATCTGGGGTGGATAAATTGGAGTTGTCGGCTCAACAGATATGTTGCCGCCCGGAACTGGATGCGAAATCCTGCATAAAGGCAAGGGGCCGCAACGTGTTTTAATAAAGATCAGTCGAGGCTGGACAACCGAAATCCACGGCCTTGAAGCCACGTTGCATGAAAGGGGGTTAGTGCTGACTCCTGCGGCCTATTCTCGAACCGATACCACGTGCTTATGCCGAGTGACGTGTACTTCAGGTGGCCGGCGGTATCCTCCTAAAGCTCACTATCCATCTCTTTCACAATTCAGGAGCTACGGAAGCACTTCAATCGAGAAGAGAACTCTAGGTTACTATCTACCAAGAGCTAATGGCGATTCTGTGAGGCTTAGCTGATGACCTAGTTCGACTAATTTGGGTGTTGGCACTTGCCAAAGGAGCCAAGCTAATCGTGTTCTAAAGGCGCAGAGAAGAACCTTGTGCGATTATTGAGAAGCGCACCAACAAAGACAACCCGAGAACGTTGCCTGATTTCGAATCGTTCGTCGGCGGATTCCTGCTGCAACACTGAAAACACAATGCATGCGACCACCGAGGATAGTCCGGCCATTCCGTTCAGGTCCAAAAGCCCGCTGTTGTCATTAATGTATCTTCATTCTAGTGATGTTACATTCTTCCATGGAGAGAAACTTTGACCAACCCGAGAGATCATCACCGGATTACGGACCTGGATGATGCAACGCTGTGCATGGCCGCCTCAGCCGATTCCGTTTCGAGAGAGCATCCGACGATCACACGGCCGTAGTGACTCAGGACTCAGCTGGCGACCTATTGAGGACAGTAGTTCATCTATAAAAGCGACCAAAGCGACTGCCGCAGTGGCTGAGCCGCAGCTATTTGCCTTAGCTCGGGGATCAGTAGAACGGTCATGTCGAAGTGGCGGGGGGCTCTTAAGGCGAGAAGGTTATGTCGATTTACCGGTCATCAAGCGCGGTGCGGCCAGGCAAACTTCGCAGTAAGGCATGCCGAAGAGCCCTAGCAGTTCAAGAACACCAGGAACAGGCAAAAAGAAAACGGCGTGATTGGCTAATTCTTAGCCCATCGAATACATTTTTGATTTACCATTTTTATGATAATCAGCTCTACAATACCAAAAACGTGCCGTTCTGCAGCCTTGGCATTCTTGTCATTTTGTTTGGTAAGGTTTCGGGTGGGAGCGATTTTAGTGCCTTTTATCATTTTGCGTACTGCGAACATAACAAAAATATTTCAAAAACATGCTAAAAAGTTAATATTGGGAGGTATTTCGGGAGGGGGGCACTTTGGAACAGAGGGACACTAGAAGGCAAAGTATTCCAGGTGTCTTGTAGGCAAAATTCGGGACATGCAGCTTGTGAGAAATCGCCAATCTAGTGGTTGCTTTTAGCTTGGAATGTGAAATATTTTCGTTCTTTTCGGTTATGGCAAAACTGGATCAGAGAGAGATTTTCAAAACTGAAGAGACGGAAAGAAATTGAGACGTTCGCAGAGGTAAGTATTGACTCCAGTGCCTACCCCTGGAAGATGTTTAGAAGCTTGTTTGGCCTCGTCTATTGCCGATCTTCTTTCAGCTGAACTGAGGTGAACTAAATTTAATTAAATCCTCGTGAAGCTCGTGCAAATGTGGGCGGTTGTCCAACTTTGAGAACCGACCATGCAGCTGAACGGAAGAGAAGAATGAATATGGGTCAAAGGGTCTTCATAGATCGCCATGAGGAATCCTGCCTTCTCAGCAGCATCTGACTAGCACCAACCCTCATTTATCAACACACGTCAGCGGTGTACGACACTCTTGCATGCCTTCGGTTCCCAGCCTTGTGGTAAAAGGCCCATTGCTTAGTAAAAGACAAGCCGGGTGATATGGTGTACGTGGGATCCTCCATCAATTCCCCCGCTCGACTGGAGCCCGCTAGCGAATTGTATGCGAAGGGTATTTAAAATGATTGGGTGATTTGACCGGGGATCGACGATGGTCAATAGGATACCGGAAGAAGTCGACCACCTAGCGGTTACCGCGACCGTGGGCTTGAGCATCCGCGGCTTGGCCAGGCTCCTTTTCAAAGAAGACTGCTATGTAGCCCCTCACAAACTAGGGAGGTACATCAGGAGAGTCAAACACCAGATTCTGAGGACGGCAGTGAAGAGCATACGGTGGAAGCATCCAACTTTGAAATAGAAGATTAATAGTCGCTCTTCCAGGGCGGCTAAATGCAACTGACTGATGTGTTCTCCTGAATGAGGAGAGTTAGGACAGGCCGACCACCACCGCTGGTCAGCAGGGCCGAAGGAGCCCAGGCTGGCAGGTGGGCCACTTGGAGACTCTTCCGTAGGGTCGAGGCTGACTTTAACCATTTTGGGTTTCTTAGAGCCCGTGAACATGCCCCAAGCGTGCATAATTCCTGTTAGCTGCGGGGCAGAATGTTAGAAAATACCCTCAGGCCTGGCACAACTATATAGGGCACAAGGCTTAGTCGCACGTGGCATTTGGGAACTTGAATGGGCGGACTAGACTTGCGAGCAGCTCCCGTTAAAGGGTAGAATTATTTAGAGCTCTTGGAGCTGGTGCACATCACAAATGAGGGGAGCCATCAGCCACCACTAGGGCCCTCCCGCATTCCCTTAAGAAACAGTCCTCTTAGAATCCATGGTAGTGGAGCCAGCCATGAATCGGTTAGAGCGAAAAGAGGCGTCTGGGCCAGGTTGGATCCTCCCCGCCATTCTACGCCTGCCGGCAAACAGTGCCTGAGAGGCCGGCACACCTGCTCAGCAAGTCAGTATCCTCGACCTGGCTGCCTTCTGGCCGGTTTAAAGCCGAAGTGATGCTTATCGACAAAGGAGGCAAGAGGGAAGCGGCATGCAGCCACGGGCTCTTCAGCGTTCTCTGGGTGGCACATAAGTTGCTAGAGAGGATTTTCCGGGGTAGGACCACGAGAGGTGTTTGGCACGGCCGAGTAACCATGGTAATGCAGCACGGATTTGTAAAGATGAACCCATGCCTAACGAACCTCTCATCTCCTCTGGAAGGTGTAACCGACAGGCTGGATTTAGATAAATGGGCTGAAGGGTGTAACTTATGTTTCGAGAGGGTCTCCGACTCGGTAAAACATGGGCTACTGAGGTGAGAAATGCTGGGCATTGGGATTGCAAAAGGGGAGCTGAGACAGATTATGGCACACCACTCCGACAGAAAGTTTCATGTTCGGGTTGAAGGTGGAACGTTGGTCGCAGCAGGAGCACGATCTCTAGCGCCGGGGGGTCGGTCATAAGGCTGTTGGTGTTCTTGGTCTGTACAAATGATCCCATAGGCAATAAGGGGTGTCCTGGTTTCCCGTACGCAGATGATACTTAGATTGTGTGGGAACCACCTTTGAAAAGAACAAAGGAAGAACTGATCGGAATGCAAGAGTGTACAGAAAAGCGGATGCACCCTCTATATGGAGGTCAGCTTCCAGATCTGTTCCAGGATGTGGGAGCAGGATGACTTGACACTTCCATAGACCGTCGCTCGGGGTTTTGGTGACAACTGAGACCATAGAAGGCCTAGGAATTTAACTGCGTTGGATTTTAAAGCCCACCCAGCGGGGCTTTCAGCAGCAGTCAAGGGTTATGGAGCAGTATTTCAACCATGTTGAGCTGTCGGGTTTCGATACACTCAGGCAGTTCTGACACTTAAGCAGAACGCATATTAGCCCCCACACGGTTCACTGCCTTCAGACCTGGGCACCGAAACTAGTCAGGGACAGGCGGCCGTTGAAATCCGTTCAAAAAAGACTTTCTAAGACGGTCCGTGGGCTGCAGGATAGGGCAAAATGAGAAAGCCTCAGGGCATCTGACTTGATTTCACCAAACGGAGGTAGCCTACGGAGAAACCAGGTTAGGTCGCTTAAGCGACTTTCTGTATTATCCGAACCGACGGGCCTCTACTAGTCCCAAACAACACCCAACACTTAAGGGGCACGAAAGCAAACTGATGAAATTCAGGGCCATCAGAAGCCCCTGGGCACACTCCTCCCACCGCGTAATAAACTCTTTGAACAAGCTACCACCCCTCGTTTTAGAAACGAGTAGAATCGTCATGTTTGAACAACTGCTGAATGAATGCCGGGGCGGGGTTTTTCTCGGCCAACGTTAGCTAACTTAACATCCCTTTATCCCGTTCATCAGGCACCACCCCTCCCCGTTCTATCTGTTTTGTTCAGAACTAAGGAAGAAGGCGGTTCGCAAAGAATTCGTTTGCTAGATTATCAGTAAGTACGTAACCAAGCAAGCAAGCAGACGATTCACTGGTAGGCCAGCGCAAGAAGTACATGCAGGCTATAACATTCCGGCAGATCAGCTCAGCAACATCTGACCAACAGGCACGCAAGGCTCTGGGCCACATTCTTATGATATAGAGCAGGCAGCCAGTAGCATAGGTGCAGTCACAGTGATATGCGTATATTCTCGGGGGAGTGTATCGTGGTAGCTGATATAGAACGTCCGATCAGTATTTTCGCCGGGGCTATACCGACGCTGCTGGTAGCATGATCAATAGCAGGGCCAAACAGTAAAATATAGCACACTGTGTCCTTTCTTTTTATTTGGTTATTTCAGCAGCTGACTCTCTGAGGTGAGAGTGGCAGCTTATTGAGCCAGCGAACCTCTCTATTTGTAAGGACTGCCAGTTCATTTGGAATAAATCTGATTTTTCGTTGCTTTTATGCGGCATACTACCCAAAAACTACCTGGCAGTCCATTTCTAGTTGGAAATATGGGGCCCTGGATCACACTGATCCGGCCGTACACCGGTTAAAGCCAAAAGTCCTGTGACCCGATCTGATCCAACGTTCATCTGGGTAACTAATCACCCATGAAAACAGCCAGAGGCGAGTAGGGTCCTTGTTTACACATTTGAAATTGCAGCCCTCTTTATTCCCACCATGTTCCTTAACATTTTTTGCTCTATGTATTTTTACGAACACAACAACTTCTATTGAGGTTAGCCGGTCACCCCCTCATCTACCACCTACCTGACTGTACTCTTCCAATGTTTTGATATGATATGATATGGTGATATATTTCTCGATCGTGGTCGAGACGCACGCGCAAGCGCATGGTCATGGTGTACAACGTTACTCAAAACAATGAACTATACAGTAGTTTCAAGAAAGCGAGTCGAAAAAGTCAGAAGCAAAACAATATAGCTACAGATAGTTTGGATCGACCAAGGTGATAATGGTTTGCGCATCAAATACGGTCCGGTTTCGAATTCGAATCGGTTGGTGGTGGCCCGTGGAAATACAAAATATGTCGTGAAAATATATTGCTAAGGATGCCTTATAAACCAAAATAGTGCAAGCTGTGGATAACGGAGGCCTATTGGGGTTCTATGAACGGAATAAGTTATGAACATGGAGAGACGAAAGAAGTGGGAGTACACTCGTGAACTCTGGTGAGTATGAAGAGAACGGCTCTGTGTGGAGACGATGGTGGATATTCCCGGTTATAAGAAACGGAGAGCGTCATGAAACGGGGAGACATGAGCAAACTTTGCGGGAGTGGCCCAGGAAACGATGAGTGTGGAGGAAACAGCAATCCATATAAAAGGTGAGTTTAGGATCAGGACCAATATCCCGTATCCTTCAGAAAAAGGGAGCGCAACTCGAAGGCCTTGAATTGGTGAGGAGTCAATTTCAAGCGGGATGCCAATCGAAAGTAAGATGAAATTTTGCAAGAGAAAAGTGAGTGAAAAACCTCCGCGCAGGCTCGCGCCTTATTGTTCTGTTACGCTGACAAAAAATATATTGTCTTATTGATTCTCAGTGACATTCGGCGTCATAATTGGGAACCACGGATGGGGGGATAAGTGGACTCGCGTTCGGATGGCGTATCGAATTTTAATGAGTAAAAGATTCCTGTGTTGCGTATTCTGGCTCTGTTGTTGGATTGTTTCACATGATACCAAGGTGATGTGCAGCATCCCGTGGGTATGGTTCATCGGGCGGGGTAAGGGACGTGTCAATCAATCAGTAGAAGTTGGCCCGTGAACTGTTATTTGTGAAGACTCCGGCAGTGACATCAGTAGTGGAGGTGTTGCGCCAGAAGACGCTTATCAATCTACTGGTACGCAATTGGGAGTGATCAGGTCGTGTGGCTCGATTGCAATCCCGTTCGGTATAAAAAGTGCCATTTAGGTTTCCGTCGGTACAGGTCAAAGTGTGGGCATTGGTCACCAAAAGTGGAGCCCGGGGGTGGGCGATGTCAAACCTGAAATAAATAATGTTAGCAGTCTGGACGTGGTTCCAGCTGTTAGTTATCATTATAAAAAGCGGCAGTTAGTAATGAGCTGGTTGAGTTTATGTGAGCCCTCAGTGGCACATTTTATGCTCCGATCTGGGTTTTACTTCGAATGCTTAAGTAATGTCGGGTTGCAGGGGGTTGATAAGTACTAATACAGGCTAGCAAGATAGCTCAAAGCGGGTGGGCTGCTGCGTCTGAATTTCAAAGGGTAAATGGCTTGCACGCAACTAGAGGTTGTGAAGAGCAATTAAGTAAGATTTCGGGAAGAACCACTAGGGCATCGGTGGTGATGCGTTAGAGAAAATTGTTATCATGCAGTGAAAATTGGACGTGGGTTCATCTGTGCTCCTACTCGGTAGTGCCAATCCACTGAGATTAAACTTAAATGTGAGAAGGAAAATCTCATGACGTGGTGTATGCATGAATACCATATTTGTTATAAGATTGAGGAGAGAAAGTCAGTGGGGAATGGAAAATATGAATGGTTCTCCGTGTTCATTTTTTGTAGACTCAAGTGAGGCAGGTAATGATCATCTGTTGCCTCCATATGTTATCCATGTCAGTGGGCTTAGAGTCCGGGCTTCAGTAGTGATTGTAGTTGGCAGAAGGCTGTGGTTACTGTTAGGTAGGGTTGTAAACCTAAGCGTGGCTTCGACGCTAGGATATCGGGAAGGCCGCTTTCTAAGGGAGATGACGGAAGGTTGGGGGGTATAGTTGGAAAAGGTGACCGGTTTCCACTGTTCTCTTATATCTCTCTTTTTTATTTATTTATTATTATTTTTTCCTTTTCCGGGCTTCACCGCGGTTGTGGTTATTCGTCAGGTACATCGATACGCTGTCCAGGTCAACGAGTTGAAAGTCAGGGCCATGGTAGCGATTGTATTTGACGTCGACATGCATGCTAGGTGCGCTTATGGAGGTATGGGGTGGCTGAAGCTTAGAGCGGGGGGTGGGTAGGCGTATGTGGACAGTCCAGTGCGTTTTCACCCCCGTCAGTCTCGTGCGTGAAAACCAAAAGCTTGTCGAGCGAACAAGGGCGATGTGGGGTTTCCCCTTTCGCAGGATCAGGTCTGAGCTGATGCGGGACATATCCATAGATGAAGGTTGCCCAATTCCTTCACAGCCCGATGTCAGTGGTATTTGGTGATAGAATCTATCCCACGAGGTCTTTTTCCCACTGTTCTTTTGCTTTTCTTTTTTTGTTTCCTAACAGAGGGGTGGTTGAGCCCATATAGGAACTTTCCATAGCCTCTCCGCCCGATCGTAATTTTATGCGTATTTGTCTTTTTTCGCAACTGCTGGGGGTGGTCTGTTTTCCCCACGTTCAAACGACGCTATGGTATGGATGCCGTTGACATCAGGGGTTCGCTAGCATGGGCTTGGAAAATACAGAGTGGGACTGTGCAAACACACGGAGTAGGACAACGAACGTTGTAAAGCACAAGCTAGCATACGTGTGTCAGTCTCATACAGCGCCAGACCATGCCTAAGACCATCAGAGACCGTTCCGGGCTAGCTGGTGTGGATGAGTTTAGCTCTTCTGATGGGAAATAGTGTGGAGCATAGGAGGGAATATGAAAGAAGTTGGCGGATGGTAGATACAGAGGTGAGACGAGAGGAAAGGCCACTAAGTAGGTATTAGCAAGTGGGCTTCTGGGACAAGAGGTTCTGGAATGAGACGATGAAGAAAGGCGAAATAAGGCCGGACATAAAACCCAGGTGAGTGGTGGTAGCCAAAATGAACGGCAAAGGAGTGAAAAGGTCAGGTAAGGTGGTAAGCAGCGGAACTCAGTGTCCTAGGGTCCAAAGCCACATACCTATTTGCTGCAGGGACATCTAAGCCTAAGAAGCTTAGACTGGTTGGCAGTAGAACACAAACATAGTCGAAAATTAAAGGAACCGGAAAGCATTAAACTAGGTTTAGTTATGAAAGTCAGCAAACTGTGGCTACAGTAGTATAGATTGCGTGCAATATAAAATAAAAGAGAATGGTTGCTCTGGCGTTTGTCATCGGGCGAGAGATGAAAGTTCTAATGCAGTAATCCTAGTAATCAAACCCGTTTTCGTGGGCCACCTCTTCGGTGACGGTCTGGTTGGTAAGAAGGATCACATTGGGAACAGTCAATGAGTGATCCAGCGAGCCTCTGAACTGGAAAATTGAGAGGTTCTCGCGGACGTTTAGCGGGAGTTTATTCCATAACTTTGAGTATATATATATCTGTAGGTGGATGCGATCATCGGATGGGTCATGTGAAAGCGGTCGAAAGCAAAAGACTGTGTCACATTGTGGTCTGATAATCAAGGCAATCTTCATATGCTTGGTCTTTGTTAATGTTATCACGGGTCATGCTAATTATAGAAGATGCGTCTAGGATTTGCATATTGCTGCTTTAAATTGTGTCAGCGTGCGACACGATCGCAGTGAGTCAGGAAGCTCATTCCAGAGGCTGGAGTAGATAACCAAGAAATATCTAGATCTGATTGCGAGTCTAGATTGGGGGGTTGTAATGGTGAATTGTCCGTGACGGAGGGAGTAAGGAGCCTCACTGGAGGAATCTAGCGGGTTATCAGATGAGTGTACTTTTGAGTGCGAAGGGTTGGAGAGAAATGAAAGATTGAGCTTGATACGACGTAACCGTAGAGGCACAAGACCGAGTAGTTTACACCTAGCTCTGTAGTTATGGCCGGAAGAATTGCCAAGTAATCTGTTGGTGAAGAAGCGTTGCGCTTTCTCTATACTGACCAGGTCGGCCTTCCGCTTAGAGGTGAAGACCAGGGGCAGTATTCCAACAGTGACCTGGCGTGTCCTGGATGTCAGGAGGTTGCTGTCCTGAGTGCGGTATGTTCCGAGGATAAGCGCAATCATCCTACCTTCCTTTTCAATTTGGGTCAATGCTTGTTCACGGAAAGTAAAGAAACAGGAATAACGCAGACTCAGGTCATTTGCCAAGCAGGCAGTGGAAACCGGCAGACCATTTGTTGTGAGGGAGCCAGGTGGAATGTGGCATTCGTAAGACAGAAGAGAGCTCTTAGCTGCTGAAAACTCTATCAGCCATTGAGTACACCATTCATCAAGGGACTTCACGTCTGACAGAATGTCACTGACAGATGAGTGCATGGCGTTTGCCTCAAAAGTATAGACTAGTTTATGTCGGCAGAAAATGGGAATGTCATGCCATGACGCACTACTCGGAAGACGTCACTTGTGTGCATGAGAAATAAGAGAGGGCCTAGAACGCTACCCTGTACGACCCCGCTAGTGATCTGTTTGGGATAAGAGGATGTCCCATTGACAATGACGGTTTGAGAACATTCGGAGAGGTAAGATGATAGCCAGGACAGAAGGGGGTCAGCGACTCCGTAGGATTTAATTTTTGGCAGTAAGCGGGCGTGAGATACACGGTCGAAAGCTTTAGTCATATCGAGAAAGACGACGATGATTGACTTGCTGTTGTCTGCTTTGGAAGTGATTAAATTGGTGAAGTTCATTTGACACGTGAGGCACGAACGGGACTTTAGAAACCCATGCTGAGCTGGGTTGATGAGATTTCGAGAAGTCAGGAAATTTGCAAGCTGGTCCCTTACTATCCTCTCCATGAGCCCGGGAACAATCGAGGTGTGGTTTATTGTGCGATAGTTCCCCGGATCATGTAAAGGCCCATTTTTGTGTTTTGGAATTATACAGGACGCTTTCCATTGAGCTGGGTAGACTCCAAACGACATAGATAGTGTAAAGAGGTTCAGCAATAGGAGCATTAGGTCAGGTCCTCCAGATCGAAGCAGGACGAGTGGAAGGTCGTCAGGCCCTGGGTGATGAGGAGCTTTCGTGTTGGCCGGGAAATTTTTGATGTTGGCCGTGGTAAATGCTACGGTTGATATCTCGTCCTGTGTGAGCATCGGATAGCAGAATGGTGGAGGGTTTGTGTCCGTTATAAGAGCTCAGGCGAAATAGCAGTTGGACGTTTCAGCCATATCTTCTGGCGCGACAAGGTGGGTGCCATTTTGGATAAGGAATGGGATATTGTTTCCATTGCTGCGCGAGTTGCGAGATTTTAGCAGTCTTGAGAGAAGCTTCACACTGTGAGGCTGTTGTAGTGCAGTCGATTCTTGCTTTTTGAGTTTATTCTCGGTTGCTGTATAGTGATTACGGTAGAGTCGGCTTATTCCGAGTATCAAAGAGAAGTCTCGATTTTTGTGGAAAGAGTTCTAGAGCTTACAATTTTTTTGTCGAAGTCTGTCAATTTTGGTAGTCTTGGCTCTAATATGTCTAACGGTTGAGGTAAAGCAATTTATGGAGGAAAGCAACTTGACATAGAACACATTGGCTGCTTTTTGTGGATCAGATTTGAGGAAGAAGTCAGACCAGTCAATGCCCCGAATGGAGGTAGCCAACTGGGCCCAGTTAGTCAGTCTGTAGGTGTTTTGGTTTTTGATTTCGACAACTTCAGGTAGGCATGATTCTTGTGTAACATTGAAGTGACATATGACCATTTTGTGGTCACAACCGGGGAGGTTTTGCGTGACGGAGACGTTCACGTCACACAGGCCATGAGTGAACTCCAAGTCGCGGAAACTGTCATGCCTTGTTGGTGTGGAGACATGCTGTGTCCATCCTGCAGCGTAGGCGTCCAGAAGGAAATTGAATAAATGAGAGGGGGCAGTCATTGCATTCCAACAAATACCCGGAGAGTTAAAGTCTCCTGCTGTGATCTTCGGACCTAAGGATAGAGTAGAAATGAACTAGAAAGCCCTAATGATATGCGTGAAATCAGAGTAGCTGGAGATAGGTGCTCAGTAGACGCACCCAATATGCAACACGTTTCCAGGAATTAGGACGGAGAGCCAAAGAGAGTCAGGAATACAATCAAGCACTGGGTGGTGGAGGCGGGTGGTAGTAAATCTTTGTTTAATGTATGCAAGACAACCACCGCATTGGCGGTTCACTCTGCTTACTCGAAAGGAGTTATAGCCTACCAACGAGACAACGTCAATTGGGGTGTGGTCGGCTAACCATGTTTCTGTTACCAGAACGATGTCAAAGCTAGAAGCAAGTACATGTTTCCTAAAGTGGTTAATTTTGTTCAACATCGAACGGGAGTTCAACAGTAGGAGGGAAACTCTGCCTGTAACTTTGAGATCACAAGGCGCTAAAGCTCCGCATGAGGGTAGCGGAAGACTATTGGGGCCGAGTATGCTTCCGGCAGCCGGGTTGTCAGCCAGGAGGGTGTCGCCAGGGGGAGTAGTAACTGGGCTGGGTCGATTGGCAGGTGGGTTACATGGTAGTTGTTTTAAAGGTACGGTGTGGTCTCCTATATAGGGCAAGGATGATGGGAGGACCTCAGTTGTTCCACGGGTTTGATGAGTTGAAGCCTGGAGGGGACAGTGTAAGGGAAGAGGAATGGGGAGGTGCTGTTTGGGAAAGTGGTTTGAATGCGGGGAATATTCTCGGAGGGGGCCGGCGGGAAAAAAGCGGGCACGGACGGATGGAAGTACTAGGCCAAGAGACGTAGATGGGTCTTGTGGGAGTGGGTAGATAGATGGTACACGGAGATGGTTCCCAGGGAGTGACTGGGTAGCGGTAGAGTTATAGATTAGTTGGTGTGGCGGATAGTAATGTAATGGAGCGGTGATTGGGGGGATAAGGTGGGTGAAAGTAGGGTGGGAATGATAAGGCAGTTAGCCGGGATGGAAAAGTAGGATCCACAGCCGTATAAGAAGCTGGTAACGTTTCACTCGACTGAGCCATTTCCTTATGGTTTGCATGTGCATTATGTTGATAGGCCTTGTTCTTTTAGGGACGAAGTGTTAACTTCTGAGGGTCGATCTGCACTGACAGGCTAATCAGCGGTGGTGGCCTAGGTGGTAACCAGATACATTCTGGTGGCGAATAGGTGAGTGCAGCCGGTGGGCTTAGGGGCCTGGTTGAGTTATCGAGAGTGCTAGAGGTGACAGGTTGCATGGGTGTGGACGGAGGTGGGTTGATGTTGCAGTGATTTTCAGGTGTGGTTGAATAACCCGACATGGAGCTAGTAGAAGGGATGGGGTCATCTAGGCTTGTGGAAAACCTGAGCTCGCGGGTGGATGAGTTGGAGGAACCTTCATCAGTTTTGTGGATGCTGGGGCGCTTGTTCCAGTCTAGAGATTTGCTTGGGCTGTTCTGAATATTGGGGCGTTTGCCAGGTGGCTCTTTGGGTGAGGAAATTGGCGTACTGTCTAAATCTACGGTTGAATTGTGTTCTGCAATAGGTGGCAACACCGGGTGATGGCCAGTGATAGGTGCGCCGGAGTTTTGGGGTGGACTGTTGGTCGCACTAACACCGGGGTTACTATTCTGGGCGTGATTCTTGTGCAATTCTCTTTGCAGTAAGGTCTTGTCAGGAAATATCTTGGCACACTTGAAGCCGGTTTTGGCTACGACTAACGATTGCCAGCTGAAAACTTTTTGGCGACAACTTCATTTGCAAACTGGAACAGCAGTGGGCAGGTGGTGTGCAGGGAAGTTTTGCGGAGTCTAACACAGTGGCACGGTTGTGAGTCAAGGTTGCTAGCGTTTATATCATATTTTTAGCGGCTGAGAGAGGTATTCGGTCTGGGATAATAAACACAATCGCACTGTTTGCCTTTTTCATCCGTCTGAAGATTTCCGGGGCAATTGTGTCCACAAACTTTGTGGCCAGTAGTAGATTGGTTGGGGTATGGTGTGCGGCTGGATCAAGCAAGAATGCTATAGGCATCAGTTGACCGATAATCCGATCAGCGGAGTCAATGCGAGAGGAAAGACTGCTCAGATTTTTGATCATTTCCGTAGTTTGTCTATTAGCATGTCCAAGTATATCTACCAGAGAGACTGAGCAATTATCCAGTGAGTTTTGCAGTTAAGCGGTCTTGGGACGGCGGTTGCTGACAGTGATTTTGGGTCGGCTGGGAGGAGATGTAGGCATATCTATGGTGGTAAGGATGTGGATGGCCAATCGAATAAGATGTGGCAATGTGTGGGGGTAAGAAAGCTATACGAAAGCAGGGGACTAAGTGTAGGGTATGACCTATATATGTAGGCCTTAGAGGGAAAGAAAGTGTTAGCCACGGGAGGTCAATATCGGCGGAACCAATTATGTATCAGTTGTTCAGCTAAAAACTGCAGTCAGTTTCTGCGGATGCTGTTGTTTGAAAGTTTCTGGTTGTATTACGCAAGTCTCTTTACTAAGGAATCTGCTAGTGTGGTTTGACCGAGACTGATGTTTCGCTTAGCTCCTACCCTGAGAGCAGTTCAAAGATCACTTTTGTGTGGATCTTTTACCACCGGGTGGTCCCAGGAAATAGTGTTCAGAAAAAATCGCTTGATTTTTTCTGGGTCGGACAACAGACCTTAGAGCTATAGTTTTAGGAATTATCCGAGATAGCTTAATAAAAACTATACCGATAGTAGCGAAAAGGCTACGCGGTGTTATCACTGCTTTCATAAGCGGACCGATTCAGTGACTTCATAATTCACGCTGTATCAAACAGAATTGGTGCCGAGGACTTTGGAGGCTTCTGTAACTGGGTAGGACCAGCCTTGTAAGGTTTTGAAGAAAGGTCACCCGAAACCTGACCGTACCACCAACCTCAGTGAGGCTCCTAGATTTCAAACTGTTAGTGACCTTCAACTTCAATCTGTCTATGCGCTTTAGTTGTTATCCTATACAGTGGAAAACGTCGGTTATTATTCCAATTCATAAGAAGGGAACAAGGGAGGACCCGGCCAACTACCGGCCTATAAATCATACCTCAGTATTATCGAAGATTATGGAAAGATTAATAAAAGTTAAACTAACAGATCATCTCCTAAAACCCACCTTACTGAGTATTGAATATTAAATATCGTATATTTCTTGACCGTGGACAGCACACAAGCACAAGGCAAGATCAGAGAATACAGAGGTACATTTCAAAGTGAGGTATTTACGATTTATAAATTTATGAATCATACAGCAACCGAAATACTATAGTAGATTCACGTAGTGTTTGAGTGAACTAAAGTGGTAATGGTTGAAGCTGGAATTCCGAATCGGTTGCGGATTCGGTGAGGGCGGTGTGGATAGCTAGACAAACGTGGGATTGCCGATGTAAGCGATAATTGGTCGGTCACTAACAAGTAACCGGGCGTAAGAGATACCCAAGAACAATATTAAATGTAAAGTACGCATCGGACTATCAACGTGCAGTCAGAGATGTCAGCGAAGTATAGAACAGTGATCCAGCACTGGGTAGCTAATTGTAGGGGGGGGGGGTTGCATGTGAAATAAACGCAAGTGAGTCGAAGGTGATAATGAAACGGACTTTTTGTGCAGGTGATTTCAGTGACATGTGTAAATTCACATGAAGGCTAAAAGCCTCACAAGTAATGCAGTGAACTTTGGAGGAGCATGGATGGTGTATGGACGCGTGACGGACTTTTAAATAAGGGCCTTTAAAGAAACGGATTAGTGGGGACAAGCGCCACTGATGCGGCCAGACAAAAGGTGGAAGAGTGCAAAGATAAAACTTTTTGTGTGTGATAAAAGAATTATTAGACAAATTCTGGTTGGCTGCCGGTAGCAGGTATTCTCTTTTATAAAGACCTTGGTTGCGGGCGAGGCTGGTAGAGTGTTGAGGGTAGCAGGTAAAAAGGGGCTGGTTTGGCGAAATGGATAGCGGCGAGGGCTGGGTTCCGGTCATTGGTTTCGTACTCTGCGATCCGGTGAGACTTTCATGACGGTTTGTTACTCCGTGTACGGCTACCCATATAACGCGGAAGGCGAGAGTATAGGTTTAAACCATTGACCAAATCGTCTAGTCCCTACGGTAATCCGGGAGTAGCGTCGAGTCGGCCGATGGCTACCCAATTAGCCAGTGCCATCTAAAAGAGATCAGGAGTGCAGTAGTCTGGAGAATGTTCCAGCTGTGGGTTATGATTATCTTTTTAATGGAAACCAGACAATGAGCTTTTTGTTATCTGAACAATTATTTATCATTCGGCTCGTGGGCTGGCCTAGTAGAGAACCTTAGAAGGAGACTGGTAGCTTTCTAGGGTAGTTGGGTGATATCAGGTAGGTGGTGGATGAGGAGAGGGTGTCCGTTTGAGAATCAGGAATAGAACAATAGTGGAGGGTATGATCTGGAAGAAGAATGGGAAAATAGGAGGATAGCAGTCTGGTTGGTTCACCAGATCTGGTCGAGGACGGCAAGCATTGAAAAGGAAGAAAACAATGGGGGGTTAAGATGAGGGTTTCTCATGTGAGAGCAAACGTGCTGGTATTCCGCGGGGTCATGAGAAATCAGAGGTAAACGGATTCCGGTTGGAATGGAGTCTTAACTTACCATGAGGAAATGCGCAGAGTAGTGAGGCGTAGTTACTAAGGCATGGCAGTCTGTGTGGCAAGACTCCACTATGCGGGAAAGACGCAAGAAAAGCAGGATGGGACGGCTGTGTTCTAGCCTGAGACAGAGGAATTATGTGAGGGCGAGCGCCTATCACTAAAAGACTAAATGGTTCATTATTGTTATTATTATTCACGTGTATATGTATACAAATTATGTTGCAAAATGGCACGATCTAGTTAGAAGGGAGGATAAAAGTGAGTGGAGCATACCCAAGGTATATATACATACATATATATATATATATATTATATAGCTGTAAAAGTGGGTGCGATCATCAGACGAGTCATGCGTAAGCGGTCGGATGCAAAAGACTGTGACAAGGGAGATGAGATAGAGAAACACAGTCTGGGTATAGGCCAGCCGAGAGTCAACTGTTAAAGGAAAGAAGAACAAAAGTGAAGCACGGGCTCATTGATGCCGCGGAGCCCTAAGACAAATTGAGGCCATGAAAAGTGAGACTAAAAAAGGAAGAGCATGAGTGTGGCTAAAACTTTCAATGGGAAAGTTAGTATTTCGCCTGGAGCAGTCATTCAGCAGAAGAAAAGACTAAGGTCTGCACAAAATTACGGAAGAAACTTAGCTGGGGGATAAGGTGGGGGCAAAATTGGTGACGTCATAACTGGGTGTTGAGTTCAGTTAGTGAGTCACGCTAAGTGAAATAAATGACACTAGATTTTCCTGCTCAAAATCGCAGAGGCGATGAGGGTAGTATACGTGGTGGGACCTGGTGCGGAAAAGAGGCATTGTAATCTAAGAGATATCGAGGGGTGCTGAGTTACTCGCCATGCTTGTTAATAATTACAGGTCAGTAATTGGTATATATATATATATATATGTATATATAGCCGACCAGGGGTTGGTTACTGATGCAGTTTTTATAGCGTTGAGGAGGTTGGTTTCAGGACCGCAGGGGCGATATAACTAGGTAAAGGTAATAAATCGTGGAGCGAATGAGGCATATTGACAACCTGTGGGGAGAATTACGGTGGTCTCTGTAGATACAAACGCTTCTGAATGATTCATTTTAAGGTGAAATTGGCAGAATCCCATAGGTTGGCATGGAAGAACAATCAGTGGACGCAGACACGCTTCACATATGTGGATGGCGAAGTCTAGGGAGAAGCGGTCAAACAAGGCAATCGGAATTTCAAAAGCGGTGAAGTTATTTAGGGAGGTACAGTAAAACGAGAAAACAGAGCAATGGCTTGAAAGTCGAGGCCTTTCTCGTAAGATTGACTCTCGGTTATGTGAATGTTGAACAAGCGAAAAATAGTTTGTTCGCGCCCAGGGCGCTACTTTGTCACATCCTTGTTCTGGACCTGCATGACTCACGTGCTCCTTGCCCACACGCTGCAATTCGGTTTCTCGTTTGTTGAGTCCTTGTGATCGCATTATTGAGGTTTGTATCTTTTTGGTATCATTGTTCATGCAATAATCTAGTATCGTAGAATATCACGGATAATCGCCTTTTGATTTCGCGATCCATTGCAAATTTGGCTACGCATTGCTCAAAAGTGTGTTACAATACTCAACAGATCAATTTTGAACGAGGAAAAACACGAAAATTGCCAAGAAAAGGATCGAAAACATTGGAATCTGGACAGGAAGTAATACGTCAAGTCACTGGGGAGGTTTTGGGTACATCCTATTTTTAGCTAATGTTAGATCGCCTAGTCCTGTCAGTGCTAGTTCATGTGTTACCGAGGGCAATATGGATTGTAAGGATGTTGATCTATATAGACTGAGAATATTAGACCTAGAACGACAGTTGTTGTCGACTAGACAACAGGCCCAGAAAGCAGAAAAGAAGTGTATACAGAAAGAGCGTGAGCGTGAGAATGGCGGATACAACACTTCCGATAGATCAGGGTGCAATAAGATAGGGAGCTCCACGCCAGTCGCCGACTGCAAAACACCATCGGCCGATTTGCCAGGAGTAGAACTAACGGTTCTTGACGGGCGATCAAAACACTACTGCAAGTTTGTCAAGCAGTTCGACACGTTCGTCGGAAATAAGTTCACCGACCCCGGGCAAAGGCTTCTCTACCTTACTCACTACTGTCGAGGCCGAGCAAGAGAAGCTATCGACGGGTGTACCATGCTCCACCCGAAACAAGGCTACACCCGAGCAAGGAAGATTCTAAGGGACTTGTTTGGCCAACCGTTCAAATTAGCCCGTAACCTAATGGGGGCGTGATGGTAGAGGCAATGAGAACCAAGGGCGACGTCTACACAATGGCCAACCTGGCGAGCAAGATGCAGAACTGCTCAATAGCCCTTGACTATTTAGGTTACAGGGCTGACCTAGATGCCATGCACACTTTCGAAAGCAGTCAGTCACCTCTCCCCCGAACTACAGGGTCGGTGGGCGGAAGAAGCCGAACGGATAAGCCAAGGCGACCGGGAAGCTAACTTCGAAGACCTGACCGAATACTTGGACAGGCAAACTAAGATAGCCGGCAGCAGGTTCGGCCGACTTATCCGGGACAGCAACCGGGCGAACAAGCCCAGCACTAGCCAAGCTCAAATTCCTGCACGGGAACATCCAAAATACCAATCTTGGACCAATGCACGCGCCATTTCACGCGATGCCACGGAGCAACCAAGTTGCAGGTCCTGTGATGCTAGTCATAGACTACCAGAATGCTCCAAGTTCGGTAACGCCACAATAGACGAACGGTGAGGAATGGCGAGGATGGCAGGAGCTTGGCTTATTTATCTCAACACCACGCACCGGGCGGCAGCTTTTAGACAAGGAACCGATGTGGTTACGAAGGCTGTACGGGCAGACACCATCGGTTGCTGCATCAGGCGAGAGTAACCATATCCGAGGAGAGTGCCAAGCCCAGTATTATTTGTTCGACGTCGCGGTCTGCCAGTGAACCGGTACGTTTATGCGTAGTGGCCGTGGGAGTAGTGACTCCGACTGGGATGATCAAAGCGATGGCCCTCATGGATGTTGGCTCGGATACCACGCTAGTAAGGAAGGAGTTCGCAGAGATATG
Organism: Fasciola hepatica; assembly: GCA_948099385.1. Lineage (NCBI taxonomy): Eukaryota > Metazoa > Platyhelminthes > Trematoda > Plagiorchiida > Fasciolidae > Fasciola > Fasciola hepatica. Next base: position 1,760,525 of record CANUEZ040000051.1, on the reverse strand, counting down.
GGATCAGAGGGAATCAATCCTCATTAGCAGTGAGCACAGTGAGTGGCACCGAAGTCATCCAGTCGACCAAACTACACCTACAACTCGTTTCCTTGGTCAGCAACGATAGAGCAGAAACTCTAGAAGCATTCACCATAAAGGACCTTTCGATGAGAGCACCTCGGTCAGTTCAGTCGATTCTGACTCAGTGGCCGCATCTCGACGGGGTTACGATTGAGGAGTGGCAGAATAACGAAATTGATCTGCTGATCGGCTGTGATGTACCGGAAGCGCACTTTGTCCGAGATCAAAGAATAGGAAGTCGCAAAGCACCCTATGCGGTGCGCACTATATTCGGCTGGACTTTGTATGGCAGTACGGACGGAAGACGCGGCAAACTAATCCAAATCAACTGCACTTCGGCGGAAACGGCGAACATTGAACAGGCATTCCAACAGCTGTATAACGCCGAATTTGCCGACCGGGCCTTTGATAGAGATGCCCCATCACGAGAAGATAGGTCGGATTTGAAAATGGTGGCCAAGAACGCTAAGTATGTAATAGATAGTTTCGAGGTTCCTGTCCCGTGGAGACCCAACAAGAAACCTATGCCAAACAGCCGAGAAATGGCTCTGAAAAGATTATGGTTCCTCAAAACCAGGCTAATTCGAGAACCACAATTAAGGATAGAATACACGCGAGCCATACAACACAACATCGACTTGGGTTATATGGAAAGAGTGGATACAGCGGTTATCAGTGCAAATGTGAGAAGATACCTACCTCCATCACCCGGTCGTGAACCCAAAGAAACCGGGGAAGGTCAGAGTGGTTTTCGACTGTGCCGCGGAATGTCAGGGTGTGTCACTCAACGACCATATACCACAGGGCCCAGATTGGACAACACCAATAGTCGAGGTTCTATGTTGTTTTCGGCGAGGAAAAGTAGCCGTCTCCGTGGACATACGTGAAATGCTTTTACAAATGAAGATGCCCGTTAAAGATAGGGACGCATTTCGTCTTCTCTGGTGGCCTGAAAACGACGCACGTGGAGCACCTGACGAGTACAGGCTGACCGTTCATCCACTTGGGATGGTATCATCTCCGTTTTGTGCGAATTTTGCCCTCCGGGGAACCTTCAAGCTTTTTGCCGGCACCAGCAATTTGCTAGGAGGAGCAATGGACCACTTCTATGTGGACGATTTTCTGTGTTCCCTTGACGACCCGAATACTGCTATTCTCCATATGACCGAACTGGTCGCCACTCTAAATGCCGGAGGATTCAACCTCACTAAATGGACTTCAGGCAGCCAAGAGGTGCTCTGTGTTATCCCGAAGTCCGAGAAGATGGAGTGTACGAGAGAGCTCTTGGGATCCTCTTCGCAAACGGAGCGCACGCTTGGTCTTCATTGGAAACCCAGAGGTGACGAATTCATTTTCACTCTGGACCTACCTAAAGGACCAGTCACACGGAGAGGAATCCTATCATCAGTCTCAAGCCTCTATGATCCTCTGTGTTTCGTTTCGCCATGGTTGTTACCGGGAAAGTGCTTGCTGCATTCGCCGTGCCAGAGAGGGGCGGGTTGGGACGAACCTCTCCAGGATGACGACGATAAGCGATGGCGCGACTGGCTGCACAGCCTGGAGCAAATTGGTGAGATCAAAATACAAAGATGCCTAACAGGAATCAAGTGCACAAACGAGGCCCAACATTTATTTTGTGATGCATCAAAAATAGGCTACGGAACAGTTGCTTACGGCTGCTGAGCGGACGCAAACGGTGGGCGGCACAGCCAAATACTATTCACAAAGGCGGGAGTGGCTCCGCTGAAAACGGTGTCCATTCCAAAGCTGGAGCTGACGGCAGCAGTATTGGCCGTGAAAGCCGCGGCGCTGATTATGATATGCTTCGATCGGATAAACTGGGAACCAAACTTTGAACGGACTCAGCCACGGTACTTCATTACATAAACAACGTTACCACTCTTTTTAACACTTTCGTGGCCAAAGACTCACTACAATCCACGAGTCGACTAAAACCGATCAGTGGCACTATGTACAATCCGCCAGTAATCCAGCCGACTTCTGCTCAAAGGGCCTGAAAACACTAAAGAGGTTGCGGACGTGGACAATGGGACCGGACTTCCTAACTGCATCTAAAGAGATGTGGCCAACTCTATTAATATCTAGGGCTGAAGATTGTGATATCGAGACCAAAGGACTGATACTAGCTACAAACTTCACGGGAAGCGTAAGCCTAATAGAAAAACTGTGCCCATTTCCCAACTGGACAAAAATGTTAAGAGCCGTGGTCTGGTGGACACGATATAAAGTGCTCTTATTGATTATGAAAGGCGCAAGATCACAAAACACATTGAATGTGGGGACGATACTACCGGGCGAGCTGAATCAAGCCGAACTCTACGCTCCATGCCTACTGCAACTGGATGCTTTCCCGTCCGAGGCCAGCGAGCTAGCCAGGACAGATGATAACACCAAAGAAAGCAGGCTGTTGCCCAGTAGTATCCGAGGCGTAAACCCCATGCGAATCAACGGACTACTGAGAGTTGGAGGGCTGCTGACGAATTCAAACCTAGAGTACGAAACAGAACACCCCATAATAATCCCTGGTGGCCACCACATTATGAGATGCCTGATAGATCGTGTACATCGGGAAGAGGGACACGCAGGTTTGAATCACTTATTGAACAATATACGCTGACGATTTTGGATGACAAAGGGACCAGCGACGGTCAGGCGAGTCATAGGCAACTGCAATAATTGTCGTCGCCGGAGAGCGGTAGCGAGGCAACAAATGATGACCCCCCTTCCAGCTGTACGAGTCCAACAGGAAGGGTGCCCGTTCGTGGAAATTGGCGTCGACTGCTTTGGCCAGTTACTTGTACGACAGCAAAGGAGCACCCAAAAGAGGTATGGCTGCCTGATAACATGTTTACAATCCAGAGCAGCTCATCTTGAAGTAGTGCGTAATATGACCACGGATTCATTTCAAATGGTCTTTCAAAGGTCCATCACGAGGCGGGGCGTCCCTAAGAATGTATACTCAGGCAATGGCTCGAACTTCGTCGGGGCTCATAAGGAGTTAGATAAATGGTGGAACCGCCTGGGCAAAGCCAAAACACAAAACAAGACCGTAGCAAAGGGGGTAGAATGGCACTTCAACCAGCCTTGTGCCAGCCAGCGTGGTGGCGTTTGGGAAAGGCTGATACTATCGACTAGGAAAATACTCACAGCCCTGACCTCACAACAAACACTCGATAACGAAATGACGACCACTTTACTAACAGAAGTAGAACGCATATTCAACAACAGACCCCCGGTGCCGATTGTTTCAGACCCGGAAGGCGAACCGGCACTCACCCCCAACGACCTGCTAATACTGCGGTCAAACGTAGGAGCAACCACACCAAAAACCCTGCGTAGAAAGTACACCATAGGATGGAAACAAGTGAACCACCTAGCACAGGCTTTCTGGAAACGGTGGACGAGGAGTGCTTACCGACACTGCAGCTTCGGAAAAAGTGGATCTCCAAACAAGGGTCGTTCAGACGTGGCGATGTGGTCATCCTCGTGGAGAGCCATTCGCATAAAGACAATTCACCGGTTGAAGTGATCGAGGATTGTCGTACAGAAATCGACGGCCTCGTGCGCACGGTGGTGGTAAGAACGAAAAAAGGAGAGGTATTGCGAGATATCCGTGAGTTATGTCTGCTTGAAGGTGACAGTGACTTGTCAAGGTCGACTCTACATACCAAGCTACATCCATGTTTTCTGATACCAGATGAAGCTGAATTCATTTATTTATTCCTCAAGCATTCTCCCGTAGGACCCAACCCTCCAAACCGACTTTGAAGTATATTTGTGTTTAATTTCATACGGTATACACAATTTACTATGGAGTTAGTTGCCAAAACCTTAGTTTATCACGACACGACATTGCATGTAGAAGTAGCGGAGCTTAGGTCACGAAAATGTGCCCACTTTTTACTCGTTTATGCCACGCGGTCCCCGTCAAACACGTTACAGTGCTCACAGTCTTCCGTTGACGTTGCAGAAAGTCCTCCTTTGATATGTGGTATTACTTGTGATTCCATTATATATCAATACACATACGCACTTACCCGATGCACGCCGTGTCCCGCAACCCCTATCAAACCTGTGACGGTGTTCACAATTTGCTTTTGTTGACGCTACCGAAACGTCTTTTGCATATGTGGAGGTAGCAGCGATTACATCGTGCACACACACACGCAAGCACATACAGCCAGGGCAGGATGGCCTTTCCAAGGACAGCATCTATGTGCCCCCCTCACGCCCGCCATCGGTCAGTTGTTCTCGTGGAAGATGTAGAATAGCCTCGCGTCTGTGTAGCCAACGGATTAGGTGCGACCATGAGTAGAAAGTTGACGACGAGCACTAGGAGCGCGCACTGACAGCAGGGCCCAGGTAGGTGGGAAGAATCAGTACCTTTATACCAAACCTTTGACTCTGCTAAGGATTTAGGAGGATTTTGGTGGGCGGTGTAACACCGGTCGTGGAAAATCTCCCTAAAACCTTTGCGATCCAGTGTTTTCCTACACATCACTCACTTGCTTACACTATTGACGTGTCTTTACGAACTGTTTGTTTTTATGGACCAATTGTTGTTTGTTCGCGCCCAGGGCGCTACTTTGTCACATCCTTGTTCTGGACCTGCATGACTCACGTGCTCCTTGCCCACACGCTGCAATTCGGTTTCTCGTTTGTTGAGTCCTTGTGATCGCATTATTGAGTTTTGTGTCTTTTTGGTATCATTGTTCATGCAGTAATCTAGTATCGTAGAATATCACGGATAATCGCCTTTTGATTTCGCGATCCATTGCAAATTTGGCTACGCATTACTCAAACGTTCATTACATGTTGGACAAAGATGGAGTAGGAAACTTCCGCAGAAAGCTGAGGGTCATTGGTGAGGAACTAATCACCCCAGTCTTTCCGGCGACTAAGCGTGACTAGCAAGGCCCAATTTCTGCATAGGAAAGTATAGTTGGAGGGGTGTGCGGGATTAGGTGAGCCACTAAGGGGCACATGGCTGATAGCCTTTTTATGGTCACTGCCGGGTAAATTTTGTGTTACGGACACGTCGGTGAAAGGCATATTATAAGTAAATACCAGATCTAGCATGTTCCCGTTTCTGGTAGGTTAGACAACATGTCCAGCCACCAAGATGAATGCTAGTGATCATGTCCTTAAGACTGGGAGGAGCCGACGGAGTGGGCCAACAAATTTGAGGGAGATTAAAGTCACCCGCATAAGCTTGGTTCCAGAATGAAGGAAAGCGAGGTATTCAAAAAACCTAATGAGAAGCGGAAACAAGGAACTGGGGGAATTTGATGGTCGACACACGCAGCCAATGTGAAGAACAGTGCTTTCGAGGTTGATAGTGAACCAGAGAGTATCGGGAATAGAATCGAGCGCCGTATGTAAAAGAGGGGTCGTGGTGTAGATTTCCTTGACGTAGGCTAGGCACCTACCACTGCGCCGTTTCGGTCTGTCGGTCCTTAGAAGACTGTACCCTATCAGAGATACCTGATCATTGGGATTGCTCTCAGACAGCCAGGATTCCGTTATTAAGATGATATCGTACTTATTTGTGAGAACAAGTTTTTTAATTGCAGGAGTTTGTCAAGAATAGAACGCAAATTGAATAAGGCTAAAGATATGCCATTTGTGGGAGGTGGTACAGGCACATTAGGGGGGTAGCTTAAGTTGGAAGGAAGCAGGATATCGTGATTGGAAGGAGCGGAGATCAGGGTCAAATGGGAATATGTTGATGTTGAAGCTAGTGAAGGTTCAGATGGGGTGGCTTCCAGACAAGCTAGAGTAAACGTCGCAGTGAGAGGGACCGCTGAGGGGTAGAGAAACTGGGCATCAACGGAGGGGGAAATATCGGAGCACAGGGGAAAATCCGTGGGGTTTGGCGGGTAGATATCAGACAGGGGTGATTAGGAGCTGTCGAGAAATACTGGCCAGTTGGAGTTGAGTATTGGCTGAAGAGGGGAGCAGAGGGCAGGGTTGAAAATGTGTGGGGAATAGGGGTGTTGGGTGGCAGATTAAGCTGCATTTTGTCAGAGGGGTAACTCAAGTTGGATGGAACACCAAATATGGAGCAGTTAGTAGGGGGAGCAGTAGAGATAGTTGTCAGGTGAGGAGCACGAGGTGAGGCAGAGTGGACGGCGTGTGGAGGCCGTATTTTGGTATTGACAGGCAGTGAGCGCGGTGAGTTTGTAGGGATCACCGATGCATTGGAGCAAGGGGTATTTTCTAAGGTCGAAACCTTATTCGGTGAGTGAAGGCGAGTTGATTAAAGAGGAGACAGTTGAATGAAGGAGGGGTTCGTGAGAAGGGCGGGAAGACTGTTAGACCTACTCCTCTGGACGGCGAGTAGTTTATCACCGGAGGGAACAGGGGGCGAACTAGAGTTCGGGGTGTCCCCAACAGGCGACGAGGGGGGAGAGCGAAGCAATAGTGAGGGTCAGCACGGTTTCCTAAAACATCGATCCTGCGCAACTTGTATGGCTGACTTTCTGAACCTTATTACGATAGCTGCCGATGATGGTAAGGCAGTGATCTCAGTCTTTTTAGACATGTCTGAGGCTTCCGATCGGGTGTCTCACATTTTTTTGTTGTCAAAGGCTAAGACATGCGTCATTGCTGACCCACTATATGCCTGGCTAGAATCGTACCTGTCCTCGCGCAGTCAAGTTGTAGACGTTGATGGCACAATTTCCACACCCAGCCCTGTAACCAGAGGTGTGATCCAAGGTAGTGTATTGGGCCCATTGTTGTTTCTCATGTACATAAATGATATATTCACCGTGGTTCACCATGGAACTCCGTTTTTATTTGCTGATGATGTAAGGTTGTTGTGCACCTTCGACCATAATTCATTGGATAATACTATAGCAAAAATATCGGAGGACCTACGGATGCTCAATTCGCGGTGTGCCGATTGGGTAATGAAGTTCTCGGAGGACAAATGCTGCATTCTTACATACAGGTGTCATGTCCCTACCGAAACGTCTAGTATAGGTGGTCATCTGATCCCCAAAGAATTATCAGTGCGAGGCCTGGGCATATACTACTCCTGTTCGTTCAACTTCTCGGAGCAAACAGACTTTCGAATTGCTAGGTCTCGCAGGTTATTAGGACTTGTCCACAAAACATTCCTTTTGCGAGAAAGTAAACCCACTGTCTGTACAATACACGTTAGACTATTGCTGGAGTGCGGTTCAGTAGTTGGCTCCAGCTTGAGCCAGATTGATAGGATCGTCATCTAAAATCTTTAGCGCACCTTAACCAAACAAATAGCTGGATATTCGTCTAGTCTCAACTATAAACGGCCCTGTGACCTGCTACATCTCAAACCTCTTTGGCTGCGACGGATAAAGAACAACTTGTCCTTTTTCCACTCACTATTAAAATATAGATCCTGCAAAGCCTCCCCTATGGTACGAGACCCATTAAGCCTAAGGTGTTTGTTACGACACAGCAGTCATTCGGTTACTGTGCCGTCCTCGAGAACCAGCCTACGGTCCAATTTCTCTATTGGTAAATATTCACAAGTATGGAATAAACTTCCACCAAATGCCCGTGCAATGGGACACTTGCCGAGATTTAAAGATGAATTAAAAAAGCGGCTTGATCTCCTAACACTGGTGTCGAGGATGATCCGCACACTTCGGAGGAGCGAGGGTACGAAGATGGTTTGTGTTACTGACACGCGGGTCTGAGTCAGGGGCCACGAGACCTGAGTACCGCACAAGTCGCCGTGTATATCGCTCAAGTTTCATTAATCTTTCGTGTACAACCTTGTGTTTTGCAAAGTCGAACAACCCACCAAGTAGTTCCAATTTCTAGATACTAGATGTTTCTCTTTACCACTGACCGTTGATCCTCAGCTGGGAGCACCCCGGACTGCGTTTTTCTGTTTTTACCTTTCCGGACAACCACTGATGTGTGCCTTCCCTTCGATGGCTCGGCATAATACCCGGCCTACATTTCCCGCTGAAAATTTGATGCCTGCCCGTCATTCCGTCAAAACCACATTGGCCCTGCTTTCCAGGACCCCCTGCAACCCGGTCGCAAGCTCCTTGACTAATGGATCTCTGTGTGACAACGCCAATGTCACCAGTGCGAAGCCCGCCGGTGCGGGGCGCGGTCAGATCCACCGCTTTGGCCGGGCGCACATCGGGCTTGCAGGACGTCTGCAATTTTGTGCTGGTGCAGCTAGGATGGCGGATCGCACCTCTTGTCTCCAAAAACGGCTTTCACGTTGGGTGTAGAGCGCACCGTCAGACCCACCCACCAGCACCGATTGCGGCAAAAAAACATTCACACACCCGAAAGGCTGCACATATGGAACTATCTCCCCCCGTTATGGCCTATTTTCATCGTACTCATCTCCATCCTCGCCATCCTAACTTACCGCTTCTTATGCCCAGCAAAATCTACTTTCCCTAGCACATAACTGTCGCGGGGTCAAAAGACCGTTTCCATACTCGGCTTACCGTTCTTGATCCTTTTTCCCGATGATTCCAGCATCTCTCTGGTCATCATTTTCAGCCCTTAGATAACGACTATCAAAAGTGAATACCTACCTGTCATTTAAATACTCATCTTTGCAAACCGTGTATCTGCGGATATCATGGCAGCGCATCAAATACTGATTAGTCGCCCGGTTCCCATTTCCATTTTGGTGCATCACGTTACACCTTTCCGAAAGTAAACAACGTGTGTAACGATTGCATGTTTACATCCGGCCACTTCTTTCACCATCACCCACGCAATCTCCTTCTACAAATGAGCCCTTTCACTGGCCATTTAACTGACTCAGCCGATATTTTGTGGCTGAAAGTTACAAGGATAATCTTCGAAAGATTTTTTTGTCCTTTGTCTGCAAATCCATTCCTTTCATCGTCTGATTTCCAATCCAAAGCCGTGCCATACTCCGCGGAGCGCTATAACTGGTTCATGTCTCCCTTGGAAAATTATTTTTCCTCAAGGCGAACAAAACTTTCATCAATTCTGTTTGATTCTCTCGTTGCGCAGTCCCTCTTTTTGCAATATTTCAGTGAGAGTCTACCACCTCCGACCAACTCGACCCTGACTTGGCCGGCTTGGCCACCCGACCTTGAGTTCAAATTTGCCGGGCGCCGCCTTAAAGAGTAAATTAAGTACTTTCTCCTGTACAATATCGAAAGCACGTGCCTGAATCATCCTCTTGGAATTCGGACTCTACGTCTTATTGTACCGTTTGATCTTGAGCTACAGCATGTCTCTGGGTTATCCGAAATAAACCATTATTATTATTATTATTAACTGAAGGAGTGGGAACCATTTGCGGCAGCAAAGATGAGGTGCTTCGGAGTCGCTCCAACTGAAGATTCAAACTTACTGATTAAAATTGCTAGAGAATTCATAACGAAGGAGAGCATAGTCGCACGTGCCTCACAGTTGAAACCGAGCAGGGTATAAGCCAACTGGAAGCCCCTGCAAAGAGAAGTGGTGAGATATGCCGCTAAACATTCCGATCAAATTGGGCTCAAGGTCCAGAAGTCATCTTTTACTTTGGGCAATTTAGAAAGGGTCGAAAGAACCTCTAGCTCTTCCACCCTCAGAACTCCCACAAGATTAGCTGGCCTAGACGGATCTGTTCCCTCCCGCTCGCAGCTGCCCCAGCCACTAAGGTAGCATGTACCAACGACACCCACGGTCCCTTTCCCAAGAGAACCCCTACATTATACCTCCAGCTCCGGGCGACTTTCCCCGGAGACATCAAGTTATCGGTAAAGTCACTTCTGCGGCTATGATATCTGTCCCTATAGACCCCCGTTTAGCACCTACTGAAAAACCCAGGCTTGCCACTCGCATGCCACACGTGTGCAGGCCATGGGCGAACCCCCGAAAGAGATGGTCAAACAGAGACCAGTTTCCAATGCAAGGTTCTTTTGCGGGCGGAGTGCGCGGGGATGCACAAACAGAGACAATGATAGTCCCTGTTCCAGGCCAAACTTGTCACCGATTAACTTTACTCACCAGGGATCCTGTCGTATCTCCCACCAGATGAACCCAAGTGGTAATTCCAAGGCGACGGTACAACAACACTGGAACCTTACCCGCTTTCACACCTACCTATCGACTGATGGGACCTGCCCATCAGCCTAAGGCTGTTATTCCCCCATTACTTCCATTTCTCCTATCCCCCTCCTCAGTTAAGCTGCGCGAGAAAACCGTACATCCTTCGTTCTAGCGGCGAGCACCAATTGTCTGCCGAGGGAGTGTGTTTGTTTCGTTGTTGCCGTGGGCAAAACGTGGCCCCATAACCCATATATGCCTCATGAACAGTTTCAACCAGCCGTACAGTAGCGAAAAGCCTAACACCACGTCATCAAATAGTCCACATGTGGACCCCTAACCTTCCGCAGAATTTGCAAAAGATAACCTTAGTGTTCTCGCGCCCTGCACTTGTGATTCTTTTCAGAGTGAGTGCTGCGGTCACCGGACGGTAAGTGCTACCACACTGGTGACGTCAGAGGAACGCCAATCTTCAAGTTGTTGTCGGTCATTGCACGCTCTACTAGGAACGAAATGCAGTACTTACCATCAACTTAGGCAAAAATTGATTACAACTTTATTTTAGTGACGGAATCTTGATTAACGGACTCCTATCTAGTAGGTGACGTTGAGGCACCTGGCTACAAACCCGTCCGCAGAGGCCGGGCATATCAACGTGGAGGAAGTTGTCTGGCGTACGCAAGGGAAAACCTCATAGCGACAAGCTTTCAGCATCCTGTCCTAAGCGGCATTCTTGAATCTGTATGGTGGAGTGTTGGGGTCCAATGTCAACCACTGCATCTAGGTTGCATATGCGGTCCGCCCAGACCTAACTCTGACGGTTTTCTGGAAAACATTGGGGAGCTAGACAAGGTGATTTCCCAAAAGGCCCAAAACAGGTAGCGGGCGACCTTGATGCACCGGAAGTATGCAGCATGTCACTCGCAGGGCCACTCCACCTACTATACTTTTTCAGTTTCATTCGCCCTGAAGAATGGAGGCGGCAAGTCAGGTCCATAACCTGAGGCGAGAGCACCCTTGATTCAATTTTGTCGCCAACATTAACCTAGGTTATAACAAAACTTCGGAATAACTTATTCGGGAGTGTTCACGCTGTTGTCCACCGCTGCTTCACTATGCCCACAAAATATAAACATCAGACGCTCACGCATAGACCATATCGTATGACTAACTGGAAAATTATATCTTTCCTTGATTCGCAGCCGAAATAGGGACGCCTTCTTTTTGAGTGCGGATCTCCGAATGGCAACAGGCCAGCTCTACTTCATCTTTTGAACACCTACCCAATCTAATAATCTCATCCTAACGACCGTTAATTCCCCGTAAAGGCAAAAAACCCTCTCATTCTAACCCGAAGTTAGACAGATTCTAATGCTTTTATCTTGAAACAAGAGATTTTTATTATTTGTGCAGCTGAATTGTCTGTCGAAAGCGATTAAACCGCACTCCGTGGGCGAAGCAGTATCATAGGGTTCGAGGACCTCAAACTATTCCAGGGAAGTCGAGATTCTTGCAAAAGAAATGAGGTCGACGAACCCTAAACCAACGTTATCTATCTCTTTTCTCCGTTCTTATAACACGTACCTCGACAAATCAGCCGACAAAGCAGGAACGCCAAACATGCTTCTAGCTTAGTCTATAGCTGGTGATGCAGCACCCTTGTCTCCTATCCACCAATACCTTTGTATAATCCACTTTCTTCTGTAAAGCTTCTACCTTCCGAAATCGAGCTCTTGGTTCCAAATACGAAAATGTCTTACCTCTTTTGATCTGATTGGTTACCCTAGGCCATCTTTAAATCGGCAGGCCCGGATATCCCAATTCATTTATCAGATATATTTAATTTGCCAATGAGGCTTAGTTCAAATCAGATCCGACCGGGTCACAGGATAATCAGCTTTCGCCGCCGTACATTCAGGTTCTTGTACTCATGGGTTGCCATGTTCCCACGGAGCTTCGGCTGCCAAGTGGCCCAAATGTTTTATCGTTGAGCTGTAGACTGCAAGGAGGAAAATGAAAAGCTGTTTCGTTGTGGAAGAGCCGGCAATCGCATTGGATAAACAGGTTCAGTGTCTCAACTCGATGCCATGCTTACCCTCGAGAACCCCCTCGTGAGGACAGATGAATAAATAAAAAAAGGCCGCAGCTCGCTGTATTTTAGCGCCCGACGGGGAAAAATGTGCTGTGTTTCAGAAACGAAGGGAGTGAAAGAAAGAGGTGTAGCCTGACAGTATGCCGCTTTGGCTGGTCACAGTCCAGAATACACTCATCCCAGCAACATTATGAGAACTGTGCCCGAAGGCCACATCAACCCCACGTTCGACGGTGCTGCAGCAACCGTAGGACTGGCCGGCCGTAAAGTTTCATCTTTCGTCAAGAAGTAAGAACATTCAAACCAGCAGTTGGTGTCACTCAGTGATGTTGTGCCTCTTGATGCCGAGTTTGCAGGGTTGGCCTCTGATCTGACATGACGCCACTGCCAGGGTTCCGACCACTGATGGACTTCAGCCAAACGGTTGACAACGTACGTACTAAATCTCGTTTTAGTGTTGCTTATGTTATGCAAAACTATAGCAGAGTCCGTCCAGTAGTAAGTCTTACCAAATTTGGTTCCCGTTCCTTCTATAAGAATCCGAGGTATTCTAACGGCCAGTCTTGCTGCGGCCAGCTGGAATCGAGGAACCGTTACGAACTTCAGTGGAGCTTACTTTGATTTGGGGGACAATAGTGTATAAAAGGATTCTGTGTCCTTTGGAACCACTTTGGGATGCGCCACCTCTCCATAGCCAACTTCATAAGCGTCACAAAATACATGAAGCTGCACACCTTCGTTCAGTAAGTCACCTCTACCAACAGAACGCTGAAGTTTGAATGAGCAAAATAGTTCCATACTTCTTAACCACGCATTCCAGCATCGTAGGGGTTTCTTTCCAATTGGGTCGTCCCAACCAAGCTTCAAGCAACACGGTGATTGCAATAGCACCTTACCTGACAGAGTGAAAGGCGAAACCAACCCCAGTGAGTCAAACACTGGTGACACTATAGACGACAATCCACGCCTTGTTTAAGGTTTTCCGCGTATTGTAAATGAAAATTGGAACGTGCCTTCCATTGCGTTTTACTCCAGTCCCAATGTCTTCTCGGACACAGGTGCGCAATCATCTATTTCCAAAGTGGGTTGGGTCAGCTCGGATTTCGGTAAAGTATACAGCACGTCCTTACGATTACACACCTACTTATGAGGCTGGAACCCGCCTCGTGACAGGAATTCGCTCCCCAGGATAGCAAAACCATTTGCAAAGACTCGAGATGGCCTCCTACAAAGAAGTTATCGCACACGGGTCTGAAGACGGTATCTTCATACTGTCCTCCCCAATCGTCTGCCGTGCAACAAAACGTGAAAGTCGCACAAAATAGGGAGGAAGTGACACCAAGCGGGTGAGCACTCACTTGATATTCAACAAGATACTGCCCAGTTGACCATTTTCCCATCAGAGAAACTTCAGCACTCCTTTGGCTCTCGTGGGCACTTGAACCTGCATAAACATTTCTTCAGTATCCGCAGCCAATGCGATAGATCCTTTTCAAAAACGAAGCAACACTCCAACTAGGCTTTCTGTCGTGTCCGGTCCCCGTAGCAAGTAATCAAGGAGCGTCCCTGGAATGCAGCCGCACAGTCAAACGTCACCCTCAACTTACTAGGCCTTTTAGAGTTTGTAACTGCTTGGTTCGGTAAGTACCACTTTTACTGAAAACTCATTTTAACTGTATATCTGGCACTAACTGGGCGCGGCCCCTGCACGCGTACCCTTCTATTGTTGTAGAGTATTTACCGAGTCCAGGGCCAGGCGCAAACCCCTTTCTCGAGCCGTTCAGTCTCCCTTTGGTCACAATATAATTATTTGAGAGTCTCACCACTGGATTCATCCATGGAAGTGCAACTCCATAGTGTCCGTTCAACCAGGTTATGACATTGGAAACCATTTCAGCAGCCTTTTTGTCTCCTAATGAACGAGAGTTTTCCGCTGCACACTCACCGCAGAGATCGGCGTTGCATGGTAGATCGATCTGTTTTGCTAAGGGGCCGATCCATCTCACTGTAGTTCACCGTCCTCACAAAGCTTGGTTCCTGGCTTATCGGACCAAGAACAATCCACCATAAAATCGTCCGCACAGCATAGTCTTGTTTCCGTTTGCCGCATCTTTGCTCTAATGCCCAATGTGCTTCTGGGACTTCGGCAACTTTCAAGATTCGCACTCTTGAATCTTTCAGATTCTGCCTTAGGACGCAGTGTATGTGAGGCCAAGATAGGACGTTCACGTCTGCACATTACTGGACTGCTTGGATTGATGGCCTATTGACACCTAGGACTCGTTCTACACTCACGAAGTCATCCTCTAAAAATGAGTTCAGCCGCAGCTCTGTTAGCCCCCAATTGCAAGTGGTAGTTCTACTTACGGTCGAGATCGAAATTGGGATAGGGGATGCTTCAGGCACACCAGCTTCATAAGGTCTTTCTATAATAAAGTCACATCGGACCTGCTGCCCAGCAGAACGTAGGTCTCCACAGAGCCCCCCGGTCCGTCTACTCGCACTGGTAGTACACCTAAACTGACACGACATTCTGGCCTAAGAGTAGCCGCACAGTTACCGGTCCACTGCCCAGGCCTTTTTGCGTCGTCCGTACCCAGCTTATCGGGCTGCAGCCCTTGTGTTGTATCTTGCTTGACTCGATGGGTACGTTGTTTCTTTGCTCCATGCGGTTGAGGGTGGTGCCGTTTCTGACAACCTGATGTTGAACAGAGTTGGAAAACTGGACAGTTGCTAGACAGATGTCACACTTGAGACACGAAAAACAACTCTTGATTTGTCTAACAAATGCCCAACGACCGGGTATATCAAGAGGCAGGAGGCTTTGACGCTACGCAGGATCGTATATTCCTTTACATACCGAGCATCTATTAGCTGCGACCAAAAAATATACCACCCCGATTGGCATGAACAGTGATGCTTCTGGATGCGGGTTTTTGCGTACTTCCTCCGATTGGATGACAGCGAATACCCCTGAGCCTTGCTATCAGCAGACAGTTTACCGAGCCTACTTCAAGTACTCCTTGCTTCACGGAACACCAAGTGCTACAGATCTTGGAACTTGGGTTCATCTCCTCTCCTCAAGATACTACCAAAGGTCCTAGCCCACAAATCCTAGAGGTGCGACGGTAGCACTCGATTGATCCGTTTCATGCTTCGCAGTGAGCTGAGGTCTAACATGCAATTCATCTGCATGATAGCAACTTCACATTTGAGCATTTTCAGTGATAACCTGGTCAGGGCATCCGAATCTTCCACCAGAGGCTTCAAACTTTGCAGTAAGCCGTCAGTCAGTGAACGAGCCGCAACGTCATCTCGTCCATACAGACCTTTGAGATTTCTCTAGCCCTATTTATGCCAGTGTTGGAAGCAACATAACACATTCGGCAATCGCATCCTTTGCTCGTCCCTTGCAGTAATGCACCAAATAAAGTAAGCGCTGACCATCGTCTCGAACTCTACCTTCGACGTGTTATTTAGACTGTTTCGCAAACCTCCAATACGCTGACGAGCAGCCCGCAAATGACTCCATTTCCACCCTGGGTAAATCCAAACGATAATTTACTGCAGATTCCACCACCGTAACCGAGCTTGTTGTTGGTGGTGCATCTCTCTGTACGTGGCAATCGCTTAGGCAGCGAGACAGATGTTCTTTGGCCATTAATTCACCTCTCGCTTCATCTCTGGTGACTAGGTTTTCTTCCTCCTCATCGAGTGCCAAAGGAAGTTTCGCCATTTCCGTCTCATTTCTCACCCCGAGCAGCTTACTTAGCTCACCTATATCTCACTGTTCTGCAGCCTGCTTCTCCCTCAACTCAGCTGAAAGCCGATCAGCTCTAGCCCTGACGGAAACGGAGCTGGCCCTGGAACAACCTGATATACTAGAGCCTCAGCAAGAAACACGAATAACGCCTACGAACAAAAGGGCTTGGCTCACCTGCAGGAAATTGTTCCTTGATTCGGAACGGTTTGCCGATTTGCTGCGTAATTTCATATCTCAGCGGTTGTCAAGGATAGTGAGTACTGTAAAGTACAGCGACTGGAACTTTCGAGCAACGCGTAGCAACCAACTTCGACGCAATCCAAAACAAAGTCGATTTCAAATGGCTACGGTACTATATACAACAAATTGAGTAATTTTGAAATAATCAAACCTAAATAGTGTTCGTTCTGGGCTCTTACGTTCCAAGCCAAACAACAAATCAACAACTACAGTGAATTCAGTCACAACGAAGTTCAAGCTGGGCGACCCAAGCTCGAGGCAACGGTGAGAGTCCGGTTTGCGACAAACATTTGGAGCAATGAAACAAACAATCGGAATTCTGGCAAAGACAGCTCATACAAATAAAAGATGTCGTTTGTAAAGTGGATTCTACTGAATGGAACAGAGTTTTCTGGACTCCTTTACATCCCCTTCCTTTGGCGTCGCCCGTTAAGCGAGAACAGTTCTAGTGTTTGGAGGCATTCTTTGCATGTCTTGTCCCTCTGCCTAGTGATCATCCTCGATACAAACCTCAATTATGCAATCACGAGGGCTCAAAAAACGAGAACCGAATCGCGGCGTGTGGGCAAGGAGCACTTGAGTCACTCAGGTCCAGAACAAGGATATGATAGAGCAACGCGCTGGGCGCGAACAAACAAACCTTGGTCAGTAAAAACAAACAGCGCATAAAACAAGTTAATTGTGTGTATGAGTGTGTGTGTTAAGAAAACATTGAAACTGCAGTGCTTTTGGGTGTAGGGGTTCCACGACCGGTCGTTAAGCCGCCCACCAAAATCCTCTTGAATCCTTAGCAGAATCAAAGGTTTGGAATAAAGGTACTGATTCTTCCTACCTACCTAGACCCTGTTGTCAGTGCGCGCACTTAATACCTTGTCATCACCTTTATACTTACGATTGCACTCGATTTGGGGGCCACACCGACGCGAGGTTACCCTAAGTCTTCCATGGAAAAGGCTGATCGATGGCGAACGTGAGGGCGAAACAAAGGTGCTGTTCTTGGGTGAGCTGCTGTCCCTAGGCCGCTCTTGTTTGTGTTGGCGTGGGTGGATGGGAGCGGGTGTCAAGGGTAAGCACTCTGGTGCATGGGCGAATAGTAGTGACCATCACTTAAGGGGGAGATCTTCCATAATGTCGGGGATAAACGGGGAACAATCAGCCCTGCGGCGTGTTTTGATGGGCGTCATGAAGTTTGAACGTGTGTTATGTAATTGTGACTGGTGTGTCCGGGTAAATGATAGGATCACGGCTACTAATACATACGCCTTATGCCCCTTGTAACGTCAACGAAAAAATGCGAGCACTGCAATGTGTTTGACGGGAGTCATAAAGCATAAACGTATCGTGCAAGCGTTTATATGTCGTGACGTATGATGGTATCACAACTGGTACCACATATGAGAAAAGCCTCCCGTAACATCAATGAAAAGCGGTGAACACTGCAACGTGATTGACAGAGATCATGAAGTATAACCGTGTATCATGTAAGTGTTTATGTGTCACGGTGTATGATAGTTTAACGCGTCAGTATTTCGTGAATGCTTCCACTTATGGGGGTCCCTTTAACTACCTCGAAGAGGCATGTGGGATGGTCTATGCGTTTTCTTATTATCGGCTTCTCCGTCTCCCTAGGAGGCTGATACTGCGTGTGTCGCGTATTAGCTTTCCGTGGGCGGTCTTCACCTTCACAGTCCTCATCACTTCGTCTGAGCTTTTGATGGTTTCCATAACCACGCCCAAAGGCCAGGTGCTGAAATGTGCATGTTCGTCTGCGATCATCACTACATCCCCAAACTTGAATGGTCTTGTTTTGACCAGCCACTTCTGTCGAGTCCGCAGAGCCGGTAGGTACTCCCGCAGCCATCGCCCCCAGAAGACCTTGGCAAGATAGTTGGCCTGCTTCCATCTGTAAAGGAAGCTCTCACGAAAGCTCATCGGTCCTTGAAAACCCTCGTTCAATCTCAACATCAATAAGTTGTTCAAGGTGATCGCCAGATGGGTGGGGCTGCAGTTGGCTACTGGAACAAGTGGGCCGTTGTCCAGAATTCTCTCGACCTCAGTCAAGGCGGTGCTCAGCGTCTCGTCGTCGGGCGGCTGTTGCTCGGTGATGGACAGCAATGTTCGCCTGGTAGACCAGATCAGGCGTTCCCATACGCCGCCGCGATGGCTGGCATGCGGGGGATTGAAGTGCCACCGTACGCCACAGGCCACGGTTCAATTATGCACCTCGTCCCTGTTCATGATTTTGGGCCAGCGCTGCAGTTCCTGTTGAAGATCCACGATGTTCTACCCATTGTCGGAGTATATATCTGCCGGTACGCCTTTTCGGTTGGTAAAGCGCTGCAAGACCCGTAGGAAAGAGTCGGTTGTCATGGAATGCGCAACTTCTAAGTGCGCCGCACGTGACTTCATGAATGTCATGATACACCCGTATCGTTTTCACAGCCCCCTCCCACACTTGATCCACAGGGGCCCGGAACGCTCCAGCCCGGTGTCTCTGAACGGCCATCAGCCTGAAGTAACCCCGAATTCTGGTAATGGAGCCATGTGTTGTTAGCCCGCTGCGGCATTGCGTCTCCTACAATGTACACACCGTCGAATTACGCGTTTTTTCAGTCGCTGTCCCTCTCAGCAACTGAAGGCGTCTCTAGCTGACGCTCGTCGCGTGACTTTCCCCGGCATGTCCCTCCACATCGTAAACGTGTTGGATCACTAGCTCTATCACAGGTTTTCGAGCCGGCAGCAGTACAACATATTTCACGTCAAAGCTCACGTGAGAGCTGGTCAGCCTACCGTCTACCCGTAGTAGTCCGTTGTCGAGTCTGGGGTTTAGGTGCTTCAGGTCGCCTCTCGGAGACGATATCCCTTTGTCGATTGGTCCCCCTTCTTCCGCCCTCTCGACTTCCCGGAAGAAAGCCTCACGCTGTACCATCTCGAATATATCGTGATCTGCTGCTCATGGTTCATCGGGACCTATCGGACCCACTCGTACTCGGCCGGATGAGCGGACCTCTTTCATGACTATCAAATGTCCCTTGAACCTAGCCAAGCAAATTATTGAACGAAGTACCTTCATCCGGGAAGAAAACCTGGCCAAGCGTGACAAAATGAATGACGCTTTGACTGCCGTGGCCGTCTTCATCACGCCTTTGACCTCCAGTTCCAAGTCCGGAGGAGGTTGTAGTTCACACACAGGCCAGTCCTGTTTAGGCATTCGCAGGAAACTGGCCCTCCTGTCCACGTGTCGAGTTGCCGGAATTTGGTAGCACCCTGGGAGCACAGATCTGCTGGATTGTCACCGGACCTGACATATTTCCACTGGTTCATGGCCGATTTGTCATGGATGATCGTGAGCCGGTCAGCCAAAATAATACTAAAACGGTTTCTGACGTTGTTAACTTAGTGCAGTACCATCGCCCAGTCCGTCCAGAAACTAGCCGACCAAATGTAGAAGTCAAACATCTCATTACCGTGTGCAACGCTCTGACCACTAACAAGGCTGAGCTAAACTCGAGGCGCGGGCTCGAAACCGTCTTCAATGGGGCAGCTCGGGCTATGGCAAACAGTATCCTCGTAGCATAATGGCCATCCCCGAGTGTAACGACCGGTAGTGGAAAATCTCCCTAAAACCTTTGCGATTCAGTGTTTTCCTCCACATCACTTGCTTGCTTACACTATTGACGTGTCTTTACGAACTGTTTGTTTTTATGGACCAATTGTTGTTTGTTCGCGCCCAGGGCGCTACTTTGTCACATCCTTGTTCTGGACCTGCATGACTCACGTGCTCCTTGCCCACACGCTGCAATTCGGTTTCTCGTTTGTTGAGTCCTTGTGATCGCATTATTGAGGTTTGTATCTTTTTTGGTATCATTGTTCATGCAATAATCTAGTATCGTAGAATATCACGGATAATCGCCTTTTGATTTCGAGATCCGTTGCAAATTTGGCTACGCATTGCTCAAAAGTGTGTTACAATACTCAACAGATCAATTTTGAACGAGGAAAAACACGAAAATTGCCAAGAAAAGGATCGAAAACATTGGAATCTGGACAGGAAGTAATACGTCAAGTCACTGGGGAGGTTTTGGGTACATCCTATTTTTAGCTAATGTTAGATCGCCTAGTCCTGTCAGTGCTAGTTCATGTGTTACCGAGGGCAATATGGATTGTAAGGATGTTGATCTATATAGACTGAGAATATTAGACCTAGAACGACAGTTGTTGTCGACTAGACAACAGGCCCAGAAAGCAGAAAAGAAGTGTATACAGAAAGAGCGTGAGCGTGAGAATGGCGGATACAACACTTCCGATAGATCAGGGTGCAATAAGATAGGGAGCTCCACGCCGGTCGCCGACTGCAAAACACCATCGATCGATTTGCCAGGAGTAGAACTAACGGTTCTTGACGGGCGATCAAAACACTACTGCAAGTTTGTCAAGCAGTTCGACACGTTCGTCGGAAATAAGTTCACCGACCCCGGGCAAAGGCTTCTCTACCTTACTCACTACTGTCGAGGCCGAGCAAGAGAAGCTATCGACGGGTGTACCATGCTCCACCCGAAACAAGGCTACACTCGAGCAAGGAAGATTCTAAGGGACTTGTTTGGCCAACCGTTCAAATTAGCCCGTAACCTAATGGGGGCGTGATGGTAGAGGCAAAGAGAACCAAGGGCGACGTCTACCCAATGGCTGACTTGGTGATTAAAATGCACAACTGCTCAATAGCCCTGGTGGTGGAGTAGCCATCCTCGTTAGGTCAGGTGCAAACCACCGTGAGTCTCAGACCAGGATGTACGCCCGCAATATCCAGCTATGCGCCGTTACGATCATCCTTCCAGGCAGAAGGATTCACGTCGTTTGTGTCTACATGGCACCAAGCACTAACCACGAAGAGGACGTTTGTTTGCTGCGGACTTTGACTAAACTAGTTAAGGACGCACAGAAGACCCTCATAGTGGGTGACTTCAATCTTCCGCACATCGACTGGGTGGCTGAGGTGTGCGTGCCGGGATCGGAGGAGCAAACCTACTTAGAATGGCTGCATGATAATGCGTTGCATCAGCATATTAGGGAGAATACCAGATATAGGACTGGATGCGCTCCATCCTTGCTGGATCTAGCTATAACGAACTTCCCCAACGATGTGACTGGACTGCATTATTGTGCACCGCTGGGAAAGAGTGACCACGTGTGTGTCAAAATAGTCCTATCCATACGGCAACCGAAGGTAGTGTGGACATAGATAGGCTTCGTAATAGGGCGGCGGGTTTGACCTGGGACGCGCCAGAGGAGGCTACTGTGGAGGAGCGCTGGCAGGCCATGAAAGGATCCCTGACTGCCCTACAGAAAGAGTTCGCGCCCTTAAAAAGAAGGAGTGGGGAGGGCAAACCCATGTAGTGGAAGGCTGCAATAGCCAAGGCCATCAGACGTAGAAACCGCTCTTGGAACCAGTACAAAGCTTCCGGCAGCCAGCTAGCCTGGAATCGCTATACGAAGCTGAGAAACGAGACTGTAAGCCTTTTGAGAACTTCTAAGCGGGAATTTGAGCTGAAATTGGCCCAGTCTGTAAGACAACATCCGAAGAAGTTCTACAGCTATGTACAGTCTAAAGGCTCAACAAGAAATGCCGTAGGTCCGCTATCCACTAGAGAATATGGTATTGTCACTGACGACCAGGGCAAAGCAGACGCCCTGGGGGAATACTTTGGTAGTGTACATAGGATAGATAGTGGGGTACGAGAAGATCTGGCTCTGTTGCATCCTCCTCAGTTAAACGAGCTAGATCTCTCAGAGGAATGCGTGCGTAAGTACCTACAGGAGTTAAACAGCCACAAGTCAGCGGGCCCAGATGGCATTCATCCAGCTATCAGCAAGCCGTTGGCGGATATCATAGCTCCATCGGTATGCAGATTGTATAGATCCACGTTGGACCAGGGAAAGCTGCCTCAGGACTGGAAAGTCGCGGCGGTCGTGGCAATACATAAGAGTAGGCCTAAGTCGGATGTGCAGAACTACAGGCCGGTAAGCCTAACTAGCATTCTCTGTAAAGTTCTCGAGAAGATCATCCGTGCCCATATCTGCCAGCACTTACTGCAGCACTCCATGCTAAGTCCGGCGCAGCATGGATTCCTGAAAAATAGATCTTGCCTGACCAATCTCTTGTGCTTCTTAGATGAAGTAACTCGACGACTGGACGAAGGTGAGCAAGTTGAGGTATGCTACCTCGACTTTAGCAAGGCGTTCGACTCCGTTAATCATCGTCTTTTGCGACGCAAGATGGAGACTTCCGGTATAGATGGGCCAGTATATGGGTGGCTGGAGAACGTCCTCTCCTGCAGGACGTTTTACGTCAAAGTGGGGGACAGGTGCTCTAGTTTGGTAAACGTCACCAGTGGTGTACCTCAAGGATCCGTCCTAGGCCCGGTCCTATTCTTGTTATTTATTATTGACCTAGCATCCACTCTTTAATCGCCCAGCTTTCTTTTTGCGGATGATGTGAAGATTGTTGGATCTAAGGGTAGGGCGGACTTGGGCAGGGAAATAGGTACCGTTCGGAACTGGGCGTACAAATGGGACTTACCCCTGAACGCTCAAAAAAGCCATTTGTTGTCGAGGGCAACAGAGAGCCCAACTGTCACTCATGATCAAGGGCTGTTCACCGTAGAGGCAGCCAGTAGAGTTAAAAACCTGGGGATCATCATGAAAAGTGACTTCAAATGGTCGGAGCAGTGCAACGCTGCTGCGCATAAGGCTCGTGGGGAGCTCTTTAGACTGTGATCAGCTTTGTCTTGCCGGCAGCCGGAGGTATTAGTACCTATTTACATGGCTATAGTACGACCTCACTTAGAAGGTAGCGTGCAGGCTTGGTCACCCTTCTGCAAAAAGGGCGCCGCCTGCCTCGAGAAAGTCCAACGTCTCGCCACGCGAATGGTTGAAGGGCATAGGGGTAAGACTTACGAGCAGAGACTCTGTGACCTGAATCTTTTCTCGTTGGAAAGGAGGAGACGTCGAGGGGATCTCATAGAAAAGTTCAAGGTAATGAAGGGCTTTTCTGGCCTAAGGCCAGATAGTCTATTCCAAGTGGCCGTAGACTCCAGAATAAGGGGACATGAAAAGAAGTTGATAAAAGCCCGATTTAGGTTGATGGCTAGATCGCACTTCATCAGCAACAGGGTTGTGAACAGTCGGAACGGTCTGTCTGGTGGAATGGTAGATCTGCAGACAGTCCAATCCTTCAAAGGTGCCCTAGATCGCAAGTGGTACGAGATCTTTCTTTGTAGTGGGCCCTGAGTATATCAACTAGATGGATGACGGGTAGCACTGTGGTCCTTCTGGAGTATGTTTTAACAGACATTTTCCCTCATTGCATACAGTCTCAGTGAACCCTCACGATGCATAATGTCTCACGCAGTTGATGTGCGATGAGGTTTTCCGTTTTCCTCTCATTTTCAGCGGAAGTTCAACGAAATACACTCGGCAGTGGTGGGTGCATAGCTGGTGTGCATGCCATCGAAGGAATTCTGAACGCTCGATTGGCCGTGGCCATTACCTGTCCTGTGCAGAATGAACTGAACTTAACTGAACTTGGGTTACAGGGCCGACCTAGATGCCATGCACACTTTGGAAAGCAGTCCGTCACCTCTCCCCCGAACTACAGGGTCGGTGGGCGGAAGAAGCCGAACGGATAAGCCGGGAAGCTAACATCGAAGACCTGACCGAATACTTGGGCAGGCAAACCAAGATAGCCGGCAGCAGGTTCGGCCGACTTATCCGGGACAGCAACCGGGCGAACAAGCCCAGCACTAGCCAAGCTCAAATTCCTGCACGGGAACATCCAAAATACCAATCTTGGACCAATGCACACGCCATTTCACGCGATGCCACGGAGCAACCAAGTTGCAGGTCCTGTGATGCTAGTCATAGACTATCAGAATGCTCCAAGTTTGGCAACGCCACAATAGACGAACGGTGAGGAATGGCGAGGATGGCAGGAGCTTGGCTTATTTATCTCAACACCACGCACCGGGCGGCAGCTTTTAGGACGAGAAACCGATGTGGTTACGAAGGCTGTACGGGCAGACTGTAACGACCAAAACGCTCAAGTCCTGGTTCGGGTGAAGCCTGACCAACGATTCAATTATCGATTCACCGACTAATAAGCTTCTCTCGTTCTGGATAGCACCTTAGAGCCTCAAAGCAACGCGTAGCCCAAATCGATGCAGAACCCAAATCAAGAACACGATTGCTCTGCAAATTCTACGGTACTATTAGCGAGTAAAAATATAAGTACAAACATGATCATACCTTTGACAGTGAGCCTCAGTCACTATCCAGCCAAAAAGGTAATCAAAAATAGGACAAATTCTGTAAAAAGGGAAATAGTTGGCCAAAAAAAGTAAATAATAAATACCTGTCCTGAAGTCCAAACAAAGAGAACAAGTTCTCCACGCTTAATCAGGCCCAAAGAACAATTTCCTGAGCGTGGCAGCCAAAAATCAACGAAAACGAGCTGAACGTCTACGGTCAGTAGACGTGAGCGAGAAACTGAAACCGAGGGATAATAAAACAAACGGTGTTGAATCAGTGCATCTCACTACCATACCAACTGTCCTCAAAGTAATCTCAATAAGAAAGCACAACCATAAAAAGAAAAAGCAAGCGCACAAAGCGTAGAATAATTGTCGACCACAAAACAGTGTCAGCATGAAGTAGGCTAGAGAAGGCGGTCCAAAATCGGTCATAGAGTACAGGAATGTGAGCAGAAGATGAATTTTTCAATCAACGTAGACATTACACCGGCCGCCAAAATTCCTCGCGGTCGTTCACGGCGGTTTCAGGCAGTAATCGGTTCTGGCTCCCCCTTCCTACTTACGCTCCCGGGACACCGGAGTTCACAGGACTTACAGCAGTACGCCTGCTACCTCCCTTTCCTTGGGGTATACGAGGACTTACAGCAGTACGCCTGCATACCCCCTAGCCTACGACCCCGGCTTCTAGTCGTCACCTTCTAACAAGCAAATTTTTCTTACATCTCTCCGTTGCTTCCCTTCGCTAGTGCGGACCACGGCCGTCCGTACGAGTCCATCTGCATCAACTTCTGCGCCCTCAATTATCCCCATGGGCCAGTTGTCTCTCGCAAAGGTCTCTGAAGCAACAAGCACGATGTCCCCCTTTCTAAGATTTCTATGTTTTGAAAGCCATTTCTGTCTGGCCTGCAGAGTCGGGACATATTCTCCCACCCATCGGCGCTAAAAGTTATTCGCAGAGTGGTTGACCTGCTTCCAACGTCTACAATAGTGTCCTCTCATATTAGCATTATCTAATATACCGCAATCGCCCCTCAGCAGTGGTAGACTGCTCGGAGTCAGAGCCAATCTGCCCTGGTCATCGGACAAAAGTGGGACTATCGGTCGATTATTCAAAATCCTCTCGACTTCAACAAAGCAAGTATGTAACGTCTCCTCACTCATTATCTGTCGCTTCGAAAGCACTGATAGCAACCTGCGTACCGAACGGACAATTCTCTCCCATACGCCCCCTCGGTGGCTCGATGCTGGGGGGTTGAGGTGCCAACATATACCCTGACTGGCTAGGTGATCGTTAATGCGCCGTCCATCCCAACGCTTCAACTGACCTTTGAGCTCGGTAACTGCACCCACGAAATTCGACCGGTTGTCGCTATAGATTTCCGTTGGTGTTCCACATCTACCAACAAAACGGACGAGTGACATAATGAACGAGTCAGTGCTCAAGCTGGCTGTCATTTCCAAATGCGTAGCTCGAGTTTGTAAACAAGAGAATAGACAGCCGTATCTTTTTTCCGACCCTCGGCCCCTACGAACAAGGATTGGACCAAAGTAATCTATTCCCACCGAACTGAAGCAATACCGCCCCCTTTCCACACGACAGGGAGGAAGAGGAGCCATCAGCTGCTGACCGGCGACGGCGGCCAGCCTACGACAAGTAAAACATCGTCCTATTACCCGTTTGACCGCGCTGATTCCATTGATAATCCAGTATCTCTCGCGGATTGCGGCAAGCACTTGCGCGGTGCCACTATGTCCTTCTCTACTATGGTGGTGGCGGATAATAAGTTCTGTCACCGGGTGCATGTTCGGCAAAATAACTGGGTGTTTAAAGGCACTTGGATATTCAGCATAATTTAGTCGTCCGCCAACACACAAAAGATTTCCCAATACAATCGGGCATAGCTTTTTTAGGGAACCCAAGGCACTCTTGCATAGCTCATCTGTAAGCGGTTCTCGCTGTAAAAACTCTCCAAATGAATCCCTCTGAACTATTGTTATCACTCTGAACCTGGCCCTGTCTATGTCTTCGGCCGACAGGCTGCCCACTTTCAGCAAATCCTTGCTCCTTGAGAACATAACTTGGATATAGGAAGTAAACCGAATGAGCCAAGCAACAGCCTCAAAGAGCTTGGACCAATCAGAATATCGAGAAAACAGGAGGGTGACGTCAGTGTGCAGGTTGGCCGTATTCACCACAGCCTGCCCTTTCTTAGTCTCCACACCATCCGGTGGGACAGACAATACCAATTCTGGTGGATTATAGTCGTTCAAGGGCGAGGGTCCCCTCAACCATATCCTCAGTTCCTCTTCGGTTGAAACTCCCCTTGAGGCTAGATCAGCAATATTATCTTCCGATCGCACGTGCAGCCATTGGAAAACGTTAGTATACTGATGAATAATTGCTAATCGGTTAGCGACTAGGGTACTGTAACGCGTACCGGTGTTCTCTATGTAGTACCTGACGATCATCGAGTCTGTCCAAAAATACGCTCCGTCAAAACAATCTGGCAAGCTTCGTTCTAACATCTCACTCAATCGAACGCCTAAGACGGCTGCCGCCAACTCAAGCCTCGGGATAATAACGGTTTTGATAGGTGCTACTCGCGATTTACTACATAGAAGCACATAGTATGGCGCTCCGTCCACGGGAATTCGCCTCGCGTATGCCACTGCACCGTATCCGGTTTCTGAAGCATCGCAGAATATATGCAATTCAGTGCATTTTATTCCTTTTTGGGTCTCATTAACTATGCTCCTCGGTACTCTTATTTTACCGACGTGGTTCATAAATGATACACAATTATTCCACAACTTCGCATCTGCTGGACTGAGTGGGCTATCCCAACCTAATTTCTTCCTGCATAACCTCTGCAACAACTGCTTAGCCGGAAGACATAGCGGAGCCACTAGCCCAAGTGGGTCAAACAGGGAACTGACGTTCGACAGTATGCCTCTCCTTGCCAAAGGCCCTTCAAGCAACTGGAACTGAAAGGTAAATTTGTCCGTGACCGTATCCCACTGAACACCCAGTGCTCTCTGGCCGGTGTCGTTCTGCTGAGGTAGCCGAACGGAACTGGCATTCAAATCAGGGTCTGGAGATAAGGCCATAAACTTCCGTGAATTGGATACCCATTTCCTTGGCTGTGGCTTGATCCATCGCTTTGGTATATCTGATCCACAGGTTTTTATCGTTTGTCAGGCGACGTTTTAAACTGTGCAACCTCGTTCGCGCAGCCTCCAGGTTCCCGAGCTCTGTCGCAACACCCTTCCTCCATGGCAGAGGAACCATGAAGTGTCCCTGTATATGCCGCGTCTCGGACTCGACGTATTTTATGACTCGAGCTTCCTCTATAGAAACACTCTTGTCCAGTAGCTGCACGTCCCCAAACTCCGCATCATACATCCTTTGTATTTCTTCTATGGGTGATGGTTCGCTTTGAGTCACCCACTTCACCGACAAGGACTGATGCCTTTTGAAGGTGGTCGGACCAAATACCACCCAGCCTAACAGTGTGCGGACTGCATAGGGATGTTTACGACCGCCTAGTCTATGGTCTAAAACCCAATGAGCCTCGGGTACGCCACATCCGATAAGCAACAGTACATCCTCATTTACGGTTTCTATAGGTAGGTCCTCCAAGTGAGGCCACTTCCTATACTCATCATCAGAACTGGGCTTAGGCACGGGCAGTGACTCAACGACAACGGCTTGCTCTATGCTGACTGAATCGATGCCATTCAGTGCGATCAATTCGAACGCGTCACTGACCGCATTAGCTGTTTTGGATCCCCCCAGAGTCTTAATTGTCAACTGGCTGTTTCGAAAACCTAAACCCAGACGTTGTATGACCTCGGCCCGAATGAGGGTAGTGTCGGATCCATTGTCGAGGAAAGCATATCAAACAACCTCCTTTTCTCCGGCCTTAACTCTTACCGGCAGTACTCCAAGGTGCATGCCATTATGCTGCATCTTGTTCACTCCGCAGTGATTTTCGCTCACAGCCTTGGGTGGTACAGGGCGCTGTGGAATAGTCCTATGGAGTAGTTGATGATGCCTACCGCAACAGCCTTCTATAGGGCAGACGGTTTTTGACCTGCAGTCATCCGCTCTATGGCTTCTTTTCAGACAAATGAAGCACAGCCCCTTTTTACGGGCCTCTGCCCATCTCGCAGGTACGTCTAACGCCAAAACCCCTTGGCACAGCGTTATCGAGTGGTTCCCATCACATGTCGGGCAGGTCGGAGGTCGCTCTTTATCCTGCTGCGTTGTGCTTATGGACCAACTAGATCCAGATTGACGTAAATCTGGGTTGCGATTGGCTTGATTCACCCGGCCGGTGGTCTTAGTTCGGCTTTGAGTTGTCCGAAGCGACTAAGAGCGATCCTGGCCGTGGTGGATACGAATTCCGTTAGCTCACTAAACGTCGGTTCCCGAACGTTTTGCGTTAACCTATCGACTCTCTCAGCCCATTTATTCTGTAGGGAGTATGGAAGACCACTAACTACACGTTCCAGGGTGGCCAGCGAGTTTTTGATCGGACGCATAATTCATCTGCTCGAGAGCAATCATGCGGCTCTCCATTTTAACGGCTAGCGTCGATAGTGCTTCTGAGTCCAAGCTGCTGGTGATCAATCCTTTCATTATGCCCTCTAAGAGTGATCGCTTTACCTCGTGCGGGCGGCCAAATAATTCCTTTAGTATCTCACAAGCTCTACGACATCCTCCGCTGGGAGGAAGCATCACACAGTCCTCGATTGCTTCCAGTGCCTTACCTTTACAGTAATGAAGCAAATACACCAAGCGTTGGCCGTCATCCATGATCTTCGAGGCGACAACACATGAAACTGTCGAATGAACTTCCGGTACATTTCTGGCCAGCCATCGAACGAAAACAATTCTACTTTTGGTAAGTCAATCCCACCCATAAAGTGAGAAGCAGCATTCCATAACTTATGATTAGGGTCCTGCTTACCGGCTTTTTCGTCTCCCTGAACAGCAGTATGTATGAACTCGTCACAAATCGACCTGGTGTGCACCTGAACGTACTCATGCACTCTTTTATCACAGTCGATTGAGTCCGAGGATCGCACAGACGCACTTCTGTCTAACCTTTCTGAGAGTTCGGCGATCTCCAAATCTTGCTTAACTCTTAGAAAATCTTTTTTCTGGCTTTCCTTAAAAGCCCTCAAACCCTGTGCTAGCTTCTCTTTAAGGTGGAGTTGTTTAAGTTCGACAAGCAACAAATTCGACTCAGAACAAAGACTATGCCGACCAGAGACAGTAACCCTGGAGCCATAAACAGAAAAACTATCAGGAAGGACTTGCCGGGTTCCAGCGATGATTTGATCCGATCCGACCCCATTGTCAGATCGGTTGAGTCCAGTGGTCACCTTATTGTTCCTTGTAGTTCGCTTCGTTCCAGAGACAGTGTCAAAGTACTGTAACGACCAAAACGCTCAAGTCCTGGTTCGGGTGAAGCCTGACCAACGATTCAATTATCGATTCACCGACTAATAAGCTTCACTCGTTCTGGATAGCACCTTAGAGCCTCAAAGCAACGCGTAGCCCAAATCGATGCAGAACCCAAATCAAGAACACGATTGCTCTGCAAATTCTACGGTACTATTAGCGAGTAAAAATATAAGTACAAACATGATCATACCTTTGACAGTGAGCCTCAGTCACTATCCAGCCAAAAAGGTAATCAAAAATAGGACAAATTCTGTAAAAAGGGAAATAGTTGGCCAAAAAAAGTAAATAATAAATACCTGTCCTGAAGTCCAAACAAAGAGAACAAGTTCTCCACGCTTAATCAGGCCCAAAGAACAATTTCCTGAGCGTGGCAGCCAAAAATCAACGAAAACGAGCTGAACGTCTACGGTCAGTAGACGTGAGCGAGAAACTGAAACCGAGGGATAATAAAACAAACGGTGTTGAATCAGTGCATCTCACTACCATACCAACTGTCCTCAAAGTAATCTCAATAAGAAAGCACAACCATAAAAAGAAAAAGCAAGCGCACAAAGCGTAGAATAATTGTCGACCACAAAACAGTGTCAGCATGAAGTAGGCTAGAGAAGGCGGTCCAAAATCGGTCATAGAGTACAGGAATGTGAGCAGAAGATGAATTTTTCAATCAACGTAGACATTACACGGACACCATCGGTTGCTGCACCAGGCGAGTGTAACTTTACCCGAGGCGAGTACCAAGCCCAATGTTATTTGTTCAACGTCGTGGTCTGCCAGTAAACCGGTATGTTTAGGCGCAGTTGCCATGGGAGTAGTGACCACAACTGGGGTGGCCAAAGCTTTGGCTTTCTTCAATAGTGGATCCGACACAACCCCAGTGAAAGAGCAGTTTGCCGACAAACACCGACACGCTAAATTTGCGACGTCGTTGGCATTGGTGGGCGGAACACAGGTAATGACTGCCGGTAGGTTGAGGCCGCAGCTCATCTCCCTAGACACTAAAGAGCGAATTGAAACAACGGAGGCATTAACGTTAGACGATCTCCCTAAGTTCGGTCAACGCAACCTTGACTAGGTGGCCCCACCTGCAGGATGTAACCGTTGTAGACTGGGAGGATGATGAAGTGGATCTCCTCATCGGCTGTGACTTGCCAGAGGCGCATTGGGTGCTTGACTAGGGATTGGGCGCCCGCCAGGCAACTGATGCCGTACGCACGGCTCTGGGATGGATGTTATACGGTCCAGTAGGGGTACGCGGTTCCGTGAATTACTTATCCGCCGAAACGGGCCGCATAGAGTACCATCTGCAGCGGCTGTATGAAAAGGAGTTTCATGACATCGGAGACGAAAGACCATCGTTGTCTCAGGAGGATCACTTCGCTCTACAAACGGTGCGGCAAGGCAATAGAGGCCTCACAAAACAGTTCGAGGTTCCCCTTACATGGCGCACGTCTGTCGACCCGTGGACTGACAACGGAAGTTATGTTCTCCAGCGTCTACTACGACTGAAAGAACGCTTCATTCGAGACCAGAATCTGTGGGAGCGATATGCTGAATTAATGAAGCGAAACGAAGCCCTCGGTTACGTTGAAAAGGTGCCTGCCAAAACCGACGGCAAAAGGGTATCTGGTATCTGCCTCACCACCCGGTTATCAACCCCAAGAAACCCAAAAACTGCGGATAGTGTTCGACTGTGCAACCAAGTTCCATGGCAAGTCGTTAAACGATCGCTTACTACAAGGGCCTGACTGGACCACGCCACCGATCGAAGTTTTGGGCCGTTTCAGAGTGGGTGAAGTGGCCTTGTCTGCCGGCATTAGGGAAATGTTTCATCAGGTGAAAATTGCGGTAGGAGAACGAGGTGCGTTGCACTCTCTGTGGTGGGAAGAGAACGACAGGGACAACACAGTGGTGAATTATGGGATGGCCGTCCACTACTTCGGAGCCATATCATCACCATTCTGTGCGAACTACGCCCTCCGAGAATCAGCGAACAAACGTGGAGGTCAAGTCCATCGGACGGTGGTAGATAGCGTCAGCAGGAACTTCTACGTCGACGACTATCTTGGGTCATTCGATGATGTGGAATCAGCTTTAGCGCAGTTCAGGGGCCTGACGAGGTTGCTGGAAGAGGGCGGCTTCCATCTGACAAAATTGATGTCGAACGCTTCAGAAGTACTGAAGGTCATTCCGTATCACGAAAAGGCCGAAAGAGTAAGAGATTTGGACGGCTCTCCACTTCCTATCGAGCGCACTTTAGGAATACAATGGGACGCGGAAACAGACGACTTTGTTTTCGAACTAAACGTTCCCGAACTGCCAGTAACCCGTCGTGGTATACTATCCGCTGCCTCCAGTCTGTTCGACCCGCTCGGCTTTGCCTCACCATGGCGGCTACCCGGAAAGATCTTGCTGCAGCGACTGTGCCGTAAGAAAGTTGATTGGGGCCAGTCACTGGACCGAGAGGACCAGTTG
The DNA here is from genome assembly GCA_948099385.1 of Fasciola hepatica. Taxonomy (NCBI): domain Eukaryota; kingdom Metazoa; phylum Platyhelminthes; class Trematoda; order Plagiorchiida; family Fasciolidae; genus Fasciola; species Fasciola hepatica. The sequence goes on along the minus strand of CANUEZ040000051.1, from coordinate 1,728,063 downwards.
GACAGCGAAGAATTTTTGAACACCGTGAAGAAATTAGGGGACATAAAGATTCCACGAAGTTTGACTCCTGGCCATAAGACGCGGACTGGAGAACTACATGCCTTTTCCGATGCATCCAAAGTCGGTCGTGCAGCTGTGGTGTACGGACGATGGTGCACAGGAGATGGACAATATACTACGAGGATCCTGTTCGCTAAAGCCCGCGTTGCTCCACTGAAGTCGGTCTCGATCCCACGCCTTGAACTCAGTGCAGCCGTGTTGGCAGTCAGGGCGGTACAAGCGGTGAAGAGATGTTTCGACTTCTACATTTGGTCGGCTAGCTTTTGGACGGACTCAGTGAGAGTACTGTACTACATTACCAACGTCCGGAGCCGGTTTAGTACTTTCGTTGCTAACCAACTCACGATTATCCACCATGAATCGGCCACAAACCAGTGGGATCATGTCCGGTCTGGCGATAATCCAGCCGACCTGTGATCCCGGGGTACGACCAACATCAGGCAACTAGACACGTGGACGAGAGGTCCAAACTTCCTGCAAGTGCCTGTACAGGACTGGCCGGCGTCAGAATTAAAACCTCCTACGGAAGTACAGCTGGAGATCAAAGGCGTAGTGATAGCGGCCAATGTCGTCGAAGCGACGTTCACTCTATCGCGATTGGTCAGGTTTTCTTCCTGGATGAAGACACTTCGTTCGTTAGTTTGGTTAACCAGGTTCAAGAGAAACTTACTGGTCATGAAAGGGCTACGGCCCTCAGGCCGGATACGGGTCGGCCCGATAAGTCCCTATGGGTTACAAACTGCAGAATACGATATTTTCAGAATGATACAACGCGAGGCTTTCGTCCGAGAACTCAAGAGGGCGGAAGAAGTGGGGCCGACCAATAAAGACATGCCATCTCCAAGAGGCGAGCTGAAGCGTTTAAACCCCAAACTCATTGATGGACTGCTGCGAGTTGATGGTAGGCTGACCAACGCCCACCTGAGCTTTGACACAAAGTATCCTATACTACTGCCTGCGAGACAACCTGTAGCAGTGCTAATGATCCAACACGTCCACGCCGTGGAGGGACATGCCGGGGAAAGTCACGTGACGAGCGTCATCCTAAAGCGCTTTTGGCTGTTGAGAGGACGGGAGACTGTAAAACGCGTAATCCGACGTTGTGTGCAATGTAGGAGACGCAATACCACGGCGGGCAAACAAAACATTACTCCGGTACCAGAACGCAGGGTGACTGCGGGCTAGTGGCCGTTCAAAGACACGGGGCTGGACTATTTCGGGCCCTTGTGGATCAAGTGCGGGAAGGGATTAGAAAAGCGATATGGGCATATCATGACGTGCATGAGGTCACGCGCAGTTCACCTAAAGGTCGCACATTCGATGACGACCGATTCGTTTCTACGGGCCTTGCAGAGATTTATCAACAGAAGAGGCGTGCCGGCCGATATATACTCAGATAATGGATCTAACTTTGTGGGAGCTCACCGGGAATTGCAGCGTTGGCACAAGAACATAAACAGGGACGAACTGCAGGATCGAACCGTGGCCTACGGCATACGCTGGCATTTCAACCCCCCACAGGCCAGCCACCGAGGCGGCGTATGGGTGCGCATGATCCGGTCAGCCAGGCGGATATTGCTGTCAATCATGGAGCAACAGCCGCCCGACGACGAGACGCTGAACACCACCATGACTGAGGTGGAGATAATCCTGCACAACCGTCCCCTGGTTCCAGTAATGAACGGCGACCCCACCCACCTGGCGCTCACCCCAAACAACTTATTGATGTTAAGATCGAACGAGGGTTTCCAAGGACCGATGAGTCTTCGTGAGGGCTTCCTTTACAGATGGAAGCAGGCCAACTATCTTGCCAAGGTCTTCTGGGGGTGATGGCTGCGGGAGAACCCACCGGCTCTGCGGACTCGACAGAAGTGGCTGGTCAAAACAAGACCATTCAAGGTTGGGGATGTGGTGATGATCGCAGACGAACACGCACATTTCAGCATCTGGTCCTTGGGAGTAGTTATGGAAACCATCGAAAGCACTGACGGAACGATAAGAAAGGTGAAGGGGAAGACAGCTTACGGAGCGCTAATTCCTGACGTACGCAGTATAAGCCTACTCGAGAGTGAGGGGGAGAAGCTGGTAACGCTGAGGCCCAGTAGACTGTTTCCCTCTAGTCATCGAGGTGAGTAAAGAAACCCCATTTATGGAAGCAATCCCGACACACTGACGTATTGAACAATCATACACAGCGACACACACTCACCTACGTTGTACTCGTTATACCACATGGTCTCCGTCAAACACGTTACAGTGCTCACAGTCTTTCGTTGACATTACAGAAGGCTTTTTCGATATGTGGTGATAAATGCGATTCCGTTGTACATGCAGACACATCCACACATACCCGATGCACGCTATGTCCCGCAACCCCTATCAAACCTGTGACGGTGTTCGCAATTTGCTTTTGTTGACGCTACCGAAACGTCTTTTGTGATTACATCGTGCACACACACACGCAAGCACATACAGCCAGGGCAGGATGGCCTTTCCAAGGACAGCATCTATGTGCCCCCCTCACGCCCGCCATCGGTCAGTTGTTCTTGTGGAAGATGTAGAATAGCCTCGCGTCTGTGTAGCCAACGGATTTGGTGCGACCATGAGTAGAAAGTTGACGACGAGCACTAGGAGCGCGCACTGACAGCAGGGCCCAGGTAGGTGGGAAGAATCAGTACCTTTATACCAAACCTTTGACTCTGCTAAGGATTTAGGAGGATTTTGGTGGGCGGTGTAACACCGGTCGTGGAAAATCTCCCTAAAACCTTTGCGATCCAGTGTTTTCCTACACATCACTCACTTGCTTACACTATTGACGTGTCTTTACGAACTGTTTGTTTTTATGGACCAATTGTTGTTTGTTCGCGCCCAGGGCGCTACTTTGTCACATCCTTGTTCTGGACCTGCATGACTCACGTGCTCCTTGCCCACACGCTGCAATTCGGTTTCTCGTTTGTTGAGTCCTTGTGATCGCATTATTGAGGTTTGTATCTTTTTGGTATCATTGTTCATGCAATAATCTAGTATCGTAGAATATCACGGATAATCGCCTTTTGATTTCGCGATCCATTGCAAATTTGGCTACGCATTGCTCAAACGTGTGTTACGCCGTGCACTATCGCCCGTATACCACGGCTCCATAACCGACCTCGGATGCGTCAGGAAAGGCGTGCAGTTTTCCTGTTCGTGTTGCATGACCAGGGGGCGAACATCGTGGAATCCTTGCCACCTAATTTATTTTAAGATGTTCAGAAATTCTTCCCAGTCCAGCAGGTCTTCTCGGTCTACTGGCTGGTCCCGATCAACTTTCTTACGACAGAGCCGCTGCGGTAGGATATTTCCGGGCAACAACCAAAGAGAGACGAAACAGAGCGGATCGAACAAGCTAGAGGCGGCAGAAAGTATGCCACGACGGGTTACTGGCAGCTCTGGAAAGTTTAGCTGGAAAACGAAGTCGTCCGTTGCCGCATTCCATTTTATCCCTAGATTGCTTCCGGTACAGAGTGGAGAGCCATCCAAAGCTCTAACCCTTTCGGCTTTCTCGTGGTACAGACCGGCTTTCAGCACTTCTGAAACTTTCGACATCCATTTAGTCAGATAGAAGCCACCCTCTTCTAGCAATCTTCTTAGGCCCCTGAACCGCGCTGGGGCCGAGGTTACACCACTGAAAGATCCAAGATAGTCATTGACGTAAAAGTTTCTGCTGACGCCATCTACCACCGATCGGTGGATCAAATCTCCACTTTTGTCCGCTGGTTCTCCAAGGGCGTAGTTCGCACAAAACGGTGATGATATGTCTCCGAAGTGGTGGACGGTCATCCTACAATTTATCACTGCTCTGTCCCGGTTGTTTTCTTCCCACCACAGGATACGCAAAGAATCTTATTCTTCTGCCGGTATCTTCACCTGGAGAAACTTTACCTGATATCGGCGGACAAGGCAACTCTAGCCTTCCTGAAACGGAAGCTAACTTCAATCTTTGGCGCGGCCACGTCCGGCCCCTGTAGCAGGTTTTCACTTACCGACTTGCACTGGAACTTGGCTGCGCAACCAAAAGCCACCTGCGGTTTTTCGTGTTTCTAAGATTAGGGAACCGGGTGGTGAGGTAGATGCCAGACTCCTTCCGGTCGTCGGTTTTTGCATGCATCTCTTTAAAATAGCCGAGAGCTTCGTTTCTCTTCGTTACTTCAGCCTATCGTTCCCACAGATACTGATCCCGAACAAGGCTTTCTTTCAGTTGTAGTAGTCTTTCCAGAGCATAGTTTGTGTTATCAACCCAAGGGTCAGCTAGCGTGCGCCACGGGATGGGAACCCCGAGCTGATTTCTAAGGCCCCTGGTTCGTTGCCACACTGTCCGCACAGCGAAGTGGTTTTCCCGAGGCAATGATCGTATTTCGTCTCCAATGTCGTGAAACTCCATTTCATATAGCAGTTGCAATAGATACTCTATGCGGTCCCCTTTTGCTGACACGTAATATATGGAACCACGTCCCCCGGCTGGACAATATAATATCCATCCTAGCGCTGTGCTTATGGCGAAGGGTGCCTGGTGGTTGCCCACTCTCTGGTCCGGCACCCAATGTGTCTCTGCCACATCGCAGCCAAAGAGGAGATCCTGTTCGTCGTCCTCCCAGTCTGCGACGGCTTTATGCTGCAGGTGGGGCCACCCAGCCAAAATTGCCGTCACCGACCTTGGTGCTCGCATCGGGAGGGCAGTTAATGTAAATGCCCCCGTAGATTCGATTTACTCGTTAGTATCTAAGGGATTGAGCTGCACCCTATACCGGCTGGCAGTCATTACTTGTGTTTCATCCGCCATGCTCACTGATAACGACGTCGTGCTCTCAACGAACCCGTGTCGGTCGGCAAGCGGCTCCTTGACAAGGGTGGCGTATGATCCACTTTTGACGAAGGTCAAAGCTTTGACCACCCCAGTTAGGGCCATCACTTCCACGGTAAGTACTCATAATCTTATTGGTTTAGTGGCTGACCGTGACTTTGAACAAATCATACCGGGCTTGGTGTTCATCGCTGGTACTGTTTTCTCTTGCCTGGTGTAACAATCGGTGGGGTCTGCCAGCACGGACGTCGTGATCACATCTGGTCCTTGTTCGACAAGCTTTCGCCTAGTATGTGGTGTCAGGACATATAATGTACACTCCTGTCATCCTCGCCGATCCCCAACTTTCGTCTATCCTGGCCCTGATGAACTTCGGACATTCTAGTAGTCCGTGACTAGCGTCACGGGACCTGCAACTTGGATGCGCCGTGGCCTGACGTGAATCAGCATGTGCATTGGTCCAAGGCTGGTATTTCGGGTATTCCCGTGAAGTGGTCTAAGCCTGGCTAGTGCTAGATTTGTCTACTCGGTCACTGTCCCGGATGAGTAGGCCAAATCTACTGCCGGCTACCTTGGTTTGCCGGCCCAAGTTTTGGGTCAAGTCCTCGGAGTTGGCCCCACGGTCGCCTCGGATTTACGTTCCGCTTCTTCCGCCCACCGACCCTGTGGTTCGGGAGAGAGGTAGCGGACTATACCCTCCGAGGTATGCATTATATCGAGGTCAGCTTTGTAACCTAAATGGTCAAAAGCCATTGAACAGTTCAGCACTTTGATCACTAGGTCAGCCATTGTAAAGACGTCGCCTTTGGTTCATTTAGTCTCTAGCATCACGCCCTCTATTAGATTACGAGCTACCTTGGATGGATGGCCAAACAGGTCCCTCAAGATCTTCCTTTCTCGTGTGTAGCCTTGTTCTGGGTCGAGCTGAAAAAAGCCATTTGTTGTCAGAGGCAAAGGAGGGCCTAACTATCGCTCGCGATCAAGAGCTGTTCATCACAGAAGCAATCAGTAAGGTTGAAGACCTTGGGGTAATCATGAGCAGTGACTTCGAATGGTCAGAGCAGTGCAATGCTGCTGCACAAAAGGCTCGTGGGGAGCTCTTTAGACTGTGATCAGCTTTATCTTGCCGGTAGCCGGAGGTATTAGTACCTACTTACACGGCTTTAATAAGACCTCATTTAGAAGGTAGCGTGCAGGCTTGATCACCCTTCGAAAAAAGGACGCCGCCTGCCTCGAGAAAGTCCAACGTCTCGCCACGCGAATGGTTGAGGGGGCGGGGTAAGACGTGGGAGCAGAGACTCTGTGATCGGGATCATTTCTCTTTGGAAAGGAGGAGAAGTTGTGGGTATCTCGTAGAAACGTTCAAGTTAATGAGGGGCTTCTCTGGCCTTGGACCAGATAGTCTATTCCAAGTGGCTGTAGATTCCAGAACAAGAGGACATGAAAAGAAGCTGATGAAAGCCCGAGCTAGGCTGACGGCTAGATCGCACTTCTTCAGCAACAGGGTTGTGAACAGTCGGAACGGTCTGTCTGGTGGAATGACAGATCTGCACACAGTCCAGCCCTTCATAGGTGCCCTATATCGTAAGTGGTGCGAGATCTTTCCTTGTAGTGAGCCTTGAGTAGGTCAACCAGACGGATGATGGGAAGAGCTGTGGTCCTTCTGGAGTATGGTTTAATCGACTTTTTTACTCATTGTATACAGTCTCAGTGAACACTCACGATGTGTAATGTCTCTCGCAGTTGATGTGCGATGGGGTTTTCCGTTTCCCTCTCATTTTTAGCGGGGATTCAACGAAATGCATTTGGCAGTGGTGGGTGCATAACTGATGTGCATCCCACCGGAGGAATTCTGGACGCTCGATTGGCCGTAGCCATTATATGTCCTGTTAACTGAACTGAACCGAATTGAACTGAACTGAAGGGTACTGAACTGAACTCGCCCGCAAAGCTCGAGGAGGAAATTAAAGAGCTCAAAGGAGTATCCATTGACAAGCCACTTCATGTAATGCTCCGCAGTGAGAAGGCTAAGCCAGCCATTCCTCAAAAAGCCGATCCTAAGCTCAGAGTGCTGCCTGTCGTCCAGGTAACTAGCCTTGAGGATCGAGCTGCATGCCAAAAATCCATCGCTTCCCTACTCGCTCCATCTCGCGTCGCGGAGAGTACTCCCAGTAGTGGGCCTAGTGCCACTAAACATCTGACGCCTACGAAAAGTATCCCAGACCCTAACATAGCCAATAAGACCATATCAACCGACGAGACTCGCCCATCCTTGAGCCCAGACATAAACTTGCTACCTGTTTCTGCTCAAAGCTACAGTGATGAGGTTGACGCACCGGGAAATATATATGGTGCTGTCACGCAAAACAAGCTCACCAACAAGAAAACTCAGAGCAGGGCGTCAAGCAGTGCGCAGAAAGGCAAACTACAAAGAGAGACCCACCCTTATCGGAGACCGAATAGTGTAGGCCATCCGCCCGGTATGATACCGCCCAGGTCACTAGACATCAAAACCTACCGGTCCCCCCAACAGTCTGCTTACTCTCTAGCCCCCCAATATCTTCAACCGCCGACTCGTTCGGGACCTCTTCTCCACTCCTCAAACTAAAAACCAGTTGTCTCTGGCGATTCTGCAACAACTCCTGAGCATGTGTTCAAGCGTATTTACAGCAGTTGCCTGAGTGTGTTGAATAAGGTCTCGGGGCTTCGGCGGCTCGCAATGGATAAGGAGCCTCAGATCATAGCCCTCACAGAAACCTGGCTCACCCCTGGCATACCTGATGCTGAAATATCCATTCCGGGATACTTCACAGTAAGGGAGGACTCCAGCAGAGGTCATGCCGGCGGGGTTATCATATACCACGATAATTTCATTCCTTCTCTCACTATACTGACAACCTCTACATTTTCATGTACTGATTGTTTGTGGGCTGGGTTTACCCTCTCCAAGACAGACATCCTACTGCTTGGTGTAGTCTATCGTCCTCCCGCATGCAATTCGACTGATAGCCTAAGTCTCATAGACTTATTAGGCTCCCTGAAAGGCTACACAGACTTCACCCATCTGTTAGTCACTAGTGACTTCAGCTCATCCAGTGCTGACTGGCAAATAGCTGATGCCTCTGATATCACCTTTGGTAAACCCCTCCTAGATCTCGTACTGAAGAGCTCATGGATACGGAAAGTAAGAGATCCGACCAGATATGCCCCGTCCCCAATAGACCTGGTCATCACCAATGATCGGTTCCTAATAGATGTGGCGCGCTACTTGCCGTCCCTCGGAAGAAGTGATCACATTCTCATTGGATTCGATTATATCGTGAACTGGCCTCCTCTTCCCTCAGAGACTAAAACTTTGAGATCCTTCAAAAGGACCAATTTTGACCAAGTCTGTGCATTTTTTCGCTCCCAGCTAAATCCAACTAACCCAGGTAACTCTTCTGATGAAATGGTAGAGAATCTCAGACAGTTAATCTTCTTAGCTGATAGGCTATTTGTCCCCAGAATTCGTCGTCCACAGACCGCTAAGCGACTCATCCCTCGCCTCACTAGGCGCATTCTAGACGAACGCGCACGCCTCTTTGCTAGATATAAAGCCACAGGCCTTGTCCGTGATGCAGAAGACTTCAGGATCATAAGGAACATATGCAAAGACAAGATTAGGTCCTATCAGAATGCAGTCCAACGATCTGTTCTTGACCGAGCACGGACCATAAGGCATTTTTCTTTCAGTACATGCGCCGTCTAAGGGGCACAGCTCCGACGCCATTAGCTCTCAAAAATAGTGCCGGATCTCCAATCACTTCTCCCAGCCAATTAGCCGAGGCATTCAGCTCCTAAGTCCGTACAATTTTTAGCTTCATATCCATATCACCCCACCCTACCATGCGCCCGTTATCTCTGACCACTACCCTTAACTGCGTCACTATTCCCATTGGTGCAGTCGCTCAAGGTTTTCGACGGCTCAACCAAAATTGCTCTATGGGTCCTGACCTAATTCACCCCCGTATTCTCAAGGGAGCCGCGGACACGTTAGCTGCTTGTTCTTATGCCACGCTTTTCCAGCGATGTGTTGACGATGGAGTTTTCCCCAGCAGCTGGAAAAAAGCAGTCATCGCACCCATCTATGAGAAGAGTAGTAGACATCTTGCTTCTAGTTACAGACCCATAAGTCTCACTATTATCACCAGCAAAACTTCTGAGGGAATTCTTAAGAGTGAGGTTCTTTCCCGTCTGCATAGAAACAAAATCCTCTGCCCGTCCCAACATGGGTTCTTCCTGGCAGATCATGCATCACCAATATGCTTCTGTCATGGATAGTCTAACGAAAGCCTATGATGATGGCCAGCTCTCACATGCTGTGTTCATCGATTTTGCTAAGGCCTTCGATAAGGTCCCCATGCCCCTCTTCTTCATAAGCTGTAAACAAACGGGATAACAGGCTCCATGTTGGCCACCCTACGTAGCTTCCTTACCGACCGCACCTTTGTGGTCAAAGTCGGGAATGTTTTGTCTCAACCCTCCCCAGTAACAACTGGGGTCCCCCAAGGGTCGGTCTTAGGTCCTCTTCTTTTCCTGATCTATATAAACGATCTACCGACAGCCCTTCCTGCGAACATTGCCTTGTACGCAGATGATGTAACCCTCTGGAGTTCAAGCGTTGAAGACTTGCAGATTGCAGTTTACGAAACAAAACACTGGTTCGAGGATTGGAACCTCCCAGTTAATGATGACAAATGCGTGAGCATGTCTTTCGGCAAAGAGACAGGTCACACGTTTTCCATTAACGGAGCAACCACACTGCCAAGGGTTGGCCGACACAAGGTGCTCGGTTTCTGGTTAGATTGTAACTTGTCCTTCTCTCATCATCAACTACTTGCGAGCAAGTTTGCCTTTCGAGTCCTAAATATGACTCGAAGGTTCTTCCCACGCATCTCTAGGGATGATTGCCCCATAAGTTTCGGCACAAATATCCGACGTTTGCTGGAGTACGGTAGTCATATAGTGTACTCTGGTCTTGTCCGAGACCGTGAAATCCTAGAAAGAGTTCAGCGGGCCTCCACCAAAGCAGCAAGGGGTCTATCCCACCTACCTTATCCCGTCCGCCTCTCGCTCATCAACCTCTATCCCTTTGACTTAAGACGCGTAAGAGGTGATCTGTTTTTGATGTTCCACATTTTTGAATCATGTCTAAAGAAGACGTTCGACAGAGGCTGGTGAACGTGTCTCCTATTGGGTCTAGCAGCAGAATACCAGTTATCCTCTCTATCGGACGAATAGAGAAGAAGCAATTCAGTTTACAGATGCAAGGTGTATCCTATATATCGTGGCACCGAAACAGTACCGATACGAGAAATACATCGAACGGAAAGAGAAACGCAACGGCTGTGCAGAAAGCGAACCGCGAGCGAGTGCAATCGGCGAACGACCGAAAGCGAAAGTGATTCAAAACGAGGTCGACGGATACCTCGGAAAAGTCGGTCCAGTAAAGCATACGCAGCCGGAAAACACTGTGAGGTCGATGTGGAACGTCGGAAAAGATGGTAAAGAAAACAGATCCAAAATGATGTCCAGAAAACAGTCATTTTCTCAGAACGATCGAGGTCACTACAGGTCGAAGAGATTGCTTCTTCTCCGTCTTTCCAGCCTCTTCTCTTCGTGGTCACAGCAGAAAGGTTTTCAAACCGAGGCCACGCACATCAATAAGGATTAAATTTTTTAGCTATAGGGTTATTACTGTGTGGAATGCACTTCCGGAAGATATTGTTCTCTCACAGAACAAAACTATCTTCAAGAAAAAGCTAGACCTCTAACTGGGTCTCTCCCAATAATTCCTTGTCAAAAAACAAAATAGATGTCTTTTATTGCATATATGTTCATGAATGTCGCACCCCCACTCCGCTTAAGACACTGTCCACAGTGAGACACTGCATGAGGTTGTGTATCTTGTTTTCGCTGCCACCCCCCCCCCCCCCCCGCTTCTTTTTACTCTCGTTTCAGCTCGGTGAATCCGACAGAAGATCAAAGATTTCCTCAAGAACTGGGACAATTGGGCTCAAAGCCTCGAACCCGTGTAGTACTTCAAGACTTCAAGACTTCAAGACTAGGCAGCTGAGCTAAGCGGAGCGGCGTTGACCTTGACCAAGGCGGCGAAGTTCCTCTTGTTTTCGTCATGTCTCAGGAGGCGACGATTATAGCGTAGGTCTTTTGTTCATACTTTAATGGGTGTTTTGAATCAGTGTGGATGACAGCGATTTCATGCGAAATGGTGACTTCCCACCCTCTCGTCTGCAAGCGCAAAATGAAGCTGTGAGTCTAATTTGTCAAAGCAAACGTCAGAAGAATCCGGAAAATACTTTGGGGTTACTTTCATTGGCTAAAACTGAAGTGTTGTGCACGCTTACAAACGACTCCAGCAAAATATATAACCGTTTACACACGGTGGAACCAAAGGGCAACATTAGTTTCTGTACCTCCATCCAGATTGCTCATTTAGCTCTGCGCCATCGCCAGCTCCGCCACCAACGGATGCGTATCGTTTGTTTTGTTGGTAGTCCAATTTTGGACGACGAAAAAGCTGTAAGTTACTAGGTATTTCGGTTCATTTCTCAGATGATCAAATTGGCAAAGAGACTAAAGAAGGAGAAAGTAAACGTAGATGTTATCAATTTTGGTGAGAACGAAGCAAACCAGCAGAAATTGGTGGAGTTTATTGACACTCTCAATGGCAAAGATGGTGGATTCTCACACTTGGTTTCGGTACCTCCAGGGGCTGTGCTCCATGATTCGTTGCTGACTAGTCCGGTATTGGCTGGAGAGCATGGCACAGCCTTGGCTAATGCGGGTCTTGGTCTGGGTTTCGGTTTAGATGCTAGCGAAGACCCGGACTTTTTATATGCTTTACGAGTATCAATGGAGGAGCAACGCAGGCGCCAAGAAACCGACGCGGCCACTGGAGCTAGTGCCGCTGCAAATGTGACTACTTCGTTACCAGGTTAGTCATCGTATTCGTCACTGGTTTTGGCCTCAGTTGTCTATTGTGTATTTCTCTGGCCAGTAGACCGATGGATATAGCCTCGGTTTCAGCGCCACTCGAACCAGTCGTCAATGGGAAATCGGTCTGCATTTTTTGTTGTACATACTCGTCTTGCCACATCAAACGTTTGTTTCAGTCTTCCATCCACATTGTATGTATAGTTCTCATTGCACCAAGCTGTCACGGGAATTCGGTTCAAGTGCCTATAGGCACGTCGACGTATACGTCGGTATTTTCCACTACCACAGCATATAATGCTCCACTTTTTTGCGAACCAACACGATTAGGACTATTAGCACCAAAGAATATCTCGTTTTAGCAAAATAGACTATGTTAAGCTTATGATCTTTTTATGTTTAATCTTCTGGTCTGCTTCCCTTTAAAATATTTCAGGAGGGGAGTTGTGGCCAGTGAGAAGCTGCCAGTTGGGAGAGTGAGCCCTAGACAGAAGGGTTTAGAGCCTACCATGATGACCGTTTGACCACCACCGGTTAATGTGTAAATATGCCGATAAATACTACACTGATCACTTGGATTTGGCCTTGACTGCTGATCCTACATTAAAGATCGAGGCTCGAACCCTGCTACCGCGGGTCACTCGTGCCAGCCAACAATCGATTGTCGTACGGCCAGCGACCATGCCTAACTTATTGCGGTTTTGGGCCTCGTCCTAGTTCTCAGCCACAGTTTTCCGGTTATCTATAGTAATACAGTAGGCGTTTGAAACTAAACGGTATGCCCTTTCCATTGTACCCTTGGGCGAGCGCAGATGTGGACACTAGGATGGCGTTGAGCCGTGAAGAAAGTATTGTTCATAGCGATTTGGCCGTTGATTTATGGAAAAATCATGATGTAGGCAATTAAGTCACTGGTTTGCAGTGGCAGGAGCTATGTTCTGATGAAATCGGGGCGGTTAAACGCTTTAATTTTCAAAGCCCTCAGCACGGCCTCGTAGCTCAGCTGTTATTACGCGCGGTACTAAAGGGTGGGTTAGAATTTCACTTGGAGCGACAACTTATTTGATTCAATTCAGTATAGTTGCGTTTCGTGATTCATTGTGATTGGTATTGTGCGCGGTTGATTACTTGATGGATATTCACCCACCATTCGGTGTTTGTTCTCCTATCCGCGAACCGGAGATGCGTTCCGTGACACGCAGTTTTACATTCTTTTTCACCATGTACAGCCGTTTCTGGTACTTCCGAGGAAGCCATGCTGGAGCAGGCGTTGGCCATGTCAATGGATATAAACGCAGGTGGCACCCGACCCGCTGCTCGTATGGATATCGATTTGGCTGCGATGACTGAAGAGGAACAAATCGCCTATGCACTGGAAATGTCACTACAACAACAAAACGACGTCCAGCCTGCACCTCCCAAGGAAGTGGATAAGGTACGCTTTTTTAGTTTGAACTTTTTTTATTCACTAATAACCCGGTACAAAGTACTGAGGCGTGGTGCCATGCAAAAACAAACCAAAGGGGAAATTTCGCAGGAGTTCGAGCATAAGTTGTCATATGATCGCTACTGAGCACGGCTTTGAGCCATATCCGACAGAATTTTCAGCCAACTACGCTTGGGTCTCAAGGTCCCCAGCCATGCAAGCGTGAGGAACCGACAGAGACAGGTCTTGATGCCAACACTGATAGACCGGCGCCATGTCATGGCTTGGCCTCCCCGTTGGCATTTCCAGCCAACCGTAGGCACAACGGGGAAGTCGGTGAAATGGCATACGTAACACATGCCCTGGCCAACGATGCCGATGGGGTAATATTGTAGCACTAATTGGGTACGCAGCACGCCGGTACCATAGATTCGCGCTCGACCTGGAATTGTTTATTTGCTGTTGCCACCAAACTTGCGAAAGACTCCTCAGGCATCGGTGATCAAACACGGACAACCGGTCAACATCTGCCGCTCGAATAGGCCATGTCGCACAAGCGTATACGAGCACACTTCGCACAACAGCGTTGTGTATCCTACCTTTCAGTCTACACAGGTGCCGCAGATTGCAAAATGCCACTCGAGCATTCGCTATTCATCATCATCATCGTCATCATCGTACAGCGTTAAACAGCAGGGCAAGCCCCACTGACCACTGCTTTTCTCACCACGTTGCACGTAGGACTAAAAAGGATGAATACACGACTGTTCATGTCAACTCCAACGCGCCCGCCAGCACTTATATAGCTTCTCAAGTAAACAAACTTTTCAACGAATTCTAACCGGTAAGTGTTAGGATAGGCTCCTGTCGGTCTTACAGAAGCACTTTACAACTGGAGGACGAGAAGCACATTCGTTATCATAACAAACGAAACGAGGTTGTCTAGAACGCACTGTCACAGTAGCATTGTCGCAAACCAATGCGATGTCATTTGTATATCTTGTCTGAAAGTCTGTTACCAGGTTGGAGCGCACCGCCTTTGTTCGTTTGGTTTCCTTTGTGCTTCTCTTAGGATGTCATCGACCGCAAAATTGAACAGGAAGAGTGAGGATGGACAACCTTGAAGTATGCCTCTTAATACTAGACGATCATCCTTATTCTTGTACTCCGACTGAATTCCGACGGTATAGCGCTTGGATGACTTTAACATACTCATCAGGCACTCCCTGTCTGATGAGATAATCTCAAAGGGCCGTCCCATCAAAAGAATCAAAAGCCCTCGGATATCCAAGAATGATTACCGTCGGTTTACGATGTGTGGGGAAGCTGAGGTAAGAGACGGATGTGATAATTTGGTCGCTGCACCCGCGTTTGTGACGAAAACGGGACTGTTCTTCACGGACATGTTGCTGGCGCACTGAGGACAATCTGTGGAGGAGTGTTGAGGCTAACAGATTTGACGCGACCGAGATCAAACTTATCCCTCGATGATTGGAACAGATGTTTCTAGCCTCCTGGTGTATAGAGACGATGTATGCACAGTTCCCACTCCGTGGGATGCATTCGTGGAATCAGATCTCGATAAACAGGTTGATGAGCGCTTTGTAGAGGGGGATACCACCATCTTTAAAAAGAGCCGGAGGGAGTTCGTCAAGGCCTTGGCCTTATTGCGCTTCAAAAGGTGAGGCGCACGTTCGACTTATTCGGTGGGCCGAACAGTGCAGACCGTCCATGGGGTATGAACTGATTCAAATGGACTATATATATATATATATATATATATATATATATATATATATATATATATATATATATATATATATATATATATATATATATATATATATATATATATATATATATAATCACACCTGTCTTGTTTCAGACAGTGCCAAACAAAACGTGGCACAATCGGTGGAGAAGGGGGTAGATGGTCCAAGTCAATGATTTGGTTTTAGGCGCGATACTTCCAGGTTGCCCAAGCCAAAGCAGGTGGTTTTCTTAGGGGTTCACAGTCGGAGCCTTGAGCTATTCGAAGCTTAATCCGCAAGGCAGCGGGACGAAACACGGGGTCCGTAACACTGGGGGCCGGTGACTGGTTGCTTAGTTCATACGCCCTTCGGATGAGGCCAGCCATCCTGCATGCCCAGCGCACCTCCGCCACAGATACCGGTGAGCATAGTGTTGTACGACTCATACGCAATCCATGGGTGGTTTGGAATCAGGGTTTAGCCATCTCTAGGCTGACTATTAGTCAGCCAACCCGGTAGAGAGCGCCGGGTATTCGCTTTTGTCCTCTCACTTTAGTGGAAACACCTCTGCCACGAGGAAGCAGTGAATAGGACTTCCTCATCAAAGGCTGTGTTAGACCCACGGTCACTTGGGAGCATTTCAAGAGGCGTTCAGGACGAGTAACCATTTCGGAGCCTGAGACACCCATCCCCGACCATACTGAGGCATTTGGACTACTGATTAGGGGCGCCGAAGTTCAGTTAGATTTCTCCTCAAAGTGCAAAGAACCATGATAGACTCTACCACTGTGATTAACTGCTTATTCGCGCACACAAATGAACAGCCTCTTACACCGTACATAACTTTTTCTCTCATTTCCACTCCGTTCCCATTTTCTGTTCCGTTTTCACATGCCACGGGTTCTTCGGTCGACCGTGCCCACTGTGGTGCCACTGATGGAAATCCTGGCTATGTTCTCTCTTGTCCTTCTTCGACTAGCTTCCGAGTCTCACCGAACCCGCTATCACCAGCTGATAGCCTGCTTCGTCCTCGATGCCCGTTCAAACTAGCCGTATTCAGCGTACGAACCCTGATGCTTATATGACAACCGGCGGGTTCAGCTCGTATGCTTGACTCCGTGGCCATCGATGTATGTTGCATTCAAGAGACTCGCATTCAAAGCTCCAGTTCCATAATTCGATTGACGCCCCCATCAAACCCGTCTGTGAAGTTTCACTTACGCCTTTCTGGGGACGCTGAGGCTGCGGCTTCTGGTCTTGCTAGCGTTGGTATTGCTCTGAGTGAAAGAGCTGAGGCGGCGCAGCTAGACTGGATCCCAGTCGACAGTCGTTTATGCGCAATGAAACCCAGGGGTTCGTGTAAAGTGAACAGTCGCCAATAAACGCAATCTGTCTGTCGCTTCGGCATATGCACCCACCGATTGTAACCCAGATGCAATCAAAGATAACTTCTACTGAAGGCTCCACAACCTCTTACGTAAAGCACGCCGGGCTGATATTGTGATTTTGGCAGGAGGTCTGAGCGCTAGAATGGGTTGGCTGTCATCGAATGAGGTGTATCTAGGAGGCCATTTTGGGCTAGATTCCTGTCCCTCGGAAAACGGGAAACGGTTGCTGGACCTGTGCTCAGACCATCGCCTGTTTCTCGTCGGTACGGACTTTGGACGTTCTAATCACCGGAACGCCACTTGATGTCCACCCTCTTCGAGTCAACAGTGGACCCAGATTGACCACATCACTATAAGCCACAAATGGGGGGGGGGGGGGTAAATACAAGGTTGTCGCCCGTACTGGAGTACCCCACTTGATTCCCACCACGTATTAGTTTGCACTAAGCTGTCCATGGGCTTCGGCGGGTGCCCAAAACGCGTGCAGCAACGACAGTTAGATTGCGATAAGCCCTCCGATCCATATCGCTTATTCGTCTTCCAAAACGCGCTGGCTGAAAAGCTAGATGTAGCCCCACTTGATTTTATAAACCAGCACTGATCGCTTATCAAGAATGATTTGCATTCTGCTGGTCTAGTAAGTTGTGCCGCAAGGCCCTGGGCTTCTGCCGAATCTCTGCGCGTTCTCGACGTACGATCGATCCCGGCTGGGATTAAGTATAATGCAGCACGTCTCGAAACGAGACATGCACTTGGGACGACTCTTCGTAGGGACCGTCAAATCTGGTGGTCGCAACGCGCATCAGAGATGGAATGTACCGCTGCTATGGGAAATTCCCGCAAGCTGTTGTATCTCATTCGATTCACCGATGAGAAGCCTCTAGGTGTGAGTGAAACAGTCTGTGAGGCTGACGGCTCGCAAATTCACAATCAGAAGTGGCATCTCGAACGCTGGGCGAGGCATTTTAGACACAATTTAGCTAGCCCTCAGTGTCCGATACCTCTTCCGGCACACGTTCAGTAGTCCTTTTCGACAGACCCACCTACCGAGGCGGAGATCTGAAAGGAGATCCGGGTCTTAGGACATCACAAATCGCCGGGCCCCGATGGCATTCCACCAGCCCTATTTAAAGATGGTAACTGCAGTTCGTTAGAGAACTTGGTGTTTTGTCCTCAAGAGTTTGGAATTCTGAGCAGGTCCCGTCCTTATGGGGGAATCGATTGCTGTTCCCATCTTTAAAAAAGGCTCAGGCATTAACCGTAGGGGTATAAGCCTTATCCCAATAGCGTCGAAGCTGCTTGCGTCTGTCATGCTTCGTAGGTTGTACCAAACGAGTAAAGAGCAGATTCGCGAGGAGCAGGCTGGGTTTCGTGCCGGTTGTGGATGTGTCGATCAAATGCTAGAGCACCGTCACAGTTTTCCAAAGACCGACAGTTATCCTAGACACTCGCGCGGCCTTCGACTCCATCGATGGGACTGCATTATGGAACTGCTTGTTGAAAAATGGAGTACCTGAGAGGTATGTACCAGCCCTCAAAGGGTTATATCGTCAGGTCAGGTAAAGGCCTACGGCCAGCTATCGCCCCCTTCTGTCGTCTCCAGTGGAGTTCGATAAGGTTGCCTTATATCCCCGTTTCTCTTCAACTTTGCCATAGATGATGTTCTACGGGATGCTCTGTCTGGTATTTCGAACGGCGGAGTTGAACTCCACCCAGGGAACAGAGTTTCCGACTTGGAATATGCCAATAATATCGCCTTGCTGAGCGATGATGCACAGGCAATGCAACATGCTTTGGACCGCTTGTCCACTGAGGTATCCAGATACGAAATGCACTTTGCATATTCCTGATTCCAAGTGCTTTTGCAAGATTGACAAGAGCCTGTGCCCGCACTCACCCTTTGTGGTAATTAGCTAGAGTTGGTCGACAACTTTAAGTACCTTGGGAGCTTGTTAACAGCTGTAGGTGATATTGGAGGGAAGGAGATCAGTTTATACATAGCGAGAGCTAGAGCAGCTTTCGCAAACTGCGACACCTGTGGCCTCGCCGTGACATCCGGCTCTTTCTTAAGGGGCGGGTTTACGTCGCCGCGGTTCGCAGTGTTTTACTCTACGGTTGCAAGACATGACCACTTCGCGTTGATGATGCTCGGCGTCTTTTTCACGTGTTCGACAACCGACGACTCTGAAGCATTGCTGACGTCTGGTGAGAAGATCGAGTGAATAATGACTAGGTGCACCGTTGTGTGTCAGGCACGGATAGCCGCCCTTTTAACAAAGTAATCGCTCTACACCGTCTCCGGTGGCCCGGCCATGTTTTACGAATGCCTGTCCACGTTCTACCTTTCCGTGCTTTGTTTGTATGTGCTGAACAAGGCTGGAAGAGGCAACGCGGTCGTCAGGCCATCATCTGGCGTAGACTTGTGAAAAATCTAACGTCAGCATAAGCTTCCGTTGGAGCTTCCCGCCTCTCGGATTGGGGCCCAAGGGATGAGAACTGTCGTTGGTTAGAGACGTTTAGGGACGTGGCTCATAACAGAAGTCAGTGGCGCGAATGCTGTACGGTTTGTCTGTCGAACTCTCGTGCCTAGTAACCACAAAAATGTCATTCCGACAAACAAATTGACAAAAAACATCAATTAAGTATACGGTAAACCCCGTCCTCCTCCCCCAAAAAAATCGGCATCATTTTTCTATCATTCACGGTCTGTTTGATGTACTGTACGCCTCTTCCCTTATTTTGTGATTGTTATTGTTGCATTGGCACCTTGCTTGATCTCAAGCCGGTATATATATATATATATATATATATATATATATATATATATATATATATATATATATATATATATATATATATATATATATATATATAAACCGGAATGTATTGTTGGCACGAGGAGCCTGAATCGTATGTAATGGAAAATCCACGTGCATTTTTCACATTGAAAAGTCGAACGCCGCGAGCCGGAGTCGAACCGGCGACCCTCTGCACCCCGGGCAGATACTCTAATAGCTGAACTATCGTGGTCCGGACAGTCGGGTGTGAATAATGCAAGTGAATAACCGATAAGGCGCGAACCAATATTACAATGATACACAGTATCTGTCCTGGTTCTAATCATTGGGCAGCCCTCGTCGGTCACTTCCCAATGGAACAAACAGCATACGGATGAACGTGATCCATCGGACATTGAAATATATTCATAAAATGTGTTGTTGGCACGAAGAGCCATTTGCATTCCGGGCTAGAATTGACAGCTGCATATCATGCTCACATATAGGTATAGAGAATAGCCTGAAACTTTGATCGCAAGACTTCCACAACAACAAAGTTGGCTACCACCACTTGACAAATGATGGTAAATTCCAACCGACCTGCTCAGTGCCCATCATCATTAGTCTATCATTGGTCTCACCTGGTTAGTACTGATGGTCAGCACGGTGCTTTCATTTTGGGCAGACCTAACTTTGGAGTGCTGCTTTGTTTGGGATCTACTGAGAAACCTAGTAGTCTAGCATTCGTCCAACGGCCCCATACAGTAGCATTCTCTTGACATCACAGTTCTGTGACTTTTTGAATCACAAATACTTGATATACTGATAGTCAGAATATCAGTTGATCGGTTACCCAGTACTAGCTTTCTGTATTTTTTCTTTTTTTCTGAAATTTGGAGATCAGATCTTGATACGTATTGTGTTTATTAGTCACAACTTCGTTTACTCGCATCGAGTTTGCTTATCTAGTGTGTATGTCATCCAAATGCTAAACATACTTCAAAGGCCGTTTACAAAACGTTGTTTGTCATTTCACTTGTTTAGCCTGATACAAGTGCTACACCCATGGAAGTGGATCATCCGGCGCCAACCAGTGGAGGCACACTTGCATCGGCGGCCGCCGCAGTCTTGGGCCCATCGGGTGCTGAAGTTGGCGGGACAGATCTTGATGTAATACACGACGCCGATTTCCTCCAGTCTGTGTTGCTAAACCTTCCCGGTGTAAATCCCGACAGCGAAGAAGTCCGCAAGGCAATAAGTGCACTTTCAAAACCAAATCCCAGTCAGTCTGAAAAGAAAGATGAGACAAAAGACGATACATCTGGTGGTGGCACTACCGGAGCATCGAAGCCCTAAGAATAAGTACATGCTCGCGTCCGCGCGTAACAGTTCTCATTAATCTGTTTCGCAACTCTCAGCCTTTCATTCGCTCCCCGCTTACTTTCGCTCTTTCCCTGAACTGAGCTGATTGAATTGGTTGTTGCTTGTCAGTCCTGGTTGTACATCAATGCATGTTCCATTCGTATTCTGGTTTGCTTCAGGTTCACGCTTCATCGCTAGATATGTGCACCGCGGCCGTAGAAGATGAACCACCATCTCGTTTAAGCCACCGCTCGTGAGGTTAGGATCTAAAGCAGTGATAAGTAACCATTATTATGATTCAAAATAAAACCGGACACAGTGCTCTTCTTTTTGTCGATCGACCTTTCGACTAATGAGTCAATCACGCTTGTATGCTTTGAGTATCGACTAGACGAATCACCGGTGATCATCAACGAGAATTTAGCTAATCACAAACAGCGTTCGTAGACCGACAGCTCTTCTGCCTACTGGCCGCTTTTGTCCGTTATCCTTTTTCACCGTAGGTGAAAAATGGTCGAAATCCATTTTGTTCAGTCAAGTTAAT
Source organism: Fasciola hepatica (assembly GCA_948099385.1). Classification (NCBI taxonomy): domain Eukaryota; kingdom Metazoa; phylum Platyhelminthes; class Trematoda; order Plagiorchiida; family Fasciolidae; genus Fasciola; species Fasciola hepatica. The sequence continues at coordinate 1,706,922 of CANUEZ040000051.1, read as the reverse complement.
GGACGCTTTTATGCAGCTGACATGCACAAGTTGTATCGGAATCAAGTAGAATGCTGATTTAGCGAATGATTCGAGCCGAAAAGCAACTATTTTCCGCAACTTGTGGTAGGTGTAGGTGTTTTAGCTTCGCTTGTAATCTAAGTATAACGCGTCCGGAAATAACAAATAGTGCTGGAAATCCACTGTAGGAGCGGGAAGTGTCAAACGTAACGATTCTGTTGAATATAGTTCTTATCTTTTTCTAAAACGCCTTGGCCTGAGCAAATTTAACCATCGTACATGGACTGCTTGTCACAGAGGAAGCCGTACAGAAAACGTTTGCTTAATAACGCACGGGTCGTACCAACACTGTTAAAGTTCTTCATTTTCTCTGCCTGCCTTCATTATCAATAACTGGTTTATTCCACAGGGCCTGAACCTTACCAGCAAGTGACCAGGTCACCGAATTATTTTTAGGAACTCCCTGTCCAAGGAACGGATTCCAGAGTTACACATGAAAAATGTACGTAGGAGAATGCAAAACTAATTGCACTTGACTTTGAGCTCCATTTGTCTTAACTACAACTGCAGTTATTGAGCAGTGGTCACCAGTATTTGTTCCATGTGTATGACGCTGTTTGGATCGGGGTTATGTCCATGTATGTTGACTTTTTGAAATTCGGATTGTTAAACTTACTTGAAATTGGTCAGCTATTTTGCTTCCTGTCGTGTTCGTCGCACCGAGATGCGCATGGAGCTATATCGCATTCTCATCTCAGTCTATCATGCCCGCTTCTTGATATCTTTCTGACGCTGCTTGTGGACACAATGTTCTGCATGGTGTCACACCATCTGCCCCTAGATTAGCTATTGTTATAGTATGACGACCGAGATGACAGAATGTTCTACAATGGCCAGTTGTGGCCCAATGGGGCATTAGCGCCGAGGTTATTCGTCAAAATGTAAATGTCTCGTTGAAGTGACGATTGGGATTGAAATGAAACAGATGTTGCCTTCTCATAACCCTCACTTGACATCTCTCTCACAGACATTTTCTGATTTGGAAGTATCATGTGTAGTTCATGATGTTTTTTTTATTACATGCTTACGCATGAGTGCAGTAGAAGGGGCATTTACCCCATAGCCACGAAGGCCCACTACACTATTAGGGATAACCGGCCGCCAGACCCTGAGACTTGAAGTGGCGAAGAACCACATAAGGTCCCAGTATGCCAGGTGTGGTAACGATTCGGACAACAGTGGATTACTGTCTACCACGTAAGTAACCGGTGATGGTGGGGATTCGAACTTCGGACCTCTGAGGCAGTAAGCAAACGCTTTGAACCACTCGACTACCCCCGGTCGGCCTGATCTCTAACAAAACGGGTAGATAGATTGCAGCTACGACGTATTTCGTCTTAACGTCGGCCAGTGGGACGAAACATAGTTAACTATGAAAAAATATTCCTTCTGTCACTGGAAATTCGTGGCTACTTGGTGATCATACCATGATGAGCCTAATATTTTGCCTGTTGACGGTTCGCGCACACTTTATTAGTGGAACAAATTTGGATTACGTAGTGAGTTATCAGTGTGGTAAATCACCAATCGGTCCCGGTCAGCGGAGCGAATCTCGTCATCGTGTGGTGGCGATATGTACTAGATTGAGGCTGAGTAATATTACGTAACCGTGTGATACTACATGAAGCAAAACAAACTCGAAATTTACTCGAAGCGTTGTAATGCCGTGACCAGAGGACTTCTGGTTAGGTACGAGTTTTTCCAGTTCATTATGCGCTACAACATGAGCAACCTTGAGTACAGATTCCCTTTTGTCGTTGATCCAATAACACTGAAAATAATTCGAAAATGAATTGCAGTAAATGAAGTGCTTAATGTGGTTGCAATGCTCAGGCTTATCCAAATCTCCAGTGGGGGGGGGAGGGGGAGGGAGAGCTTCATCGAATACTACCGAACGCGCCTCCAAAGTGGCCAAGCCATTAGGACCCTAATCGTTCTCCTGCTTTGTGGCTGGACACCCTAGCAGTACCCGTCCAACATCTCCCATGAACTGCACGAATACAAAGAATTCCATACTGCATCGGTCGTCGCGCAGGCTAATCAGGACCGCGCTGCCCATTGCATCGAGCGGGGTGGGTAGTGATAAGTGTGCTACTGCTCAGAGTTCCCTCTCTGTTATTCAACCTTTGTCTTCTGTCCCTAACCATCCCTCTTTGCCCCATCTATCCACCCATAATGCTCCCACTGATAACACGGTCGATACTCGCAACGATTCACTGTCAAACAGTGTCGGGAATAATCCTCTGTCTGGTAACTCACATTTTCTCAAGCCTCGTCAGCCTCTGAATCTCGGCTCCTTCAACGTGCGTACACTCATGCAGGCCGGTCAGCAGGCGTGCCTAGCCCTCACAATGAACTCTCTGAAGATTGATGTTTGCTGCTTAAGCGAAACGCGTATCCAGGATTCGAGCAGTGTAATTCAGCTAACTGCTCCTGGTATCTCATCGAGGTATATTCTGTGCACCTCAGGAGACGAAGCAGCTAGAGCCGTGGGTCGACGTGGTGTAGGAATTGTCTTGACTGACAAGGCTGAGGCTGCCCTATTAGACTGGATCCCTGTTAACAGTCGTTTATGTGCTGTGAGACTCCAAGGGTCAGTCGGCGTTCGAAAGGACAGTTGTGTTAAACGCAATTTGTTTGTGATCTCGGCGTACGCCCCAACGGACTGCAGCTCAGACTTGCAGAAAGATGAGTTCTATGATGCCCTCGCCACTCTCGTTCGCAGCAGTAAAGGTTCCGACATTGTAATGCTAGCTGGTGACTTCAATGCACAAGTTGGCAAACTTAGTGCGTCAGAAGCCTGTTTAGGTGGGCGTTGTGCTTTACCCGCTGAGCGCACAGATAACGGGGATAGGCTTCTCCATTTTTGTGCAGACAATCGATTGTTCTTGTCTAGCACAAATTTCCGACACAGCTCGCGTCGCACAGCGACATGGCGCTCTAACTCTACAGGTACTTTGAGTCAAATTGACCATATCGCCGTAAGCTACCGATGGCGCAGTTCTGTTCAGAACTGTAGATCTTACTGGTCCACGTACGTAGAGTCGGACCATGCCTTAGTTTTAATGCGATTATCTCTCCAGCTCCATGGCCATCGTCGCAAACCGCAAACCGGATTAGCCGTGCAACGTTTGTGTGATCCAGACGTTTGCACCCGGTATGAGCAGAAGTTAGCACATGAGCTAGGATCCACGGAGAACAGTAATGTAGATGAGCATTGGGCTCATATTAAACAAGCGATGCACTTTGCAGCAGGTTTCGCCTGTGGTCCTCGATCCGATGTCCATCAGAGACACTGGATCTCGCAAGAGTCGCTGAGTATAATGGAGCAAAAGCGTCAGCTTTCGAACCGTAAGGAGATGAATAAGATGCGGAGAAAGCTGCAGAGACAAGTTACGCGAAGCCTTAAGAAGGATCGCGAAAATTGGTGGGTCAATGTAGCCGAAGAAATGGAAGTGGCAGCTGCTTCAGGTAACAGTCAAAGACTGTTCAAACTTATTCGTGACACCGGTGGACGGCGAACTCAGGTCAGTGAAACGATTTGCAATAGGAATGGAGAACCCATCCATAACAAACAGCAAAGGCTTGACCGATGGGCCGAGTACTTCAAGGAACAGTTTAGCTGGCCGCACGCTAGTGTAGTTACTCCCGTGTCAACAACTGTGACTCCTTGGGTGGTATCACCTGAGCCCCCATCAGAAGTAGAAGTAGAGTCATGTATTCGAATACTAAGGCGGGGGAAAGCGGCAGGTCCCGACGAACTTCCTCCAGTTCTTTTCAAACTGGGTGGTGAGGCATTGATAAAATCACTAACCGCCTTGCTCCGTGACATTTGGAACGAGGAGCGTATTCCGTTAATAGGGAGCGAGTCATTGATTGTTCCCATCTTCAAGAAGGGAATACGCAATGACTGCAGTAATCATCGTGGGATTAGCTTAATTCCGATAGTCACCAAAGTATTAGCTTCGATTTTGCTGCACCGTCTTACACCGGCTCGCGAGAGGAATGTCCGCGAACAGCAGGCTGGATTCCGCCCAGGTCGAGGATGCATCGACCAGATTTTTACTCTTCGCCGACTACTTGAAACGCGTCACACGCACCGCCGACCAACAATAATGCTTTTCTTAGACCTGAAAGGCGCATTCGATTCAGTTGATCGAACATTGCTTTTCAGTACTCTTCATCGAAAAGGTATGCCCCAGAAGTTCGTGAACCTAATGAGATCATTGTATTCTCATACTTCTGGCCGCGTAAGGGTTTACGGTGAACTATCCGGTCGGTTCGAAACGACCAGTGGTGTTCGGCAGGGATGCCCTTTGTCTCCATTCCTTTTTAACTTCGTCATGGACGAAATAATGGAGAGTGCTTTGCAAAATCTTCAGGATGTAGGCGTCGAACTAGGAAATAGTGAAAAGCTATGTGACCTAGATTACGCAGACGTCGTTGTCTGTTTGTTCGAATCCACGGAACATGCTCAGCGTGCACTAGATAATCTCGCAAGAGCTGTAGCTCCATTCGGCATGCGTTTTGCACCTTCAAAATGCAAGGTGATGTTACAAGACTGGACGTCAACGATTCCGAGCTTGATGCTCGATGGGGAGGTGCTGGCAGTTGTCGATCACTTCACCTACCTCGGTAGCTGCGTGACGACGGATGGGAGCACAGTAGTAGAGGTGAGTACGCGGATATCCAAAGCTCGAGCGGCGTACGCTGGACTGAAGCACTTGTGGCACCGATCCGATATTTCACTGAAGTTGAAAGGTCGTGTATACTGTGCCACTGTGCGTTCAGTTTTGTTGTATAGTTGCGAATCTTGGAGTCTGCGTGCTGAAGATATTCGTCGTCTTGAGGTTTTCGACCATCGATGTTTACGTAGTATCGCTAGGATTGGGTGGAATAGCCGAGTAAGCAACGATGAGGTAAGAAAGCGAGTATTGGGTACTAATTCAGAGAACGTTTTGTCACAGCGTATCCAACTTAGTAGACTTCGTTGGTTGGGACACGTGTTACGTATGGCAAACACACGTCTACCGTACCGTGTCCTATTCTCCGCCCCTCCCAGGGAGTGGAAGAGACCACGTATAGGTCAACAGATGACGTGGTAACGAGGAATGAGGAAATGTACAGCAGACTTAGGAAAAGTAAGTGCTTCACGTCTTCGTGGTTGGGGTCCAAAAGATCCGTCTACCAGTTGGCTGGAGACACTGAAGGATATGGCTGCGAACCGCGAACAGTGGAGATCGTGTTGTCACTTTCTATCGAATCAGAATGTTTGATCGGTGTACGTTTGTACAGTTAGACTGTGTATTCCGTGTGTTGGCTACTAGGGCATTCTTTTCTTTTCCCACCGATATAGTTCCACTCCATGTCCATCTTGTATATTCATACTTTTTAATTCAACGTGCAACATGGTGAGAAAGGCAGTGGTCAGTGGGGCTTGCCCTACTGTTTAACGCTGTACGATGATGATGATGATGAGTTACCCGTAAACAAGTGATCAAAATCCTACCAAATTGGCGTTTGCAACCCTTTCACAATGCGTGACAGGTTTTTGCCCGGCGGCGAGCTTCCCAGATAACAGCCACAGGAATTCGTAGACGGCAGCGTAACGTGCGCGAACGCGGCAACGCACAAAATAAGACTACCTCGTATCCAGCTTTCCAGAGTGATGTAGGATTCACTAGGATATTTCGGGTATCTTCATCTGGGAGGCTGCCATCCTGTTGTTTGACAGGTAGCACTCGATTATGCAAGGGTTTGGGGCATTACCTCGAAAAAAGCCCAGTGACTGAGAGACTACTGCGACCGGCGGTGGTCAAACGGTCAACACCATGGAATTTAAACCCTTCCCTCCCGGGTTTGAGTCGTCGCGCCCGTCACTTCCCCCAGCTGGAGGCCCTAAATTGGCCACGAGCCTCTTCCCGAAGCGTTGTTATATAATAAAAAGTGGATGAGAAAATAAAGAGTCTTCGTTATCAAATCTACGGGGAAGGCTTATTCTCATGAAGTAAATAGCCTCGTAAAAGTAAAGCCCAGTCCAGGTTGAACAATAATTAACCATGCACTGGATGGGGCCGTTTTGGTTGCTAACTCCTACTGGAGAAGTTTCTGAAGAATACAAAGAAAACCATAAACATTAGTATCAATTCGATAGAGAAAGTATGAATACAAAAGCGACACTCCACCATATCCTCGACTGAGTACTGAGACCTCTTGGACTCTAACCACGAAGCTTAGCTCGACCAAATGACCAGCTTTTCAGTCCTGGTCTGGTCTTCCTTGATCATTCTTCAACCATTAGTCGCCAAAGAATTCCATCTCAACAATGTTATCCTGGTGAGCTTTAGCTTTCCATTTGATGATTTGTTTCGTGTCCAGCATCCGAAAACTAACCTCAACATGGCTAGTACGGTGTTCCCAACACATTCGAGAAATGTTACGGATACCGTTAATTTGTATATGCCTCACAATTATATGCGAGTAGTGTGTAGGATTGATGATACTTGGCTCGGCTCACTGTCCTTTAGACTCCACCTTTCACTCCTGTCCGAGCCGATCCGAATCACCCTGTTAGCTTGTTCAGATGTCATCCTCTATGACAACCAGCAATGCCCGACAGCTACACTCGAGTCTGTTGCTTCTGAGTGTAGGGTTGATCGGATGATCTGAGGTTTGTGAGCGAAAAGTGGAGTCCAAAGGACAGTCGGTCAAGCAAAGAAAATACCGATAATCTTCCCTACTTGCAGAAGCCGTTCCTTAACCGTACAAAAGAAATGGCGTAATAGCTGCATCTCACACAGCCCTCGATAGATTAACGTACGTCACTGACGACTGAGGTTCGCAAATGATGAGCACGCCTTCTGTGTACGCTAGGTATGCTGCGTAAATTCGTGAATGTACTGAGATCACTGTACCTTAATACTTCTTGCTACGTGTGGGTTTATGTTAAATGATCCAGTCTGTTTGAAACGATCAGCTGTGTTCGACAACGGTGTCTCATTTCGCCACTCCCGTTCAATTTCGTCATCGATGCGATGATAGAGAATGGCTTTGACGGCTTCAAGAAGTGGCGTCGAGCTAGCAAATAGTAAAAAGCCGTGACCTAGATTACACCGACGACCTTATCTGCTTGTTCGAATGCACAGAACGTGCGCAACGTGCACTAGATATACTCGCAAGAGCTGTAGCTCCATTCGGTATGCGCTTTGCACCTTCAAAATGTAAGGTGATGTTGTAAGACTCGACGTCAACGGTTCCGAGATAGATGCTCGATGGGGAGGTGCTAGCAATTGTCAATCACTTCAGTCACCTTGGAAGCAGCGTGATGACGGATTAGAGCACGTTAGTAGAAATGAGCACGCGGATATCTATGGCTCGAATGGCTTATTCTGGGCTGAAGCACCTGTGGCGTCGTCCTGATATTTCACAGAAGTTGAAAGGTCGTGTGTACTGTGACGCAGTGCGTTCAGCTTTGCTGTATGACTGCGAGACATGTAGTTTTGCTCCTGACAAAGTGGACTAACTATTACCCTACTCACTTATCACGGTTACACGCTGCTCGTATTCTCGACCGGAGCTTTTGGATATAAAACTTGCGTGTGCGATCGATGCATCTCCTTTACCCTTGGCTGCTATAAAACAGAATTGTCGGATTTAACAAGCATTTTACGGACACGGATTCTTGTTTATATACGCGTAGTGTGCGTTCATGAATCTTGGCTAGATGAGAATGTTGACGATTCTCTGATTTGTAGAGGCGGATTCCAGGGGCATCACCAAGATCGGGCGCTGAAGAACAAAAAGTATGGAGGTGGAATAATGATCTAGGTCAACCCAGCTTGGAGTGGCAAGTCTGCTGCCGTTTTTAAATACTCTGCAAACGATATTAAATGCCTTTCTATACAATGTTTCGCTAGAATTGCTCGTTCCAGAAGCACTGTTATCACAAACGTCTCTATAGCACTCCTTTGTATACATGCCAATGGTAGACGGTCCTGCCGTCGCCCGGAGTAGTACTACTGCCTTTCCTATCGGAGCATTATGTGGTTCGTCACCCCAAGTTCCAGGGTTAGATTGTTGGTTTCACAAGGAAACTCATGAAATTCACAACTTACAAAAGGTCGTCACTCATGTCTACTCAGCATTCGCAACAAAGAAAACCTCTAGCGCTCACTAATATTCGTGGTTTGAACCACAATATCGATTCTGCGCATCATTTTCTTCAGTCTTCTTATCCTCTTGTCTTATTCTTGGCTGAGACGCAAATCTGTTCCGCGTCAGACACCACCCACCTCCAGTTTTCGAACTACTTTTCCCATTCCTCGTTTTCATATACTCCCGGTGTCTGTGCTAGCATCCATCAATCAGTCGCTACCTCCAGTTTCCCTCACCTGAAGTTTGCCAACCGCGGGTTCCAGCTGACGTGGCTAAAGCTCTGTATCCTTTCTTTTAGCTATTACTCCTGTACCGTTTATCGCTGTCTCAACAGTAGCGATCACTCATTTTGTGAAATGTTGTCTTCTGGCACTGAGAACTTGTTCTTATCAGACAGCAGTTGACAAGTTACCAGTCTTGGTGACTTTAATGTCCACGATAAGAAATGGCTTTTGCACTTTTCTGACACCACGGTTGTGAGACACGAAGCCGAAGCTTTCGCTCTGGTCAACAACCTGAGTCGACTTGTTGACTTCCCCACACACATTCCCAATCGGGTTAATGATCGTGCACATATGATCGATCTTCTCACTTCGTTTCCCTCTTTATTCTCTGGCATTACCTCCCTTCCTCTATTTGGCTCATCGGACCACTGCCTTATCTCTTCCACCGCCTTTTCTCGCTGAGTCAATATGTGCAACTTCAGACGCGCCCTGTGGCGTTACGATTCAACCAACTAGGAAGGTTTTTGTGATTTTCTAGTCTCTTTTCCCTGGGATGACTGTTACTCTACTTCTTGTGTTTCTTCCTCTGCTTCAAACTTTACGGAGACTTCTCCAATGCGTGCTTCTTTTAATCCCTCACTTTTTTCAAACGCGGCGAACTACGTTCTCCTGAGTGGTTTATTTATGCCTGCAATCGCGCTGTGCGCTTAAAGAGTTTAGCATCCAGACGGTGATGTCGCTCCGCTACTCCCCAATCTCGTAGTCTCTTTATGCAGGCCAGAGAAAAATGCTTATTTTCATCCAGAAAGCCAAGGATGGTTCCATGCGTCACAAAGCCGTACGTCTAGCTTCTTCCACTACTGGCGGCCAAAAATTTTGTTCTCTTGCCAAAGCCGTTTTTCGTAATTTTCGCTCCTCTGATTCCCCCCCATCTCTAAAGCCTGTGGCTCTTTAGTCTGTGAATCCCATGGGAAAGCCGAGGTTTCTGCTTCTTAGTTTGCCTCTAATTCCATTTTACTTAACTGTTCTGTTGTCCCACCTTCAACCACTCTTACTAACCGTCCTTTTATTCCCCTTATAACAACCAGAAAGGTCCGACACAGCATACAATCACTCAACCAAAACAAACCACCTGATCCAAACGGTATTTCGCTCATCGTGCTGAAAATGTGTATCCCAGAGTTAGCTCCAATTTTACGTCGTATGTTTTGCTTTTCTATCTAATCTCATACATTTCCCGCCCCATGTGAAAAAGCCGTAATTTTTCCTATTCCCAAACACGACGATTCCTCCGACCCGAACATTTTACCGCCCTATTTTACTAACTCCTGTCATTTTAGGAGTCATAAAGACCGTAGTTTCCGACCAGTTGCGACCGTTCCTTGAACGTGAATGACTGCTAAGCGATCACCAATACGGGTTCCGACCTCGTGATTCCACGGGTGATCTACCAGTTATGTCTCGCACTCCTGGTCAGTGGTGCTCGATAACCACGGAAAAACATACCTGGTCTCACTAGACACATTGAAAGCCTTTCATCATGTCTGGCACAAAGGTTTACTGTCTAAATTACCCACTTTTGGGTTTCTGCGAGCCCCTGTCTTGTGGAAGTTGAGTTTTATCAGTAACCGGACCATGTCCGTTCGTGTCCATGGGGTACAATCAAAACATTTTCCCGTGAATTCTGATTTTCCTTAAAGTTTTGTACTTCCACTCACCCTCTTTCTGCTTTTTCATTACCAATATCTTATCCGTCACCTCCAACCCTATCCACGCATTTGCCGATGATGCCACTCCACACTACTCCCTTTCGTATCCCTCCTCCCACCGTGTCACCACCAACGTCGATCGTAACCGTTGTGCTCTTGTAACATCGCTCAAATCAGATCTTGGGGCTTTCAAAATCGTGTTCTCTTCGATGCTTCCAAAGCATTTCTTCTTTTGATTTCTCTCAAATACCATTTTTCTTCCCACTTAAATTTTTATTTGGTTCCTTTTCGTTCCTTCAACTCCATGCCTTTCCTGGGTCTTTCGACTGTCTCCTCTCTGTCTTGGTCTTCATGCATATGTTCACTTGGTTCTCGTTTAGGATTAATCTCAGTTAAGTCAGGACCTGCTCCCGTATAGAGTCTATAGCCCGTGGTCCTCGGTATGTGACACGTTAGCGAATATACTCGGCAGCGCGCAAAGCAGAACTCAAAACGTTGGAGCGGGACAACGTGTGTATTGGAGGAGCGCAACGGCGTGCAGACGACGTACACAGGCGGAGCAAGTGGCGCCACCAAAAACGGTCATTGTTCAAATAAACAAATTTGTTAGTCTTCGTCATCGAGTGCTTTATTGGTAGCACTACAGGGGTCTCCCCCTAGAAGGCCGACGCAGTTGGGCTTCGACCCGTGATGGGTACGTCGGATTCGGTGGCCAGAGACGTTTTCCATGCCTCCCGCCGCGGTCGAACACAACAGCGAAGCCAGCACAAGCCGTTCTCCATGACTCACACTGGTCGCTGTGCGTCGATCGCAAAATTGCGTCCTCCTCAAAATGTTATCCGACCGGGGTAGATCCTGTTCGTGACCTGGCAGTAGTGGTTGTGTTGTAGGGTTTGTCGTTGTCGGCATATCCCAAAGTTCCGTGTCCCTGTGGTTGTCATTGCCTTCGTAAGCGAGCCAGCGTCCGGCGTCAAATGAGTCCGGTCGCGATCCAGTGAGCCTTGTGTTGGAGCCATGCGAGATCCTGGAATTCCATGTGGTTCTGTCTGACGGGACGAGCTGGAAGGAAAGAAACACAAGGAAGCTGCGCCTCGAGGTGCGATCGGATATTCGACTGAGGGGGACATACCGGCGCAATACAGGCTGCCGCCACCCTTGTCGTGATCACCACGTGGTCGTGTATTCATGTATAATAGGACTATGTACAAGTTGAATATGAAGAGTAAACTTAAATATATACAACTGTTACATATTCAGAAAACCTCGTTGGCTGTCGCAGCTGGCGGCCGCGTCGATTTCTCCTGTTGACCGGTGCAGCTGTGTCTTTCGTGGAGTTTGGTGTTGCAACAGGTAATGAGGGGTCGTTAGTGGGAGTAACAGGGGCCGACTCGGGACGACTAACCGAAGGTTGTGAGCAGGTAGGGACACTGAGAGGGTTGTTCGAGGTGGGTTCTGCCTCGATGAAGGCTGGTTTGAGGCGGTCTATGCTGATGGTCTCCTTCCTGCCCTCGACGTCCACCACGTATTTCTTTTCCTTTCGCTGGACGACGCGGAACGGGCCAGAGTAAGCCGCCTGCAGTGGTGATCGCACTGCATCTACTCGAATAAACACATGGCTGGTGGTAGCTAGAGCGGTAGGTATGTAGTTGCTCAGGGTTTGTTCTCGTGGTGGGGTGGGCTTTATCACCCGCATTTGGTGCGACAGCCGTTTTGCGTAATCCCCGTAATTAAAACTCATAGGTGGTAATGGAGAAACCAACTCACCTGGAAGTCGTAGTGTGCAACCATAAACCAGTTCAGCCGCCGTAACACCCATATCGGCTTTAACGGTGTTACGCAGTCCTAAGAGAACGATCGGCAAAACTTCACTCCATAATGGATTATCACGAGCACGAAGGGCAGCTTTCAGCTGGCGATGGAATCGCTCCACCATGCCATTGGCCTGAGGATGATAGGCCGTCGTCTTGTTGTGTCGACAACCGAATGCGTTTAGTAGCTCGTGGAAGGCGCCGTCGAAATGAGAACCGCGATCAGTGGTCACGATAGCAGGGCAACCGAACTGACTCACCCAACCGGTTAGAAATGCTTTTGCAGCTTCCTCTGAGGTTGGGCGAGGAATAGGTATGGCCTGTGGCCAGCGAGTGAAACGATCTACGCAAGTGAGGATGTAGACGCAGCCATTGGATGGCGGAAGTGGCCCCACGAGATCCACATGCACATGATGAAAGCGTGCGTCCGGTTCGCAGAATGTGCCTAAAGTAGATTTGGTGTGACGATGTATCTTAACTCGTTGGCACTGGAGACAAGCACGAGCCCAAAGACGTACGTCACGTTTGACGCAAGGCCAGACGAATCGCTCGGTGACTAGTTTCACTGAGGCGGTTACCCCAGGGTGCGATAAGTTGTGGAGGCTGGTAAAAACTCGTCGGCGAAAACTGGCAGGAACTAGTGGTCGGGGTCGACCTTGTGACACATCGCAAATGATAGTTACGTCCGAAGTTGGAAGGGCCACTGCCACTAGGTGCAGGGAGCTGTTGTGTCTGAGTTGCTCTACCTCAGGATCTGTCGTTTGGGCTGCGGCGATTGCTTCTTGGTCTATGCCCATGGGTAGTGGGTAGTCGATATTGTGGACGCGTGAGAGTAAGTCTTCTACGGGATTGTGTGCCCCAGAGACGTGTCGAATGTCCGTAGTAAACTGCGAAACATAGTCTAAGTGGCGAATCTCGCGTGGCGAATATCGGTCAGAAGCTGACTGGAGGGCGTACACTAGTGGTTTATGATCTGTAAACACTGAACAATTGGCCCTCGAGTGTGTGCCGGAAGTGTCGGATACCCAAATAGATTGCCAGCAGTTCTCTGCTGAACATACTATATCGGGATTCCGCAGGCTGGAGACGTTTGGAGAAGAAAGCTATTGGTTGCCATGAATTGTTGACGAATTGCTGCAACACTGCTCCAACAGCCGTGTCCGAAACATCTGTTCCTAATGCCAGGGGAGCGGAAGGATCGGGATGTGCAAGGAGTGCTATGTTGGCGATAGCATCCTTGATCAAAGTAAAAGCTGCCTGCGCCGTGTCGGGAAAAATGAATTTCCGCTTACCTCCACGTAAAAGGTCTGTTAGAGGCTGCATTATTTCGGCGCAGTGTGGGATAAAGCGGCGATAAAAGTTAACCAGGCCAGAAAATTGGCGCAACTGTCGGTAAGAGTGAGGCTCAGGATAGTCGCGAATTGCCGCCACCTTGTCAGGCAGGGGCTGTATGCCTGAGGCTGAGATTTCGTGACCTAGGAACGTGATGGTCGTCCTACCTAATTCGCACTTAGCAGGGTTAATGGTTACACCGTGTTGGCTAAGGCGCTCAAAAAGAGCACGCAGGTGTGTCATATGCTCTTCTTTTGAAGAACTTGCCACCAAAATATCGTCTAAGTACACGTAGACATTCTTCAAACCGCGTGTTGCTTCATGCATAAAGCTTTGAAAGGTTTGGGCTGCATTGCTGAGCCCAAAAGGCATGCGCAAAAACTCGAATAGTCCGAATGGAGTTGTGACAGCGGTTTTAGGGGTGTCAGCCTCTGCTACTGGGATTTGGTGGTAGGCTCTGACGAGGTCGATTCTGCTGAAAACAGAACAACCAGACAGGGTAGAAGTAAGATCTTGAATATGTGGAATGGGGTACCTGTCCGGGACAGTAGCCTGTTTGAGGGCCCTGTAGTCACCGCAGGGGCGCCAATCGCCATTAGGTTTAGGAACCATGTGAAGGGGCGAGGCCCAAGGGCTACTGGACGGGCGTATTATGCCTAATTCTTGCATGTGTTCAAACTCAGCCTGTGCTACGCGTAGCTTGTCTAAGGTCAAGCGACGTGGTCGGCTAAATGCTGGGGGTCCTTTAGTGACAATATGGTGGGTAACGTTAGTGGTCACCGCGGGAAGGGGGCCAGATTGTCTTAGCATTGCCGGGTAAGCTGAAAGTAGGTCTGCGTACGGGTGTTCGGCCTGCGGTTCGATGTATAGGGGCGTGATGTGATTCACGGAGGAGTACGACCCGGTTACGGAAAGAGAAGTCTGCCGGTCGACAACTCTCCGGCCTCGTGCATCGATCAGGAGGTCGAAATGGTCTAGGAAATCGATGCCTAGTATGGGATAAGGGACGTCTGCTACTATGAACACCCAACGGAAGGTGCGACGTAGTCCTAAGTTGAGTGTGAGTGACTTACGACCGTAAGTAGCAATGGGAGTGCCATAGGCAGCACGGAGTTGTTGGACTGACGGGTTCGTTGCATCACATGCCCCCTTTGGAATGACACTTACCGCTGCACCGGTCTCAATTAGGAACAGGCTATTGGAAACTAAATCTCGGACATGCAACAGACGACTGCTATTATGGCTGCCGACCGCGTTAGTCGTCGGAACGCGTCGGGATATTAGTTTCCCTGTTTGGCACCTGGGAAGGTGCAACCGGCTTCGCAGCGCCGAGCCTTCTCCCCAAACCGTTTGTGGTATCAACAGTACGTTGATCGAGATGGGTTAACCAGGCGGTCAGGGGAAGGGCTTCTGAGACGTTCACGTCGGTCAGAGTTGTGATAAGATATATGGTTTCTACAGTGAGAACAACCAGGAGAGGAAAAACGTCTGAAAGCCCGCTCGAAAACAGCTATCAGAGTGTCCTCGGAGTGTGTTCCTACGGTGGGAGCTGTGGTCTGGGGGCTGCTCGAGTTTGTTACGGCGGTAATTTGTGGATGGTACCGGTCCATAATACCGTCCGCTAGTTTAGCCGCTTCTGTGAGCTTAAGGTGGCTGGAAACCTCGAGCAGTGCTTGAATGTTGGGTGGTAGTCGCTGTACCCACAACTCTTTAAGGACGTTTTCCTCTAAAAGTTGCCCTGCCAGCTGCTGCATTTCTCTCAGTAATGCAGAGGGCTTCTTGCTACCTAACTCTGTCCCTTGGGTCAGCCGTTTTAGTCTGGACGATTTTGACGGTAAAAGACAAGAGATTACCGCATCTTTCACGGCTGTGTAAGGACTGTTATTAAATATTACGTCGCGTATCTGAGTAGCAACGTCACGGGGAAGGCGACCGATAGTCCACAAGTAACGGGTTCGTTCGCTTGTAATTCTATGTGATTCAAACTCTGCTTCCAACATATGAAACCAGAGTTGAGGGTCATCAATAAAAAACTGAGGGACGGCTAGGGAGACTGTCGAAACGGACGGTTCCGGGTCAGGTTTACGGTCGTTGCTAGCCATAGTTGCAATGGTATATCAAATGTAAAATGATATAAAGAGGTCAGTGCAGCAAAAGTGAAACACTTATAATATGGATATAAGAAAATATATATAAAGGATATGGTAACTGATATCCGGAATTTACCGTTTATATATCGGAAAAGTGTATATGTAAACGAATAAATGTGATTGAGGGACTTACGAATGTCCTTCGAGAATTAATTTGTTGTTCGGGCTCACCAGTTTAGGATTAATCTCAGTTAAGTCAGGACCTGCTCCCGTATAGAGTCTATAGCCCGTGGTCCTCGGTATGTGACACGTTAGCGAATATACTCGGCAGCGCGCAAAGCAGAACTCAAAACGCTGGAGCGGGACAACGTGTGTATTGGAGGAGCGCAACGGCGTGCAGACGACGTACACAGGCGGAGCAAGTGGCGCCACCAAAAACGGTCATTGTTCTTCGTCATCGAGTGCTTTATTGGTAGCACTACACTCGTGCTGCACGTAAGATTGGTTTTCTGTTCCGCGTCAGACGTTTCTTCAAAGTATCCTACCTTTTCTTACTGTTCAGAGCTCTAATTCGTTCCACATTTGAATACTACTGTCACGTGTGGGGTAGAGCTTCGTTTTCTTGTTTATCCTTTCTCGATTGGGTTCGTCTGGTAGATGATCCAATTTTACCATCTAATTTGCAGTGGCTTGCCGATCGCCGGGCAGTTGCTTCACTGTCCCTTTTATGCCGCTGATATTTTGGGTTTTTTCTCCGAGCTTGCCTCGGCTGCTCCTATTCCTATTACTTTTCAATGCCAATCGCAGCTAGTCACCCTTATCAGGTTCGTGTCGCTCGATCTTAGACCTCCACCTTTCACTCTTCTTTTTCCCCCCGGACGGTTAAGTTGTGGGACACCATTCCCCTCTCTGTCTTTCCACCCACCCACAGGCTTTCTCCTTTAAAAGTGGAACCAACAAACTGGTTTTGATGTGAAGGTTCCCTAAAGACTCCTCTTACAGTATTTTTTGAACTATGATGTTTACCGCTTTTATTGTAATTCACTTCCTATGTAATGAAAAATCCTCCTTTTATGATGCTTTTATACCATTTCCAGTTCCACTGACATACGAACGTTTATATATGACCGTTGGTGATTTTAACCATGTTATTGCATATCCACTTGTATCGTTCGGATTAACTGATATCAGTACCTCTCCCACAAGAAAGAACTCTGTGTTAAACAAAATGTTTCAGCAATCACCCTCGCTTATTTTCTCCTAAGTTAGAAACCCCCTCCCACAGGTGACCATTGCTTGCTTCTTCTGTGACCAAAAATCTATTCACACACTGGCCATAGATTATTCACGTCTCCAAATCAAGGTAGGTTTCACTTTCGTAACCTTTCTTCTCACAACCTGTCTTTTCCTAATGCAACCATTAGTGTTGCCTTTTAATGGTTTTCTTCCATGTTCTCAGTCTTTCAGGTTGCAGAATTGTTTACTGCCCCACTGAAACACTGCCCACCTCTGGTGGTAATATTACCTCACAGACACTCAAAGTACTCAGAAGATAAAAGGAAGTCGCATACAAGTCTTGGCAAAGTCCAGAAGCCAGAAGACTTTCATTGCTGATCACGATAAAGCATTTCGATGATTCTCTTGCCAAAGAGTTTCTACTGATCAAAAATTTCAAGCTCCTTCGGCATAGCATAAGACTTTTATGTGGCCAGGAAACCAAACACACAAACTATAAGGTCGATATGAACCACCTTGGTGCTACATCTATACGTCGCAACCAGACTGCACTTTGACGTGGCGTGACGGCTTGCGTGCCTGTATGACCCAACAAGCAATACAGGTTGGCCTACCTCAAGCCGAAGATTCAGTCGTACCCGGAAGGTCCGTAGGCAGAAGGCTGACGAAGTACAGTCTCCTGGTCCTCCAGGTTGTGGGTCGATTTGAGCAACTCTGTCGATAAAATCAGTAGAAGAATAATCGATCCAAACAAATGGGCTTCCATTCAGCCACCCCGCTGCCTTGCAGACAGGTTCTTGTTAGAACTAAAGGCTTTGGTTGAGAACCCTAATCGCTCTCCTGCCTAGCGGCTGGACACCTCGGCAGTACCCGTCCAACATCCCCCATGAACTGCACGAATACAAGGAATTCCATGCTGCATGGGTCGTCGCGAAGGAAAATTAGGACTGCGCTGCCTATTGTATCGAGTGGAGTGGGTGGTCGTAAGTGGGCTGCTACGCAGAGTTCCCTTGCTTTTATTTAACCTTTGTATTCTGTCCTCAACCACATCTAGCCCTCCGCCACTGACAACACACCCGATACGCGAAACGGTTCATTGTCAAATAGTATCGGGAATAATCCTGTCTTGCAACCCACATTTTCTCAAGCCTCGTCAGTCTCTGAATCTCGGCTCCTTTAACGTGTGTACACTTACGCAGGCCGGCCGACAGACGTGCCTAGCGCTCACGATAGATTCCCTGAAGATTGATGTCTGCTGCTTAAGTGAAACGTATATCCAGGACTGGTATCTCATCGAAGTACTTCCTACACACTTCAGGAGACGAAGTAGCTAGAACTGCGGGTCAACGTGGTGTAGGGGTAGTTTCAACAGACAAGACTGCCCTTTTAGACTGGATCTCGGTTAATAGTCGTTTATGTAATGTAAGACTCCAGGGGTTGGTTGGCCTTTCAAAAGGATAGTTGTGTTAAGCGACATTTGTTTGTGATCTCGGTGTACGCTCCAACATACTGCAGCTCTAATACGCGGAAGGATGAGTTCTATGATGAACTCACCACTCTCGTTCCCAGGAGCAGAGGTTCTAAATTATAGCATTAGCAGGTGATTTTAATGCACAAGGTGGCCAACTGAGTGTTTCAGAAGCTCGTTTAGATGGGCGTTGTGCTTTACCCGCTCAGCGTACAAATAACGGAGATAGGCTTCTTCATCTTTGTGCAGACAATAGATTATCCTTGTCTAGCCCCAATTTCCGGCACAGCTCGCATCGCACAGCGACAAGGCGCTCTAACGCTATAGGTACTTTCAGCCAGATCGATCATATCACAATAAGCTACAAGTGGCGTAGTTCTGTCCAGAACTGTAGATCTTACTGGCCCACGTGAGTAGAGGCGGGTCATGCACTAGTTCTATTGTGATAATCTCTCCATCTCCATGGTCATCGAAGCAAACTGCAAACCCGGTAAGCCGAACAACGTTTGCCCGATCTAGAATTCGCAGCAATTATTAACAGAAATTAGCATATAAGCTAGGAACGACGACGAGCAGTAATACAGATGAGCTCTAGGCCCATATCAAACAAGCGATGCACTTTGTAGCAGGTTTTGCCTGTGGTCCTTGATCTGATGTCCATCAAAGACACTGGATTTCGCAAGAGTTGTTGAGTATAATGGAGCAAAAGCGTCAGCTTTCGGACTGTAGGGAGATGAATAAGATACGAAGACATCTACGAAAAGCGTCAAGACGCATCGCGCAAATTCGTGGGTCTATATAGCCGGAGAAGCGGAAGCTGCTTCAGTTAACAGTCAAAGACTATTCAAACTTATGCCTGACACAGGAGGACGGCGAACCCCTGTCAGTGAAACGAAATGGAAAGCCTACTCATGGCAAACAGTAACAGCGTGACCGTTGAGCCGAATACTTTAGGGAGCAGTTTAGCTGACCGCGTTCTAATGTAGTTATTCCTGTGTCAACAAGTGCGATTTCTTGCGGAGTATGGCTTGAGCTCCCATTCGAAGTGGAAGTAGAATCATCCAGTTACTAGAGCGCGCAAAAGCGACCGGTCCCGACGAACGTCCTCCCGTTTTTCAAAATAGGTGATGTTGCATTGATAGAATCACCTACAGCATTGATCTGTGACATTTGGAACGGGAACCTATCCCGTTACTATGGGGCGGGTCATTAAATATACCCATCTTCAATAAGGGAATCCGCAATGATTGTAATGATCGCGGGGTCAGTTTATTCCCGATAGTCACCAAGGTACAAGGTCAATTTTGCTAGTCCGTGCGAGAGGAAAGCCCGCGGACAACGAGCAAAATTCAGTCGAGGATGCATCGACCAGATTTTTATACTTCGCCAATAACCTGGGACGCGTCATACACACACACCGTCGACCGACAATAATTGTCTTCCTGGACATGAAAGGCGCCTTCGATTAAGCTGACCAAACGCGCAGTTCAGTGCTTTTCACCGACAGGTATCCTACAGAAGTTCGTGAATCTACTGAGGTCATTTCACTCTCATACTTCTGGCCGTGTTTCAGGATTATCTCAAATTAAGTCAGGACCTGTTCCCGTATAGAATCTATAACCCTTGGTCCTCGGTTCGTAACACGATGAGGATTATAGTCGGCAGCGCGCAAAGGGCAAGAACTCGAGACGTTGGAGTAGGATGATATGTCTATTGAAGGAACGCAAGTGCGTGCGGACAGCGTATACAAGCGGAACGAGTGGTGCCACCGAATTCAGTAGTCGTATAGATAGGCAAATTTGTTAGAGTCTAGGTGGCTGTCGCATCGGTAGCGCTACAGGGATCCTCCTCTTAAAAAGCCGACGCAGTGGGGCTTCGATCCGTGATCAGTAAGTCGGCGTTTCGTTCGAGCCATGCGAGATTCTGGAAGTCCATGTGGTTTTGTCTAACGGCACGATTTGGAAGGAAAGAAACGAAAGAAAGGCGCGGACGGATATTCCACTGAAGGGTACATGCCGGCGCAATGTAGGCTGCCGTTACTCTTGTCGTGATAAACTACGTGGTCCTGCAGTCATGTATTCCTAAACTATGTACAAGTGGAATATGAGAAGTTGACTTTGGACATATATAACGGCTACAAATTCTACAAACCTCGTTGGCTGTCGCGGCTGGCGGCCGCGTCGATTTCTCCTGTTGACGGGCGCGGTTGTATCTCCCGTGGAGTTTGGTGTTGCAACCGGTAATGCGGAGTCTTGAGTGAGAGCAACAGGTGCCGACTCCGGGCGACTAAGCTTAGGCTGTGAGCAGGTGGGAGCGTTGGGTGGGTTCCACCTTCTACGTCTACTACGTATTTCTTTTCTATTCGCTGGACAACGCGGAGCGGACCACAGTAAGCCAGTTGCAGCGGTAAGCGCACCGTGTCTACACGAACGAACACTTGGCTGGCGGTCGCTGGAATGGTAGGTATGTAGCTGCTGAGAATTTGTTCCCGTGGTGGGGTGGGCTTTAGCACTTGAATTTGGTGGGACAAACGTTTTGGGTAATCCCCGTGATTAAAACTCACAGGTGGTAATGGAGAAACCAACTCATCTGGGAGTCGTAATATGCGGCCGTTAACCAGTTCAGCCAGCGTAACATGCATGCCGACCTTAACCGTGCAGTGCAATCCCAAGAGAACCATCGGTAATACGTCACTCCGTGAAGGATTATCACGAGCACGAATGACAGCGTTCAGTTGGCGATGGAATCGCTCCACCATGCCACTAGCCCGACGATGATAGGCTGTGGTTTTGTTGTCTGCAACCGGTGCCCAGTTTTGTCAAAACCTTTCGACAGAAATGCAAGCGTCACTTGCAAAAATATGTCATACAAGTACGAAGCCCAGCGTTCTACACGAGGAGTTTTTTCAACTCCAATGCTGACTTCAGAAACAGGCAAACCGTCCGGTTCAATACCCTTATTTATTTTGAAATAGCTTATTTCACGGAGAACCTCCGTCCTCGGACTGGCATTTACATCGAGAACTAACCGAATCCAGCGAGTCTGGTTAGGGGACGCTTAGCTATCGGATAAAAGGCTATCACGTGTACGGAAAGCGCGTTCGGCTTTTCCCTCTCCCCTCGCAAACGCACGGGCTCCAAGCTGACACATGCGAAGACTAAGTGTGCGCTTTGAGAGTAAAGCCTGACCGCTACATGCAGCAAAGCGCAATTGTTATCCGTGTTTGCGAACAGGTGCACATGCGCTGTTGTTCGGAATACATGGAAACAGCAAATCAGCGATGCAATGCTAGAAATATTTTGGCTAAACACCTGATCAAAACGGCTACAATGATGAGGATATAGATGTCTATGCCCGACCGCTCTCCCGGGCACGTAGTCTTTGAAAGACGGGTCAGTGCGGCGAGTTCGTAGTACGGTGAGGTTTAGAAACTGACCAATGGACTTGACTCTGTGTGAGGTCGTGTAAACCGTATCAAGCTGTTTCCGCACATTTGCTAGTCCTTCCCATTACGCGTGGACCACGTGTCCGTTACAGCGGTACTTTGCAACACGCCATCACGATCACCAGGGCAATGTTTCCCACAACCCATTAGAAGGAGAACACTATCGGTGGGGAGAGAGTTGTTCGCGAATATTGGAGAAGCGTTCATGAGCAACGGTCAAGTGACCAACCGCGCTTTGCAGCACGAGTTCAGACAAACAATTATGTGTTAAACAAATAAACAAGGTTGAATATCGCTACACGTGTTAAGCTTCCGGTTGAGTGCCTGCGAAGTCCGTCTACCGAGTAACTGAAACAGTCACTATCAGCTGTGTAGTCTCTGCATATATCTATGGTTCCTGATGCATAAAACTAATTTTGGAAAGAACTAAACGCGACTTACATCAGTATGTCAACGCATAAATGGGTGCGAGATGACGATCATACCTGAACAACAAATGCAGTCAGTACTGTGCCTGACATTCTGTTCCACTATGCTTCCCAAAATGTCCCATGTGGAGTAATCAAAGTTCTTAATGAGACAAATAACGAATGTTATTACTTATGTACAATAAGCAGGAATAGGAAAAATGAAAGAAATGTGGATATGACGTCAATTTTGGGTATCTTTTATCGGAATCAAGGGCCATTGTGAATGAAATCCGGCAACTGCATCATTAAGCAACCAGGAAGCCAATTCGTTGGAAAGATCTGGAGAAAGGGGTGAAATGAGAGACAGTAGGATTCAGACGTGCATTGGAACGTACACTACAATGTGATGTCCTAAACTGCCTGCAGGAAATTGCACCGCACCTTCATATAAACACTTCGTTGTTCAAATGCTCCAAGGTATTATCTTGTCCCAGCTTTACCAACCCTATCTCCCACAATATATCCCCACAAGTTGCTTACAAAAAGCTGTCAAAACAAAAGTACAACAAATCCCACGGACCTGATAATCTTCCCCAGCTGTACTTAAGAAGTGTGCACAAATATTCGCACCGGTAATGACAATTATTTAATCAATGCATGGATTGTAAAAAGATCCTAATATGTTAAGGATCAGCTTCCTTTGTTCAAAAAACAAAACGGTAGAATCTCGTTCAACTGCCTGTATCTTCATCGCATTGAAGATTTTTGAGAAGTTATTACTCCAAAGACTGCCTAATGATTTGACAACAAGGGACATGAACCAATTCACCTACCGCTGCTCCTGCTCTACTTTCGATGCTATTGCTTCTTTGACTCATAATGCCCCTTCTTCGCTGGACGAAAAATCGATAGCTGTGCGAAACTGACATACAGATTACAGTACCTCACTCACCAGTCTTGATAGACAAAATTTCTTGACATCTCTTCAAATAACCGATTACAACTCTCACTCATTGGGCCGTTATTTGATTACTTTTTCCATCGGCAACGGGTCACAAGATACCGAGGCAGAATTTCTTCCATCTTTGTTGCGACCCAAGGCAGTGTACAAGACGCAATTCTCTCCCCTTTTCTATTCTACGCCTACACGTCCTCCATGCGCCTACCAGTGGCTATGCCCTCATTATAAAGCATGGAGACGATGTTGCAGTTGGGTTACCCCATCTTGATGCATCAGCTACACCTGAACTCCAGTCTGGTCTCTTAGATATTGACCATTGATCAAAAGCTCAGTCTAACCTGAAGTCCCCGTTGATGCCCAGACCTGGCTTTTTCTCAGAGGCTCTAACTATGTGAACGTTTTGGAACCCTGTTCAGGTCTTGTAGTACGAAAAAACCCCGTTGGTCGTTTAACTATCTGTCAGATGCTTTTTGGGTACGATCATCCATAAACTTTCTTGGAATGAACATGTCGCCTGTGTCTGCACCTGAGACTAATGTCTGTACCCCTTTACCTCATTCAACTTTTCGCCCTTGCTCGCATATTACCTCACTGGTTGTATTCTTCTCCCGTCTTCTTCCCTGGACTATAAGCTAAAGACTTCGCCACAATAAAAAGAAAGGTTTCCCAAGCACTGAGCCTAGGCAAGTCGTATACCTGGTGAAGATCTCACAGATTCCCTTCTATCCCAACGTCACAAAATGTGCGAGAGACTTACCGAGTGAATTCTGAATGGCACCACTCATTTCACAAGAACCTTAGCATGTGTGCTTCCACTTTTACCACGCGCAATAAGTATGAAACGACTTATGCACGCACGACTGCCTACCGGTCTTCCATTGTCCCTTACCTTGCTCGCTTTTTATAAGGTCCTGCAAACATCGACGATGAACTTAGACAACGTTTAGTGTCTGACTTACTAAATCATCCCTTACCATTGTAATTGTTGTACATGCTGCTCTCTTCTTTGTGTAATTGCTGTGAGTACAGCTATGTACTGCTGAATACTCATCCACCGGGATGCATAAAGCAAGTACTTGGCTTGACTTTAATCCAGTGGCTTCCAGGAGATGCTGAAGAAACGTGCACGGAAGACACCGTGTTGATTCAGGCGCGTGATCCAGTTGTACAAAAGTGTGTGTAACCTCGGGTACATTCGGACAATTTTTTAATACATGCTTTAGCATCGGTGCAGTGGAAGGAATATACCCCATAACCTCGAAGGCCTACTGCACTATCAGTTATAGCCGGCAACCAGACTCTGAGAAGTAGACTGAAGACCACATAAGACCCCAGTAGGTCAGGCGTGATAAGAAGTCAGACGACAGCGGGTTACTGCCTACTGTCAAAAGTGCTGGACTTCGATTTCAGCGTGCAATAACATGCAGAAGCTAACAATATTTGCGGGATTTTAACAACCACAGTCGTACAGTTTTCAGTAATATAGTTAGAAACAAACGCTCAAGACAATACAGTTTAGTTGTGCCGAAAATGAACGATCAAGAAAAACGATAGTAGCCAAACTGTCGAAAACACTTCCAGAAACGGTATTTGATGGAAATGGGCTTGCCTGAATGTGACAATTAGCTCAGTTACAATAGCCGATCCGGAGCGTGTGATACTTCGTAATGGATAGCATCGAATACCAAATTAAATTACGGACCCCGATTTCCATAGGTATTTCCCAAGATCAGCTAATCGTTTCGAATCTCAATGGGCGTCGAAGACGTCATGATCAAACGAATTATTACTGAATTTCTTCATCTGTTATATGAATCGATGAAGTTCATAAACGACCGGATCGTAGCGTGACAAGTACAGACGCAAAATTGATGAGACAGGTGGTATGGAAGGGAAAACAGAATGGAATAGCAAAACACCCCATCCGTGACGCTTACATGAGGGGTCAACTGACCAACGAGCAAGTAGACCGCGACGTGAGTCGATATCGTGTCCAGCAAGAGCAGCAATTAACTTGCGCACCTCTACACGAACCCTAAGACACAAATTCAGAGACAAGAAAAAAAGACGATTATGAGCCACAGAAAGTCTAAAGTGCATTGCGAAATTAACTGGGAAAAAAGTTTGGAATAAAGTACCCTCATTCACAACTTGAGCAACCAATGCGTGGTTAGAGATCCCAAAATAGATGCACTGGAGCAGGGATAGTCTGTCAAATCCTAAGTAGACCGATACAGCTGAACAGTATCAACATAAAGAGCGTTTTGTTATGTCCACTGAGCTGACGATGCAATCATTTTGACGGTACTTGTAGGAAACACGAAAAGAACTAAGCGTTCGTGAAAGTCATACAAAAACTAGTACACCGCAAAATAGTTCAGTTCCTTTGATGTAGGTCGAAAATTAAGCAGAACCATGGTCCAGTGATCAAAATGTGTCGTAGAAGTCGCGAAAGCCACTTCTTTCCTTCTTCATGATCTTGGAAATAACAGCACGATAAGCGTTGTTGTTAAAGTGATTCAAATACAGTGAGGGAAGGTTGCTTAGTGTAGGCCTACTTAATAAAAAAGTACTGCATTCACAGGTTTACATAGTGGAGAATATTCTGTATTGGGTAAGACAGTTGCACTTACAATCCCCAAGAAACAGTTAAAAGAGACGTCCGTAGATTTTTCTTGATGCGACTGGGGAACCATGGAATCAACTGTTCACATACACGACCTTCCAAAAGATTACGAGCGAACCAGCGAACACTCCACATTCGTGCTTCATGCGCACCCAAAGCTCGGGAGGCAGCTAGTCCGTTCAATGGAACCAGCGTAACGGTGGTGGGTAACTGAAAACCGTAGTTCCCTTTTTCCATTGCATCGACGGATAAGCCACAACCAACGTACTCCACGAGTTTTGCTCCAGTCAGTATCTGATCGTGGTCAGCGTCGTAGTGCGGTGAAGGCGGAGTCACGAAAGACTGGCATTGGGTAGATTCTATCTTGGATACCGATTCATCAGCGTCAGACTCTCGGTCGAACTCATCCTCACTTTCGTGATTCGCAGTTCGTTTTGCCGAGAGTGTAAGGGATGATGTCGTGGATACCGGATCAACGTTATCGGAAAGGACCAATCCCTCAACACGATAATTTTGGGGTGCTAAGAAAGGAATCCACTGAGGGTCGATTGCACAAACATCTGCGAAAAACACCAAGAAATCATACCATAGTCAAACGTAAGTGCTTCAAAAGATAGGAGGCCACAACTTCAAAATATGACGCACCAAGAACAGGAATCACAGGTTTTCTTCTCGTTCAGTCCGGAGGACTATCAACCATGCACTGGGTGCGATGACACCGGTTCTTACATCCTAGCAACAGCCTTAGTCGGAAACAGTAAGAACAGACAGGATTACAAAAAGAGCAATAAAAGGACTACAAATAATAAATCAAGTGGGTAAAGAGAGTTTATGGGTACAAAAGTGCCACTGATCGTGACACCTAGCCGTTTCCTCTAAAGTATATAACCACAGTGGGACGATCTCTTGGATCTTACACAGGAAGTCTAAAACGTCCTACATGGCCAAGTTCACCGGTTACATTTTCCATGTTTTGGACTGACCACCCTTACTCATCGTCCAACCGGTACCCACCTCAGCAAACACAGCACGCCGCTGAATCCTTTCAGGGGGCATGTGCAACACAAGATAATCGATCAAATGATGGAATGACCGAGAAGACCCTGTGGCAGTGCTGCAGGTACTGTTTAAATCAATCGGATGAAACGAACACCGTGATCGCTGAGGATGCACCCCTGAAATTAGGTATGACAGATACCCCCGTAGAAGATGTTAATGTCGCAGATACAGTGATTCCTCAGTCAGCTGAAAAGGAATCGAATGGTTACATCTCAAGAACACAGCGATAGCCACCGATTTACTGAGTACGAAAGGAGTACAGAAGCTACCAGAACGGTACAAAAAAGCGAAGTAATAAGGGGTCACGAAGTTCCAGAGAGATCTCATCGCTGGAAAGAACGAAAAATCCGTTCATTTTTGGACAACCACGCGTTCGAGGTACAACCGCATTGGACAATTAACTGAAGAAGTAGAAGGCCTATTTACAAGCGAAATGATAGCGTCACAGAGAATGGAAAAATTCTACATGAACCCGGAAAACCGAGAGTGGCCGTTTTTATCAAAGAAGAAAGGATGCGAAGGTATGAGCTGACAAATTGTCAATGCACAGCCAGGTCACGTTAGTAGTCAGCACATGTGCGGTACCAAGCCCAAGGCTTAGATCAGCGGAATCTCGAGCGACAGGACAGCCGATCGATGGTGTGGATCAATTGAATGAGGGATGAATCTTACCAGCAGTGTTTACGCCTGTAGGCTTGGTCGTCCACACCGGTGGTACCAACAGGTTTGTGCGCAACGACTGGGTACACGGACCACCATTCAATATGTTCACTGTCACACAATAACAAAATGAGATGATTCGGAGGCCGAAGAGACTTCTCACTAGGGTGAGTGAGACAGTTTAAATCAATGACGTACACCACTTTCCGTGATGAACTCGGATGAAAAAGCACCGTGAGCCCGAAATCGGCTTTGACTGTTCACGTAAAAGGACTTTATAGTACAAATGAATTTCTCTGGTACACCCTTCAACGAGGCAGAGCCAGGGAACGGTCCGATCGACTGAGTCGAAGGCCGCTTTAAGATCAAGAGATACGGAGGTATACCTATGTTCTGAAATTTGTCAAACAGTGAGGATATGATCAATGCAGCCTCGGCCAGATCTAAACCCAGCTTGGTTCTCGTGCGAACACTGTTCGCGAGCGGCTGGTGGGCGGTGGCGAATAATACTAGAGAGCAGTTAAGATGCAACGCTAACTAGACTTATTCCCCTGGGGTTTTCACAGAGGGACCTGTGGCCCTTCGTGTAAACCGGTACGATCACCGATTCACACCAACTCTTTGGAACTTGTTCCTTTTCCGAAATCAAACCAAGGAGTTCTGTCTATTCCAGTTAAAGTGCTGGGCCACCGTCTTTGAAAACAGGAGGATGCAACCCATCCGGTCCAGCGTCTTCATATCGTTTAAGGTAGCCTATGTCACGGTAAACCCCCGTTTCTGACGGAAGATTGGTAGCTACTTAAAAAAAACCGTCGCGTATAAAGGCCAATTAAACTGATTCTCGAAATGTTCCGTTCAACGAACTAGACGACGCTCCTGAGTTTGAATCAGTGAGCCGCTTTCCTCTTTGATCAATTCACTAACGATTGGTTTTCGTGGACCGGTATTTCCGATTAGACGGAAAGAGGATGCGGCTATTGCCAATCGCCGCGGAAGGTCATACTTGATTATGTGGCTCGCACAAAGCTATCAAGCTCTGTAGCGGGTAGCCAAATCTCACAGGTGATGAGTGCTGGGGTTGTGTTGAAAACGTTTGGTTACTGAACCCTAGGAACCTGTGGTGAAATAAGCACCAGTGGCTACCGAACGACAGGAGAACCTGTAGATGGAAAACCATTTAGAGGTCTTACAGAATCACGCAACACAGATTAGTAGGTAGAGGAAAACTGACGTGGGGTCGTATGGAACCAATAGAAATGGAACGTTTGTTGGGAATTCTAATGAAACTAAATCGGCCAGTAACAGTTCAGCAAATAGGAAAGCAGAGAGAATAAACACGCCATTCGCCAAAGCCATGTGAAGTACCGCATATTTACTAGAAAATATCGGTGGTATACATTAACTGTGGGTGTGTGTTCATGCTTCTAATTCGTGATATTCAGTGTAATATGAGGGGAGAGGGAAATAACCCGTAAACGCAAATACTCTTGCACTATCGCGAAGAAAAACCATGACCTTTGGATCTTGGTTGGTGAACTACCAATGGTCGCATTGAGGCCGATTAAGCAAGTTCTACCGCCAAACATGGAGCTGCGGAGAGTCCGCCACTAAACAAATTGGGCAGTACACAGCACTTTCGCTGCGAGCACTGCATTTTACTAGGTATGACCTATTAGACAGGAATAGGTGGCACCTACTTGATACGAAAGCTCCGATGACAGTGATGCATACCAGAAGTACTATCTACAAATCATTTTTCTAAGGTAAACATGACTACTGAGTCGACTGTGCGATTGAAAGAGAAAATACCAGGTACAGACTAAGACGGCTAACAAGGTT
Organism: Fasciola hepatica; assembly: GCA_948099385.1. NCBI lineage: Eukaryota > Metazoa > Platyhelminthes > Trematoda > Plagiorchiida > Fasciolidae > Fasciola > Fasciola hepatica. Next base: position 1,677,841 of record CANUEZ040000051.1, on the reverse strand, counting down.
ACGGCCTTATTTGACCTTGTGTCAAATATTACGATAAACACCGTTCGTTGCGCAATGGACGATGAACCTGTGACTAGAGGAGGAAAGAAACAAAAGTAATGGAGAGCCGCTGGTGACTATTACGAGAATTACGGAAGCCCAAATGAGAAAGAGATATTGGAGAATTACTGCCTATTTCCCTCTATCACTGCCTGGTTCACGATATATTGATTGATGATAGCGGAAACGCGTCAAATTCTATATGAAACGAAATGAGTTTGAACCGAAGAATGACATTATCAGATTCCATATGCAGTAGATATGTATCAAAGCTTCCATAACATCGTAGCAATGAATGGAGAATAGGCACCGCTATTTGAACGCTTCTCTTATGTTTCAATTCCAATGCCAAAAGAAATTGAATCCCAGTTATTGAAACGTATTTCTTCGTTATTCTCATCAGATTATAGCAATGCATTCAGTTGCGTTGATAGGACTCTACTTTTATCAAAATTACAAAATGAGAGTATACTTCCACGTTCGTTGTTACTGATTCGAAGCTGTTACACTGATAGAACTCAGTTTACAACCCTCTGATTGTCTGCCCGTCACTTTGGGAGTACAGTGACCCCTGCCCTAGCAAGAAGCACTAGCCGGGATCGTTCAAATTGTTTCTTGTTGAAAAGTATTGCATTCAGGGACGAAGATGATCAAAAGGAAGTACTCACATAATCACTATCATTTTGATGCGGAGTTAGCTAAGAATGTTCCTCTAAACCACTTCATAAAGTAAATTTTACCAGAAGGGCTTTGGTCGAATTGATAACCCTGAGAAAAACTGAGTATGGTTCGTAAGCGAAATGCATGATGTTGAGATGCGTCATCTCAAAGTTCATCGAAATTTAATACCAAAACGGCTCGATGGCATCAGGATTACCGTTCGCTTTATCAATGTTTGAGTAATACTGACTGGCGAACAATATCGACGTCTTAGAACGAGACGGTAAACCTCCCATCCCCAAGGCCGGTGGTGGTCGAGCGGTTTAAAGCGTTTGATTACCAGTTCGGGAGTCAGAGGTTCGAATCCCGCCATCAGCCGTCACTTTGGTGGTACACAATAACCCAATCTTGACGTTCTGGGATCTTATGTGGGTCTCCACTGCAAGTCTTAGGATCTGGTTGATCATGATCCCTAATATTGCAATACACTTTCACTGCACTGATGCGCAAGCATGTATTACTAGAAAGCAACTAAAGTCTTAAGCATTACTGCTGACTGATCCGGATATGACTCGGCCAACATGATCAAAATTCACGAACCCAGTGGTCTAGTGTTCTAACTTATTCTGTAAAACGGTTGCGCACGAGTGCAGTAGAAGGAGAATACACCACAGCCTCAGGGGCCCACTGCGCTAGCACGAATGTCCGGCAATTAGACGCTTAGATTTGGAATGGAGAACTGTTATGTTCAGCAGAAAGCAGATTGGTAATTGGATAACACTACATTAGAGACCGTGAACAGCAGGCTAAAGAGAAGCTAGCAAACGTAGAATTCAAATGGGAATCTATTTATCGTCCGCGTGACTGTCTAGAACGAATATCACATCACCTCCTTTCCAGAAGGGAGTATACGGCACATGACTGGTGATGTGGTTGAAATAGTGATGGCAGCAAAGACAGTAGTTATAGCAGGAATAGGAATAGTAAAAGTATTGGTGGCAGGAGCTGAAGTATTGGTCACAGTAAGGGTGGGAGCAGGAACCGCAGTAGCAGTAGCAGGAACAACAGTCGTAGTAGTACAGTAGCAATAGTAGTAGACGAAGCAACAGCAACAGTAAGAGAATGCATATGACACAAAGAACGGGCAATTATCCAGCGCCAACATAATGTAGGATATGCACAGAACAAACACGAGGGAGAATGGGAAGGAACTGAGAGGGGAATAAACGAGAAACTTGAAAAACAAGCCATCGACGAAGAATAAGCAAGAGACAAAAATGCAGCGATACGCGGGTTCGACGCACTCACATCGCTGAAGTTTCAACAGCTCCGGATAAACTGATTTTGTCAACACAGCTTTCGTGCAAATTTCCGGAATATAATTTCGTTAAATCCTTGCAAAAGGCAAATAATCCACAATTATTAGGACGGTTAAATAGCGAAGGCAATAATTTCCTGCGCGTTAGTTTTCGGAAGAATTTTGGATTGCGTAGGAAACCACTCGTAGATTATATTCGCTCCTTCGGTGGGCATGCGATGATTTGTGAAACAGCAAGAACTCTAACAGCAGTAAAAAAAATCGGCAACCATTTTGAAACTTTCCTGTGGACAATTTGCATGGGCATAATCTTCAGATGCAGTAGATCTAACATGGCCCACATCCGAGACCAAAAATTGGATTGGCAATTCACCGTGAACAGTAAAACGTACAGGAGCCAGCAAACGCAAAAGTTGAACGGGAATCGATCGGTCACCTAAGCTTCTAATAGGTCAAGTGTGGTGCTGAGCCAGAAAACACATCATATCGCTGTAAGTGATTTTGTTCGAAAAACAAAATTCTTCAATATACTTGATCCGCAAAAGTTTCTTGCGTGGGAGGTAAGATCCCAATGAAAGCTTGTTGTTCGGTTCTGAGTGGTTTATTGCGTGATAACAAATTTTCTTTCACAGCAAATGTGTTGGCATCTGGGGAGGGGGACCACTGTACCATCATTAGATGATGAAAATGAAGTAAATAGAAATGGAAACCACAACCCTTGAAATCTGGAGTGAAGATATGTATGAGGCTCCAACGGGTCAGGTGTGGTAACCAATCACGAGGCAGCCAAGAGCCGTCTACCATCCATACAGCGGCGGTAGCGGAGTTTGAATTTTTTCACTTCGGACTTGATGGTGAAAAATGTTGACCATTCTGTGAATGCTGCTAGGAACGCAATCGAAAGTTGACAAGATCACTGTAGTGTTCCGCTCAATCAGCCAGACAGTCTCGCATGCACACATAACACACACACCCTACGGACAATGCATCCACATTCCTCGCACGCATAGACACATCGTCAACCGCACACACACATGCGCTTTGCACCTTCAAAATGTAAAGTGATGTTGTAAGACTCGACGTCAACGATTCCGAGATAGATGCTCGATGGGGAGGTGCTAACAATCGTCAATCGCTTCACTCACCTCAGAAACAGCGTGATGATGGATGGGAGCACGACATTACAGATGATCACGCGCACATTCCAGGCTCGAGTGGCTTACTCAAAACGGAAGAACTTGTGGCGCCGACGCAGTAATTCGCCGAAGATAATGATGAAGGCCTTGCAAAGTCTTTAGGATGAGGGCGTCGAACTAGGAAACAGTGAAAAACTGTCTAACCTAGATTATGCGGACGACCTTGTCTGCTTGTTTGAATGCACAGAACACGCACAACGTGCACTGGTTAGACTCGCAAAAGCCGTAGCTCCATTCGGTATGCACTTTGCACCTTCAAAGTGTAAGGTGATGTTGTAAGATTGAACGTCAACCGTCCTGAGCTTGAAACTCGATGGGGAGGTGTTAGCAACTGCCGACCGCTTCAGTTTCCTCAGCATCAGCGTGACGACGGATAGAAGCACTGTAGTAGAGGTGAGCACACGCACATTCCAGGCTCGAGTGGCCTACTCAAAACGGAAGAACTTGTGACGCCGACGCAGTAATTCGCCGAAGTTGAAAGGTCGTGTGTAGTGTGCCGCGGTGTGTTCAGCTTTGTTCTATGGTTACGAGACATGAAGTCTGCATGCGGAAGATATTCTCGCGCTGAGGTTTTCGACCATCGGCATGATTGGATAGAATGACCGAGTGAGTAATGCTGAGGTCAGATATCGAGTACTGGATACTAGTTCAGAGAATGTTCTATCACCAGCGAATCCAGATTAGTCGACTTTTTTGGTTGAGGCACGTGTTACGTGACAGACACGCCCACCGTACCGTGCCATGTTTTTCATTCCTCCCCGGAAATGGAAGAAGCCACGTGGATGTCAACAGATGATGTGGCAACGGAGAATGGGAAGATGCTCATCGAACTTAGAAAAAGTAGATGCCTCACGTCTTCGTGGTTGGGGTCCAAAAGATCCCTCAACCAGTTGGCTGGAGACATTGGAGGATATGGAATTGAACCGTGAACAGAGGCGATCGTGTTTTAACTTCCTGTCGAATCAGTATGATTGATCAATGTGTATTTGTGCAGCCAGACTGCGTATTGGCTACTAGGACGTTGTTTCCTTTTCTCATCGCTGTAGATGCACTACTCCCTCCGTGTATTCATTCTTGTTATTTCTACGTCCATCATGGTGAGAAAGACAGTGTTTAGTGGTGCCTGCCCTGCTGTTTAATGCTGTACGACGATGATGATGATGACGATATCCTGTTGAGGCTAGTCATGACCCATTCCTGAGTGTGTTGCGTAGCCTGATCCAAGTGCACGCTTGGCTTGTGTTTTCACTTGCAAGTGACTGGCTCCCGTACTGGCTTACTTACTTGCGTTTATGCTTACATGCTTCGCTTCCGCACAATGGCGCTGAATACGCATTCGTCCGTACGGGAAGCTTACGTTCTGCTACCGGATATAATAACTATTATAAAGGACAAAAAACTGGCAGCAAAAAAAATATGATCAGCATGCGGAGAAGGCGTATCACGGTGAAGGAGAACGGATAATCCCCCAAAGATCTCGAAGTTCCAACGAACCAAACAAGAGCATGCCATATGAACATTATCCGTCAGAATCAAAACTTCTCACAATGCCAGCAAGAACTACACGGTTCAAATTAGGACTCACTACGTAGAAACGGTTTAGCCGAGGTGTGCAATTCAAGAAACGCCAGAAAAGGAAAATTTTCTCGAGCCAATGGAGAGCCAGGATCCACAAACACAGGACCATGAACACCGGGAACCTAAAACAGTACGAACAGCGCAATAAAACGACGGAAAATGGGTACGCAGAGATAAAATTATGCATGATCGATCAGGGGGTATCATGGAAACTTTCATTTTGTACCAGTATTTCAAAAGTTAGCAAACAAAAAAAACCAGAACAGGGGAAAATAAGGCAGTGTGCACGCATTTGACCGTTAGAAAAACAACAGACAATTAAAGGCATAGCCCGTCTTTCTCCGCTTCATTCTAACACTGTCAGTGAAATGGTTCCTGAGATGGCCCTTTCCTAACGTGAGAACAGTGGCATCGATCTTTGCTCCGACAGAAAACTGTCTGGTGGGAACACCGTATCAGCAATGCTGACTTTAGACGTAAGGTGTTGGGAACCAGAGGTCCGTCTCTGGACCAAGTACTAAATCTGAATAGATTGAGGTGGTTGGGACAATTGTTATGCATGCCCACCTATAGACTTCCTCTGCGTACGCTTTTCTCCGAGGCGGGTAATGATTCGAAGGTAATTCGAGATGGTCAGCTCGTGGCATGACAGGTAGGTATGAAAACGTTGACCAGTGGACTTGGTCATGTAGGACGTGTTAGACTTCCTAGTTGGGGCCCACGTGGTCCGCCTACGAAATGGTTGAAAATATTAAGTTAAATGAGTAAGTGTCACGGCCGGTTGCCTAGTAGTATTCGGTCTCTTCCTTTCTCTTCATGACTTGTGTTTATTGTTTTGATTCTGGCTCTTCTTCACCTTTTGCTGCTATGGGTTTTATCCTTGCTCGACGATGCTGTGAAATAACAGCCAAAACCAGAGCAGGGATATTTCAGGTTACTGGTTGAATGGACTGAACAGAACTACAATAAAGGTTCTGTGATAGTATCAAACACCACAGCGAAGGGTCGCCGGGAAGGTTCAGAAAGTACAGTGTGTCCTGAAAAGCACTTACTCGATAGGCGTAGCGTAAACGTTTTCGATCTTTTGCCGGCAATCCCTCAACAGGAACGTCGAACTTTGTGGCCAAATGACACGGAGAGCCGACCAAGAAAAGCTGGCGCAACTGCTGAACCTGATCCGGAGTGGGTCGAGGGAGAACAGGGTCCAGTTTCAGACACAGACCCGGGATATTTGCATTCACTAATACAATGGACGAAAAAAGGGAAATTACGTCCAACAGTGGTATGAATCGCTGCAGTGACGGAAACACTATGAAAAAAATGAAATCGCATTCAGTTTAGTTTGAACAACCATAAAATATGTCCGAAGTGAGGTGGTTCTGCGTGCTATCTTTCAGGGAAGGACATAGTCGGAACTAATGAAAAACCAAGTGTGGACGGATTAAGACGAGAACTACAAGCTTGGTATCAAAGGAACGGTCTTGACAACAACGTAACAAAATAACGAAAAAATAAGGTACAACAGGATGAGGGAGAATGGTAAATGCCAAAAGAAGCCCAAATGCGTTTTTCACCGTACGTGTCAATCTTTTTTCTTTGTGTGCTTACGGGGAACGAAAGATTAACAGACAGACCGTGTAACACTCGCGCCACTGGCTTCTAATCTGGGCCAAGCCTCTTTGTTTCCAGACTATGACAATCCTCATCCCTTGGGCTCCAACACGGAAGGCGAGAAGCGCAAGCCAAACAAATAGTGATGCTAGCTTCTTCATACCTCTACGCCAAGTAAAGGCCTGATCGTGGCGTTGCTTCCTCCACGCTTGATCGGCACATGTGAGTAGAGGGCCGAGAGGCCAGCATTTGTAAAACACGACCTAGCCATCGGAAGCGCCGTAGAGCGACCACTTTTTTGATAGGGTGACTATCTGCACCCAATACACGATGACGAACCTCATCACTAATCACGATGTTTCCACCAGACGCATGCATTGTTTCGGATACAACGATGCTCAAACACGAAAAGATGTCAAACATCCTGAACGCGGAGTGACCAGGTTTCGCAACTGTAACGCAAAACACCAGGAGCCTCAGCGTTGTACATCTGTCCCTTAATAGGAAAAGCTGCACAAGGTCTCATAATTCGTGATCCCTCTTTAACATCACATTTACGCAAACTCCACTGTTTGTAAGATCAGACGAAGCATTCTGTAGAGCATCATCTATGGCGAAAATAAAAATATGGAGATATACGCCAGCCTTTGCGTATTCAACTAGAGACGGTAAAGGTTGTTGAAAGCCGTCAGTAGGTCCTGACCCCACCTGAGGTACTGCGATAAAAAATTTCGGGGCGGGGAACATTTCCCAGGTACTCTATTTCTGAACAAAAAGTCGAGGAAGTAAGGCGGTGAATGAATGCCGATTGTCGCGACTCCCAGCCATATCTTCCAATGAATATGGCCGATTCCACTGAGTAGGCTTTCAGTCTTTTCTTGCATGTTACGAACTGACTATCCTCACTCATCTTTTGACAACTAACTGCCTCAGCAAGCATCGCGAATTGACGAATCCCTCCGGAGACATGCGTACCATCAGTCTCAACCATCTTAGCCTGTTGATCTCCAGTGTTCGCTCTACTGCCTTGCTCCGCGTGTCTCATACTCTACGCCCAACCCCAGCATTATTGATATGATGTTCCTAACAAATTCAAGCAGTGCCATGGACAAAAGGTCAACTCAACCCCTTGTACACTCGACGAAGCTGCATCGTTATTCGACAAGATTGCATTCTGATGAAATACAGTGACTGGTGCAGATGGTTAAACTCGAGGATAGTACGCAGACAACCAGTCAATATCTCTTTTACGTATGGAAAAACGCCGGCTGGGTACTGATCCTTCAGCATGCTTCAGCTAAGACGGCAATAAGTGATCGACCTTGCGATGTATCGACCGGTATTACTGGGTTGTATGTGAGAGTACATGTGGTACAGCTAAAACGCTTGCCTGCTCAATCCTTTTTCTGCTTACTTGCAGCTTACCCGCCGGTTGCGGTCATCCTCAGTTCAGTTTATTTAACCGTTATAACGCATATGCCAAAAATAAAACAGATATCACGATGACTAAAACTTTACTCTAAACCATAGTGCAACCACTGATCTCCTCAAAAATAGCTTGAAACTCCATCATTTACAGAGCTATCGTTCATCCGTTCCACTTTATTGAACCTCTGTGCTCCGATTTAGGTTGCTACCCTACAGCATAGTCAAGTAAACAGGGAAAAAATATAGATGAATAAGATTCCCAAAAAATCAAAGTAATAAGCAGAAATCACGAACACGAAGAAACAGTCCGAAGGAAACTAAGCCACTGAACGCGACATCTAGCCATTTCACTTAATATTTCCCGCCATTTCGTAGGCGGACCACGTGAGCCCCAACTAGGAAGTCTAACACGTCCTACATGACCAAGTCCACTGGTCAACGTTGTCAAACCTACCTGTCGTGCCACGAATTGGCCAGACAGTTTGCTGTCTGGGCAAAGATCAATGCCATTATTCTCACCCGAAGAAAGGACTATCTCAAGAATGATTTCGATCACAACATTGAAGAGAAAGCGTGAAGGAGGGCAACCCTGACGAACATCACTTTTCGTGGTGAACTGGGGTGAAAGATCACCGTCAGCACGAACGATGCTTTCAGATCAAGAAACACAGAAATTGTGCGCCTACAGCACGCGTGTCTGCCTCTAAGGTCTGCCGAAGAGTAAAAATGTGGTCAATAAAAATAAACGACCGGGTCTCATTTCGGCTTGATACTCACGCGTACACATGTCGCGGACATTATAAAGTCGGTTGAGAACAAGACAGGTGAGCAGCTTGGACGCGATACGTGCCAAGCTTACTTCTCTCAGCCTCTCATAACAGTACCTGTCACGTTTCTTATAAATCGGCACAATCACCGATTCACACCATTCCCTGGGAATCTGCGCACTATCCTAAATAACCCGAAAACAGGTTTGTCAATTCCGAAACCAAAGCTTCACCTCCATTCTTGAAAAAAGATGGAGACAACCCATCCGATCCAGCGGCTTCGTACCTTTTCAAGAAACCTATCTCCCGCACAACTTCCATTTCTGATGGAGGAGTGATATCCACCTGCATCGGTTCTCTGGCAGGTATATTCGAAAGGTCCACTGTTGAGGTGGGCCAACTGAATTGTCCTTGCTGGTAGTGATCTCCTTTATGAATAGCTTTGTCATTAGTCCTGACTTCCCTGTGAAGAACCGTGTATGGGCTGAATAGGAAAATAAATCAAGGGACGCCACGAAACAGAAGGATCACACTACCATACATCAAAAACGGCTCTGAAACAACTGCAAGATTGCTTCAACCTCAAGACATAACAGTTGCTCACAAACCAACCAAAACCATGAGAAAACTCGTGTCAAAACCAAAAGAACAACTCATGACCGAAGAAAGAAGAAACGTTATATACAAGGTCAAGTGTATGGACTGCGACAAATGCTACATCGGTCATACCGGGAGAAAAGTGGCCACTCGAATGCACGAGCATAAACTGGTTGCAAAGAGACATGACTCATTCTCTCTCATATCCGTCCACAAGGCACGAGGAGGATACAAGTTCAATCTGGATGAGGTTAGAGTTCTGGATCAAGCAATCACGAGACACGCAAAGGAGTTTTTGGAAGCCTGGCACTCAATCAACAGACATATTGAATCGGATCACGTGTACAGTCGGATGAAGAACAGACAGTTGAATAAATCAAGAAAATCAGAAGCGGAATCAGTAGACCAAAATCATTCAACCCGTATTATTGAATCTGAATTTTCCGCACTCATACATTTCCGGAACTGAATCACCGAGAATTCAAGTATCAAAAATGGAAACAACAGGACAAAGCGGAAGAGTTCAAGCTCACCGAACGGGACGTCAACCGTCAAAGGTCCAGTTAGCAGAGGCGAAACCGAAAAACAAACGTCGAGCCTTGGGCATAACGTCGTCTGCGAGGCTCAAGGTCAGGACTAATGACAAAACTCATACATATAAGAGGTCATTACCAACAGCGCACATGCACTGACGATGTCACCTCGACTGGTGATGAAAAGTTTGCGATCTAGACGCCAAGGTCAGCGATCAGAACATTATGGCAACCAACACAAATATTTAAAACTATTGAGACAACAGGAATTGTTTACATTTTTTTCATGACTGATAATTCACTAATTATTTAAATTTTGTTTCTTAGCTCACACACGTTTCCTGAGATGAATAAAACCTTGTAAACAGGCCACAGTCCTGCTCTATCCCGTTGATTAATTGATTCTAGTTTCATAAAACGTGTTATATATATATATATATATATATATATATATATATATATATATATATATATATATATATATTATATATATATATATGCTTTGTATAAAAACTCACAAATATCGGTTAACTGACGTCTCAACTGACGGACCTCCTTGTAGGCGTTCCAACGGACACCACATCGCTCGGTCAGCAACCGCAAAGCCGCCTCCGGATCACGTAAAACTTGTTTCCGACCACCGCAAAACTCCAGGATACTCGGTTCTGGATCAGCCATTCCACTGAGTTGTGCCGCATACCGCTCCAAGCAGCACACGGTACCCAAAAGCACAGCAAGGTCACCAAAATACAGATCTGATTTCTGAAAGAAAAATCGTATCACAGAATACAGATGATGGCCAAATAAAGGATCGTAAACGAACACAATGAGACGGGAATAATCAATGATGCTATTGACCGATTCGCCGCCAGCATGCAACCTGTATTCGCAAGCAGACCAGCGTCATTGTTGTGAGTCATGTGAGGCGCAATTGAGTCCTATCCACGATCGGGGTAAGACATAGACCAGCTGTGAAAAGAAACTAGTCAAGCAATGGTTGAACATACCACCAGCCAACCAGAAGAGACTGTATACGAAAGCATTTCGACCAATTAGCTTTGTGAAACAACTGGTTACGGTGAATCGCACCCTATATAAACATGATTTTCGACGAGGGAAGCAGAAAAGTCATTTGTAGAAATGGTGGGCTAGCACAGAAAACTTAGCTGCGACTACTTCACAAAAACTGACTTGGATCCAACTGCCATAACTAGTTTGCGAACTCATGAATTTGCATAGGCCTACAAATACCTAACAACTCACGAAATCAACCCGAATCTCCGTTGCACGATAATGAAGCACGGTGACGGACGAGGGCTGGATACTTTGAATAAGTAACTGATCATGATTTTTACACTAAGTGACGGTGAAAGAAGAAAACTGTTGTAAGCAAATTTTTTTCTACGCATCAGCGGACCACTAAAATCTACGCAGTGAGTTTTAGATTACCGTGGACTAAAGGCTCTCAAAATCTATCCCTTGTGGTGAGCAGGCTTTTGGCACGTATATTGGTGTTCGATTGATGAGAGTGTAGGATCCTGTTGATGCAATTACTGAGCCTTTGTGCTCATGGGGTTTTCCTTCCTGCAGTTTGCAGATTGAACACAAATAACCCCCCGCGGAGGAACGCTGACCCTTGCATACCACACCTCCCAACTTCAGAATCCACCAGTCCCCAAGGTCGTTTCTCAGGTTTCGAATCAGTTGGCATTTGAGGCATCGCCGTGCATCATCGTATTTGGAACCCGGAGGAATCGACCAGCGAGCATTTACCAGTGCAAATGAGGATGCAGACATCCATCGCTTCTGTGTCTCATCACTAGACCTTGAACAGCATTAGCAGCCTTAAGTAAAGCTAGCTTGATCTGTGACCATTGTTTTTCTGAATTTCGGGCATTTGATTGTATTAATAACCCGGCGAATAATTCTGTTTAGAGAGCTGATCGATGGTTATCGTTCAGTAGCAGCTGCGGGAGAACGGTCGGCTTTGGCCCCATTTTGGCCACCGACGACACAGGCCAAAGCGAGCGCCAACCAGAGCGTGATCGGCGTCTACAGACGTGCACTAAAATGGACGACAGTCTCAAACTGATCCGTGTCAGCGGTAACCGATAGCAATATAGTCGATCCGGGTTGCGCAGCTGTGAAGGTGCAGGAGAACGCCAGGTTAGTCGGTGTCGCTTTCTGTAGGAGGAATTCGTGCTCGCCAGAACGAGTCAGCGGTCCGAACATAGCTGAATGAGTCAGTCATCGTTAACGCTTCGATCGGATGGAACATCAAATCAATCCGCTATATGCTTTTTTGTTGCGTCTAGGCTTCTAACAAGAGCACTAAAATCACCGGCAACAGCCATTTTTTCTGTTGAGCGCATGCTGTGGAACAGTTGACACAAATCTTGGTAGAATTCGTCTTTAGTCTTAGGAGAGCTACAACCAGTTAGAGCGTACACAGAAACAACAAACAGACATCGACGCTTCAGTCTAGTGTTGTTGACATGCACAGAACTATTCAACCGAACCTGCTGACTGGGATCCAGTGGAGCAGTACACGTTTAACTTTTTATGCTGAGAACGATGACAACGCCAAACTCACCACGAGCACTAGATACCGAATCACCCGACCCGCGAAGAGGGAAAAGAGAAGCCGAGTTTGTATCGTGGGAGTGAAGTGCACTAACTTAACTGGGTGTCGTATGGGTATTTCGAAGACACAACATAAATCTATTCTAAAGGTTCAAAGAGCTCTTATATCGAACTACACCACGAATTCTAGTGAGAAATCTATTCTGCCTACAAAGAATCTGTTTCTTAGCACAGAACGCGCTGTTTACGTAAGAAGAAACAATCACTGTCACCGATCGCTGCAACACATACTAACTGGTCCATACTTGCATCAGGTAGGATGTCTTTTGATTGGTTGACTGACGATACGACCAACTACCACTTGACGGAAATCCGTTCGCATAATACTGATCCATTACCTTGTTGCTTGCACATCCGCTGGCTTAGGCACTGACCTGTATTCTGGACAGGCGCTGACATGCTGATTGCTAACGAAACTCGGAAGACTATCAGCCACGGGTCAGCACACCATCAGGGTTCTAGCTAGGAAACCTTGTTGCCCCATTTGGCAGAGGGTGCGGACGCTGAAAGACGCAAAGCTAAAGAAATTCATAGGTCGGCGAATCGAGTCGCACTTAACCCCGTCTCTAAGTTGTCACCCATACCAAGAGTTACAAGTCACCATTCATGACTCCTTGTAGCTGTTCGTATTCATTCGGAATTGGGATACAAAGGATGAAGAGTAGAGAGTCGGGAATGTTTCCGCATGGACTGCTGGAGACTTCTGGGCAAATTATACTTCACGGCCGTCCACACCGCAGGAAGGGTTTTTATTTGGAAACACTAACCGGAGCCTTTGACTCAAACGTCTGGCCAACAAGAAAGTAGGGCTTTATCCCAGCACGGGGACGTGACCAAAGACCTCGTGAAGGAACTTCTTCTGGTCTGTCACGTGAGACCTGATGCTTGCAATGATACTGTCTTTTCCTCGCTGGTGTTTTATAATTGATCCGGTTTGGCGATTTAGTCCTCAGCCCCATGCACCCAATGAAGCAAGCGGAACATGGACGGGACAGCATCCTTGAGGCTGGGGGCTGTCTAGCTTAGGCAGGCGATAGGTGCCCAATGAAGCGCCATGACATCTCCCACCGTCGAGAGAAACCCCAGGTACTCCACTCCTACGACCATCTAAAGGAGAGTTTTTAGACAGGTAAACTACTTCTCTTCGTGCTTACTCGCTGGAGTGTTCTCTTATGAGACATAGTGGTTAGAGACAGATGTTATCCATCAACTGGTTCATAAAATGGACTCCGTCTGACCTCTACCTATTGACCTGCCAGGCATGCTAGTATCTCCAGCTTAAGGAAACCGTCACGCATAGTTCGTTGAGTCATGGGACACGCAAGCCATTACACCACGTCAAGATGAAATTTGTATCCTCCAGACCAAATCAAAAATTTGCTAACACTTTGCTTGATTCATTCTGGTTTCGCACCAGACATCTAGTGCGACATAGTTGTGGCAGTGGAGATGGTGCATACTAGCGCCCGTTGAAAACGAAAACGACTCTATAGGGTTACATCATAAAACCATTAGAAACCAATAACAACTATTTGCGTATTAGAGTTTGATTTTTTCACAAGCAATCCTACTCTACCGAGATATTGTGCGTACTCAAAAACACCCAGCACATTGTTAAAGGACTGCGGAATGGATTTTTTCTTATATCTACTCGGTGGTGATTTTCGGAAAGCTGAAGATGGGTCATGAAACTACCAGTCATCCTAGAATTCCTGTACAACGAATACTGACAACCTGCAAACCAAACGCCGGAGCCAAAAGTACGAGATTCATGGTTGAATGAACTGAACTGAATCACAAACCTCCTCAGCGAAAAGTGCAACAAACGACCGGAGACAGTGCATCGCACTAACTGGTCATGCCCAGCCCAACACGAGCTTCGATCAGTATTCACATTAACAAAAACAATTTCACGGATTCGAGGACAGGCAGCGATAAATAATATCAGAGTTCATCCACTCATCGTTTCGATCTAAAATGTACGAGATCAAAACAATAATAGGACTTACGCGTCGGACAAACTGCTGAGCAAAATTAGCACGGAACTGTTCTAGAGCATTTGGCACCTGAGACGGCAGCTTCTTTGTGTTGGTATCAGTATCTACCAGGTCCGTAGACTGAGTAGTCATAAAAACATCCGGGACAGACAAAACCGAGACCAAGATAACTGCATAAGGCATCAGCTGATGCTGATCAGCAAAAAGAAGCATTCGCGCGAAGCGAGCGGGCAATGGCAGACGAGCCATCCAGCGACCGGCACGAGTGATACTGCGAATTATGTCTGGTTTTATATAGGGGAAAAATCAATCGACCCTCAAAAGATTACTAGAGAACGACAAAACATCAAACATAGTCGGACGAAAAAAGAAAATCCGATATAACGCATATGCCAAAAATAAAACAGATATCACGATGACTAAAACTTTACTCTAAACCATAGTGCAACCACTGGTCATCTCAAAAATAGCTTGAAATTCCATCATTTACAGAGCTATCGTTCATCCGTCCCACTTTATTGAACCTCTGTGCTCCGGTTTAGGTTGCTACCTTACAGCATAGTCAAGTAAACAGGGGAAAAATATAGATGCATAAGATGAAAAAGATTCCAAAAAAATCAAAGTAATAAGCAGAAATCACGAACACGAAGAAACAGTCCGAAGGAAACTAAGCCACTGAACGCGACATCTAGCCATTTCACTTAATATTTCCCGCCATTTCGTAGGCGGATCGCGTGGGCCCCAACTAGGAAGTCTAACACGTCCTACATGACCAAGTCCACTGGTCAACGTTTTCATACCTACCTGTCATGCCACGAGATGACCATCTCGAATTACTTTCCAATCATTACCTGCCTCGGAGAAAAGCGTACGCAGAGGAAGTCTATAGGTGGGCATGCATAACAATTGTCCCAACCACCTCAGTCTATTCAGATTTAGTACTTGGTCCAGAGACGGACCTCTGGTTCCCAACACCTTACGTCTAAAGTCGGCATTGCTGATACGGTGTTCCCACCACATTAGGACATGCTACGGAGAAATCGGTGCTCGAACACCGACAGTCTCCGTCTATCGTCTACCCTTCACCGCCATATTTCTTACCCGTATAAAAGGACAGACTTAACTGCAGCATTGTACACGCGACCCTTGACAGACAACCGGATGTCACGCCGACGACACAAATAAATAGGTTAGCAATGGGCAAAACCCAACTTCTGTATACGCGACCATACTTCATCTCATATCTGTCCACTTGTTGGGATGTAACTGCCTAGGTAACAAAATTATCTACTTCAGCTGGAGCCAATTTTTTCAGCCTTTCATAACAGGACCTGTCACGTTTCTTATAAATCGGCACAATCACCGATTCACACCATTCCCTGGGAATCTGCGCACTATCCTAAATAACCCGAAAACAGGTTTGTCAATTCCGAAACCAAAGCTTCACCTCCATTCTTGAAAAAAGATGGAGACAACCCATCCGATCCAGCGGCTTCGTACCTTTTCAAGAAACCTATCTCCCGCATAACCTCCATTTCTGATGGAGGAGTGATACCCACCTGCATCGGTTCTCTGGCAGGTATATTCGAAAGGTCCACTGTTGAGGTGGGCCAACTGAATTGCTTCTTAAAATGCTCCGCCTTCTAGTCCAGACGACGTCCCAGACAGTGAGTCAGTGAGTCGTCGGATTCCCTGAATAACTCATTTACACCGGGCTTCCGTGGGTCGGTACTTCTAATCAAACGGAAAAGGTTGCGAGTATTGCCAATAGACGAAGCCTTTTCAATTTCCCTACATTTCGCAAAACACCTTCGCTCGCATTCATTTCTCACGCTCTCTGTTAGTTGGCGTCTCAGAGATTTACGCACTTTACTGAATGTGGCATTCGGAAGAACAAATCTGCGAGCATCCAACAGAGCAACTGAGGGCGAAGATATCCAACATTTGCGAGGCTTGTTTGAACCAGAGTTCCATGTGGCATTATAAACGGCATACAAGGCTTCCTTGATCTGTTGCCAGCGTTTATCTGGGTCCTGCACACCCCGCCGCATAGATAACCGTGTAGAAACCTCCGCCTGAAAAGCAGATCGTCGGTTATTGTCCAGAAGCAGCTGCATGGGACGGACAGCTTTGATGTTGCTGCGACCGCGGACGAGACGTAAACAGGAGCCAGTACGTATCAAAGCGCGATTTAAGTCCACGGGGGTAGATCAAAATTAACTATAATCTTCAATTGATCCTCGCCAGCGGTGACCAATCACTACCGGGTCAATCGGAGTCCAACGTTGTTCCCGGATAGAAAACCTCGACGCGCAATATCGGCTGAAGCAGTTACAGTCGATCACCCCTCTCCTGCACCCCCCCCCCACCCCCGTAAGAAGCTCTGCTACTGGTATCTGGTATTGCATCCAGAAAGGGATATGACTGGGAAGGATATAGTTACGTAGATAGTTTCATCTTTTAGATCGTCGGAAAAATTACGCATTTTACCTCTTCTAGCCATTATACAGAGTGAACTCGACTGCATCAAACGCATTCTCATGTTTTATTATGGAAACGATTTCGTGCAAATAAAGTAACAAGATTTACGTCCTAATTGATTCACACAGTGGTTGAATAACACCATAAAACCTTTCATTTTGTTGTAGGAGTATGTATTTGACAGAATTCGCAGAGGCGCGTCGTCTCTGGAATCGAGTTACATCGTGTTCAAACACAGATCAGATGTTACACGGAAAATGTCAATAACCTGTTCAGCAAAACTGAACCTCTCTTGCGTTGTACTCATGCGCAAGCATTGTATATGCATCTCGCATAATGGGAAGTGGTTTGGTTTGCGGACAAATGGACAGGAAACGTTCAGACAGCAGATGGGTCTGTACAATCACTTACCAGAACTACCAGATTGAGGTAGTTCTTCCAAAGCGCCCAAAGCAACCAGACGACATTCGGCCGCTTCAACTGCTATCGGAGAAGGAGTGGTTGGTAGCGGGAAACGGGACAGAGGTGTGCTTCCCAAATACGACTTGATTTGGAATAGACATGGAATGCGGAGGAAGACAACATATTGCTTAGTGAATAATGATCAAAACACTACCATTTTATGATTCATTCTAAATTTGTTTAAATTGCTGGTGGGAATGAGCTCCCAAAACTGTCAAAGTCATCAATAAGTTCAGGAGAAGAATTCAACTAAGGTCTTTAAATTCAGAACGGTTGGTTAAACATCAGATAAAGTGACGAACGGAATGCAGTCACAGTGACAGCGATCTGGACGAACTGAATGCAACCACTTAGAACTTCCAGGTAATGACAATCTCAATCAACCTTATTCTTTATGCACCTAAAAACGAGCTAAAAATGGACTGAATGATTCATTCCATCAACATTACTCGTCCAATTCCCTCCATATATCACAACGTCGGTGAGATCTCATTCAGCTGGGTGGTGTTCATCTCACTGGAAAGTAACCGACAAGGTTGGTGAATGAAAACCAGACTAGTTGTTGAGACATTAAGTGATACGGGCTAGAAGTCACGGTCGGTGGGGCAGGAATCATTGTCAATGACTTACTGATCGCACGGTATAGAATCAAAGGGAACAACCAGGCTAAGTACTCATTTGATTGGTATTTGTTAAAAAAGAAACCCACTTTGAGCATCAACACCACTTCATCGATTGGCCGTGTGAGAATATCCGGTGTCGCGAACGGCTGCATGCTGCAGAACACCTGCGAGCTGTACAAACGATAGCAATGTCCCGGGGCCACACGACCTGCACGACCAGCGCGTTGTTCAGCCGAGGCCTGACTGACCCACATGATCTGGAAACTTGATGCCCCGGTGGCAGGATCGTAAACTTTGGCTTTGACCTATAGTGAGGTGGACAATGCATGACAATTACGGACTTCAGAGTCAAAAACAAACCGGTCGGAAATATTACTTGCAATAAAACAGGTGGTCCTCAACCACAGCATCGCGTGCACGGGCTGAAAAACTTACAGACAATAAGCTAACCGGATAGCCACATCAAAAGCCGTCAAAAAAGCTGCGAAACAATACAGTTCAGCTCCCACAGTCCGTGTATTCATTTACCGTTCATCACAAAACAGTTGTCTTTTTAGAGCAAATGAAAGGTTCGGGATCTTGGGAATTCCTGTCGTTTCATACCAAGTCGATTGTACGCAGTGAGATGAAGTGTCATAAACGGCAATGGCAATTGGAATATGAACCAACACGAGAGCCACCATTATCACCTATTATCTAGGCCACGGAAAAAACCGTTTGGCTTCTATAGCTCTCTTGAAATAAAACAAGATGGTTTGAAGAACAATGGTCAGTCGTGAGTGGACTGTTGACTAAAGACACTAGGTTGACCAGTTGCCCAATCTGTTAACGTCAATCAACGCGCAGTTTCTCACAATTCCAACCAGAAGTTGATGGATCACAAATTATCATATGGTCGCCTGGAAATGTGAATATTCTGCTCTTTCTTCATTCACCACTCAACAATGATGTGATAAATAAATACTTCTGGAGCAAGGGAGCGGTCGATAACAGGAATTCAAGGAAGGAGGATGACCGACGTCAGAGAGATTTCTGACACATCTGCATACAGTTCAACATGTTAGCCAACTGACCACCGCCGGTTGTGCTCTTACCCAAACCTCTCCAAGTGCTCCGAATCTACCGCGCCGTGTTGATTCCACAGGTTACGACATTCATGTCTTTCAGTAAGGTAGTTGGGTCAACTTATGCTTTCTTCTCGTTCGGGAAATAAATAGTCTACATTCACAACGAAGTTCACGAGTTATAATCAAATTCGTGCAATATTCGTCTCACTGCTTACAACAAATTCCACTTTAGACCAAATCTGATCTGTGGCGGTGAGGAGCGCGCACAAATTACAATCCTCCTCCGACAGTTCAGATTAGAACAGCTATGGATACATACTCACAGGAGAAACGTGAAGTGAAGGAGAGTAGGGATGTGAACATGGGATAGAAATGATCACGGTGCCGCCTGCGAAAACAGCGTTCGCGCGAGAATCAGGCCAGATTTAGACTTGATTGAGGTTGTGTTGGTCACATCTTCACTCTCCGACAAATTTTAGGAAACAGGCCCACTATCCTCATTTTTTATGATCTTTAAGCGGCCCTCGACCCAGTCGACCGCAGAGTATTCTGGCGCTGGCTCTTATTGAGGGGCGTACCACAGAAATTCATTCCCATCATTAACTCCCTGCACATGAACAACCGAAGCCCAGTTTGGGCTTACGGTGCTCTTTCAACCGAGTTCACCACGGAAAGTGGTGTTCATCAGGGTTACACTTTTATCCTATTCTCTATAACTTAATGATTAACATGGTCCTAGGGATCGCGCTTTTGTCAGATGATGGTAGTGGCATTAAACTTTTCCCGCGTGGGAAAGTGTCAGACGAATATGCAGACGACATAGTTCTTATAAGTGAAGATCCAGACACGTCGCAAGCTTCTATCGACAGCCTGAATAACTGCGTAGTAATGTCCGGTATGCGTTTTACACATTCCAAGTGCAGAATGCTGTTGCAGGATTGGGTCGGTCCAACACCAAAACTTTCAGTATCTGGGGTAACTGCAGACCTCGTAGACAAGGCTCGCTGCAGCAGTCAGGCCCGTGCTCCTGTATGGTTCGGAGACATGGCCACTACGGGTGGAGGATGTACAAAAAGTGTCGGTATTGGAAATCCGGTCTATTAGTAGTATTGCTCGAATCTGGTGGGAACACCGTACAAGCAATACTGAGGTTCGGAGGAGAGCCTTAGGTTGAAGAACCAAATCACTAGATTAAGCACTCAAGCTCACCAAGCTAGGATGGTTAATATGTGTTGCACATGCCCCCTGAAAGGATTCATCAGCGTGCTGTGTTTGCTGAGGTGGGTACCGGTTGGACGATGAGTAAGGGTGGTCAGTCCAAAACATGGAAAATGTAACCGGTGAACTTGGCCATGTAGGACGTTTCAGACTTCCTGTGTAAGATCCAAGAGATCCTCCCACTGTGGTTATATACTTTAGAGGAAACGGCTAGGTGTCACGATCAGTGGCACTTTTGTATCCATAAACTTTCTTTATCCACTTAATTTATTACTTATAGTCCTTTTATTGCTCTTTTTGTAATCCTGTCTGTTCTTACTGTTTCCGACTAAGGCTGCTGCTAGGATGTAAGAACCGGTGTCACCGTGCCAAGTACATGGGTGGTGGTTGTTTGAATTGAACTGGACCTGGCCGATTCGAGTCATGGGCGTTAATTGGGATATACAGTCTTTGGTGTAACTCCGTTATGATAAGGTCTATGCACTGTAATTTGGGTTCGCGTTCACTAATGTGTCGTTTTCAAGGCTCTAACTACAATCCCCATCCACAACGAAACTACATCCTAATCCCTGGCAACTGATAAAGACTTATCATGGTTACCGATCGAATCTCCCTCTAAACGAGTTTATTTCTGTGCGGTTCCTTTTTCGGTTGCTTGTTTTCTGGTGCTTTTGTTAGAGGTTTACTAGTAAACGGTCCAATTTTATGTAATTGCTGCTGTTCAGTGAGCCTCAGAATTAAAGATTTTGCGTTTGGTTTTACGTGAGCACTATCCGACTGGATACAGATAGCCTGACTGCATTCATATGGAACGATCCGTTTCGCTCGCTCACTCAAGCCGGAGGAACATAACAATCTAACAACTAATGTGAATCTAGTGTGCATCTCGTAACAGTCGTGATTACTGAGGAGCACAAATACCAGAAAGCAAGTTATCATGTGACAGAACAATGAGCAGTATTGCGAGTGATTGTGGTAATACATCCGGGCATACGACCAGTTACCTTCCCCGAATCGACAACAAACCGAATGTTGGGAATGGTAAGTGACGTCTCCGCGACGTTCGTTGCGACAACAATCAAACGATGTCCATCCGGAGGCGGTACGAAAACCAACTGTTGTCGTTCCGGGCTCAGTAACGAATACAGCGGCAAGGCATGTACTGGCATCTATACAGAGAGTGGTCAGAGAAAAGGGGAAGAAAAAGAAGCACCATATAAAGCTGTGCGTGAAAAAGTGATGGAGATTTAGGCTGTAAACGTATGAACACATCTCGTTATGCTGTTCGGCTTTCCAGCCTATGAAAGAATTTGTAACCAAATGGGTGTATTTTCGATTTAACATACTGAATTTATGTATCTTGTTTGATATTTTCATAGACCACTCTACTCGCATAAGTTATTTATTCAATTTCGAAGACGGAAAGATACCAACTGCGTCGATATACCCTGTGACTTGATACCCAAATGCTAATTTAGTCGGGCCATATGACGGGAAGGTGAATTTTACAGTCTACATTTTTGATATCACATGAATACAGTGGTATACCACATAGCTTAGAAGACCCATTGCACCATTATGGATAATCGACAGGCAGATCCTGAGAATTGCAGTGGATCACAGAACCGAATGAAATCACAATAGGTCAGACCTGGTAACTGATTGCTGTTGACCACCAAAGCCACCGATGGTGGTGGAATTTGAACCTCTGCTCGCCGAGGCGGCGAATCATTTACGCTATTCGGTCATTATGTGAAACATCGAATTACAACCATCAGTTTTATATAAAACACAATAAAAGCGAAATAAAAACGTCAGTTAAAAAAAGTTGCACCGTGTCACTTGTCTGGCCTCGCGATGACCGGATTTCTTTCAGGATCTCCTCATCCTCGTCAATATCGTCTAGATTTACGCTTTCCGCATCGCTATCCGTCCCCTCTGAGGCATCCGGATGTTCACGTTTGGTGCGCTTCGAGCAACTGGACTGGCGTGGGTGTACACGACGCAAACTTCCCAATTCAGTTTCCTCGTCCGTGGGAATGATGTCGAAGCTGAATTCAGAACGTGCAGAGAAATCGAAATGCAAACAAGGAACTTTGTATTAGTGTTACAAATGCTAAATCGAAAGCATCCAACTATGAAGTCACCGAAGTAAGAGGCTCACATTTAGTTGTTGCCAGTGTTCGATAGCAAACTCTGTGCCCCCGTCGCCCGACTTAAACGTTTTACGATGTGTCATCGGTAACAGAAGCGTTCCCGTGTTCACAAGTTTAAATGTTATCCGTTCACATGCCGATGTCACTAAACAACGACACCCAACTAATCTAAATTGAACGTCATAACGAACGCAACTTGTGACTTCGCACGCAATCGTTTTCTGTCTCTATCTCTCAGGGGATGGTAGGAGATTGCGGCTATGTCTGCACGATTTTCAACTCTTTATGATAGAATAATTAGCTCTTGTGTGGTAAAGGAGGTATCCTTCCCCCGCCCCTTCACTGGATTCACGTACAATTGAGAATGTAAATGTAAAATAAACTACAAGCGCGAGATTATGCTGCGACAACGTAAGTCAGACTTTATCTTAATTTTAAGTGAAAACTCCTTAGACGACACTGGATAGAAGATTTCGATGTCAATCAGTTGCATGAATAGATATCACGCGTACACACGAGCATCTGGTCATACATAGCAGAATATATTTTGTATTCAGTGTATCCTTGACCAAACGTCGAACTAGTTTCATTTTAGGTAGCCAAAGATTCATCAGACAGCAGGAACTGAGCGAAAATTGGTAGACAAGAAAGGACAGAAAGACATGAGGCACTCAGCTAATGAGCTTGGTCGTGTTGGACGTATAGTGCTGCCGTATTGGGATCAACGGGATCCGAGAAAAGACCGAGAGGGGGGGGTGATACGAAACTTACTTGTCTAGATTGATCTTTGTCGCAAGACTATCCAAATTCGGTACAACGGACTGCTCTGGGGTGGGGCAATTCGAAGACGTGGCAGACTCGTCCGTAAGTGCTTGAGACGATTTACGGCGTCGTCTCTTACTCTGTGGTTCTGAAGCACTGACCGCCACCTCGGATTGCGGATGAGGTTTTGGCGCGGGGAAAGCGCGAGAAAGCCAATTGCACAGAGTGACCACCTCCCGCTGACCTGTGAGGAATACCAGAATCCCACCGGCAGCCGCGTTTCGATGAATTTCAACAACCTATTAGCAAGTCGAGTTGGAAAAATGCTTGTTATCTGGCTTTAAGAAACAACGTTAGTAATGTAAATATACAACGGAAATTTAGAGTTAACGCGCATCTTACGCATTTACTTGACAAGCGAACTAGAAAGAACGTACGGCCAGCTGAAGGCACCAGCAGCCACTAACTATCAAACACACACACGGTGGAATGGGATACGTACCTGACACGGTGTAAGCCGAGAACAGGTCGCGGTGATTTCGCAAAGGAGATGCAGTTCACGTTTTTCAGACAAAGAAATTGAGGTACATGATGAGAGACTAACAACGAAGGCATCTCACGAATTCAAACACAAAAATTGAAATTGCGCGTACTCTCATTTTACACAACAGCTGAGGATGAAATCGGCTAATCAAAGACCACTACCTTTTGGAAATTACCTTACGAAAAGCAGCCTTTAGGTAATCGGTATGGGTGAATTTCGCAAAGTGACACGTAACAGGAAACTGACGAGACTCCACGTGAATGACCGGCGGTGGAGAACTGCAAATCGCCGGGGGAAACAATCGACGGTTCTCAGCAAAATCGCTAACACGCAATGTCGCGGACATGATGATTAATTTGAGTGGAGGTAGAATTCGATCCCCAGTGAGTCGTTTCTCGGTAAAGCGCCGGCGCCGAAGCCGCAAAACCATGGAGATCAGGCCTAGCAGTACATCTGTGAAAATTGACCGCTCGTGAGCTTCGTCTACAACGATAGCTGAATAACGTGAGAGTTCAAAATCCTGTCAAAAATTCAAGAGATAAGAATTAGGTGAATAATTTTTGAACACGCCGTAAACCGAATGCAAATTGCCGAAGTGAATGATAGCCTTGTGAACAGATTCATAATGCTGATCTTAGTGATAAACAAAATCTGAATAATGTTCATTCAACAAAATCGCTCGAACATCAGACGAGAACATCGAACAGCTGTCGTAGTTCATCGCAGTGAAAACGAGACAAACAAAATTGTAACGACATAATTCGTGATTTATTCAGATACAACGATAAGGATCGAAGAGATCGGATATTTATTTCTTCTTTGATCGTTACAAAATACTGCTTACAGGGAATTTACGGAGCTGGGCAATTTGACTGCAAAACGTCCAACAGCTAAACCAGCATAACTTGCTAGTGTGAAAATGGTCTTGTGACCAACTTGAGACGGACTATCTAGTCGAATAGCCTCGTAACTAACACCATACTCCTCGTCTTTGGGGGAAAATTGCATTCGTCGATCCCAATCACGGCAGGATTCCAACCTCGCTGAAACCGTCAGTGTAGCACGTCGACCACCCGTAACATATCAGCTTGACTGAAGAGCGCCTGTGACCTCTAAGCAGTACACGGGCCACACCGGCAGGTCAACGCATTCCATACCCCCAAATGGAGACAATAATATAAACACGAGTACAGTGCATGAGTATACTATTCAACAGGTCAAAGACCCGCTCGTTATCGGAATTAATTAGGTGAATCGTCCTACTAACTAGGAGCGGCTACTTGTACAATCAAAAAACTCATCAACTTTGAGTGATAAACCGCAAACAGACCCGGTGTCAGCAAACGAGATGGGCGTGACGCGACAAGAACAACACGTGGCACAGATGAACGATTGAAAAACAACCGGCTATAGCAATCGTGCATCCAAAATGTTCTGTTTGTCGAACGAGTCAGGAGTAAACACAGTTCGTTATTTTCAAGACAGTTTTCATCGAAAGTGATAGGTGAGTCAGTGGGAAACAATTATGATCTATTTATCAACTGACCAGCAGAATCAGCGTACCGTACACGTGGATCGGTTCAAAGCTTTCAGTGGACGAATAAATATCGCATGTCACTTGGGCACAAACACCAAGGTCAAATATCGTGTTTGGTTTACATGCGGGCAATCAAAATTGCTCTAGGGCTTAGGCTTGAGAACTAGGAGGGGAAAGCAATTCACTTCGAAAGAAGTGTGGCAACGAATCGGACAAACTGGCATCCACACTTCAAATACCATTAGAAATCTTCGATATCACTGCACAGCTGGTCCTTTTTACCAAGAATTTGATGATACAATTGCACAGTGGATCTTATTAACTCAGGAGATCGTAATTAACGCCTTCGGTATAGTCGAGGTGCCTCGATCGGGCGGGCACTTCTGGTTTGAGTCCGGTAAAAGGAGAACGGTGATATGCTGTCTCGCTCGAATACATGACTCAACTGCATGATTTTATCCCGTAAAAATCAGTCAAATGACAGAAAAACCAAAGGTATAGCATTCTGATAAATTATCTTCCTTTGGGGTGTATATGGGGCTTTAGTGGGCATACAAACAGATCACAGTACAAAACATACGCAAGACCACTTGGAACCCTTTGTGGTGTCGACATTGCGTCCATCAAGGATTAAATGTGGTTTGCCGGATTTAGATCGGCTCACTATTAGTGCCCACAGACGCGGCTGTCGGGAGACGAAGGCACACCAGGAACATGGGTATCTTTGCAGTTCTGTTCTGCTACATTAGAAACACCGTACCAGAAATACTGAGGAAGGAAGTAGGGTGTTGAGTATCAAATATTCGAACTCTTAATCAACACGAGTTAAGGAGATCAAGACGTGGGTTTTATGCATGATACAGAAAGGTTCATTCTATGAATACTGTTCCTCGAGCAGAGTAGCTGCTGGAGGATGAATTCAAACGATTAGCTCAGCTAATAGATTTTACCACAGTGCCCTACTAGGTCCATCTAGTGAGTGTTTTGAGACACCAGGCGAAATCGCCAAGTGCCACTGTCAGCGGTGCATCTGAATCTGGTGCTCTTCTCGGTCAACATGATCCTTGTTCACACCTACCTTAGCTCTCCATCTTTGACTTCATTTCACTTCCGAAAAGACCAAACTATGAGGGACTAATCGAAACCACAGTACTAACTGCAAGTGGGTTGATAGAAGGAAGAACTGATGCGTGAACGTTTCGTAAAGGAGGCGAAAAGATATACGAGTTTATCGCCAAGCCGAGCACTGAATTTAGGCATGTTTCTGGAGATTTTCAGAAAAAGGGCCAAAATGGTGTGCCCCTATGGTTAATCTGAAGCTCATCGTAAACTGGTGTGAATTCATTCTTTCTGATGCTGATTACTTCCATCCGTGAACTGCTTGCATGCTCTGCACACATGCTCATCAATAATGAACAAGCAAAAATAGGTGACTGGGGACTCAGTGAGATGTAGGAATAAGTCGAAGGGCTGAAACTGATAAGTTAACTGCAGCCGAATCAGGACGTGCCTTAGAAGTGACCATTTCAGGCGCGGAATCCGCACTCTGAACGAAAGAGGAAAGGATCGAATCAGTAAAAAATTGGGAGCGAGATGCAGGTTTCTTAAGAGTCATTCAGCAATGCAACCGAATGAAAAAAAAATTTATTGGCAGCATTCCTCTTAAGTGTTGCCAGGGATACCCAAAATAACCATAGAAAAATAACTACATAAGCCCGTACCTGTTTGATTTCTTGCAACAAAACACCGTCGGTCATAAACTTGATTTCCGTCTCCTTAGCTACTGTTTTCTCATATCGGATATGGTAGGACACCTGTCTGAAACCGATAATTATACGTGGGTAAAATGTGTTAGTTAGGGTACTGAAATAATGTTTTACTAAAATTTCATTTATTGATCATGTATAGTCTGTTAAAGAAGTTCTAGAACACAACAATTCGGTCGAAATCCAGTTGATACAACTGATAGTACACTTAATAGTCGAAAATATACGACAGGTACTATTGTTCAGCAAGAGAGAGAGAGAGTAGTAAAAGTAGTATAAACTGGAATTCTACCGTATGTAAGGATTTCAACCGAACTGAGACTATCCCGAATTTCTTGAACAGACTGTACTTGCAGGGCGAAAACAAAACAGTATGGCATATGATGACATTCAACGGGACACTTAAGTGACGATAGCAAAGCTGACTGGGCCAGTTGTTCTCGTCTCAAAGGACATTCGACGCAACAGAAGTCTTGGAACACACAAGCCAAGAGCATTAAATTGCACGATGTATTCCGGAGCATTTCACTTCATATTTATTGGTGCGTACTTCAGTCAAGATGATTCATTTTAGAGTAGTTTACCTATCTTCCAGGCAGTTAAGATGCACTTGCATCATGGATGCAACTCTAGAATAACCCAGGGTATTTTCACAGAACAAAAGTTGATTAAATAAACATGTTAACGCTTAAGGTGCAATGACAGCAAATCCAGTTTGCATCCTTGGTGGCAACCCGTCTGGACCACTGACTTCGTCACACCTCATCTTCATTAGCGCTCGATATACTTCGAAAGAATATATGAACTACGAGCTCTCCGTCTAAGTTTAGTGTGGCTACAATAGATATCGGTCAAATCCGCTGATTTGCTTCTCTATCATCCAACTTTCACGCACTTGTTTTCAGCTGACTTAATCATACGCTGTGATATTTGCTTTACTGTGCCTACTAACACGCCCTTGAGTAGTGAGTTGCGAAATTCAACCTCATCAGGGTGTTCTCATATTAATTGTTCATAACGCACAGGAAAGCCAGACGATACACGTAACGATGAGCATGCCATGAAACATGAAATTGAGCCTAATGCTGTTGGAAACTTAAACAAAAACAGTCTGCAATGAGGTGCCTAATTCAGAACCCTATGTAGTGCTTAGTTGGTGGTGCATTACCGTAAGCACCTCTACTACTTGAGTACAGCGAGGGATAGCGATGCATTTGCCAACTGTGACACATGGAAGCAGCCACGACATTTGACTTCCCCTTAAAAGACGGGTGTACAACGCCGCGTCGTTAATAAAGATGTGCTTAACGGCTTTGAGACCTGGCCGCCCCATGTTGAGCACACTCGGTGGCTCCCGTATTCGGTAACTGATTACACCAGAGGATTGCTCGTGTCTTGTGGAAACAACAGGTGAGAAATAGTGAGATTCGTCGTCTTAATTTAGGTGTGGATAGTCGCCCTCTAACCGAATTCATCCTTCTACACTACCTCCGATGGCTCACACATTTCGCATACGCCTGCTCGTCGTTTAACTGTCTATGTTCTATTCGCACGTACGGGCAACGTTGAAAAAACAGCCGCGGCAGCCAGGCGCACGTGCATGAAGAAGACATTATTAGCACTGTTCTTAGTTAGTACTTCCCGCCTTCCTTGGTGTGAGAGGGATGAGGACCGCCGTAAGCTCGATACGCGGAAGGATATGGGAACTCTTGTTCCCCGTAAGAATGCAATACCACTAGGAAATAAAACATCAGAAGAGTGCGGCAATAAACACCCGTCTCCACAGTGGTCTTTTGATACTACGGACAAGCGAAACCGTAAACGTGGCAATCCAACGGGGTCAGCTACACTGCATTGTTTGGAAGTGAGCGTTGCGGATGGAAGACATGCGCAAACTGTTGGTGTCTGAGCACCGATGAGTTTGTGGTACTGATTGAACTTCGTAGGAACACAAATATCAGTGAGCATGGGGTTAGGTGTAACATGTCAGGGACTACAAGTCAATCTCTATAAAACGCCTAATCGTACAGCGCTACGGTGATGGGGTAAATACTGCCTCTGCCCGATTGTAGACTACCACGAAGAGCATTGTTTTGCGTGAGAGAAAGCGGTTAGTGAGTGGACGGAGTAAGATGACGATTCTTAGAAAGGTGGTAAAATCTTGATAAGTTGGCTCAGCTAGGTCGGCATCCCTCTATTAGATGGTTGTAGAGCCTAGGCGATATCGGTAAGTGTCATGGTTGGTGGCGCAATCGCCTTGTATCTTCTTCTTCATCAACATGAAATCCCACATGTGCTCTTGATTACTGCGCATTCACTTTCTCTGTATGGCTTCGATTTATGTTATTTCTGGTCAGTCTAGACTGTGAGGTAGCAAACGAAAGGGAAGTAGTGAGATGTGACGTGAAAGGTCATCAATACTGATACTGTTGGACAAAGAATAGCAATTTAATGTGAAAATGAGATAACCATCGAACTCAGTCCTGCAAGTTATTACGTTTACGAAAACAGCAAAATCTGATTAAGTTACAGATCAAAATAACTTCACTATTCCCTTTGAATTTCACTGGAAGAAAACTGCTGATGCAGTTGAATAGTCAGGATAGGGTGAGAGTTATCGAGAAGAACAGAGCAAAAACAGATGCACGGTTTTGTTTGAATTGTTTAAAGGAACGCAGATGCAGTTCGAAAAAGCACTTTTCGCAAATTCAAAGCACTTAGACTGTAGACAGATAGGAACAAACGCCAAAATGGTCATAAAGGCACTCACTTTGGTGACAAATTCAGTTCGGTACCAACTCGCTGGGACATGGAAATTGCGGCTACTCGACGTGGCTCAGTGATGCCAATCAAATATCCATCCCTGATTGTGCAGTGAACGAGTGAGAAGATTAAACGAAAGTTCGTAGAAAAAAAAGGAAAAGAAACTTGACTCGAATTCAGAGATATGAGCGAAAAAAAAATTTCAAACATTAAAAGCGGATGACATTCACGCGAAAAACCTCTATGATACTTGAGATAAATTATAATATATAAAGGAGCCTGGACCGTAATTGTCCCTGTAATTTCTTTCGGATCACTCGTTGAAATCTCCACTCCAAAAAAGGTCTAGTTCCTCTTCACCGTGCTCTCCGTGCGTACTTTTCCAAGAACCCTGCGACAGCGCCTCCAATATGATACCACCATTATTCTCATCTTTGACCTTGACCAAGTCTCCCGGGTCAAGTAAATTACATCAGCATTCCTTCCCGTTACTGAGTCCTAATTTTCTTGTATCACGAGCTCATCAGCCTTGTTTATATGAATGAAGTCGATGTCACCCATGGGTCTACTGCTCAAGTTTCCATGCAGATGCCAATGGTGTTATTATCTACGCACATACCTGGCTTGCCGTATTTATTACCTAGAGGTTATTCGTTTATCTGTTCTATCAGGGATCCCCATCTGATCCGCCCCTTTCGATGTTTTGCGATCTCAACCATGTCACAAACAGACACCACCGGTCATTCGAATGCGATCTATCAGACTACAAACAATTCACACATTCCCACTCTCAGGCGACCATCACCTGCGTGGCCAAAAGTCGCATAAATCTTCTTCACATCAATTACAATCGCCGTCTTCTATCCCACGCGACCCACGGCATAGAAAACAAAGACTCAAATTAAGATGTGATGTGCCACAAAAACTAACCGAGAACGACAATGACAACGATAATAACGAAAAACAAATCGCAAACTTGCCTCATCCATAAAAAAGTGAAATCAACACGAAAATTGAAAAAAGTAAGCAGCATGCACAAGCACACCATGTAGAGCTGACAAACTGTCTCACTGACACCGGAACAAACTGTGCAACGATTAACAAAACCACAGTCAGTCGTCAGTCAGCACATCAGTTTCGCATGTTACTTGAACACCGGTGATTGCACAAATGCACCGTGTTTGATTCCCATGCCATGTATCAAATCGAATGTGAATAAAAGTTCCTCCCTCATATACACGGAACGATTAGATGAACAAACAGTACAAACAATCAGTCACCTCCATAGTTCCACCTTAATACGCACGATAAGCACTAAGCAAAACGAACAGACAAAAGTGGACACAGAACCGCTTCCCCTCACGCAACCGCGAACTCAGCTTAACGCAGTACACGACTCACTTCCAGCGTTAATGGGACACAATACACACGTCACGGCACAATGTACACAAACAACAAACACACAGCCCTTCTTCCCTCTCCTGTTTCAATCGTTCGATCGTGAGTCAAATGCGAGAAATTCCAGCCATACTATAGTATTTGGTCCGCCCATTACCTCGTTTACACTCAAATCTATACACAAAATCCACTCCGAAACCATACTCTAACGTCATGGAGCCTCGTTACTTGGATAATTTGTCTGTACGAACATTTTATTTGCTTGTCCCGCATTTGCATGTCACATAAACAAAAAGCGAAAAATCACTACAAATGTGACTCATCTATCACACGGAAAGTGACAAGTAAGCATCTCAAAGTCCGCCCACTCTACGAGTACGTTGCATACACATACATATCTCATACCCAATCATACAACTACCCAACCTTCCCTTATGCCCGGCGCGTTCTAAAAAATACCAACAGAAAATATTTCAAACCATGACACTCCGAAAATCCTGATCAACCTGAAACTGTATCTTTCAACGTCAGCTCAACACATACTTGAACACGCTCCAAACGACCTGGGAACACCAATGTACTCGGCTCATACTCGACACCCAAAACTGACGTGAAATCAGCAAGTAATTAGATCTCGAAATCATCATCATTCTCAAAGCAATCCACCACACAAGATACAATCAGAAAGCCGAAATAACTTAGCTGTTATGCTAATTTGTCCTCATCTTGTGATGTTCCTTCATAAACTGTACTCACATTACTGTTTTTGCGTTTCAGCCCATGCACGTTTTTTACTGGCAGCATAAAGCGATATATCCTACATCAGAGTTCCGCAGTCTTCCACATTCCTTATGGGCGTAATCAAATACAGACGGATTACTAACAAACGACACGGTCCATTACAAGTAAGATGGAGCCTCACTCACCTGTAGGTTTATCGATGTTGCTACCTTACATTGACGAACGGGTTTGCATGCTACAATGACCCCGAGGGTTATGCTGATTGGAGTGCAAAGCGCTCCCTCAGGGTAACCCATATCGGACAGGCCGAGGGCCAGTAGCCAGATTAAAGTAACGCAGCCTTGTTAGAGGACGTGGTGGGCTTTTCGTCGCGTAGTGAACTCTATACATAAAAGCCACAGAGGCACATAGATAGCAACCTAACATGCGAGAATGTGGCCCGCCACTAAATAAGACCATTGCCTCTTCCCTACTACTCAACTATCCCGAGTGAGAGAAGATTCATCAGGACGTATTGGGCATCCTCGATTGGCAGAGCAACATCCAAAAGACGTATGAACTGCCCGTACGGTCACCGGATCATAACACACAAACTTCCTGTTCCTCGACAGTAAGCACCTCATTGTGCAAAAGCTAAACTTGCTACCTCGAACAACAAAAAAACCAGTGACACTGGGGACGACACTTCCGACCTAATTCACAACATTACTCATCAAAAGCCCGCCAACACACAACACTAATGGACAAATACCACTCGGGTCATCCACGAAGCCAGCTCATCCTCTCGCAGGAGCTGGCCACATAAAATTAAAGTAGAAGAAAGCATGTCGACCGCGAATAATTCCCATGCTCCAACATGGATTATACGATTCGGAAACAACACAAATAAAACTCCCATTATCACAATACTGCCAATACGATCGAGAACACTCACTGAACGTTAACACTCCATATTCCCCCAACACCACAGTCACACATTCGTCAAATTCGATCATAAATACATGTGACATCAACACCAACACACAAAACTAGTCTGACCTCAATATTGACTACTCATCCTGCTTTTCACAAAACAAGCAAACCAACCAACCAGTGACAACAACAAACAACAACAACAACAACAAACCACACCACATCACAACTCGTATTGGACACGTGTAACTCCCGCGAAAAACAGTCTTCTACAAACCTCATGTACTATCACATTCCTTCGCTTATTCTTCCACAATCGCACCATACCGTATCACACACAAATACCACCGGTCATTCGAATGCGATCAATCAGACTACAAACAACTCACACATTCCCACTCTCAGGCGACCATCACCTGCGTGGCCAAAAGTCGCATAAATCTTCTTCACATCAATTACAATCGCCGTCTTCTATCCCACGCGACCCACGGCATAGAAAACAAAAACTCAAGTTAAGATGTGATGTGCCACAAAAACTAACCGACAAACAGAAATACACGCAGGAAGAGAGAGAGAGACATAGAGAGAGAGAGAGAGAGAGAGAGAGAGAGAGAGAGAGAGAGAGAGAGAGAGAGAGAGAGAGAGAGAGAGAGAGAGTAAAACAGACAATTCAAAAAAAAAGTAATCGTTTCGTTCCAGCCTTCATCGCGATTATCCACCAGTCATCTCTAGCTGACCGCCAAATCCATAGTACCAGTATGAACCAAGAATCACACGCAATCCGCAGAAACATTACCAACAGCCAAACCGAGAACGACAATGACAACGATAATAACGAAAAACAAATCGCAAACTTGCCTCATCCATAAAAAAGTGAAATCAACACAAAAATTGAAAAAAGTAAGCAGCATGCACAAGCACACCATGTAGAGCTGACAAACTGTCTCACTGACACCGGAACAAACTTTGCAACGATTAACAAAACCACAGTCAGTCGTCAGTCAGCACATCAGTTTCGCATGTTACTTGAACACCGGTGATTGCACAAATGCACCGTGTTTGATTCCCATGCCATGTATCAAATCGAATGTGAATAAAAGTTCCTCCCTCATATACACGGAACGATTAGATGAACAAACAGTACAAACAATCAGTCACCTCCATAGTTCCACCTTAATACGCACGATAAGCACTAAGCAAAACGAACAGACAAAAGTGGACACAGAACCGCTTCCCCTCACGCAACCGCGAACTCAGCTTAACGCAGTACACGACTCACTTCCAGCGTTAATGGGACACAATACACACGTCACGGCACAATGTACACAAACAACAAACACACAGCCCTTCTTCCCTCTCCTGTTTCAATCGTTCGATCGTGAGTCAAATGCGAGAAATTCCAGCCATACTATAGTATTTGGTCCGCCCATTACCTCGTTTACACTCAAATCTATACACAAAATCCACTCCGAAACCATACTCTAACGTCATGGAGCCTCGTTACTTGGATAATTTGTCTGTACGAACATTTTATTTGCTTGTCCCGCATTTGCATGTCACATAAACAAAAAGCGAAAAATCACTACAAATGTGACTCATCTATCACACGGAAAGTGACAAGTAAGCATCTCAAAGTCCGCCCACTCTACGAGTACGTTGCATACACATACATATCTCATACCCAATCATACAACTACCCAACCTTCCCTTATGCCCGGCGCGTTCTAAAAAATACCAACAGAAAATATTTCAAACCATGACACTCCGAAAATCCTGATCAACCTGAAACTGTATCTTTCAACGTCAGCTCAACACATACTTGAACACGCTCCAAACGACCTGGGAACACCAATGTACTCGGCTCATACTCGACACCCAAAACTGACGTGAAATCAGCAAGTAATTAGATCTCGAAATCATCATCATTCTCAAAGCAATCCACCACACAAGATACAATCAGAAAGCCGAAATAACTTAGCTGTTATGCTAATTTGTCCTCATCTTGTGATGTTCCTTCATAAACTGTACTCACATTACTGTTTTTGCGTTTCAGCCCATGCACGTTTTTTACTGGCAGCATAAAGCGATATATCCTACATCAGAGTTCCGCAGTCTTCCACATTCCTTATGGGCGTAATCAAATACAGACGGATTACTAACAAACGACACGGTCCATTACAAGTAAGATGGAGCCTCACTCACCTGTAGGTTTATCGATGTTGCTACCTTACATTGACGAACGGGTTTGCATGCTACAATGACCCCGAGGGTTATGCTGATTGGAGTGCAAAGCGCTCCCTCAGGGTAACCCATATCGGACAGGCCGAGGGCCAGTAGCCAGATTAAAGTAACGCAGCCTTGTTAGAGGACGTGGTGGGCTTTTCGTCGCGTAGTGAACTCTATACATAAAAGCCACAGAGGCACATAGATAGCAACCTAACATGCGAGAATGTGGCCCGCCACTAAATAAGACCATTGCCTCTTCCCTACTACTCAACTATCCCGAGTGAGAGAAGATTCATCAGGACGTATTGGGCATCCTCGATTGGCAGAACAACATCCAAAAGACGTATGAACTGCCCGTACGGTCACCGGATCATAACACACAAACTTCCTGTTCCTCGACAGTAAGCACCTCATTGTGCAAAAGCTAAACTTGCTACCTCGAACAACAAAAAAACCAGTGACACTGGGGACGACACTTCCGACCTAATTCACAACATTACTCATCAAAAGCCCGCCAACACACAACACTAATGGACAAATACCACTCGGGTCATCCACGAAGCCAGCTCATCCTCTCGCAGGAGCTGGCCACATAAAATTAAAGTAGAAGAAAGCATGTCGACCGCGAATAATTCCCATGCTCCAACATGGATTATACGATTCGGAAACAACACAAATAAAACTCCCATTATCACAATACTGCCAATACGATCGAGAACACTCACTGAACGTTAACACTCCATATTCCCCCAACACCACAGTCACACATTCGTCAAATTCGATCATAAATACATGTGACATCAACACCAACACACAAAACTAGTCTGACCTCAATATTGACTACTCATCCTGCTTTTCACAAAACAAGCAAACCAACCAACCAGTGACAACAACAAACAACAACAACAACAACAACAACAACAACAAACCACACCACATCACAACTCGTATTGGACACGTGTAACTCCCGCGAAAAACAGTCTTCTACAAACCTCATGTACTATCACATTCCTTCGCTTATTCTTCCACAATCGCACCATACCGTATCACACACAAATACCACCGGTCATTCGAATGCGATCTATCAGACTACAAACAATTCACACATTCCCACTCTCAGGCGACCATCACCTGCGTGGCCAAAAGTCGCATAAATCTTCTTCACATCAATTACAATCGCCGTCTTCTATCCCACGCGACCCACGGCATAGAAAACAAAAACTCAAGTTAAGATGTGATGTGCCACAAAAACTAACCGACAAACAGAAATACACGCAGGAAGAGAGAGAGAGACATAAAGAGAGAGAGAGAGAGAGAGAGAGAGAGAGAGAGAGAGAGAGAGAGAGAGAGAGAGAGTAAAACAGACAATTCAAAAAAAAAGTAATCGTTTCGTTCCAGCCTTCATCGCGATTATCCACCAGTCATCTCTAGCTGACCGCCAAATCCATAGTACCAGTATGAACCAAGAATCACACGCAATCCGCAGAAACATTACCAACAGCCAAACCGAGAACGACAATGACAACGATAATAACGAAAAACAAATCGCAAACTTGCCTCATCCATAAAAAAGTGAAATCAACACGAAAATTGAAAAAAGTAAGCAGCATGCACAAGCACACCATGTAGAGCTGACAAACTGTCTCACTGACACCGGAACAAACTGTGCAACGATTAACAAAACCACAGTCAGTCGTCAGTCAGCACATCAGTTTCGCATGTTACTTGAACACCGGTGATTGCACAAATGCACCGTGTTTGATTCCCATGCCATGTATCAAATCGAATGTGAATAAAAGTTCCTCCCTCATATACACGGAACGATTAGATGAACAAACAGTACAAACAATCAGTCACCTCCATAGTTCCACCTTAATACGCACGATAAGCACTAAGCAAAACGAACAGACAAAAGTGGACACAGAACCGCTTCCCCTCACGCAACCGCGAACTCAGCTTAACGCAGTACACGACTCACTTCCAGCGTTAATGGGACACAATACACACGTCACGGCACAATGTACACAAACAACAAACACACAGCCCTTCTTCCCTCTCCTGTTTCAATCGTTCGATCGTGAGTCAAATGCGAGAAATTCCAGCCATACTATAGTATTTGGTCCGCCCATTACCTCGTTTACACTCAAATCTATACACAAAATCCACTCCGAAACCATACTCTAACGTCATGGAGCCTCGTTACTTGGATAATTTGTCTGTACGAACATTTTATTTGCTTGTCCCGCATTTGCATGTCACATAAACAAAAAGCGAAAAATCACTACAAATGTGACTCATCTATCACACGGAAAGTGACAAGTAAGCATCTCAAAGTCCGCCCACTCTACGAGTACGTTGCATACACATACATATCCCATACCCAATCATACAACTACCCAACCTTCCCTTATGCCCGGCGCGTTCTAAAAAATACCAACAGAAAATATTTCAAACCATGACACTCCGAAAATCCTGATCAACCTGAAACTGTATCTTTCAACGTCAGCTCAACACATACTTGAACACGCTCCAAACGACCTGGGAACACCAATGTACTCGGCTCATACTCGACACCCAAAACTGACGTGAAATCAGCAAGTAATTAGATCTCGAAATCATCATCATTCTCAAAGCAATCCACCACACAAGATACAATCAGAAAGCCGAAATAACTTAGCTGTTATGCTAATTTGTCCTCATCTTGTGATGTTCCTTCATAAACTGTACTCACATTACTGTTTTTGCGTTTCAGCCCATGCACGTTTTTTACTGGCAGCATAAAGCGATATATCCTACATCAGAGTTCCGCAGTCTTCCACATTCCTTATGGGCGTAATCAAATACAGACGGATTACTAACAAACGACACGGTCCATTACAAGTAAGATGGAGCCTCACTCACCTGTAGGTTTATCGATGTTGCTACCTTACATTGACGAACGGGTTTGCATGCTACAATGACCCCGAGGGTTATGCTGATTGGAGTGCAAAGCGCTCCCTCAGGGTAACCCATATCGGACAGGCCGAGGGCCAGTAGCCAGATTAAAGCAACGCAGCCTTGTTAGAGGACGTGGTGGGCTTTTCGTCGCGTAGTGAACTCTATACATAAAAGCCACAGAGGCACATAGATAGCAACCTAACATGTGAGAATGTGGCCCGCCACTAAATAAGACCATTGCCTCTTCCCTACTACTCAACTATCCCGAGTGAGAGAAGATTCATCAGGACGTATTGGGCATCCTCGATTGGCAGAACAACATCCAAAAGACGTATGAACTGCCCGTACGGTCACCGGATCATAACACACAAACTTCCTGTTCCTCGACAGTAAGCACCTCATTGTGCAAAAGCTAAACTTGCTACCTCGAACAACAAAAAAACCAGTGACACTGGGGACGACACTTCCGACCTAATTCACAACATTACTCATCAAAAGCCCGCCAACACACAACACTAATGGACAAATACCACTCGGGTCATCCACGAAGCCAGCTCATCCTCTCGCAGGAGCTGGCCACATAAAATTAAAGTAGAAGAAAGCATGTCGACCGCGAATAATTCCCATGCTCCAACATGGATTATACGATTCGGAAACAACACAAATAAAACTCCCATTATCACAATACTGCCAATACGATCGAGAACACTCACTGAACGTTAACACTCCATATTCCCCCAACACCACAGTCACACATTCGTCAAATTCGATCATAAATACATGTGACATCAACACCAACACACAAAACTAGTCTGACCTCAATATTGACTACTCATCCTGCTTTTCACAAAACAAGCAAACCAACCAACCAGTGACAACAACAAACAACAACAACAACAACAACAACAACAACAACAAACCACACCACATCACAACTCGTATTGGACACGTGTAACTCCCGCGAAAAACAGTCTTCTACAAACCTCATGTACTATCACATTCCTTCGCTTATTCTTCCACAATCGCACCATACCGTATCACACACAAATACCACCGGTCATTCGAATGCGATCAATCAGACTACAAACAACTCACACATTCCCACTCTCAGGCGACCATCACCTGCGTGGCCAAAAGTCGCATAAATCTTCTTCACATCAATTACAATCGCCGTCTTCTATCCCACGCGACCCACGGCATAGAAAACAAAAACTCAAGTTAAGATGTGATGTGCCACAAAAACTAACCGACAAACAGAAATACACGCAGGAAGAGAGAGAGAGACATAAAGAGAGAGAGAGAGAGAGAGAGAGAGAGAGAGAGAGAGAGAGTAAAACAGACAATTCAAAAAAAAAAGTAATCGTTTCGTTCCAGCCTTCATCGCGATTATCCACCAGTCATCTCTAGCTGACCGCCAAATCCATAGTACCAGTATGAACCAAGAATCACACGCAATCCGCAGAAACATTACCAACAGCCAAACCGAGAACGACAATGACAACGATAATAACGAAAAACAAATCGCAAACTTGCCTCATCCATAAAAAAGTGAAATCAACACGAAAATTGAAAAAAGTAAGCAGCATGCACAAGCACACCATGTAGAGCTGACAAACTGTCTCACTGACACCGGAACAAACTGTGCAACGATTAACAAAACCACAGTCAGTCGTCAGTCAGCACATCAGTTTCGCATGTTACTTGAACACCGGTGATTGCACAAATGCACCGTGTTTGATTCCCATGCCATGTATCAAATCGAATGTGAATAAAAGTTCCTCCCTCATATACACGGAACGATTAGATGAACAAACAGTACAAACAATCAGTCACCTCCATAGTTCCACCTTAATACGCACGATAAGCACTAAGCAAAACGAACAGACAAAAGTGGACACAGAACCGCTTCCCCTCACGCAACCGCGAACTCAGCTTAACGCAGTACACGACTCACTTCCAGCGTTAATGGGACACAATACACACGTCACGGCACAATGTACACAAACAACAAACACACAGCCCTTCTTCCCTCTCCTGTTTCAATCGTTCGATCGCGAGTCAAATGCGAGAAATTCCAGCCATACTATAGTATTTGGTCCGCCCATTACCTCGTTTACACTCAAATCTATACACAAAATCCACTCCGAAACCATACTCTAACGTCATGGAGCCTCGTTACTTGGATAATTTGTCTGTACGAACATTTTATTTGCTTGTCCCGCATTTGCATGTCACATAAACAAAAAGCGAAAAATCACTACAAATGTGACTCATCTATCACACGGAAAGTGACAAGTAAGCATCTCAAAGTCCGCCCACTCTACGAGTACGTTGCATACACATACATATCTCATACCCAATCATACAACTACCCAACCTTCCCTTATGCCCGGCGCGTTCTAAAAAATACCAACAGAAAATATTTCAAACCATGACACTCCGAAAATCCTGATCAACCTGAAACTGTATCTTTCAACGTCAGCTCAAC
Organism: Fasciola hepatica; assembly: GCA_948099385.1. Lineage (NCBI taxonomy): Eukaryota > Metazoa > Platyhelminthes > Trematoda > Plagiorchiida > Fasciolidae > Fasciola > Fasciola hepatica. The sequence continues at coordinate 1,637,393 of CANUEZ040000051.1, read as the reverse complement.
ACATACTTGAACACGCTCCAAACGACCTGGGAACACCAATGTACTCGGCTCATACTCGACACCCAAAACTGACGTGAAATCAGCAAGTAATTAGATCTCGAAATCATCATCATTCTCAAAGCAATCCACCACACAAGATACAATCAGAAAGCCGAAATAACTTAGCTGTTATGCTAATTTGTCCTCATCTTGTGATGTTCCTTCATAAACTGTACTCACATTACTGTTTTTGCGTTTCAGCCCATGCACGTTTTTTACTGGCAGCATAAAGCGATATATCCTACATCAGAGTTCCGCAGTCTTCCACATTCCTTATGGGCGTAATCAAATACAGACGGATTACTAACAAACGACACGGTCCATTACAAGTAAGATGGAGCCTCACTCACCTGTAGGTTTATCGATGTTGCTACCTTACATTGACGAACGGGTTTGCATGCTACAATGACCCCGAGGGTTATGCTGATTGGAGTGCAAAGCGCTCCCTCAGGGTAACCCATATCGGACAGGCCGAGGGCCAGTAGCCAGATTAAAGCAACGCAGCCTTGTTAGAGGACGTGGTGGGCTTTTCGTCGCGTAGTGAACTCTATACATAAAAGCCACAGAGGCACATAGATAGCAACCTAACATGTGAGAATGTGGCCCGCCACTAAATAAGACCATTGCCTCTTCCCTACTACTCAACTATCCCGAGTGAGAGAAGATTCATCAGGACGTATTGGGCATCCTCGATTGGCAGAACAACATCCAAAAGACGTATGAACTGCCCGTACGGTCACCGGATCATAACACACAAACTTCCTGTTCCTCGACAGTAAGCACCTCATTGTGCAAAAGCTAAACTTGCTACCTCGAACAACAAAAAAACCAGTGACACTGGGGACGACACTTCCGACCTAATTCACAACATTACTCATCAAAAGCCCGCCAACACACAACACTAATGGACAAATACCACTCGGGTCATCCACGAAGCCAGCTCATCCTCTCGCAGGAGCTGGCCACATAAAATTAAAGTAGAAGAAAGCATGTCGACCGCGAATAATTCCCATGCTCCAACATGGATTATACGATTCGGAAACAACACAAATAAAACTCCCATTATCACAATACTGCCAATACGATCGAGAACACTCACTGAACGTTAACACTCCATATTCCCCCAACACCACAGTCACACATTCGTCAAATTCGATCATAAATACATGTGACATCAACACCAACACACAAAACTAGTCTGACCTCAATATTGACTACTCATCCTGCTTTTCACAAAACAAGCAAACCAACCAACCAGTGACAACAACAAACAACAACAACAACAACAACAACAACAACAACAAACCACACCACATCACAACTCGTATTGGACACGTGTAACTCCCGCGAAAAACAGTCTTCTACAAACCTCATGTACTATCACATTCCTTCGCTTATTCTTCCACAATCGCACCATACCGTATCACACACAAATACCACCGGTCATTCGAATGCGATCAATCAGACTACAAACAACTCACACATTCCCACTCTCAGGCGACCATCACCTGCGTGGCCAAAAGTCGCATAAATCTTCTTCACATCAATTACAATCGCCGTCTTCTATCCCACGCGACCCACGGCATAGAAAACAAAAACTCAAGTTAAGATGTGATGTGCCACAAAAACTAACCGACAAACAGAAATACACGCAGGAAGAGAGAGAGAGACATAAAGAGAGAGAGAGAGAGAGAGAGAGAGAGAGAGAGAGAGAGAGAGAGAGTAAAACAGACAATTCAAAAAAAAAAGTAATCGTTTCGTTCCAGCCTTCATCGCGATTATCCACCAGTCATCTCTAGCTGACCGCCAAATCCAATCCGCAATCCGCAGAAACATTACCAACAGCCAAACCGAGAACGACAATGACAACGATAATAACGAAAAACAAATCGCAAACTTGCCTCATCCATAAAAAAGTGAAATCAACACAAAAATTGAAAAAAGTAAGCAGCATGCACAAGCACACCATGTAGAGCTGACAAACTGTCTCACTGACACCGGAACAAACTGTGCAACGATTAACAAAACCACAGTCAGTCGTCAGTCAGCACATCAGTTTCGCATGTTACTTGAACACCGGTGATTGCACAAATGCACCGTGTTTGATTCCCATGCCATGTATCAAATCGAATGTGAATAAAAGTTTCTCCCTCATATACACGGAACGATTAGATGAACAAACAGTACAAACAATCAGTCACCTCCATAGTTCCACCTTAATACGCACGATAAGCACTAAGCAAAACGAACAGACAAAAGTGGACACAGAACCGCTTCCCCTCACGCAACCGCGAACTCAGCTTAACGCAGTACACGACTCACTTCCAGCGTTAATGGGACACAATACACACGTCACGGCACAATGTACACAAACAACAAACACACAGCCCTTCTTCCCTCTCCTGTTTCAATCGTTCGATCGCGAGTCAAATGCGAGAAATTCCAGCCATACTATAGTATTTGGTCCGCCCATTACCTCGTTTACACTCAAATCTATACACAAAATCCACTCCGAAACCATACTCTAACGTCATGGAGCCTCGTTACTTGGATAATTTGTCTGTACGAAGTTTCTGCTTTTTGCTTACGTCGCTGAATATCGCTGCGCGTATTTTTCTGGAGGAAATAATCGTACCTGTTAGCCAGGGTGATTTCGTGCTCAGCAGATAGAAGCCGGTCGCACAGTACGCCGTACACGTTTGCAACATTATACTCATCATTGTGGACTATTCCTTTCCGTTCATGTGCTTTAGGAGAGGAAGAACATCAATGCCAGCTGAATTTATATCGACCGCTAGGACTCATATGTAATGCAATATACTATTTCATTTTCGGTACGACCGTCGTGCTCGTCTGAACGATTGTTGCGGTTGGGGTGGACCAGTGGCAGTACCACTTCGATAGGCCGTCACTTGGATTCAAGCGGTTCACTGTTTGCAAGTAGGAACAAAGTTTCATCCTACTGGAGTTAAACTGTAAGCACACATTCCAAGTTTTGCAGTGGTACGAATTGCTCACTTTTTATCCCGTGATCAAGCTCGGAGTCGACGGAAAGAAAACAGGCTCTGTTATGAGGACCCCATGTAATAACGGAAAGAATCGGAAACCACGAGTATAAGGTTTGGATTCGAGAACCACACACGGCGCTCCAGTAAGTCAGACGTGGTACCGACCCGGGCGACGACGGGACTGTCTAACACCGAAGCTGACCGACGGTTGAGGCATAAAGTTTCTACCTCAAACTTGGTGGTCAGAAACTTATATGGTTTGATCACTAGCCGCTAGTTTTCAAGTCTTCCGCTGGACAGTTATGAGCAAAATGGATGGCTGACATACGCCGAATTCAAAGGAGGTACGGAAACGTGAGGAATTTAAGAGCGATCCCGAACGGGTTAGACACTTACTTGGTGTACCCAGCCTCATAGAGGAACTGAGGAACTTGAGTGGTTTTGCCGCAACCTGTTGCCCCGCAAATGATTACACAGTCGTGCTCATTTATTGCTTCCATGATCGACGCTTCATCCGCAATAATGGGCAATGTCAATCTAAAAGTTTGGACTTCTGGTGTTCGGGAAACTAAAACAAAACGCGCCGGTTGAGAACTGCATGACCAAATGATAAGTTCGATAAATAACTTACGACTTCGCGGAAATTTCAGTGGATGGCTTTGATTGCGAAACAGCACTATCAACAACTTCACAATCGAGTTCTACACGCGGTTCAGTTACGGATAGGGATTCAGACATCTGAGTATATTCTGTTGGTTCGTTCCCGATTTCAGTTTTTTCATCAGTTATTTCGTCATCCGTACTGTATTCGTCTGTGCTCTTTGAAGTGTCTGACATTAGATCAACTGTCGAGTTTTTCCATGACTTGCACTTCACAACACCGCCTTGGCTTCTGCTTTAAAATTCCTCAAGTAAACAACCAAAAGTCAAGCTTACTCTTCCCTGGTTTTGACATGCTTTTTGGTTCTGTTGAACAGAGGGAGAACCGACACCTTGGATTCGCTTATAGGTGGCGCACACGATTCTAGTTCTTTCCATAGTTCCGAGCGCTAAAGGACGAATAGTGGAACACTATATTATATAAATATTATATATATATATATATATATATATATATATATATATATATATATATATATATATATATATATATATATATATATATATATACGTAAAGGCACAGAAACAATAAAATCGAGGGAAAATACCGTTAACTTCTTCGCCTTCTGAGCGATTTTCCGTTCCAATTCCTTTCGTTTCTTTTTTGATAAAACTTTAGCTTGTGCCACTTCGACCTTTTTGGCTACTTTTACTTTGCGAACTTCGCGGGCTGTCTTAACTCCTTTGCCTGGAAGAACCAGTGGATTTGCCTCATCATATTCGTTTCGGTTGTAATCAAATTTGATCTTTACGTTAAAAGCAGAGTATGAACGGAAGGACAACTATTACTAGTGAATCTGTCTTGCAATCCATTGCAGTTGAGAATAGTCTGATTGTAACCCGAAATTCAACTGAAACTAGAACGAAATGGGCAACGAATAAGCGGTTTGATGAACAGAGAAATGCAACGAACAATTTGACGAGTACAGACTTGTGAGACTTACCTGAAGAAATAAAACTAAAAATATTAGTCGAAGGCGATTGGCTGATGATAAAAGATGTGCCATGTTAAACTGTCAGTAGCAGCGGTCATTGTCCTTTCAGGTGGGATTTCTAATCTAATTGTAACGAAGTTTTTATGCGGAAGGGTCGCGACATGGAGAATGAATCTACCCGCGTGGCAAGCTAGATGTTTACATATTTCGCAACCTCAATGCACCGCAATGCTTTCAAAGGAATACATTTCCTATAGCAGTCGCACGGGGAAATCATGCTGTGTCATCGGGGTGGTGCCTACGAAACAACAGCGCAGCGAAAAAAACGAGAATCGGGAATAGAAACGGGCAAACGAGCTCTTAAAAGCGAGATAAACCCTGAGTTCAAACCACCCAAGCTAAGAGCTCTTGAACCGCACAGAGCCGTGCAAACGGAATACAATCGACCTCTGGTAAATGAACGGATGTTGTAGTGGTCAGGCTGTAGGCGGTCATATTATTATTCGATTAATACAAATGTGGGTACCCATTGAGACACATACTGAGCATTGGAATAGTGGAGTTTTTTGTTTTAGGGTTTGTAGATAGAACACGTGGGGAAGGTCACTGATTCTTACATACTACATTTTTCTTTGTTGCATGCTTACGCATGAGTGCAGTGGAAGGAGCATTTGCCCCATAGCCACGAAGGTCTACTGCACTACTGGGGATAACCGGAAATCAGGCCCTGAGAGTTGGAGTGGCGATAAACCACATAAGGTCCCAATAGGTCAGGTGTGGTTACGGCCCGGACGACAGTGGATTATTGTCTACCACGTAAGTAACCGGTGATGGCGGGGATTCGAACCTCAGGCCTCCGAGGTAGTAAGCAAACGCTCTAGCGCACCCGACCACCACCGTCCAATATCATGACGACGCCACGTGAATTAGATTGGTGAAAACAAAACACGTTTTTCATATACGCGAAGATATGTTTGATTTTCGACCTTCGGATGAGATGCGGCTGCCTTAGTAACATAACCTATTTACTCGGCTTGCTTTCTTTCCTGACAGCGGAGGTTTGATGCTGAACCTATCTATCTGGCACTTTAAGGTGTAAAACACACCGAAAATTGCTACGTCGTTACTCGTACTGCTCAAAAATGCTTGTAACTCAGCTGGATCTATATCTAGAAAACCGCCGTTCGCATACTCAAGATCTGAAACTTCCACCTAGGACAAATCCCATACCGCTATATTCAGATGATCATATCAATTATGAAATATACAGAAAACGATAAGGAAAAACCTGATGTACACCAACCCTGGTGATAAATCCTGGCAAAAGATCATAGCAAGCACGAACTCGACTTCGACTATTCGTGCAAATATTTTATTGCGGAAATGAATTTCCCTAATACAACCTTTAAAAGGATACGGCACCAGAGAACTGACCGACCAGCGGAGTCAAAGTCCACTTTTCAACAAAAAAGACAGGTAGCCGAAGTTATCTGAAATATTCCCTCATATGATCATGCTTTCAAGCAGCAGACCACTATTCTGTTTGTTGAAACAGAGTTCCCTCTCTTTTATTCAACCTTTGTCTTCTGTCCTCAACCACCTCTCTTTGCCCCCTCTATCCACTCATAATGCTCCCAGTGACAACACGGCCGATACTCGCCACGATTCATTGTCAAATAATGTCAAGAATAATCCTCTGTCTGGTAACTCACATTTTCTTAAGCCTCGTCAGCCTCCGAATCTCGGCTCCTTCAACGTGAGTACTCTCATGCAGACCGGTCAGCAGACGTGCCTAGCCCTCACAATAGATTCTCTGAAGATCGATGTCTGCTGCTTAAGTGAAACTCGTATCCAGGATTCGAGCAGTGTAATTCAACTAAATGCTCCTGGTATATCATCGAGGTATTTTCTGCGCACCTAAGGAGACGAAGTAGCTCGAGCTGCAGGTCAACGTGGTGTGGGAATAGTCTTGACTGAGAAGGGTGAGGCTGTCGTTTTAGACTGGATCCCAAATAACAGTCGTTTATGTGCTGTGAGACTTCAAGGGTCAGTCGGCGTTCGAAAGGATAGTTGTTTTAAACACAATTTTTGTGATTTTGGTGTACGCCCCAACGGACTGAAGCTCTGACACGCAGAAAGATGAGTTCTACGGTGAACTAGCCACCCTCGTTCGCAGCAGTAAAGGTTCTGACGTTGTAGTGCTAGCTGGGGACTTCAATGCACAAGCTGGTAAACTTAGTACAACAGAAGCTTGTCTAGGTGGCCGTTCTGCTTTACTCGCTCGGCGTACAGATAACGGGCATAGGCTTCTCCAGTTTTGTGCAGACAATCGATTATTCTTGTCTAGAACCAATTTCCGACAGCTCGCGTCGCACAGCGACATGGCGCCCTAATTCTACAGGTACTCTAAGCCAGATTGATCATATCGCCGTAAACTACCGATGGCGCAGTTCTGTTCAGAACTGTAGACCTTACTGGTCCACGTACGTAGAATCGGAACATGCATTAGTTTTAATGCGATTGTCTCTCCAGCTCCATGGTCATCGTCGCAAACCGCAAACCCGACTAGCCGTGCAACGTATGTGTGATCCAGAAGTACGCACCCGCAATGAGCAGAAGTTAGCACATAAGCTAGGATCTACGACGAACAGTAATGTAGGTAAGCATGGGGACCATATCAAACAGGCGATGCACTTTGTAACAGGTTCTGCCTGTGGTCCTAGATCCGATGTCCATCAAAGACACTGGATCTCGCAAGAGTCCCTGAGTATAATGGGCCAAAAGCGTCAGCTCTCGAACCGTAAGGAGATGAATAAGATGCGGAGAAAGCTGCAAAGACAAGTTACGAAAAGCTTTAAGAAGAATCGCGAAAATTGGTGGGTCAATGTAGCCGAAGAAATGAAAGTAGCAGCTGTTTCAGGTAACGGTCAAAGACTGTTCAAACTTATTCGTGACACCGGTTGATGGTGAACCCGTCAGTGAAACTATTTGCGATGGAAATGGAGAACCCATCCATAGCAAACAGTGAAAGCTTGGCCATTGGACGGAATACTTCAAGGAACAGTTAAGCTGGTCGCGCGCTAGTGTAGTTACTCCTGTGTCAACAACTGCGACTCCTTGAGTGGTGTTTCCACCAGATTCGAGCAACACTACGAAGATATCGGTGCTCAAATACCGACAGTCTTCGTATGTCCTCAATCCCCAGTGGCCATGTCTCTGAACCATACAGAAGTACGGGCCTGACTGCTGCAGCGAACACCCCCTTTGATAGGCAAACGGATGTCATGTCGACGCCACAGATGACTCAGGTTGGCAAATGCCAAACGAGCCTTCTAGATACGCAGTAATACTTTATTCGATATCTGACCTCCGGGTGAGATGCAACTCCCCAGATAACAGAACTTGTCTACCCCGTTTATAGACTCCTTAAACACTGAAATGTAACTACCCAGGTAGTAAAACTTACCTACTGCAGCTAGAGCTTTCTCTGCTAACACAGGGTTTGGTGTTGAGCCAACCCAGTCCTGCACCAGCATTCTACACTGTCGCTAAGGCTATCTAAAAGAGCCTGCAACTCACGTCGATCTTCACTCATAAGAATAATATTGCCTGCGTATTCCAAATCAGACAGTTTGTTACCTGAACAAAGAAGGATGCCGGTATTCTCACACCAGGATAGGACTATCTCAAGAATCAATTCAATCACAAAACTGAAGAGGAGAAGTGAAAGAGGGCAACTCTGGCGAACATAACTTTCCGTGGTGAACACGGGTGAAAGATGGTCGTAAGCACGAACTCGGCTTCGGCTGCTCGCATACAAACATTGGAAAAGAGAATTAAATATTAGTCGAGTAAAGCTTAACATTTCTATCATCGAATCTCGTCCGCTCTGATAAACCTATCGTCGGATGTCGCGAACCGTACGTATCACCCCCACTGGGAGTGACATAGGCACGAGTTAAGCAACGTGAAAACAGTGATACTCATTTATTTTGCGTTCATAATTTTATATATCTAGATTTTTTCAGGTTGATAGCAGGACTTATTGCGGCTCACCAACCCACCGCAATCAGGTGGCCGGCTATTTCTGATGGTTTCCTGGGTTTCTGGATATGGGCTACATTTTTGTATTGCATTCAATCGCAAGCATGTACTGCAAAATGAAAACAACCATTTGACGTTAACCGCGCTCTTACAGTTTAGTGAAAATGACAAATTAAGTGCAGCGCTTATTTTCCGTGATCATGACAGCACGTGTGGTCATCCGCCCACTTGAAAGCAGAGGTCGGTGGATCCACCTTTGGTATACCGTTTATCTCGGAAGGTGAGCGACTGAAGGAACGCGCTGCTAGTTGAAGTGGTGAAAGAGCCTAATGACCAAGTGTTCAAACGACTATTGACGTCTCGCTGAAGAGGTGGTGGCTGATGACTCACGTCGACGTTGCTGAGCTGTGATGAAAGTTAAAAGGAAGAGATGCTTTCTCTTCAAAAAGAAACTTGAAAGGAAAAATGAATAGTTTTGGAACCAAAATCGGCGTGCTGGAAAGTTCTTAGTGAGGAGCGAAAAACTATAGGAAATAAGTGGTATTGAAGATGAAAGTATTCAATGGTTAAGTGAGATTCTGAACGGCATTAAGTGAATAACGAGCGCAGGAGTGAACTCCATTTGCACGATGCACATCCCACCCGTCCGGCGCTTACTGGTGACAACAACTGCTCCAGTAGAAACCTAGTTCGACATGGCATAATACTTGGTAACAAGACCGTAAACCATGGGGTTCCGCCTAGCCTAGGACAGGCTATCAGCCTCCAGGCGTTGCACGAGTAATTTGACTTGGACGGAAGGTAAGTGTTCGGGTCACTTTCTGTAGCCTGGCAAATAGCACTTGGTTGTGCACGGGCTAGAATTACTACCTCAAAACTTCAAAACAGTTGCTTCACACACATTGATCATTGGTAGGTGTCATTCAGGACATATATAAAGCCGATTTATCCTTTTGCAGGAGTTAGCCACACAAAAAAATCAGCGTCACGCGCTTCCCACGGACTAAATCCTTCAAACTTTGCTCTTTTCGCCACATTGAATCACACTAACTCAGCACAAAATACCGAGTACGCCGGATAACCAACATTGCCTGTTATTATCATGAAAACAATTTCTTCGGCACCTCCAACATTATTCGAAGGTATTCGTTCACGTAATCTTAGTTACCAGGAGAACTCAATTCTTTGACAGAAAATTCCGGCGCTGAAATTTGTCCAGAGGACTTTTAGCCAAAACCACCAGAAACAACTCATCCCTGTAGTACAGACCTACAGGATATTTGCTCCAGAGAAGAATATGCAAAATACACGTTACAGACAATTCGAAAAGTCGACAAACCGGGGGAAGTCCGCGGTCATGTGCCGAAACGACCTCAAGATCAAACAGCGCGGCGGCCTTGAAGTGTTCAGTTCAGTTCAGTTCAGGTTGCACAGGACAGGTAATGGCCACGGCCAATCGAGCGTCCAGAATTCCTTCGATGGTATGCACACCAGTTATGCACCCACCACTGCCGAGTGTATTTCGTCGAATCCCCGCTAAAAATGAGAGGGAAACGAAAAACCTCATCGCACATCAACTGCGTGAGACATTATGCATCGCGAGCGTTCACTGAGACTGTATGCAATGAGGGAAAAAGTCTGCTAAAACATACTCTAGAAGGACCACAGTGCTACCCGTCATCCATCTAGTTGATATACTCAAGGCTCACTACAAGGAAAGATCTCGTACCACTTGCGATCTAGGGCACCTTTGAAGGATTGGACTGTCTGCAGATCTACCATTTCACCAGGCAGACCGTTCCAACTGTTCACAACCCTATTGCTGAAGAAGTGCGATCTAGCCATCAACCTAGATCGGGCTTTTATCAACTTCTTTTCGTGCCCCCTTGTTCTGGAGTCTACGGCAACTTGGAATAGACTATCTGGTCTAAGGCCAGAAAAGCCCTTCATTACCTTGAACGTTTCTATGAGATCTCCTCGACTTCTCCTCCTTTCCAACGAGAAAAGATTCAGGTCACAGAGTCTCTGCTCGTAAGTCTTACTCCTCTGCCCTTCAACCATTCGCGTGGCGAGACGTTGGACTTTCTCGAGGCAGGCGGCGTCCTTTTTGTAGAAGGGTGACCAAGCCTGCACGCTACCTTCTAAGTGAGGTCGTACTATAGCCATGTAAATAGGTACAAATACCTCCGGCTTCCGGCAAGACAAAGCTGATTGCAGTCTAAAGAGCTCCCCACGAGCCTTATGTGCAGCAGCGTTGCACTGCTCCGACCATTTGAAGTCACTTTTCATGATGATCCCCAGGTCTTTAACCCTTCTGGCTGCCTCTGCGGTGAACAGCCCTTGATCATGAGCGACAGTTAGGCTCTCTGTTGCCCTTGACAACAAATGGCTTTTTTGAGCGTTTAGAGGTAAGTCCCATTTGTATGCCCAGTTCAGGACGGTGCCTATTTCCCTGCCCAAGTCCGCCCTACCCTTAGATCCAACAATCTTCACATCATCCGCAAAAATAAAGCTGGGCGATTGAAGAGTGGATGCTAGGTCATTAATAAATAACAAGAATAGGACTGGGCCTAGGACGGATCCCTGAGGTACACCACTGGTGACGTTCACCAAACTGGAGCACCTGTCCCCCACTTTGACATAAAGCGTCCTGTGGGAGAGGAAGTTCTCCAGCCACCTGTATACTGGCCCACCTATCCCGAAAGTCTCCATCTTGCATAGCAAAAGACGATAATTAACGGAGTCGGACGCCTTGCTAAAGTCGAGGTAACATACCTCAACTTGCTTACCTTCGTCCAGTCGTCGAGTTACTTCATCTAAGAAGCACAGGAGATTGGTGAGACAAGATCTATTTTTCAGGAATCCATGCTGCGCCGGACTTAGCATGGAGTGCTGCAGTAAGTGCTGGCAGATATGGGCACGGATGATCTTCTCGAGGAATTTACAGAGAATGCTAGTTAGGCTTACCGGCCTGTAGTTCTGCACATCCGACTTAGGCCCACTCTTATGTATTACCACGACTGCCGCGACTTTCCAGTCCTGAGGCAGCTTTCCCTGGTCCAACGTGGATCTATACAATCTGCATACCGATGGAGCTATCATATCCGCCAACGGCTTGATGATAGCTGGATGAATGCCATCTGGGCCCGCTGACTTGTGGCTGTTTAACTCCTGTAGGTACTTACGCACGCATTCCTCTGAAAGATCTAGCTCGTTTAACTGAGGAGGATGTACCAGAGCCAGATCTTCTCGTACCCCACTATCTATCCTATGTACACTACCAAAGTACTCCCCCAGGGCGTCTGCTTTGCCCTGGTCGTCAGTGAAAATACCATATTCTCTAGTGGATAGCGGACCTACGGCATTTCTTGTTGAGCCTTTAGACTGTATATAGCTGTAGAACTTCTTCGGCTGTTGTCTTACAGACTGGGCCAATTTCAGCTCAAATTCCCGTTTAGAAGTTCTCAGAAGGCTTACAGTCTCGTTTCTCAGCTTCGTATAGCGATTCCAGGCTAGCTGGCTGCCGGAAGCTTTGTACTGGTTCCAAGAGCGGTTTCTACGTCGATGGCCTTGGCTATTGCAGCCTTCCACCACATGGGCTTGCCCTTCCCACTCCTTCGTTTTAGGGGTGCGAACTCTTCCTGCAGGGTAGTCAGGGATCCTTTTATGGCCTGCCAGCGCTCCTCCACAGTAGCCTCCTCTGGCGCATCCCAGGTCAAACCCATCGCCCTATTACGAAGCCTATTTTTGTCCATACTACCGAAATTCCTAATCAGCCTTGAGGGTACTTTCGGTTGCCGCATGCATAGAACTATTTTGGCACACACGTGGTCACTCTTTCCCAGCGGTGCACAATAATGCAGTCCAGCCACATCGTTGGGGAAGTTCGTTATAGCTAGATCCAGCAGGGATGGAACGCATCCAGTCCTATATCTGGTATTCTCCCCAATATGCTGATGCAACGCATTATCATGCAGCCATTCTAAGTAGGTTTGTTCCTCCGATCCCGGCGCGCAGACCTCAGCCACCCAGTCGATGTGCGGAAGATTGAAGTCACCCACTATGAGGGTCTTTTGTGCGTCCTTAACTAGTTCAGTCAAAGTCCGCAGCAAACAAACGTCCTCTTCGTGGTTTGTGCTTGGTGCCCTGTAGACACAGACGACGTTAACCCATCTGCCTGGAAGGATGATCGTAACGGCGCATAGCTGGATATTGCGAGTGCACATCTTGGTCTGGGACTCAAAGTGGTTTGCACCTGACCTAACGAGGATGGCTACTCCACCACCAAGGCAATCTTGTTCCCGATCCTGCCTGTAGGCTGCAAAACTGTTACTTATTAGGCCTGGCACATGGTCTTCTTCAGAAAGCCACGTTTCCGTGACGGCAACTATTGATGCTTTCTGTTCGTCAGCGGTTTTGGCAAGTTCCGCCCATTTGTTTCCAATACTACACGCGTTAGTATATAACACCACCGCGTTTGCTCCGTCGCCTAGGTGTCTTTTGTCATTCATTCCTGACTGTTTCTCAGGCGCAACGCCTGAGATGATGGCACGTTTTTTGCTTCGGATGACCCTACTGGGGTGCGTGAAGCCGGCTGATGGTCCAGAATTTCTGACGACTCCCAATCCATCTCTATAGGAGTAGCCACAACATCCAGACTGGCAGGGGTCGCGCTGTCATCTATCTTCGGACAGCACTGCCAATTCTCGTCTTCAAGCGCATCTTCAATTACAACTATTTGCGACCCCGCACGTGGCTTCTTTACTATTGCCGGGGTCGGGGCCTGAGAGCCGAGTACGGCATTCCGCTGAACTTTTAGATTTCTCACCAGCGCCCTGGCTGGTCTAGCAAGGATACCTCTTGGAGCTAGACCACCAGGCCTTACCCTATGCTCGTCCGGCACAATCTGGCATCTGCCCTTAGTAATGTGAGCCACTATTGCTGCCCCCGCCAGCAGTTTATCCCGGGTGGCCTCGTCAGCGAACTCCACTAGGATTGGTCTCGCACGAAGTTCGCCTTTGTTTCCCAGTGTTGACTTCCATGTCCCCACTCTGTGCACCCTTCTTAGAGCAGTAGGGTACGGAGCACCTGCGATTCGCGGTATGTCGCAGACCCTCCTCCTGTCAATGTCTCTCCTGGCCTTCGATTCCCTTATAACGGGTTCTTCCTGGTTTCGGATCAGGAGCCGGTGGCTTGAGACCCTGTCTATCGACAAGATCTGCCTCTGCAGATCCTTCACCTTGCTTTCCAATACCACAAGAGCAGGGTAATCCACCCTAGCTAACCCACCCTTTGCGATATTACAGTCACCCTTCTTTTTGAACTGCCTTGCCCTTCTCGGCTTCCACTCAGTCCACTGGCCCTCGTCGGTCTGCTTTAAAGGAGTTGAGGAAACGACCGCCTGGCAAGCTCTCGGAACTGGTCCATTCGCTTTGGTGACTGTCCTCTCAGGTGCGGATACTACTTCCGCAAACGACCGACTACAACCTGCTTGCGGTGGTTTGGGGATTACGACTGAGTTACTACTTGGTGGGCCGTGGTCCTGCCCTTGGGCCTGCAGTTTAAAGGCCAGACTGGCCGCCTCCTTGCAGGGGGCACAGACCCATTCAGCCCATGGGTTCTGTTTATAAGGGACATAGATGTCCTTTGCTATCCCTGAACACCTTGGTTGGGCCCATCTCTTGCATATCTCGCACTCTATACCATTTACCACACGTTTTCCGCACTTGGGTGCTAGACGCGGGTCGGAAACGCGTGTCATACCGAAAACCGCAAAAACGAGGGAAAATACAACTCAAGTGCTCTTTACCCAAACACAAAATACGCACTCTGACAATCGCAGGTAAATCCCGCTAACACAAAAAACAAAAACAAAAAGAAAGACTAGAAGCGAGGAAAGATCGCCTCAAAAAACACCGAACACTACTCGGCAATGCTACAACGAGAATAAAAATATTCTCCGGATAAAGCGCACCTTAAATGCAATTATGATACGCTCAGTATTGTGAATTAAACTGGGTTAATTCACAAAACTATTCAAAAACTCATTTCAAAGACGAGAGCACTATGAATTCAAACCGCGCGGCACTTACAGCAGTTCAGTCTTGAAGTAATACACGGGTACAAGGCTACAGCCCAAATGTTCCCGGATCTTGTGATTATCTCGTCATCTGAATGTCACCAGTGAGCTGTAAGATAGTTCACTAGATAGTGGGGAAGTGGTAAAACGGAAAGGGTTCAAAATACAAATCTTGACAGTATCTTGCATCTGGTATTGCCGGCGAACTGGAAGATAGACCGCTGGACAATGCGAAAGGGTTAAGGACACGAGTCTTGACTGCATCTTGCGTCTCGAACTGCCGGGGATCTGGAAGATGGACCTTTGGACTGTGGGAGAAGTTCAGCTTTGCTGAAGTTCGTTCAACTTGAGTGACACGGAAGATTCAAGCGTGGGAAATCTGTCGGACATCAAACAGCGAGGCTTTCGGTCCGCGCGCCGCGCGCGGCCTTGCCGCAGTTCAGTTCAGTTCAGGTTGCACAGGACAGGTAATGGCCACGGCCAATCGAGCGTCCAGAATTCCTTCGATGGTATGCACACCAGTTATGCACCCACCACTGCCGAGTGTATTTCGTCGAATCCCCGCTAAAAATGAGAGGGAAACGAAAAACCTCATCGCACATCAACTGCGTGAGACATTATGCATCGCGAGCGTTCACTGAGACTGTATGCAATGAGGGAAAAAGTCTGCTAAAACATACTCTAGAAGGACCACAGTGCTACCCGTCATCCATCTAGTTGATATACTCAAGGCTCACTACAAGGAAAGATCTCGTACCACTTGCGATCTAGGGCACCTTTGAAGGATTGGACTGTCTGCAGATCTACCATTTCACCAGGCAGACCGTTCCAACTGTTCACAACCCTATTGCTGAAGAAGTGCGATCTAGCCATCAACCTAGATCGGGCTTTTATCAACTTCTTTTCGTGTCCCCTTGTTCTGGAGTCTACGGCAACTTGGAATAGACTATCTGGTCTAAGGCCAGAAAAGCCCTTCAGTTCAGTTCAGTTCAGTCTGCACAGGACAGGCAATGGCCACGGCCAATCGAGCTTCCAGGATTCCTTCGATGGTATGCACATCAGGCTTACACTCACTACTGCCGAGTGTATTTCGTTGAATCCCCGCTAAACATGAGAGGGAAACGGAAAGCTTCATCGCACATCAACCGCGAGAGTCATTGTGCATCGTGAGCGTTCACTGAGCCTGTGTGCAATGAGCGAAAAAGTCAATTAAAACATACTCCAGAAGGACCACAGTGCTACCGGTCATCCGTCCGGTTGATATACTCGAGTACGAGGCAGAAGCCCAAATAGTCCCGGATCTTTTGATTATCTAGTTGTCTGAATGTCACCTGTGAGCTCGAAGATATTTCTACGGTTAAATGGCAATGGGACGAAGAGGGAGGGTTCAACATACAAATCTTGACAGCATCCTGCATCTGGTATTGTCGGAAATCTGGAAGGTAGACCATTGTAAAGTGAGAGGAAGTTCAGATTTGCGGCTTTACTTTCAGCCTGAGTGACACGAAATATTCCGTCATGGTAAGTCTATCAAACATCAGACAACGACATCCTTGAACGCCTCGTCGCGCGCGGCCTCGCCGCAGTTGTTACTGGGCTAGGTTGAGAGAAAACGTTCCAGACCTTAACCACAAAGGTGCCGTCGGCAAGAAAACTGCGTAGAACGTACAACATGGACCCCGTTATCCGGTAAGTTTGCGGCCCATGAAGAGGAGGGGCATGGGGCTTGTCTGAGGCCTTGGCAAAATCGATGAATACGGCGTGTGAGAGCTGGCCATCATCGTAGGCTTTTTTCAGACTATCCATGATGGTAAGCACATTGGCGACGCATGATCTGCCAGGAAGAGACCCATGTTGGTACGGAGAGAGAATCCTATCTACGTGCAGTTGGGAAAAAGAGCACTCCTGAGAATTCGCCCGGGAAACTTTCCTGCTGATGCTAGTCGGACTTAGTGGTCTGTAACTGGAAGCAAGATGTCTACTACACTTCGTATAGACGGGGGCGATGACTGCTTTTTCCTAGCTGATGTGTGAAACTCCTTCATCGACACATCGCTGAAGGAGAGATCCATGAGGAGCTCCTAATGCGTTGCCATTTTCTTGGGAATGCTGGGTTGGGTTAAGTCAGGACCCATGGTGCAACACTGGTTGAGCTGACGGAAAACTGGTGCAACTGCACCTATGGAAACAGTGATATGGCTGAAGGTAGTGACTAGAGACATCCGGCGAGTGATGGAGCGGGACGACATCGGTATGGACCAAGAAGATGTACGAGAATGGGAGCTGACGGCTTCGGCCATACCGCTGGAGGAAATAACCGGGATACGGCATGATTTCTGAGAGCAAGAAGCGTCACAGTCTTGCGACTTAGATGACGCTTTTAGTGAAAGGAAAATGCCCTGATGGTCCTTGCGCGATCGGTTCAAGAAAATCCTTCAAAAGCACTATAAATTCGGGCCTACGTGAAATCACACCCTCAAGCACTTTTTTTGCATGTTTCCGTACACTTTGCGTTTTTGCGGGCCAATCTTTGTTTGCTGGCTTCCAACGCGCTACTTTGCCAAATCCCGCCTTTGACCTGCGTGGCGCACGTGTTTGTCTCTCGCACGCCGCAAACTTGGTACTCGCTTTTTGAGTGTGTGATCGCTTATTCGAGGTTTGTATGTGTTTAGTTTCACTACTCATTTATTACTTCGGCATCGTAGAATATGCGGATCAACCGTGTTTTGGCTTTGGAATTAGTTTGAATCCGGCTACGTATTGCTCAAAAGATTGTTATACCGCCTATACCGAAACGGTAACATACTTCAATCAGCGGTGCGGTCCAATAGGGCCCCTGTGTCAGACGATCATTCAACAGCTTGCCTTGGAACTCGGCTGTACAATGGAAGACTTCCCGCAGCTTCTCGGGTTTCTTGGGAGGGAGATCCCGTGTGACGGGGCAGGTACCATATCCCTCCTTGACCGTCTGCGTTAGCAGGCACCTTTTCCACTCAGCCAAGTGTTTCGTTTCGAACCATTACTTCTGCGTACCGTTTCAAGAGATCTTGAATCCGGCCGAAACGATCTTTCAAGCGCGGTAGCCCTTGGATAGCGTAAATTATGTTGTCAACCAAAGGATCGGCTTGTGTACACCTCGGGAGGGGGACCCCGAGCTGGTTTTTAGGGCCTTCGGTTCCTCGTCTCACTGCCTGCAGTGCAAGATAGTCCTCTTGGGACGACGAAAGCGGGTCGTCTCCGATGTCATGAAACCCCTTTTCGTATAGGCACTGCAAATAGTACTCCATGTGGTCCGTTTCCGACTGACGAGTTATTCATGGAGCGGTGCCCCCCGGCTGGGCCGTATAAAATACATCCTACTGTCGTGCATACGGCATAGAGTGCCTGGCGGTCGCCAAGTTTCTGGCTCAGCGCCCATTATGCTTCTGGCACTTCGCGATCGATGAAAAGGGCAACTTTGTCATCTTCCCAGTCTACGATGGTCACCTCTCACTAGTGTGGCCATCTAGTTGATATTGTACTCACCGACCTTGATTCTCACACGGGGGGATCGGCCATTTTAAAAGCTTCCGTCGGTTCGTTTTACCCGTTAGTATCTAGGGAGATGAGATGCGATCTCAGCCGGCCTGCTGTTATATCCTGCTTTTCGCCCACCGTACTCCTTTCTAACGACGGCAAGCTTTTAGCGAGCCGGTGTTAATCAGCGCACCGCTCCGTCACCAGGGTGGTGTCCGACCAGCTGCCGACGAAGGCTAGCGCTTTGGCCACCTAATTCGGGATCATCACCCCTGTAACACATGTTCGAGCAATGCGTAGCCAAATTCGCAACGGATCCCGAAATCAGAAGGCGATTATCCGTGGTATTCTACGATACTAGATTATTGAATGGACAAAGACACCAAAAAGATACAAACCTCAATGATGAGATCACAAGGACTCAACAAACGAGAAACCGAATTGCAGCGTGCGAGCAAGGAGCACGTGAGTCACGCAGGTCCAGAACAAGGATATGACAAAGTAGCGCTCTGGGCGCGAACAAACGAAAATTGGTCCATAAAAACAAACAGTTCGTAAAGACACGTCAATAATGTAAGAAAGTGAGTGGTGTTAGGAAAAACACTGAATCGCAAAGATTTTATGGAGATCTTCCACGACCGGTCGTTACACCGCCCACCAAAATCCTCCCGAATCCTTAGCAGAGTCAAAGATTTGGTATAAAGGTACCGATTCTTCCTACCTACCTATGCCCTGCTGTCAGTGCGCGCCCCTATTGCTTGTCGTCAACGTTCTACTCATGGTCGCACCTAATTCGTTGGCCACATAGACGCGAGGCTATTCTACATCTTCCACGAAAACAACCGACCGATGGCGGGCGTGAGGGGTCACGTAGATGCTGTCCTTGGAAAGGCCATCCTGCTCTGGCTGTGTGTGCTTGCATGAGTGTGTGTGTATGATGTAGTCACCGCTACCTCCACATATGCAAAAGACATTTCAATAACGTCAACAAAGACAAATTGCGAACACCGTCACAGGTTTGATAGGGGTTGCGGGACATAGTGTGCATCGGGTAGGTGTGGATGTGTCTGCATGTACAACGGAATCGCATTTATCACAAAATACCAGAAAAACCTTCGGTAATGTCAAAGAAAGACTGTGAGCACTGTAACGTGTTTGACGGAGACCATGTGGTAAAACGAGTACAACGTAGGTGAGTGTGCGTCGGGGTGTATGATGGTTCAATACGTCAGTGTGTCGGGATCGCTTCCATAAATGGGGTTTCCTTACCCACCTCGATGACTAGAGGGAAACAGTCTGCTGGGCCTCAGCGTTACCAGTTTCTCACCCTTCACTCTCGAGTAGGCTAACACTGCGTACGTCAGGAATTAGCGCTCCGTAAGCTGTCTTCCCCTTCACCTTTCTTATCGTTCCGTCAGTGCTTTCGATGGTTTCCATAACTACTCCCAAGGACCAGGTGCTGAAATGTGCGTGTTCGTCTGCGATCATCACTACATCCCCAACCTCGAATAGTCTTGTTTTGACCAGCCACTTCTGTCGAGTCCGCAGAGTCGGTATGTACTCCCGCAGCCATCGCCCCCAGAAGACCTTGGCAAGATGGTTGGCCTGCTTCCATCTGTAAAGGAAGCTCTCACGAAGACTCATCGGTCCTTGGAAACCCTCGTTCGATCTTAACATCAATAAGTTGTTCGGGGTGAGCGCCAGGTGGGTGGGGTCGCCGTTCAATAATGGAACCAGGGGGCGGTTGTGCAGGATTCGCTCCACCTCAGTCATGACGGTGTTCAGCGTCTCGTCGTTGGAACAAGCTGCGCTACACCACGTCACTAGCCGTGCTGTTGTTGGTATAGTTTCCACTGATGTATCTAGGGAAGTAGTTCACAAACAGCTTTGCAAGACATCCCCATTAGCTAAAATAAATCAGGTTTTTTTTCTAAACAGTAAAATCTGAGGTTAGTATTTGACCTGCGGATCCACTTCTATCAAAGTTCTTTCAAATATCATGCCTAGATTGACTTCAAATCGCCTCATTCACCGAGCGGCAAATCGAACTCCACTTACAAGCACTAAGCGCCCCCGACTTTCTACCTCCTCAGTGCCGTGTTCAGTACCACTGGTCGATATATACAGTGAAGCCAGTAACAAATACAATGCGCTTTAGGAAAACTTATCGTCCTTAGAGAAACAGTTACGATCCATGGACGATGCACTGACCATGCTGCTGCCACTAGCATATATTGTTGGTCCTTTAAAACATTCAAACACTGAAAGTCTCCTATCAGCCGGCCACTTCCTGGACTCTGTTGCATCTGAAGTCCATAGACGGATAAAAAATTCTAAAAATGCCGTTGTTTTTATTGTTCCAGATCGTTTGCCCCTTTCCTCGGTCAAACAGTCATTGCTCATGGCATGTGATATGTCACACCACGAGTGCTACTGCAAAAGACTCAGAAAACGGTCACATCGGAACATGTGCCCGCTACTGTTTCAATTTCTAGAAGAGAGCACTGCCGTGGAATTCGTTAGAAAGAGAGAGTCCATCGCAAAATCCACATCATTTAAAAATATAAAAATTGCTTCAGACAAAACCCCTCTGCAGAGGGAGGTCCTTAGATCGAATGCCAGCATCCAAGTACTCCCACCACCGTCTGACCCAGTGCCACAAAGCTCCCCTGAGAAACTTCCCACCGTAAACAACTCGTTACCACTCCCGCTAACCAGTACACCAGCTCAAAATGTGGACCTAGATTCGTCCCGTTCACCTCCAACACCTCAACGTCCCCCCAAAAGGCTCCATGTTGCACTCCAGTCTCCACCACTGTCTACCCACAGCCGAGCAATACAATCCCCTCTCTCTGCAAGCAGCCATCCACGCTCTGGTCTGTTTGCCAAACGAGCAAATAAACCGCCAGCTTCAAACACGCCAACCCTCACCGACCAGCCAACTGCAACGTTGTCTCCCAGCGCTTCGGCCAAAACGTCACCCACGTCACCTGTTGCTCCCAGAGGCCAAAACCTCGCCTGCACTGACATTGTCACGCTCCCATCTTTAATCGACAGTCGACATAGGACCTCTCGCGCTCCAGCTAACCGGCCTACTACCCATTCACGACCCCCACCTCGGCCATACACACGAAATCTCGTCGCTCACCCTAGCGCTAGTCCACCAGCGCATTTATTTGGTCCCCCGGAGATCCGCGTACCCCACTGCTACATCCCACACCCACAAACCCAGACCCCGCCGTCTTCACGTCCACAGATGCAGTACCATATCACAAATTTTCCACTTAATGTACCACCTCCAAACTCGAACCATGCAGGACGAGTTACCAGCATCGTTGCCAACCGGTACCACAACATGCGGCCCGCGCCCGACCATTTTCCGCCCCATGGTGTACCCCATCTTAACCCTCCGCAGCTTCAACATCCTCTGCTCCCCTACCACCCAGCATCGCCGTGTTCTACTCCGACACCACTGCACGCTATGCCAACTGACCCCTCACACCAAGGCCCCTTTCATCAACAGCCCTTTCGCTACTACTCCACCCCCTCACACTCTTTCCATGGAGCCTTGTGAGATGCCTCCCACCTCAACAAACTCTATCCGAAACATCATACCTGTTCCATTAAAATCCCACTTACCCTGCCTTTCGTCCTTCTCCTCACAAGGCCTCCATCAAAACTATGGCTGCCCTTCCTCTACTGCTCCCCGCCCCCTTGCTGACCCCCTGGCATCCTTACAAACTCTCTCCCGATTCATACCTGTTTTGCCTCAAAGGTCCCACCTAGAGTCACCATACTCCCCTCCAGATCTATTAGCCCGCGTTACAATAACACCTCAGCATCCAGTGTTAATCTCTGCTGAACATCATGAGTGTTCGGCCCAATGTACAATGTGCGGCGATAAGGATAGAGCTGTCCAAAAGGAAGTAGCAACTCACATCCTGTCTTCCTGCATGGGTGACCCGCCCATTGATCACCGCCCTGCCACGCACACCCTGGCTACCGAATCCACTGACGCTTCAAAGCCTCCTACAGAAATGCTTACCATAGCACTATTAAACTCCCGTTCCATCTTGAACAAGCTTTCCGCTATAAAAAGACTGGCTGTCGTCCACAACTTCGACATAATCCTGATTACTGAGACTTGGCTGACCGAGAACATACCTTCTGACCAAATATCACTGATCGGTTATCAAACCTTCAGGACTCAACGAATCTACCGCCGCGGTGGAGGTTGCGTGGGGTATGTCAAGAGCAGCCTATCTGCCACCCTACTGGAAAATACCGTGCTCGCAAATGTTGAAGATTCTATATGGTTTACAATTTCTTTATCCCAGATGAACATAGTTGTCGGTTGTATATATCGTCCCCCCAGAAATGACACTTCCACAATTTATCCCATCATTGATGCATTTAATTACATCGCTGACCTGCCATTTGGAGGTAAATTTATAGCAGGTGACTTCAATGCCCCGGGCGTAAACTGGTCCTCCTTTTCTGCCCCCTACAAGTATTTGCAATTTGCCTCATGCATTCGCCTGGGCCAGTGGGCCCAACATGTAAAACAACCTACCAGAAAGAATAACATCCTTGATCTGATATTTACCCTGGGTCTCACGAACGTCTCTGCCTCCGTACTAAACGACTACACAGGCAGCGACCATAAAATCGTCAGTTGCAGATTTCAAGTCAAGCCACGTACTGTTAGCCTACTGTATGTCAAGTCTCGCAAATCGAGCAACGCGTAGCCAATTCAAACGAATCCGAAAACCAGAACAAGATTGATTCGTAGCTTCTACGTTACTAAATTGAAATGCACAAAGGATACAAATATATACGAACCTCAAGTATGCGGCCATATAGACTTCACAGTAAAACCCAAAGGTCCAAAGCCCCGTGGCTCAAGCACGACAGTCAGAAACGGTTCAAGGCCAAATTCAAATGTCTCACATGGATAAACAAACGTGAAAATGTGTGGGGTATGAGCGAGCTTTCCAAGATAATGTTAAATATAGTCAAATTCACAAGGCACGTTGAACATTTAGAAGGATTTTCAGTATTCGTTCGTTACACCGCCGGCCAAAATCCTTCCGCGAAAATGGTTGTCTAAGGTTCAGGAAGGGGTCATAATTCTCACCCTATCTACCTTTTACTTATTGTCAGTGCCTGTGGATACTAACTTCCTGTGTTATCTGAACGTGAAACAGGTTTTTGCCGTAGTCATCATCGCACAATCCATAAGGAATCAATTCCAAATCCCGCTGCACAACTTGAGATTGACATATTCATCAGGAGACCGGCGCATATAGTCAGACGCACGATGAAGATGAAGGCTTCGCAGAGTGAAGTGTTTCGCCGCACGAAATAAGTCTAAGCATCACAAGCAGTAACCCATTGCAGCAACTGGTTAGACTAATTTTGTTTACAAGCATGAGCGCAGAAGTTGAACGCAGGTGCAACGCCTAATGAGATATCGCGTAAAATTGACAGGTCACGAACCAGTGGAATTACATAAAATTAACGCACCAAATCTTCCGAAAGAAATGAAAACCGGTTTCTGATTATGAATAAATTTCGAAAACAAGTGTACGGCGGGCATTATCGAAATACACATGAACACGGAGATTGATCGAATACTGGCATCTATCAGAGTATTTCAAAGTTTTTCTGTGCACAAAATATGTGACAATCAATATTGTATAAAATGTAAATAAATGTTCTTCTTTAAAGATAATAATAGTTTCACAATGTGGTCACAGCTAGTATGCCTCACCTGAACTGTTCAAGTGAAATACTGGTGAATTTCTCCTCTTCGCCTATGTGCACGCTAGATAGAAACTGGAACTAAGTACATTTGCAACCTTTCAGAAAAAATGGGTCCAGTTGATTAGTTGTAGGGCATGAAATGCAATAAAGTGCTGAGTAACTCGGAGCGAGGCGATCTGCGAGCTACTTTGTTTTTTGTATGTGGTTTCGAGCTCGAATCATCAACATTTTCCTCGCTGTTTCCTGCTACGAGTGGATTAACTCTCTGATGTCTCGAACACGTTCTTTGTTTCTTCCGTTTCCTGTAATGTAACACAACTGTAGGATCTGTCCAATAGGCAAGGCTCAGTTCGGCGGTGGTGCAGTTCTCTTTTAGCATTCGTGCTACCTTAAAACCCAATACCAGCGCAGTCGTTTTGAGCTCGTTTAGGGATACTGACTTCAGCTCAGCAATTTTTGTTTTGGCAAGGGGTACTTTGTTTCGCCGCCGGCCATGCAGTTCCACCCAGGTACCGTACACTGTCACTGGGTCGGCAAATTTCAAGCTGCTTTGGGTGACCTGCTGGTGTCCTTTTTTGAGATATTTCAAAAGCCTCCGGGCAACTTCTCCTTTTCTCAATAAGTGACTTGACGGTGGTCTCTCGGGTATAGCAACTTCATGTTGCCCACTGTGAAGTCTCGTCTTTGAATTCGCCATCGAAAGCGCCGACTGATCCTTCGAGTGGACTTCGCTTTCCTGAGATGGACCGTTGGATTCAATATCGAAAGGCTGATCGTGTTCTACAGAGGCACTTATCTCAGCAACATTTGAGCAATTTATTGATGCCGATTGTTGAAGTTCGCTCGTCAGGGGTCCGAGAAGTGTCCAGCCTAGTATCGTTCGCGTAGCGAATGGTTCTTTTCGATTGCTTATGCTCTGTTCAAGCACCCAGTGAGCCTCTGGTACATTGCATCCAATTAGTACGTCGACGTGGGGGCTAGAAACTTCTTCGAACTCTATGTCCCTGAGATGAGACCATCTCTTGACGATCGATCTAACAGAGTCGACTGGTCTCATTGGCAAGCTGTCTATTGCAAAAGCTTCCGGAATTTCTACGGTCCCCTCATCAGATAAAGACGTTAACTGCAGGGTCAGCCTCTTAGAATTGCTAACATGACCCCCTGCAATCGTGCTGATAGTGAGCGAGGTAGGCTCGCCTACTAGTTCACAGCTTTCTACAAGCTCGCGAGTAATCAGCGAGGTATCCGACCCCGTGTCCAAAAATGCATTGACCCTCCTCAGTCCTTTAGGTGTCACGATACCGACAGGTACGATGCCTAATCTTGCCGGTTTGAAATCATCATGTCCCGTTGAACAGACAATTTTTGGTTCATCTGGATGAATAGGTCTATTGTTGAGAAGGCCATGCAGTAACGAGTGATGATTACCCAAGCATCCGACTTGGTTGCATTTCACTCTTAAGCTGCATTCAGAGGCTCGATGAGAGTTGTTCAAACACATAAAGCATGAGCCAATCCTTTTTACTGCGCACCACCGATCGGGTACACTCATCCCATGAAAGGTCGGACAATCTAGTAACCGATGCAGGGAGTTGCATAGCTTGCATTCAGCTGACCTCTCGGGTTCTTGACTTATCATGTGCATGTTAGCCAAAGACTGGGTTTGGTTACAGTCCTTCTCCACAATTTGAGATGTTGGTTCCCTTCGCGCCAGTATGCAACTTTCGCGTACGATTTGTCCAAATCGACTGTTGGCGATACGGGATTGACGACCTATGAACTCCGTCAAATCGTTGAACGTAGATTCCCGCTCAAGCATATTTGTTTTTTCAGCTTCCTCTGCCCATCGGCTCTGTAAATCAATAGACAGACATCGGACAATGCATTCCTGTGTGTGCAATGCATTCAGATCAGACTGGTATCCTAAGTGCTCCAGTGCTATACTGCAATTCTGCATTTTTATCACCAAACTCGACAGTGATTCAGCCTTGCCCTCAGTCCTTTTCGCCTCCAATAAAACACTATCAATTAGGCTTCTAGCCACCTTGAATGGTTGTCCAAACAAATCTTTCAAGATTCTGCGCGCCCTGATGTACCCCATCGGTGGATCAAGCATCGCGCAGCCTTCGATAGCACTTTTGGCTCTCCCACGACAGTAATGTAATAAATACAAAAACCTTTGACCAGGATCTGCAACTTTGCACTCAACAAAAATTTTCGAATTGTTTCATGAATATACAGTATTGGTCGGGGTGCCCGTCGAAGTGGGACAGCTCCACTCTCGGCAGGTCAAGAGCCAAAACCTCGGTAGTTTCAGGCTGTCTCAAGGGTTTATATTCGTCGATCACAGTGCCTTTTCGATGTTGACATTGTGAACTACATGGACTTTTTGCTGGCTCTCTGAGACCAGTTCCTTGTGTAAGGGGCTCTGCTTCCTTTCTGGCTAACCGCAGCTCGTTTTCTAATTCTATTACTCTCATTCTATAAGTACTAATATCGTCAAACGCATCGCGGTTAGAGATATATGACCTGGCACTGACAGAGCTAGTAAACTTAGCATTATCTAGAGAATCAATAACACCCGAACCATCCCCAGAGACTTGCCGAGTTATTTCCTGTTGTCTCAAAAGGTCCTTGCTTCCTCGTCTGGGCATTTCCAATGGGTTTTCTTGTCCAGGTTCCACTTGAGTACTGTATGTCAAGTCTCGCAAATCGAGCAACGCGTAGCCAATTCAAACGAATCCGAAAACCAGAACAAGATTGATTCGTAGCTTCTACGTTACTAAATTGAAATGCACAAAGGATACAAATATATACGAACCTCAAGTATGCGGCCATATAGACTTCACAGTAAAACCCAAAGGTCCAAAGCCCCGTGGCTCAAGCACGACAGTCAGAAACGGTTCAAGGCCAAATTCAAATGTCTCACATGGATAAACAAACGTGAAAATGTGTGGGGTATGAGCGAGCTTTCCAAGATAATGTTAAATATAGTCAAATTCACAAGGCACGTTGAACATTTAGAAGGATTTTCAGTATTCGTTCGTTACACCTACCATGTAACGGTCCCTCCTTCCGTCACTTTAAATGGGACCATATTCCCTCTCAAATTCGCTCAAAAAACTGGGACGAGTTCTTCCTAACAGCAAATCCCCAGTTCGCCACTGACCTCCTCTACTCAAGTTTACACTCATGCATGGAAAACATATCACGCCCCTACAATCCATCCAGACCAGCAGGTAACCATATAGCCAGGCTAAAGCAGAAACACGACGAGCTTCGACGGCAGTGCCAACGGAATAGACTTTTCTACAGTCTTCAGACTGGAACGCCTCTATCACGAAATCCACCGCAAGGCCCGTGACCTACAACCAAAGCAAGAAACCAAAGCGTTACGCCACCCAAACAAAGCTCAAGAGCTAGCCCGGCTACACAGGGCTCGTGCCCCACAATCAACTCGATGCATAAAACAGATCATCCATTTGGATAACCTCATAACCTCACCTCGAAAGATAGCTGACACGTTTAATACTTTCTTCACAACCACCGTGTCTCTCAGTCCATCGTGTACCCAGTTTGTCACCCCGTCTGTCACAAACTCCTCACTAAGTTCTATCACGGTTACCACTACGGATATAAATAGATACATTCACACCTTCAAACCGACCTACTACCCCGGTCCTGACGGCCTACCGTCAGCAATATTCGCTCTAGGCGGCCCGGATATTCCCCTACTACTACTAAACCTATACAATTTATCTCTGCAAACCGGGACCTTCCCCAGCCAATGGAAGAAATCCATTATTATCCCCAGGCACAAGAAAGGCGCAGTGCATGACATTGCCAATTACCGCCAGATTAATCATACGCCAATGATCTCGAGGCTGCTAGAAAAAGTCGCAAAACACTACCTGACCGACTACCTTTCTGCACATAAGCTCATCAGCCCAAGACAGCACGGATTTCTCAAATCACGGTCTTGTTCAACCTGCCAATTTGACTTTCTAAATTTGGTAACAACAGCTGCCGACAAAGACAGAGCACTCGTCATCATCTATCTTGATATGACAAAAGCCTTCGACAGAGTGCCCCATCTGCAGTTACTCAACAAGATCAGGGGATACGGTATTGAAAACCCCCTACTCAATTGGTTTAAATCCTATCTACAAGACCGTCACCAAGTTACCTGCATCAACGGTCAGATATCAGACCCCCACCCAGTAAACAGCGGGGTAATCCAAGGTAGTGTTCTAGGACCACTGCTGTTCTTACTATATAAAAACGATATTTGCAATGTCATCACTTATGGCGAAATTTTCTTGTTTGCCGATGATATGAAGATAGTCTATGAATTCGAAAGAGGAGACCTACCTGCAGCACTGAATAACATCATGGTCGACGTACAGTCCTTATCCTCCTGGTGTGATCGCTGGAAAATGGAATTTTCAGTGAACAAAAGCAGTTATCTCTCGCTAAACTGCAATATCCCTTATGATACGCTTAAGATTGGCGGCGCCTCACTCCCATATTTCCCAACAATTAGAGACCTTGGACTGCAATATTCTTACACTTTCAATTTCTCTGAACACACTTCCTACATAACTGCACGGGCAAATAAGTCCCTTGGCTTGTTGCAGAGAAATTTTCTTCTCACGAACAGTAAGTTAGAGATATACAAAACTCATATTCGCCCTACCCTAGAGTGCTGTACACTTGTGTTCTCAAATATGCATAAACGTGACATTATCGACATTGAGAATGTACAGCGTCGATTTACCAAAAAACTATTTGGGCCTTCTACGACCCTGACCTACAGACAGCGGTGTACACTCCTGCGGCTTGATCCCCTATGGCTTAGGAGAATAAAACTCAACCTCGCATTTTTGTTTACTTTGCTCCACGAACAAGCTGTATCCTCCAGCCAAGTTCAGTTCAGTATAAACTCGACACATCAGCTGCGTAATAGGGAACACCGTATAACGATCCCTACATCTCGGAAATCCTTAAGGTAAAACTTCTTCCTCCTGAAATATGCAACTCTGTGGAATAAACTCCCAGCTGATGTACGTTCCGTAGATTCCCTAAATATGTTTAAGTCTAGACTACACGTAGCTCTGGACATCCAAAAACTGATAGCTCTTACGAATCCTTATATGTCTTTTGACAGAGCTTATGAGGAAAACGCTGGATACTAACCTGAACCCTTGAGAATCTAGGATGTGCCACACCATACGACGTAATTGCCATCACCTAAGCATAAACCTACCAGTTTACAATGCCTAAACATAATAACTCACACGACTGAGGCCAGTGCTTCAGAAGTCGTATTTGAATTTATGAAATACCACTGGAAGCAAGAAAGATAGTCTTTGAACATTTCCTGTGCTGATTATTATTAGGTTTTCGCCTCTGTCTCTAACCCAAGACGCAGCACCTGTCACACTCCTCAACCTCCATCCAGTAGTCACCATAAGACATTCACAGCTCAAATTCTGTCCCTATCACAGAACTCTAGCATCCTCCACGATAGGCCTATACAACACTTGATACTTAGCCAGCAAAACTACTAACCATCTGTGGATCGTACCGACGAATCACGTTGTTAGTGCTGCAAGTTGTACCCCATCTTTGTGCAGACAGGCGTTTTGTTGAACATAAACCCCATCGAATAATCGCAGGCTGTGGTTGACCCTACCTCCCCCTGCATTTTTTGTCCCATGTAAACGGCCTGGGTGTTCTGACTTCACGGATAAGGCGAGTGTTAGCGCGGCACTTCTGCAAACATTCCTGGCCGTGATGGTCTCCCTGCACAGAGTTGACCACCAATAAGATATAAACACCAAAAAGTAAGAGATTGGCACAAAAAAGTGAGAAAAAAAATATACCCCACTGTTTTGTCTTCCAGGCACACCAGCCTTGTCACATGTGACCCATGTCTCTGGGTTGAAGTGTCGCTACGGATTGACTGGTGTGGTTGACCTATACCCAACGCGGCTTGTTACACGCGGTCCATGTTTCGGCCGGGGCGTGGGAGCTGTGGTCGCCCACCAAAAGCAGCTCCGCCTTCTCTGACAGCCAGATACCTGACTGTGATAAAACCATTAAAAAAAAAGAATAAGAAGAACGTCTAAAAAGTGTGGATCATTCTTGGAGAGCCACGTGCTGGATGCCAGTAGTTGTGTATCGTGCTACCTCCCTACCTGAAGCTGGCCCTTGTGCCGCCTATCATGAGCACCAAATGTAGACCGTTAGAGTTTGCTTCCCTGACGAAAATTCGGACCCACCTCTCACGGTTCCCCAAACCAGTCCTCACATCGGTGTAGTCCTGCTTTGCAGCACGATAACAGCGAAAAAGATACCACGGTAACCATGCAATCATATCCGCATCAGATTTCCTTGCTCACATTGGAGCTTAATCCCAGTACGATTGCACTATCGAGGAAGAGCATAAATGAACTCGCGTCAATGTTCCAAGACAAGTGACCAATTACCTCTAATGTATCACTACTGTCACCCTAATAGTTCCTTCTACTTTGACTCCTCAGAAACTACTCAGTATAGAATAACCACTATACAGAAAGAGACAGTAACAGCGTAGCGCCACGCAAACAGTATGATAGTCCTACTCGCTCTGTCTGTTATTTCAAACCTATCTTATCGCCTCGTGCCAAACTGCGTTCTGCGTAAGCAAACGGTATTGAAGGTTATCATTACTAACCACGGGCAAATCATAATTCCTTTGAAATGCATACAGCTACCAAGCCTGTGTACGCAACTTCATCAGCCTGCAGCAGTATAGCTCAAATCCACTGCGAGCCTATTTTACCCATGCCCCACTCACATAGACCTAACCAATCCATTGTTTATTATCTTTATATATTATCATAACCCACAGCTGGAACCACGTCCAGACTGAAATCTCCCTTTATTTCAGGTTCGTTGTCTCTCACCATCTCAGTCGCCAAATTGGCTAACCAAGGATGCCGCTTTGACTCGCACGGATAGAGACTCAAGTGGAACCTACCATAGCAACTGAGACTGAAATCAAACCACACAACAGGAGATACCCCTAATTGCTTATCAGATCGTTCAGCGTTTTCTAACGCAACGAACACGAATTCCAGTTCACGCGCATGCCGATAATATACAGCCACACTCGGCTGATCGACCGACACATACTGTGCCCTGCCAGACGAAACTTACGCATTCAAAGCCGTACATTGCCAGAAATGACGCTAAATAACACTGAAGGCAAATGCATCAACACATACATATATTTGTCAGTGAAACAGCATAATAACGCTGAAGTCCATGCGGAGATTTTCCCACTTTATTATCCGTTACCACAGGTTATCCTTCCTCCGAACCGTGGCCGGCTGGAAATTGACTCTCCATTTCTCGAGAACCTTCCAGTTGCGCCTTCTCATTTCTGAATAGTACATGTTACTGGCCTTGAATCTAAACTTACCTTTTTATGGACTGCTGTTTCTTTCACATCCACCAGTTCACTTTCACGAAATTGGCCTCATGTCCCCTTGATTCAAAGCTCATTCCGTTTCTCAAACTCCGGTAAATCTGTCATTCAGGGTATGCTTTGTCTTCATGGGTCGCTATCCTCTTCGCATGCGTCGATTTTCCCCCTCTTCTTCTTGTTAAAAATTTACTCCATCTGCAGAACCTTAATTGGCCTCCGGTTTACTTGGCTTGCATCATTCTTGTTCATAATGCCTCCTTAGCACTGCGTTAACGATTTCTTCGACATCTCCACCGCGCACCACTACCGGAAGTACGGCTCTAGGCCAGCATACCCGGTGTACAGCACGCGTCCGTTGATGGGAAACGAAAGCTTAGATGGTATTGACGGCTAAATTGTTATGGTAATTGGCATGAAAATTCCCATATGGTTATTTCTCGGTTTGAGGGTGTTTTGTTTAATGAAGGTATTTATGTTTGTATCCTGAAAGGTGATTGGTTCATCGGTGATATATAAGCCTGAGCGCACTGGAATTCGCTGTTATTTCGTTGCGTGTTGTGCTGTCGCGTTGCAAATGGAGCGCGTACCAGTGGACGATTCAGTTGTGTTTCGGCGTTTGGTCCGTAGTGTATACCCCGATATCGACGCATTCCAAGCCGATTTTCGGGAGTTTCAAAAAGAAACTTGCACGTCTTTCTTCGTGTACAGTTCCGAGACGTACGCAATGGCCAAAAAAAGGGGCATCCATCTGCCAGATGGTGTGCCTTATTATTTCAAAAAGTACTGCTGCGTTCACCGCAAAAGGAAATGTGATAAGTCGTCCAGGTATGTTATCATTTATCGGTAAATAAATCCCTTTCAGGTATCCTAATTTGGAATGCGGGGCTTTCGTCACGCTTCGATTTGCGGGTTCCTGTTACTGTGTCGTCAGTTGGTCGATGAAGCATTCGCATAGTTTTCAAGTAGGGAATGAGGGATTGTATGTACGAAATCGTAGACTGACACCTGAGCAGGATGCTCATGTGCTGCAACTGATGGACACTTTCAGAAAGAAGTCTGAGCTAAGGGAGTATACGTTTAAGAAATTCAACCGGCGTCTTAATAATGACGATTTCAGGTCGATAAGAAGAAGAATGAACAAGAGAGACTTAGTAAGTGAAGTGGAGGAGGTTCAAAAATTGCTGCAGGCCCATGGTTATTCGGAGATAATTTCCGATAACCGTGAGATAAAGTTTATATTCTTCGTCCCTTCTGTAAGCAAACAGTTATGTCCTAGGTTCAGCGACGTTATTTTGGCAGATGCTACTCACCAACTCAACCGTGGTGGGTACATTCTATGGCACACAATGGTAGTTGATGGGACGGGGTTAGGTCGCAGTGTGTTCTATGCCATTCTCCCAAATGAGAGTGGTGACTGCTATCGTAAGGCTGTTCATTTTATGAGAAAGATGCTCCCTGAAACCGGTACTTGTAAGACAATCGTAGTTGATAGGAGCTTGGCGCAGTTTAATGCGTTCACGGATATTTACCCAGAATCTCGTGTGTTATTTTGCCGTTTCCATGTCATGCAAGACATGAAACGTAGATGCAGCCGCCTACATGGAATACAATCCTGTGAAAAGCTACGCATCTTTCAGTGGATGCGTAATCTAGTGTTAGCTCAAACTAGGCTTCGTTTTGAGAGGTTTAGGGCAGCAATAGAATGTAGGAGCAATGAGGCGGCTGCATACCTGAGTAACACCTGGATACCACTTAGGCAGTTTTGGGCTGGATATGTGACACGTGATGCATTAGTTTTAGGCAATTTTACCACTAACAGGGTAGAAACGGAAAACAGGCATTTGAAAGATGGCCTGTCCAACCGTTCAAACATCCTGGACGTATTCAAAAACGTAGTCAAGCGTGTTCAGTCGTTGACTGAAAAAAGCCGTCATAGGGTTGCTAAGGATCACATGGCTTGTTATAGGGCACCAGATGGGATGCAATGGTTTCAACCCTTGCTTAAGAGATTGACGAGTTACGCACGTCATTTGTTGCTAGAGCACTTGCGTCGAGAATTTGTACAATCCATAGAGCAGATCAACAGCGTATGGTGTGTAGTAAATCGCAGGGGTGTCACGCACCACGTTAGTCTAAACGGGGATGTGAAGTGTGATTGTTCGTTCAGTCACCAGTGGGCACTCCCCTGCAGGCATTTGTTAGCAGTTTGCAAGGAAGCAAACTACCTAGTTGGGGAAGTCTCGTTGGGCCGATGGTCACTCAGCGGAAACATTTCCAGCAGCTTAGTACACCTTCATTCCGTTGAGGTTGATCAACAAAGATCACCGATAACGGCTAAAAGTGATCGCTTATCAGAGTCCGAATTTCTGGCCAAAGATACAGTTGTAGCTTTAAGTATGCTAGGGGAGAAAGATTACAGGTATTATTTGAAACAGTTGGGCTTCCTAAACAAGATTCTGGCTTCATGTCCTGGAACGAAAATTCTGTTCCAAGCTCCAAGTAGCGAGACGCCGGTTGCAGTTGAGTGTGATGCGGACATATCCAAGATGGCCGCAGCAGCAAAGAGGAAAACAGCAGTTCAAAATGTTGCAGTTGCCAGCACTAGTCACGACCCTAGTGACCAATCTCAAGCTGTCACGTATGAGGAAGGTAAGTCCGTGCGTCTGTCATCAAAACGGAAATCCGTTTTGACAAAAAGGAACATAGCCAATGAAGATCTAGAAATTTTAGGCGACCAACTGCACTCAGTGGCCTTCCGAAGGTTCAAAGTTACAACGTCCACTGTATACAAGACAAATTGTAAAAGACGACGTCTGCAAGTGGATTACTCGCCAATTCGTCAGGACGTCTGCAGCGTCTGCAAAAACAGTGAACCAAACGTGGATTTAGACGAGGACATTCAGTGGGTCCAATGTGGAACCTGCGGACGATGGACACATTTCCGGTGTGCGGCATTTCATAACGAAGAGAACTACCGTTGCGTACACTGCATGGCCCATTGACACCGACGCCGCAACACGTGAACGAACCCAAGGCCCTTTTCAGGGCCACGCCATTCTGATTACCATTTTCGTTGCTTTTTTCTTAGTATGTCAACTTAAGTAGTTGGCACATGAGTCTTCCTTTATGTGCGCAACTCCGGGATGTGACTCGATATTGAATGTAGATAAATATGGATTTACAGTATACAATTATTACCCTTTCGATTTCCAATATTTAAGACTGGAAATACAGCATTCTTTATCAGCCAATGGCGTCAACTGTTCACTGTTGATTCTTGTGAACCGCTATATAAACCACTAAAACTGTCGCTTGTAGACTCAGGGATTAGCACGGGAGATAATGTCACACAGCGAGCCGTATTACATGTACTGATAGATACACCTTATTGATGGGCAAAGTAAACGTACGAAGCAGTTTCCGCAACCCTTTACAGCACCGGAGGCCTTGTAGTAAGCCACTTTAAAAAAGGAAATCATGTGAGATAATATTCCCACATGATTTCATTTTGAACTGCCTTCCAGTCCGCCGCCGTTGCTACAAACAGTTATGGAAGCTGCTTCGTAAGTTTATGTTTCCATTCAATAACCTTTTCCTATCAGTGCATCAAATACGGCTCAATGCGAGACATCATCGCCCGTGCTATTCCGTGAGTCGATCATAGGTTGATCGCGGCCGTAGTGGGTACGTCGATACAATTATTAACACGAAACAACAGACGCAATGCGTGGGACAGAACGATTTGCAGATGAACCCACGTCTGTCATACAGAGGCATATTAAGCGTTGGTTTATCAACGCTGGGGATCGAGGCTACGCCGGTACGTCGTTTTTTGATTTTTTGTTGTTGTGTTCATTCATTCAGGGTTTCTGCGTAACCATTGCTTCTTTTTAAACTGATGGTGCAGAATGTCATCCACCAATATGCGCATGGAACTATGAAGTGGTGACACGGTTTATCTATTACAAGTAGACGCTGCCTCGTATAATGTTAAATAACAGAACACGCATAATTTTGTGTGCAGTATATACGTTTCTGAGTTAAACTTACAAAATCAGGTTGTTCCATATTTTTCGAACGGTTATTACGTCACTTTCCACACTTTCATTTTACAGATCCCGTGAACAGCAAGAAGACCCAACAACATTCCGTGAAATACAAGAATGACCAACAACGAATGTCGGAATTTTATGTACACTTTTACCGCCTTTTTATACAATAAATCTATCCTTATTCTTCTACAATTGGCAGTTTCCCTTGTTCATATATATATAGGCAACTTAGTGGTTGAACTGAAAACGTGGGGGAATATTGTAATAGCCGATTCTGCAGTGAAACGAAATCCGCGATTTTCCTAGAACGTTGGGCATGCCCAACCCTAGCCCAATTGGGCAGTGCTGCTTGGGATGTCATGTAAAACAATTAACCTGTGCATATAGCACTGACGCTGTTCTGCTGACTTTTCATAGCGTCACCCGATGGAAAGGAAAACAGCGTTCTCGATTCCAACAGTGAGCCACCGTAAGTCAGGTATATCATTGACACATGATTCAAAAGCATCCTTTTAATATTGCGATCTACAGAATATCCCTAAATGGACCCCACAAAGCACAATAAAGAATCAGCATAATGACGGCATTACCTCCTTCTTTTATAGCCATATATATATATAGTTTTAACTAGTAAAATACCGCCCTAGGTTAGCCATATCCCTCCGACATAAGTTCAAAACACTCTAAATGAAAGTGCAAAGAAATTCAGCATAACAGATGTCATACAATACATAACAAACATATAACAGTGCACAGGAAATATATGACATGCATAAAATATTAACATAATGCCTATTGTAATTATAATTACCTGGTATATATATATATATGTATATATGTATATATATATATATCAACAGGATGTTCCATTTTAACTCATTTTAGATAACATCAATGGCTAGGAATTTGCCCTTATAAACCAAAAACATGCACCTGT
Source organism: Fasciola hepatica (assembly GCA_948099385.1). Lineage (NCBI taxonomy): Eukaryota > Metazoa > Platyhelminthes > Trematoda > Plagiorchiida > Fasciolidae > Fasciola > Fasciola hepatica. Next base: position 1,600,883 of record CANUEZ040000051.1, on the reverse strand, counting down.
TCACCTACACAGAACTGGACAAATTATGAAAAACAAATCGCCCGCTTGTGACGGACAATAGAAACCACCATAGAAACGGCGGTACTTCAAATTCCAGTGCTGGACTAGTGCCGCCTTACCCACCACTACCTAGCCCGGATTCGAAACTGGTTCAAAACTGCCGCGCAAACCATTATCAGAATGATCCATTCAAACTGTTGCTGTCTGTTTTTTCATCTCTGATACTCTCGACTTTCATACTTAAAATTTTGTGAATATTTCATCTTATTGAGTAACATGTTACACCATGATCATGCGTTAGTGCGTACCTCTCGACCATGGCCGAGAAATATACCAATATTATAATTATAATTATAATTCCGTAACTACTCCCAAGGACCAAGTGTTGAAATGCGCGTTCATATGCGATCATCACCACATCCCCAACCTTGAATGGTCTTATTTTGACCAGCCACTTCTGTCGAGTCTGCAAAGCCGGTAGGTACTCCCGCAGCCATCGCCTCCAGAAGACCTTGGCAAGATGGTTGGCCTGCTTCCATCTGTAAAGGAAGCTCTCACGAAGTCTCATCGGTCCTTGGAAACCCTCGTTCGATCTTAACATCAATAAGTTGTTCGGGGTGAGCGCCAGGTGGGTGGGGTCGCCGTTCAATACTGGAACCAGGGGGCGGTTGTGCAGGATTCGCTCCACCTCAGTCATGACGGTGTTCAGCGTCTCGTCGTCGGGCGGCTGCTGCTCCATGATTGACAGCAATGTCCGTCTGGCAGACCGGATCATGCGTTCCCATACGCCGCCTCGGTGGCTGGCCTGCGGGGGTTGAAATGCCATCGTATGCCGTAGGCCACGGTTCGATCCTGCAGTTCGTCCCTGTTCATGTTTTTGTGCCAACGCTGCAATTCACGGTGAGCTCCCACAAAGTTAGATCCATTATCTGAGTATATATCGGCCGGTACGCCTCTTCGGTTGATAAATCTCTGCAAGGCCAGTAGAAAAGAATCGGTCGTCATCGAATGTGCCACTTCCAGGTGTACCGCGCGTGATTTCATGCACGTCATGATACATCCGTATCGCTTTTCTAATCTCTTCCAGAACTCGATCCGCAAGGTCCCGAAATAGTCCAACCCGGTGTCGCTGAACGGCCCAGCAGCACGCAGTCACCCTGCATTCTGGTAGCGGGGCCATGTGTTGTTTGCCCGCCGTGGCATTGCGTCTCCTACATTGCACACAACGTTGGTTTGCGCGCTTCACAGTCTCTCGTCCTCTCAACAACCAAAGACGCTTTCGGATGATGCTCGTCACGTGACTTTCCCCGGCATTCCTCTTGACGGCGTGAACTTGTTGAATCATTAGCACTGCTACGGGGTTTCTCGCAGGCAGAAGTATAGGATACTTTGTGTCGAAGCTCAGGTTGGCGTTGGCCAGCCTACCATCCACTTGCGTCAGTCCATCAGTGAGTTTGGGGTTTAAACGCTTCAGTTCGCCTCTTGGAAATGATATTACTTTGATGATTGGTCCCACTTCTTCCGCCTCCTCGGGCTGTCGAACGAAAGCCCCGCATTGTATCAATATGAAAATATCGTATTCTGCAGCTTGTAAATCATCGGGACTTATCGGGCCGACCCTTATCCCGCCCGAGGTGCATAGCCCTTTCATGACTAATAAATGTCTCTTGTACCTGGTTAACCAAACCGACGAAGGAAGTGTCTTCATCCAGGAAGAAAACCTGACCAATCGCGATATGATGGATTTCGCCTCAACGACGTTGGCCGCTATCACTACGCCTTGATCCTGTTCTACTTTGGTAGGGGTTTTTAATTTGAACACGGGCCAATCCTGTTTAGGCATTTGCAGGAAGTTTGGCCCTCTCGTCCACGTGTCTAGTTGCCTGATGTTGGTCGCACCTCGGGAGCACAGGTAAGCCGGATTATCGCCAGACCTGACATGACTCCACTGGTGCGTGGCTGATTCTTCGTGGATAATCGTGAGCCGGTTAGCGACAAAAGTACTAAACCGGCTCCGGACGTTGTTAGTGCACTAAAGTACTATCGTTGAGTCCGTTCAGAAGCTCACCGACCAAATGTAGAGATCGAAACATCTCTTCACAGCTTGCACCACCCTGACTGCCAACACGGCTGCGCTGAGTTCAGGGCGTGGGATCGAGAACGACTTCAGTGGAGCAAGGCGGGCTTTAGCTAATAGAATCCTCGTAGCATATTGTCCATCTCCTGTGCACCATCGTCCGTACATCACAGCTCCATAGCCGACTTCGGATGCATCGGAAAAGGCATGTAGTTCTCCAGTCCATGTCGTATGGCCAGGAGTCAAACATCGTGGGATTCTTATGTCCCCTAATTTCTTCAAGGTGTTCAGAAATTCTTCCCAGTCCAGCCGGTCCCCTCGGTCCAGTGACTGGTCCCAATCAACTTTCTAACGGCACAGCCGCTGCAGCAAGATCTTTCCGGGTAGCAGCCATGGTGGGGCGAAACCGAGCGGGTCGAACAAACTAGAGACAGCGGATATTATGCCACGACGGGTTATTGGCAGCTCGGGAACGTTTAGCTCGAAAACGAAGTCGCCGACGTAGAAGTTCCTGCTGACGCTATCTACCACCGACCGGTGCACTAGATATCCATGTTTGTTCGCTGATTCTCGGAGGGCGTAGTTCGCACAGAATGGTGACGATATGGCTCCGAAGGGGTGGACGGTCATCCTATAATTCACCACTGCGTTGTCCTGGTCGCTCTCTTCCCACCACAGGAAACGCAACTCATCTCGTTCTGCTACTGGCATTTTCACCCGATGAAACATTTCCCTAATGTCGGCGGACAAGACAAATTTACCCACTCTGAAGCGGCACAAAACTTCGATCAGTGGCGTGGTCCAGTCAGGCCCTTGCAGTAAGCGATCGTTTGACGGCTTGCCCTGGATCTTGGCCACACAGTCGAAAACCGCCCGCAGATTTTTGGGTTTCTTGGGGTTGATGACCGGGTGGTGAGGCAGATACCAGATACCCTTTTGCCGTCGGTGATGGCAGGCACCGTTTCGACGTAGCCGAAAGCTTTCTTTTCGCTTCAGTAATTCCGCGTATCGTTCCCACAAATCCTGGTCTCGAATGAGGCGTTCATTCAGTCGTAATAATCATTGGAGAACATAATTTCTATTGTCAGTCCACGGCTCGACCGGTGTGCGCCATGGAAGGGGAACCTCGAACTGATTTTAAGGTCTCCAGTGCCTTGCCTCACGGTTTGTAAAGCTAAGTGATCCCCTTGAGACAACGATGGTTTTTCGTCTCCAATGTCATGAAACTCCTTTTCATACAGCCGCTGCAGATGGTACTCTGTGCGGCCCGTTTCGGCGGATAAGTAATTCACGGAACCACGCATTCCTACTGGACCATATAACATCCATCCTAGAGCCGTGCGTACGGCATCAGTTGCCCGGCGGGCGCCCAATCCCTGGTCAAGCACCCAATGCGCCTCTGGCAAGTCACAGCCGATGAGGAGATCCACTTCATCATTTTCCCAGTCTACAACGGTTACATCCTGCAGGTGGGGCCACCTAGTCAAGGTTGCGTTGACCGAACTTGGGGAGATCGTCTAACGTTAATGCCTCCGTTGTTTCAATTTGCTCGTTAGTGTCTAGGGAGATGAGCTGCGGCCTCAACCTACCGGCAGTCATTACCTGTGTTCCGCCCACCAATGCCAACGACGTCGCAACTTGAGCGAGTCGGTGTTTGTCGGCAAACCGCTCTTTCACTAGAGTAGTGTCGGATCCACTATCGACGAAAGCCAAATCTTTGACCACCCAGTTTGGGTCACTACTCCCACGGCCACTACGCCTAAACGTACCGGTTCACTGGCAGACCGCGACGTCGAACAAATAACACTGGGCTTGTAACTCGCCTCGGATATGGTTACTCTCGCCTGATGCAGCAGCCGATGGTGTCTGCCCGTGCAGCCCTCGTAACCACATCGATTCCTTGTCCTACAAGCTGCCGCCCGGTGCGTGGTTTTGAGACAAAATAAAACACGCTCCTGCCATCCTCGCCATTCCTCACCGTTCGTCTATTGTGGCGTTGCCGAACTTGTGGCATTCTGGTAGGCCATGGCTAGCATCACAGGACCTGCAACTTGGTTGCTCCGCGTCATCGCGTGAAATGGCGTGTGCATTGGTCCAAGGTTGGTATTTTGGATGTTCCCGTACAGGGGTTCAGACTTGGCTAGTACTGTGATTGTTCGCCCGGTAGCTGTCCCGGATGAGCCAGCCAAATCTGCTATTGGCCATCTTGGTTTGCCTGTCCAAGCATCCGGTCAGGTCTCCGAAGTTAACTCCCCTGCCGCTTCGGCTTATCCGTTCTGCTTCTTCCGCCCACCGACCCTGTAGTTCGGGAGAGAGGTGGCGGACTATGTCCTCCAAAGTGTGCATGGCATCTAGGTCAGCCCTGTAACCTAAATGATCGAGGGCTATTGAGCAGTTTTGCATCTCGATCACCAAGTCGGCCATGGTGTAGACGTCGCCCTTGGTTCTCTTTGCCTCTACCATCATGCTCTCTGTTAGATTACGGGCTAATTTGAATGATTGACCAAATAAATACCCTAGAATCTTCCTTGCTCGGGTGTAGCCTTGTTTCGGGTGGAGCATAGTACACCCGTCGATGGCTTCTCTCGCTCGGCCTCGACAGTAGTGAGTAAGGTAGGGAAGCCTTTGCCCGGGGTCGGTTACCTTATTTTCGACGAACGTCTCGAACTGCTTGACAAACTTGCAGTAGTGTTTGGATTGCCCGTCGAAAACCGTTAGTTCTACTCTTCAAAAATCGATCGATGGTGTTTTGTAGTCGGCGACCGGCGTGGGGTTCCCTACCTTATTGCACCCTAACCTATCGGAAGTGTCGAAGTCACTGGTCTCATGCTCTCGCTCTTTCTGTATACACTTCTTTTCTGCCTCCTGAGCCTGTTGTCCAGTTGATAACAGTTTTTCTTCCAGGTCTAATATTCTCAGCCTATATAGATCAACTCCTTACAATCCATATTGCCCTCAGTAACACATGAACTAGCACTGACAGGACCAGGTGATCTTTGCATTAACTAAAGAATCAAAAGTACCCAGAACCTTCCCAGTGGCTTGCCGTATTACTTCACGTCCAGATTCCAATTGCATTGGTTCTTTTCATGGCATGTTTTCTCGTTCCAAGTTGATCAAATGAGTATTGTAACACACTTTTGAGCAATGCGTAGCCAAATTCGCAACGGATCCCGAAATCAAAAGGCGATTATCCGTGATATTCTACGATACTAGATTATTGAATGGACAAAGACACCAAAAAGATACAAACCTCAATGATGAGATCACAAGGACTCAACAAACGAGAAACCGAATTGCAGCGTGCGAGCAAGGAGCACGTGAGTCACGCAGGTCCAGAACAAGGATATGACAAAGTAGCGCTCTGGGCGCGAACAAACGAAAATTGGTCCATAAAAACAAACAGTTCGTAAAGACACGTCAATAATGTAAGAAAGTGAGTGGTGTTAGGAAAAACACTGAATCGCAAAGATTTTATGGAGATCTTCCACGACCGGTCGGTACAACCCTCTCAGCCACCACCACTAGCCGTAGCTGATTTTGGAAGACCATGGAGTCGGGCAAATCACACCGGGCTTTGCGTCCACATCTGGGGCAGCTTCTTTTACCCGGTTTAATATTCGGTGGTGCCTGCCTGGACAACCTTTGTGGCCATACCTGGTTCTTGGCCGGCCGGATGCCACCCGGCGTGAGGTATAAAGTCAGATAAACAAGTCCCCGCCGTCCTCGCCATTCCTCAACTTTCGTTCCCTGTGGCTTTGAGGAACGTCGGACTTTCTGGTAGCTCGTAACTGGCGTCTTCGTTCGTGCAGCTTAAGTGTGCTAAGTTCTTGTGTGAAATGACGTGCATGTTTGTCCGAGGCTGATGTTCCCAGCCTTCCCGTGCAGCATTTTGAGCTTGGCTGATGCTAGGTCTGTTTGCCCTGTTGTTGTCGCGGATGAGTCGACCAAACCTACCGATCGGCTATTCTGGTTTGCCTGTCTGAAAATTCCATCAGGTCCTCAAAGTCAGCCTCAAGGTCACCCTTGCTTTTGCCCTGCTCTTCTTCTGCCCAGCAACCCTGTAGCTCCGAAGAGAGACACCAAAGTATCCTTTTCAATGCGTGCATAGCGTCAAGATCCGCCCCGTACCATAAATGATCGTGTGATATCGAGCAGTTCCGCATCTTATTTACTCCATCGGCCATTTCGTAGAGGTAGCCCTTTGTTTGTTTGACCTTTGCCACCACCCTCTCTATTAGATTGCGAGAAAACTTGAATGGATGGCTAAACAGGTCTTCCGGAATCTTCCTTGCCCGTGCGTATCCTTCGTCCATGTCGAGCATGGCACACTCATCGACAGCTCCTCTGTCTCTACCTAGATGATAGTGGGCCAATTAGAGAGGCTTTTGTCCGAGGTTGTTTGCCTCATTTCGGAAGAATGTTTATAATTGTTTGATGAACTCGCAGTACTGCTAAGTCCGTCCGTCGAGAGCCGTCAGCTCTACCCCTGGCAAATAAATCTTTGGTTGTGCTGGTGTTGAATGTTTGACGGCCGGCATAGAGCTTCCCGTTTCCATTTTACCTGGTCTGAGGAAGGGTCCGCCATCAGTAGTTTCATGCCCACTCTCGCCCCGCCTACACTCTGCCTCGGCCTCCTGGTCCTGTTGCTTAGCCGATAAAAGTTGCTTTTCTAGATCTAATTTCCTCAACCTAAATAGGTCATTATTCTTGCAGTCAGTATTACCCTCGTTATTGCACGAACTAGCACTGACAGGGTTTGGCTATCAAACACTAACTATGGAATCGAAGTTTTCATTGGCTTCATAACAGATTGATGGGGTAAATACCACAGCCACCTTGGGACCACTGTCGCCGTCGAAGTAGCCGCCCCGGCGTATCCGTTGGCTACAAGTTCCGACCGAACTTTAGTTTATCTGTTTTCATATTCATCATTTCTACTGAACGGGCCCTTCAGTGCGTACAACCATTTACGGGCGACAGTCCCATTGTTTGGCGAAGATGGGCATCCTTCTTTCCATGGTATCTGGAATTACAAACTTTCATCTTTTAGACACCTGCAATTTCAATGATGTGAGAACCCTTTTGTTCCTCAAGCTGAGGGCTTCTTCCGGCGGTTTATGTTGGCTGAACTTTCGACCCCATATGGCCTCCGGCCATTTTATAATTGGATCAATTCCGCTGGCAAAGTTCTTATTTGCCTGGTATTGACTGAGCACAGAAATTGGCCTCATGATATCCCAACCAAGGAGGGACATTATCGTATGTGGCAACTTGCACCCGCCTTATGGGTATTCCAATGCCCTATGGGCGACTAATACTTTCAAACCGGCCAGTACGGATGCCCCTGCTCCTACGACGAGGGGAAGCTGAGCTTTTTTGAATGTCTCCAACGTGCGGCTGTGTTTACGGCAGAAACGAATGGCCTCTCCCGAGGAAGGTTAAAGGCAAACCAGGCTCCTTTTACTTCGAGGTTTTCTTATCCGTTTAATGCACTCAACTGGAAATGAACCACTTCAGAGCATGTTTCCGCTATCTGAACCACGGTAAAAACTAATAAGACCGCTGTCCAACCTATCAAGCCTAACCGTTCGACTGGGTCCTTGTCGATTGGCACGGAGCCCAAGCTACCGTCGAGAAATGCGTAACTGATCCCAAAATCCCCGATACTGTAGCCAGAAGTACTCTCAACGAAACAATTTGCTCTTTAATAGACATAGCGAGGCAGCGAATGGCCTCTGGACTTGGCTTAGCTGGGGACTGTTGGGTCACACAGTGAGGGTGAAGCAAAGCGTGGTGATACAAAAGACTTTCCGCGACATCACACTGCCTGCTGGATCTGCAAACATCTGCTTGATGATTTGGCCTTAAGCACAAGCGGCGTGGTCGATATCAGTTCACGGGGGCCAACTTCTCTGGTAAATCCAGTGCCACGAACACCTCACACTGATCAGCGCAATGCATTTTTTCTCACCAGAGGCACCACCGATGCGACTGAAACGTTCTAGAATCCTGAGGATTAGCTATGGCCTGAGGGTGAAGCGTCGAGATCTTAAAGGGAGTTCCACGATTAACTTGTGTGCTACTCTTAGTAGCTGCTGGGTTAGGACAATGGGACTGATACACAATAAGCACGCCGGCTTTTTCGTCCGCAATCCGGTAGAATCCATATGGGTCGCGTCTAGACTTATGCGCATGATGGATGAGGTGACTTCAGACCAACGAAAACGCAAACGTTGGTGTAAGAGCCTTACAGCAGCACTTAACGTCCTCGGAGCATTCAGGTCGGCCAAATAATTCAACTGACACAGCGTATCGCGACGATCCTTCATTTGTCCGGCTAACTTCTTCGAAGTGATGAAGCCGATAGATTTTGATGGCCGGGCCGTCCACCAAGTTGTCTCTAAATTCCCCAGAGATCACATAAAGCCACCAAAATCATCTTTTTATGGCAATCAGGGCCCTTTTATACCCTTTGTCTGATTCTGAAGTGGCACAGATCCCGATGGCACTTATCGCTTTTCCAGGAAGGCAAAAGTTGGGTACCACAGTCCGCCCTTCGATAAGGCTTTGGAAGCTTCTTGTGAAAAACCAATACCTTAAAAGGTCATCGTGAAAAAAAACAATCTTGCGCTAAAGTAGTGGGACTTATGACATAGCAGGTGACTGACACCGGTGATTATCACCTGAACCTTTGATCACTGGACTGTCAAAGCGACGGACAGAAGGCCTAATTCCAGTTTCACTGGAAGTCATCGACCGCATATCATCGGCCACGGATGACTCACCGCAAGCTTTGTATCCAGTAAGGGGTCCACCCATGGCTTTAATGTCATCCGTTATTGAAGCCTTCCTGGCGAGCTCCTTTCCCATCATTCGTACCCGCTCCTTTAGGATTGGATAATATCTCCGGGATTGTCTGCATCTCTTGAATAACTTTCCAGATCTGGAGCCGACAAAGATGACACTGATTTTTCCAATTTGGTAAGTCAGTGTTTTCATCTGACTATGTGGAAGAAATTCGACCGCTATTATGAGGCCCTTCCGATTCTCTACAACGTTTTTGTAGTAGCCCTAGCCGCCCCTAAGCCCTTCTAGGTTTTTTTCGCTCGGGTCAGCCTACTTCGTGCCCCGTCCGCCTAGTAGATGCACTGTCAATGGACTTGAGGGGTAATGAACACGGTTTTATAATTGATGAACGTCAGTAAATGAAAGAAATGAAACATAGAACTGAAATTCTCCAAGTTTACTGACACAAAAGGTTTTGGACAGTCACGTGAAAAATACAAAGGGAATATAAACGTGTGATTTAAATGAAAAGCACTCCTGATAAACTGGGAAATAAACACACAAATTCGAAGGAGAATGAGAGAACGGTATAAAAAAACTTACAGATTGTCCGTAAACGCGGGAGCCCACTGTCTGAAGTGAATGAAATTTGTCCGGCCAAAAGGAGCTGAACTCTAGGGTAAAAACCCAGACGCAGCAGATAATGGGAATTTAGGAAACGGCGTTCAAGTACTGTCAAAAGGAAGTAATGTGAAATAGAGGATTAATACACGGAACATACAGTATACATAGGATAAAAACTGAATGATGGAAAGATATTCCGAAGAGGTTTTGTCTTTCAAAAATTGAGGCTTTGTAACCGCAACCGAGTGTTTGTTATTCATCATCGGTAAAGGGACCAGAAAAATGACACCAGGTAAATAGCGGCTGTAACGAACGTTTGAGCAATGCGTAGCCAAATTCGCAACGGATCCCGAAATCAAAAGACGATTATCCGTGATATTCTACGATACTAAATTATTACAATAAGCAATGACATAAACAATATACAAACCTCAATAAATACGATCACAAGGACTCAACAACGAGAAACCAAATAGCAGCGTGTGAGCAAACAGCACGTGCGTCACGCAGGTCCTGAACAAGGATGTGCCAAAGTAGCGCTCTGGGCGTGAACAAACAACAATTGGTCCATAGAAACAACCAGTTCGTAAAGACAAGTCAATAGTGTATGGAAATGAGTGATGTTGGGAAAAACACTGAATCGCGAGGGAAAAAGGGGGATTTTCCACGACCGGCTGTTACACCGCCCACCAAAATCCTCCTGGATCCTTAGCAGAGTCAAAGGTTTGGTATAAAGGTACTGATTCTTCCTACCTGCCTAGGCCCTGCTGTCAGTGCGCGCGTCTAATGCTCGTCGTCAACTTTCTACTACTGGTCGCACCTAATCCATTGGATACATAGAAGTGAGGCTAGTCTACATCTTCCACAAGACCAAATGACCGATGGCGGGCGTGAATGGTCGCATAGACGTTGTCCTCGTAAGGGGTCGTCCGGTCCTGGATGTACGTGCTTGAGTGTGTGTGTGGGTGCGTGTGTGTGTGTGTGCCGGGGGTACAATGAAATCACAGGTATGACTACACATCAAAGGAGGACTTTCTGCAATGTCAACAAAGGGCCGTGTGGCAAGAAAATGAGTAAAATTTAGCATGTGTGTGTGACCTGAGCTCCGCTACTTCCACATATGCAAGGGGCATTCGGTAGCGTCAACAAAAAGCAAAACAACGAACACTGTCACATGTTTGATGGGTTTACGGGATGTAAAGTGTGTCGTGCATGCGTGTATGTATCGGGATGTGCAATGGAATCGCACTCATCACCACATATCGGAAAGAACCTCCTGTAATGTCAACGAAAGGACCGCGAGCACCTTAACGTGTTTGACGGAGACCGTGTGGTATGTGTGGTGTTTCTTTATCCACCTCGATTACTGGTGTGAAAAAGGTTTACTTGGCCTCAGGGTCATCAGTTCCTCCGTCTTCGCTCTCGAGTAGGTTAAAACTGCGTATGTCACGAATTAGCACTCCGCTAGCGGTCTTCACTTTCACCGTTCTTATCATTTCGTCGGTGCTTTTGATGGTTTCCGTAACTACTCCCAAAGACCAAGCGCTGAAATGTGCGCGTTCGTCGGCGATCATAACCACGTCCCCAACTTTGAATGGTTTTGTTTTGGCCAGCCACTTCTGTCGAGTCTGCAAAGCCGGTAGGTACTCCCGCAGCCATCGCCTCCAGAAGACCTTGGCAAGATGGTTGGCCTGCTTCCATCTGTAAAGGAAGCTCTCACGAAGTCTCATCGGTCCTTGGAAACCCTCGTTCGATCTTAACATCAATAAGTTGTTCGGGGTGAGCGCCAGGTGGGTGGGGTCGCCGTTCAATACTGGAACCAGGGGGCGGTTGTTCAGGATTCGCTCCACCCCAGTCATGACGGTGTTCAGCGTCTCGTCGTCGGGCGGCTGCTGCTCCATGATTGACAGCAATATCCGTCTGGCAGACCAGATCATGCGTTCCCATATGCCGCCTCGGTGGCTGGCCTGTGGGGGGTTGAAATGCCATCGTATGCCGTAGGCCACGGTTCGATCCTGCAGTTCGTCCCTGTTCATGTTTTTGTGCCAACGCTGCAATTCACGGTGAGCTCCCACAAAGTTCGACCCATTATCTGAGTATATATCGGCCGGTACGCCTCTTCGGTTGATAAATCTCTGCAAGGCCAGTGGAAAAGAATCGGTCGTCATCGAATGTGCGACTTCTAGGTGTACCGCACGTGACTTCATGCACGTCATGATACATCCGTATCGCTTTTCTAATCTTTTCCCGCACTTGATCCACAAGGGCCCGACATAGTCCAACCCGGTGTCACTGAACGGCCACCAGCCCGTAGTCACCCTGCATTCTGGTAGTGGGGCCATGAGTTGTTTGCCTGCTGTGGCATTGCGTCTCTTGCATTGCACACACCGTCGGATTACGCGTTTTACAGTCTCTCGTCCTCTCAACAACCAAAGACGCTTTCGGATGACGCTCGTCACGTGACTTTCCCCGGCATGTCCCTCCACGGCGTGGACGTGTTGAATCATTAGCTCTACTACAGGTTGTCTTGCAGGCAGCAGTATAGGATACTTTGTGTCGAAGTTCAGGTTGGCGTTGGCCAGCCTACCATCCACTTGCGTCAGTCCATCAGTGAGTTTGGGGTTTAAACGCTTCAGCTCGCCTCTTGGAGATGGCATGTCTTTATTGGTCGGCCCCACTTCTTCCGCCCTCTTGAGTTCTCGGGCGAAAGCCTCGCGTCGTATCATTCTGAAAGTATCGTACTCTGCCGCTTGTAGCTCATCGGGACCTATCGGGCCGACCGGTATCCGACCTGAGGGCCGTAGCCCTTTCATGACTAGTAAATTTCTCTTGAACCTGGTTAACCAAAATAGCAAACGAAGCGTCTTCATCCAGGAAGAAAACCTGACCAGTCGTGATAGAATGGATGACGCTTCGATGACGTTGGTTGCTATCACTACGCCTTTGATCTCCAGTTCCAATTCCGTAGGGGGTTTTAATTCGAACACGGGCCAGTCCTGTTTGGGCAATTGCAGGAAGTTTGGCCCTCTCGTCCACGTGTCCAGTTGCCTGAAGTTGTTCGCACCTCGGGAGCACAGGTCGGCCGGATTATCGCCAGACCTGACATGACTCCACTGGTGCGTGGCTGATTCATCGTGGATAATCGTGAGCCGGTTAGCGACAAAAGTACTAAACCGGCTCTGGACGTTGTTGATATAGTAAAGTACTATCGTTGAATCCGTCCAGAAGCTCACCGACTAAATGTAGAGATCGAAACATCTCTTCACAGCTTGCACCACCCTGACTGCCAACACGGCTGCGCTGAGTTCAAGGCGTGGGATTGAGACCGACTTCAGTGGAGCAAGGCGGGCTTTAGCTAATAGAATCCTCGTAGCATATTGTCCATCTCCTGTGCACCATCGTCCGTACATCACAGCTCCATAACCGACTTCGGATGCATCGGAAAAGGCATGTAGTTCTCCAGTCCATGTCGTATGGCCAGGAGTCAAACATCGTGGGATTCTTATGTCCCCTAATTTCTTCAAGGTGTTCAGAAATTCTTCCCAGTCCAGCCGGTCCCCTCGGTCCAGTGACTGGTCCCAATCAACTTTCTAACGGCACAGCCGCTGCAGCAAGATCTTTCCGGGTAGCAGCCATGGTGGGGCGAAACCGAGCGGGTCGAACAAACTAGAGACAGCGGATATTATGCCACGACGGGTTATTGGCAGCTCGGGAACGTTTAGCTCGAAAACGAAGTCGCCGACGTAGAAGTTCCTGCTGACGCTATCTACCACCGTCCGATGTACCAGATCGCCATGTTTGTTCGCTGATTCTCGGAGGGCGTAGTTTGCACAAAATGGTGACGATATGGCTCCGAAGGGGTGGACGGTCATCCCATAGTTCACCACTGCGTTGTCCCGGTCGCTCCTTTCCCACCACAGGAAACGCAAAGCATCTCGTTCTCCTACCGGAATCTTCACCTGATGGAACATTTTCCTTATGTCAGCAGACAAAGCCACTTTACCCACTCTGAAACGGCACAAAACATCGATCAGTGGTGTGGTCCAGTCAGGCCCCTGTAGTAGGCGATCGTTTGACGGCTTGCCCTGGAACTTGGCCGCACAGTCGAAAACCACCCGCAGTTTATTGGGTTTCTTGGGGTTGATAACCGGTTGGTGAGGCAGATACCAGATACCCGTTTTGCTGTCGGTGTTAACAGGCATCTTTTCAACGTAACCGAGGTCCTCGTTTCGCTTCATCAAATCCGCGTATCGTTCCCACAGATTCTGGTCTCGAATGAAGCGTTCTTTTAGTCGTAGTAATCGTTGGATAACGTAATTTCTGTTGTCAGTCCACGGGTTGACCGGTGTGCGCCATGGGAGGGGAACCTCGAACTGTTTTTTGAGGCCTCTAGTGCCTTGCCGCACCGTTTGTAGAGCGAAGTGATCCTCTTGAGACAACGTCGGTCTTTCGTCTCCAATGCCATGAAACTCCTTTTCATACAGCCGTTGCAGATGATACTCTATGCGGTCCGTTTCGGCGGATAAGTAATTCACGGAACCGCGTACCCCTACTGGACCGTATAACATCCATCCCAGAGCCGTGCGTACGGCATAAGGTGCCTGGCGGTCGCCCACTCTTTGGTCAAGCACCCAATGCTCCTCTGGCACGTCGCAGCCGATGAGGAGATCCACCTCATCATCTTCCCAGTCTACAACGGTTACATCCTGCAGGTGGGGCCACCGAGTCAAGATTGCGTTCACCGACCTTGGTGCTCGCATGGGGAGATCCGCTGACGTGAATGCCTCCGTTGGTTCAATTTCCTCGTTAGTGTCTAGAGAGGTGAGTTGCAGCCCTAATCTACCGGCAGTCATTACCTGTGTTCCGCCCACCGTGCTCACTGCTAACGACGTCGCACCTTTAGCCAGTTGGTGTTTGTCGGCAAACCGCTCTTTCACTAAGGTGGTGTCGGATCCACTATCAACGAAAGCCGACGCCTTGACTATCCCAGTCGGAGTCACTACTCCCACGGCCACTACGCCTAAACGTACCGGTTCACTGGCAGACCGCGACGTCGAACAAATAACACTGGGCTTGTAACTCGCCTCGGATATGGTTACTCTCGCCTGATGCAGCAGCCGATGGTGTCTGCCCGTGCAGCCCTCGTAACCACATCGATTCCTTGTTCTACAGGCTGCTGCCCGGTGCGTGGTATTGAGACAGATAAAACATGCTCCTGCCATCCTCGCCATTCCCCACCGTTCGTCTATTGTGGCGTTGCCGAACTTGGGGCATTCTGGTAGGCCATGGCTAGTACCACAGGATCTGCAATTTGGTTTCGCCGTAGCATCTCGTGAAATGACGTGTGTTGGTCCAAGGCTGGTACTTTGGATGTTCCCGTACAGGGGTTTGGACTTGGCTAGTACCGGGCTTGTTTGCTGGGTTGCTGTTCCGGATGAGTCGGCCGAATCTGCTGTCAGCTATCTTCGTTTGCCTGCCCAAGTATTCGGTCAGGTCTCCGAAGTTAATTCCCCTGTCGCTTCGGCTTATCCGTTCTGCTTCTTCCGCCCACCGACCCTGTAGTTCGGGAGAGAGGTGACGGACTATGCCTTCCAAAGTGTGCATGGCGTCTAGGTCAGCCCTGTAACCTAAATGGTCGAGGGCTATTGAGCAGTTTTGCATCTTAATCACCAAGTCGGCCATGGTGTAGACGTCGCCCTTGGTTCTCTTTGCCTCTACCATCACGCCCTCTATTAGGTTAAGGGCTACTTTGAAAGGTTGACCAAATAAGTACCCTAGAATCTTCCTTGCTCAGGTGTAGCCTTGTTTCGGGTGGAGCATAGTACACCCGTCGATGGCTTCTCTCGCTCGGCCTCGACAGTAGTGAGTAAGGTAGGGAAGCCTTTGCCCGGGGTCGGTTACCTTATTTTCGACGAACGTCTCGAACTGCTTGACAAACTTGCAGTAGTGTTTGGATTGCCCGTCGAAAACCGTTAGTTCTACTCTTCAAAAATCGATCGATGGTGTTTTGTAGTCGGCGACCGGCGTGGGGTTCCCTACCTTATTGCACCCTAACCTATCGGAAGTGTCGAAGTCACTGGTATCATGCTCTCGCTGTTTCTGTGTACACTTCTCTGCTTCCTGCGCCTGTAGTCTAGCCGATAGTAACTGTTGCTCTAGTTCTAGTATTCTCAGCTTATATAAATCGACATCCTTACGATCAATATTGTTCTCAATAACACATGAATTAGCACTGACAGGACTAGGCGATCTAGCATTAACTAAAGAATCATATGTACCCAAAACCTCCCCAGAGACTTGCCGTATTACTTCCTGTCCGGATTCGACTGCTTTTGATCCTTTTCTTGGCATTTTGCGTGTTTTTCCTCGTTCCAAATTGATCTATTGAGTATTGTAACGAACGTTTGAGCAATGCGTAGCCAAATTCGCAACGGATCCCGAAATCAGAAGACGATTATCCGTGATATTCTACGATACTAAATTATTACAATAAGCAATGACATAAACAATATACAAACCTCAATAAATACGATCACAAAGTCTCAACAACGAGAAACCGAATAGCAGCGTGTGAGCAAACAGCACGTGCGTCACGCAGGTCCTGAACAAGGATGTGCCAAAGTAGCGCTCTGGGCGTGAACAAACAACAATTGGTCCATAGAAACAACCAGTTCGTAAAGACAAGTCAATAGTGTATGGAAATGAGTGATGTTGGGAAAAACACTGAATCGCGAGGGAAAAAGGGGGATTTTCCACGACCGGCTGTTACAGCGGCCCACCATCTACACCTTATATATTCAGCAATTTTTTCTTACCATACATTTGAATGCACCTTCACAGTTCCCACTACAAATGCTGGCGCGGTAACGTCTTGCATGACTGAAAATTCCCCATCAGTTTCCTTCATAAATTTTCTTTACGGAGTTTGGAGAACTTTTTCTCACTTTACCCTTGCCGATACGGTATTGTGGTCTTCATCATTTATACGACTAATGAATTTGCCTTTTTTCTTGGTCGAGCTTTCTTTCTGAAGTGACTTAGAGGACATTCCATGTAGTGATGAGTTGCAGTGGCTCAAAGCGGTTTGTTTTATTGCCTTTCGGTTTCACTTTCTCACTCACGTAGACGGATCAAAGACCTTAGGCTCGTTTACGTTGATTAATTTGGCTCCACGTTCAGGAAATTGCTCTTCGGACCCGATCAAGCGTGGACAATTCACTCTATCTGCTTGGACTTCAGAGAAGCTACTTTCTATTCATTTTATTCGATCAACGGTTCCCTTTTGGTAGAGTTTTCTCCTGATTTTTGACTCCTTTTGGGCTTGATAGTGACTAAGGCTCTCTGTCAAAGCGGTAATTATTTTGTGTCTATATGTTGACTCAAAATAGTACCGTATATTTAGTGGGGTAGTCTTCACTTGACTTGGGTTCCGCATCAACTTGGGCTGCGCGTTGCTTGGGGTTCCGAGGCTTTATCTACAATGCGCGAGGTCAGTTACTCAATGCGTCGACCAGTGAATCTCAGGACAGAATTCAGCTCTACCAAGACTCCTGCGTTTTGGTCTATGTAGGTGGTTTTACACATCCTGTGGAATGAAGAACAAGAAGGAGACATAATGATAATAAATTGACATCCAAGCAAAGATAGTCAGGCTGGTCAGACCAGCTGACCTTCTCAGGGGATATTCGATGCCTTGGAAATCCTTGAGCACACAGGTCCAGAGTATTGGACTCCACGGTATATCTTCCAGGCGGTGAACATGCACTGGAATCACGGATGCTGCCCCAGCATAACCAGGGTATTTTCACGGAACAGTAGATGGTTATAAAAATTTGTCCATGCTCAGGACAAAATGAGGGGAAACTCATTGTGCTTACTTGGCGACAACCCGTCTAGACCACTGGCCTTATTGCACTTCATCGTCATTAGTACCCCTTTGCTTAAGGGGACTATGTCACCGACTGACTCTTCGTTTTAAATTAGTGAGGCTTGGAGCCATAATTCGCCAACAAATACCGGTCGTGTCCGCTAATTTGCTTCTCTGTAAAGCAATTTTCGTACATAATTTTCTAACGGATTTTATCAATTGCTTTGAGGTATTTGCTCCATTTTGACTACGAACAAGGTTTCGAGTAGTAAGATGAGAAATTTGACCTCTACAGAGTGTATACACACTTCTTATTTACGCTGTACATTCGCGGGACGACTCTCGGCTACCTTGAGCTTACTGCCCTTTACTATATGTGTAGTTGTCATCTATCATTTTGTACTGCTTGGCGACCATGCCTCGGCTTGAGCCAGCCCCTTCCATCACCTCAATATCCTAAGATTCATCCCCAATAACTCTCAGGTACGTGACTTGGGTCTACACTACTCATGTTCGTTTGACTTTTCGGAACACGCAGCCATCCAGGTGGCTAAAGCACGCCGTACGATCGGGCTAATACATCAAACATTTATTTTGCCAGAAAGTAAACTAAACATTTTCAAGTCCCATGTTAGACCTCTTCTGGAATACGGCTCAATCATTTGTTCCAACATGCGACAAAGGGACCGCATAGCGTTTGAGAATGTACAACGGGCATTCACGAAACAGCTCATAGGTTTTTCTTCGCCCTCTAATTACATGGAACGTTGTGAGCGGCTGAAAATCGATCCCTTATGGCTACGCCGCATAAGAAATAACCCGCTATTATTTCACAATATCTTGAAGAATAGATCATGTAGTTCAGCACCGCAGGTAAGAACCCTTTCTACTTATCCCTTACGTAACAATGAGTTCTTGGTGTCTGTCCCGTTGCCGAAGCTTGCTCTTCGGTCAAACTTCTTCATTAACAAGTACGCTTCATTGTGGAATAAGCTACCACAACGAATTCGGGCGTTATCACCGACATCGGTGGCTTTCAAACAGGAAATAAGCATAGCCCTAACGGTGGACACGCTGACTAGGTTATACAATCCGTATATTTCAAGGGCTCAGGCCTTTGAGGTAGGTATAGGGTACTAATAAGTCGAATAACCGCTCTGAGCAACCTAGGCTCAATTAGACCCGCATAGGGTTGGCCCCACCGCTGCAGCAATTACGGAACTCAGCGGTTCATTCATACGATCTAGGACAGCAAAACAGTCCCAACTTTTTACCATCAACTTCTTTCTCCTGAAATATGCAACTCTGTGGAATAAACTCCCAGCTGATGTACGTTCCGTAGATTCCCTAAATATGTTTAAGTCTAGACTACACGTAGCTCTGGACATCCAAAAACTGATCGCTCTTACGAATCCTTATATGTCTTTTGATAGAGCTTATGAGGAAAACGCTGGATACTAACCTGAACCCTTGAGAATCTAGGATGTGCCACACCATACGCCGCAGTTGCCATCACCTAAGCGTAAACCTAACAGTTTACAATGCCTAAACAGAATAATTACCTCTAATCTATAACCACTGTCACCCCAATAGTTCCTTCTACTTGGACTCCTCAGAAACTACTCAGTATAGAACAACCACTATACCGAAAGAGACAGTAACAGCGTAGCGCCACGCAAACAGTATGATAGTCCTACTCGCTCTGTCTGTTATTTCAAACCTATCTTATCGCCTCGTGCCAAACTGCGTTCTGCGTAAGCAAACGGTATTGAAGGTTATCATTACTAACCACGGGCAAATCATAATTCCTTTGAAATGCATACAGCTACCAAGCCTGTGTACGCAACTTCATCAGCCTGCAGCAGTATAGCTCAAATCCACTGCGAGCCTATTTTACCCATGCCCCACTCACATAGACCTAACCAATCCATTGTTTATTGTCTTCACATATTATCATAACCCACAGCTGGAACCACGTCCAGACTGCAATCTCCCTTTATTTCAGGTCGTTATCTCCCACTATCTCAGTCGCCAAATTGGCTAACCAAGGATGCCGCTTTGACTCGCACGGATAGAGACTCAAGTGGAACCTACCATAGCAACTGAGACTGAAATCAAACCACACAACAGGAGATACCCCTAATTGCTTATCAGATCGTTCAGCGTTTTCTAACGCAACGAACACGAATTCCAGTTCACGCGCATGCCGATAATATACAGCCACACTCGGCTGATCGACCGACACATACTGTGCCCTGCCAGACGAAACTTACGCATTCAAAGCCGTACATTGCCAGAAATGACGCTAAATAACACTGAAGGCAAATGCGTCATCACATACATATATATTTGTCTTTGAAGCAGCATAACGCTGAAGTCCATGCGAAGATTTTTCCACTTTATTATCCGTTAACACAGGTTATCCTTCCTCCGAACCGTAGCCGGCTGGAATTTGACTCTCCATTTCTCGAAGACCCTCCAGTTGCGCCTTCTCATTTCTGAATAGTACATGTTACTGGCCCTGAATCTAAACTCACCTTTTTATGGACTGCTGTTTCTCCCACATCCACCGGTGTTCACTTTCAAGAAACTGGCCTCAGGTCCCCCTGCTTCAAATCTCATTCCGTTTACAGAACTCCAGTAAATCCGTCATTCAGGGTCTGCATTGTCTTCATGGATCGCTATCCTCTTCGCATGCGTCGATTTTCCACCCTTTTTTTTCTTGTTCAAAATTTATTCCATCTGCAGAACCTTAGTTGGCCTCCGGTTTACTTGGCTTGCATCATTCTTGTTCATAATGCCTCCTTAGCACTGCGCCAACGATTTTCTCGATATCTCCACTGCGCACCACTGCCTGATCCGGATTCGAAACCGGTTTAAGACTGCCGCGCAAACCATTATCAGAATGGTCCATTCAAACTTTTCCTGTCATTGTTTTTTCATCTCTAATACTCTCGACTTTCGTACTTAGAATATGTGAACATTTCATCTTATTGAGTAACGTGTACACCATGATCATGCTTTAGCGCGTGCGTCTCGACCATGGCCGAGAAATATACCTATATTATTATCTGCTTTTACCAGTTCTAGCTGGTTCTCAGGCAGGCCGTAATAAAGATTGGACCGTGAATGCCCCAATCCGAGTGGGTGGGGCTCATCACCACTATAATTGAGAGATTGCACCCCAGTAAGCGACGGAACAGCCTTTTCCAGATCCCTTATTATGATACCCTCCTCGGCTGACTCAGTCAAATTTATGTCCTCTGCCAATTTTTTAGAACGGAATCTCTAGTCCCTTTGCCACATCGTACACAAACGGTACGAACAATGAGGCCCAGAGCACTGAACCTTGAGGCACTCCATCAGAACTTCTTCCCGCACTCGATGTGCCACCTCCCACTTGGACCTGGAAACTTCTATTCTCAAGGCTCTTCACTAATTATCTATCCACTTTCGACGCTGTCCTGGATGTGCTCGGTTTCTGAGCTAGCAACATATAATTTACTGATTCAATGGCTTCCATGAAGTCTAGATAGAATACTTCCACTCGTTCCCCATCCTCCGGGCTCCTGGACAACTGATCTAGTTCAACAGGGAGATCCGACAGCCGGACCTCATTCTATTTCAATTTGCTTTCAGGACTGGACGGCGAGGTTCTTGAATGTCCAGAGTTTTGCAGCGGAGGGCTCATTGGATCCTGCGGTGCTTTGTCATTTAGAAAAGACCAGTTGTCACTAGTACTTGGTTATGATCAGGGGAGTTTTAGGTCAAACCTCCAATTCCTTCCTCCTCAAAAACTTCGGATCAAGGCCTCCAGTCACACTCCCCCCCGGCCATTCTCCAAGATAATGAGGATAGCACAGTAAAGCATAGATGATGGCAGATACGGTTGCCGCGAGGAACTGAAGTGAGAGAAGTTAGTCAGCTGTAGAGGAACATCAGTGGTCCAGGCCCCCGTTCATATTTCTTCAGATATAGCCCACCGCACCTATTTAGTATCTTTTCAAACTTAGCCAAAGTGCTCGCATTTGTCACCTCCGGGAGCTTGTTCGGGTTCTTCTCAAGCCTAACTGCAAAGGATTACTCTCTGACTGGGCTCTCATTTCGCCTTTTTCTCGAGTGTCAGTGCATGTTGTCTAGGCTTACATTCCTCTGCAGGCCAAATAACGCCCCACAGTGACCTCAGGCTTCCTCGAGCCCTTTTAGTATTTTGGAGGCCACTATGGGGTTACATCTTCCCAAATAAAATCTTCCCAGGTGTTTAAAATTTTGTTAGTAGAACAAATATCTGTACACTGTGAATCATCGCGCGAGTCACCGATGTGGCTGCCTGATAGCCTTGGTATGCCCCAGTAAACTCGGCCTCCATGTCTGAACACAGTTCTGGGGACGGAGTCACACGAAATCCTCATACAATGTCAACTAGATGCGTTTTCCTAGAGCTGACCGCCCACCTTAGCTGGAGCTGAACTCAGCTTGCCATCTGCGTTTTATTCCTCACATTGGAGACTTGTCGGAAACTCAAAGCTTGCCATCACCCCCAGATCCCGGGCTTCTATTGCCTGAGCTAGTGCCTACCGATTGCCTGGTTGACCCATTTGCTGGATAGGCAGTGGTTCTTTTTTTGATGATGTGTTGAAATGTTTTCAAGTCGGGAGGAAGATCTCGCGCCAAAGACCACTGAGACACCTCGTCTATATCACGCTGAACAGCATCGTCATCTTGTGCTCCCACTACCTTGCTGTCGTCTGACAGCGAGAAATGCCGGATTTCCAGCCAGTCAGCAAGGTCGCTGTGTACATAAGGAAAAACGTGGGTCCCGCTGATGGCCCTTGCGGAACACCAATGTGCAATCTCCTATTATCCAACAAGTAGCCTTCTACTCTCACCGGGAGAGTTTTTTCTTTCAGGCCTTGTACAGTCTATCTTTGCATTTCCTCCGAGAGTTGGAACTATTCCATCATGGATTCGAGCGATTCATGTTTGACCGAATCAAGGGCCCTTTGAAAATCCGGAAGGCAAACTTTTGCCCGTTCCCCTCGGTCTACTCGACTGATCCCCTCGTGCTAGAAATTTACTACGCTAAAGAGAGAGGAAGCTCCGTGCCAGCACCCATGCCGGTTGATAGTTATCAGCTTTTTCCTCTCTAAATTACTTACCATCCTACCTAAATACTCCAAGGAGTGTTTTGGGCACTACTGAGGCCAGGTCTGTTGGCCTGTAGCTGGTATATATGTCCCTGCCTTCACTTTTAGGAACGGTTATGAAGATCGACGCGGGGCAGTCCTTAAGTACTTCGCCCTTGTCCAACGATGCAAAGAACAGCTTAGCTAGTGGTTCTGCCAGGACGGATGCCAGTGGCTTCAGTATTCCCAGGTGGACGTCATCCGGCCCCGCCATCTTCGATGCGTCCTGTGGTTTCAAGCTGTTCAGTAACTCCCGTGAGTAGACTTTTCCCCCTGAATTTCCGAGACTTCACTGTCCCCAGTCGTAGGTAACTCTCGAGCACTCTGGTTCCATTTATATACTCGCTGGAAGAATTGTGGAAACTTCGATACGTTTTCCCGTCTGCCTGTCTCCGCACGCCACGTTAACCCCTAACACCACCCACAACTTTCCTGGATGCTGCCTAAGACTGAAAGTAGCTGTGGCATGCTTTGGGATCGCTTTTGGCTTTCCGTGCCGTACTTTCTACGTGGTTAATCCAGCACTGCTCCTTCGTCTGGAGTGGCTTAATTTCCGCTGTTTTGATTTTTAGAAAAGCCCGGTAGCCGCAAGCTCTTCTGCATTTCTTCATTGGTCTTACCTTCTGCCCCAGAGCCCTTCTCCATTGGCTGGTCTATCAAGCTTCTTTTGACCTTTCTGGGTGGTCTTGCGGTTTCTGTTGTTCTTGACATGTTCTCTTGATTCAACCCCACTGACGTTCTACCTTGTAGCTGTTACTAACCGCCTCCCACTCTATCCGGAATCCAAGTTCTACCAGGCCATTCTCGTCCCTATTTGAGACGTTCCTTTTAAAGTTGTCAGGCGAACTCATTCTCTGGAGACTTAGCACAACCCACATCGCGCCAGGATCAACCTCCCCTGTGACTTCCGCAAACTCCGGGCGCTCTGTTTCATTCGGGTCTGTTATCACCATCGGATCAAGGATTGACAATGACCGACCGAAACTCCATCTCGACGCTTTTAGTTTTTGGGCGAGGGCCTTCCTATTGATTAGGTGAATCAACCTCAACCAGAGTGTACATTGTGGAGCGGTTTTTGAGGTTCGGTCTACCTCGGGTGCGTTGAAACATCCGGTAATAAGTAATTTCCGTCCGGTGCCGACCTCCGTAGTCATGAACGCAAGCTGACCCCTACTCTTCACAGCTTCTAGGCCCTGGGCCCTGATGCGCCCGAAAAACGTACTTTCTCGACCCATCTGTGTCTACTACCAACTTTACTGCTCGCATATTGGGTATGACAGGCGACTGCTCTCAGGCTGCTCACTCTCACCATTATAAGAATTGTCAAATCATCTCCGATTCAACCGTCCAGGATATCCATCCTTAATACCGGGAAGGAGTTTAGGGTCGGTCCGTTGTAACCCCCGCCAATTCTCAGCCACTTTGCAGTGGCTGCTACCGCCTCTCCCCCCACTGTCGACGGCTTTTGCTCCGGCCATGTTGTACCCTTGATGACAGCAGTGATGTAGGCCGCGAGCACCACAGCCCCCTTTTTCCCGTCCACCAGGGGGGGGGGAGCTTAGGTCACAGACCCCAGCAGCTGAATCCTTTCTCCTTATTCAGGCCGGTTTCCGTCGGTTCTACCGATTATTACCCTTTCCACTTCCTAATTTATTTCGCAGGTCACCGTTCTTGGAGTCTCGGCGTAGATCACATCTTACTTCCTGTTCTGAGTTGTTACAGTCCAGTCCTTCACTAATGAATCTGAACATTAACTTCGCCACCCTGAACAACAGTTCTTAGGTGCTTTGCCCTTCCATTCTGTTTGTATTCCGCCAAGAAGGCTTCAAAAAGACAGGTAAAACCTACAGTTCCGCGTTTTTCACCATTACCTGACTGGCTACACCTGCTTTATCATCAGTATCCACGTTTAGTTCTTACTCTGAAATTTCCCTAGAACCCCGACCGTGGCTAGGAAAGCGTCCATGTGCGGGGGCTGGCAAACTGAGTAAGCATAGGTCTTGGCTCGCACCCTTAACAGCCCGTCTCCCCCTCACGTCAACCGAATCTCGTGACTCTTCCAAAGGACGCATTTTCAGGGTCTTTCGAAGCCCAGAATAACTTAACTAGGCGATATCGCAGAGCCCTGCCCCTCTGCCGATTTTCGTGAAAGGTTATGAAAACCTGTGGTCAGCAACCTTCCGGTTTCTTCCTAGGGTGGGATAACCATTTTTCCAGAATGTGGTGAGAATCTTAGTGATATTATTAGTGTCCTTTTCTAACTTACCTACTTGCTCGCTTAGAAAGCCTAATCCCGCTACTGCATCCCGAATCAGTGTCGCAAAAGCAGCTTACCTTCCTGACCCTATCCTAACATTCTCCAGGCTAGCGGGCATCGACTCTTTTCCGTTGCTGTTCTTATTTTATGCCAACCCTTCTTCTAAGAGTGTGCTTGAGCCTGCCTTTTTCGATGACCTCCGCCTTATCAGTGGCCTAAGCATCCGATTGGTTTTTCACACCGCGGGCACACCCAGCTAAAATTTCCATATTCGAAGCCCAACTGATAATACTTCTTTCTTATTTGTTTAGCTGACTGTCCCTCGGACCCCGCTTTTAACGCACAGACCCCAGATCATCTGACCAACGTGTATCCGGAAGCGTCAGACTCGAGTTTTGCTCTTGTTAGAGCTCACTAGTGATGTATATCTTCTGCCGCACCAGGAGTTTGGACCCGGGCCCTTTCACCCCGAAAGCATGTGCGTTGCCGCTGTCGGTACCGCGTCTCCATTTGAAGCAGCCGGACATCACTTGCCGTCATAGAAATGGATATCTGAGCAAGCTCGCCTTGGTGATTCAGCCTGGAAGGGAGCGGGATGGCTCAGAGGTAACACGCGCCTTCGAGATGAGAGGGCCGGGGTTCAATCCCTGGGTGTGGCAGAGAATATACACCACTGGTGAGCTCTAACATGAGCGAATCTCGAGTCTCGTGTTTCCGTGTGCACGTTGGTCAGATGATCTAGGGTTTATGCTTGAAAAGGAGAGTCCAAGGGACAGTCAGCTCAACAAATATTCGTAAATCTCACACACTACTCGCAAGTAATTTCGTGATGCACATAGCTTTTTCTTAGTCCGGTGCAGTTTGTGGGAAACCGTTTTCGACAGATCTCACTCTGAATTTCGGCCGCTCCTGCCGGGATATTTTTATCAGAGCACCGAAGCCTTTCCCACTGCGCTCCTGTCCCGTCGTCCCGGTCTGGTGCTGTGAAGGTTACGATTTTTGTAGTCGTCCTCCTGCCCATGTTCTCAATCCTACCTGATGACAGTAGGGATGCGTTTGGGTCAACGAGAGTGGTCAGAAGGCGCAAAGCGATTTCAAAAAATGGATCTCTTTTTTAGATAGACTAATACCAGAGAGAATGACCCATTTGTATATGACGCATGCTGGTACAGCCAGTTGTGATTTTGTTGTTAAGCCGAATCCTTTACGGTTGCTCTCCATTTCCTTGTTCGGCTAGGTATTCTTTCACTACTTCTGCTTTTCACGTGCCGTTCGCGATTCAGTAAATATTATTATTCTTCCGTTTTTTTGAAGCGTAAACTCAGGGTGTACCGCAGTTGCCGTGGTCACTGTCGCGAAAATCCCCTGTATCGCACTCGGCAAAGGGAATGGTATATATCGAAAATCGTTCCAGTTTTTCTGCCTGCTTCATGGTGGTGACTACAATCGACTTTAATTTGTCAAACACATCTATACACAACCTCTTTAGACGTTCCTTTATTTGTGTCAGATATCAGAACCTTGATCTAAATCGTTTTTGACAGTCACGCTCGAACCAAGGGGGGGGGTGAACCTCTGGGCTTTGTTGTTGGAGCCTCTTAAGCATCACACCTGAGATTTGTATATAGTTGTGCTTTGTAACTTTCAATTTCGTGACGTGGGAACCACGAATCACCCTTGTTCTGGTTTTGCGGTTCGTGCAAATCGGCTGCATGTTGCTCGGATTTCAACTCATGCGGCTTTTACCCAACAAGTGGTGATTTTCAATGTTCTGAACTACCCTACTCTTTATAACCTTTCCCAGGACCCTAAGCATCACTGGTGTCAGATTGGCCGGCCTGTAGCTAAAACCTTTTTCGTGATCAACTCCCTTGTGAGCGAAGACAAAAATAGAGTTAAGCTCATGCTTAAGGAGTGTTCCTTCCTCTATCAACATGCTGAACAAATGTGTCAGCGATTCTGCTAGTACACACCCCTTCCGTTTTATCTACTCCGAGTGGGCACCTTGCGGCCCAGTTGCCTTGGATTTTACCAGCTCTCCTTTGTTGCCCTGCCATTCTGTCATCGACCCCTCAGCATAATCGGCCAGCGCAACGTTTAAGCTTCTGTCTCCTGGTGTTCCTTGGACTTCTTTACCCCGTAACGAAGTGGGGGTTACTGATTTTGAACGTGTTAATAAGTGACCAAAATTATCGTACACAAAACATAAACAACCAGTACTAGTTTCAGGTAGTCCCCGGGTTGTTCGACGCCGTGGTACCGTTTGTTGTTCATCTGCTTATTATAAGAAAAATGGGTCTCCGTCAATCAAAGAATGCTTTCGACTGCTCTGCTTGTGGACGATTGAATCCTCAGCTCCATTGGCTAGTGTCGTTCCTTGTGTTGCTCCATTATGTAAACTTGGAAGTTTTTTATTACATACCGCACTTCACCTATCCAACTGACCTCCACCGTTGGTTGGTGACGGTCGGAACTTTGGCTTGCTGACTACTCTTCAGGCAGTTTTTCGTATCCAGTTGTTACCTGGTACCTGTGGCACTAGGATCCTGCCTGAGAGCCTCTAGATAAACTTTAAGCGGAAAGCTGGCCGTTCTTTCACCTCCCGATGCAAGTTCCCCTATTTTACCCTCGACCGCCTTCGGTGCACTTTGTGGTGCGGCCTTTGACTGCAAATAGCTGAGGTAAGCCTTCGAGTTGGTCTCCGTGCAGGATACAATCCTCACTTAGTTTCTACTTCGGTATGCTCACCTGTGACGAAACTTTTCGATCAAAATGTTACTGCTCGATGACCCGATCTAGAAGCTACAAAGCCAGAATACGCATATGCGGAACACGCCTCACAGCCGTGAGTTAACAGACTTAGTATCGTTTGCATGGGCTCCTGCCGTTTTACGAATACCGACGAATTACTTGCTACAGTGACCCAAGGAGGGGATTAGAGAACCTATTTTACGCAATCAGGTGGTGACTGAAATATGCTTAAGCTTGTGCCTTTTAGGTGTTTTCGTCTAATAGTATCAATGGTTCATTCAGGGGACACCTCAAGCACGCTTCGGTGCAAGTGAGGTCGCAATAGGGATTCTGGGGTACTTGATCGAGTACTTGCAGCACAAAAAAGCGGAAGTTTCTGCACCCGCATAAATGAATGGCCGGCAATATTTAGTTTGGATTTCAGAAGGACACACCGCCCGGGCATTTTTCAGGTGGGTTTGGAAATCAGAATACACTTTCAAGTTAAGCGAGGATGGAAGAAAATCCTCAAGAATTCGGATAGTATTGATATAATGGCGGAGAATCTTTGGGAAAAAGCACTGGCGAGGTGTTTTAAAGATTTTTAGTGATGACTGATAGGCACATGAATCAACAGCTCTTATGACCCGGAAAAAACAGAAATGTAGTACGAAAGGAGTCCCAGAGTGTTCTCCGGGAGAAGCGAGTACGTAAATGAAAGAGGATGTCCGATTTGCTGCATTACTTTGTATCCAGCGAGAGGTTGTGGGGGAAACGTCTACAGAGGTGTGCAGAGTAGATGCTCAATCATGGAAATTTGATGGGGCCGAGTGAGAAAAGTTGGCAGGTAAGCAAAATACTACCCAATTAGGGGCCTGTTTGGTTTAAATAATGAACACAGTACGATAGCAAGATGGGCCATAGAGTTGATACACTGTGATCCCGTGGGTAGTGCATAAGCGAAACTATCAAGACGTGCGGATTGTCGCACAACGGGATATATCGATGGGCATCTGACATGAGGCGTTGCGGAAGCAACTGGAAGGTCATCAACCTGGCGTATACATGGTTCAGTTCCAGGGAAGGGTCGGAGAGACCGGCTCCAAAGTTTTATTCGACATGGGTTCTTAGTCCTGGAAAATTGATGGAAAAAGCGGCAGTAGTTCAAAAATGAGTGAAATGGTATCCAAACATCGGTTTATCCGAGAAAATTTCAGACTGATGTCTGAGGAATACAGGTCCACAACGGAGTGGAGATGAAGGCGGTATATTTTCTGGATATCAGATGGGATGTGCTAGAAGTAGTGCATTATTGAAACTGTCAAAATGCTGTGTACGGGCTTAGGCATCTTCTCTCAGAAACGGTACAGTCTGTCTTAGAAGATCCAACGGCCCGCGACCGGGAAGTTGGGGAGTCAGCAAATAAGGGCCCACAGTCAGAGAAAGTAGAGTGTGGGTCCATTTCTTCTAGAGGGGTCGCGCAGACGGCCCATCATAGGAGCCTTCAGAATTCTGAGGGGATTGTCAGGGGCAAAATTTGCAATTATTCGATAATGCTCCCGAAAAAATGGTAAAGATAGGAAGACACGAAACAATGGAAGGCAGGCCATAAGCTAAGAATGTGGGTCAGAAAGTAATGGACCGTAGAAACTACTAATCATAGGGTTCGGAAATATTAAAAGGAGTCTTACACAAAGGTTAGAAAATAAGCGGGGGGGGGGAAGATATCCTTGGAAGCGGACTTTCGGAACCTAAGGGGAACATCGGAAGTTAAAAGACTCCAGATGCCCCGTGGAACAAAATCGAGACTTGGAGCGAAATTCACGGCTCCGTTACTATAATAATAATAATAATAATAATAATAATAATAATAATAATAGTTCGTGTTGGAGACACCTGAAGCTTACCTTACGCATGACTGAGTTTTTACAAGCAACAAAAAGAAAAAACTATTTCGTGAAAAATTAGGATGTATGCATGACAAATGTAGGGTAGTTATACTTAGAAGAGGGGTGGGAGGACGGTAAATGTATGTACACCAAGAAATAACGGGGGAAGTTGAAGTGAACCCAAGGATAAAGTCAAATAGGTGCCCGGTGAATTTGAAAATCAAGGTCAAACGGAGGAACTGGCTCAGCCGACTGAAGGCGATTGCAATCTGGAAGTTTCACATAGGGAAGACTGGAAATCGGCGTGAGAAACTATGGTAACGAAAGACGATGAAGAAAAAATAAAAAAGTAAGAAATAAAAGAATAAACGAAAAAAATCTGGTTGCATGGCAAGGGATTAGACAGCCATGAAGTATGCTACTTTGCAATAAATCGGCAGTGGCGACCTGAAAAAAGGGAGCGGGTGCAGCAAAAAGTAGATAGTGGGTAGGATGACGAAAAGGTCTGGAGGGATCGAGACACGGTAAATGTGGGGCACAGATACAGAATGAGTGCACGGATGTCATGAGGTGTGGCGGATGGTAGCAACAGAACTGGCCGGCAAAAGACTGGAGGATCCTGTGGAAATATGCGAATATATGTTTATATATGTACATTTATGTGTATAGCTACACAATAAATAATAACAGGCGCGAAGAACAATGAAATGATAGAATACGGAATTGGTAGAACATGGAAGAGACATGTAGGGCTAGATCAAACGGTTCAGAATTAACTTGGATAAATCCTGACGAATTTGTGAGGGTCTAAATGGTGGATCAACGAGGGGAGAGAAACGAAGCTGGAAGCAGTGAGTTGGTGGCTATGCGCAGAAGTTGAAAAGCGAGGAAATATCAGGGAAAAATCGAAGAGAACGGGTAGGAGTGATAATGGATGTACTGACTGCAACGCAAACTGCTGAGGAAGGAGGGCTTGACTTACGCAAAAGCCCGCAAGATTTGCAAACAGTACGACGACAAAAGGACTGAAAATGCAGCAGAAGCCTCGACTTTACTTCCAAAAACCAAATCCAAACATACTCGGTCAAGCCCCGATAGCCAGACCGAGATATATCCAACGTACCAGATCGATACCAACAGGACTGCCAGGGTAACGTTGTTGATTTCAGTGATCAGTAGGTTACACAGTTGTTCATTCAGATGATCGCCGTAATTGGGCAGTGAGGCCCGTTTGTTCGGCAGCAGACCGACCCCTTCGGCATGTCACATTCTCTCTTCGGACTAGTGAATGGAGTTTGGCCCGCTTGGTTGCCTGAACGTTGGCTGGCAGAATATGGTCCAACGGAAGTTACCTCAGCACTTATATCGGCAACTTTGCGGGTACGTTGAGAAATGCTAGATTCTTCATTATTGGATATATTTCACCTCCTCCAGCAGTGACAAATAAGGATGATTGATTTACTGCCCGCCTTCACAAAGGGAGCACCAATGTTTGAGTCGCTCCACTGATTCTCCAATTGGGGGTGGATCACTTTGCAAGTTCAGGGGATCGATCGACAAGTCTCCATGCCACAATGCATACTGTGAAGATCGAACAGGCCACGGTGAAGTTAGAAATCACACCAACTGGCACAAAATTGTGTTGTTTAATACGCCTACACATTTATGACGTTTTTATAGGCTGTACCAGTCTAGGGAAGCGCAGAAGCAAGCAGCACTTGGATCGCAAGCGCTTGAATAGTCATTGTAAGTTACTCGAGTGTTGCAAGGTGACAGGTTCGATCGAATGCGTGGACTTTCACAGTCGGTGCGATCATTCCTATTCAAAGTCCGAAGTGGAATAAACTGTGTTCACATGGTGTTGGATGCACAAGAACTAACCTCTTTTTATCAATCACACATTTGTCTGAATGAACTTTGTCTTGGACTAAAATTCTAATGCTGAATTGATCACAGAATCTCCATAGGTATCCTTACTCGAAGCAGGCTGACCGCGGAGCCGATGTTTGAACAATTTGCAGAACTCCAGCCGCGGTTGGCAGTCACAGAGGAAAAGCGTGCGGGCCGGACGGGGGAATAGTTTCTGTATCCTTGTTGCCTGATAATTCTCACGACTGAACTTACCGAAAAATGCCCAGCTTATGGGAGGTCTGATGTGTAGAAATCGGGAGAATTTCAGCTAACAACTTCTCTGGTTCCGCCCTTCTGTTCTTTAAGGTGACTTTTATCCAAAGTCCCGCATTCTTCAGCCGTTAGAAGCTTTCGACGGTCAGCAGCCCCTTAATGGCACTTTGGCATAAATAATGAGACGGTTTAGGACGATTCCGATGTCGTGCGTGAAACTCCCCACATGATTTTCTCAAACTGAAACCGCAGCTATTCAACGTAGCCAGTTCAAACAGCTTACTAGCGGACCAAGACATTGCAGCGCAGAGTTGTAACCACAGATCGAGTGAAGTTGGTTTGTTTAGTATTCCAACTTCCTCATGGCTGCCTCGTACACACACAACGGAAAATTCTATTCCAATCCCTCACGGAAGATGAACACAGGTTAGCCGGACTTGCGAAAACTATTATTCGGGCGTTCAAAAACATCCCGCCGTTAAGGGACTTGTCGGCATACAGCCGTACATCATTCAGAACCCATTGTATTGGACGGCTAAATAGGCTGGGCAAGAACACCATAGGACATGAAAGGTCATCTGACCGACAAGATGTGGACAGATCTTGGCTTCCGTGGGGCCCGAGAATGAAAATACAGGCCCCATTCTTGTTTTTCCCTTGTTTTATCCTGCGGTTGCACTTTTGTTTATGTTGATCAGGTTCACCTCAAAAGCACCCGTTATTTTCACCGAATTCGTCTTCATTTTTCACTGGATCTTCCCTAGCCAGGAGCGAAATTTATTTGGCTTATAGAAGACGTTCGGGAGCGGCTGGCAAACGTGTCTCCTATCGGGTATAGCAGCGAATACCAACGATATCCCCTCTATCGGGCGAATAGAGAGGACGTAAGTCGGTTTACAGATACGAGGTGTATTCTATATATCGTGGCACCGAAACAGTGCCGATACGAGAGACACACCGAACGGAAAACGTAACGAAACGCGACGGCTGTGCAGAGAGCGAACCGCGAGCGAACGACCGAAAGTGAAAGTGATTTGAAACGAGGTCGACGGAAACCTCGGAAAAGTCAGTCCAGTAAAACGTAGGCAACCGAAGAACACTGAGGTAAATGTCAAACGTCAGAAAAGATCGTGGAGAAAGTAGATCCAAAATGGTGTCCAGAAAATAGTCATTTTCTCAAAACGATCGAGGTCACTACACCAGCCCCCCGCTAGGAAGCACGGAAAGCTTTCGAAAAAATGTTAAGGAGGAGATGGCACACAAACGGTACTCGTGTGCGCGAATGCGTGTAAAATACGTGAATGTAGCTGTGCTGTAGGATGCTGACGGGCAGAATCCGTGGTAAGCAGGAACCTTGGGATGATGGTCGAGCGTAAACCAGATTCGTTGCCAATGACATCGTTTGCGTGAATCGTCATCAAGGTGTGCCACACCAATAACGTCCAGCGTCGGGTAACCGTTAACCAATATGATATCCGGAAGCCAAATCGATAGGTTCGTAAATGACCAGGAACGAGAACGACAAGGCCGATCCAGAATGCAAACGTTGGTGCCAAAATTCTCCAGATTTCGTGGGACCAGCGAAGCGTACCATATGGCGGGGTTCCGTGAAACAAAAAACTGGTGTAGCAACCGCAATGGACTTGGCTAGAATACAGTAATAACTAATGAAGTATGTTAAATCATGCCGAGACGGTAAACACGAAAGTTATTACTGCGAAGTGCAATGGTTAAGATCGTGTTTGACCTAGTCGCGAAAACGTGCTGGGCAAACGATCTTCCGACCGGAACGTGAGACGGGAGCCTCATTCACGTACGGGTGCGTAGGCGTGCTCTGCTGACTTGAACGTGAGACAGCATTCTCATTCGAGGACGTAGCAGGGCCAACTGGCTTCTGACCTGAACGTGAGACGATAGCCTCATTCGAAGTCGTAGCAGGCAACGCTAACTGCAGACCTTGACATGACACGGAAGTGTCGTCAACAGGCAGTGCAGGGTTAACATCGAATCTCATGTCAACGGGCGACACGCTATCATCAACGTACGCGGCTTTGAGACGATCGATGCTAACTGTATCGACGTGACCGTGTCCATCAACCTTGAAGGTCTTATCGTGACCAGAAATCACGCGAAATGGACCTTCGTAAAACTGTTGTAATGGTTCCCGTACTAAATAAACACAAATGAATACGTGCTAACAGGTTTCGAATCCCGTCGGAACGAAAACCTGTCGTCGCTGCATTCGAGTCTGCGCCGGAGCGAGATTTGGCATGTACGTAGACCAACGGTGAACGTAAATCTGTACAGCAAGTGAATCTGTACTCCGTGGCGTATAGAATTCCCCAGGCAGTCGTAATGTCGTGCCGTAGACA
Source organism: Fasciola hepatica (assembly GCA_948099385.1). NCBI lineage: Eukaryota > Metazoa > Platyhelminthes > Trematoda > Plagiorchiida > Fasciolidae > Fasciola > Fasciola hepatica. The sequence continues at coordinate 1,566,968 of CANUEZ040000051.1, read as the reverse complement.
AGTTCTGCGGCGGAATATTGGATATCTGCCTTTGTGCAAGTCCTGATACCAAGCAGAACTAGCTGTAACGTTTCGTACCAGTCGGGGCTCTCGTGTGCTCTAAGAGCCTCTTTGAGTTGGCGATGAAAACGTTCGACTAAACCATTCGATGCCGGATGGTACCCGGTAGTGCGAATGCGTTCCGTACCCAGCATGTGAGTTAATGAAGAGAATAGATCGGACTCAAATTGTTGCCCTCGATCGGTAGTGATTGTGGAAGGACAACCATATGAAGCTATCCATCGTTCTATCAGATGTCGAGCCACTGATTCGGCCTTGACGACAGAGATGGGAATAGCCTCGGGCCACCTCGTAAATCTATCGATGCACGTTAGTAAATAGGTATACCCGTGTGATGGGATCAATGGACCCACAATGTCTACGTGGATATGATCGAAGCGAGCATCAGGCCTAGCAAAAGTACCGATAGGCGAAGCTACGTGCCTATGCACTTTAGATCGTTGACATTGGAGACACTGTTTTGCCCACATAAGAACATCTTTATTCATGGAGGGCCAGACGTATCGTGCAGCTACTAATCGGAGACTGGCTGCGATGCCTGGATGTGAGAGTCCATGAAGGGTATCGAACATGAGACGTCGATATGCAGGGGGTACGACTAGTCGAGGTATGCCAGTAGACATGTTGCAGTGTATAGTCCCAGAACTGGTGGCCAGAGGGACGGACTGACACTGTAGCGACGACGACTGAGCTGCTTCCATACATGAAGAATCCTGTGCCTGTGCTGCAGCCATGGCAGGGATGTCTAAAACCGGCGATTTATTGGCATTAAGCGGAATACGCGACAAAGCATCTGAAACGCAGTTCGACTCACCTTTAACGTGTCGAAGGTCAGTCGTGAACTGAGAAATATAGTCTAAATGTCTGACTTCTCGTGGAGAGTAACGATCAGACTTAGTATGCAATGCATACGTCAGAGGCTTATGGTCTGTAAAGAGGATGAAATATAGACCCTCGACTGCATGGCGGAAGTGCTTAACGTCAATATATGCAGCCAGCAGTTCGCGACCAAAAGCACTATATTTGGTTTCCGTGGGATTGAGGCGTCGAGAGAAGAACTCTAATGGCTGCCATATCCCAGAAACAGACTGTTGCAGGACCGCTCCGATGTCAAAGTCGGATGCATCCACCGCTATGCTTAGAGTGACGGACGAAAATGGGTGCATAAGGAGCGTGGTCTGAGCTAATGTCGCTTTAATCTCCGAGAACGCTACTCGTGCGGCATCCGTAAGCGACAACTTACGTGGATTGCCACGAAGTAGGTCAGTTAATGGAAGCAAACGTTCAGCGGCATGGGGTATGAAACGGCGACACAAGTTAACTAACCCCAAAAATGCCCTGAGCTCCTTGATTGAGGACAGTACGGCGTAATCTAGAATAGCGCGCACTTTATCATCGCAAGGCCTAATACCCTCTCGAGTGATCTTGTGGCCCAGGAACACGAGTTCCGGTTTGCCAAGTTCACATTTATCAGGATTGACTACTATTCGATGTTCGGACAAACGTTGAAATAGTAGCGTTAAATGTTGGAAATGTTCATCTACGATCGACGATGCGATTAGCAAGTCATCGATATAGACGTGAACAAATCCCAAGTCTCGTGTAATGCTATCGATATACCTCTGGGATGTCTGAGCAGCATTTCGCAAACCAAAAGGCATACGTATGAACTCAAACAAATCAAAAGGAGTCGTGACGGTGGTTTTCTCGACATCTTCAGCGGCGACCGGGATCTGGTGATAGGCTCGCACCAAATCGATCTTAGAAAATACAGTCGTGCCGTGAAGTGATGCCGTGATGTCATGTATGTGGGGTGTCAGATAGCTATCGTAACGAATAACCGAGTTTAGTGCGCGATAGTCACCACATGGCCACCAGCTAACGCCATCTTTCTCAAGAACCATGTGCAGAGGTGAGGCCCATGGACTGTGAGAAGGACGAACAATACCTTTAGAAAGTAAAGTGTCAAACAAACCTTTGGCGAAAACCAATTTGTCCGGTGCCAGTCGGCGAGGTCGTGCCGTGACTGATGGTCCGTTAGTGACAATGTTGTGTTACACGATCGGTCACTGTCTGTATCTCTTCAACTGGTTTAGTCAATATGGGGAATTTAATAAACAAAGACTAAAAATCGTGCGGAATGTTAGAAAACAATCCTGTGATTCGGCGTGCATCTGTTCGAGCTGCAATACCCGTAAATTTATTGTCCGACGAAGGATCGATAAGCTGCAGCCTACGCGAATCAACAAGTAATTCATAGTGCTGCAGAAAATCGATTCCCAGTATGCCTGTGGGAACATCCGCAAGAATGAACGTCCACAGATACCGTCGTCCTGGTCCCAGGTTGACCGCCAGCTGTCTGGTGCCGTAGGTAGGAATGGAGGAACCATTCGCCGCTGACAGCCGAAGCAAAGAAGCTCGTGGCTTGTCTTTACCAACCCGCAAGACAGAAACTTGGGCCCCAGTATCGACTAGGAACCTAGCGTTAGTGCAAGAATCACGAACGTAAAATGATCGGCCAACCTGAGACTGATTGCCGGCGAGTACGGCCGCTTCTACTCGCCGGCCGTGGCGCTTCCCGCCGCGTACGAACACGGCTGTCTGCACCTACGGGCGGCTGGTCCGAAAACGCGGTGGAACCAACAAGAGCCGCTGGTAGGATGATCGGGTTTGGATGAGGCAGGTGAGGCGGATTCACGGCGGTCGTGGGCAGTTGAGGGCGCCCGTCCGTGCCGTTGTTTACGTGGGCTACTGCGAGGAGTAGGTATTTTACCTCTGTCCTTGAAGGACAGGCGGCGCTGGATGGATCGAAAGTGCCGAGGCCTCTCCGGCTATTCATCCAGGTCAACACCCCTAGGATTGCGCGATGTCGTGGCAATGAGGGGATTAGCCCCACTGCCGACACGTGCGACAATCTTGTCAGCCACGGCGGCTGCTCTTTCTAAGGACGAGTCCTCGAGGAGAGCAGTAACGGTGGTCTGAGCATGGAAGGGTAGAGAGTCCAACCACAGTTCCTTAACTATCTCCGAATCCTTATCGGCGGGCCCTGCCAAAGACCGGAGATGAGCTAGGTGGCGGCTGGGTTTAGTATCCCCTATGGGGTGCCGTGCTAGTAGCTGACGTAACCGTTCCTCCCGAGAAGGAAGGAAATGTTGCATTATAGCCTCCCTAAGCCGATCGTACGGCTTCAATTGAGGAGGATTTAATACCAAATCCCTCACCGAGGCGATAACATCACCTGGAACTGCCTCTAAGGAATAGGAAAATGGTTGACGTTGGCTAACAATCCTACGTGCCTCAAATTGCAGTTCTAAGGCTGCAAACCAAACCTCTGGATCATGAGGGATAAAAGCCACTGGTTTAAAGGCAACCGCAGACAGAGTGAGATCTGTGTCGAGCTGCGCCTTATCCTCTGTCATGGTTACGTTGCGATAATATATCGTAAAAAATATATATCGTGCAACGAAGGGAGGACGTGAAACAGCGACAAATCACAAACCCACCGGGCGGGCAAATAATCCAGGAGGTTCTGGAAGTTCTTGGGCTCACCAATATAGAAGACGTTCGGGAGCGGCTGGCAAACGTGTCTCCTATCGGGTATAGCAGCGAATACCAACGATATCCCCTCTATCGGGCGAATAGAGAGGACGTAAGTCGGTTTACAGATACGAGGTGTATTCTATATATCGTGGCACCGAAACAGTGCCGATACGAGAGACACACCGAACGGAAAACGTAACGAAACGCGACGGCTGTGCAGAGAGCGAACCGCGAGCGAACGACCGAAAGTGAAAGTGATTTGAAACGAGGTCGACGGAAACCTCGGAAAAGTCAGTCCAGTAAAACGTAGGCAACCGAAGAACACTGAGGTAAATGTCAAACGTCAGAAAAGATCGTGGAGAAAGTAGATCCAAAATGGTGTCCAGAAAATAGTCATTTTCTCAAAACGATCGTGGTCACTACAAGCTAAACACGCATTTGGTGACTTCAGTGAAATTAATAACAGGACGCTGACTGTTAATATACATGAACGAATATAAGCTTCACCACTCTATGCCGGTTATTACTCAGAGTGTGTCCATGGGTGCCTGCAAGGGCTTTTGTTGTCCACTTAGAATCAGCCACAAGTCAACGATTAGGCACCGATGAATAGAATAGTTACATCAGTGACAACGCAAACATATGTCAATCAGCGGTGTTTCTCATAGCGTTCAAGCATTTAGGCCTATGAATGATTGAGCAGTGTTCCGGCCCGCTGTACAGGTACTGATACTGATCACTCTCAATGCAATGTCCATGCTGGCTGAAAAATTCTTCTTTTGCTCACATTTCTACACTCTGTGACCAATTTTGGACCGTCTTTTCCAACCTAATTTATGCTGACACTGTTTTGTGGTCGACAATAATTCTACGTTTGGTAAACTTACTTTTTTATGGTTGTGCTTTCTTACAGAGATTACTTTGAGGACAGTTGGTACGGTAGTGATAAGCACTGATTCAACACAGTTTTGTTTTATTACTCCTCGGTTTCACTTTCTCGCTCACTTCGACTGACCGTAGACGTTCAGCTCGTTTACGCCGATTTTTGGCCGCCACGCTCGGGAAATTGTTCTTTGGGCTTGATTAGGCTTGAAGAACTTGTTCTATTTGTTTGGACTTAAGGACAGGTATTTATTATTTACTCCTTTTGGCCAACTGTTCCCATTTTTACAGAACTCTGTCCTGTTTTTGACTACCTTTTTGGCTGGATAGTGACTGAGGCTCACTGTCAAAGGTATGATCGTGTCTGTACTTATATTTTTACTCGCTAATAGTACCGTAGAATTTGCAGAGCAATCGTGTTCCTGATTTGGGTTCTGCACCGATTTGGGCTACGCGTTGCTTTGAGGCTTCAAGGTGCTATCCAGAACGAGTGAAGCTAACCAGTCGGTGAATCGATAACTGAACCGTTGGTCAGGCTTTACCCGGACCAGGACTTGAGACTTTTGGTCGTTACTCCCATGTTAACGCTGAGACGAATAAGTATAAGCAGCAGACGTTTTTGGCAATTGCACCGATTATCACTATAACAGTATACAAAATGTTGCCGTCAGTCAGAACTCTAGGCGACTACAGGATCCAATAGAAGCTCGTGGTTATACCACGATTTTATTTGAATTCATTGCAGTTTTGTAAAGCCAAATAAAGTATAATTTACCAACACTTCCGACGTTCTTCCAAGTTACTTTCATTGACAAGCAACCTTAACTATCGGATTCCCCTAGTCATCGGGCAACACAAAATATTTCCAAGTTTGAGATAAGCGCAGATGACTGAGCACATGACAACAGCAGTTACAGTGCATTTTACTATAACTTTCTAATGTGGTTATCATGCCTATGTGACGGCTCCAGCGGAATAATGCACAGAAGCCGGGAATTCTTAATAATATGAAAATATTAGGTTCCTTACAAAACGCCGGGTACTGGACAAAAACACCCGGGTCCAACCCGCAGTCTGAATGTTGAGTTCGAAATTACGGTTCATTCCATCACCTGCATCGACAAGATCATGCACATGGCGTGCTTCGGGCATCTCCGAAATAAACCATTATTATCAGTATTATTATTATTTTTGATGTTAGGTAAACATGGAAACTGCAGCGGTTTTCTTGGAATTTTCCTCGACCGGTCATTTCACCGCCCACCAAAATCCCTACGAATCTTAGCAGATTCAAGGGCTTGGATTAGGAGTACCGATTCCTCCTACCTACCTAGACCCTGCTGTCAGTGCGCGTAGCTAACACCTTACCGTCAACGTTCTACTCACGTTCGCACTCGATCCGGTGGCCACACCGACGCGAGGTTACACTGTGACTTCCATGGAAACGGCTGATTGATGGCGGCGTGAAGGCGAAACATAGGTTCTGTCCCGGGTGAGCTGCTGTCCTAGGCCGCGTGTGTTTGTGTGAGTGTGTGGGCGTCATGGAGGAGCACTCTGGTACATAGGCGAATAGTAGCAACCATCACTAACGGCAGGGATCTTCCATAATGTCAGGGATAAACGAGGAACAATCAGCCCTGCGGGGTGTTTTGATGGAGGTCATGAAGTATAAACGTGTATTACGTAACTGTGATTGGTGCGTGTCTGGTTATATAATAGGATCACAGTTACTACTACATATGCCCTAGGCCCCCCGTAACGTCAACGAAAATCGGTGAGCACTGCAACGTGTTTGACAGAGATCACGAAGCATAAACGTTATCATGTAATTGTGTATGCGTCACGGTGTATGATAGTTCAATGTGTCAGTATGTCGTGAATGCCCCCGCACATGGGGTTCCCTTGACTACCCCGAAGAAGTAGGAGGGACCGTCTACTGCTTTTCATTGTTATGGGCTTCTCCTTCTTCACTCTCTAGGAAGCTGATACGGCGTACGCCACGGACTAGCGTTCCGTGGACGGTCTTCACTTTCACAGTCCCTATCATTTCGTCGGAGCTTTCGGTGGTTTCCATAAAAACGCCCAAAAGTCAGGAGTTGAACTGCGCGTGTTCGTCTGCGATCAGCACTACATCCCTAACCTTGAGTGGTCTTGTTTTGACCAGCCACTTCTGTCGAGATCGCAGGGCCGGTAAGTACTCCCTGAGCGATCGCCTCCGAAAAACCTTGGAAAGATATCTGGCCTGCTTCCACCCATAAAGGTAGCTCCCGCGAAGTTCCATCGGTCCTTGGAAACCCTCGGTCGATCTTAACATCAATAAGTCGTTCGGAGTGAGCGCCAGATTGGTGGGGTTGCCGGTGGTTACTAAAACCAGTGGGCGGTTGTTCAGAATTCTCTCTACCTCACTCATGACGGTGTTCAGCGTTCCGTCGTCGGGCGGCTGCTACTCCATGATTGACAGCAATATCCGTCTGGCGGACTGGATCATGTGTTCCCATACGCCGCCTCGGTGGCTGGCCTGCGAGGGTTGAAATGCCATCGTATGCCGTAGGCCACGGTTTGATCCTGCAGTTCGTCCCTGTTCATGTTTTTGTGCCAGCGCTGCGGTTCCCGTTGGGCGCTTACGATGTTCGACCCATTGTCGGAGTATATATCTGCAGGTACGCCTCTTCGGTTGCTAAAGCGCTGTAAGGCCCGTAGGAAAGAGTCGGTTTTCATTGATTGCTCGACTTCTAAGTGCACCGCACGTGACCTCATGCATGTCATGATACACCCGTGTCGTTTTTTCAGCCTCCTCCCACACTTGATCCACAAGGGCTAGAAATAGTCCAACCCGGTGTCTCTGAACGGCCGCCAGCCCGGAGTCACTCTGCATTCTGGCGGCGAAGCCATGTGTTGTTTGCCCGCTGCGGCATTGCGTTTCCTACAATGTACACAGCGTCGAATTGCGTGTTTCACAGTCGCTCTTCCTCTCAGCAACTAAAGGCGTCTCTAGCTGACGCTCGTCGCGCGACTTTCCCCGGCATGTCCCTCCACAGCGTGAACGTATTGGATCACTAGCCCTATCACAGGTTGTCGAGCCAGCAGCAATATGGGGTATTTCGTGTCAAAGCTTATGCGAGAGTTGGTCAGCCAGCTGTCTACCCGTAGTAGTTTGTTGATGAGTCTAGGGTTTATGTGCTCCTTGTCACCCCTCGGAGATGACATCCCTTTTGTCGATTGGTCCCCCTTATTCCGACCTCCCGACTTCCCGGACGAAAGCCTCACGTTGTACCATTTTGGATATGTCGTGTTCTGCGGCTCGTAGTTCATCGGGACCTATCGGACCCACTAGCGGACCCCTTCCGTGGCTAGCAAATGTCCCTTCAAACTGGCCAACCAAACTAATGAGCAAATTGTCTCCATCCAAGAAGAAAATCTGACCAATCGTGACAAAATGGATGAAGCTTCGACAACGGTGGCCGTCTTCACCACGCCTTTGACCTCCAGTTCCAATTCCGGAAGGGGGTCTTAGTTCATACGCAAGCCAGTCCTGTTCAAGAATTTGAGGGAACTTTGGTCTTCCTGTCCACGTGTGGGGTTGCCAGAAGTTGGTCGCACCCCGGGAGCACAGATCTGCTGGGTTGCCACCGGACCTGACATATTTCCACTGGTTCATGGCCGATTCGTCGTGGATGATCGTGAGCCGGTTAGCCACGAAAGTACTAAAACGGTTCCTGACGTTGTTAACGTAGTTCAGTACTATCGTCGAGTCCGCCCGGAAACTAGCCGACCAAATGTAGAAGTCGAAACATCTCTTTACCGCTTGCACCACCCTGACCGCTAACACGGATACGTTGAGTTCAAGACGAGGGATCGAAACCGTCCTCAGTGGGGCAGCTCGGGCTTTGGCAAACAGGATCCTCGTAGCATACTTGCCATCCCCGTGCGCCGTCGCCCTTATACCACGGCTCTATAACCGACCCTGTCTGCGTCAGAATAGGCGTGCAGTTCTCCTGTCCTTGTAGCATGACCAGGAGGCGAACATTGTGGATTCCTTATGTCCCCTAGTTTCTATAAGATGTTCGGAAATTCTTCCCAGTCCAGCAGGTCTTCTCGGTCCACTGGCTGGCCCCAATCGACGTTTTTACGGCACAGCCGCTGCGGTAGGATATTTCCGGGCAACAACCAAGGAAAGACGAAACCGAGCGAATCCAACAGGCTAGAGGTGGCAGAAAGTATGCCACGACGGGTTACTGGCAGCTCGGGAACGGTTAGGTCGAAAACAAAGTCGTCCGCTTCCACGTTCCATGGTATCCTTAGAGTGCGTCCGGTAGGGAGTGGAGAGCCGCTATTAGCTCTAACCCCTTCGGGCCTCTCGTGGTACGGAATGGCTTCGAGCACTTCTGAAGCTTTCAAAATCCATTCCATCAGATGGAAGCCACCCTGCTCAAGCAACCTTCTCAGGCCCCTGAACCGCGCTGGGGCCGAGTCTACACCATCGAGTAACCCAAGATAGTCGTCGACGTAAACGTTTTTGCTGATGCTACCTACCACCGACCGGTGGACCAAATCTATATGTTTGTTCGCTGATTCTCTAAGGGTGTAGTTCGCACAAAACGATAATGATATGACTCCGAAGGGGTGGACGGTCATTCTACAATTTATCACTGCGTTGTCCCGGCCGTTCTCTTTCCACCACAGGATTCGCAACGCATCTCATTCTTCTGTCGGTATTTTCATCTGATGAAACTTTTCCCCAATATCGGCGGATAAAGTCACTCTACCCACTCTGAAAGGGCACAAAACTTCGATCAGTTGCGTGGCCCAGTCAGGCCCCTGTGGTAGGCGATCATTCAGGGACCTGCCCTGGAACTTGGCTGTACAGTCGAATACCACCCACCGATTTTCGGGTTTCTTGGGGTTGATGACCGGGTGGTGAATTAGATACCAGATCCCCTTCCAGTAGTCGGTGGTAGCAGGCATCCTACCAACGTGGCCTAGAGCTTCGTTTCGCTTCATTAATTCTGCATATCGTTCCCATAGATCCTGATCTCGGAAGAAGCTTTCTTTTAGTCGAAGTAGCCTCTGTAGAGCATCGTTTCTGTCGGCAACCCAAGGGTCGTTTGGCGTACACCATGGGAGGAGAACATGGAACTGTTTTGTAAGGCTCTTAGTTCCTAGCCGCAGTGTTTGCAAAGCGAAATGGTCCTTCTACGGCAACGATAGTCTCTCGTCTCCGATGTCGTGGAACTCCTTTTCATGAGCCGCTGCAACTTATACTCTAAAAGGTTTATTTTGGCTGATACGTAATTCATGGAACCGCGCTCCCCCACACAGAGCCGTGGTATAAGGGCGACGGCGCACGGGGATGGCAAGTATGCTACGAGGATCCTGTTTGTCAAAGCCCGAGCTGCCCCACTGAGGACGGTTTCGATCCCTCGTCTTGAACTCAACGTATCCGTGTTAGCGGTCAGGGTGGTGCAAGCGGTAAAGAGATGTTTCGACTTCTACATTTGGTCGGCTAGTTTCCGGGCGGACTCGACGATAGTACTGAACTACGTTAACAACGTCAGGAACCGTTTTAGTACTTTCGTGGCTAACCGGCTCACGATCATCCACGACGAATCGGCCATGAACCAGTGGAAATATGTCAGGTCCGGTGGCAACCCAGCAGATCTGTGCTCCCGGGGTGCGACCAACTTCTGGCAACCCCACACGTGGACAGGAAGACCAAAGTTCCCTCAAATTCTTGAACAGGACTGGCTTGCGTATGAACTAAGACCCCCTTCCGGAATTGGAACTGGAGGTCAAAGGCGTGGTGAAGACGGCCACCGTTGTCGAAGCTTCATCCATTTTGTCACGATTGGTCAGATTTTCTTCTTGGATGGAGACAATTTGCTCATTAGTTTGGTTGGCCAGTTTGAAGGGACATTTGCTAGCCACGGAAGGGGTCCGCTAGTGGGTCCGATAGGTCCCGATGAACTACGAGCCGCAGAACACGACATATCCAAAATGGTACAACGTGAGGCTTTCGTCCGGGAAGTCGGGAGGTCGGAATAAGGGGGACCAATCGACAAAAGGGATGTCATCTCCGAGGGGTGACAAGGAGCACATAAACCCTAGACTCATCAACAAACTACTACGGGTAGACAGCTGGCTGACCAACTCTCGCATAAGCTTTGACACGAAATACCCCATATTGCTGCTGGCTCGACAACCTGTGATAGGGCTAGTGATCCAATACGTTCACGCTGTGGAGGGACATGCCGGGGAAAGTCGCGCGACGAGCGTCAGCTAGAGACGCCTTTAGTTGCTGAGAGGAAGAGCGACTGTGAAACACGCAATTCGACGCTGTGTACATTGTAGGAAACGCAATGCCGCAGCGGGCAAACAACACATGGCTTCGCCGCCAGAATGCAGAGTGACTCCGGGCTGGCGGCCGTTCAGAGACACCGGGTTGGACTATTTCTAGCCCTTGTGGATCAAGTGTGGGAGGAGGCTGAAAAAACGACACGGGTGTATCATGACATGCATGAGGTCACGTGCGGTGCACTTAGAAGTCGAGCAATCAATGAAAACCGACTCTTTCCTACGGGCCTTACAGCGCTTTAGCAACCGAAGAGGCGTACCTGCAGATATATACTCCGACAATGGGTCGAACATCGTAAGCGCCCAACGGGAACCGCAGCGCTGGCACAAAAACATGAACAGGGACGAACTGCAGGATCAAACCGTGGCCTACGGCATACGATGGCATTTCAACCCTCGCAGGCCAGCCACCGAGGCGGCGTATGGGAACACATGATCCAGTCCGCCAGACGGATATTGCTGTCAATCATGGAGTAGCAGCCGCCCGACGACGGAACGCTGAACACCGTCATGAGTGAGGTAGAGAGAATTCTGAACAACCGCCCACTGGTTTTAGTAACCACCGGCAACCCCACCAATCTGGCGCTCACTCCGAACGACTTATTGATGTTAAGATCGACCGAGGGTTTCCAAGGACCGATGGAACTTCGCGGGAGCTACCTTTATGGGTGGAAGCAGGCCAGATATCTTTCCAAGGTTTTTCGGAGGCGATCGCTCAGGGAGTACTTACCGGCCCTGCGATCTCGACAGAAGTGGCTGGTCAAAACAAGACCACTCAAGGTTAGGGATGTAGTGCTGATCGCAGACGAACACGCGCAGTTCAACTCCTGACTTTTGGGCGTTTTTATGGAAACCACCGAAAGCTCCGACGAAATGATAGGGACTGTGAAAGTGAAGACCGTCCACGGAACGCTAGTCCGTGGCGTACGCCGTATCAGCTTCCTAGAGAGTGAAGAAGGAGAAGCCCATAACAATGAAAAGCAGTAGACGGTCCCTCCTACTTCTTCGGGGTAGTCAAGGGAACCCCATGTGCGGGGGCATTCACGACATACTGACACATTGAACTATCATACACCGTGACGCATACACAATTACATGATAACGTTTATGCTTCGTGATCTCTGTCAAACACGTTGCAGTGCTCACCGATTTTCGTTGACGTTACGGGGGGCCTAGGGCATATGTAGTAGTAACTGTGATCCTATTATATAACCAGACACGCACCAATCACAGTTACGTAATACACGTTTATACTTCATGACCTCCATCAAAACACCCCGCAGGGCTGATTGTTCCTCGTTTATCCCTGACATTATGGAAGATCCCTGCCGTTAGTGATGGTTGCTACTATTCGCCTATGTACCAGAGTGCTCCTCCATGACGCCCACACACTCACACAAACACACGCGGCCTAGGACAGCAGCTCACCCGGGACAGAACCTATGTTTCGCCTTCACGCCGCCATCAATCAGCCGTTTCCATGGAAGTCACAGTGTAACCTCGCGTCGGTGTGGCCACCGGATCGAGTGCGAACGTGAGTAGAACGTTGACGGTAAGGTGTTAGCTACGCGCACTGACAGCAGGGTCTAGGTAGGTAGGAGGAATCGGTACTCTTAATCCAAGCCCTTGAATCTGCTAAGATTCGTAGGGATTTTGGTGGGCGGTGAAATGACCGGTCGAGGAAAATTCCAAGAAAACCGCTGCAGTTTCCATGTTTACCTAACATCAAAAATAATAATAATACTGATAATAATGGTTTATTTCGGAGATGCCCGAAGCACGCCATGTGCATGATCTTGTCGATGCAGGTGATATAATGTACAGATATAATTCATGAAAATGTGGAATTTTCCATGAAAAACTAAAATAAAGTGGCTCAGAAGGCGGACTAATATTGGATGAAAATTGGACAAATGTATGCACGCCATAGAGTTTGAAGGGAGTTTGAATGAACCCAAGGGTGGATTTAAATCAACCCACAGTGAGCTTGAAAGTTACATGGGAAGTACAACTGGTCCGGGTGGAGACACCTGGAGGCCGACTGATATATATGAGAGAGGCTAGAAATCGGTATAAGAAACTGCGGTAACGTGGGACGATGGAGAAAAAAGTGAGGTGCACTGCCGTGGATTAGATATCAGTGAAGCTTTGGTACTCTGCAGTGGACGGTCGGTGGAAAGGGCACAAAGCTCACCGTAAAACAGGTAGCGAGCAATACAAGACGTGGGGGGTGGATCAGGTGACAAAAAACGATTTAAAAGGATTGATTACGGCTGATGTGAGGCACAAATGTAGAATTGATGGATGCATATCATGACGGTCGGTCGGATGATGTCAAGAGAAATGGCCGGTGAGTAACTGCAAGATGCAGAGCGAATGCACATATACGTGTATGCGCAAGCATATATATATTGTGTATGTATATGTTCACTTTAAGATGAACAGGAGCAATAAAAATGGGGCCCTAGAAAGAAATTATCAGTCATAGGGAGGGGCTGGTGAGGTTAGATCAAATAGTTGTAGAATTAAATTTGGAATATCTTGGTGAATAATCTTCACGACAGGTGCACATGGCAGCCTAACAGAGAAAAAAAATAGAGTGCGGAAGCACAAAAGTGATGAAGACTGTGAGGAGCAGTTCATGGAAGAGTGAAGATGAAGTATAGGATCGAAGAGGTCAGGTGAAAATGGGTCTAGTTATATGATTAATGCAGGTGCGACATGTGGTGACGGACCAGAGGAATGAGGTGGTGAAAGAACAAACGATTTGAAACTGTGAAAGAACATCATAAAGTAACGTTGTCTTTACAATCGCTGGAACATGGAAAAGCGGATCAAACTGGAAGGCACGCAGATAAATGACTGTAGAGAGCAATAAACGGATCGAAGTATGAAAAAAATGACCGAGGAGACACAAGTAAGACATGAATGATCCAATCGTTTTACTGCAAATGAAACACTGGGGCGGAGAAAGAAGCAGGACGCCCCGAGATAAGTAAACCAGCAATTGAACAAAAAGGCCCAAGAAATGAATGCGCGGCGGAATTGAGGCAATAGACCTGGAGAGCTGTGTGCCGGTATATAATTGAACAGGTGGATTAGGCAGGATGATGCTAATCGGGACACTGCCTAATGGAAAGAGCCCCAGAGGAATCGCAGCGCCAAGAAAGGAAAGTATGGTGGTGGTGATTAGATGGTAAACGTGACTGTAAAATAAGCAAAGTTTGGGGCGGCAAGTTCTAATATGCGGATTGGTCGTGGGTGCGGGTGTGATTGGTACATAATGGCATTGGGCATGAGGAGGGAGGGAGGGGAGGGATTTACCAAAACGAAAGGCAGTGGGGTATTAGAATGCCATCAATTGGCATAATGAGCAGAGGGTAATACCGAGTGCATGTAGAATAGAAGCCGGCAGTGACGGCAGGTAGAAAAAGAGATATTGGCAAGCTTCTGCAGAGAAGAGTGGTCAGGACAACGGTGGCTCAATGCAATGAAAGTTGATGTAGAGAGAGGCGATAGGGGGAAGGACAGAACGGGTAGGTGTGCACACCGTGATAGGGTGACAAAAATGGGAAGTGGTAACAGACGATAAGAACTATAGTCGAATAAACTCTGGCGGAAAAAGGATGGGGAGCATGCAATTTTCAACCGAAAACATTGGATTCGGCAGTCCGAGAAGAGTTAGAGCGTGCGATCTACAACGGGTGCTAGAGGGTGGGACTGGCCGTACGCTGGGCCTTACATTATTGACTTGTTTTATGCACTGTTTGCTTTTATGGACCAACTCTTGTTTGTTCGCGTCCATCTCGTTGCTCTGTCACATCCTTGTTCTGGACCTGCTTGGTGCAAATGCTTCTTTCTTGCACGCCACAATCCGGTTCTCTTTTTTTGAGTCCCCGTGATTGCATAATTGAGGTTTTGTATCTGTTTCGTGCCACTGTTCATCTGATAATCTAGTATCGTAGAATTTCACGGATAATGACCTTTTGATTTCAGGATCCGTTGCGAATTTGGCTACGCATTGCTCAAACTTGTCTTACAGGCCTTGATAGGGTAAGCTCCGTCAAGTGACATTTCAAATGATGGTTGCAGGATATTGAGGGCCAGATGATTGTGCAGGAATTTGTGCTTGCTTTCACGAGATCCATATGGCTAGTGGCCATAGACAGGCAGGAAGTTACGACTACATTGCATGAAACGTGATAAGTCTTATTTCTTAGTTTGGTTGCTGCTGAGAAGTAGTAACCAGAACAGCCACAACCCAATAACCGGTAATGGTTATTACAACTTTGAAGTCTTTCACATTCAGGAGACCAAAGTGAATATGCGAGATTAAACCACAAATGGCTTAGTGACAAAAACTGTCCCAGGAGTTGACATACCGCTGATTAGATACTACATAAGTTGCTATTGGACTCGGATATTCTATGCAAGGCGGTACTAAATTGACCAACGTGCCCCTTTTATTCACAATGAACGAGTCCATGTTGGTATAAGCACCACCACCAGCTCGCTGGATTTGCGTAGGCAGCTTTATTCCATCACTTTGCGAATAAAATAGCACCTTTGCATGTACAACTTGCAAATTCTGTTGCCGTTCACCATTTTCCTAAGCGGACAAGGCCGCCCAATTTTTCTCACGAGAATTCAAAAAAAAAAGTCACAATGTAACTACTGCTACCATTTTCAGTAGTGATATTAGAAACTTGGAACTCCGGGGCTGTATCCGTTACCAAAGAACACTCCGTACGTTATGCAACAGGACGGTGACTGTGAAGGTGGCTAGAGAACTCAGAGCGGAAGAAAATTTAATGGAGTAAAATTACATTGGAGAAAGTTAACTGGGAGGTAAAAGGAAATGTGGTGCAAGAATGCAGCAGTTGCAACAGCGAGTAACGTAGGAGAGAACTAAGTAAATGTAGGAGCATAAACTTCAGGTTGATGACAAATCATATGGTTTAAAAGTATTCGTGGAAATATTGACTTAGGGATGAATTTACATTGGGCGGAACACGGAAAGGTAGCGCACCCTTAAAGGCGCACTGAAGATGACCGTGGCAAACAATATACGAGACAGATGAGAGTACTAACCGAAGAGAAACAGGTCGGGGTTGACCAGTAAGATCACTTTACTGCAGATAAAACAGGATTTAGACTAGGAAAATAAGAAAATAAGTACCTAGTGTTACGAAAGTTTGAGCAATGCGTAGCCAAATTCGCAACGGATCCCGAAATCAGAAGACGATTATTCGTGATATTCTACGATACTAGATTATTAAAATAAACAATGACATAAACAATATACAAACCTCAATAATACGATCACAAGGACTCAACAACGAGAAACCGAATAGCAGCGTGTGAGCAGACAGCACGTGCGTCACGCAGGTCCTGAACAAGGATGTGCCAAAGTAGCGCTCTGGGCGCGAACAAACAACAATTGGTCCAGAAAAACAACCAGTTCGTAAAGACAAGTCAATAGTGTATGGAAATGAGTGATGTTGGGAAAAACACTGAATCGCGAGGGAAAAAGGGGGATTTTCCACGACCGGCTGTTACACCGCCCACCAAAATCCTCCTGGATCCTTAGCAGAGTCAAAGGTTCGGTATAAAGGTACTGATTCTTCCTACCTGCCTAGGCCCTGCTGTCAGTGCGCGCGTCTAATGCTTGTCGTCAACGTTCTACTACTGGTCGCACCTAATCCATTGGATACATAGAAGTGAGGCTAGTCTACATCTTCCACAAGACCAAATGACCGATGGCGGGCGTGAATGGTCACATAGACGTTGTCCTCGTAAGGGGTCGTCCGGTCCTGGATGTACATGCTTGAGTGTGTGTGTGTGTGTGCGTGTGTGTGTGTGTGCCGGGGTTACAATGAAATCACAGGTATGACTACACATCAAAGGAGGACTTTCTGCAATGTCAACAAAAGACCGCGTGGCAAGAAAACGAGTAAATGTAGCATGTGTGCGTGACCTGAGCTCCGCTACTTCCACATATGCAAGGGGCATTCGGTAGCGTCAACAAAAAGCAAACAAGGAACACTGTCACATGTATGATGGGTTTACGGGATGTAGAGTGCGTCGTGCATGCGTGTATGTATCGGGATGTATAATGGAATCGCACTCATCACCACATATCGGAAAGAACCTTCTGTAATGTCAACGAAAGGACCGCGAGCACCTTAACGTGTTTGACGGAGACCGTGTGGTATATATGGTGTTTCTTTATCCACCTCGATTACTGGTGTGAAAGAGGTTTACTAGGCCTCAGGGTTATCAGCTCCTCCGTTTTCGCTCTCGAGTAGGTTAATACTGCGTATGTCACGAATGAGCACTCCGTTAGCTGTCTTCACCTTCACCGTTCTTATCATTTCGTCGGTGCTTTTGATGGTTTCCGTAACTACTCCCAAAGACCAAGCGCTGAAATGTGCGCGTTCGTCGGCGATCATAACCACGTCCCCAACTTTGAATGGTCTTGTTTTGTCCAGCCACTTCTGTCGAGTCTGCAAAGCCGGTAGGTACTCCCGTAGCCATCGCCTCCAGAAGACCTTGGCCAGATAGTTCGCTTGCTTCCACCCGTGGAGGTAGCTCCCACGAAGTTTTACCGGCCCTTGGAAACCCTCGTTCGACCTCAGCGTCAATAAGTCGTTTGAGGTGAGCGCCAGGTGGGTGGGGTCGCCGTTCAATACTGGAACCAGGGGGCGGTTGTTCAGGATTCGCTCCACCTCAGTCATGACGGTGTTCAGCGTCTTGTCGTCGGGCGGCTGCTGCTCCATGATTGACAGCAATATCCGTCTGGCGGACCGGATCATGCGTTCCCATATGCCGCCTCGGTGACTGGCCTGTGGGGGGTTGAAATGCCAGCGTATGCCGTAGGCCACGGTTCGATTCTGCAGTTCGTCCCTGTTTATGTTCTTGTGCCAACGCTGCAATTCCCGTTGAGCGCCCACAAAGTTCGATCCATTATCTGAGTATATATCGGCCGGTACGCCTCTTCGGTTGATAAATCGTTGCAAGGCCCGTAGAAACGAATCGGTCGTCATCGAATGTGCGACTTCTAGGTGTACCGCACGTGATTTCATGCACGTCATGATACATCCGTATCGCTTTTCTGATCTTTTCCCGCACTTGATCCACAAGGGCCCGAAATAGTCCAACCCGGTGTCACTAAACGGCCACCAGCCCGTAGTTACCCTGCATTCTGGTAGCGGGGCCATGAGTTGTTTGCCTGCTGTGGCATTGCGTCTCCTGCATTGCACACACCGTCGGATCACGTGTTTTACAGTCTCTCGTCCTCTCAACAACCAAAGACGCTTTCGGATGACGCTCGTCACGTGACTTTCCCCGGCATGTCCCTCCACGGCGTGGACGTGTTGAATCATTAGCTCTACTACAGGTTGTCTCGCAGGCAGCAGTATAGGATACTTTGTGTCGAAGTTCAGGTGGGCGTTGGTCAGCCTACCATCCACCCGCAGCAGTCCGTTGATGAGTTTGGGGTTTAAACGCTTCAGCTCGCCTCTTGGAGATGGCATGTCTTTATTGGTCGGCCCCACTTCTTCCGCCCTCTTGAGTTCTCGGGCGAAAGCCTCGCGTTGCATCATTCTGAAAATATCGTACTCTGCCGCTTGTAGCTCATCGGGACCTATCGGGCCGACCGGTATCCGACCTGAGAGCCGTAGCCCTTTCATGACTGGTAAATTTATCTTGAACCTGGTTAACCAAAATAGCAAACGAAGCGTCTTCATCCAGGAAGAAAACCTGACCAGTCGCGATAGAATGGACGACGCTTCGACGACGTTGGTTGCTATCACTACGCCTTTGATCTCCAGTTCCAATTCCGTAGGGGTTTTTAATTCGAACACGGGCCAGTCCTGTTTGGGCAATTGCAGGAAGTTTGGCCCTCTCGTCCACGTGTCCAGTTGCCTGAAGTTGTTCGCACCTCGGGAGCACAGGTCGGCCGGATTATCGCCAGACCTGACATGACTCCACTGGTGCGTGGCCGATTCATCGTGGATAATCGTGAGCCGGTTAGCAACGAAAGTACTAAACCGGCTCCGTACGTTGGAAATGTAGTAAAGTACTATCGTTGAATCCGTCCAGAAGCTCACCGACCAAATGTAGAGATCGAAACATCTCTTCACAGCTTGCACCACCCTGACTGCCAACACGGCTGCGCTGAGTTCAAGGCGTGGGATTGAGACCGACTTCAGTGGAGCAACGCGGGCTTTGGCGAACAGGATCCTCGCAGTATATTGTCCATCTCCTGCGCACCATCGTCCGTACATCACAGCTCCATAACCGACTTCGGATGCATCGGAAAAGGCATGTAGTTCTCCAGTCCGTGTCGTATGGCCAGGAGTCAAACATCGTGGGATTCTTATGTCCCCTAATTTTTTCAAGGTGTTCAAAAATTCTTCCCAGTCCAGCCGGTCCCCTCGGTCCAGTGACTGGTCCCAATCAACTTTCTTACGGCACAGCCGCTGCAGCAAGATCTTTCCGGGTAGCAGCCATGGTGAGACGAAACCGAGCGGGTCGAACAAACTTGAGACGGCAGATAGTATGCCACGACGGGTTATTGGCAGCTCGGGAACGTTTAGTTCGAAAACAAAATCGTCCGTTTCCGCGTCCCATTGTATCCCTAAGGTGTGCTCGATAGGAAGTGGAGAGCCGTCCAAATCTCTTACCCTTTCGGCCTTTTCGTGATACGGGATGACCTTCAGCACTTCTGAAGCGTTCGACATCCATTTAGTTAGATGGAAGCCGCCCTCTTCCAGCAATCTTGTCAGACCCCTGAACTGCTCTAGAGCCGATTCCACATCATCGAATGACCCAAGGTAGTCGTCGACGTAGAAGTTCCTGCTGACGCTATCTACCACCGTCCGATGTACTAGATCGCCATGTTTGTTCGCTGATTCTCGGAGGGCGTAGTTGTCACAAAATGGTGACGATATGGCTCCGAAGGGGTGGACGGTCATCCTATAATTCACCACTGCGTTGTCCTGGTCGCTCCCTTCCCACCACAGGAAACGCAAAGCATCTCGTTCTCCTACCGGAATCTTCACCTGATGGAACATTTTCCTAATGTCAGCAGACAAAGCCACTTTACCCACTCTGAAACGGCACAAAACATCGATCTGTGGTGTGGTCCAGTCAGGCCCCTGTAGTAGGCGATCGTTTAACGACTTGCCCTGGAACTTGGCCGCACAGTCGAAAACCACCCGCAGTTTATTGGGTTTCTTGGGGTTGATAACCGGTTGGTGAGGCAGATACCAGATACCCGTTTTGCTGTCGGTGTTAACAGGCATCTTTTCAACGTAACCGAGGTCCTCGTTTCGCTTCATCAAATCCGCGTATCGTTCCCACAGATTCTGGTCTCGAATGAAGCGTTCTTTTAGTCGTAGTAATCGTTGGATAACGTAATTTCTGTTGTCAGTCCACGGGTTGACCGGTGTGCGCCATGGGAGGGGAACCTCGAACTGTTTTTTGAGGCCTCTAGTGCCTTGCCGCACCGTTTGTAGAGCGAAGTGATCCTCTTGAGACAACGTCGGTCTTTCGTCTCCAATGCCATGAAACTCCTTTTCATACAGCCGTTGCAGATGATACTCTATGCGGTCCGTTTCGGCGGATAAGTAATTCACGGAACCGCGTACCCCTACTGGACCGTATAACATCCATCCCAGAGCCGTGCGTACGGCATAAGGTGCCTGGCGGTCGCCCACTCTTTGGTCAAGCACCCAATGCTCCTCTGGCACGTCGCAGCCGATGAGGAGATCCACCTCATCATCTTCCCAGTCTACAACGGTTACATCCTGCAGGTGGGGCCACCGAGTCAAGATTGCGTTCACCGACCTTGGTGCTCGCATGGGGAGATCCGCTGACGTGAATGCCTCCGTTGGTTCAATTTCCTCGTTAGTGTCTAGAGAGATGAGTTGCAGCCCTAATCTACCGGCAGTCGTTACCTGTGTTCCGCCCACCGTGCTCACTGCTAACGACGTCGCACCTTTAGCCAGTTGGTGTTTGTCGGCAAACCGCTCTTTCACTAAGGTGGTGTCGGATCCACTATCAACGAAAGCCGACGCCTTGACTATCCCAGTCGGAGTCACTACTCCCACGGCCACTACGCCTAAACGTACCGGTTTACTGGCAGACTGTGAAGTTGAACAAATCACGCTGGGCTTGGCACTCGCCTCGGATATGGTTACTCTCGCCTGATGCAGCAGCCGATGGTGTCTGCCCGTGCAGCCCTCGTAACCACATCGATTCCTTGTTCTACAGGCTGCTGCCCGGTGCGTGGTGTTGAGACAGATGAAACATGCTCCTGCCATCCTCGCCATTCCCCACCGTTCGTCTATTGTGGCGTTGCCGAACTTGGGGCATTCTGGTAGGCCATGGCTAGTACCACAGGATCTGCAATTTGGTTTCGCCGTAGCATCTCGTGAAATGACGTGTGTTGGTCCAAGGCTGGTACTTTGGATGTTCCCGTACAGGGGTTTGGACTTGGCTAGTACCGGGCTTGTTTGCTCGGTTGCTGTTCCGGATGAGTCGGCCGAATCTGCTGTCAGCTATCTTCGTTTGCCTGTCTAAGTATTCAGTCAGGTCTTCGAAGTTGGCTTCTCTGTCGCTTCGGCTTATCCGTTCAGCTTCTTCCGCCCACCGACCCTGTAGTTCGGGAGAGAGGTGACGGACTATGCCTTCCAAAGTGTGCATGGCGTCTAGGTCAGCCCTGTAACCTAAATGGTCGAGGGCTATTGAGCAGTTCTGCATCTTGATCACCAGGTCGGCCATGGTGTAGACGTCGCCCTTGGTTTTCTTTGCCTCTGCTATCACGCCCTCTATTAGGTTACGGGCTACTTTGAAAGGTTGACCAAATAAGTACCCTAGAATCTTCCTTGCTCGGGTGTAGCCTTGTTTTGGATCAGGCATGGTGCACCCGTCGATAGCTTCTCGTGCTCGGCCTCGGCAGTAGTGAGTAAGGTAAAGAAGCCTTTGCCCAGGATCGGTTACCTTGTTTTCAACGAACGTCTCGAACTGTTTGACAAACTTGCAATATTGCTCAGCTCGCCCGTCGAAAACCGTTAACTCCACTCTAGGCAGATCGATCGATGGTGGTTTGTTGTCGCGACCGGCGTGGGGTTCCCTACCTTATTGCACCCTAACCTATCGGAAGTGTCGAAGTCACTGGTCTCATGCTCTCGCTGTTTCTGTGTACACTTCTCTGCTTCATGCGCCTGTGGTCTAGCCGAAAGTAACTGTTGTTCTAGTTCTAGTATTCTCAGTTTATATAAATCGACATCCTTACGATCAATATTGTTCTCAATAACACATGAATTAGCACTGACAGGACTAGGCGATCTAGCATTAACTAAAGAATCATATGTACCCAAAACCTCCCCAGAGACTTGCCGTATTACTTCCTGTCCGGATTCGACTGCCTTTGATCCTTTTCTTGGCATTTTGCGTGTTTTTCCTCGTTCCAAATTGATCTATTGAGTATTGTAACGAACGTTTGAGCAATGCGTAGCCAAATTCGCAACGGATCCCGAAATCAGAAGACGATTATCCGTGATATTCTACGATACTAGATTATTAAAATAAACAATGACATAAACAATATACAAACCTCAATAATACGATCACAAGGACTCAACAACGAGAAACCGAATAGCAGCGTGTGAGCAGACAGCACGTGCGTCACGCAGGTCCTGAACAAGGATGTGCCAAAGTAGCGCTCTGGGCGCGAACAAACAACAATTGGTCCAGAAAAACAACCAGTTCGTAAAGACAAGTCAATAGTGTATGGAAATGAGTGATGTTGGGAAAAACACTGAATCGCGAGGGAAAAAGGGGGATTTTCCACGACCGGCTGTTACACCTAGGTAGGTAAACATGTGATGGAAAATAAAGCCCGAGAAATACGTGCTCGTACAAGTTGAGAGAATGGAACTAGAGAGCTGCCTGCTTGCTGGAGATAGCACGAATGGATTGAGCTGGAAGTTGCTAGTCGAGGCTCTGCCTAAGAGGAAGATCCACGGAGGAACTGCTGAGTGAAAGAAGGAAAATATGTTGCTTACTGAGGAACACTAACTTAATGGTTGTCCTTTGCCTAGAGGATAAGATCTTGCCATTCTTTCCCATTGTAACAAACCCGGACCACTGCAGAATTCTACCAAAGTGAACGGACAGAAAAAACTTACAGCATTCACGTCGTGGGTGCTACCTCTCGTACATACCACCACAGAAATGTGGACTCCCGATTAGCCTCGACAAATACCGATCCTGAGCGAACTGAAATGAGCCGAACAAAATTGACGCACGTGTAGGACCCTACTTCACACCTACTGGGCTTCGGCTTATGAGGGTTATTTCGTTGGGCGTTGCAAGCTGGACACTTCTAGCACCCAATTACCACACTAGCTCCGAACAATATACGCATACCAGGCCCGGCAAGAACTGACATGGAGAATTTATCAAGGGGTGGACATTAGTCAAGGGCCAAACTATGACTCTCACTGAAGGGTTTGTGGCACTGCCATGGTCTTACATCTGGGCAGTCCACTCCCGGTAGGTGGGGCGAGGTACTAAAGCTTAGGAAAGAAAAGAGAAAAATTGGGGTCGTTGTAAACAAACCAGGGGTTTTCGATGGCACCTGAAGTTAGGACCGGCTTAAGAGACTACCATCAGGGTGCCCATCCAGCGTGAAGCAGAATATAAGCGGAACCTTAGGGGAAAGCCAGAAAGTGACCTGAAGGATTCTACCACTATGTACGGAGTCTGTGATGAGAGTTGCAACAGAGGTAGTATCAAAGGGGGTTGAAAGGCACGCAGTAAAGCCCACAGATGGAGCCAAAGTGTTAAAAGGCACTTGGAAAGGATGCATCCTGCTGGTTCTGGCAAGGCCCCGGCGGCAGCCAGGTATGCACCCAAAAGGACAATGCGGGGCGCTGTAAACTCCCTCGCAAGGTTGCAATTACCTTGATGGAGTTGAAAGTACATAGAGCTACTGGATTGGATGTCATCCAACTGACCATCTTAGGTTCATCGGCTGATATCGTTACAATGCAGTTGACCAAACTCTTCGGCATGTTGTTGGAAACGGGACTGATTTCCAAAGACTATGAGCTGGCGAAAACACCCGCATTCACGAGGGGTTAAGATGGAGTGTAGGAAACTACGGACCTTCTAGCCTTTCAACCCTTAGGCTGAAAGTCCCGGAAAAGGACAACGAAGAGGGTTCATCCAAACTCTTGCCGGGGAATCATCCTACCACGCTCAGACACCAAGGATTTCTCATACACCGTCGCTGTACATCAAAACTGTTGCTGCTCCTGGAAGTGGCCTTTAGACTTGATGGCTCCGAAATTGGCGAGGTATGCTATCCAGACTCCAGAAAGCCGCTGATTCCGTGATCCATAACTTAGTGCTAATGAGGCTAAAAAGGCTAAGCTTAACCCCTAGACGGACTTTTTGAAAAAGAAGTTATCCATGTGATGAGTCATACAAAGTCCGAATTGGGGAAGCAAAGTCGGATCTGGCCACAGCAAGCGACGTTTTTCCATGAGATCCCCTCTTGGGGCCGCTGGTCCTACTGGTCTATGCAAATGATCCTACTAGCCCCATTCGATGCGTCAGTTTCTTCTTCGCCGAAGTCCTAAAATTGGTAAAATAAAGTCCCCCCGATGAGGAGATAGATAGAAGAGTACTGCTCATCGGCCGGTGGACGGCTAGATGGCAGTGGCCACCGAACAAGGAGGAGTGAAAGGGACCGAAAAATAGCGCAAATCCCGGTTGTCATTCGGCAACCAACCCCAAATATTCTGACAAAATGAGGTCCGTAGATTGAGTGACCAACCTTGAAGTTTGAACTGTAGAGTCTGCAGAACCCTCTGATCCGTACTTGGTGGCCTTAGCCAGGGCCTCCCGGGCGCTGCGTCAACTGATATGCACAGTCAAATCCAGGGACGCGGGGGCACTGTTACTACTACACAAGTCTGTCATGAGGTCCAACATAAGGCTGTGCTTTCAAACCCGGGCACCGACTTTCGTGTATGACAAAATTGTCCTAGAAAAAGTCCGGTGTAGGCTTATCAGGTTCGTTGGG
Organism: Fasciola hepatica; assembly: GCA_948099385.1. Taxonomy (NCBI): domain Eukaryota; kingdom Metazoa; phylum Platyhelminthes; class Trematoda; order Plagiorchiida; family Fasciolidae; genus Fasciola; species Fasciola hepatica. Next base: position 1,542,034 of record CANUEZ040000051.1, on the reverse strand, counting down.
GACGTCAAGGACAAGATATGTAACGGCGGACAAAGCCACATGAACCTCTCCTCGCTAGAAAGTTAGAGGGAAGTGCGGAATTATCCAAACCTTTAGGCAGTTAGAGGCTGGTCAGTGCCGAGTCGGCCCATATCCTGTCTTAATTAAAATTAAACACTCCAGGGGTACAAGCCTACATCCTTGAAGCCACGTGCTTACCAGTACGTGAAAGTAAACTCACTGGGCTGTGGAGTATAAGACAACTGGAACCATCTATCATCCACTGAGGCAGAAGCAGCCATCGTTGTGCTCTTCAAAGCCTATCTCGATAAAAGTGGACTTTTTATTGCCAGAATAAACTCGGACCGAACGAGCTACCTCTTTATACTCATCTCCTTACTGTACATTCCTGCCTACTTTCTACAAAAGACAAAAAACTTCTGGGCTAGCCCACTTTTTTAGCTACCCACTTTATCCTCACTTAATTTTCGACTTGGTATCATTTTTCTCTTTTTTTACTTATAACCGTAATTCGCACTCAGACGTTTTGTCCCTACTCACTTGCGTTTTTTGGATGAGCCCGAGCCACTACATGAGGAAGAAGGGCGTGCTTTTGGTGAATATTAAAAGCGGTGAGACTGCGACTTTTCCAGGTAGTGAACCTTATTGGCTCCCCTGAATAATCACGAGTGATCTGTTGGCAAACGTGACGTAAAAAGGGGATCATGAACAATCGAATCCAGGTGGGATTCGCCTCGAAGCCCATTGGAGCGAGGAACTTAATCTAGCCCCCAGGCAGGGCCGCAGGTCACGTGACCTGACCTGAACTGACTCCCCTTAGAAGATAAGATGTTTTCATGTTTTCTTTTTCAGCAAAACTGGATCACTGGGAGGTTCAACCGAGCTGAACAGACAGGAGAAACTTACGACTTTCGCAATGGTCTGTGCTGACGCTAGTGCATACGGTCAAAGTGAGCTGGGCACTCTGTTGACCCCGGCCACTGGTGGTCCTGTTTGGGGGTCGCGAGCGGCGACCGCGGTTGAAAAATCTACCTGCTTCATGCGGTAGCATGTAATTACCCTGTAAGAGTGGCTTGGAGAGCCGCCGTTTCTAAGGTTGTGGCTGAGGTTCACCCTCCGGGGGGTTTTCAGCTGTTCCATTTAGTCTGCTCCCTTTTGACTAACCTGCGCCGCAGCATATGGCCACCGTCGGTGATAAAATGATGGGTTTCTAACTGCAAAATAATAAGTATATGATGTTTCTGATGCGTTTTAGTACTACTGAAGAGGTAAATGTATATATAAAATAATTAACTGATAATTGATAATTGCATATTCCTTGACCGCGGTCAAGGCACATGCACAAACCAAGATCAGGAATACAGAAGTACATATTAATGTGAGGCATTCACAATTTTGAAATTTTAGAATCGCGCAGTAACCGAAATAAGACAGTAAATTCGTGTAGCGTTTGAATGAACTAAAGTGGTTTTGGTTAACGCGGGAATTGTAAACCCGTTTCGAATTCGGGGAGGGCGGTGTGGATAGCTGGACAGACGTGGGAACGCCGATATAAGCGATACTGGAGAATTTTAATGAGTGCAGTGGTCACAAGGACCAGAAAAAAGGGTGTTGGATGTCGCAACATGGACAGCAAGTTGAGGCAGGAGTAATACACGATATGCCTTATGGGTGCCGAAAACTGGATGCGACGGGTCACGGCACCCAGAAAAGGACGCGAGGGTGTACCAACTGGATAATCGGACGGTCACGAACAAGTAACCGGGAGGAGAGTGACCAAAAGACAAGAATCAATGTAAAGTCCGCATGGAGCAACCACAGCGCAGTCAGGGATGCCAGCTAAATATAGAAGACCAGTCCAGCATTAGGTAATTAATTGTGGGGGTGGAGCATGTGAGATAAATGCAGGTGAATCAAAAGTGATAATAAGACAGACCTTTTTGTGCGGGTGATTTTATCGTCATATGGAAATTCACGTGAAGGCGAAAAAATTCGCAAGGGGAGCGGTGAACTTTTGAAGAGCAGGAATGGTGTATGGACGCAGAACGGACATTCAGAGAGGGACCGTCAAAGAAACGAATTGGTGGAGGCAAAAGCTGCCGATGCGGCTAGGCAGAAGTTGGCAGAATGTGAAGATAAACTATTTTGTAGGTGTGATAAAAGCCTTATTGGCCAAATTCTGGTTGGCTACAGAAGGCTGGTATTGTGTTTCATAACGACCTTGGTTGCAGGTGACGGCAGGTAGAATGGTGAAGGTAATGGGCAAAAATGGGCTAGATTGACAAAGTGGGTAGAATAGGTTGGGAGTGCAGCGGCGAGGGCCGGGTTCCGGTAATGGTTTCATACTTCACCGCGGAATGAACTGAACTGCTGGAATGAAGTACCGGAAGTAGACGTTGGGTAGGTGTAGGGTGATGATTGGCGTCAGGAATCCACCCTGTTATCCGATGAGACTTTCATGGGGGTTTGTTACTCCGGTTATAAGATTATGATCACTGGTCAGCCGCGTACGATGCCCCATTTAACTTCAGCAGGCGAGCGTATAGGCTTAAACCATTGTCAGTCCAATTGCTCAACTCGTTTAGACCTTACTATTGTCTGGGAGTAACGGCGAGTTGTTCGATGACCACCCGTTTAGCTAGTGCGATCTGGAGGAGATCAGGATTGCGCCTATTTGGAGAGCGTTCCAGCTGTGGGTTATGATTATCGTTTTAATGGAAACCAGATAATGAACATTTTGTTATCTGAACAACTAGTTATCATTTGGCTAGTGGGCCAGTCTATTATGGATCCCTAGACGGAGACTGGTAGTTTTCTAGGGTAGATGGTTCATTGTAGAGATTTAGGGAGATATCAGGTAAGTGCTGGATGAGGGGAGGGTGTCCATTTGGGAGCCAGGAATAAAACAACAGTAGAGGGTATGGACTGGAAGAAGAATAGGAAGACAGCAGTCTGTTCAGGTTTACCAACTGTGGTCGAGGATGGCAAACAGTGAAAAGGAAGGAAGACACTCGGTGTCAATGTGAGGCTTTTCATGTGAAAGCAAAGATGCTGGTATTTCGCGGGGTCATAAGAAATCAGAAGTATACGGATTGCAGTTGGAACGGGGTCTTAACTCTCCATGAGCTTTACGCACAAAAGTGAAGCTCAGTTGCTGAAGAATATTAATCTGCTTAGCAAGACTCCAGTGTACGAGAAAGGCTCAAGGATGAGATCGCTGAGTTCTAGCCTGGGACAGAGAAATAAAGTGAGGGCGAGCACCTATCACTAAAAGACGAAACGGTTTTTTTAAAAGAAACTAGTGTCGGTAGACATTTTGGATGGGTAGGTGAGTGAACAACGGAGCAGACAACTTACCTCTGGCTTCTGTCATCACCGTTAGAGCGTGGGCCCAAGGAGAACATAGAAAAGGTGAAGTTGTGGATGGTAATCTATAGAAGTGCAATGATTATTGTTGACATTTTATTGTATCTGAATTAGGTGTACATATACTCAAAGCAAAATGGTATGGCGGTATTATCGGGAGTTCAGAATTGATTATAGGCTGAACAGTTTTGGACTCAATTTGTTTTGCTGGGAGGTTGTTCTGCCTATGTAATCAGTATAGATTTCTTGTTGTTTTTTCACACTTAATAATAGGTTATCTGAATCTGTTTAGCGCGAATCTGTAAGTAAGTGCATGTCCAATGGATGTCCAGTCACATTAATGGAGGAAATGTTTGTTCCCTTTTGATGAGTTGCACATACTGTTAAGCTGAATCTGGCTTACAGGAGCTTTTTGGCGGAATCGCTTCAGCCCATTCCTTTTCTTCCAGTAGGGCTAAAAATTGTCAGCCAAACAGCCCAGTGAATTATTGATACGCGTTTTCTTACGCCAGTTTAGACGCATGAACGACGTACACGGGTGCGACTCCTGACTGAGATTACCCAAATTCCTAATTTATCAGCTGGGCCGATTAGGGGTTGCTTGACTAATTACGTGGTTCAATGGATGACGGATAAGAGTCGCCTTAAAGCCCTCCGCGACTTCCAAAATGAACCCATTTCTCCGGGACCAGTCAAGATACTTTGAAAATAAAATTGTATCTAACTATGGGCCAACTCATGGGACCACAGAGAATGTTTTTAGGAGAACGATTGCCCAAAGCTGGTGGGAGGCCTGCTACCGGAATCGGATGCTCCTGAGAAGTGGAAATCATTGCCAAAGCAGACCTCATTATGGATGCTTAATATCGAAGCTCTCAAGTTCATTTCAGTGGGCTTCGTGCCCGCTGAAAACTGCTACACTACCAAAAACAAATGACAGACTCCACTGGCAGCTTTGATTGAAGCACATGTCATTAGTTATGAACACTCTTGCCTCCAGCTCCCACTTCAAAGTCAGGCCACGTCCCCAGTGCCGATGACCTGCCTACGGTGATGGCTATCTAAATATAAACTGAAATAATTCCGCTATTCTCTCATGGCGTTTGTCGTAATTACATCTGCTTCAGTCTACGCTAAAGAGCTAAAGCAAGCGCATCGTTGTTTCGTTTACCACTAGTGATGCTTTTCAAGGAACATTTGACTCGACTCGTACGTGGATCGATATGACTACAACGCGGTAACCCGGCCTTAGTTCTAGTGTCCCATTCCGAAGTTGCTCGCTCGAATGAAGGCTCGTGCTTCCATTGTGCTGCTTAGCAAGTAAAAGAAGCAAGGACCGAAGATAGTACTCAGAAAGGCGTGGACCCGAAAAGGCCTTGGATTGCGTTCATGTGCTCTGGCGTCGGTGCCAAAGGGGCAAGCAGTGCATACAGCGGCTATTCTCCTCTTTATGAAATTCTACTCACCGGAGACCCGACCAAAATGCCTCTGCGCCTAAGCCCTTAGTTCCGCCCTTCTAGGAAGACTATCCTTCGCCTGAAAAACACGACTTTTTTGATTTCGTTTGGGCCCGTGATCACTGGAAAATAATTCTTCATCCCCTATTTGGAAACTGTGAGAATATTCTATGGACCGGCTAACAGAGCAGAAGCACCAATCAAAGAAACTAATCGTCAAGAATACACCATAATCCAGATTGGGATAACTACAGGTAATAAATAAATATATGAATTATAAATCACCTCGAAGGCTTTTCACATTTCCTTCTTTGGTGCTCGCGGCAATACTTCACGTACTGTTAACGTACAACTTCGGGCAAAACCAGGCCCCTTTTTGCTGCCGTTCGCAAAGTCAGAGAGTTGCACACGAAGAAAAGAGAAGAGCATCTACGTCGAAACCTTTGAAAGTCATCTTGGAAAGTAATCTAACCTGGATAAAACTTTCGCACCGAAGGCCGGAACAGAGTTGAATCGTCCGCAGACACTTGTTCTACTCGGTCAATTGAACAGCAGTTGAATGAACGGCAGAATAAGAAAATTTATGTGCCCTCAGGCTTATGTGTGATCGGTCCATCAAAGATAAAAGTATGTTTCTTCAGCCGGTCACAACCAGATAAATAAGGAGATACTGAGGTCAGGTAAATTATTTCGAAACCACGTACCAACTCCACAGATCTCACTTCGCACAGGTCATGTCCATTCGTATTGGAGACAGCCGGATTCCTCCGCATTTGTGACAACGGCATCTCGGTCCCAGCAACAAAAGCTGCCTTGCGCCAAACAGAAAATCGTCGGCTCTGCTCCGTGCTTGGAGGTAAAGGTTAATTATTCCACGAGGTCAATTTAAGTTGCCGCCTCTTCTTAGTTGGTTTCTGTGGTCGACTTGTGGCAAGAGATAGGACTGGTTGAAATTCGTCCAGTAGTGCGGAATTAGCTCTCTAGGATACTTGTTTTTGTAACGATTGCGTAATTGGTCTGTTTCGTCATTGGGTATCATCATAAATAATGAAGTTTTCAGTTGTGGGAAAGAAAGCACCAGTATTCGCTGGTAAAGCACAACTTTTGACGGCAAAGGAAGAGAAGCATGACGCAGTCATTCTACGAAAGAAGTACAAAATGCTTCACTTTTACCTCAGGATAACATTGACATGCACGATAAAAATTCCGAAAGTAAAGTAAAATGGTGAGAACAACGCTAACTTTGGTGAAAAGTTACCAGTATTCCGCTGTAGTTACCCAACTGTTGAAAATAGATTTATTAACATGCTAATGACCTCCGGTAAACACGTCACTAGATACTGTTAATTTACCTGCAAAGCGCTTAAAAGCACTCGCGTGAACTTCGTGTTGTGGCACTGATACTTCTCCATTCAGAGACTTGCGCAAATAACAGGCGATTGAAAATGCAATAAAATTGAAATTTCCGTGCCTACTTCCACATCATGGACCTTCGTCCTGGGTATAAACATCGCACAAAATACGTAAGGTATATTGTAGTGTGATGTCTGAGGCCTTGGTAGATGACAATTTCACTGCATACCACTTATTTTCAAGGTCTAATAAGTATTTTCAAGCCGGCTCGGTAACCCCTGGGCAACAAATGCAAGTATGTTTTCAACCGAGCCATTCTAGAGCATGGCCGTAGAAGGCGAACATGAGGTAGGACGGTCCACCACTGGAATATAGAACGCTGCCCCTTCCATCTAATGTGCTCTTCGAAAGTCAGTTGATAACCCTGGTTGCCTATGAAGTTGTACATTGCCGTGCGAAGGCCGATACGTAATTCTAATATTAAGTCTATAAAAACTGCCTAACAAGTGAAGCCGTGCCGTAATATTGGGTCCATCAATGAATGAACCGACTTCATCTTAAAAGTCGCACATTCCACACTCCGATTTGCAAAAGCTGCATGGCGAGGCTGTCACCCGAAACGTTCCACAAAGCGAAAATTTAGCTATATTCAATTTTCACAGCAATCTATCCCAGGGCTGTACATATGAATGTGTACTCGTGTGTCAGCCGCCTAAATTTATGCTCCTGGAGGGTAACAGCGGAAATAGTAATGAGATAGGTGTGGTTCTGAATAGGGCCTCAAGTTCATTTACATGCGCCATCGCTGGTGCCAACGGGTCATGTTGCGGGCGCCGTCACTTCCCCCGCAGTATAACGTTGCACACAAAAATGTGTCTAGCTCCGTCAGGCCCGGTTGTGTTGCAGCAAACACTCCAGGAAATGGTGAGCTCGTTGTTCATCACTCCGTAGGTTAGAAAGATGTACACCCAAAAGGGCGCGTGGTTATTCCTTTGAAAGTCTCCAGGATTGATTCTCGCTGACTCAAAACCCTAACGCAACGTTTGCACCGAATAGTAGGATAGCGAAACCGACCACGGGCTTCTGTAATGACCTGGAGATGACCGGGTGTGAATGTGCAAATTCACGACCAACAGTTACTTAAGACGAACATAACCATTCGGCACTCAGGTCTATGCAGAATTTGAGTTGTTCGGTGCCCCAGGTCTGTGGGGTTTTGCCTGCTCCACCTGCGGACGGTTGAAAATTTAGCTATCTCTGACAGCATTGCGTCCGGTGTAGCTCCCAAGAGTAAAATTGAAGGACGAGGGTTCAATACAAACCGTCCCTCGTCTATTCTTTCAGGGTTACACTCTTTTGGCAAGCTTCGGAACTAACCGCATGTTGCCCGTTCCGTAGGGTATTCTTGGGACCTAGTTAGTGCCTGGCGTACGCAGTACTAAGTTGGAGGGCCCCTCGTCTTTTCTAAAATTTTCTGTGGATTCCAGAATACCGGTGTATCATTTTCTCAATTTTAGTCGGTGGTAAGCCAAAACTTCTGACCATTTCTTTTCATTTTTCTCACTGCGTCAATCTTCCTTCTCTTTTTAAGTAATTTCATTTCGCAAACCATTCGCAACATAGGCCACCCTAAATTTTGCAGCTCTGAGGTAAATTCATTTGCCATTTCATTCGCACCAATTAGGAAAGTAACTCTTAGGCTTGGTTCTCGAAGTTAGAATCAACGTTTGATCCGAGAAGTTTGACTCTGGAGAGTAGTGAGTTTATTTACGTGATGGCAGTTCTTCCTCAGGGCACCGTCGGTGAGGTACATGTGTAGGAACCTGAATTGCCAAACCCTCACGAACGCGTAGGAGCTCCCGTCGTCAGCCGGATTGGCTTATCTGACGAGCCGCTAATGGCCTTTTGGTTTGCAGATACTCAGCTCGGAGATTGCTCACCTTCACAGTTGCCTCGGCACATGCTGACTGCTTCACGAACTACTAGGATCAATGAGAGTCTCCTGAAAGAGATTTGGCTCAAACGTCCTCCCAGCGACATGAAAAGGTTCATTTCGTGTGCACAGAACTAATAAGAAATTAGGAAATTAGGAGAACCTAAGAACAGAAGATCAGTCGGGCGATTTCTCCACAATCTGGGTTTGATATTGCCTCTTAAACAGCCAGTGCACCCGATCTAGTAAAAAATGTCGAGGCACTTGGTCTGTCTTCATTTGGATATCTGACCCAAGCAACACCTAGTAGACAGTCTCACCCAGAAAGATCTCCCGGCAGCAACAGAATAAAAAACCGGTTCCAACATCATCACTTGACTCCCTTGATTGGTATAATCAGAGGTATCGTTCCAAGGAGCGTTATTGCTCTCCGCCCTGTGCCATGCCCCCTGCCCGTCAGGGAAATGAGGACGCCAGCGCGTGGCTGCGGCTGAGGCTACTGGCCAGGATGGTAGCTCACTCTACAAAGTCAATCATAATTCAGGGACCCGCCACTTGGTAGGCACTGGTACTGAAGTCAGTCTGCTCTGACCTTCGGGCCAAACTTTAGATAGGTGCCCCTTTGCCCGACATATGAGCTGCTGGCTTTACTTCCATATGGACTTATGGACAAATTTATAGCGCATTAGATTTCTATCTTCATCGCACTTTCCGTTGGGTTTTCTTGACCACAGAGGTTTAAAACTCCACACCTGGTGCTGACTTCCTGAATCACTCCGACCGCTGGTTATTCCTCGTCACAAAAGTCTTGTGGATCGTTCCACTTGCTTATCTGTGAATAAAACGTCGGTGAGTTCTAACCCGATCCGTCCTGTTCTACTTGAAACGAACGATTTGCTTTTCTTCGATGACGTATTAGATGCATACCCAAAAGTGGTCCCCCCCCGAAGTCAGTACTGCCTGCTGCATCCAGCTCGATAAGCCATCAAGTAGGCACATCAGGCCCACCAGTTCTTGCTGGGGCACGTCAGCCTGCACCCCACAAGCCTGAAATTGCACGAGCTGATTTCAAGCACATGCTTGAATTAGGTCCCTGGGTTTTGCCACTTCACAAGTTCCCTAAACGTCAGGACATTGTCGACCATGTAGCGTTTGAGTGAACCAAAGTGATAATGGTTTAAGCGGGAATTACGAATCGGTTTCGAATTCGGTGAGGGCGGTGTGGATACCTTGACAATCGTGGGATTGCTGATACAAGCGACAATTGGACCGTCACTAACGAGTAACCGGGCGGAAGAGATGCCAAAGAATAAGATTGAAAGTAAAGTTAGCATGGGGCTTAACGTGCAGTCAGAGATGCCAGCGGAACATAGAACACTGATCCAGCATTGGGCAACTAAATGTGGGAGAAGCGTGTGAAATAAATGCAAGTGAGCCAAAGATGATAATAAAACGGACCTTTTGTGCAGGTGATTTCAGTGTCATATGGAAATTCACATGAAGGCGAAAGGTTTCACAAGGATTTCAGTGAACATGAATGGTTTTTGGACGTATAACTGACTTTCAAAGAAGAGCCGTCAAAGAAACGGATTAGCGGAGAAAAAACTACTGGTTCGGCTAAGCAGAAGCTGGAAGAGTGTAAAGAAATATTTTGTATATGTGATAGAAAATAATTAACCTAATTTTAGTTCGCTGCAGATGGCTGGTATTCTGTTCCATAAAGATCTTGGCTGCTGGTGGTGGCAGGTAGAATGTTGAGGGTAGTAGGTAAAAATGGGCTGGTTTGACGAAGTGGACGGCGATGAGGGCTGGGTTCCGGTCATTGATTTCGTACTGCAACGAGAAAAGAATTGAACTGTTGGGATGGATTATTGGGAATAGACGTTGAACGGGTGTGTTGATGGTTGGTGTCAGGAATCACCTCTGCGATCCGGTGGGACTTTCACGAGGGTTTGTTATTCCGTGTACGGTGCCTTATTTAACGTCAGCAGGTGACAGTATAGGTTTAAACCGTTGATCAAATCGTCTAGTCCTTATAGTAATCCGGGATTACCGTCGAGTTGGCCGATGGCTACCCAAGTAACCAATGCAATCAGAAATAGATCAGGAGTGCGGCAGTCTGGAGAATGTTTCAGCTGTGGGTTATGATTATCGTTTTAATGGAAACCAGATAATGAACATTTTGTTATCTGAACAACTAGTTATTGTTCGGCTAGTGGGCCGGTCTAGTGGGGATCCCTAGACGGAGGCTGGTGGCTTTCTAGGGTAGTTGAGTAATAATAGAGAATTAAGGAGATATCAGGTAAGTGCTGGATGAGGGGAGGGTGTCCATTTGGGAGCCAGGAATAAAACAATAGTGGAGGGTATGGACTGGAAGAAGAATAGGAAGACAGCAGTCTTTTCAGGTTTACCAACTGTGGTCGAGGAAGGCAAACAGTGAAAATGGAGAAAAACGCGAAGTTAAGGTGAGAATGTTCCCTGTGGGAGCAAACGTGATGGTATTCCGCGGGGTCATAAGAAATCAGAGGTATACGGATTCCGGTCAAAATGGGGTCTATACTCACCATGGACATATGGGCAGAGAAGTAAAGCCTATTTACTAAGGAATGGTAATCCGTGTGGCAAGGCTCCAGTATGCGAGAAAGGCGCAAGAAAAGCAGGATGAGACGGCTGAGTTCGAGCCTGAGACAGAGAAATAAAGTGAGGGCGAGCACCTATCACTGAAGGACGGAACGGTTTTTTATATATGTGTGCATACTATGTTGTAAAATGGCACATAAAGCTATCAGAAAACAGTGGCCCGAGTGGAGACCCCATTGCTACACCGTCTTTTTGGCGGTAAATCTGCTCGTTAAACTTGAATTGAATAAAATTGGAAAACGGCCCGTTACAATCATCGATTCGCGGACTTCGGTTGTACAAGCGATACGTGGATGACATTCTATGTATAACAGACCAATTTGTCCACAGAGAACAACTACTAAACAGCTTCAACTCAGCACATCCGAACTTGCGATTCGCACTAGAATCGGAATCAGACAACTCACTGGCCTTCTTATATGTATTTTTGACCCGTCGAGAAGATGGCTCAATACGGCGGTCAGTGCACAGAAAATCAACATGGAATGGACAGTACATCCACTTCCGTGGTTTTGTACCGCTCAAATTGAAAATAAATCTAATTATGTGTCTATCGAACAGGGCGAAAAAGATCTGCACCGAAGATACCATAAAAGAAGAGCTTGTTACGGTGCGCAATATTTTTATTCAGAACGGATACCCGGAACGCCTAGTCGACCGGATAATGCAGTTGGATAAAGAAATTCCAAGGAAAATGGTAGTTGGAAAGAAATCAGTATACATCTCTCTGCCATTTAAAGGCGACACTCTGGCAGATGTAATTCACCGAAGATTGGCAAGCGTCGTCAACAAAACATTCTACGCTGCTAAACTGCGTGTTTTGTTCACCTCTAAGCCAGCGGTGTGTTTGCGGATAAGAGACAATGTGCCTGTTTCTGCAGCCTCATTTTGTGTGTATTCTTCCACTTGTTCCTGTGGAACAACGTATATCGGCCGCACGACCAAACGCTTGTCTGAACGCATCCGTGAGCATCATCCAGCGTGGTTGAGGACTGGAACAATTAGGTCAATTACCAGCGCAGTCGTTTCACACCTAGCTGAAACTAATCACATGGTGAACGTGGATCAAGCATTCCGCCCCCTGTATAGGGTCCGAGGTCGGCTTTCAAGATCCGTGAGAAGTCGCATCTTGGCCACAGCGGAAGCGGTCGAGATTCGCCTCCACAACCCCCTTTATGTGCTCAGAAGAAATTTGTGCATGCACTCAATCTACCCTGGCCCACTCACCACCCAACGTCAGGTCCACGAACGTCCGAAAGCTTACATGTTGAGAACGTGTTAGTCCATTCACACCTGGTTTCCGGATAATCCTGCACCACACTAGGTGTCTACGATGATCCCTGACACGATTTTTGTTGACTGTATCCCTTATGCATCTAGTCCTATATATTGTGCTGTATTGGCATGATTAAGAATCACTGAAAACGAGCTTGTTCGCCAACTTGTGTTTTCCAAATATAGATATAAATATATGAATATGTATTTATGCATATATATATATATATAAATATACATATATATATATTATATAGCTGTATACGTGGGTGCGGTCGGAGGCAAAAGACTGTGGCAAGGGAAATGAGATTGAGAGACGCAGTCTGGGTATAGCGCAGCTGAGGATCAGCGGTTAATGGAAAGAAGAACAAAATTTGAGCATGGGCTCATCGGTGCAGCGGATCCGTAAGACAGATTGAGGCCATGAAACGTGAGACTAAAGAAGGAAACGCCTAAGTGTGGCTGAAACTTTCACTGAGAAAGTTAGTATTTCGCCTAGGGCGGCCATTGAGCAGAAGAATGGACTAAGTTCTGCAAGAAATTACAGAAGAAACTTAGCTGGAGGATAGAGTGGGAGCAAAAATGATGACATAATAACTGGGTGTTGGGTTCAGTTAGTGAGCCACGCCAAGTGAGATGAACCAGACTGGATTTTCCAGTTCGAAATCGCAGAGGTGGTGAGGGAAGTGTATGTGGTGGGACCTGGTGCGGAAAAGAGGCATTGTAGGCTAAGAGATGTCGAGGAGCGTTGAGTTACTCACCATGCTTGTGTTATTAATTACAGGACCGTAGTGAGTATATATACATATATATATTCTATATACAAATATTGTATATATATAAAGCCGACCGGGGGTTGGATACTGATGCAGTTTTTATAGCCTTGTTGAGGTTGGTTTCAGGGCCGCAGGCTCGATATAACAAAATGAAGGTAATAAATCGTGGAGCGGAAGAGGCATATTGACAGTCTGTGTGGAGTATTATGGTGGCCTTTAAAAATGCGAGAGCATCTTGAGGGATTTACCTCAAAAATAAATTGGCAGGATCCTATAAGTTGGTATGTTAAAACAGTTAGTGGATGCAGACATGCTCTACATATGTCGGTGGCGAAGTCTAGGGGGAGCAGCCAAATAAAGCAATCAGAAGGGAAGATAAAGCTAGAAGCAGAGCAATGGCTTTAAGGTCGAGGCTTTTCTCGTAAGCTTGACTTTCGGTTATGTGAACGTTGAATCAGCGCAAAACAGTTGGGACAAAAAGGAATTTATCAATAGCATGCACGAATGCATACTTTAACTGAGAACATCTGATGTGCAAAGGAAGTTTATTCCAGATTCTGAAGTACGTGAAGAGGAAGAACTTAGAGCGAAGAACAGTCCTCGCGGAGGGTGTGGTAACAGTATACTGTCTATTACGGAATTAACATCCAGTATTTGGGAAGAAGCACAACTGTTTGGAGGAATAAGATTGCTTAGTCAATAGCTTATACAGAAATACCAAATTTAGCTTCGTGCAACGAAGCCATAATGGTTCGATTTTGAGAGGTAAGCATCGTTCCCTGTAGTTTAAGTTGGACGACCAACCGATAAGCTGCTTTGTGAATCTTCTTTGAATACAATCGATAATAATCTTGTCAGATTTTCTCCTACTAGTGAAGATTAGAGGACAATATTCGAGAAGGGGCCTGGCATGTACCTTGTACTTGTAGGGAATGCTCTGCTTAAGCCGAAAGGATCTGGACAGAAGAGCAAGACACTCTTTAGCCTTCGCCGTTTGGAAGACAGCATTTTCCGAGAAGTTGAAAGAGCAAGAATAACTTAAGCTAAGGTCTCTTACCAAGGGCTGTTTGTCGATGGGTGAACCGCCGATGCATAAAGAACAGGAGGAACCAGGCATTTGTAAGAAAAATACACTTATCTGCGGAGAATTTCATCGCCCAGGTTGAGTGCCACTCATCAAGAGTGGCTGAATCAGCAGAGGTTCTAGGGATAGTAGTACTGATGATGCCAGGTGAAAACGTGTAGACTATCTCAATGTCGTCCGCGAACAAAAACGGCGTGCCATTAGGTATTGTGGGAAACGCATCATTTATATATAGAAGAAAAAGAAGGGAGCCTGAAACACTGCCCTGAATAACACCGCCAGTGACAGGCTTAGGGTGAGAGGCGTGCCCGATAATTAAGACAACCTGTGAACGGTGCGATGAGATAAGATGAGAACCAAGAAAGTGGTGGATTGACAATGCCAAATGACCGTAGCTTCGTTAAAAGGTGGGTGTGAGGTACACGATCAAATGCCTTGGATAAGTCAAGATAAAGAACAACAAAAGATTTTCCACTTTAAGCAGAGTCGGTGACGAGATTCGAAAAATCATACTGACAAGTCACGCGGGACCATAAATGAAAGAATCCATGTTGGTTGTCATTAATAAGACTGAGGCTTAATAAATAGCTAATATTGTGATCTTTAACTATTTTTTCCATTATTCTGGATAAGATGGGGGTGTGGTTTATAAGGCGATAATTGGACGCCTCAAGTAAAGATCGTTTTAAGATTACCGAGCGCTTCCAGTTAGCAGGTACGGTGCCACCAATAAGTGAAAGAGAGACAAGGTTAGGCAACAACGGGGGAGATCCGGTCCACCATTGACGAGTGCAACTGGTGGTAAGCCATCGGGGCCTAATCGAGGGGAGGGTTTGCCATTGGATAGTAGCTTGGAAATACCTCTGGCACGGAAGGGTATCGTTGAAAGGACGGAGTCGGTAAGTGGTGAAGATGGGGGAGGGGCAATGACAGTAGCTGGAGCCATGGCTGTAGCAAAGAATGCATCGAAGGCTTCGGTTATACAAAGTGGGGAGGTGAGTGATGAGCTATTATCCAGAATCAGAAGTTGGAAATCGGCCTTAACATTAGCGCTTCTAGACTTATGCAACATAGAAAGAATTTGCGACTTGTTGGGATGACTCAAAGCCTTAGCTTCTTGGTCACGAAGTCGAGTATTAACTTGTCGTTGAATAAGTGTGGATAGGCGGTTTAGACGAATAAAAATTGAAAAGTCGTTGGAATTACGTAGTTGCTTGAGAAGTTTATGATACTTCTTATGGAGTGGGGAGACTGGGGAACTCTTTTAAGTTACAGCCCGGGCAGTATTAGACAATTTTTCCAGGCAATCGGAAAAGTAGTAGAAAATATCCGCAGAAATCTGAGGGTCATGGGTGGGGAAATGATCACTTCAGTTTTTCTGGCGAATAAGCGTGACTAGCAGGGCCAAATTTCTGCATAGGAAAGTATTGTTGGGGGGGTGTGCGGGATTAGGTGGACCACTAAGGGGCAGATGCCAGATACCCATTTTATGGTCACTGCCGGGGAAATTTTGTGCCACGGACACGTCAATTAGAGGCATGTTATGAGTAAATACCTGATCTGGAATGTTCCCGTTTCTGGTAGGTTCGACAACATGTACCTAGCCACCAAGATGAATACTAGTTATTAGGTCCATAAGATTAGGAGGAGCCGAGAGGGTGGGCAAACAAAGTTGAGGGAGATTAAAGTCGCCCGAAATAAGCCTGGTTCCAGAAAGAAGGAAAGAGAGGTATTCGAAAGACCTAACGAGAAGCAGAAACGAGGAACTGGGGTAATTTGGCAAGCGATACACGAAGCCGATGTGAAGAAATTGCTTTGGAGACTGATAGTGAACCAGAGAGAATCGGGAATAGAATCGATTGCCGTATGTAAAGGAGGAGTCATAGTGTAGACTTCCTTGACGTAGGCCAGGCACCCACCACCACGCCGGTTCTGTCTGTCGGTCCTTAGAAGACTGTACCCTACGAAAGATACTTGATCATTGGGAGTGCTCTTAGACCGCCGGGATTCAGCTTTAAAATAATGTCGTAATTATTTGTGAGGACAAGTTTTTTCAGGTACGGGAGTTTGTCAAGAATAGAACGGGAGTTAAATAGGGCTAAAGATATACCATTTGTGGGAGGTGGTACAGGCACATCAGGGGGGTAATGTAAGTTGGAAGGAGGCAGGATATCGTGATTGGAAGGAGTGGAGATCAGGGTCAAAGGGGAATATGTTGATGTTGAGGTTAGTGGAGGTTCAGATGGGGTGGCTTCCAGCCAAGCTGGATTATATGTTGCAGTGAGAGGGACTGCTGTGGAGTAGAGAAACTGGGCATCAACGGAAGGAGAAATATCGGAGCAAAGAGGAAAGCCTGTGGGGCTTGGCGGGTCGATATCAGAGAGGGGCGACTAGGAGAAGTCGAGAAATACCGGCCAGTCGGAATCGAGTGTTGGCTGAAAGGGTTGCAGAGGGCAGGGTTTAGAGTGGTAGATTAAGCTGCGCGTCGTCAGAGGGGTAACTCAAGTTGGGTGGAACACCAAATATGGAGCAGTTAGTAGAGGGAGAAGTAGAGATAGTTGTCAGGTGAGGAGCACGAGGTGAGGCAGAGTGGACGGCGTGTGGAGGCCATATTTTGGTATTGACAGGCAGTGGGCAAGGTGAATTTGTAGGGATCACCGATGCATTGGAGCAAGGGGTATCTTCTAAGGTCGAAACCTTAGCCGGTAATTCGAGGCGAGTTGATTTAAGAGGAGACAGCTGAATGAAGGAGGGGTTTGTGAGGAGGGTGGGAAGACTGTTAGACCTATTCCTCTGGAAGGCGAGTAGTTTTTCGCCGGAGGGAACAGGGGGCGAATTAGAGTTCGGGGTGTACCCAACAGGCGATGAGGTGGGAGAGCGAGGCAACAGTTGGCGTCTTTTACTTGGTGGCAGTAAGAGGAAAGAAGCGGAAATGTCTAGATCAACAGTAATGGAATCAGATTTTTAAGAGTTCAGTACGAAAGCAGATGAGGTGACAGTGGGCGGTTTTGAGGAGGAAGGAGGCACGTGTGAAGATAAAGCGGTGAGGACTTGAGAAGAAGCGATGGAGCAACCATCCGTCTGTATCGAAGGCTCAGAACTATCAAGAGTCTTTCTAGTGGGGAAAGCCAAAGGAGATCTAGTAATTTCCCTTTGAAAAAAGGTTATATCTTCGGCGATTTTTATGTTTTTATAAGGGGAATTACAAGCTGCAGTGTAAAACATTTTAATGAATTCTTTGGCAGATAGATCATCTGTAAATCGCATAAAGAATAAACAGTCGAAGCGCTGGACGCTCTTACGCAGCCTTGTTATTTGACAAGGAAGGTGGGCTATACCACATGCATTCAAGAGTGTATGCTTTACATGCTCGATGTGCATCCTCCCTGGGACATTAAACACGACTGCATTACGAGTTTCTCACTCTTATGAGATCTTTGGATGCAACAGATTCGACAAAGCGGCCAGCCGCTAGAATGTTCGACACGTTCAGTGATGCACAGAAAGGGGCGAGTTTAGACACCATATCTTTCAATCTCAGAAGCTGGGACTTTATATCTGAAATACTTCGGTCGAAAACAGCTGTTCTTTCCGTCTCCAAGCCCACAAAGTCACAGAGGTCAAACAAACATAGTTTTAAGGCCGCCGGATTTTGAATGAGCCTATTTTTCCCGGTAACCGGAGCAAGAGAGGATGAGGTAGTATTGAGAGTCTTCTTCGCAACACGTGGCATTTTAAAACATCAAAAAGACGCTGGGAGTGAGGTGGTAAAGTAACGGCAAACTAGATCCGGGTTAGAATTTACCACTGAGAAAAAATACCTGAATCTCTATGGGTTAACAGAATGCCCTGAGAAACTATAATTTTTAGTATTTCCTGAGGCGGATGAATGAAAAATATCGATAACAGCACGTAAACCCCCCTGGTGCAGCGCAGCCTCGTAGATCCCAGTAGCAACCGAATAAAAAACCGGTTCCAACATCATCACTTGACTCCCTTGATTGGTATAATCAGAGGTATCGTTCCAAGGAGCGTTATTGCTCTCCGCCCTGTGCCATGCC
The DNA here is from genome assembly GCA_948099385.1 of Fasciola hepatica. Taxonomy (NCBI): domain Eukaryota; kingdom Metazoa; phylum Platyhelminthes; class Trematoda; order Plagiorchiida; family Fasciolidae; genus Fasciola; species Fasciola hepatica. The sequence goes on along the minus strand of CANUEZ040000051.1, from coordinate 1,524,089 downwards.
CCCTGCCCGTCAGGGAAATGAGGACGCCAGCGCGTGGCTGCGGCTGAGGCTACTGGCCAGGATGGTAGCTCACTCTACAAAGTCAATCATAATTCAGGGACCCGCCACTTGGTAGGCACTGGTACTGAAGTCAGTCTGCTCTGACCTTCGGGTCAAACTTTAGATAGGTGCCCCTTTGCCCGACATATGAGCTGCTGGCTTTACTTCCATATGGACTTATGGACAAATTTATAGCGCATTAGATTTCTATCTTCATCGCACTTTCCGTTGGGTTTTCTTGACCACAGAGGTTTAAAACTCCACACCTGGTGCTGACTTCCTGAATCACTCCGACCGCTGGTTATTCCTCGTCACAAAAGTCTTGTGGATCGTTCCACTTGCTTATCTGTGAATAAAACGTCGGTGAGTTCTAACCCGATCCGTCCTGTTCTACTTGAAACGAACGATTTGCTTTTCTTCGATGACGTATTAGATGCATACCCAAAAGTGGTCCCCCCCCCCCGAAGTCAGTACTGCCTGCTGCATCCAGCTCGATAAGCCATCAAGTAGGCACATCAGGCCCACCAGTTCTTGCTGGGGCACGTCAGCCTGCACCCCACAAGCCTGAAATTGCACGAGCTGATTTCAAGCACATGCTTGAATTAGGTCCCTGGGTTTTGCCACTTCACAAGTTCCCTAAACGTCAGGACATTGTCGACCACGTGAAATCCGGAATAAATCACGGTTCCAGATAGGTATCCTATCTCACATATTTAAGACATCTCGGTCAACCCCGAATTTCGCTTGTTTGTTTTGCATTATGGGTTAAAAATTAATAATGGCTTATTTGGAAGCGGTCCGAAGCTTGCCAGATATGTGGTCAAAACGTCAAATTTGAAGAAATGCGCAAATATTTCCTGAATATGTAGAAGGGTGTATGGCTAGTAAAGGAAGGATGAACTTGGTATAGGTAAATGGAATCCTTATGTGAGAGAAATGTAAGGCAAACCTATGCACTTTTGGGAATAGCGGAGTGAGTTCTGGTTGATGGATCCGAAATAATCCCAGCCGAATCCGTAAGTCAAGGTCAGGTGGTAGGATCTGACTGGTACAGGTAGACACGCCTGAAAGTTGAGAGTAGTACATGAGAGAGACGAAGATACCTTTGTAACAGCTGTGTTAACAAAAAATGATGAACAGTAAATTTTTACGCATGGAAAAGGAATGCATAGAAATGATTCATCGCAACGCTGCGGGGAATGGTCAGAGGCAGGTTGCACAATTCTGTGGAACACGGAGCAAGCGAAACGTGCTTTAAAAGGTGGACCGGATATAAGGGATATGATGGTTATAGGATACAGATATTTTCAGAATAGACTCATATCGAGAGGAGTGGTTGGATGTTGCAAGGTCGAGGACCATCAAAAACCGGTGGGCTTAGTGCAAAAATGTGCTCTGTGTAAACAATTAAATGGGGACTATTGGCGGAAAATCATGACGTAGTGGTTCACTTGTCGCAAGTGGAACTTAACAAATCTGCGGAGAGAAACGCCAGCCTCGAAGGTGCTGAGATGATGTCAGCTATGATAAACAGCTCGTGAAAGAAGAAGGAATTGATTGAGGGGGAAAAAAGTATAAATAGTTGGATTAGCTTGTTCAAAGTAATTGCACCATGAGGAGACCTTCAAAAATGAGAAAAGCAGTGGGAAGTAAACGTACTCTATGAAGCAGGAAAATGGAGACGATGGAGGCGATTAGGAAAAGCTGAGAAATTATAGCCACTTAATTGTTGTAATCTTGGGGGACTAACGGCGGTGAAAGGAATATGGGCTGTAAATCGGACTTGGGTACATGGATACAGCAGTTGCAACGGCGAACAAAGTAGGAACTAAATAGGTGTATGAAAGATCAGAGGGGGAAAGTATTGGCAGATCACAGAAATTGCTTGTGAATTTTAGGATGTAGCAATTTCTTGACAATTGATGGAAAGTGGAGAGACAAAGCTACCGGAAAAGGGCAGAAAAGTTGTCTATGACGAAAAAATATCATACATGAAGTGAGAGAACTGGCCGAAATGGAACAGGCAAGTTTTGAATAACTAGATCATTTTACCGCAAGTGAAGCACGATATGGGCCGAGGAAAAAGGAAGCGCTGGGACAAGAAAACTTGAGAAAAAACAGGATCACGAGAAATATATATGTAGCAGAGTTAAAATATGGTGCTGGAGAGCTGCTGGCAGTCACATAAATGCAATCAATTGAAGATACCAATCGAAACATTCGTTGATGGAGAGACCAAGAGGGATTCGTAGAGCCGAGCACGAATTATATGGCGGAAATTAATTGATAATTAATATGGCTGTAAGAGAAGCAGAGACCGGACGGCAAGTTTTAACCTGAGGATTGAGTGTTGTTGTGGATAGGGTCCATGATGAAAAACGATAGAAGAAGGGCAAAGCGGATTGTTGCGCGAACTGTGGTACATCGATGACGGTGGTGATAGGGACGAAGTGGCTAGGTCTGCATAAGGGAAGTAAAAAACACGAGACAGTTAGAGTGATGAAAAAATCTGCAAGTGAGTCCATGGTGGTTGAGTGGAAACGATAAAATCATGCAATACGCAAGCGGTTATACTGAATGTTGTAGGGCCGTGACAGTGAGAGCGTCAAGTCCACAATAGGTGACAGTAGGTGGGGCCGATCATGCGCTGGACACCCAAACCGAAAAAGCTTCATGAGTGAACACAGGAGGTGTGATCCACCAGGTAGTTGCGCGCGAACATCTTTTCAGACGACCAGTGTGCCCGATGTGCGCCAGTCAATGCGGTGGATTGGACGGTGCCCCCCACAGTTGGGATTGGCATCAATTTTTACTGATTATTACGCTCGTGAGGCGCAGTTCCGCCATGAAGGTATAAGACTCGCAATCAGATGGCCAGATTGCGAGGGGTCTCAGAAGACGGAACCAGTGGAGCCGGCGGTTGTTAAACGACATACAGCAGCGTTATGGGGGAGCGTTTATAACGACGGTGATCTTCACGATGCTAAGGCGGTCGATCAATGTTGAGGGTGAAATGCCCTTGGGGGAAGAACTGAGGAGGGAAAAAAGACAAAGGTAGTCAGGGTGTGATCCTGCTGTGGATTAACGGTTAATGGAGAAAAATAAAAACCAATAAAGGTAGGAGCATATGTCTGAAGCTACCGGAGAAGAGGGAAGTAGGGTAGAGGAAAATAATGATATTTCAATTCCGTTTGCTCAGTAAAGGAATAACCACAGCCACTCAAACGCTGAGAATACAGTCAGACAGATGAAGTCGCTTATCGTTGGTTAAGTCCTCAGTTGGAGGGAGCAGGGTCTGCGAAGGAGTTGGCCTTGGAAGTCGAGGCTCATCTCGTACGTTGTATCATCAGTTATGCACATATTGGACAACTGAAGTGCACGAGCATGGCTGAGATATAAGATGAATGCCGACAGAAATAGGGACTTGGTCTGAGAAACTCGAATTCTGATTGGCAACCTATTCCATTGCTTGGAGTAGAGAAGAGGGAAGAAAGTGACAGTATGGCCAGTTTGGCTATGCTGGAAGAGATAATAAAAGGCCTGTGCCGATGTGAAGAAGGGGTTTCACCCGAGAAGCTCACTGAGTTGAAGAAAAATGGCCAGTTATGGAGCAGGTAATGCAAAAAGATTAAGCTTAGTCTCAAGTGAAGTAGGCAACGTGGATCGAGATTCAGATGTTGTCTTCGTTCTCTATAGTTTAAAAACGTGGGCCAGTCGAGTAAGTTATTGGTAAAATGTCTTCGTATGCTTTCCAGCTCAACTCTGTCAAATTTCGTCATGGTAAAAAAGAATATTGGGCAAAGTTCAAGCAAAAGCCTGATCTGGGATTTGCAGATGCTGATGATACTGTCTCGGAGACGAAATGAGTGAAGGAGAAGGGCCAAATCCCTTCTAACCTTAGAGGCTTTGATGGCGGCGTGCTCAGAGAAGTTGGAGGAGCTAGAACAGTTGAGGCCCTAATCAGGGATGGTAGATCGACTGGCTATTGGGGGCCCATCAGGAGCTAAGGATCCAGGTGGCAATTGGAATTTATGCGTTAGGACCTCGCTCTTATCAGTGGAAAAATTCATCATCCTGGAGTGACACGAGTGGTCAAGTGCAGAGACTTCGGCGGAAATTTCGAAGGGAGTGGGAGTAGAATCATTACAATTAAATAAGTAGACTATTTTTATATCATCTGCAAACAAGAAGGGCGTGTCATAGTGCATTAAATCCAGCGTGTCGTTAACTTATACCATGAATAGGGGAGGACCCAGTACGCTGCCCTGTACACTGGCCCCTGTAACACGCTTCGGGTTAGATGGATGTCTGTTGGTAAGTACTACTTGAGAACGATGAGGTAAGATTGCGACCAGGGGAGGAGTGGGTCAGTAGGGCCAAAAGAACGCTATTTAGCTATGAGATGGGGGTGGGGAACACCGTCGAAAGCCTTCGATAGGTCTAGGTAGAAAATAACCAGTGCGTGCCTGCTATCAACAGCCTTGGTGACTAGGTTGAGGAAGCCAAACCGACATGTGGTGCATGATCGCGATTTGAGAAGCCCGTGCTCTCCTCTGTTAAGAAGGCATGAAGCGAGAAGATAGGTAACAACGCCGTCTTTAACGATGGAAATTACAGGGGTGTGAATAGTGGGACGGTAATTGGTAGGTTCTTGGACGGGTCCTTTTCTGTGTCGTGGAAAGATGACCGAAAGCTTCCAGTAAGACGGTACCAAGCTGGATTTAGGTGGCGAAGTAAAAGGTTTGGTAATAAAAGTCGAAGGTACGGCCCGTCGTTGTTGGTGGTGGCTTTGGGGCACCAATCTGGTCCAGGATGCGCAGATGCTTTATAGCTTGAAGTTAGCCTGGAAGTAGTGCTTGCATTAAATATTAGGGTAGACAGAGAAGAGCTGGTAGTAGCAAGAAGATTCCAGGAGAGGGCTGTCCCAGGTTGGGGCTACAGAATTTGGGAAGTAAAGGTTAAAGTCCCTATCAATACCTGAGGGGGAGGTGACCGGAGTTTTATTTGGTAACGCCACTTACTGAACGGTGGTCTCTGCAATTGAATTCCTGGATCTATGTGGGAGTGAGGGTTTCAAAGCCTTATTGGAATGCCTCGGAGATTTAGCTTCTTCATTGCGAAGCTGGTCTTCCTTCAGACCCCGGATTTCCTAGGTAGATTTTTGGACAGCTGGAAAAGGCTTCAAAAGGCAGTTTCCCACAGTAAGCCTTTTGGGAGTCAGCCTTTAGAAAGAGCCCGCTCCAGTCTTGGTTACCGGTGGGATTGAGCGGAGAGTTGCAATTTGAACGGGGAGAATTGTTGACCGGAGTCAGATAGCCTGATGGATAAGGTTGGAAGGAAAGATTACCCAATACTGTCTTATGGTCGCTGCCCGGAAATTTATGCAGAAAGGAAACTAAAAAGTTTAAAACTCGGTAAGTAAGTATAAGATCCAGGATAATGGCTTTTCTGTTCGGAGTTTTAACGTGTGTTACCCAGCCTCAATATGAGTATGGCGACAAAGTCTGTTAAGTTAAGATGTGCTTTTAGTCCTGGATCATTTTGGTCGACTAAAAACACCGGCCATAATTTTCGCCGCCGAAAGTAGTAGCGGAAGGTGATCAAAGGCTTAATTTAAAAGGAATAACTCTGTAGCGGAAGGGGAGGGCGGGCCATAGACACAGCCAGTGCGCGCAACTATAGTTGAGAACCGAATTGCAAGTCGTAAAGAATTCGGCTTTGGACTAATTATGGCATCTCTAATGAAAGTACTGGAAGGGCTCGCTGTGCGTACACTGGGCACCCATATCTGCGTCTGCCAACCATATTTACCCCAGAAACCTTGTAACTTTCAGGCAGATCTTCGTCTGTGGGGGTGTTTCGTGATCCAGGTTTCAGTATTAAGGATGATATCAGGACTTGAAGCTATTAAATAATGTTCAAGTGATGAAGCTTATTTAAGATGAACCAGGAAATAAATGAGATCAAGGATAACCCATTCAAGTGGCAGCTGGCCTCTGAGCTAGGCGACGTAGTTGCGTTATTAGACGGAGAAAGCTCAGAGGGAGGAGAGAGAGGTAAAGATATCAAGGAAGGAGAAAAGAGAACGAAGAACATTTCCGCAATGCCTCCAAGGAGTTCAGCAGTGGAAGACCCGGAAAAGATTAATTTTGGGAAATTACAAGGTAAACAAAAAGACCTTTGACTAAGTAGCCTTTCTACTTGTCGCGATTCTTTAGGATCGTTCGAAGCCCCAGCTTAATGACAGAAATTGAAGCTATTGAGTGTATTGGCTTTCCGACATGGCAACCCTTGTTTTGGTTGGTATTTTGTCGTAAGAGCAGGCCTCGTGTGACAGGAACTAGGAGAGTGTGAGGTGGCTTAGCCGCTTGTCGATGCAGTTTTCTCGGATGGGCAGGGTTGGGTATGGTCTGTTGGCAGAAGGGGTATATGTATTTCATTTTAGAAGTGGGTAGTGGGAACACGCCACATTGCATAGTTGGCATGCGTAGTTCGTTGTGCTGTCAAAGATGTAAACGACTTGCAAGGCTCTGGCTTTGAAGAGTGTTTCATTATGGCTAGAAGGCTGGGGAGATTGTAGGACTGAATGCCACGAGATGGTGGAAGTTCACATGAGGGGATTGGTGGATGTATTCTGCGGGCACAAAGACCGTAGAGGGATGGGCACCGGTTAGGCAAAACAAAAATTTTGTTGCGATGAGGGAACTGGCGGGATGAACGGGGAGGGCACGGGAGGGTTAGGAAATGCAGAGTTAGGCAGATGCAGAGTTGGATAATGACTGTGAGGTGGTTTGCGGTCATCGCTTTCATAAAAGCTCGTGGAACAGGGATTTTGGTGCGGGAAAATACGGTTCGAGAAACTTTCTGCTTTTGGTATCAAAATTGTCGGCCATGGCATTTGTGACCCCTTACTAGAGTGTCTGTTCAATTGTAAATTTCGCAGGACCCTCGGAGCGTGGCTGGGCGGCTTAAGGAGGTAGCTGCCTCATAAACTAGACTTGGAGACTTTTAGTGGGAATGGAATGCTGGTTATCGAATTTTGTATTCGCTGCCATAGGTTTCACGTGGTGCCGACACTGCATTGGAGGCTGAGTACGGTACGAAACCAACTTTCGGCCCATGGGCGACAATTCACACTGCAAAATAAGCCTTTGTCCTCAGAGAAGCCACTCCTTGGCAGTTTGGTTGAGTTGGTTTGCCCCAAGGGCTCTCGGGTCTTATTCGATCGACAATGACCTAGCAGTGGTGTGTAGTGGACCCTCGGATGGGTTCTATTCACAGCGAGAGGGTGCGGACAGGGAAGACCATACGTCGGATTCTTTGACTCTGGCAGAATGAGGCAATCTTGTTAGGTTAGACAGGCTATGCGATTCGGCTAGCCGTTTTTGGTGCACAGGGCTTGGTTGTCTAGCAAGACTTGGTGGATTCGAGTCGCATGCATCCATGACATTATTGGTGGGTCTAGGGCTCTCACAGACTGGTAGACTTGGAGAAGGCTCAAGCGTTGCTTCAAGGTCTACATCTGACAATAGTTGGCTAGGGGACAGCGCTTATCACCAGGCTCCCATTGCATATGAAGATATACCCGAGGCAGCAGTAACAAAACCCCTTGGCCTTTTTGACTTTCTATGAACGCTATTTGGGTTACGCAGTGTTGCACCGGCCTCCCAGAGTTTGACTGACGTGGTTACCAGGGATTTAAATTTTGCTTTCGCCTACAATGACAATCTTCTAGTAATTAGTGCATCAGAGGCTGCACACAAGCCACACCCACGTCAATTGTTTGAGCATTTGGCAGCACATGGTGCAATCGTAGATGCAGACGAAGGTATCTCTGGCCAAAATTCATTTGCCTTTCTAGGCCACGTGATTGATGAACGTGGTATTCGGTCTCTGGAAGAAAAGCTGCCAGCCGTTCGCGACTTTTCGCCGCCCAGTTCACTAGCCGCTGCTTGTCAGGTTGAAGAGATGGTAAGCTTTGATCAGCGTTTCACTCAAAACTGTGCTCACTTGGAGCAGCCATTAACAGATCTGCCTCGAGGCTGTAACGGTGGTTCCATAGAATTGCCCGAAGATGCTAAAAGTGCCTTCAATGCAGTTAAAAAAGCTTCGGCTCCTGCTAACTTGCCGGTTCATTTCGACTCCGAAGCTCAACTGAGTATAGCCACCGATGTATCTTATAAAACCATATGCTGCTTGCTGCGGCAGCGGTCTACATCACACTGGAAACCGCTAGCCCTTTTCTCTCATCGTGGGCTGCCGCCTAAAACTAAGTATTCTACGTTTATTCGGGAACGATTTGCCATTCAGAGTGCTCTTAGACATTTCCGACGTATCGTCGAAGGCAGGGAGTTCGTCATTTTCCCCGATTATAAACCATGAGGTGTGCGCTTTAAAGTGGAACGGATGAAAACTCGCCACCTGAGTTGCGTCATTTAGAATTCGAGGCACCGTTTTCAAGTGACTTTCAGTTCTGTTCAGTTCAGTTTGCACAGGACAGGTAACGGCCACGGCCATTCAAGTGCCCATAATTCTTTCGACGGTAAGCACGCCTAGGATGCAACCACCACTGCACGTTGAGTTTCATCCAATCCCCGCTAAAAATGGGGGGAGGAGAATGTAAAATCTTATCGAGCAGCGACTGTGATCGGCATTATGCGCCGTGAACATTCACTGAGACAGTATGCAATCAACGAAAAAGTCCATTACAACACACGTCAGACGGACCACAGTGCTACCCTTCATTCGTCTGGTGAACATAGTCAAAGCCTACTACAAGGAAGTATCTCGCACAGCCTACTATCTAGGTCATCCTGGAAGGACTGGAAGGTTTACAGGTCTATCATTACACCAGGCAGACTATTCCGACCGCTCACTACACTGTTGCTGAAGAGGTGCGATCTGGTAGTCAACCTGGCCCGAGATTTCGTCAGCTTCTTTCCGTGTATCCTTATTCTGGAACCTAGAGCCACCTGAACAGGCTATCCTGCCTAAAGTCACAAAAGCTTTTCACTACCTTGAACGTTTCCATGGGATCCCCTCGAAGTCTTCTCTTTTCCAACGAAAAATGATTCGGATCACAGTCTCTCTGTTCGTACGTCTTACTCGTCTGCTTTTCAAACTTCCACTTAGCGAGACAATGAATCTTTCTAAGCAGACTGAGTCCTTTTAGTAGAAGGTTGCCCAATCCGGCATGCTGCCTTTAAAATGAGCGACGGCTAGGCTTTCTGGTGCCCTTGACTATAAATGGCTCTTTCCGACTTTCAGGGATAAGTCGCACTTGTTGTCCAGTCCAGGACAGTTCCTACATCCCTGCTTCGACCCTCAGTTTCAACGATCGTTACGTCATCCGCAAAAATGGAAACGACCATTTGAAAGCGGACGCTGGGTCGTTACTGAACCAAAAGAATAGCACCGGGCCTAGGGCGGATCCTAGAGATACACCGCTTGTGACACTTGCCAAACCAGAGGACCTTTTCCCCACTTTGACAAAAAACGTCCCGTATTAGAGAAAATTCTGCAGCCATCTATATGCTGGCCCATATTTACTGAGTGTCTCTATCTTGCGTGGTAAAAGACGATGATTAACGTTGTCGAAAGCCTTGCTAGGGTTAGGGCAGCATACCTTAACTGCTTACCTTCTTTCAGTCCTCCAGTTAATTCGTCTGAGGAAAGCAAGAGAGTGGTCAGAAAAGATCAATTTTTTGGGAGCCCATGCTGGGCAGGGCTTATCCAGGACTGTTGCCGTAAGTGCTGGCAGACATGGGCACGGATGGTCTTCTCAAGAACTCGTCATACATCGCTAGTTAGTTACTAGTTAGTTACTAGTTAGTTACTGGGTCAACTCAGGTCCATTCTCATATATCTCCACGACAGCCGCGATTTTCAAGTCCTGAAGTAGCTTACTCTGGTCCAACATGCGCCTGTACAGCTTGCCTGCCGATGAAGCTATGGTGTCCGCCAACGGCTTGATGACGGCTGGGTGGGTACCATCTGGACCCGCTGACCAGTGGCTGTTTAATTCCGGTAGATATCTACCCACGATCCCCTATGAGAGATTTATCCCGTTTAGCTTTGTAAGGGGGTGCACCTGGGCCGAATCGACCAGTAACCCACTATTTATCCTAAGTATACTACCAAAATATTCCCCCGAGGCCTCTGCCTTGCATTGGCGATCGGTGGCGATACTGTGGTCTTCAGCGTACGGTGGGCTTCCTTTGTTGGGGTTTTCGACTGCGCAAAGCTACAGAGTTTATTTAGCTGCTGTCGTACGCACTTGATTGTTCCGAGTTCAGACTCTGGCTAAGAGGTTCGTAAAAGACTCACGGTCTCGTTTCTGAGCGTTGTGTAATGAGTCCGGGCTAACCGACTGCCGAAATATTTTGTGAACCTTCCAGCTGCTGTTTCTACGGTTGTTGGCCTTGGCCATTGCAACCTTCCACCACGTTTTTTGCCCTCCTCACTCCCTCGTTCCAGGGGTGCAAACTCGTTCTGAAGGGCAGTTAATAAGCCCTTTATTACCTACCAGCTCTTCTTGACGGTAGTTTCCCTACCGTGTCCGAAGTCAGCCCTGTCGCCCTATTGCGAACCTTATCTTTGCCCACACTACCGAAATTCCTAGCCAGCCTCGGGGGTACCCTGGAATGCCGCGTGCACAGGATGATCATCACACGCACATGGTTACTCTTGTCCAACGATGCACAGTATTGCCGTTTAGATTTATCACTGATGGGATTTGTTGTTGCTGGATCCAGCAAGGATGGAACGTATCCAAACCTACGTCTGATATGGTCCCCAATATGCTAGTGCAACGCGTTAGCATGCAACCATTCTAAGTAGGTTTCCCCCTCCGATCCAGGCAATCAGACTTCAACCGCCTAGTCAATGTGCAGAAGGCCGAAGCCACCCACTTTAAGAGTCCTTTGTACGTCCTTAACTAGCTTAGCCGGGGTCCACAGTAAGCAAACATCCTCGTCTTGATTTGCACTTGGTGCCCCGTAGACACAGACAACGTTGACTCCTCTGCCTGGAAGTGATCGTAACTGTGCACAGCTGGACATTGCGAGTATATATCTCGGTCTCAGGCTCAACATAGTTTGTACTTGGCCTAATGAGAATGTCCACCCCTCTTCCAAGGCGATTATGTTCCCTTTCCCGTTTATGGGTTGCAAAACCGTCACTTAACACTCATGGCACGTAATCTTCCTTAGAAGGCAATGTTTTCACAACGGCATTTATTGATGCTCCGTGCTCCTCAGCGGCACTGGAGAGTCCCTTCCATTTGTTTCTAACGATACACATCACGTTTCTGGTAACTACAAGGTTGTTGCTGATGCTCTTTGTCGAGTATGTTATTTCTGGCAAGCCGCGGATCACAGTCTTGGAAGCTTTGACTTTGGAACTGAATTCCAAGGATCAAAGACAAGCTGCTTCATTTAAACCTTCGGAGTTACCATTAGCCACTTTCTCGGGCTCCATAATGTGTTTGTCGCAACTTTGCCACACCGACGCCCTATCGCACCCACGTCTTGGAAAAGCACAGTTTTCTACTTCCTACATAATTTGGCCCATCTTGGAATCCGAGCTACCATTAGGCTAGTCGCAGATGGACAAGTCCAGCTCGGCATGTAAAGGGAGATTCGTTATTAGGCTCATCCATGTACTCAGAGCCAGTGATCCAAGATAAGTAGGCATCCAGTGGCTCCATCAAACCAACTTCCGGTTTATCCTCCCAGCTTTATCATGTCCACACAGATATTGGTGGACCTCTCAACACCTGTAAGGGTTTTCGATGCCTTCCTACTACGGTCGGCCGTTTCATCAGCCAGCCAGAGGCTGTCTCCATTGCCAACGTAGAGACGGAAATCGTGATAGCTGTTTTTATAGGACGTTGGGCTTCATTACTCTTTTGCACTGCAACAGTGACTACCGATCGCGGTGCACAGTTTGAGTCACACCTGTTTGGAGGGACAAAGCATACGTTAAGCTTTCATTGTTCTCACACGACTGCGTATCACCCAGCAGCCAACCGTAAGGTTGAGCGTTCTCATCCATAGAAGCCTCATGGAGGTCCTTATGAGGCGCTCGAGCGACGCGAAGGAGTTTGCCTCAGTGACCGAAAAGGTAAACATCGGAACTATGTGTATCGATGGCCTTAAGGCTGCACACCTTGAAGGAGGCCTAGAAAAGGAGACACCGCTCAACGATAGTGCTCCATTAATTTCTTCAACCATCATGGAGGCCACCCCCGAACCTCGGCCATTACAGCCCGAAACAGCGGAGCAGTAGTGAACGACGCCATCTGGCAGTCAGGTACATTGGCCAAAGCGCCCAGTAGATAGCATTTACTTTCCCAACCCCACCTAACGCTGTTTTCGCAGTTTGACATTTTTTAAACCTTTTTGAGAGACCGAAGAGCGTTTTCTACATTCTGACATTTACGTGTTGTACCGACAAACCGAGGTAAGTTACCCTCACTTCGTTTTTGCTAATCGCCGTTTTCTCACGTGTTTTATTTCGCTCTTCCATTGCAAGTACGGGTATTGTGCATGAGGAACCCTCGGAAAGTCGCTTCGGATTATTTTCTACGGTATAATTTTTTCTGCGACACCCAGATGGAGGCTTCGTAGATGACCTCTAAGCCTGTGCGCATTCTAGTAATTCTTTGCCGCCTGCGTAGGCGGAATTTTGGCGCCGTAACATGGGCCCCCAGACGACCGACGAAACATGGGACTTATGGTGCTACTGGAGACCTTCTCGCTGTACTCCCTAATTGGATCGACGGGTAACTTCCGCAGTTCCCTTCCAAGGGGGAGTTTCCGTAACGACCTGGAGATGACCAAGTTTGAATGTGCAGATCCATGACCAAAAATTACTTCAGGCGAACCTAACCAGTTGGCACTCAGATCTAGACAGTTTGTGTGTTGTTTGATGCCACAGGGCTGTGCGGTTTTGCCTGCTCGCTTTAAAGATAAATGGTTTCCCCCATTCGAGAAACACATTCTCGACTACTTCGCCTGCGGACTGTTGAACATGTGGCCATCTGAGCTTAGATGGCGTCCGATGGTGCTCGTAAAAGTGAGCTTGAAGAACACTGTTTCAATACAGGCCATCCCTGATCTATTCCCTGAGTTTTACTGTCTCTTGGCACGTTGCCCGTTCCCTAGATAATTCTCGGGATCTAGTTAGTTCCTGGTATAAGAAGTGCTAAACACTCACCCATACCTACCACCGAGCCGCATTGGAGCATAGATGTGATGATGGGATTGAGTTGTGTACGGGCTTATACACGACAGATGAACCAAACAAGACTCACGACACGAGCCAATATGGCACCTTTCAATCAATGACAAACAAAGTGGAAATTATCGACGTGTTCTCGCGCGAAAACCGATGACGCTGAAAGGAAGCCCCCGTGTTTGATCACATTCACCATTCGGCATTTTATGACCCTTCAGCCAAACAAAATTTCACATCAAGCTTCCAAGAATAATTCTTTGATTCCGCATGAAGTCTGGTAGGTTGTCCGCAAAGGAACCTTTTGAGCCACTCAAGCTAGGCAGGAAGCCGCAAAAGTAAACCAATTCCATTTGTCCAGCCGTCTATCTTCATGCTCACCGGCAATACGAGAAGAAAGATGTCAATAATTATATCTTGAACACTCCTCCCTCCCCCCAGTTTCCCATCAGCCTAAGCTTGCAGTGAGCTATCTTCCAGTTCTCCGACGATACTCAGATTATAAGATCAACATAAGGTCGGGGAATGTCTGAGCTTCAGCATCGTACCCAAGTTCCACCTCGTGAATTGAAGGCAACTGACCCTGTGACTTAAGGTAGGATTTTTGCATAGTTCAGTGAAGTATTTCTTGTTTCCCCCAAAACGAAATGTCGTGCCTGGTAATATAGTGCTTTCCTTTCTCGGTGATTTCATCCTCATCAAAGCTGAACCTGCTTTTCTCAATCCCTTTCAGGTATTTTTGTGAGTACCTGTGAAAACTGACATCAGGGAGATTATTTGTGGCACTTTTTCCAGCGCACTAACTTCAGGTTCAGTGTAAACACTACTGGTTTTTGATAATCTTTATGCAAACTTGATTACGGCTGTCAAAAACTGAAAACAGTAGCGCAGTGAGCTGCTGCGCAAATCAGTGCACTGGCTCGGTGGAAGATCACGGATTCCAGTACGATTAGTGCTGTCCTCTGTGTTAACGAAAGCGCTCTGATTGGTAGAGAACGATTTCGATCTGCAAGTCTTGCACATGCCCTTTAAATGAATATGCGTCCGGTGTTTCGCGTTCGAGAATGAGTGCTCAAGCGTAATTCAAGGGAAGCTGGGAAAAATGGAAAAGAATGCCGAACCGGAGCAAAAACTAGGGAGCATATTCGATCACTAAATTAGTGAAAATGGAAAACACCGTGGAAATTAAGAAAGCTATTAAAAAGGGTGACCCAAACCCAACTTTAAAGAAGAGGAGGAGCCACATGTTCCAGCAACGTGGAAAAAGCTACCTGACGGAAATAGAATCCCCTAGGGAGTGGGTGAAATTTCTAGACGGTGGAGCGCGACGCCTGAAGTTTGACACAGAAGGCATGGCAGACAGAAGCATGAGACCCCTACTTCATAGTCTAAGGAGAAACGCCATGGACAACGGCAGAATGAGAAACGATGAAAACCGCCGGCATGCGACTGAGGTTATTTGGACTTCCGGCTTACCTCCGACACCGATAATCTACTGAAGTAGAATAGGTCTATGGAATGAGAAGCAACCAGGGCCATCACAGTTCCGGTTAGTTTTATCCACAGTGTCTACTGCAGGGAGGCTGAGCCATCCAGGGCATATGCTGCCGGGGGGGACAATCGAGGGGTGGTAAGGATTACTCCCGTTATTTCGGCACCTGTCAAACGGAGAACCGTCACTGTGTCGTCAAGTGCGGGTACACCTGCTCTGAAGCAACCAGCTCTCCATTTGCATAAATGGGGAAGTTTCTTTATGGTAAGTAAACACCCAAAGAGAGCCAGGAACCCAAGATGGAGTTGGAAGCCGGCAGACGAAAGACCAAAGTTAACGAAATTCAATGGAAAAAAAGCAGGGAACTTACAGGAAGTTGGGTGCAGTTAGCATAAAATGAGAGCAGCCAGAACAGCGTGCGATTCTCATGGAGTCACCCCATGGGTCTTTTCCAGTGCAGCCAACGGAGACGAAGTCACTAGAGTGCAAAGCTAAGAAAACCGGATAGGCTTAATTAGTCGCAGTATCAGTTCAGGCCATCGGTACTGCCACTCAAAGGGAGGTACTGCCCGCTTGGCCCCTCGAGCCTAGCTCCGAGTTGAGGGATGAGAAGGAATAGCCATGAAGTCTGGCACTTCGTTTACTACTCCAGACGTAGCAAAGTAGACTTCTGCAGATAGGAAATATACAGAGTTACCCCCAGGGGTTGCATTATATGGTATCCCAGAAGTTGGGATTTGCAAGTGAGTCAATGGAGCTGACGACTGGGATCATAGAATCTGACGCCTCTGCATCTACGGAGACTTGGGTAAGGCAGGAAACTGAAGAGAAATTGCTTTACCAATATTAGTGGTACGTTTCTTGACCGTGATCAACACACATGCGCAAGGTATGATTAATGAGTACAACATTACTCAGGGGCGTGAAATATTCACAAAATCTCGGAATAGGATTCACACATGGTCATAACAGTACAATAAATGTAGGTTGTGTTTGATTGAGCCAAAAATTGGTACGATCAAAGCAATTAATAGAAACCAGTTTCTTTTTCGGGGATGGGCTGTTGCGGGAGACTCAGCAATGCGAGAAAGCGCTGAAAAGCATAAGTAAATTGTGGAGCATGCAGTACACATGTAAATTTTGTAGACAGCCAATTCTGGGGAGATCGAAGAAAATTGGAGGTGTGCGGAAAAGGAAGAAAATAAAATAACTTGGACTCACCTACTGGGTATCTGGATGTTCCATACCGAAAACTGAAGGAAGAGGTTCACCAACTAGTAGCCAGTCATGAAAAAGAACAGAGCCAGCGTGAAGTCTTCACAGAACGAACAGCGATATCAGCGGCGCATAGATAAGTTGGTTTCTATTGATGTCATTTGGAAGACTTACTATACCGGAAGAACGGTGGTTTGAAGTACCGAATGAAGGAGGGAACCTGTATAATAAGTGCCAGTGAGTCAGGCGGGTTTATTACGATTGTTCTCTTCAGACAGTTCCATGACGGTGTAGAGAGAACGATGTTTCACCTGAATGTGATAGAAAGACCAGTAAATCACATGGAATGGAATGCGCCTTGGAGCAGCATGGATGGTAGTTGGATGCTCAGCTGAGGAATCCAAAATGGAGTCGTTTAAGAAACAGTCAGCTGCAGCCAGAAGGTAAGGCAGATGCACTGAGGCATATATGGGGTCATAAATCGGGATGAACATGGACGCGAAGACCCCGTTGCTGTGATTTTCAGAGAACCCGTCCCTTGGCGATAAAGACCTTTACTCGTGTTTGGGAAGAAACTTTTCTATGGTTACAATAAAAGGATATAAGGCCATGTTTCGGCCAGTAGCGAGAGCCTGGTATTTTGTCTCATAATGATCATGATTTCCACTGGAGGCAGATCACAAACTGAGGCCTGAGCAGGGGTGGGCTCACCGGACACATCTTCATGAGGAAGAGGGTTGGAATAGCAGGCAAAAAATGGACTAACGGAGGTTTGTGATCAGATCAGCAGGATTTTGATCACCTTGGCTACCGGTGTAAGAGGTTCCACATCGCAAAACGCCAGCATAGGAAATAGTCCAATCCGATCAGTTAATTAGTTAGATCCGTGCGGTGATCCGGTAGTAACATTTAGTGTACCGATGGCAGCCCAAGTAGCCAGCATGATCTAAAAGATATGGTTTTGTGGCTGTTTTGGGGATTTTACAGCTGGAGGTTATGATTACCGTTTTAATGTAAGTTAATTAAGTGCAATTTAAAGGAACCTATGAGCCAAGGCCTAGAACAGGTTGGGAGGTAATCAGGTTGAAAGTGGTTCCAGCTGTGAGAAGCAGTAGCAGACAGTGAAGACAAATTTGAGTTTGGAAACCAAGTTTCGGATGTATGATTTTGGAGCTATTTCGAAGTAGACAGGCTTGCCGCAGGCTGTAGAGACAGATCGGTCATATTTTGGTGGTTGACTGGTGGCGTCTTCTATATAGCTCGCACCTGATGGCGGGCAATTTCGATTGGTACATTTTGCTAAGATTTTTACTTTGTCGGTACAATATTAGGTCTTCCGTTGTTCATGTGCCTGCGGAAGTAGAGTAGTAGACTAGTTGTTAGTTGGGGCGAATGCCAGGTTGAGGGGGGCTTGATACAGAGTTCCAGAGGACTGTGGCCATCTGGGCTCCTGCCGCCTGATACGTATGGACGCCAGCTACGCGTATAGTGTTGCCTCGATTGTTGGCGGCTAAAGTCAACTGTAAATGGTATGTATTCTCGAAGTAAGGAGCGAGGACGTTTAACACTTTTTGCTGTTTGATAATGTTTAGAGGATGGAGACTTAGGTTACTGCGTATAATGCCCACCTGTAGATTTGCTTTGCGCTCCGCGAAAACGATGTGGGTGTGTGCAAACCCCGGTGGTTCGCAAGCCACTTACGAGCGAGTATCCGGGGTAGACCTAAAAGAGATTCCGTTGGGATATTATTCTTGAGCATAAACTAGTGCTGGCGAAAGTCGGCCCGTGTATCTACAAGAAAGACTATGATCACAGCTGACTTCACATGGCGAAACTTTTGAAAGTGGGCACGGGCAGCGGAATTTGTTATCAACGAGCTGGTCAGAAATAGAGTGAGGAACCCGGAAAGGTTTTGAAGTGAGAGAGACGGGGTCGGTTTTTGCATGGAGAGCTTATTTGGCATGCCGTCAACCCGCAAAGGGTCAGGCAGAAGCACTGGGAGCTCAGTCTGTATGCTCGTTTGTTTTAGGGACATCCAATAACCAGGGCCTGGTCTTGGTTGTAACAGGGAATTCATCCGTTATTGAAGGGGGGTAGAGCATGAATCCGATACCTTTGAAGCCAGAAGCTTTTTGGTACTTCGGAGTTTTGTTGTTTTTTAGAGCGGCGGGAGAGCATTATTACCCCCATAGGGCGTACCTACCATTTCTCCTCCGCCCGCTATTCTTTAAGCATGACCCACGGTGTCCGGCACTCCTAGGGCTGGTTGTTTTTCCCCAAACAATAAGGCAACCACAGACTTGTTGCCGTTTTTCCATCGGTGGTGCCGAGGCCTTTAGCTTTGGAAGAGAGAGAATGTGAGAAACAGACACATGGAACGATGCCAACACTCGGGGGGTGAATAGTTGACCACTGGCTTCAAGCAGGGCCGGAGTCCTAGGATTTTCACCTTACACATGAGCCAGCTGTCGCCAGAGTAGCCTGTAGTGATACACAGAGGCAATCCACTGATCGTTAGTCATTTTGGTGGCTGCGTAATAAGGGTTATATATGTTGGCCAATCGTAGAAGGACGATGTGGCACTCAATGACCTCGCGATCTGCTTTCGGCTGGGGCCAACCCTCCAGTCTCGTGACAGGAAAAAGGGCAAACCCGTGTGTGCTTGATTCGATTTAAGGTGATGATTTGCATGAAGGGTAAGGATTCTGTCAGGTGATACGTCTAAGAGTTAGAGATAGAGGCGGAGGCCAAACCAGATGTATATATATACACGGGCGGGATTATCAGAGTGCTCATGAGATGAGGTTCGAATGCAAAAGTTGTGACTCATCGTGGCTTATTAACCAAAACAGCCTTCCTATGTCTGATCTATTTTTATGCTACTGCGGGTTATGCCGATTACAGAGGATGCGTCAAAGCGCCTGCTTAGTGCTCCTTTACTTGTTTGTCGTGCGACAGGATCGCAGCTAGTCGGGAAGCTTATTCCAGAGGCTAGGATAGATAACGGAGAAATACCTAGATCTGATTGAGAGCCTAGGTCGAGGGGTTGCAACGGCGAATCGTCTGTGACGAAGGGAATAAGCAGTGTCACTAGAGAAACCAAGCAAGTTATCGGATGAATGAACGTTTGAGTGCAGAATGTTGAAGAGAGATGAAAGGTTGGGTTTGATACGAAGTAACCACAAGGGTTTGAGCCGGAGTAGTTCTTATTTAGCCCTGTAGTGAAGGTTGGAAGAGGGACCAAAAACTTTTCTGAGTGAAATAGCGTTAGACTTTCTCTATATTGACCTGGTCAGCCCTTCGCACCAGGGTAAAGACCAGGGGGCAGTATTCCCACAGCGACCTGGCGTGGGTCTCGAATTTCAGGGGCCTGCTCTCCTGTACGTTCTGAAGGTAAGTGCAATCGTCCGTCTTGCATTGCCAATTTGGGTCAGAGCTTGTTCATAGAAGTGGGTAGTGGGAATCGGCATACCATTTATTGTAAGAGAGCCATATGGAAAGTGGCATTTTTAGGAAAGAAGGGAGCTCTTGGCCGTTAAAATTTCATTAGCCATCGAGTAAACCACTCGTCAAGGGACTCCAAGTCTGTCAAAATATTACTAAAAGACGAGTGTGGGGAGTTTGCCCCAAAAGTGTAGACTAGCTTTATGTCGTCAGCAAAGAGCAATGTCATGTCATGAAGCACTACCTGGAAGACGCCACTTAAGCACATGAGAAAAAGAAAGCTATCCTGTACGACCCCGCTGGTAATTGGTTTGGGCTGAGAAGACGTCCCATTAACGACGACGGTTTTGGAACTTTTGGAGAAGTGAGATGATAGCCAGGACAGAAGGGGGTAGGCTACTCCGTAGGATTTATTTCTGACGGTAAGCGAGTATGAGATACGTGGTCGAATGCTTTTGTCATGGCAAAGATTGACTCGTTGTTGTTGGTATTGTAAGTGGTTGAATTGGGGCAGTCCATCTGACACGTGAGGCAAGAAGGGGAATTTAGCAGCCCTTGCTGATTTTGGTTGATAAGACTTCGAGAAGTCAGGAAATTTGCAAGCTGGTCCTTCACACTCCTTTCCTTGGGCCTGTAACCAATCGAAGTGTGGTTTATGGAGTCATAGTTCCCTGGTTCATGCAAAGGACCATTTTTGTAGTGTGGAACTATACAGGAAGCTTTCCGCTGAGCCGGGAAGATTCCGGAAGACTTGGATAAAGTAGGGGGTTTCAGCGATAAGAGTACTAGGTTAGGCCCCCCCAAACCAAAATAGAACTGGTGGAAGGTCGTCAGATCTTGTATGATAGGAGGCTTTAGTGTTGGCAATGAATTTCCTGAAGCTGGCGGTGGTAAATGTCATGGTTCATATCGCGCCCTGTTTGGGCATCGGATAGCAGAAGGGCGGAGGGTTAGTGTCCGCAACAAAAGCTGGGGTGGAACGGCAAATGAAATCCTCAGCCATATCTTCTGGCGGGTCAAGGTGGATGCCATTTTGGATGAAGAATGGGATATTGTTTTCAGTGGTGCTCGAGTTGCGATATTTTAGCAGTCTTGAAAGAAGCGTCACACAATGAGGCTGTTATAGTGCAGTCTTTTCTTGGTTTTTGAGCCTGTTCTCAGTTGCTGCATAGAGATCGCGGCAGAGTCGGCCTATTCTTAGTGTCGGAGAGAAATCTGGATTCCCAAAGAATGAGTTCTGAAGCTTGCAAAATCTTCTGTCGAAGTCTAACAATTTTGTTAGTCTTGGCTCTAACATGCCTAACAGTTGAGGTAAGGTGGTTTATGGGGGAGAAAAACTTAGCATATAATATATCAGCTGCTCTTTGTGGATCAGATGTTAGGAAGAAGCCGGAACAGCCTATGCCCTGGAGGGATATAGGCAACTGAGCCTAGTTATTCGGTCTATTTGTGTTTGGTTATGGATTTCAACAACTTCAGGTAGGCAAGATTCATGTGTAACATGGATTTGGCATGTGACCTTTTTGGTCACTACCTCAGAGGTTTTGTGTGGCGGAATCGTTCACAACAAGGAAGCCATGAGTAAAGATAAGCTTATGGCAGACAGGGTAGAATAAATGGAAGACGACGGTGCAGAATAGCACTGCTAATACGGACCTACGCTGACCCTTTAAAGGCCCTGCCAAATTTGGTCCCTGACAATGTGTAGGCCAAATCCTGCGTTATCAGGATCGAGATGAAGACAGTCTGCATAGCTCGCACTTACAGGGCACCGACAGCGACACAGGAGGAAGACTTCTAGTCTGCAGATATTAGGAGCTGTGCTGGCCCAGAAAAAGGGGTTCATCTTATCAGGGAATCCTAGCCTACCGGAAACCAACCGAGGAAACTAGATCACACTGGGGGATCAACGAACTACACGCTTCTGTGGCGGGTCCAGTTGCGTGCACCTCCGCAGAGTGTAACGCGGGCTACCAGGCACAGTTGGGCAACTCCCGGCCCCTTGTCTTAACCGTAATGTGGTACCAATGGGGGGCTGAAGGAACTGGGTTGGAAGGGCTACTAAAAAGGCGCGGCCACGTGGTCCTAAGGGTTGCTCTAGAAGACAGCAAGGAGCAGAGGGAAGCGGTGTTACCTTGAAGCCAAAGCAGAATCAACCTGGACGACAGAACGAAGGCGGAGGGGAAAATTCACTGGACACTGAGCCACACAAAAGCTTTGGTAGAAGGATTTTTGTGGACCGCAAAGATGGGAATACTCAGACAGGCAGGTGAGTTTGCACATCCGAGGGCGACTGGCAGCAGAAGTCGACCCCCTGGTAGAAGTCATTTGTCCGTAAGGTTATAGTCAACAGTGGGCAACGGTGGACGGCATACAAGCTAGACAAAAGTAAACTAGCCTGTTATAGCCGTAAGATGGCTGAGAATAGGGCCCAAGCGATACAAGGAGTCAGAAAGCGGAGTGTGTTGGGTTACTATAGGAAGGCGACGGTGTTGGGAGTATTCAATGCCGGACCCCGGCGAAAGGCCGAGCACTATCCGCCTGTTAGCCTTACTAATAATGTTAGTTTATTTCGGAGACGCTAGAAGCATGCCTAAAGCACGATCAAAAGTTTTACAAGCGAAAAAACTGACAGACAAAATTCATGAAAAATTTGGAAATGCACAAGACGGGAGAGGGGTAGGAAGAAATACAGGGGACATGAGAGGGAGATAAATGGATGCACACCAATGAGTAATGGAGGGGGTTTGATTGAACCCATGGATGGATCCAGATATGTGCCAGGTAAGTTTGAAAGTCAAGGTCAAATGGAGGAGCTGGCTGAGCTATTGGAGGAGATCGGAACCTGGGAGTTTTACATGAGGAGGAGTGAAAATCGGCATGAGAATCTACCGCCAAGAGAGACGATGAGGCTTGGAGCGAATAGTTGTAAAGCGAGTTGACGGATGTTTTCGGTACAGCCCCGTAAAACGTACACAGCACGGGTTTGCGACAACACGACTTTGTCTAACGAACCATCTCTTGGCCCCTGAAGGGTTAATCGCTTACCGGGGCGAAGGAGGGTTGACTGATTGTTACATGGACTTTGGCAAGGGGTTTATCCCACGAACCACAAGTTTCTGGGTGTCAAACCGCAGTCTAGAGGATTTCCCGTGGGGGAAAGGCAAGGAGCAAGTACCTTTCCAACAGGGCGAACATTGAGTTTTGAGGCGTAAAGTCAGGTCCAGAAATCGAAAGATGCAACTACTTGGGTGCCATAGGGCTCGACCCTCTGCACTTCCACATCTTTGTCAAGGATCTATCACGTGAACTTACTAACTCTACATTTAAATTTGTCGACATCACAAACATAGCTGTAGTAAATGTAGAACTTAGTGAATTAGCAGTAACAATTGGTGGGGTCTTCCGCTAAAGCCTGATCAAGTGTCAATGCCTGACCACGAATACGGTGGCCATTGTGAAGGTTTGCAATCGTCGCAGATGGTCTCTCAGGTCAGTGGCTTGGGCATGTTACTACAAGACAGCCTCCAGCCGTCGGAGCAGGGCTCCGCAACATAAAAATGGTCAGGAGGGCAATCTTTTGGGATGAACCACCATGTCGTGTTAAGAGCAAGAGATTTTCTTTCAAAACAAGCCAGTAAGGCCGCACTTGGAGTTGCGCTGATTCGGCGGCTGTCACACGTGATACAGCGAGATACATCTTCGTGGCCACCCACGCCGATGGGTTTCAACCACTCAGGATCGCCGGGGGCAGGTCCGATAAAAGCTCCCCGTGACTGGTCATTTTAAAGTCTACGGGATGCCTTCTCTCGTTTACCATATTTATATCAACCCGTTCTGCAAAATACTAACGTGCCATATCGCCGTCTGTCTTCCTCCTACTTCCGTTCACGTAGTTCTGGGAAAGGGGCGGCTCCGACACGTGGTATTAACTCAGTTCGATACGATTAATACAGTTGGTGCCGCGTCATGGAGCTTCCCAGTATTGAACAGCTGAACCTGCATACTGGTGCGTCTGAAATTGAGGACTGGGCTAAACGTTTCTAGTTATGGTGTAGTATACGAAAGAACGTGAAGAAGCAGAGCCAAACCATATTCTTCTTGACCGCTGGCGGCCATTCACTGTACACGATAATGAAAACCCCGCATATCCGAGATCCCCCTGCTGTAGTTCCGTTCGACGAGATGAAGGCTGTAATGCTAGGCCAAATGGTTCCGGTCATTTTCCAGGCTACCAGGTGTGCAAAGTTTCATTCGCCGTTTCGTGATCCCAGCACAGCCTGCAGAGCGCAATTTCGGAGATCAGTTAATGATAATGATGATAATGATAATGGTTTATTTCGGATAACCCGAGGCATGCTGTAAAGCAAGATCAAACTGTAAGTTTGGAAGCAGAGTCCGAATTTTAAGAGGATGATTCAGACACGTGCACTCGATATTGTACAGGAGAAGGTATTTAAGTTACTCTTTAAGGCGGCGCCCGGCAAATTTGAACTCAAGGTTGGGTGGCGACCCTTCGTCCTCTGAAGCCCGGCCAACCTGCGAATAATTCGATGAAGTGACTGATGCGAGTGCTGTACGTTCCGTAGTGCACTACCAACACTTTCTGTCCAGTGAACCAGTCTCTACAAATCACAACCCGGCCAAGTCGGAGTGCAGCTGGTCGGAGGTAATTGACTCTTCCTGAAATGGTACAAAAAGAGGTGCTACGTAACGAGAGGATCAAACAGAACTGACGAAAGTTTTGTTGACCTTGAGGAAAAAGAAGTTTCCAAGGGAGACATGAACCAGCTATAGCGCTCCGCGGAGTATGTCACGGCTTTGGATTTGAAATCAGACGATAAAAGGAATGTATTTGCAGGCGAAGAACGATCAAAATCTTTCGAAGATTTTCCTTGTAACGTTCAGCGACCAAATATCGGCTGAGTCAGTTAAATACCCAGTGGAGGACTCACTTGTAGAGAAAGATTGCCTAGGTGATGGTGAAAGAAGTGGCCGGATGTAAACAAGTAATCGTTGCGCACATTGTTTACTTTCATAAAGGTGGAATGTGATGCACCAAAATGGAAATGGGAACTGAGCGACAAATCAGTTTGTGCTGCGTAGTCATGACAGTCGCAGATATACGGTTTGCACAGATGAGTATTTAAATGTCAGGTAAGTACTTACTTTTGATCATCGTTATCTAAGGGCCGGACATGATTACCACAGAGATGCAGGAATCAAAATTGTCTAAGAGGATTTACCAAGATAGAATACCGGATATGAAAAAGCACCAAACAACCGATGAATAAGTATGTGACGTTGGGCGGTGAAATAGTTGACAGGTAAAATACTATCTGCTGGTATTCTTTGTAAGAGGTGGATCTTGTGATGGCGAAAGATCAAAACGCTGCTATACAGATGTCTCTCAGATTTGAATATATGAGGAGGGCCTGCATCTTTGCAAGGTGACGATATTGCAATGCTACAGCCTTGTGGGCGAACGGAAAGACTGATAGAGAGAGCGAACTATCACAATATTGCCGACTGTTAGGTGCTCCGGAGACAAATGTTTCCCAGTGAAATATACTGAATGGACATTGCGGTAAGGAAGTGTATGGCAACAATAAATGTGACTTTTTCAAATATATCGGTAAATGTGATAAAAAAAGGGTGAGTTTTATCTTGGGGACTGGTTAAGTTTGCGAATGGGACAAGCGGGTGATTTGGCACCAATCTTCGGGATAAAAGGATCAAGAACGGTAAGCCGATTACGGAAACGGTCTTTTAACCCCACGATAATTATATGGTAAGGTAAGTAGATTTTGCCGGGCGTAAGAAGCGGTAAGTGAAGATGGCGACGATGGAGATGAGTACAATGAAAAATAGGCGATAACTGGGGGAGATAGTTCCATATTTGCCGCATTTCCGGTGGATACATGTTTTTTCCCAGCTGCGTGAAGGCCTCACTACAGACATAAATCATCTGGAGTTGCAAAAGAAACTTTTGCTGAATGGTGACCCTTCGTCCTCTGAAGCCCGGCCAACCTGCGAATAATTCGACGAAGTGACTGATGCGAGTGCTGTACGTTCCGTAGTGCACTACCAACACTTTCTGTCCAGTGAACCAGTCTCTACAAATCACAAGCCTCAACCGAAGCCTGCTAAAATGGTGACTCCTGAACTCAAGCCAGTGCAGGAGAATCGATGCTTCCCGTGAGGAGAATTTCACATACACTCCACCTGCCGCCTTCGCAATGAGGTATGCCATTGTTGTGGAAAGACTGGTCATATTCGCAAAGTATGCCATTATTCCAAGTGCAATTTTACTAGTGCAACCACGGAAAATTCGAAAACTGATGATAGTCCAGTATGCACTCTGAAAATTTCGGGTGAATCAAACCAATACCTGTACAGATCAGTCGAATTCTAATGCTGCTTGAGACATCAGTTCATTATGGATACCGAGAGCTCTGATTCCATTATTCAGAAGTCATTGTTCGACTTGACTCATCCCAGTGCACCCATGAACCCTACTGTTGTGCGCTTTCACCGTGTAGTCTCACTGTTGGGTGAGACCGCACTAACCGTTTGGTTGGAGGGCAACTATACCCCGAAACGGTTCCTGATTTCCCTAGGCAGTCCACCGGTTCCGTGTTCGAGGGCTCTGCGTGCTTTGGAGGAGTCGGTAGGTCTCTAAACGACATCCGACAGTCCGGAGAATCAGCTTGTTCTTCAGCAGTGGATCGCACAATGCCCCAACGGCAAAGGTGGTATGGAGGTCAAGCTCTCGAAATTGGAATTGGTTTGGGACCCGATATTCCTGAAGTGCCGAATTTTACCGTACGGCCAGAGGGAGGGAGTCATGAAGGTGCTTACCAAAATGGGACAAGACTGTGTCACTGAACGTGTGACTTCATCCGCTTGGGCGACCCCGACTGCGGTGGCAAAGAAGAGTGACGGACAGACACCCCGGATTTGTGGTGATTACCGACTGACTCTGAATCTTCGTATACGGAAACGCGCGGCAACTACGGTGGAACAGGAGAACTTCATGAAATGCACTCTCAGTAGCAAAGTTTTCTCAAACATTGATCTGGCTGAAGTGTACTTGCAAATTTCGCTGCACATGGAGTCCAAACCACTAACAACTACTGACACACCATGTAGCATGTCCTAATACAAATTCTTACCTTTTGGTCTGCACGTATCACCCGGGATATCCCAGGCCGCAATAGACGAGGTGATCCGTGATATCGAGGAGGTGATGGCATACCAGGATGATGTGCTCCTTTTCGGATCCACGAAGGATGAACATGACCACATATTTCAAAGTTTGCTGGAGAGGTTCGTGAACAAAAATGTATCCATCAAAGCCCATAAGTGCAAATTCGGTTACCCTGAATTAAATTCTCTTGATTTCAATATCAGTGGAAACCGATATCGACCCGATCCAGATCGTTTCAAACCCGTGAGTGGCATCGAGTCGGCGAAAAATCGGGTGCACTCACAATCAATTCTTGGATGCCTGTAATACTACTCCAGGTTCATTCCGAACTTTGCAGCAAGAGCCCAACAATTGTTTTTAGCCCAGTCGTCCGATGTGTGGCAGCGGAACGAACAATGTGAACAGATATTGCGCGGTCTCATTCAGGAATTCATTAACCGGCCAATTCTAGCCCCAAGTGTGCCATCTGAGCCGACCTTGCTGGTCACCGACGCGTCCGAAGTGGGGATAGGAGCAGTTCCGGAACAAGAAGGACGCCCAATCACCTGTTGCTCTCCTCTTCTTAATACTACAGAAAATGGTCATTCTCAGAAGCGGGAGGAAGTCTTGGCCAATTTTTGGGCGGTGCGTCGACTACACAAGTACCTATTTGGGGTGAAGTTCACGATTGTCGCCGACCATTAGGTCCTTAGTTCCTGTATAATCCGGGTAAATCCGTCGCCAAATCCACGGCAGCTATGATCCAGCGCTGGGGCATTGCCCTGGCAGCCTATAACTGTGACATGCCTCATCGACCCGGCAAGACAATCCCTCAGGCGGTCTTCCTATCCTGTGACTAACTCTTCGCAGCGGCGGACCATTACCATTTCACTTCGTCGGCTGCATCTGTGTCGAAGAAAGAATCGAGCAAGCAGACAAAAGGACACTACTCGTCTGTGATTTCGGCGATCAGAAAGAGATGGCAGCCCGAGGTGAAGTGAAAGTTACCTCAGTTCTTCGTACCGCGAGAGAAATTCAGTATCCTACCCGACGGCTTCCTTTGCCGAGGTGATCGGCTTGTCTTTCCGCCCAGAGTGGGCAAGTTGGTTTCGGATGAACTGAACAAAGGCCACTTGGGCGTGGATAAAATGAATTCACTGGTTGGACACATGTGATGGTGGCCGTAATTGGGTGCGGATATTTGCCCTACGGCAGAGGACCGTGATGCGAGTTTGCACAGAATCAAGTAGAGGCCCAACAACTGGAGGCAATGGCTCGAAAGCTACACTCCATGTCAGAGAGTTCACGCGGACTTCTGTGGTCCATTCTTGAACCTTTATCACGCCCTTGTACTGACTGACTGCTACTCTAAATGGCGGGAAGTGTTCGTGACGAGTTCGCCGACCACCTCGTTTGTAATCCAGTTGGTACGGAAATGATTCAGCCGAGAAGAAATCCCACAGGTATCAGTCACCGACAATGAATCGCTGGCCTGATAGGATCGGATGTTGGCACCTACGTACAGTGCTATGCCACCCGTGTTCTAACGGCTAGGCGAAAAACTTGGTGCGATCCGTGAAAAGCACACCAAAATAAGCCGACCCGAGAAAGTTGTCCGACTTGGAAGCGTTCCTTGATAACTTCTTGTTGAAGTAAAGAAAAGCAGCGCATAGAACCACCAAGGAGAGTCCAGCCATCCTCTTCAAGTCCGGAAGACTACGGTCATCGCTGATGTATCGTGACTTTAGCGAGGTCACATACTTCCGTGGCAAAGGTCTCCTGCCAACTCGTAAAGTTATCACAAGACAACTTGGTCAATCTATGGTCGAGATTACGGACCCGGACGATGTATCTGTGCATCGGCACTTGCTCGACCAAATCCATTTCAAGGCAGCAACCGGGGATGTACCCAGTGGCACGGCTGAGACGACCGAGGACCCAGACGGCGACCGTGCTGATGATTGTGGTACATCTGTTACCCTTTTAAAAAGACTACCGCAGCAACCGAGCCACAGCCACCAGCTCCAGTCCGAAGATCAGTGCCACGGGCGAGTCAGATTGACGAGGAATAATTGAGGGAGGAAGGTTGTGGTGATTCAGCAGTTGACACAAGTGATACGGTCAGGTACAGCTTCGTGATTACTTGCACGAATGAGTCTCAGCCAACCAGGGTCGCCTCGGACAAGTCCGATAAAAGCCCCCCTCGACTGGTCTTCTTTGAGTTTACGGATTATATTTTCTAAATAAACATGCTTATACGAACCCACTCTTCAATACAATTATAGTGCTATTTCGCGGCCTTGGTACTCTTGCTACTTCGGATCACGTAGTTCTTGGTGGATGGCAATTTTGATACGGCTTATCAACTCAATTCATTATGATTATTAAAGAAAGACTGGCCTAGAACCTGGTCACTGTGATGCCAGAATGGTATAGACAGCCCGGTGAAGGTGCAAATGTAAGCCACCAGAATGGTGACCGCCCATGGGGGAACGGCTACACCGATCGTTCCCAGTTCCCAGATCTGTTCTCAATGATTGGGCTGCGAATCCTCACGGGTCTGATAGAAGCCCTCAAGTTAGCGAGGGCGTTATCGAGTGGGACTTGAGGGTAACTCTGCTATCCGGCCAAGAGACAGGCGCGATGGGGTATAGCTTTAGGCTAAAGCAAAAGCACTCGAGGCCCCAAATAGGGGCAAACTACTTCTCAAGTCTTGACGTCTTGATGAAGGTCACCGGCACGAGGCTGAATTCCAAATGGTCCCGTATCTTTTAACTATCTTGTTATCTGGATGTCACCGGTGAGCTGCAAGACATTTCCCGAATAACTGGGCTATAGAGAAGAGGAAGAGTATTCAGGACACTAGTCTTGACTGCATTTTATGTCTTGTTTTGCAGGTAATCTGGAAGATAGGTCGCTGGATAATGGGAGGAAGTTCATTTTTGCTGCGGTCACTTCAGCCTCAGTAGCACGAAAGATTCAGTCGTGGGAAATCCTTAAAACATCAAAAGTCAACATTCATGAATCACGCGCGAGCGGCCTGGCCTTGCCGCAAAAGGGACACCTCAAATTAACAGGCTGCTGAAGGAGGCCGAGTACCACAATAGCTAAAGCTTTCGATAAAACAGCAGAGTGGTGCCGGGTGGACGTTTTCGCAATCTATTTAAGATTTCTTCGGGGTTAGATAAAACTTACCTATTGTCTTCCGCTTTTTTTGCCATGGCTGGCACCGCACCAGGTTTCTGTCATTCAGAAAGAGGAAAAAGCCGCGCGGTATCGATAGCTACTGAAAGGTGCCGACCACGCAGATATTCGGACACGCGATTGGCCCCATCGACACTAACTCCTGCCTACAGTGAACTGAGCTGATTTGGACTGAAATGACCAGCCCCGTCGAACAAGCAACTCTAGAAGACCGTGGGTGCTTGTTTCACCGTATAAGACTCCCGTACGGTCCCAATTAGGGAAGTGTGTCCAGGCCTGGAGTCAATATCTGGTTCGGGACAGGCAGGCGCTAGAAAAATCCGGAGAAGATTTACCAGACTCTTTCCCATGTTGGAAGTAAAATCTTATGACGGAAGTTTGGAGTATCTCAACTAACTCTCCGTGGAAATGAGAAGGAAACTGGCGGACACCATAGTAGTGTACTAACCTCGATCGTTCTGAGGAAACCACCTATTTCCAGACATAATTTTGGATGTACTTCCTCTGCGATCTTTCCTGAATTTTGACACCGACCTCGCTGTTTTGGTCGGTTGCGTACGCTCCCCTGTACTGACTTTTCCGAGGTTTTCGTCGACCTCGTTTTGAATCATATTCACTTTGGGTCCTTCGCCGATTGTATGCACTCGTGGTTCGCTTTCTGCTTAGCCGTTGCGTCCATTTCCTTTGGGTGTAATTTCTCGTATGAGCAATTTTTTGGCGCCACGATGTATAGGATACAGCTCCGCGTCTGCTAACCGATTCGAGCCTTCTCTATTTGCCCGATAGAGGGTGTTACTTTGGTATTTCGCCGCGAGACTTATTAGAAGAAGTGTTCACTAGCCGGGCTCGAAAGTCTTCTGTGGTGGTGTACAAGATCCTCACTGTTACGAACGTTTGAGCAATGCGTAGCCAAATTCGCAACGGATCCCGAAATCAGAAGGCGATTATCCGTGATAATTCTACGATACTAGATTATTAAAATAAACAATGACGTAAACAATATACAAACCTCAATAATACGATCACAAAGTCTCAACAACGAGAAACCGAATAGCAGCGTGTGAGCAGACAGCACGTGCGTCACGCAGGTGCCAAAATAGCGCTCTGGGCGCGAACAAACAACAATTGGTCCAGAAAAACAACCAGTTCGTAAAGACAAGTCAATAGTGTATGGAAATGAGTGATGTTGGGAAAAAACACTGAATCGCGAGGGGAAAAAGGGGGATTTTCCGAGACCGGCTGTTACACCGCCCACCAAAATCCTCCTGGATCCTTAGCAGAGTCAAAGGTTCGGTATAAAGGTACTGATTCTTCCTACCTGCCTAGGCCCTGCTGTCAGTGCGCGCGTCTAATGCTCGTCGTCGACGTTCTACTACTGGTCGCACCTAACCCATTGGTTACATAGACGTGAGGCTAGTCTACATCTTCCACAAGACCAAATGACCGATGGCGGGCGTGAATGGTCACATAGACGTTGTCCTCGTAAGGGGCCGTCCGGTCCTGGAGTTACGCGCTTGAGTGTGTGTGTGTGTGTGCGTGCGTGTGTGTGTGTGCCGGGGTTACAATGAAATCACAGTTATGACTACACATCAAAGGAGGACTTTCTGCAATGTCAACAAAAGACCGCGTGGCAGGAAAACGAGTAAATGTAGCATGCATGTGTGACCTGAGCTCCACTACTTCCACATGTGCAAGGGGCATTCGGTAGCGTCAACAAAAGGCGAACAAAGAACACTGTCACATGTATGACGGGTTTACGGGATGTAGAGTGCGTCGTGCATTTGTGTATGTATCGGGATGTATAATGGAATCGCACTCATCACCACATATCGGAAAGAACCTTCTGTAATGTCAACGAAGGGACCGCGAGCACCTTAACGTGTTTGACGGAGATTGTGTGGTATATATGGTGTTTCTTTATCCAACTCGATTACTGGTGTGAAAGAGGTTTACTAGGCCACAGGGTTATCAGCTCCTCCGTCTTCGCTCTCCAGTAGGTTAATACTGCGTATGTCACGAATGAGCACTCCGTTAGCTGTCTTCACCTTCACCGTTCTTATCATTTCGTCGGTGCTTTTGATGGTTTCCGTAACTACTCCCAAAAACCAAGCGCTGAAATGTGCGCGTTCGTCGGCGATCATAACCACGTCCCCAACTTTGAATGGTCTTGTTTTGGCCATCCACTTCTGTCGAGTCTGCAAAGCCGGTAGGTACTCCCGCAGCCATCGCCTCCAGAAGACCTTGGCCAGATAGTTCGCTTGCTTCCACCCGTGGAGGTAGCTCCCACGAAGGTTTACCGGCCCTTGGAAACCCTCGTTCGACCTTAGCGTCAATAAGTCGTTTGGGGTGAGCGCCAGGTGGGTGGGGTCGCCGTTCAATACTGGAACCAGGGGGCGGTTGTTCAGGATTCGCTCCACCTCAGTCATGACGGTGTTCAGCGTCTTGTCGTCGGGCGGCTGCTGCTCCATGATTGACAGCAATATCCGTCTGGCGGACCGGATCATGCGTTCCCATATGCCGCCTCGGTGACTGGCCTGTGGGGGGTTGAAATGCCAGCGTATGCCGTAGGCCACGGTTCGATTCTGCAGTTCGTCCCTGTTTATGTTCTTGTGCCAACGCTGCAATTCCCGTTGAGCGCCCACAAAGTTCGATCCATTATCTGAGTATATATCGGCCGGTACGCCTCTTCGGTTGATAAATCGTTGCAAGGCCCGTAGAAACGAATCGGTCGTCATCGAATGTGCGACTTCTAGGTGTACCGCACGTGATTTCATGCACGTCATGATACATCCGTATCGCTTTTCTGATCTTTTCCCGCACTTGATCCACAAGGGCCCGAAATAGTCCAACCCGGTGTCACTAAACGGCCACCAGCCCGTAGTTACCCTGCATTCTGGTAGCGGGGCCATGAGTTGTTTGCCTGCTGTGGCATTGCGTCTCCTGCATTGCACACACCGTCGGATCACGCGTTTTACAGTCTCTCGTCCTCTCAACAACCAAAGACGCTTTCGGATGACGCTCGTCACGTGACTTTCCCCGGCATGTCCCTCCACGGCGTGGACGTGTTGAATCATTAGCTCTACTACAGGTTGTCTCGCAGGCAGCAGTATAGGATACTTTGTGTCGAAGTTCAGGTGGGCGTTGGTCAGCCTACCATCCACCCGCAGCAGTCCGTTGATGAGTTTGGGGTTTAAACGCTTCAGCTCGCCTCTTGGAGATGGCATGTCTTTATTGGTCGGCCCCACTTCTTCCGCCCTCTTGAGTTCTCGGGCGAAAGCCTCGCGTCGTATCATTCTGAAAATATCGTACTCTGCCGCTTGTAGCTCATCGGGACCTATCGGGCCGACCGGTATCCGACCTGAGGGCCGTAGCCCTTTCATGACTAGTAAATTTCTCTTGAACCTGGTTAACCAAAATAGCAAACGAAGCGTCTTCATCCAGGAAGAAAACCTGACTAGTCGCGATAAAATGGGCGACGCTTCGACGACGTTGGTTGCTATCACTACGCCTTTGATCTCCAGTTCCAATTCCGTATGGGGTTTTAATTCGAACACGGGCCAGTCCTGTTTGGGCAATTGCAGGAAGTTTGGCCCTCTCGTCCACGTGTCCAGTTGCCTGAAGTTGTTCGCACCTCGGGAGCACAGGTCGGCCGGATTATCGCCAGACCTGACATGACTCCACTGGTGCGTGGCCGATTCATCGTGGATAATCGTGAGCCGGTTAGCAACGAAAGTACTAAACCGGCTCCGTACGTTGTTAATGTAGTAAAGTACTATCGTTGAATCCGTCCAGAAGCTCACCGACCAAATGTAGAGATCGAAACATCTCTTCACAGCTTGCACCACCCTGACTGCCAACACGGCTGCGCTGAGTTCAAGGCGTGGGATTGAGACCGACTTCAGTGGAGCAACGCGGGCTTTGGCGAACAGGATCCTCGCAGTATATTGTCCATCTCCTGCGCACCATCGTCCGTACATCACAGCTCCATAACCGACTTCGGATGCATCGGAAAAGGCATGTAGTTCTCCAGTCCGTGTCGTATGGCCAGGAGTCAAACATCGTGGGATTCTTATGTCCCCTAATTTTTTCAAGGTGTTCAAAAATTCTTCCCAGTCCAGCCGGTCCCCTCGGTCCAGTGACTGGTCCCAATCAACTTTCTTACGGCACAGCCGCTGCAGCAAGATCTTTCCGGGTAGCAGCCATGGTGAGACGAAACCGAGCGGGTCGAACAAACTTGAGACGGCAGATAGTATGCCACGACGGGTTATTGGCAGCTCGGGAACGTTTAGTTCGAAAACAAAATCGTCCGTTTCCGCGTCCCATTGTATCCCTAAGGTGTGCTCGATAGGAAGTGGAGAGCCGTCCAAATCTCTTACCCTTTCGGCCTTTTCGTGATACGGGATGACCTTCAGCACTTCCGAAGCGTTCGACATCCATTTAGTTAGATGGAAACCACCCTCTTCCAGCAATCTCGTCAGACCCCTGAACTGCTCTAGAGCTGATTCCACATCATCGAATGACCCAAGGTAGTCGTCGACGTAGAAGTTCCTGCTGACGCTTTCTACCACCGTCCGATGTACCAGATCGCCATGTTTGTTCGCTGATTCTCGGAGGGCGTAGTTGGCACAAAATGGTGACGATATGGCTCCGAAGGGGTGGACGGTCATTCTATAATTCACCACTGCGTTGTCCCGGTCGCTCCCTTCCCACCACAGGAAACGCAAAGCATCTCGTTCTCCTACCGGAATCTTCACCTGATGGAACATTTCCCTAATGTCAGCAGACAAAGCCACTTTACCCACTCTGAAACGGCACAGAACATCGATCAGTGGTGTGGTCCAGTCAGGCCCCTGTAGTAGGCGATCGTTTAACGACTTGCCCTGGAACTTGGCCGCACAGTCGAAAACCACGCGCAGTTTATTGGGTTTCTTGGGGTTGATAACCGGATGGTGAGGCAGATACCAGATACCCCTTTTGCTGTCGGTGTTAACAGGCATCTTTTCAACGTAACCGAGGTCCTCGTTTCGCTTCATCAAATCCGCGTATCGTTCCCACAGATTCTGGTCTCGAATGAAGCGTTCTTTTAGTCGTAGTAATCGTTGGAGAACATAATTTCTGTTGTCAGTCCACGGGTTGACCGGTGTGCGCCATGGGAGGGGAACCTCGAACTGTTTTTTGAGGCCTCTAGAGCCTTGCCGCACCGTTTGTAGAGCGAAGTGATCCTCTTGAGACAACGTCGGTCTTTCGTCCCCAATGTCATGAAACTCCTTTTCATAAAGCCGTTGCAGATGATACTCTATGCGGTCCGTTTCGGCGGATAAGTAATTCACGGAACCGCGTACCCCTACTGGACCGTATAACATCCATCCCAGAGCCGTGCGTACGGCATAAGGTGCCTGGCGGTCGCCCACTCTTTGGTCAAGCACCCAATGCGCCTCTGGCACGTCGCATCCGATGAGGAGATCCACCTCATCATCTTCCCAGTCTACAACGGTTACATCCTGCAAGTGGGGCCATCGAGTCAAGATTGCGTTCACCGACCTTGGTGCTCGCATGGGGAGATCCGCTAACGTGAATGCCTCCGTTGGTTCAATTTCCTCGTTAGTGTCTAGAGAGATGAGTTGCAGCCTTAATCTACCGGCAGTCATTACCTGTGTTCCGCCCACCGTGCTCACTGCTAACGACGTCGCACCTTTAGCCAGTTGGTGTTTGTCGTCAAACCGCTCTTTCACTAAAGTGGTGTCGGATCCACTATCAACGAAAGCCAACGCCTTGACTATCCCAGTCGGAGTCACTACTCCCACGGCCACTACGCCTAAACGTACCGGTTTACTGGCAGATTGTGAAGTTGAACAAATCACGCTGGGCTTGGCACTCGCCTCGGATATGGTTATTCTCGCCTGATGCAGCAGCCGATGGTGTCTGCCCGTGCAGCCCTCGTAACCACATCGATTCCTTGTTCTACAGGCTGCTGCCCGGTGCGTGGTGTTGAGACAGATGAAACATGCTCCTGCCATCCTCGCCATTCCCCACCGTTCGTCTATTGTGGCATTGCCGAACTTGGGGCATTCTGGTAGGCCATGGCTAGTACCACAGGATCTGCAATTTGGTTTCGCCGTAGCATCTCGTGAAATGACGTGTGTGTTGGTCCAAGGCTGGTACTTTTGATGTTCCCGTACAGGGGTTTGGACTTGGCTAGTACCGGGCTTGTTTGCTCGGTTGCTGTCCCGGATGAGTCGGCCGAATCTGCTGTCAGCTATCTTCGTTTGCCTGTCTAAGTATTCAGTCAGGTCTTTGAAGTTGGCTTCTCTGTCGCTTCGGCTTATCCGTTCAGCTTCTTCCGCCCACCGACCCTGTAGTTCGGGAGAGAGGTGACGGACTATGCCTTCCAAAGTGTGCATGGCGTCTAGGTCAGCTCTGTAACCTAAATGGTCGAGGGCTATTGAGCAGTTCTGCATCTTGATCACCAGGTCGGCCATGGTGTAGACGTCGCCCTTGGTTCTCTTTGCCTCTGCCATCACGCCCTCTATT
Organism: Fasciola hepatica; assembly: GCA_948099385.1. Taxonomy (NCBI): domain Eukaryota; kingdom Metazoa; phylum Platyhelminthes; class Trematoda; order Plagiorchiida; family Fasciolidae; genus Fasciola; species Fasciola hepatica. Next base: position 1,487,739 of record CANUEZ040000051.1, on the reverse strand, counting down.
AGGTTAAGGGCTACTTTGAAAGGTTGACCAAATAAGTACCCTAGAATCTTCCTTGCTCAGGTGTAGCCTTGTTTCGGGTGGAGCATAGTACACCCGTCGATGGCTTCTCGTGCTCGGCCTCGGCAGTAGTGAGTAAGGTAAAGAAGCCTTTGCCCAGGGTCGGTTACCTTGTTTTCAACGAACGTCTCGAACTGTTTGACAAACTTGCAATATTGCTCAGCTCGCCCGTCGAAAACCGTTAACTCCACTCTAGGCAGATCGATCGATGGTGGTTTGTTGTCGCGACCTGCGTGGGGTTCCCTACCTTATTGCACTCTAACCTATCGGAAGTGTCGAAGTCACTGGTATCATGCTCTCGCTGTTTCTGTGTACACTTCTCTGCTTCATGCGCCTGTAGTCTAGCCGAAAGTAACTGTTGCTCTAGTTCTATTATTCTCAGCTTATATAAATCAACATCCCTACGATCAATATTGCTTTCAATAACACATGAGCTAGCACTGACAGGACTAGGCGACCTAGCATTAACTAAAGAATCATATGTACCCAAAACCTCCCCAGAGACTTGCCGTATTACTTCCTGTCCGGGTTCGACTGCTTTTGATCCTTTCCTTGGCATTTTGCGTGAATTTTCCTCGTTCCAAATAGATCTATTGAGTATTGTTACGAACGTTTGAGCAATGCGTAGCCAAATTCGCAACGGATCCCGAAATCAGAAGGCGATTATCCGTGATAATTCTACGATACTAGATTATTAAAATAAACAATGACGTAAACAATATACAAACCTCAATAATACGATCACAAAGTCTCAACAACGAGAAACCGAATAGCAGCGTGTGAGCAGACAGCACGTGCGTCACGCAGGTGCCAAAATAGCGCTCTGGGCGCGAACAAACAACAATTGGTCCAGAAAAACAACCAGTTCGTAAAGACAAGTCAATAGTGTATGGAAATGAGTGATGTTGGGAAAAAACACTGAATCGCGAGGGGAAAAAGGGGGATTTTCCACGACCAGCTGTTACACTCACAAGCAGCAGCGACTTGGGGACCCGCATGTCTGCCCTACTGCTGCCTTGAGAAAATCACAACATGAGAGGTCATGCAATCAGGCTGAAGAAACAGGTCACGGACAGAGCTTTGGGCCCAGTTCTTCACGCAACTTTTTGTTACCGACTAGAATAAACAGTCAGAAGCAGTGGTTTAGACGACCACAGTGGCTGAGTTCAAGCACGGACTGGACAGGGCATGGGCACGAGTGATCCATGATGGACTACAATGACTGACAACACAGCACGGGGTGGACGGTTGATAGTTCGTTGGGCCCTGTGTTTACTAAGTTTCAATTCTGTTCACGCTTTCAGCTTCTGTACTTACGTTGCCTTTTGCTTTCCTTCTACTTGTCCTCTCGTTATTCCCCGTTCGTAGCCAGTTCTGTCAGCATGCGTGGTTCTTCTTTCACCCTCCTCGTCCCCGTGCACTACCTTCCATCATTACTTTCAGATCTATCTTTTTTGATCCATCATCTGTTCTACCATCTCCTCTGCCTTTCTCTTAAACCAAAATGACAGGCCAGTCCACGTGGTGGTCTGCTGTCACCGATTGTGAACCGTACGCGGGTGTACACTGGGAGTGAAGCTCGAGGAACTCGCCGCTGCTATTGTTACAGCACCATTGGATCCGATGGGCCCACTTGTTCAAGAAACTGGACGTCTCGGCTGTCGTCCGTGCAGTCCCGAAGTCAACCTAAACCCGGAACTTGTGTGTTGTCGCGTGGTTTGGATTTTCGAATCGCTCTCAGTGATGAGCATTTTTGCATTGTTTAATGAAATAACACGTTATTTCACCCAAACTGACGTGTCGTAATCGGCATTACGGTGAGTGTACTCTCTGAAGAGTTTATTATCTTTAAAGACAGGTTTTACTTTTCAGTGTCCTGTTTTGTGGTTTTTGTTGGCGTCATTGCATGTGATACCGGATAGCATCCTTTTGTGACACTTTTTGTAGTGTACCGTTTTTGTGGCATATTTGGTAATGCACCGTTTATGTAGGTTTAAATAATGTGTGACCACAACACTGGTGTTCGGTACGGTACTTTTAGGCAAACTCAATTACCACTACCGAAATGAATGGAACAGAGGTTGGTCCTATCAATCAGGCAATAAATGTGGCAACAAGGAATTTACGGACCTGGCAAAAGATTAGGGAGTTCAGTGTGACCAGTGTTGCCTTTGGTATCAACAAGCGTGCTTCAAGCTGGTAGAAAGAGACTTCGAGCTGCAAATCGAATACGCCTAGCTAAAGTGGATATTAGCTCACTGCTTGGCGTTCGCATGCAAGTGCTTGCGCTTGATTTGAAGGGAAATAAGAAAAGAGGAAAGGAACATGAAACTGAAATCAAGACTAGAGACAACAAGTTCGGTCAATAGCTTAGCGGAAAGGGAAAACTCTGTGCCAGATGAGACAACTAAAAAAGCAATCCAAGCCCAAAGGTATAGAAAACAGAGGCCAGCAGGTTTCGACAAAGTAGAAAAAACCTCTTGACTGCAGTAGAATCCCTCAGGAAGCAGATGAAAGGCCTGGATGCTGAAATGCAACGCACGAAGCGGGACACGGAGGTCATGGCAGACAGAAGTAGAAGACTACTGATCCATAACCTTAGGGCAAACGTCGTAAGTGACGGTAGAATCAGAAGGGATGAAAACCGCCGGAGCGTGACGAAGGTTCTTAGGAAGGCTGGCCTACCTCCTACGACACTAATAGCGAAGTGTCATAGAAAAGGACTATGGCGTGGAACGTAACCAGAGCCACAGCGACCCCCGGTAGTTGTTTTCCACAGCGTCTACTGAAGAGATATGCTGATGTCCAGGGCGGGAGCAGTTGAGGTCAGCGCGCGGGGAATAGCTAGGTTTACACCTGACAGTCCGGCTTTTGTCAAACAGAACAGTGCCACAGACTCGATGAGAACGGGCACAAATGATCTGAAGCGGCCGACCTTCCATATGGCGAAATTGGAGATGACCCCACTTGGTAAGTCGTCTTCTAAAGCGCAAGGGGTATATCAGGTCCTCAAGGTGGCGTTAGACACCAGCGAACAACAAGTCAAACTTCAGGCAGTTCAAAGGACCAAAATAAGGGGGACTCACAGGGCACTCAGTCCGGTTAGTATTGAGAAAGTGCAGCCAGCCAGCCCGATTATGAAGGAGATGCCCAAAAATTCCATTCCGGTGCATTCAGCGAAGTTGGGATTATCAGAGGGAAAAGCCGAGGAAACCAATTGGGCCGAGGTGGTCGCAAGGCCATCCCGGGCCATCGGTTTGGTGACTCAAGAGGAAGAAACTTCAGCCGTGCGCATCGAGCCCGACACTGGGTAAACGGGTGGGAAAGAAAAATCCACGAAACCCTGAGGGTCACTTAATATTCAAGATGCAGCACCGCAGACACCTAAAGAGACAAAAACGAGGCATCACCCCAGAGATTGCCTCCGAGGGTACCCTAGCAGTAAAACTCGCAGTAAAGTCAGTGGCGAGGACCAGGGAACTTTGAATATGGCACACAAGCACCTGCTGTCTCCCGGGGAAAAAGGGGGAATTGACGACTAGGATCGCAGAGACTAAAGTCGTTGAACTGGATGAAGCTTAGACAAAGCAAGGTACGGACAGCTTGCTGCTTCAGGGATATGCCGCCTACAGGCAGGATAGAACAGATGAAAGGTTAGGGGGAGGGAGTGGTACTACTAATGCTGATCGAAATAGGCCTTTGGGAGTCTCTGTCAAATTTGGCCTCCGGTAATGTACACGCCAGATCCCGCTTTGTCAGGATCGAGGCGCGGGCAGTCTGCATTTTCTGCACCCACAGGGCGTCGCTAGCGACAGATGAGGAAGACCTCGAGTTTTTGCAAAAGCTGAATGCAGTGCTGGCGCAGACAAAAGAGTTTGTCCTATTAGGGGACATCAACCTACCGTGAATAAGCTGGGAAAGCGGGACCGCACCAAAAGGATCAACGGGTGACAAGCTTCTGCAGTGGGCCCAGTTGAGTATACTTACTCAGCGTGTGACGCAGGCTACTAGACACGGATGTGGTCAACACCCGACTCTCTTTGATTTATTCATAACGCGATAATACCAAGACGTTGATGAAATGAAATTGGAAGAGTCACTGGGCAAAAGCAATCGTGTAGTCCTAAGATCACACTATGACTTGGCAAGGCGTTTAAGGAAGTCGTGTTACGTCGACGCTGTTGGAGAATCAGTGGAGGTGAACTGAAGAGGGCAGCGGAGGATGTTTCATTGGGCACCGAGTCACCCGAACGCCTCCGTAGAGAAATTTTGGGAGGACATCAGGATGGGGCTACTCGGACTTACAGAGGAGTTTGCACCTCTGAAGGTGGTTAGCAGTAGAACTCAACCCCCATGGTGGAAGTCAAAAGTCCGCGAGGCTATAGACGCTCGTAGTTAATGATAGGCGGCGTAAAAGCTGTACAAAACTCAGGTGTCACGGAATAGCTATAAGATGGCCAGAAACAGAGCTCAGGAAATCCAAGGAGTAGATAAATATTCCTTCGAGCGTTGGCTAGCTGCGTCGGTCCTAACAAACCCAAGGCGCCTCTACGCTTAAGTGCAGCCCCACAAACGTATGAGAGAAATTGTGGCAAATTTGGAAGGAGCATAGAGACGACTAGATCTAAGTGACGGAGAGAAGGCTGTCATGCTCCTAGCATTCTTCAAGAGCATTTAACAACCAGCAAATGATTTAGAAGAAACAACGAGAGGACCCCAAGAGCATCCATCACCCGAAATTAGTGTAGAAGAAGAGATGTACACGGAGCTACAAACCCTGAAAAAAAACAAAGCCGCAGGACGAGATGAGATTCACCTAGCCATCGTCCAACCTCTGGCCAAGGTCCTGAGGGCCCCGGTGACAAGGCAGTGTGAAACGTCACTAAGAGAGGGAATTGTGCAGGGAGACTGGAAGAGGGCAACAAATGTGGGGATTTGCAAGATTGGACCCTGCAAAGGGCAGAAAGTAACCGGCCGGTTGGCTAAAGTGCAGTCCCGCGTAAAAGCCTGGAGCGAATGTTCAGGAAAAAGATCACTAGGCATTTGGTTCAATGTAACCTCTTGTCAAATGTTCAGCTTGGGTTTGTGGCAGGACGATCTTGTCTGATGAATCTCCCGCTGTTTTTCGACGAGTTAACCAAGTGCCTGGACGAAGGACAGTCGACTGCTGTCTGTTACTTGGACTTCAGAAAGGCTTCTGACTCTGAGAATCACAGATTTCTGGACGTCAAACTGCAGTCTGTCGGAACTGTTGGAAAGGCAAGGCAACGGGTAAGTAGTTTTTTACCAGGGCGAGCCTTTGGTGTTAAGTTGGGTAGTCATGTCTCAAAATCGGAGGGTGTAACTAGTGGCGTGCCACGGGGCCCGGTGCTCGGTCTGCGGCCCTTCCTCATCTTCATCAACGACCTAGCACGTGAGTGTAAGAACCCCAATTTTATGTTCGCCAATAACTTCAAGATAGCTCGAGTAGATAAGGAACTTGATGTGTTAGCAGTACAAAACTGGTCACGCAAATGTTACCCCACTAGACCTCACCAAGTATCAATGCCTGACCACAAATACGGGGGCTAGTGGGAATGATGTGAGACCGTTGCAAATGATCTCCCAGGTCAAAGACTTGAAAGTTATAACAGACGACAGCTTCAAGCAGTCGAAGCGGTGCTCCGCAGCAGCCAATATGGCCAGGAGAGAACTCTTTCAAGTCAGATCCATTATGTCGTTTAGCAAGGCGGATATTTTCGTTCCCGTATACCAAGCCATAGTTAGGCCGCACATGGAGTGCTGCTTGCAAGCCCGAGCCCAGTACTACCAGAAGGATATAGACTGTATGGAGGAAGTGCAAGGACTAGCCACTAGAATGGTGACTGGGCAAGGGGGGTCTAGCTAAACAGGGCGTCTCCCTACCCTGGATCTGTTCTCAATGAAAAGGCGGCGCGTTTGCGGGGATTTGATAGAAAACTTCAAGATAATGAAGGGGATGCCAGGTATAAATCGAGAACCTTCCTGTCCGATCCCAAGGATGGGCACAAGGGGCATGGCCTTGAATTACAAAGAAAGCACTTGTAGCGTACTACTCTGTCTATATGGTACACTAAATAAATGTCAACAATATTTAAGACGATACTAGCAAACTAAGATGGGCGGAGGAGCGTACTGTGATAAAAAAGCCAAAAGGGTATGTAAATCAAAAATTAAAATGAAACAAAAGGTGTGACGCAAACTCACAGTTGTTCGATGTTTTTGTGATCAGGAGATGAGCGCCGAAGAGCCAATATCCGCCAATGTCTCCAGTTCAGTTCGGTCTGACAGCCATCCGTTGAACAGAAGAGGATGGTATTGAGCGAAGTGCCAAGAGACGCCGTGGAAGCTTTTAAAATGTTTTGTTTCTCGCAGTTAGTTCTGACCGATATAACTCCAAGACACTCCAAATCAGAAGATGAGACCGTGCCAGGACGAAAAATTTATTGACAGCCTTTTTGTATTGCGCGGTGATGTCGACCAAAAAAGTGTGTGTGGTTTACAATAAAAAGTCGGTACAACAAAAGAGTGTTGCACCAGGGGACGTTGAGAATCATGGAAAAAGTCGGAAATGTACAGGTACCTACACACTCGAGGCTCCAGATTAGGGCGAATTACTTCTCGAATAGAGTGGTACTCTATTGGAATAAACTCCTGGAGGAGATCATAAATACCACAGCAGTGAAGCCTTTTAAGAAAGCGGTAGACCACTGTTGGTTGGCAGTATGCCTCGAATTACTTTAGACAGTTCTTAGGGTCAGATGCACTCTACCCATTGTTTCCATCTTTCTCTGCCAGGGCTGACACTACACGAAATTTCTGCCCTTCAGAAAAAGAAAGGCACACAGTGTTGAGAGCTACGGAAACGCGCCGACAACACAACTATCTGGAAACACGATTGGCTCTAGCCACACCAAGCCATGTGCAAACTGAACTGAACTCGAGGACGCCCTTCACCGCGATGATGTCTGGCTTTGTGTTGTGCGGTGAATTCGATTGCGTTCTCCTCGCGGTCCAGATGGTGCTCCCCATCGCTGGTTTTTTAGGTTTTCTCTTGACATTATTTCCTTATCTATTCGTTAAAAAAATTGACGGAAACAGAGTTCTGAATGGGGCTATTTCACTGTCTAGCAATATCCCAACCAGCACAGGGGTGAGCATTTAAGTCCCAAAATAGTCCCGCGAGGGCTATCGTTTAGTAAATAATTTTAGAAGAGTTTTCGTCATGCCATTAGATCTTGACAGGGCTAAAACTTGGAAAAAATAATTCTAATTCAGCACAAAGAGAGAGCGTTTAGTCCCAGAAAAACCCTCAAGGGACTACTTTAGGACTATTTTAATCATGTGGTATAAGTTGGAGAATTTCGCTCATTGCTTCAAGTACGTTTCATAACATGGAATTACACCCTGAATTCCTTGTTAAATGCCACTTTTGATAGAGATTTTTGGTACCAGAAAGTACTCGGGTCGTGCCAAATGATTATTGAGGGTGTTCACAAACCATGTTATTTTCCCAGATGAAAATCAAATAAGCCCAATAACTATTACCTCAAGATGAAATAATGTTGTGTGGCGTAAGCCGCTGCATTCTCGGTACGTTCAAAAATAGTCCCCAAAATGTCTCCGGGGTGTTTTAAAACTGGACTAAATTGGGACGAATTTGGAACTAAATTCGGACTAATTTAGGACTATTTTGTTGACTGGGATATTGTCAGTAGTTACTCGGATTGCCATGCGGTAGTTGTATATTTTATATATATATATATATATATATATATATATATATATATATATATGGCATGCTTTGGACTAGTCCGCCCTTACCTATTCGTTCAAGTTTGTAATCGATGGCATCCTCAGGGAGGTTTGCAAAAATCGGGATGATGGAGGTCTTGAGGTCCTACCCGGTTGTAGAGTTCTAAATGGAAACTGTGCAAACGACGTCGCGTTTTTTTGCGAGGATGTTACCGTTCTGTAGCGATTGTCAACCTTAACGCAGCTTAAATCTAAACTTGAAATGAAGAGACAGAGTCTGTTTTCTAGAGTCTGCTTATCAGAAAGTTGGAGCATACGCTGCAACAGATAGCGAAAGTTAACCGAATGAATACAGATTATACAGCGGTATGCATTCAACTAGGGTAGATTGCGTAACAGTTACTGTGACACGGCTTTCTGAACAGCTTCATGTTGTCTGTCTCGCGATACGGAATGTAAAATAAAGCGCTGCTGCAGGTCCGGCAGTGATCCACCGCGGCATCCATCCTCGTCGGTGATACGTTAAAAAGTGTCAAAAATTTTAACCACATGAGAATTTTATAGATCTTGTTGGTTAAGTTAAGGACTAGGTCGACAGTCGGATGGCTAAAGATCTGTCAACGTTGCTTGCCATTGTTATGAATGACGGATGCATTTTATAGATGGATGAAACAAACTTATCAAGGAGTTTTTCAGTTTTAATATTTTATGCGTACACCATTGGGATACAAATGGTGCACACTCCAGCCTCGAAATTCGGCCGCACTATCACCCCTGAGATACGAGATAAGGACCCCTGCACCGCCGGTCCTTTACGGTAAATAACAACCCATTATCGCCCGGCTGATTTTGACGCCTGACCTATTGGAACCTTACGGGATTATCCAGCCTGAATCCCAGGGTTATCGAAAGGGATAAGTACCAGTTCAGTTCAGCCATAAACCAAACCCGGTCAAGCTGGCGATCGTGCACATACCTCCAATCATTCTCCTTTCCCCCTATTTATTCCCTGATGTTACCCCTTTCCTCCGCTTGGCTCATTAGTGTGGTGGAGAACCGCGACTGTTTACACTGTTTGGTTGTTTATGATTGACACATCTACTTATTATCTAACACTTTTTGCTTTTAGGTAATACCTTCTTTATGAAATGAATAAAGCGTTGTGGACAGCCTCAGTTCTACTCCACTCTCTTGATTGATTGATTCAAGACCCATTGCAGTTTATTCATCTCACCGTGGAACGATCCCTCCGCTCCGAACGTTTCGACGTCGATCCGAACTCTTCCGAAGCTGTTGAACCCTGGGTCCATTAGCACTGCACATTCCGCCAAACAGGCTGAAAACGCTTATAAGTTATCTCGCTTCGTCGGTTTTTTGGTACGTGAAAGATCGCCATGACTACGTAACCGGCATATCGACTCTGCATTCAATGTGTGTTCAGTCAAAAAGTGAGGTGTTCGCTCGGTACTTGTTAGTCACTCGAATATAGGAAGTTGGGGAAACGACTTATCGGTCCCACCATAAGCTGCGGTCAATCATGTGCAGTCACCTTAGATCAGGTCGGGTGGCTTATGGTGTTTGTCTCACACACTCTGTCACCCAGTGAGCGGCATCATTCGGTTGTCGAACAGTAAACCTACGCTATTCTCGAGTCTTTTAAAAAGTAGAGACACTACTTGCTAGGAAATCACTTCAAACTGGTTACCGATCAACGGTCTAAATCCTTCATGCGTGGAAAGCAATAGAAAAGACGAATAAAGAATGATAAGAACCAGCTTTGGAGATTAGAGCTTTTACCTTTCCACTTTGATATTGGTTATCTTCTGGGACGGAAAAAAGCAGCTGCTGATGTCTTGTCACGTAGTTTTTATGCTGCGTCTTACACATACAATGACCTAAAAAACGTCCATGAGACATCACCACTCAGGAGTCACTCGTCTACCGCATTTTATGCGTTTAAAGCACCTTCCGTTTGCCATCGAAAAAGTGCGGTCTGTTATTTTAAATTGCCGTATGTGTACTGGTGTCAAACCACAATTTGGTCGACTCCCTCACATCATCATCATCATCGTACAGCGTTAAACAGCAGATCAAGCCTCACTCACCACTGCCTTTCTCATCATGTTGCACATTGAATTAAAAAGTATGAATATATAAGATGGACAGGGAGTGGACCTTCAGGGTGGCTGGACACCCTAGCAGTACCCGTCCAACATCTCCCATGAACTGCACGACTACAAAGAATTCCATACTGCATCGGTCGTCGCGCAGGCTAATCAGGACCGCGCTGCCCATTGCATCGAGCGGGGTGAGTAGTGATAAGTGTGCTACTGCTCAGAGTTCCCTCTCTGTTATTCAACCTTTGTCTTCTGTCCCTAACCATCCCTCTTTGCCCCATCTATCCACCCATAATGCTCCCATTGATAACACGGTCGATACTCGCAACGATTCACTGTCAAATAGTGTCGGGAATAATCCTCTGTCTGGTAACTCACATTTTCTCAAGCCCCGTCAGCCTCTGAATCTCGGCTCCTTCAACGTGCGTACACTCATGCAGGCCGGTCAGCAGGCGTGCCTAGCCCTCACAATGAACTCTCTGAAGATTGATGTTTGCTGTTTAAGCGAAACGCGTATCCAGGATTCGAGCAATGTAATTCAGCTAACTGCTCCTGGTATCTCATCGAGGTATATTCTGCGCACCTCAGGAGACGAAGCAGCTAGAGCTGTGGGTCAACGTGGTGTAGGAATTGTCTTGACTGACAAGGCTGAGGCTGCCCTATTAGACTGGATCCCTGTTAACAGTCGTTTATGTGCTGTGAGACTCCAAGGGTCAATCGGCGTTCGAAAGGATAGTTGTGTTAAACGCAATTTGTTCGTGATCTCGGCGTACGCCCCAACGGAGTGCAGCTCAGACTTGCAGAAAGATGAGTTCTATGATGCCCTCGCCACTCTCGTTCGCAGCAGTAAAGGTTCCGACATTGTAGTGCTAGCTGGTGACTTCAATGCACAAGTTGGCAAACTCAGTGTGTCAGAAGCCTGTTTAGGTGGGCGTTGTGCTTTACCCGCTGAGCGCACAGATAACGGGGATAGGCTTCTCCAATTTTGTGCAGACAATCGATTGTTCTTGTCTAGCACAAATTTCCGACACAGCTCGCGTCGCACAGCGACATGGCGCTCTAACTCTACAGGTACTTTGAGTCAAATTGACCATATCGCCGTAAGCTACCGGTGGCGCAGTTCTGTTCAGAACTGTAGATCTTACTGGTCCACGTACGTAGAGTCGGACCATGCCTTAGTTTTAATGCGATTATCTCTCCAGCTCCATGGCCATCGTCGCAAACCGCAAACCCGATTAGCTGTGCAACGTTTGTGTGATCCAGACGTTTGCACCCGTTATGAGCAGAAGTTAGCACATGAGCTAGGATCCACGGAGAACAGTAATGTAGATGAGCATTGGTCTCATATCAAACAGGCGATGCACGTTGCAGCAGGTTTTGCCTGTGGTCCTGGATCCGTTGTCCATCAAAGACACTGGATCTCGCAAGAGTCGCTGAGTATAATGGAGCAAAAGCGTCAGCTTTCAAACCGTAAGGAGATGAATAAGATGCGGAGAAAGCTGCAAAGACAAGTTACGCGAAGCCTTAAGAAGGATCGCGAAAATTGGTGGGTCAATGTAGCCGAAGAAATGGAAGTGGCAGCTGCTTCAGGTAACAGTCAAAGACTGTTCAAACTTATTCGTGACACCAGTGGACGGCGAACTCAGGTCAGTGAAGCGATTTGCAGTAGGAATGGAGAACCCATCCATAACAAACAGCAAAGGCTTGACCGATGGGCCGAGTACTTCAAGGAACAGTTTAGCTGGCCGCTTGCAAGTGTAGTTACTCCCGTGTCAACAACTGTGACTTCTTGGGTGGCATCACTTGAGCCCCCATCAGAAGTAGAAGTAGAGTCATGTATTCGATTACTAAGGCGGGGGAAAGCGGCAGGTCCCGACGAACTTCCTCCAGTTCTTTTCAAACTGGGTGGTGAGGCATTGATAAAATCACTAACCGCCTTGCTCCGTGACATTTGGAACGCGGAGCGTATTCCGTTAATATGGAGCGAGTCATTGATTGTTCCCATCTTCAAGAAGGGAATACGCAATGACTGCAGTAATCATCGTGGGATTAGCTTAATCCCGATAGTCGCCAAAGTATTAGCTTCGATTTTGCTGCTTCGTCTTACACCGGCTCGCGAGAGGAATGTCCGCGAACAGCAGGCAGGATTCCGCCCAGGTCGAGGATGCATCGACCAGATTTTTACTCTTCGCCGACTACTTGAAACGCGTCACACGCACCGCCGACCAACAATAATGCTTTTCTTAGACCTGAAAGGCGCCTTCGATTCAGTTGATCGAACAGCGCTTTTCAGTACTCTTCATCGAAAAGGTATGCCCCAGAAGTTCGTGAACCTAATGAGATCATTGTATTCTCATACTTCTGGCCGCGTAAGGGTTTACGGTGAACTATCCGGTCGGTTCGAAACGACCAGTGGTGTTCGGCAGGGATGCCTTTTGTCTCCATTCCTTTTTAACTTCGTCATGGACGAAATAATGGAGAGTGCTTTGCAAAATCTTCAGGATGTAGGCGTCGAACTAGGAGATAGTGAAAAGCTATGTGACCTGGATTACGCAGACGACGTTGTCTGCTTGTTCGAATCCACGGAACATGCTCAGCGTGCACTAGATAATCTCGCAAGAGCTGTAGCTCCATTCGGCATGCGTTTTGCACCTTCAAAGTGCAAGATGATGTTACAAGACTGGACGTCAACGATTCCGAGCTTGATGCTCGACGGGGAGGTACTGGCAGTTGTCGATTACTTCACCTACCTCGGCAGCAGCGTGACGACGGATGGGAGCACAGTAGTAGAGGTGAGTACGCGGATATCCAAAGCTCGAGCGGCGTACGCTGGACTGAAGCACTTGTGGCGCCGATCCGATATTTCACTGAAGTTGAAAGGTCGTGTATACTGTGCCACTGTGCGTTCAGTTTTGTTGTATGGTTGCGAAACTTGGAGTCTGCGTGCTGAAGATATTCGTCGTCTTGAGGTTTTCGACCATCGATGTTTACGTAGTATCGCTAGGATTGGGTGGAATAGCCGAGTAAGCAACGATGAGGTAAGAAAGCGAGTATTGGGTACTAATTCAGAGAACGTTTTGTCACAGCGTATCCAACTTAGTAGACTTCGTTGGTTGGGACACGTGTTACGTATGGCAAACACACGTCTACCGTACCGTGTCCTATTCTCCGCCCCTCCCAGGGAGTGGAAGAGACCACGTGGAGGTCAACAGATGACGTGGCAGCGAGGAATGAGAAAATGTACAGCAGACTTAGGAAAAGTAGGTGCTTCACGTCTTCGTGGTTGGGGTCCAAAAGATCCGTCCACCAGTTGGCTGGAGACACTGAAGGATATGGCTGCGAACCGCGAACAGTGGAGATCGTGTTGTCACTTTCTATCGAATCAGAATGTTTGATCGGTGTACGTTTGTACAGTTAGACTGAGTATTCCGTGTGTTGGCTACTAGGGCATTCTTTTCTTTTCCCACCCATGTAGGTCCACTCCCTGTCCATCTTGTATATTCATACTTTTTAATTCAACGTGCAACATGGTGAGAAAGGCAGTGGTCAGTGGGGCTTGCCCTACTGTTTAACGCTGTACGATGATGATGATGATGATGTGGGGAAAGGAAACAGCGCCCTAACAGCCAACACACCGAACACACAGTATAACTGAGCAACCACACAATGATCAATCATTCTGGTTCAGCAAAAAGATACAACACGATCGCCACTGTTCACGGTTTGCGGAACGGGCACGGTACGGTAGACGTGTGTTTGCCTCACGTAACACGTGCCCTAACCAATGAAGTCTACTAAGCTGGATACACTGTGACAAAACGTTCTCCGAAGTAGTACCCAATACTCGCTTTCTGACCTCAGCATTGCCTACTCAGCTAATCCTCCCGATCTTAGCGATACTATGTAAACATCGGTGGTCGAAAACCTCAAGACGACGAATATTTTCAGCACGCAGACTCCAAGTTTCGCAACCATACAACAAAACTGAACGCACAGTGGCACAGTATACACGACCTTTCAACTTCAGTGAAATATCAGGTCGCCGCCACAAGTGTTTCATTCCAGCGTACGCCACTCGAGCCTTGGATATCCGCGTGCTCATTGCTACTACTGTGCTCCCATCCGTCGTCACGCTGCTGCCAAGGTAGGCGAAATGGTCAGCACCTCCACATCGAGAATCAAGCTCGGAATCGTTGACGTCCAGTCTTGTAACATCACTTTATACTTTAAAGGTGCAAAGCGCATGCCGAATGGAGCTACAGCTCTTGCGAGTCTATCTAGTGCACGTTGAGCATGTTCCGTGCATTTGAACAAGACAACGTCATTCGCGTAATCTAGGTCACATAGCTTTTCACTATTTCCTAGTTCGACACCCACATCCTGACGATTTTGCAGTGCACTCTCCTCTGTTTCATTCATGACAAAATTGAACAGGAAAGGAGACATGGGACATCTTTGTCGAACGCCGCTGGTCGTTTCAAACCGACCGGATAGTTTACCGTAAACTCTAACGCTGTATGAGATTACAGTGATCTTAGTAGGTTCACGAACTTCTGGGGCATACCTTTTGGCTGAAGAGCACTAAAAAGCGCTGTTCAATCAACTGAATCGAAGGCTCCTTTCAGGTCTAAGAAAACCATTACTGTCGGTCGGCGGTGAGTGTGACGCGTTTCAAGTAGTCGGTGAAGATTAAAAATCTGGTCGATGCATCTTCGACCTGGGCGGAACCCAGCCTGCTGTTCGCGGGCATTCCTCTCGAGAGCGGGGGTGAGACGGTGCAGCAGAATCGAGGCTAATACTTTGGTGACTATCGGAATTAAGCTAATCCCACGATGATTACCACAGTAATTGTGTATTCCCTTCTTTAAGATGAGAACAACCGATGACTCGCTCCATAATAACGGAATACGCTCCTCGTTCCAAATGTCACGGAACAAAACGGTAAGCGATTTTATCAACCTCCCACCACCCAGTTTGAAATGAACTGGAGGAAGTTCGTCGAGTCCAGCCGCTTTCCCTCGCTTTAGTAATCGAATGCATGACTCTACTTCTACTTCCGGTGGGGGCTCAAGTGATACCACCCAAGGAGTCGTGGTTGTTGACACAGGAGTAACTACACTAGTGTGCGACCAGCTAAACTGTTCCGTAAAGTATTCGGCCCAACGGTCAAGGCTTTGCTGTTATGGATGGGTTCTCCATTCCTACTGCAAATCGTTTCACTGACCTGGGTTCGCCGTCCACCGGTGTCTCGAATAAGTTGGATTAGTCGCGGACTGGGTCAGTTGCTAACGAGACTTGGTTGTCTTTCGACAATGGGTCAGTCCATTTTCTCGCAATTGGTTGGACCCCTGCACTTAGTTAACCGGTTTTGCGGTCCGAAACATCGAAATGTGCTGTTTTTTTGTTAGTACATGATCACAGAGTGACTGACAATCAGGACCGTAAAACTGGGAGTGGGGGATCACACAAGGCCCCGACAGCGCATTGATGGAACTGTTTACATTCAGCAAAGTTAAGGACCACTGGAGCTTCATTTATCCGCGCTTCCCATTCCCTGCCTCATGCTTTATTGGTGGGTGTCGAATCATAAGGACTAATCTCGTTAGCTCTAAGAGTTATGTTGATAAATTTCGAGTGTTGTAGTAAACGCAACGTGTTTGAACAACCTGCTTCGGAACAATGTATTTGGTTTCTTTTTTTTAGATAAATCAACTCTATGCCTAACTGAGATTACCATGTTCCTGGACAAAGTGTTACATGTATGGGACAACTGTCGAGAAACAGAGAACTTTATTCCATTCATCGAAGCTGTCAAGGTAAGGAATTATGTCATGTATTTTAATTGGTATTTTGCATTTTATTGAAACTCACATAGTCTTGCTTTATTCTTTTTCACTGGAAGGATAAGCCTCGGTTTTCGTTGTGCCTTATTGGATTCTTATCTGATAAATAACAACTTGATTCATCCTCTTCACTGCTCTCAATTTTTATTTCATTCTTTCCAATGTTTATTTTTGTCAGGTCACTATAAGTGCAGGGATCAATTATGGCGAAATCGTGGGCGTTGCTGACACAAAATCATTCAATTCGATTCTTTCAGCTGCCTGTTCAGAGCACTATCCCACTCCAGTTCAGAAAACTGTACTCGATTTGATTCAGTTTCTTGGTTCGTTTTCGGTTTTTAAGTTAAGTAACAACCACCAACCTCTTAAGGCTCGAACATATCAATGCGCTATCGTCTGATACATTCATTCCTAATTCTGAAGACTTTGATTTACGGACTTTGCGCTAAACCGACCGGACCGGATCAACTAAGGGTAAGTTTTGTGTGAATCATGTCTTTTAATGTTTCACTTTCCGTTCTGCACTCGATTCAGTTGAAGGAGCTTCCTGTCCCTCTGTTCAAACTTTAGCTCCTCAAATTAGTCCAACTGTTCACAGTCGATTTGCATCATCTGTGTCCCACTTTGGAGCCGGAATTGTTCTCGTATGCTCTCCGATGCGCGTTGCGTGTGATTGGCCAAAATAAACACGATGAATTCTTGGAACCCGCACTCGGTGTGCTGGCTAGTTTGGCCCGATTTACCAATCTAATACACAAGCATTTGAGCAAGAAGGTGAGCCTCGTTTGTGTTTGCTATTTTGCACCTTTTTCTGTTGCTGTTTCTCATCCCGTATTCCACTTGTTGTTTATTCGAGATCAGTGGTAAATTTCTAATAGTACAGTCAGTTGTGCACGAAATGGACGACTGTAGTATGCATAGTGCATAGAGGTACCGTCAACCTACCTCTTGTTCCGGTCTGGGCGACCGAGTAGTACAACAGTCCCGAGCTGTGCAGGGGACATGGTCTCGTGCCATACCACTGATAATCTTCATGATTAATTTGAAAATATGCGTTCTTATGCTACGGAGTTCCCGGCAAGCGACGCTCCGGCGGTCGTGGTGTCAAGATAATGAGATGGAATACTCGATTGCTAGGAGCAAGCTTGCATAGCTTACCGTAATTTGAGGACACTATTCGACGAGTGACTCTGGGTACGCCACTTCGTACCAAATTACCAAGACTCTTCATGACAAGTTCCGTCACACACATCGCTCATGCTACGGCATCCACGGTAAGCGACGCGCCTCGTGTTCTCTTCGCGGTCGGGGTGACAAGTATGCTAGCTGAGGGCCTCAGGACACGAAATCACATCCGAATCGCCTGCTGGGATGTGAGAACACACTAGGACATCGGAAGCAAAACCATCACTGTACGAACGCTACATGACTACCGCATCGAAGTCGCATGTCTCCAAAGTTCTGCTGCCGAATTCTGGCACCCGGTGTATAAAGGTTCCCGGAGTAGACGACAGTTACCACCTCTATCATAATGGACCCACGGACAGCTCTGGTCTTCATGGCGTCGCGATAGCTGTCAACAACAACGCTAACAAAACTCTGCTTTCATGGAACCCGATACCCCTTGGATCGCCACAGCTCGTCTTCACACCTCACCCGTGAACGTATCGGTTGTTGCGGTCTATGCCCCGACAGTTGCAGTCGAAGAAGTGCCAAAGGACGAGTTCTACGATAGGCTACGAGAGGTGATAAACAGCGTCCCGAAAAACGACATTCTCCTGGTTGCGGGGGACTGGAACGCCCGCACTGATTCCTACACCCAAGCAACTGGACACATTTTGGGGAAATACGGTCTCGAACAGCAGTGCAGCAGTGATGAATGCCTCGTCAACTTTGCAGACTTTAACAGCCCAACCGTCACCAATACCCGCTTCCAATATCCCAAGAAGCACTTGCTAACGTGGTACTCTAACGACGGCCACACAGCGCATCAGATCGACTACATTTTCATACAGTCACGCTGAAGATTGTCGGTTCTACCGAGGCGCGCAGATTGTAAACAAGAATGGCACCGACCACACTCTCGTCCGTGCACGCTTCAAGATTCACCTAGCCAATCGCCGCAAAATTTGTGCCCCGAAGCGGATTAACACAGCAGCGTTAAGATCACTGAGAAAACGCCAAGCAGTCTCAGACGCTGTTGCCTCCCATCTAACCAACACGTTCATAAGTGGAGAGGAAGTACATGGGGGAAATCAGTGGACTTCACTCAAGGCATCGATCCAACAATCCGCTTTATGTGGACTGGGATTTACGCGACGACGACAGAAAGACTGGAATTCAGGGGTGACTCTCCAGTTAACCGAAAAGGCTAGAGATGCCCGCCTAAATGGTCACCCAGACTTTCGTGATATCCGACGAAAAGCCACCCTTTCGGCCAGAAGCGACCGCAACAACTACTGGACCGAAATTACGGAAACCATGGAGACTGAGGCCAACTGTGGGGACTTCTCAAAGCTCTTCTGTCTAACCCTCACTGCATCCGTTAAGCGGCAGTCGACAGAACCCCTCCTCCGCGATGCTGCCGGGCTGCTCATTTCTGAAAAGGCCGAAAAAATGCAGCGATGGGCCGAACACTTCGATTGTCTACTGAACCGACCCGCGGCAAGCTCTGTGTACCGAATCCCAGTAATCCAGAACGAGGGCTATGACGTTGATAACAACCCACCAAGCCGAGATAAAATCACCGATGTAATGTACAAGCTGAAGAACCGGAAACCCCCTGGAGAAGATGGCATTGCACCAGAGATATATAAACCATGTCTTTCGACACTACTCGAGCCACTGTGCACCCTATTATGTTCAGTCTGAGAAAAAGAACAATTCTCGGTGGACTGGGGGACCTCAGTGCTACTTCCTCTTCCAAAGAAAGGCGACAGGACCGTGTGCGCAAACCACTGTAGCATCAGTTTAGTCGACGTGGCCGCCAAAATATTCTCCGTGCTTTTGTTGAACCGCTTGTCGGTGATGGGGGACGTGCGCACACTCCCCAATCAAGGAGGCTTCCGCCGCGGCAGAGAGTGCGTGGACCAAATATTCACTCTCCGCCGAGTATTAGAACATCGGTACAAGTTTCAGCAACCGACTGCGGCTTGTTTTATTGATTTTCGGGCTGCCTTTGACTCAGTTGACAGAGAATCGTTATGGACTACACTACAAGTGGATGGAATGCCCCAGAAGCTTCTCAGTCTCATGAGGTCGTACTACGCAAATACGCGTTCAAGAATACTCATCTACGTAGAGGAGTCCAGTGACTTCTTCTTCAACTTTGGTGTTAGACAAGGCTGTCCCTGTTGCCAGTGCTGTTCAACTACACCATCGATTGGATAGTGCGCCAGGCGCTCACCGAGTACCCTGGTGTTCAGCTTGGCAGCGATACTTTCCTAGCCGATCTAGAATTCGTAGAAGATAGCCCAGTTGCAATACAGGCGATTCTCAGTAGCGTAGAATGTTTTGCAAAATCCATGGGACTAGCGGTCAATGCGTCGAAGAACAAGATCCTTTCGACATGCACTGGACAGTCCACTCTCCCGATATACTTGAATGGTGAACAAATTGAACACGTCCCGGCGTTCATATATCTGGGCTCTACGATTCTCCCAAACGGACAACTCAAAGATGAAGTCAAGTTGCTCATTGACAAGGCCAGGTCTGCGTTTCCAGCTTCGCAATGTACTCTGGGCGCGAAACGAAATCAGCCTCCGGACCAAAGTCCGCTTTTTCCGGGTAGCTATCCGTCCCATACTGAATTACGACTGCAAGACGTGACCACTACGCGTCAAGAACACCAAAAAGCTGGAAGTGTTTGACCATTGGTGTCTGCGACGGGCACTGAAAGTGGCTTGTCACGAAGAGCTTTCAAACGAGACAATAAGACAACGGTGCTTAACATCGGAAAGCTGTCAGTGTTCCTCCAACGCCGGCGATTGCAGTGGTTTGGACATGTCCTACGACGTTCTAAACCAGAGATCTCAAGACGGTGCCTCGCTCCTGTTCCATGTCCAGGATGCTGCTGTCGCCTCGGAAGACAGCTGGAAACATGGGTCAGTACCATCAAATCGGACGCTGAGGAATTAGGACTCCAGTCTGTCTACGGCGTTCGCAGAACTGGATTTCTGTGTTCAGGTCTCGCATCCGATCGCCGCTCATAGGCTGGTACCATTCGGGACGTATGAAGCCAGATCATCCTCTTGCAGGAGCTAGCCGCATAAAAGTAAAGCCAAAGCCTAACGGTGAGGACACTCCGCTACTGAAACATCGACTTACCTTGTCTCTCAGAAGTTCGCACACCTTACTCGGTACTCGGCGCGTAAGGGTCCCAGAAGAGACAGTTTACTGGCTGTATCATAGCGCCCCCACGGGTTCCACGGCATCGCATTCTGCTTTGGCAATAAAACCAACAGCGCGATGATGGCTTGAAAACTAATATTCACGAAATTTGCTTCGACACGCTTCAAGGGCTCCCTGCAGAATTTGACGAGGATTGTGGTCTGTGCCCCGACCAATACGGCGGACTACAAAACAAGATGAAATTCTACAACGGGTTTGGAGAGTTAATCAAGCGAGTTCACAGACATGGTTTTCTGTTCATCGTTGGCAACTGTACCGCTCACATAGGTTCCTCAGATGAGTACGCGTGACACATCCTGAGAAAATGCGGCTTTGATTGAGGTCGCGAGATTGGCGACCGGGTGGTCAGTTTTGCTGATTCCGACAGAATAGTCGTTTGCAGCACCCCCAAAGGTACTGACGTGGTACTCAAACGACGATCGCGCTTCGCATCAAATCATCGATATCCTAGTGAGGTCTTGCTGGGTTTTGTCTCTGTGGGACTGACAAGCGTACCACGGTGCTTTGATAGAAAACGTTCTCCTGTTTGCACGCTTCAGAATCCATGTATTCACGCACCCTAAGGCATCCACCGAGTCGAATAAACGTTGTAGCATCGGAAATGCCAAGCATTGTTATGCAATTACAACCAGACTGCCTACCGTAACCGACGTACCACCGGATGCAACTCCAGTGGAGGAACAGTGGAGGATGGTCAGATAGGCGGTTAGAGAGGCTGTCATAAAAGAACTAGGGAAAATCGAAAGACATTTAAAAGACTCGGTCTCTGAGTTCACACTTCAACCGTCAGCCAAGGCACGTGAAGCCCGGTTTCAGACCTGGTAGGGGTTGCATCGACCACATCTTCACTCTTTGGCAAACCTTAGAGGACAGACACATCTACCGTAGACCCACGATCTCAGTCTTTCTAGTCGACTCAGTCTATCCCACCGTTCTCTGGCGCTGTCTCTCATTGAAGGATGTTGCAGAGAAGTTTATTTCTCTTTTCCAATGCTTGCATGTAAACGGCCGAAGCCGAGTTTTTGCCCACAGCGATCTTTCACCTGAGTTCACCACGGGAAGTGCTGTTCGTCAGGGTTGCCCTCTTTCACCCTTCCTCCTCGGTGTTATGATCGAATTGATTCTTGAGATGTTCCTATCCTCATATGAGAATAGTGGCGTCGATCTTTGTTCAGGCAGTAAACTGTCTGACTTGGAATATGCGGACGATATTGTTCTTCTGAGTGAAGATCCAGGTAAATGGTAAGCCCTCCCAGATAGCCTTAACAATAGCGTAGCAATGTTTGGGATGCGTTTTGCACCTTCAAAGTGTAAAATGCTGGTGCAGGACTGGGTTGGCTCAACACCAAACCTTGTGTTAGCAGGGGAAGCTCTAGCTAAAGTGGATAAATTTTATTACCTGGGTAGTTACATCTCACCAGATGGACAGATATCGGATAGTGTCATCACGTATACAGAAGACGCGTTTGGCTTTTGCCAACATCCGTCATCTGCGGCGCCGGCGTGACATCCGATGGCCTTTTAGGGATAGGGTGTACACTGCAGCGGTTAGGTCCGTTCTTTTATACGAGTGAGAAACATGGCCGTTGAGGGTAGGAGATAAGCGAAGACTGTCAGTGATCGAGCATCGATGTCTCCGTAGCACTGCCCGAATATGGTCGGAACACCGTATCAGCAATGCTGAGGTTCGGCGTAAAGTGTTGGGAACCAGAGGTCCGTCTCTGGATCAAATATTGAATCTAAACAGTTTTAGGTGGTTGGGACATGTGGTACGCATACCTACCAATAGACTTCTCTTGCTTACACTGTTGTCTGAGGCAGGTAACGGTTGGAAGGTAGGCCGAGGTGGTCAGTCCACGACATGGCAAGAAAGTAAGAAAGCCTTGACCAGTGAACTTGGCCAAGTAGGACGTGTTAGACTTCCAGGTCGGGGTCCACGTGATTTAAATGGTTGGGGATATTGTGATATGGTTAGGCGCGTGGCCAGTGGCCAGTGGCGTAGTCGCATTTGGGCTCTCTGTTTGTCGTCGTGATTCCCACTTATTACTCTGATGTTTTTGGTCTTTTCCACTTTATGCTTTTATTCTTTTTGCCCCTGGCTTGAGAACGCTGGAAGGTAGCAACCTAAACCAGGTCACAGAAGTGCGAGGTTAGTGGTTGAACAAACTGAACTGAACTGAACGTGAAGCCCGGCTCTCAGGGAGTAACGAACGCCGTAGACTGAAACTAGAGGCCTCACACTCCTCCAGGACCGTTTATAAGCGGCATTGGATAGAAGTAGCGGAAAAATGGAGTTCACTTCAGGGACAAGTGACTTAGACAAACTATTCTGTGTCATTCGCAGCGTATTGGAGAGGCACCGCAAACATAAGTCGTTTATGCGCGGCGCAGTCAGTCAGTTCATTCCTGAACGAAACATAAAAACAGAATGATGGATGGGGCACTTCAGTCGATTGTTCAACCAACCTCTATATCACTCGACTGATCCACAACCCTCAGTTCTTCCAGAGCCGTACGATGTCAGTTGCGAGCCGCCGGGTACAGCTGAAATCGCCGCGGTTATCAACCAGTTAAGGAACAGATGTCTACAAGTACTGTCTGTCGTCGTTGGTCGGCAAACTATACAATATTTGGCTCTATACGTCGAAGAAAGCCTTCCCAACTGATTGGAACACATCTGTTCTGCTGCCCATCCTCAAGAAAGGGGGCAAAATACTGTGTGAAGACTACCGGGGGATCAGGCTGATTGACGTGGCTGCCAAGGTTTTCAGCGTGCTGTTGCTCAAGTGCTTTTCGGCCGTGAAAGATCACCGCACCCGACCTAATCAAGGGGGTTTCCCTCGTTGTACAGGCTGTGTGGATCAAATTTTCGCACTATCGAACACTGGAGCACCGCTACAAGTTCCAGCAGCCAACCATGGCCTGCTTCATCAACCTTCAGGTCAATTTCGAAATTAATGAAAATCCGCCTGTTTTCTGTTGTCTTGTTTCCCGTGTCACATTGAGAATTTCCTCGATCAAACTTGCAATCCACTTTGTCCACGTTTCGCATGTATTTCGAGACTTTTCTTATTCCGTGCGCGCGCATGAGTGCAGTGGACTGGGCTCACTCCGTGACTGGTGGTGGCCAAGTGATGTCGAGCGTTTACTTTCCACCTCGGAGGTCAGATGTTTGAATCCCGCCACCGCCGGCCACTTTGGTAGTAGACAGTATTCCACCGTCGACCGGCTCGCTACCACACCTGACCTATTAGGACGTTATGTGCTTCTCCACTCCAAGTCTCGGGGTGTGGTTTCTGGTTATCCCTATTAGTGCAGTGTGCTTTTGAGGTTATGGGGTATAAACCCCCATTACTGCACTCATGTGCAAAGCATGTAATAAAAAGATGCACCACGTTATCATGGAAAACAGAAAACTGACTCAGAGACTAGGGGTGAAGAAAAACGTGTGATCCTCATAGATCAGGCGTCATAAGGAACCAAACAACAGTGGGTTTCTGTCTACCATCCATCAGACCGGCGCTTGCAGGATGCGAACGTTGCACCTCACAGTTAATAAAAACAAACACCACTCGCCTGTCACTTATCTGTCTGCATTTGTTCACTTATTTTTCACCAGGGAAAGTGAACCGAAATGGTGATCACCTAGTGTACCACTGGTACGAATGACCGAATCATTATATTATAGATAGTGATTGATTTTGAATGGTAAGTTTCCTTCCACTCTGTAAACCGTTCAAGCTGAATAACGGTGGTCGCATAAGCAGAATTTCATCTGTGTCCGCAATACGATAGTTACGGACTGAAACTGGCCGCATTCTCCACAGCCCGCTAACTGGAGTGAGTCGTTGATCTAGAATGTGTAAACCCCCAACTAGTCATTTGTCCCACTCGATCTTCGTTGATATGAACATATTCAGTGGATACAAAACTACTCTAGGGATTCACAGATCATGCTGCTGAACACTACTTCATGTTGTTGTTGCTTATGAGTGATATTTCCTGTAGGAAACGGCTTCGGGTTATGGTGGATTGACATTAGGGAACTAGTCCCACACAAAAGTCTATTTTATTCGTGGATTTGGGTACCACGTTTGTTATATATTCGTAGTCATTGTCTGTCCGATCGATAGCATGCTCACTAAGCATTTTCCCTTTAAGAACAGCAACACTTGTCATGCAACCTCGACCCGTGACCTGGATGCTCAGCGAACAGGAGTTTAAAAAGCCACCATTCTGAACTTGGGAAAAAACTAATGAAACGGATTGCAGATTCCTACTTTTTTTCTCATAGACAACATGGGTGAAATAATTTTACATTTTGCTAACAGTTGGCTTTTCAGAAGTCTCTTTTCGCAAATTTCCTTTCGTGCTTTCCCTTCCAGAATGAATTCGAACGTTTGCGTAAATGTCTGTTGCACATCATGAGCTCAGATGCGGCGAGCCAGTCCAGTCTAATCTTCTCTATGACCATTCGATTTCATTTGTGGAAATCTTCAGACAAGGTGAGGTGTTTAGATCATTCAAATTCGATACTGGTCTTTCTCATGGGGTCTTGAATTTATCGTCTCGATCTGTGTTCTATGCATTTCGGCAGTGCTATGCTGTCATATTGTTTGGCATGACTTATTCACGACCGTCCCTCTTTAAACTGTGGGGAACTGTGCAATCTTGATTATCGTACAGAGAGGCATCCCCTGCGTGCGCGTTCTTTTCTTTTTATTCTTAGACCAATCTCACTTTGCAAATCTCTCTCTCGCTCTCTTGAGTTGATGTTTTTCCAGGGTTGCTCTTGATTTCAGATCCGTTGGTTCTGTCATCCCTGTCATCTCATTTGTTATGCGAGGCTTTGCCAAACCCACACGAATCTATTTCCTGCCTGGGGACAATGGCTATCATCACTCGATTGATCTTCCAGTAGAATTGCTCTGATGCACTTCGCATTCGTAGGAAACGGAACATCTAAAAACAGCATGATGAATAATTCACAAAGCTTGACTCACCATTGAAAACCATGGAAGCACTGTACAGCTGTTTCATCCTTGTTAGGAATCATCAGCAGTGCACATCCACGAAGCCTGATAGATGCTATCTGTTAAACAACTCCAATCTCTTACTACTGAAATTGATCAACTAGCTAAGCTCTGTAGGTCGTGTCGAATGTAAAGCCTTTGGTGTCATTTGGGCTTCTTACGGCAAAGTCATCCATCATAGGATTCGGTCGCTGTGCGGTCAGTGGGTTGTCACCCTTGGAAAGCCAGTGATGAGAGGGCGTTGCTTCATGTAGTGATAAAGTTAAATAAGCCGTCGAGAGCCAGTCCGGATAGCCTCGTGGTTAAGGTGTTCGACTCACAATCGTTCGCCTCGGGCTCGAGTCTCAGTGGGGGTTCGGGGGATGTGCACCGCTGATGATTCCCAACGAGAATGAGACAGCTGCACAGGGCTTCCATGTTTGCTGTCGAAGAGTTAAGCCTTTTTACTGCATGATGAATTACTCGTTAATCAAATTCAGTCTCCTACCCCTGAAGCGGTGTAATATGCCTCTTGTCTTTCTTTCAGTCTGTCAAGTTCTGTGACAGACAGTGTGAAGGAACCTTCATGATAAGTTCTCTCACAGGCAGCACTTCCGTTATCTTTCTACTCGACACCAAGTTTGACCTATAGGGGCTTGACGTGGTCTTCCACTGCAGGTCTCAGGTTTATAGTTGCCTGTTCTAGATGATAGTACAGGTTATAGTTATGGAGTATCCCTATTCCACTACATTAAAGTACAAACTAGGGACTAGCTCTAAAACAAGCAACAAATTTCCGAAAATAATTGACCATTTTTATTTCATACTTGCTCACGAGCGAAGTGTGAGATACATACTATACTACACTGTTTGGTATTGTCAGTAACCTGACCCTGAGATGGTAGCGTGCCGGGCTACGAGGGCTTGCTGTCCGCCACTGATGTAAGTGTCGGTAAGAAGTTTCGAACTTCCGAGATGATAAATGCGTGTACTACTCGACCACCACCGACTGTCACGTGTTGTGTTTGACATATCAACCAAAAAACGTATCAGCTACTCCTGGTGCAAATCTGTCCGAGATTGTCGTCTCTTCCGCTCTAGGCTCCTCTGACATTCTGACAAAGAAATAGCCTCGTTGTTCAACGTCCCATGTATAGACATCAAGAAAAATTCAACCAAGTCCTTGATATACCAACTACTTCACACAACGCTAGGTGGACGAAAGTCCGCTCATAAGAGAATTCAATTCAGTTGAGCACAGTATGATTGACGGTTCAAGATATGAATAGCCCAGTCTCAGTTCATCAACTCAGTCTACACTGATTTATATATACTCACTGGTTCTCGCTAAGCCCCACAGCTAATTGTCCAACGAAACTTTGGTGGCTGATTGTATCCGTTACTCGCAGCGATTTATCTGTTATCCTCAAATACTGTCAATTAGTAACGCAACTTGGGTGTTTACATGAACCAGAAAAGTCAAAATCAATCCCTTATCCTAGGATAATCAAGAGCAGTGGAATGATGCAAGGCTACCCTGAACAATCTAGAAGGCATTCACAATCACCGTGAGCATTGGTGGTTTTCATAAGCTGCTGACCGCTTAACATAGCGCTTAGTTCTCAAACGTTCTACCCCTAGTCGAGATAACATTATCAGGTTACAGAAGACGTTAGTTGTATTCTCCTATACTCGTAACAGTTTTCACCCTTATGTTGACCTTGACTCATCGGATACCATTAAAAAAATAAATCGGCCGCCATTATGCATCCGAATCTTGATAATCCCAAGCAGAGAGCCATAAATTCTCCTGGGAATGCATTCATAGAGTCAAAAGCTAAAGCTTCTGAAATCAGAAGTAGTTGCAAAAATTGAAAGGTTAAACTTCCATAATTACGAACCGTGAGGTTTTAGAGGTGACTATGAGATGAGGGTCAGATATCATGGTAAACAAAATCCTGTAAATATGTGCGAGTGCACCGACGATGTCGACAGTGAAAAGTTGGCCGCCTAAACGATTTGAGGCGAGCTCTCCAGAGCTCACGGAAATAAATCTAAACTAGGAACACTACCAACAATCAGATCAATTTCAAAAGGTTTTTAGATTTCGGGATTCCACTCTATATTGGAATACTAATAAAAGACGAAAGGATGCATTATGTATTTTCACATCCCCTGTATGCATTATTTGCGACTCAAGGGCTGTTAGGGATTAGTAGATGCAACCCCTTGCCACGACCCTTTTCCTAAGCGCATAGTTGAATATTGACCTACAGACGCAGTATATTCATTTTACTTTCTGTTTTCTCATGTTATCCGAGCGCAGAACCAATGTCGTGACTTGTGATATTCTTTTTCCTCTCCTCTTCCATTGCATGATATTTGCACTCATCTCACTCGAATTGCCCTTGACTGTTCCCGGTTGAAATGGTACAGTTTTTCGAAGGTCCAAATGTGCACAAAACCGTGCAAGTGTTGTTCAACTCGCTATTGAATGGTGAAATCGATTTGGGCGGACTGTGTGCCGGCGAGTTGCTGAGCGATTTGTGCGCCGAACCGACGATTATGCCATTGCTAGGAAGGTAATCAGAAAGCCTTTGTTTTACTGCTTTTATCCCGTTGGGATTCATGATGTGTGATGGCTCATTACCAATTGATACACAGACACCGATTATGTCACCTCGACTGGTGATGAGGCCTTTGCGACGTAAACGCCAAGCTCAGCGATCATCAATCTATACTAACCAATACCGTGAGCTACAACCAACACGAATGTTCAGAATAATTGAAATCACTTAATATAATGTGCAATGAAAAAAATGGACCAATTTGCCCATTTCAGAGGGCTTTTCCTTGCAATGGTTGTTGTCCAATTCACCATTGAAATGAATATTGCGTTGCTGACAGTTTTGATTCTTATGTCCTGTATATCCGCGAATAAATCGTCGCGGCGTTATTGCTTAACTAATGGTTCAGTTTTCCAATACAGTGCTATCACAGTTGTTGTTAGATGCGGACCGAATCATGCCAGTACACCTTGTTCAGTGCCCAAGAATGGTTTAGGTGTGTGGTTCTTCTTTCGGTGTGACCGGCCGGCTGCTGTCTGAACGAGGAACGAACAAGACGGCTTTTGTCCTGGCCATTTATGTGCTGCAAGGTTTTTCGATACTAGTTTGCCTACTAGGTAACATTACAGCAGTACGTTTCAAAACTAGTTTTTCTCTGGGTGTCAACGGGATTTTCGTATACGTGCATTTGTCTTTGTGCGAGTACACGTCGAGACGAGTCGGTTAATAATCGAAAATTACATGGTGTTACACGATTAAAATTGAAATCGACAGATGAGAATCGATCGAAGGTAGCCTAATAATCATAATTCACAAACAAAGTGCTCAAATGTGTATGGTCTAAGGGCCCTATTAAACTAATCCTTGTGACTAGTATAATATGACTCATCCTGCAACGTCAGCGCTCAACTCAGCGCTGCTCACCATTATTACAGGGGCATTCGCATACCCAGTAATCAAACGTTGCTTTCGTGTTACCCTGCTTGTCACGGCTCTTTTGTCCAGCTATCATTTAATCGATAATTCAATAGCGTCCAGCTTGTTGTGTTTTGATTGGTCCTCAATTGGCCATTCACGTTCGTTTATGTATTGTACTAAGGTCACGTGTCAGGCGATACAGCAGTGTGTTCATTTTTCCGATAAAGCGTTGCTCGGCACCGTTGTTGTTCTGATTTGCGAGTCATCGTCTCTAACAACCATGGAAGCATGGTATTGTTCTTTCATCCTTGTTAGGTATCATCAGCAGTCAGTTCAATTCAGTTCAGTTCAGTCAACCATTAACCATGCACTGGGTGTGGCGGCTTTGACCACTGTCTCCTAGCAGTAGCCTCAGTGGAAAAAAAGAACAAGAATATAAAAGGAGTGATCAGGGAACTAAAAATAGTTGAGTCAAGTCGATGGAAAAGTTTGTGGATACCACAGCGCCATTGATCACCACAATTAGCCATATCCTCTAGTGTATTTAACCGTGCAGTAGGAGAGTCTCTCAGACCCCATCCATTAAGTCTTACTTGCCCTACATGGCCAAGCCTCCTGGTAAGGGCCTTCTCATAGGAGGATCGTCGCCGTTCTTATGAGTCGGTATAATCAACGGTTCACACCAACTCTTTGGAACTCATTCCCTATCCCATATAAAAATGAGGAGTTTTGCCAACTCCAATAACAATAGTGGACCACCGTCTTCGAAAACAGACGGAGGCAACCCGTCCGATCCAGCAGCCTTATGTTGTTTGAGGTAGTCTATCTCACGGAGAACCTCTGCTTCTGATGGAGAATCGGTATCTACATCCAGAGCTGTGACCATGGTGTTAGTTGGTAAACCTATCTCGGATCAAGGCCAATTAGACTGTTCCTCGAAATGCTCCGCCTAACGAATTAGACAACGCTCCTGAGTCTGAACCAGTGAGCCGTTTACCTCTTTGATCAGTTCACTAACGCCTGGCTTTCATGGGCCGGTATTTCTAATTACACAGAAGGGGTTGCGGCTGTTGCCGATCACCGTAGCTTTTTGCACCTCTCCACACTTCACAGTCCACCACCTTTCACGGTCGTTTCTGAAGCTCCGAATCAATTGGCGTTCAAGGCATCACCGTGTCTTATCATATCTGGAAGCCGGAGAAATCGATCTGCGCTAGTCTAACAGTGAAACTGAGGATACAGATATCCATCGTTTCTGTGCATGTATTTGTTGGACCCTGGGCAGCATCAGCAGCCTCGTGTAGAGGATACTTGATCTCTGTGCGTCGCTCTTCTTTGATTTTGGGCATTTGAATGCGCGTGGAAAGGAGACTGATGGTTATCATTCAGTAGCAGCTACGGAAAATGATTGGCTTTGACGTTGCTTCGGTCACCAACGAGATATGGGCTGCAAAACGCGCGGACAAGAGCGTGATCGGTGTCTACTGCGTGAACCGAAATAATAGACACCGCTAACCGACAACAATATGGTCGATCTGAGTCTAACGCTGTGAAGGAGCAGATAGTATTCGTCGTTAGCCTCAGTAGAGCTACAGTCAATCGGGGCATACACAGAAACGACAAACGGACATCGACGCATCAGTCTGATGCTGCTGACATGCACAGAACCATTCAAACGAACTGCACACAGGCGATTGCTGACATGTATCCAGTCGAGCATTGCTCGCTCGGCTTTCATGCTCAAAGCGATGCCAACGCCAGCCGAACCACGGGCACTAAACATCGAATCGTCCGACAAACGAAGAGTAAATGGAGAAGCCGAACTTGTAACTGGGGAGCGAAGTGGTAAAACTGGAGTAGGGTTATATATATTTCCAACGTCCATCGGTTCCTCTTGGATATGGTTAGACCGAGACAAATTACTTGGACCATCCGATTGACGAATCTGACAGAAAAAAATTGTAGAGTTGCCTAAATTTCCATTGTTCCTTACAGACTGACATCTGACCCTCTTCGGGTTTCACGTAGACCCATATTATTTGCAATCCCATTTGATTGTTCATATCTCTTTTTCTAGTTTTCCCGAACTAACGGAGTGCATTCGAGAAATAGTGATTCAACTGAAATCGAAAGACACATCATTGGTGATAAAGGTGGGTCCTCAAGTTTTTTTTCGGATTATGGTTTTTTCTCCACCAAATTCTCCCTGTTAGTGACACTTCCGTCATGGTAGTGTAGTTTGAACACTATTTTGCTGATTTACATAAAATAGGTTTGTGGAAGTTGACCAGTTCATCTTCAGTGATCAAGTAGAACAGTGTTCGTCCATACCTCGGCAGAGATGCGAGGCGTAGTGCTAAGGTTGGAGCAAGCAACCCATACCGACTGGAACCTTCCATTGATTGGTTCCACGGTAAGAGTAAGCAAGTTTACGATCTGGTTGACTATCACTGTCAATCTTTATATGGTCCACCAGTTGTATTCTCAGGGCGGAAGTCACTCTGTTTTATTTTCTGCGCGCGCTGGAATGCAGTGGAAAGTGCATGTCATTGCCGTAAGAACGCATCACACTGTCAGGGAGAACTGGAAACGATGACTCTGACACTTGGAGTGCAGATAACCACATCGCAATAGATCGGGCCTAATAATTAGTCGGACGATGACGGATTACAGTCTACGACTAGTGATCACAAATAAGAATGGACTGAAGAACATTTTCAAGATGTTTTTTTTCTAGCTTCTCCATCTTCTGTACCGACTGGCGGAGAATAAAACAAATCCGGAAGTTGCTCAACTGATTCGTGGTTTGGTCTTTTCCGCTGAGGCAAATAGAGTCGCACCGAACGCTAACGGAAACCCACCTGCGGAGCTTGATATGGATGATGAACAAGACTCTCGTGGATTAGGACCCTTGCGCACACTTTTTGCACTGTCCACTGGCAACGATGATTTGGTCGCATCCGCTGCGTTGGATTTTCTCCTGCAAATTAGCATTGTTAAAGTGAGCTCAACTGCCTTACTTTTCCCAGAACAACGTGTAAAATTATCGTTCAACCATTGTATGACGTATTGCTTTGAATTATCATTCTGTAGTTCATGATTGGCCGTTTTTAGATCATACCATTACTGACACCGAGGTCTCTTGGAGCTTCGAAATCTATAAACTCATTTCAGTGGGGGTGAAGATTCATCAGTTTTATTGGGATTACTGAATAAAAATGCTATATATATATATATATATATATATATATATATATATATATATATATATATATATATATATATATATATATATATATACTTTTCCACTCGAGCCCAGAACGCGCACGTGCCTCACAGTAAGGCGAATCATTGGTAAGCATACACGACGTTTTTAACAGTTTCTGCTCGCTGAGCTTGGCGTTTAAGTCGTTTCATTACCAGTCGAGGTAACATCATCAGTGCGCATGTCTTACACCACCGACCTGAGCTGTGATCAACACCGATTTGGGAAAATAATGATATACGAGACGTGTCTGACATACCGGTAACGTTGCAGACTAACTAATAAACGCATGACAACGAAACACATGTTGTTGCCGCTAGACGCGCACAACGTCTCGAAAACATTGCCCGCCAATTACGGGAAGCCCCTGAGTATCCTCAGCGCGTGGCTGGTTGATCGTGTTTCGTTCAATGATTCTAAAAATCTGGTTCCAGATACCCTTCTACCGGACAGAACGATTTAATTTTGCGGTTATTACGGAGGCATTCGCATGACCCATTATCAAACATTGCTTTCGTATTACCTTGTTTGCCACGACTCTTTTGCTCAGCTGACTCTTAATCGATGGATCAATATCGCCCAGCGTTTATTCATGAATCGTACTAAGGTTTTGAATGTCAGATAAACCGTTGCTCGGCACCGTTTTTGTTCTGACTTGCGAGTTATCGGCTTTAACAGCGGTTTAGCAGTGATTCCTCATTGTACAAATGCAGTTCTTATTCCGCACAGTTATTCGGGTGAATA
Source organism: Fasciola hepatica (assembly GCA_948099385.1). Taxonomy (NCBI): domain Eukaryota; kingdom Metazoa; phylum Platyhelminthes; class Trematoda; order Plagiorchiida; family Fasciolidae; genus Fasciola; species Fasciola hepatica. The sequence goes on along the minus strand of CANUEZ040000051.1, from coordinate 1,455,033 downwards.
GGTGGAGCACGAACACTACACATCTTCCAAGACACCGATTTGGTAGTTATTTCCACAAAATTGAATAGGTCACATCTTCTGTGATTCACTTTTCTGCGTAATTTTAACTTTGCCGCAGTTACTTAAATTCAGCATGTTCTGTCTACTCGTCTGATGTCCAATTAACGTAATTGGCACATTGTCACGACGGATTATTCCATCCCGTAAACAGGTTGCTATTCTTTATTTCCTCCGCCAAACAGCCGAATTGCGAAACTACTGATCTAATCCCTCATAAAATTGTGCTGGAGCACATTATCGATGGGATGCGCAAGCTGGGAAATGCACCCCCCTTCCGACCCACATGTGATTCAGTCTCAACTTTGGCCGACTCTGTCTTTTGTGGTCGTTTGTTGCGTTTATCCCTTTTCATTCGCTTGGCCGACCAGATAGTTTGTCAGTTGCAAAGCCGTGTGACCCTATCGGAACTTGGAAACACCGAATGCACATTTTTGTCCAGTCCGACCTCCTCCAGCGTCCTTATTGATCATTTGTCCGTGTTGTCGGAGTTTTTGCACCAGACTAGCTCTCTCCAGCTGAATGTGAATCCGTTGCTTAGTCTGTTTGCTTTGCCCGTTGCCTCAACTGATCCAATGACCTCCGACTTGTCAACTGATCCTCGGCTCCAGATGGATGTGAATTCGTGGCAAGTACCGTAATTTGTTTTTTCCCTTAAATTTCTATGCTTTTCTGGTCAAGGGATTCATAGTTCTGTGGGTTGAGTAATACCTGTTTAAATGCAAGCGGAGTATAAAGCCCGTAACCCATATGCACGGGACTACTATTACCATGACTTTGAGGACATAACAGAGGAACCACATAAGGCCCCACCAGGTCAAGCTTGAGAACTAACCGATCGGGGTGGGGCCTTTCTGTCCGTCACCAAAGTTCACCAAAGCCGGACGTCGTATCTCATACCTGATGGTTTGCTAATTATATCATTCGACTACCGTCAGTCTCTCTCCCTTTGTATGTCTGTCTGTGTGTGTGTGTGTGTGTGTCACTCCGTGACTGATTATTTGTGACACGAATGGAAAACCCAACAGTTAGATGAAGTTTTTATGTACCTTTGTCCATTATCGCTTAGTCCATGGGCCTTCATGAATATTTCCACTTGGCATTCGTTTCATCTTTACAGACCGTGTGTAAATTTGTCCGTCCTATGTGTACACAAATATTGTCAAAGGTTTTTTCGTTTTTATTGACTGAATAATTAAATTGACACTTTTCCTGATTCGATATCCACTGAAATCTGTTTTGGTCCTATGTACTCAGCTATTTATCCTACAGTGAAATGCGCCAGCCTCAGTCGCCATCACGTGGCAGCATTCAGGGAGCGGATGGGGAAGCGACCGAGTGTATGCAGAGATATAAGGCAGATAAAGCAAGACTTTAGGGATCAGCAAACCACTGAATGGAACATTTAGCTATATCATCAAGTATTTGTGATTACCGAGTAAATGGAATTCGTGTAATCAATACAGGTTTCTTACGTTTGTCTGTCAAGGTTCAGTCGGTAGCACCAACAGTTAGGCCAGTTCTTCATGGTTCACAAGCATGACCACTGTGGATGAAAATTCCCGAATATTACCGGCTTTTGAACACCAATGCCTTCGTATCACTGCTGAAATCTGGTGGGAACACTGTATCAGTGAGATCAGAGCTAGGTTTAGAGTAAGAGACACACAAAATAAATCAGCAAGTGAAACACTAAAGCTCACCATGCTAAAGTTTTTGGGACATGTTCTGCACTTCCCCAGATAAGATTTCCAAGTGTGCAACGCTTGCTGAGACAGGTGGTTAGAATATGCGCAAGGACGACCAGTACATGACATGGAAGAAAAGTATGAAAAAGCCTGATCAGTGAAATCGGCCATGTGGGACATGTTTGACGTCTTGGAAGGGGTCCCAGTAATTCACTCACTTAGTGGTTAACTACACTGGAAGATAGTGCTTAATGCTGCGATCGATGGCGCTCTTGTATTCACACTTTTATCGATCTTATACTACTGTGGCATGCAGGGACCAGTGATCTTCCGCAAGGGGACGACAAAAAGAAAAACTACATTAGCCGAGGCTCAGCAAGTGCATCAGCAGGTACCAACACTTACATTAGTCGAACACCAATATGGCGGCTCATAGCCTGGCTGTTACACTATTGTTCGTAGCTTTCCTCCTATTTTATCCGTACTCCTGATTACGTTTGGTTTTCGATTGAAGTACTGCTCGGAGATAGCAACTAGAACCGCCGCACCCAGTGCATGGTTAATTATTGTTCTAACTGAACTACGCGATCAGATCCGTTTATCAATATCTTGCCTTTTTTCACAAGTCATACACTAGAACTCCTTCACACCGTCAATTTGTCACGTCTTAGCGAATAACATGTGCTAAGGAATATCTTTCAGGTACATGCGTAACACATCCGAATTAATATAATCTTAAAAACTAGACGATTCAATCTTTTGTACTTCGAATACCCAACCGCTTTCAGATTCATTGATCTGGTTGTCATATCAGAATCAAGCAACAATGTGGGAGCATCGGGGTTTTTTTTCATTAGGCCATGACGACCACGTTTCTCAGCCGTAAAACACCTTAAAAACTGTTCTGATAACTTCTGCGTACGCACTTTAATGTGACCACCCACTAAGAAAGCGTAAGTTATCCATTTTGATGTCTTTATGATAGGGACAGATTTCGTAAAGAATTGTGGGAATTGGATATGACTGTCGTTTTTTATGCTACCATTGACCTGCTGGCTGCGGCAGCCCACATCTGATACTTTGGGGGAAAATGAACGTTTAAGTAAAGCCAAGGAGACTTTCCGTATGTGATGCCACGCTATATGTAATGTTTGACCAATAATAGAACCTACGGTGAAAGTTATTATGCGTTGTGTTTAAGCTATTTGGATTATGGGTTGAAGCGGTGAGGAGTTAAATGTGGAGACCATGCGCTTCTTGGAAATCGTAAACCGCATCCCGAACATCACCTCACGAGTATTCGTACTTCTCTGCCAAACTTTTGATTCACCCACTTCTGCCATGTGAATGTTCAATACGTGAATGAATTACTTTATATCACTTTTGCTAGTAGATAGTACTTGTTTCTGAGCCCAGTGCCACGCTCTACTTACCGAGATCTTTGAAAACACGAGTTCAGGTGAACAGTTGTTTTCAGAAAATCACAATAGTGCCTTTACAATTTATCTAACTGGAAATCCCAGTGGATAGAGAATTTGCTAACAAAATATCCAGTCGATGTGTCTGTGTTGTGTTGGTGTGGTCATGGGCCGTGGGAGGTAGAGGGCGTACGGTAATCGCTTTTGTGCACAGAGGTTCGGTGTTGGTCGCCTCATTCCGATGACTCGACGATAACTACTGTGCGTATTTGGACCTGTTTCGATCGGTTTTGGGGCACCTGGTTTATGTATCGTATATGCTTGTTTGGGAGCTACTCGATGACCAGTGTCGACCAAATGACCGAGAGTCGCTCCAGGAATCATTCCGGATCCACCTTGACCTAGTCGCTGCGGAGGTGTTTGCCGATTGTCGATGAGAGTGTTGTGCGCTTCTTTGACTTTGAGTGTTCTACCCTTTCCAGTGCACTCATGAGTTTGCAAGGAGCTAAAAAAGGGACTCAATTCACTTTGTTCCCAATGCTGGTTTTTATTGTATGATTAAGGAAACCACATCAACTTTGACATCGGAATCAGTACGGTCCAGCGTCTTCTTCCTCAGCTGTGTTCACATCAGTCGGTGAAGAGGTTTGTTGAGATCGATTTTTCGATTACGTTTGACATTTCTGAGCAGATGCCATAGAAACACCAGAGTTCAATCATGGATTCTCGGATGACTTCCGCCCAATTTTGCAGTTCTCTTAGTTTTAATGCGCGAACCCAGTGTGTGAACTTTGCATTTTCGTCAACACCGTTGTTTCCCACTTCTCGCTCTTCTCTGAACGTGATTCTGTTATTCATGATTCTGTATAGTTCAACATGGTTTCCATCCTCTTCATCTTTTGTAGCCTTGTTTCGGCCTCAGTCATTATTGAGGCCATGGGTTTGATTTATGCAATTGCGGAGCTGCTTAGCACAGTCGTACCGCCGGTTTCTCAAGATGATGAAGTCTCAGCCACACAACCTACTGAGGCAGAGGATGAGGAAACTGTGACGCGATTGGGTGAGAAAAAAACCATCCAAACGGTGGCTCGTCAGTGTGGTCAGTCTTTACAATCTCTGTTGGAACGAGCTGAAGTATCCGGAACGTTCGCTTTGGGTTTGTTAACTACCTCAAAACATTTTCACGTTACACCCCAAACGGAAACAAGCATGCCTCTCGGTATGGGTCCGGCCTCTCGCCGGGCTGTGATTCGTTTGCTAAGTACTGCGTTGCATTGGGATGGATTCGATAATGATCAGTAAGTAACCGAGAATAATTAAAGTTACTCAACTTTTCTCAATCAGTCAGATCGATCGATTCAATATATGTCCCCAGTGTTTCTGGATGATAACTTTCACGTTGTTTTCTCCCTTTTCTTCGGCAATCTACTTGACATTGTTAGTGGTTTAATACGAGGAAATATTCCTTTCAGTATAATTGCCCCCCACTATGTTTCCTCGGTTTCCGTGTTTCTGTCGATTCTGACGTGCAGTTGGGGCAAATGTCTGACTACGTTCTAGAATGAGTTGATTCGAAAGAGACCACGGCACTGTTATCTTTTTTGATTGGGTTGGAGACGACCCGTGGTGCCCCAGTAAACTGTATTCGCAATGTTTGCGAGATGGACTTCCGGTATAGCATAAGATTATATATATATATATATATATATATATATATATATATATATATATATATAATGTCTGTAGGCTTGAAATCAAGCAAGATGCGAACGCAACAAAAACAGTTACAAACTAGGAGGAGGGCAGTACAACACAGTAAAACAAGCAGTTAGTGTGAGAGAGAAAATGCTGATTTATTTGAGCTTTTGCCGTACATTTTTTGATGTTTTTTTTGTCATTTTGTTTGTCGGAATGACATTTCTATGGTTACTGGGCACGAGATTCGACGGACAGATCGCACAGTATTGGCGCCACTGATTTCTATTCTCGGCCGTGTCCCTCAACTTCTCTAACCAGTGACAATCATCCCTTGGGCCCAAACCAGGGAAGCGGGAAGCTCCAACCGAAGCCAATGCTGTTGCTAGATTTTTCATACCTCTACGCCAAGTCATGGCCTGATCGTCGCGTCGCTTCTTCCGGCCTTGCTCAGCACGTGCGAATAGAGCGCTCAAAAATAGACGATGGGCAGACTTTCGTGAACTATGGCCGAGCCACCGGAGGCGGTGTGGAGCGATCATTTCGCTAAGAGGGCGGCTATCCGTGCCTAACAAACTACTCTACACCTCGTCATTACTCACTCCCAGACGCGAGCAATGCTTCGGAGTCATCGGTTGCCGAACGCCGAAAGACGTCTGCCTAAAAATGATGGAATGGTTGATGCGACAGTTCAGTTTGCAGCCCCACGATTCAACATACAGCAACGAACAATTCGTATCAGCAGATGCCATTGCCGCCAGCGTTTGTAGATTTATGTATGATTCACATTCGGGAGTGACTTTCGATCTGTGGTTTAAACGATGGGAACACATATTCCGAGTAGATTTTGTCAAGGACGGTGATGTATGGAAGGTGCGACTCTTGCAAATTGGGTACCAAAGAACACGGGTGATACACTAACACAGTTCTACCACAAGATCCTCGTGGTCACACATCCGACGACACAATCAACCGTTCGTCAGAAATCTTTCGAAAAACAGCGTTGTTTAGTAGCGGTTACCACATACTTCGCCATCACAGAAAAGCCAGGCCGTATTTTTCCTTCTACGATGACCCAAGCCGTAACAAACCCCTAGATAATACCAGCCCAAATGCCCCCAGTAATCACATCAACCAAACCGCCAACCGCATGTTGGAATTGCGGCGAGTGGCATTTTGTCCGTTTACGAAACACACTTGCCAAGAATGTCATAATCAAGATCACAAAGAGGATCATTGTTCAATCAATGACCCTACCAAGTTTAATATGAACCGGAAGCAAGAGACCCCTTTCACGTGTGCACCATCGAACGCGGACCCCAGTTTACAGTCCTTCATGGCCTACCTTCAACACTGCTTTCGAAACCAGAAGGAAACACAATACTATCAACATCGATGATACACCGGTATGTCTTCAGCTAGATACGGCGTCAGACATGACATTGATTTTCAGAAACATGGGATATGATTGGATAACCTCGAACGACCAAACCAAACAAGACGGCGAGAAACGGTTTCGAAGGAAAATTACTGTTTACTGTGAGCTGGATTAAGTTACTTTTGATGATATTTATTTCATGGATTAAGGTGGCTGGGACATGTGTTACGCATGCATACTGCCGGACTTCCTCGGCATATACTGTTCTCCGAGGCAGGTAATGGTTGGAAGGTAGGTCGAGGTGATCAGTCCATGACATGGCATAGGGGTATGAAAACCCTGATCAGTGGACTTGTACACGTAGGACGTGTTAAATTCCCAGGTTGGGGTCCACGCGACCCAACAACCAAATGGTTGGAGACGTTAAGTGGTATGGCTAGGTGTCGCAGCCAGTGGCATAGTTACATTGGGACTCTTTCTTTGTCTCCTTGAATTCCGCCTATTACTTTTATTTTTTTGGGATTTCTGTCACTTCATGCTTCTATTCTTTTTGCTCTTTACTGGATGATGCTGGAAGTTAGCAGCCGAAACCAGGATACAGAAGTTCGAGGGTACTGGTTGAATAAACAAAAAGTGAAACAATTCACGGGTACCTGTTATTTCACTAACCGCCCAGATCTGAATCTCCTTGGGCCCGACTGGATTGAAGAACTACACCTTCCGGACTTGCCGTTCAACCGTGTCTGCAACGATGTGAAGCTGTCACCACAAAATACTGAGACATCTGATCACATGGCTATCGAATTGACATCGCGTTTGCGACAAATTTGGCTCTGGTTTCCAAGATGGACTCCGGTGTTGCACCGTGACGAAAACTGAGGGAGTTGCTGCCTATCCAGACTATATAATTGATACGGGCTCACGTCCAGATGAGTTGTCGCAAACTTTGGAAATGGTACTCAGTTGCATTTAAGACAACGACTTCCGACTAAAAGGGAGGTGTATCGGGAAGTCGAAATTCTCCCTAAAAATACGATAGCGAACACACTTTCAAGCTACCATTGAAACCGTTTTTGGATGCGGTCAACTCGCGAATACAGCAACAAGAGAATTCATCACCAGCCGAAGGACAAAAGCCCCAATCACTCGGATAAACAAGCCGATGGCGGGAATCAACGGTGCCATCCCAATCAACCCAAGGTTGCGCCCCTACATCAGGCCATTCGACTATAAAGGAAAAAGCCAGGGAATCAAAAATCTCCCTGAAAACACGTCATCGGCGAGGCTGCAGTTCGCATTCTTTCAACCCATGGGCAGGGTGCTTCGTTGACACTAACGAAAAACAAAGCCCGCATATCCCATACGGCAGTGCACTCATCACGCATGTACGTACTGCCCACTCTTCACACCCACCCGCCAACCAATCAAACGTATGGAACACTGTGATTCGACTTAACCAATGGTATCTGCACACCACGCTAGGAAATCACTAACAACGCCATATGTGCTCATGTATTTCTTTTCCTCGTACCATATAAAGTGCTGACTTGTGGTTACACTTGGACACAGTTTCGGCACTTCTCTGTGGCACTACAAATCCAAGATGGCTCAGAAATGCTGAAGCCCTAGCCATTCCCAATCGTGAACCTGAAGTGTTCAGCCTGCATGAAAATCTCACCCGTATGGCCTTATACTGTTGACCAGTCATTAGTTCCTTTCCTCATTGTTTGCTTCTATCACTTGTCATTCGCATCAATCTTGTCTCAGTCTCCAGTCATTCTTTACTGACTATATAAAACTCTCGTTGACTTCAGTATACACCTGTACATATGCAGTAAAATGGTCTAGAAAACGCTGGGCAATCCTATTTCTAACTTCTCTATTCACGGTATAGTAGGACCGTTATAATACGAAGCGCAATTTTCTGAACCATTTCCGGTATGACTGAAGAAAAACATTCGATCATCAAAATTCACTTCAAATTCAGCCCGTCTTCAATCTCTCGAAATCAATGGGTTCACTCTAATTGGCTATACCCCTATCAGATTTATTCACAACTTGAATCGTCTTCAACCCGGCAATACAGCTAATGGCACCAATCTGGCCGACCTGCTAGAACGAATATCCAACTCATCCGAGCCTTCTAACGCCGAGTCCTCCGGTCTGCATCCTTGTTGTTGCCGACCGGCATTTCTTGCTCGATGGATTCAGTCCCCTGTGAGCGGAGACCCATCCCCGGCCACTTCACAATCAGTCTCCTCGTCCTCCAATTTTTCCGGTTTACAGCCCGATTTCATTGATAGTAATAGCGGAAGTGAACACGCTTGTATGACCGAGGCGCTGGCTCATCGGGTGGATCGGTTTTTGCAAACTTGGGAAGGCAATGATAAAAAACAAACAGAAGTGAGTTCTAGGTTTTTCTCTCTGCTGATTTCATGACCGATGTGCTTGAATCCAGATGTTGTCAACACCCATGCGTTTTTTCCATGCACTTTGACAGTGGCGATCTTTTTCCACGCGGGTTTTAGGTTGCTAACCGAATTGATTCCATATAAACTGCAACTAACGTGCATCGTTTGTCGACATGCGGTGGGCGCACTCATTACTGAACAGTAGTTCTACGTGCTGAGGTCCAAGAGTCATCGCCGTCGGTTGGTGGATAGCTGTGTTGTGTACATCTGATCCACTGAGGCAATATGTGATTCGGCGCTCCATTTCTTTGCTTTGGGATACCCGATCTTTTTAACCGTACAGTGAGTTTCACCTTAATGAACAGTGGCTAACGATCAAAAATTATTGTTCACGGATCCTAAGACCACACAGAACACTAGTTCTAGCTTGTTTCAAAAACAGTCGACAATTGTGGCATCAGTTGCGTCGTTGTGTATCCTTAGATCTTCCCTTTCGGAAACCAAACACCATAAGGTGCGTTAGTCCGTGTTCTAACGAAGATGGCAAGACGGATGAGGACACTTGTATTTGGACGGCCAAACAAATTAAGTTCATGAAACACGTACAATCGTTTATATAGCCTTGTTTCCAGAACACACTACAGCAAAACTGATCCACCGGCTGCTTGAGTATTTCGGCTGCATTCAGTCCAGTTGCCTGTGGCCATTAGCTTGATTCTCTTTTGCACCATTTCTGTTCGGCTGGCCCAATTGTTCCGGTTGACAACCTGATCGGTGACCCCTCACATTGGCTATCTTGTTGGTTGCCCGGGGTCCCGGTGCTTCCCATTTGCTAGTCCGTATGCCTCTTTTTGTCTGCCTCTGGATGCCTCCGAGATATTCACCGTCTATTCCTTGGTCTGTGACTCTCAATCGGTTTGATATTCACTTCATTCTGTTGCTCTAGCGTTCCCCGCTACACTACGATGCCGGTTTCATTGCAGCTAGAGAAGTGACTGTAAGCATTGATTGATTTCAGATGGTTTAGAGGTGGGTAAGGCTACGGCAAAGCAATAACCACGAGCTTCTCCTTTTTTTTGGAGCACTGACCCAACGAAGTCAATCGTACATGGGCTAATCAAGGAATTTGATGACCCTTTCATCCATTCTCTGGAGAATTGTCTGCTATATAGGTATTGGTGTATCGCAGACCAATACACAATCGGCCTCTATGGGCGAAGCGTGATTGCTTAGCATTACTCCTCCATCAGACAACGTTTCCTCGCGTGATAAACTATGTGAAACGACCCAAGGCTACTTGATGCAGTATCTTTATTGCAAGTACAATGACCAGGTAAAGAGAAAACTCGTCAGGATAGTGCGAGAAAACATATATCTCTTAGTCATTGTGTGAACTCGCGATTTCATTTATTCGGTATCCATCTTTTGATAATTTGAAAGCTGAGTCATACCCTATATCCAACCCTCCTCTCCTAGAGTAGAAGATGCTTCTGTTACTTGCAAGCGTCCCCATACGATATTACTTTTACTTCTGTTCGTTTCACTAGACTAGACGGTACTGTGACGTAACACAAATCTAAAACAGTGCGACAATTTTGGGTTAATGGTTGGGCGAGTGGAACTGAACTGGTCCCTTAATTTTTTCAGTCAGTTTTGCTGTTCTACTGAGATTTTGTTCATCTCTCGACAATTGACTTTTGCATGCTGTACGTTTAACTGACGCCAGGTAATAGGATAGTTTACCTGACCAGTCAGTCTTATTCTGTCACTTATCTAATCAAGTTTTCTGTTTTACTGTTGTATCTCTTCAGACATCCATACAGGCATCCGATCTTCTGACCGTGATGGAATACAAGATTCAAATGTTCAAAGTATGTCCTTTCTTAACTAATCAACTGTCTTATGAGTTTTCCCTATGGTTCCGTGTGACCTGTTCGATGCGTCTGTCGATGGAGGTGAACTCCGGCGTGCGGCGGTTTGCGTCACTGCCTTGCAGTGGGGATGTTAAAATTGATATATATATATATATATATATATATATATATATATATATATATATATATATATATATATATATATATATATATATATATATATATATATATATATATATATATATATATATATATAAGGCTACACCACAAATAAGAGTAAAACAATAGGACCCGAGAGTTCTCTAAGCACTGCAAGCAGTATTCGCATCACTGACTTCTATTTAGAGCCTTATTTTTCATCATCGCTAACCAACGGCAGTCTTCATCCTCAAAGACGGAATGAACCAACTGAGGTCGGTGCTGGCGTCAGTTTCTTCATGGCCTAACCGCCTCGTCGCTACTTGCATCACTACCTAGCATGCGCGAATTGAGCACACGAAGAACAGATAGTGTGCAGTCGTACGCGAAGTATTTGCGAACGATCGGAGGTAGTGTAGAACGCTCCTATCGGAGGACCAGTATCAACACCCAACACACGATGAAAAAACTCATCGTTGCTCACGCGGTGTACCCACCAAACGCGAGCAATTTCTCGGCGACTTATTTTGTGGGACACTGAAAATCGCGGAGCATCCTTAGCGCGCAGTGTGATTTTTTGCAACAATTTGTGTGCTTACAGTACTGAGAGTCATCCGGAGATTAGAAGTAGCGTTCGTATACACCATTCGGGCATTGCAGGCTGCTTTTATACTCCGTTGCTCAGCCCAGGATAACCGATGGAACCAAAGTAGATCTTTTTACCGAAAGATACACTTGCTTTTGCACAGCCGGGTGCCAACTATGGGGGCAACAGGGATGTTTCGAACGAGCCAGTGGCCAGTGACGGTTCATATTTTTCCTCTGGATTACCTTACCGAGTGTCAGGTACGACGAACGGCTATGTTTTGCGACGAGCCGCATACACCACGTCGTAGTGCTTTCCCCAGATATGTGCGAAAGTTTCTAGAAGTATGGCTTGCCAAGCGAAAAACCACGCAATGTCGAACTGTGCTGCTGCCTGTCCCCACCCGTTTCTTCTCCGAGCTTGGACTCACATTCATTCCACCGTCTGAATAATTGAACCGTTTTGGGATGATAAATATTGCCGGATCGATTGTTTCCAGGTAACGCATTTTACCGGCCTTGTTTGTGGGACTGAGAATCACTTCGGACTTTCGGCTTTGAATGGATTCTGCTACTGACAGCGCTATGCACATCTTGATATTGCTCACAAAGTAATTTCACCGATTAGGTGCATTCACGAAGGAGGAGTAGTCCCTGCTGCCGCTCTGAGCACTCAAGTACCAGCAGTCAATCTGTCCCGTGACTGTACTTCGAGCTGGTCACCGAAAATATATTTCGAAGTCTGTGTACATAGTTGGAAAACAATTTCCCATATTGGCTGGTTAACATCTTGCATCAACGACTGGAATTTCACCCTTTCAGCCTCTCCGAGATTCACTGGTTGAAAATACTTCGGTAGAAACTATTTCAAGGATTTACATAGCATAGACATTGGAGAACTTGGAAAAACCAAATTCCTCATCAAGAAATACACGCCCTTTCCAAGTACTGTCTAGAAATGCGCAACTTTCTCTGAGTCCGAGGTTTTCCCGAGCACACACCTTGTTTTGAAACATTCAGTGTATTCCTCAACCTCACATGCATTACTGTCAACGTTCAGGGTGTCCGAGTTACAGATATTCATGGGGTTAAAAACGATCGCGACGCCAATTGCGGTGCGTTGCAATGGTGTTAGTTATTTGCACAGATGGAAGTTCGCGCAGGGATGCTCCAACCCGAATTATAAGCGACGGAAATAACAGAACCATGCACGGTTGCAAAAAGTTGAAGTTTACTGTGCGGGAATTGCAGGCACGACGAGTAATTTATTCAATAAAACAAAAGAAGTTCACAGTTTTTTTCAATCATCACACCCGACCGGATGAGAAGGGAATCTTGGACTACAATGGTCTGCGTTTGTCGTATGACGGCAAGGCCTATCGGAGAACAAGTGTATTGCTTGTTGTGGCGTTATCTATGACGGAACTAATGATTGTGTTGTCAAACAGTTTCCTGTTTCATATCCACGACCAGACCAAAATGCTTAGGAAAATTTATACCGAGTGTCTAGTGCTGGACATTTGCAATGGTACAGTGCCATGGTAAATAACTTTGCAGACCATGGTTAAGTGTGAAGTCTTGTTCCCCATACATATGAGTCACGAAACTGTTTGCCTCATACGGAGTGAGTATTGTTGGCTTGAGTTGGTGCTTGTTGCTGACTAGTGAGAGAATACTAATCTCGGCACCTTTATTGACCAAAAAACGGAGATAATTCAACCTGTCGGGTATGCAGTACAAGCAACCGTTTAAGTTACAATCGACAGTCATCATCATTACTGACTGACAACTTGGTTTCACGAGGATTTGTATGTCTGTCGCTAATAAATCAATAGATGCGCATTGGGAAGTTCATTTTCTCGCGTGTTCTTTGGAGCGTTGATGGTAGTAATACACATACCAGGGTTTGTGTCACTCTGACTGTATGGTGCGGACTGTGGACTGCTGATATACATACCGTATTAGTAGAGTGTTCGGTTGTATCCTCACTTGTCTGTTTTACTGAATGGAGGTAGCAGTTTCACCGCATATGGCCTGCTGCTTGCACTCCTGACGCAGGTAGCGTACCAGGCTTGATTGATCTGTCGTCAGTGTTCCCTTGGATCTTCTACACCTGACCGCCTCGATAACCTGCGGAAAGCTCTGACTGGAAGGCAGATAGTCAGTTATCTTCTAGAAGTAAATGTACTGGATTGGCGGCTCGAATGTTGGTCCGATCACAGACGAAAACAAACAAAAACGGGAGCGTATCAAAGCATGATCTAGGTCCACAGGCGTGAACCAGAATGAACGACAATCTTTGATTGGTCCATGTTGGCGGTGACCAATGCAGATATGGCCCATTTAAGTCCACGTTATTTAGGCGTAGGATCATGCCTTAGAAGTATGCCGCTTCTTGCGGCAGGGATTCCCACTCGGTAGAAGAAAACTGTGGTCATTTTTTGTGTGAATTAAACTCAGAAATCTATATCCTTAAGCAGATGTTACCCGTTCCAGCCTATCAGATCACAGTACACGTAACTTGGTCAGATGATTGCATCTTGAGTGGTAATTTCGCCCCATGTATGGTAGATAAGCCGACATCAAACTCATCAGCTGACAATTCGGAAACCAGTATGTTCTGTGCAGATGATATCCAATATATCATGACGAGTAAAACCGTGCCACTTTTTCTTTCACACTTCTAAGCCTGAGCAAATTTAGATGACACAACCAATTCCTTCTACCTGTGACTACCGGTTTTCTTACTGTCTCTATTGCTCTCACGTTATACTCCGTTCCGCTTTGAAGCAAGATTTTACGATTTTACGGTGCGGCCTAATAGTGGTTATTCCTGCCATGGAGTCCTGGTAAACTTAGTCATAGAGACCGATTTTTCTCCATCGAGTTTCTCCAAAATATCCTCGTGGACAATGCTCATCCAGTGCATGAGTTGTCTTCATGCTGATTCCATTCGATAAATATCCTGAATATCGACAGTACCGGAGTTGTTCTCCTTGTTGATTTTCATTTCAACCCTTTCCATCTAATTCTGTCCAAAGTCCGGACTACTGATTTCGCTCTCCTGCAATGGGCAATAATCAAATTTGAAGATCAGATCTAACGCCAAAATTCTTCTGTAAATATCGGTGAGTACCGGGACCGTCACGTGTGCACCGATGATAAGACGTTCACGACTGAAACGCCGAGCTCAGTAGTCCCGAGCTTATGAGAGTTTTTAACATCGTTTGTATGATTGGTGTATGACGTTTTGACCAAAATATAAGCACATTCGCTAACAAAAGTCATACCGGTATACAAATCTGCAGTGATACAAGTGTTCCGCCCCATTCACAGTACTGTGACAATCATCTTCAATCCGGCGGACGATTAAACAGTCACAATGTTATTTTAGCGATATGATCCGTAGAACACCGATTGGAAATCAATGGCAACAGTTGATTTTATTCTCAATGTTCCAGAATGTTTCGTATGTTTGTAAAAAAATATCTGGTTCAGCGGAGTACGTGCACTATTCCTTCACCAAGGAGAGCGTTAACCTAGGCTTTCCATCTCATCCGAGGATTCACTTTTGGGTATCCCTTTCTAAGCACTGACCTGAGCTTGGAAATGAGATATCCTGTTATGTTTATCGGAGTTCTGATGTCGTTTATCGGTCATTTGCATTTGCTTGATTGGGTTCAGTAACCCGGAATTTTTTGATCCAGTGAATAGCACGATTTTCAAGAGGAACACAAATTGTTTCTTGGTCATACTTATAAACCTGAAAATGTGGTCACTCTTTAAGTTACCCAGATCAGATTTACCAATAGTGGGTGCAATCCTAATATGTTCCACCCGTTTTTATTTTGTTTTGATCAGTCTCGTGAAGATGTACTGGAGTCAAGTGCATTCGCGAACGCGGAGGCGTTAGCCAGTGTCCAACGTCTGTCGGAACACTATCGCCAACGTTTAGCAATGGCTGAGGCCGAATCTGGTCGCCTTCGCTCGTTGCAGATAGAGGCCTTAGCTCGTCTTGAGGCTGACAAGCGATTGCAGCTGGCTTATGCCGAACGTCTGGAGAAGTAAGGAGAAGCGAGTGCATATTTCCTCTCTACTCTGATCTATGGAATTGATCAGTACTTGTTATTACTCACACAAGGAGTTTAAACCTTGTTTTCTGAGTGCACGCATTGGAGATTTTTTGGTATATTCACTCCAGAACAACGCCCATAACCTTACTTCTAAAGAACAAAAGATTGTAACTATGTGGAAAACTGGAGAGAGAGAGAGAGAGAGAGAGAGAGAGAGAGAGAGAGAGAAAAGGTTAGAGGGTTCAGTTTCCACACATTAGGACTGAGACTTGATATGGGTAACTGGCCGCTTGTTTTAGTGAATGGCAGTGAAAGGTCGCGGGCAGAAGAACTGCTGATTTGAGTTCGGAAGAATACGAGACAAAATTCTAGCGATAAATAGGAACAACAAGGCGACTGAACTGAAGGCGTTGATCAAAAGTGCCAATTAAAATTATTCTCCTTTAGGGCCCTAATTTTTTTTTGCGGACGATCACTGCAGCGTAGTTAAAAAGACCCACAAATAAGGCCAGTCGAAAAGTACCTCTGTTACTGGCGCATTTACATTTGGCCTTTCTTCAACCCATTTATACCTTTTCTTCACGCTTCTTCGATAACTGAACATCAGCTAGTTGGAAGGTATATGCTTGTCCGTAGAATCTGTTGGAAGTTTTAACAGACAAGTAAGCAGTGCCATATAACGCACCTTCAAATCGTCTAGTGGTCGTTGCCTGCCGCCGAGTCTTATGAACTGATTGAGTCTCCTTTCAGTTTGTGACAATTCACAATCCTGCCCTTAGTAAGTGTTGATGTTTGTCATTATTTTAGACTGGAGAAGTTATTTCCAGACAAATAACAGTATTCACATTTTGACTGACTGGGAAATTTCACGATTAACTGCATGTGATCTTGAACATCTTGAGAATGGGCGTAAACTGCGGAAATCCAACCATCCATTGTTTTGCGAAGAAGAATGCGGCGAATTGAACTGCTTAATCGTCTGATCAGTCAAAAAGGGTGGAGATTTATTGCGATTGCCAAGAAACTGAAATTTCATCGTGATTTGTTCTGGCTTTAGATTTACTTCCCATGCTATACAGTAAGACTTGAAGGCTTACGAAGGCGCTATCCATGATATGAAATCCGAATTCAAGCTAGTTCTGGTACCTTCTAAGTTGTAAAACTCATCATGCTGAGTTTTTATAATTACACTTATATATATATATATATATATATATATATATATATATATATATATATATATATATATATATATATATATATATAAAACAGGCGGTTTACCTAAGGATCCACAACCGGATACTTGGGCTATCCAAAGCTTAAGCCGCAAGGCAGCGGGACTAAGGATGGGGTCCGCAACCCACGAGAGGCCGATGACCGATTTCTCAGTTCACACGCCCATCGGATGAGGCCAAACATCCTGGGTTTTCATTACACCCCTCCGCCACAGATGCCGGTGACCACCATGGTGCTGTATGCTTCATACGCCACCCATGTTTGGTTTGGAATCAGGGATTAGATATCTCCTCTAAACTGACTGTCGGTCAGTCAATCCGGTGGAGAGCGCCGGGCTTTCCTTTTCTTCCTCACACGTTTGTGAAAAACACCTCAGCCATGAGACGGCAGTGTGTAGGACTTCCTCAACAGAAGTTACTTGGGACACGCGGTCATTTGGAAGCAATTCGAGAGGTGTTCAGGGCGAGTAGCCAACTCGGAGCCCGAGACATCTACACCCGAGCATACTGAGATATGAATTCAGTGGAAGGGGTATAGCCACAAAGGCCCACCGCACTATTAGGGATGACCGGTAACCAGACCGTGAAAGTAGAAGTGGATAACCACAAGATCCTAATGGGTCAGGTGTAGTAACGGTCCAGACGACAATGGACTGTCAATTACCACCAGAGGTTGGTATGAATTCGGATAGATCGTGACCATCCAAGTTGCACTACGAAAAATGCAGAATTCATTGTGCTGGAGCAAAACAGTTTTCTAGTCTGTTAGATTGGAAGTTCTTGATCCACTTTCCTGTCAAGCAATGCAACAGGTTGTCTTATTGCCACGGACATATGGGTTCATTTGTTGTGCACTTTGACAGTATCGAAACCGTTGAGATTCGTATTCTTTATTACATGCTTCCGTACGAGTGCGGTGGAAGGGGTATACATGCCATAGCCACGAACGCCAGCTGCAATTTTAGGGATAACCGACAATCAAACTGTGAGATTTGGATCGGAGATCCACATAAAATCCCAATAGGTCAGGTGGGGTAACGATCCGGAAGACAGCGGATTACTGTCAGTTAGAACGATTGCCCCATGAAAACCATGGTTTTATTATGGTGTGCTGGCGAAATAAGTTAATGCACTTTCTTCAAACCAACGGAAAGTTTGTATCACATTGTAGCATTTTATGTCGATGACATATTAACTCAAAAAATTACACTTTCATTCGGATTTTGACAATACCTGTGCGTAGAACGAATAGGTACGTTTTCCACGGTATTGAACAACGGGAGCGGGAGATCACTGCAGCATATGAGATTACCGGCTTTGATCAAGGCGTGCGCTGGCTGGTAGTAATTGCTATTTGGTTAGTACCTGGGTCCAACAATAATCGACCACTTATCCTAACGATTCAGCTGCGTTTGGACAATCAATAATCATAAATCGGATGCGGTGGTTTGGATCGCCATCTTAACCAAAGCTTCGATCGGCCATCCTATGATTGGGAGTGTGCGGAAGAAGAACGGATAAAACTTCTAGTGATCGCATCAAGCGGAGGAAGGCATTATGTCAGCTTGTGTGATGACTTCATACATCCTTATTTCTAAACAATATGTGGATAGATCTCTTAAAGTCCACTAGTTCAGCTCAGTTTGAACAGCCCATAACCATACTCTGGGTGTGGAGTTTCTTTTCGCAATTAGCCAACACTCCACCGGGGGAGCCTGACGCACCGTATTTGGACAAGTTCACTGGTCATGGTTCTCATCACCTATATTTCATGTCGCGGACTGGACTGGTCATCCTTACTCATCTTCCAGCCTACTTCAACTGAAATTGCAAGCCTACGATGTCAAGCCTTAGTCTGATTGCCGTTTCATGAATATTGACCGATACGTTTTTAATTGGTTTGCTTTGTTGGGAAACAGCAATGGATGTTGACAGCACAACAATTTTGGAATAATGGAATTTCCGGGTTTGAGGCAATGTGTGCGTTTTTTGCGTTTCGGACGGAAAGGCACCAGTTATGTCCCATGCGCAATGTGAATCACTTGTCCTCTGGTAAATGTACCACGGAATCACTTATATCCTTTTCGATTTTTCATCTTTATGACTCCGAGCGATATTCCATAGTTCATTCTCCGTGTCGATCGTTAACCCCGTCACTCCTGGCCCGGAGAAACCACGGCAATGAAAGAAGAACTCGGAAGACAAGTGTTTCCGTTCAGTTTTTCTTTTCTGCTTGACCAAAGGCAATCTGTTTGATGTAATCTGTTGGTCTCTGGACGGAGCGTGTACGACCTTGCAAATGAGTCGGAAAGCAATGAAGTGGACCAATACGAGAACGGCAGGGACGTAGTATGAACGCCAAATTAGCGCAAAGAAAAGTGCTTTCAAATTAGCAGAAACGAAACCGTTGGAATGCTATACAGGCCGACAGTTTTGGGGGAAAATAATGGCTTAATCATAACCAGCGCGACGGTTTTGTGAAAATTCTTACAATTTCCTCACCATAAGTTCAATTTTTTTCTGGTTTCCCCTACTTAAGTTGATTTGGCTGTAGTGTAAGCTTCATGGAGGCGTGTCCCCTGGGTTAGGAAAATAACGGTATTGTTTTCGTTTTGAGGTGATCCAAATGTGAAAAGTCTTTGGCCTCGGCGGGATTCGAACCCACGCATGATCACCCACCGCGAGTGCTCTACCAGCTGAGCTACGAGGCCACGCCGGAGGACCTTCGACTTTCTGCATATGGATCACAGTATACCCGCCCAAATTACAGTAGCACATGGCATCCACCACAGTGAACTAACTTGTAATTTGACTGCCTACAGCAGGATTTCCCTTTGTACTAACCGGACTCCACCAGTTAAGTGCATTGGGCATGTTTACAATGTATTAATGGTTGGCAGATTTTTGATAATGTTTTGAGGTGATCCAAATGTGAAAAGTCTTTGGCTTCGGCGGTATTGTTTTCGTCGCCCTATGTACTCGAGTGTGCCTTGTTCTATCTGTCTACTTAAATATTAGACTCCATTTAGTTGTGTTCTAATAGAGTTTACCATCTACAAAGCTCACATTCAAGCTAATCGTTTTCAGATGTAACACGGACTTGGAAGATTTTCGAACACGGCTGACTCAGTCGAAAAAAGAATGCCAAGGTGAGTGCTTATCAGCCCATTTTCTTTTTTACCAGCTTACTTACTTACTTTCTTACTTTTGTGCGACTATATCCTGAAAGAAGATAAGTCGGCTTCTTGGATATCTCTGATGGTAGTTGCCCACGCGTTCCGATCTGCGGCAAGGTCTGCACACTGCAAAATCCAGGTGCTGCGCCACTCGCGTACACCGAATACCGACCGGAGGTCTAGGCGATCCATTTCTACCTTAGGAGTGCTAACCAATGTCTTCAGCTGGCTACCAACGTGACATCTCCAGTCTGAGTAAGGTGTTGATAGTAAGCTCCTCTTCGTAAGTTTCGTTTCGGGTCGCCGTAGGGCATGACCAAATCACTAGGCGATGCCGTTGGAGGAAATAACAAAGTCATTTTGTGTTCGCACAGTGTTGTCGCATAGCGAAGTTTGTGACGCGATCTTACCACTTGATTTTGGCCATGTAGCGAAGGCACCAGTGATCGAAGCTTTCCAGTTTTTTCGTGTCGTCTACTCTCAACGATCAGGATTCGCGTGTGTACGTAAAAACTGACCGCACCAAGATGAAGTCAATTTTGTGCGCTGTCCTTCCGTCGTTGGAGAAACTGCTTGACTGTTCATTGCGATCGCAACTCCAGGCCGCTGGGGGAGCACAGGGCGGATCGCCTACCGGGGACGCCGTAGCATGATCAGAGCTAATTGTAGAGACAGAATCTATCAACAGACTTGGGAATAGTGTAGAAAGTAGCGTCACCAGCGCCACTCGTCCTTTGTTCGAAGTTGTACCTCCAGCCAATACACAGCAAAGTGCTGCCTGTTCTTGTGTTGGAAGCCGGTGGCCGATCGAACGGCTCATACGGGTTTTGGATGGTGGTCCACCAATCCGGGATGCCCAACGCGTCCGAATGATCGTGGTGCATGATTCCCGGCAGCTCTCTAGAAGCTCGTTCGCCATTCGGTAGTGGTTACCTAGACCCAGGTGTCCATGAAACCCTGTCGATTGGACGTATTTCCTTGGTAGCCGTTGGATCCAACAGATCTCGACCGCCTATGCAGGAGGTTCCATCTTTTCATGCTGGGCGCCGGGGTTTTTAGGCCTTGGTTACCCCTCCACCTGGCTTGGCCCGCCTATCGAGCGTTTTTCCGGGATGTGGCCGCTGACGCATGCCTTGGCTTCGTGGAGCCACAGGTGAGGAAAATTGGATAAATGATGGAGACCAAAGAGATTGTTGATCGTCGAAGTAAAATCTTCAATGCTCACGATTGATGATGCTCATGAAATTACTCCATTTCCCGTTCCGCCAAACTTGTCGTAGACAATTAGCTGTTGATCGCCTTGTTTGTCCCAGCAAGCGAGAGAGTTAAATTACTCCGGGAGAAAAAAGTTCTCGACTTTGCATACGTTGGTAAAATCCCCTGATTATGTGGTAACTATCAGGCCATGAAACATGCTTCGGACCACTTGGAGACTAGTGTGTGCAAGAATAATTTAGTCCCATGCAGTCTCAGAGTAATGTTACTGAACTCTCAGTAGCCCGTGCTTGAAAATACCCTCGTCTTCTATTACGCAAAGTGAATTACAACGGAAGGGCTAAACCCCATAGTTCGAAAAAATGTTGTAAGAGGAGCTTGTACGGAGCATTCACGTCAAAACCGGTTCGTTGCTTTTGAAAAGAGAAACGTTGTAGGTGGGTGGAAAAACAGGGAGGAGAAGGGTGTTTCATAACTTAAGCCGTCCAGGGAGAAAAAGAAGATTGAAAAGTTGAGGTCCGAAATAGAGTGCCAAAAACCTAACAAGAGTGACTAGCTGCCTGTACCCGGGATTGACGCTGAAAATTAATGGGAATAGAAACAGCTGAGGCAAGCTGGGAGGAACAAAACCCAAAATAATAGCGGTAGAATAGGGACAGCGAAGCAATTGTAAGGCTATCAGCAAACGAGTGCAAATTGAATGTTAGAACTGCA
Source organism: Fasciola hepatica (assembly GCA_948099385.1). NCBI lineage: Eukaryota > Metazoa > Platyhelminthes > Trematoda > Plagiorchiida > Fasciolidae > Fasciola > Fasciola hepatica. The sequence goes on along the minus strand of CANUEZ040000051.1, from coordinate 1,433,376 downwards.
TCATTTACCAGAAGACCGGATTTACGTTGGACCCTTTTGAGAAAAGGTGAACAAGAAGACGAAGCTCCACCTTACACTTGACAGTAGTATTCAAGTGTGGGACGAGTTTGAGTTTTGTACAGTGAGAGGGCGTGGGCTGGTATGAAGAAACGTCTGGCACAGAATAAAAAACCAATCTTGCGCGCAGAACGAGAAGCAAGTGAACATATGTATGAAGACCAGGGTAAAAAGAAGACGATCGAAAGACCCAGGAAAAGCGTCGAGTTGGAGGAACGAAAAGGAAACGAATGATAAATTTAAGTGGGGAGAAAAGGAATGGTGTTGGAGAGAAGTTGAGAAAAGAAATGTTTTAGAAGCGCTGAAGAAAACACGATTTTGAGAGCCCCAAGAGATCTGGCCAAGGTTCGAACTGAGCGATGTTACAAGAGAACAACGGTCACGCTCGATGTTGACGATGGCATGGTGAAAGGTGGGATATGAAAGAGAGCAGTGGAGGATGAGATCATCAGCAAAAGCTAGGATGGGGTTGGAAGTGGTGAATAATAGATCAATGATGAATAGCAGAAAGAGGGTGGGTGGAAGCACAGAACCTTGGGAAATACCATCATTCACGGGGAAAAATTGTGATTATGCCACATCTACTCGGACGGAGATTTTCTGGCTACTGAGAAAACTGGACGTCCACAAGCCCAGGGATGGAAAATTGCCAAAAATGGGCAAATTAGACAGTAAACCATTGTGCCAGGCATGGTCAAAAGCTTTCAGTGTCTAGGGAGATCAGGTGTGTTTTTCCGTGGTTATCGAGTGCCGCTGACCAGAAGTGTGAGATCACAGCTAGTAGGTCACCCGTGGATGAATGACATCGTCGTTCGAAGAACAATCGCAACTGATCGGGAAATATGGTCTTCATAACTTTCAAAATGACAAGTTAGGGAAGTAGGACGATAAATGCTTCAGTCGGAGGAGTCATCGTGTTTGGGAGCAGGAAGAATTACGGCTTCTTCCCGTAGGGTGGGAAACGTACTAAACTGAGGAAAAAGACAAAAAAAGATGACGTAACATTGGTGCTAACTATGGGGCACATTCTGAGGACGATGGATACAATACCAAGTGTTTTGTTTGGCTGAGTGATTGACAGGTCTGGTGGACCTTTTCGGTTGTGATGAGGGGAAGAAAAGGACGGCTAGTAGGAGTGGTTGGAGAACGAATAGAAGGGTCGGCAAAGTCAAATAAGCAAACCGGAAAGTAAAATCCTTCGCTTTCTCATGGGGTTCACGGACTAGGGAGCCAGAGAAGTTAGAGATGATAGAGAAATTAGAAGGGCAAAAATTACGGGAAGTGGCTTTGGCGAGAGACCAATATGGTCGGGTACTAGTAGCGGAAGAGTCTAGTTGTCTGGCTTTGTAGTGTGTGGACCGATCCTTGGATTTCTGAGTGGAAAGCAAGCATTTGTATCTAGCTTACATGAAGAGACTGTAGGATTGAGGACTAGCGGGGCGGCACCTCCGTCTAAATACTGAGTTCTTCAAGTGCACAGCGCGATTGCAGACGTGAGTAAACTGCTCAGAAGAACGTAGTTTGCCGTGTTTGGAAAATTATGGAATAAAAAGAAACATATCTTCGAAAAAGGTTTCAGTGAAGTTTGAAACTGAGGAAGAAAAATCACAAATAAAACAACAACCACCCCAGGGATAGCAGCGCAGAAAATCACGAAAACCATCGGAGTTGGCTGGATCGTAACGCTAAAAGGTGCGTCTATAGTGCGACCAGATGAAGAGACTTTTACAATAGTCGTTATTTTGATACAGCAAACGATGTTAGTTGCTATTTCCGACGCGGACAATGCGCTTAGTCTTATCTATTTTACTGGTGCGCATCATTTCTAGCGGGCCACCGAACCGCAGACACAAGCGAAGATTGTTGGTGGAGTCATACGGAGTCTGACATGGGCCCGTCGCACATTGACATCTCGACTTTGCAAATTTCAGTTCATACGATGACCGATTAAAACGGCCAAATTCAACGGTAAACAGCTGATTCGATTCTGAGACTTGAGGCGTCAACTAGTACGCTGAAATGTAGAAGCGCATTAGCACCGATGCATATTTGGGATGTACGGTTTGGTGTTTTGAGAAGAACCATACCAACGGTTACGTACTTGTTGGATCAGTTTAAGTCATTTGACCTGTAGAATTACACAACCCCTTCACTGTGTCGGTAGTTCGCACTTAACAATAACAACCGGTCGTGTGCACGGAGTTGAGGAAGCTTTTCACTGTTCGAGTGTGGCATAATGACCGCCTGGATCGGAATCCGGTGCCTTGTCTTCCAAGGTACGCAAATAGATCACCTACAAGTTTCGGCGGCGGTAGTTTGACATGCTTAGTTCACGCCCAGTCTCTGCTGGTCACTGTGGTGGTAGTCAGCAATCTGCTGTCGCCGGACATTGAAATCTTATGCGGGTTTCCGCTCTGAGTTTTTGGGTCTTGGTTGTTAGTCATCGGTGATACCACAATGTACCTTTGATGCTCCTCACGGATATACTGCACCTTTCAGGCCTCCGCGATCCTGGTAGGTCAATGGGTGGAAGCCAAGCAAAGCCCAGTCTCACTGAACCAAGTTACAGGCAACATCTGGTTTTGAACCACCAGCCGTCGCTTCTGGAGAAAAAACTCCTGCAAATAAATGCGGAGAAAAAGGATAACCAGTCAACAAATCTCCACTAGATGAACGTAGAAATTAAGTACCTGGGTTTTCGCTCGACGATGGGGAGAAATCATCGCACTTTATTAAGCAGCAATCACTCGTCAAAACTGACCAGCCGCCAACCCATAGGATGCTGTTCCGTCTAAGTTTCGCTTGCTTCACTGGTTGAGAAGGGCGAATCGAAAATTGAGCAGAGTGAATGTCGAGCAGGGTAGAGATAACAATCAGGTATCACGGGACGGACTGGAAAACTTCCTTGACTGGCACTTCGGTCACGTTCCTTTGCACAGTTAACGCTTCACAGCCTTGTGGGTGAGACTTTTGAGTCAAAGTCTCCGGCTAGGGTTCCTAGAAGAAAAACACTTTAACGGCGTGGGCAGTCGCAAAGTATGATTTGACCAGAAACATTCTCCCTATAGACGGCCTTACTAACTTTGCTTCCCTTTAATTTTGGATCGATGCAACACGCCACGGGTAATTGCGGCTCTGAAAAAGCCGTAGTTCATGGATCGGGCATAAACCTGCTGCACTTCTTAAGCCCACATGTTCACTCCACTTGGCTGCATTCAGCACTCGTACACCGCCAGATGGGGCAGCAGGTTGCCCTCGATTGAGCTTTTTGAACTGTTTAAGTAGATGTATGCGGTGCCTCCGAAACGCGTAAGAAAGACCCCACTTCTGTGATCACTCTTCACACCCCAGATACAATCTCAGTATCTCGCTTCACTTTTCGCCTGTCGTGTGATTCGGTATCTTGTGCTTGTGGTCAGGCTGGCGTCGGGATCGCTTTAAGCACATGCACCAGTAAGCTAGATTCCAGTCAGCAGTCGTTTGTGTGCAGTTCGGTTCTTTACGCGTCAACATCAACAAACACCAGCGTCGGTGATTGTTCGTCGTGTCTGTGGATGCGCCCACGGACTGCAGTTCTTTTTAGAGTAAGGACGGATCCTATCAGGATTTGTCTCAGCTGCTTCTAAGCGTACGTTCAACGGACATGGTGGTCATTTCTGGGGATTTGAACACTCAAGTTGGCCGTTTGAGAGATTCCGAAAGACATCGGAGGCCCATTTGCTATACCAGCCGATCGCACTGACAACTTTGATTGCCATGCGCGTATGAAATACTACGTCACATTCTGTTTGGTGTTGGAGTTTTTGATTTTCGGTACTTCTGTGCGGTGATCTCATTCAGATGCGTTCTGACCACCGGTTGTTTTTGGCAAGTACGAACTTCTGCCATAAGAAGCGGCAATAACGGAATAGGCGTTCTCCCACGTCTTCACAACGTTGGACTCAGGTTAACCATATTCTCATTGGTCACTGCTGGTATGGATCAATTGAAGATTGTCGTTCATTTTGGCCTACGCCTGTGGACTCAGATCACTCCTTGGTACGTTCTCGCTTCTCTTTTATGGTCGCGCCAACACTAAAGCTACTCGTCCCACACAGTTGCTTCCGCACGAGAATTGGCAACCTTCCATGTAGAGCTTTCAACTAAGTTATCGATGCAACCAGATGCTCAGGATCCAAGTAAACACTGGTGACATTTCAAAGAAGCTTTGTACCCATCTCCCGATGCCGCACAAAACTAACATTTATATTGGTTTCAGAAACGAATTTCAATAAGTTGCTCCGTTATATTCTGGCAGATCCGTCCCTACGAACGCCGTATTCATTGAGGCATCAACTAACAATTTGGAGAATTACTGCGAGCAGTAGTGGATTGCGGAATCACACAGAATTTCTCTTATTAGGCGTTGCATCCAAACTCTTCTCCAGTGTTTTTGTCCGCCGATTATCCAACACCCACGAAACACGTACGTGTGAAACTTACGCTGGTTTCAGATGCGGTTGAGATTTTATCGATTGCATGTGTACTCTAAAATTTTTAGAACGCAGGCACATCTCCCTTAGGATGGCAGTCTCTGTATTCGTTGATCTCGGAGCGGCTTTCGACCGCGCTGCTTCAAATTGAATCGTGTGCTACTCACCACAATAAGCTGCGTGACAACCTATGCTTTGCGAACTGTTCATGTCTAGTAGAGTCACGAGACGGGTATTGCCAGATTACCCATCCTGGACCATTAGGGCTTGATTAAATCTAACTCCAAATGGGCTATTCTGTCCATCTCGTTGGATCATGGAGGCGCGCAATTCATCATAAGACGTCAATATGCAATTATCTTAATGGCATTGCGTTATATTCCCTTTCGCTATCCTGAGTCAACGAGTCACGGATTTTTATCATTTCGCACATAGAGATCCTTAAGCGAAACGGTCAACTTCGCAAAATTTTTCTTGTCGATTTCGATGAAGGACACCTTCCAAAATACCTCAGCATGGTCGGGTGTGGATGTCCATTAGGATCTTGTAGTTATCCACTTCTACTTTCACGGTCTGGTTACCGGTCATCCCTAATAGTGCGGTGGGCCTTTGTGGCTATACCCCTTCCACTGAATTCATATCTCAGTATGCTCGGGTGTAGATGTCTCGGGCTCCGAGTTGGCTACTCGCCCTGAACACCTCTCGAATTGCTTCCAAATGACCGCGTGTCCCAAGTAACTTCTGTTGAGGAAGTCCTGCACACTGCCGTCTCATGGCTGAGGTGTTTATCACAAACGTGTGAGGAAGAAAAGGAAAGCCCGGCGCTCTCCACCGGATTGACTGACCGACAGTCAGTTTAGAGGAGATATCTAATCCCTGATTCCAAACCAAACATGGGTGGCGTATGAAGCATACAGCACCATGGTGGTCACCGGCATCTGTGGCGGAGGGGTGTAATGAAAACCCAGGATGTTTGGCCTCATCCGATGGGCGTGTGAACTGAGCAATTAGTCACCGGCCCGCAAACCTTCTCGGAAGAGGCGAATGAACCACTCAACTGGCCACCGGCGCGTCTGGACCTATGGTGCTACTTTGCAGGACGCGATTGGTTGCGCAAAGGCTCGAGGTGCATCCTCGAATAAAAATGCCTACTCTGGACTTGTCGATAACAGTGCAGATGATGGTATTCTTGCAACAGTTTGGTACACCTTCAAAAGATATACTCGCACTGACGCTCTCATACCGCACACACATTTCCATATTATTCAGGAACTGCAATCGGCCGCATCTATGATAGTAAATTTTAGGGCAGTTCTCTTCCTGTTCTTTCGCTTCCTTCTTCGTTTAGTATCCATGTCTCACCGGACTCGGTTCCACCAGCTGATACTCTTCTTCGTCCCAGGCGTCCTTTTGAACTAGCCGTATTTGATGTGCGGACCCTACTGTGCAAAGGACAACAGGCATGTGCAGCTTGTACACTGGAGACCCTTGCCATCGACGTGTGTTGTATTCAAGAGACTCTTACCGAAGACTCCAGCTCGGTCAGTCAAAGATGTTTTTTTTCTCACCAACGGTTACACAGCCTACTACGTGAAGCAAAACGGGGTGACGTCGTGATTTCAGCTGAGGACGTGCATGCTAGAGTCGGTCTGCCGTCTTTTAACGAGGCGCACTTCGAAGGCAACTTTAGCCTTTATTCCTGTTGTTCAGAAAATGAGGAATGGTTGTTGACTTTGTTCAAATAACCGCCTGTTTCTCGTCAGTACGAACTTCAGACATTCTAATCGCCAGTGCCCCACCTGGCATCTATCATCATCGTACAGCGGTAAACAGCAATGCAAGCCTCACTTGCCACTGCATGTCTCACTATGTTGCACACAGAAATAGAAACAGTGAATATACGAGACGGATAGGAAGTGGACCTACACGGGTGGGTATAGGAAACAAAGCCCTTCTATTCAACACATGTAATACGCAGTCTAACTGTAAAAACGCACATTGATCAATCATACTGATTCGACAGGAAGTGAAAACACGATCGCCACTGTTCACGGTTCGATGCCATATTCTTCAATTTCTCCAGCCAACTGGTTGGTGGATCTTTTGGACCCCAACCGCGAAGACGTGAGGCACCTGCTTTTTCTAAGTTCGATGTTCATTTTACCATTCCCCGTCTCCACGTGGCTTCTTCAATTTCCTAGGAGGAACGGAAAAAGACACGGTACAGAAGGCGTTTGTCTGCCACGCGTAACACGTGCCCCAACCAACTAAGTCCACATATCTGGATACGCTGGTGATAGAACATTCTCTGAACTAGTACCCAGTACCCGATATCTGACCTCAGCATTACTCACTCGGTCATTCTATCCAATCATAGCGATACCACACAAACATCGATGGTCGAAAACCTCAGGGCGACGAACATCTTCCGCATGCAGACTCCATGTCTCGTAACCATACAACAAAGTTGAACGCACTGTGGCACAGAACACACGACCTTTCAACTTCGGCGAATTACTGTGTCGGCGTCACAAGTTCTTCCGTTGTGAGTAGGCCACTCGAGCCTGGAATGTGCGCGTGCTCACCTCTACTACAGTGCTTCTATCCGTCGTCACGCTGATGCTGAGGTAACTGAAGCGGTCGGCAGTTGCTATCACCTCCCCATCGAGTTGCAAGCTCAGGACGGTTGACGTTCAATCTTACAACATCACCTTACACTTTGAAGATGCAAAGTGCATACCGAATGGAGCTACGGCTTTTGCGAGTCTAACCAGTGCACGTTGTGCGTGTTCCGTGCATTCAAACAAGCAGACAATGTCGTCCGCATAATCTAGGTTAGACAGTTTTTCACTGTTTCCTAGTTCGACGCCCTCATCCTAAAGACTTTGCAAGGCCTTCATCATTATCTCGTCCATAGCCAAGTGGAGTCCGCCCCTTTCGGGTCAACAGTAAACCCAGATAGACCACTTTGCAATTAGATAGAAATGGTGGGTTTGCATACATGACAGCCGGTCGTACTGGAGCACTCCCCTTGATTCCGACGGGGGTGTCGAATGACCGATGCAGCAACAGTTAGACTGCAATATGCCCTCTGATTTGTCTTTCCTCTACTTTGCGAAACGTTCTAGCAGGGAAGCTAGGATCAACACTGCCTGATAACATCAACCAGCACTGGTCGCTTATTAAGATAGGTTTATATTCTAACGGCAAAGTGAGTTGTGGCCTGACTCGTCGTGTCGCTACACCCTGGATTTCTACAGTGTCTCCACCTTCTTGATGCACGTCAGTCCATCCCGGCTGGTAGTGAACATAATGCAGCACGGCTCACAACGAGACGTGAAGTCAACGCAAGTCTGTATTAAGAGATCGCGTTATCTGGTGGTCTCGGAAAGCGTCAGAGATGGAACATGCTGCTGCTGTGGGAAATTCCCACAAACTGTGTCATCTCATCCGAGTCACCGGCAGGATGTCGTTGTGTGTGTGCGAAACGATCTGTGAAGCTGGTGGTTCACTTATCCACAGTCTGGAGCTGCTTGCACGCTGGGCAGAGCAATTTAAAGCACAATTTAGCTGGCCTCCAGCGTCATTTCCTTCCATAGCTGTTCCGGCACACGTCCCGTGGTCTGTTTCGACAAATCCACCCTCTGAGGCGGAGATCCGCAAGGAATTGCAATCCCTAGGACGTCACAAAGTGCCGGAATCCGATGGTTTATCCCCAACCCTTTATGAACATGATGGAATTGAGGTTGTTAGAGGGCTTCAAAATTTGTTCTTTGAGGTCTGGCACTTCAAAAAGTCCCCTCCTTGTGAAGGAATCAACCGTTGTCCCCGTCTTTGAGAAAGGCTGGCGCAGTGACTGCGCCAACCATGGAGGTATAAGTCTAATCCCAATGGCAGTGAGGAATGAGAAAATATACAGCAGACTTAGGAAAAGTAGGTGCTTCACGTCTTCGTGGTTGGGGTCCAAAAGATCCACCAACCAGTTGGCTGGAGACACTGAAGGATATGGCAGCGAACCGCGAGCAGTGGCGATCGTGTTGTCACTCTCTATCGAATCAGAATGGTTGATCGATGTATGTTTGTACTGTGAGACTGTGTATTCCGTGTGTTGGCTACTAGGGCATTCTTTCCTTTCCCCACCCGTGTAGGTCCAGTCCCTGTCCATCTTGTATATTCATACTTTCTAATTCAACGTGCAACATGGTGAGGAAGGCAGTGGTCAGTGGGGCTTGCCCTACTGTTTAACGCTGTACGATGATGATGATGATGATGAATGGCGTCTAAGCTGCTAGCGTTTGCCATTCTTCGCAGCTTGCACGACACGCGTGGTGAGCGAACGAGCGAAGAACAGGCTGGGTTTCATATCGGTCGTGGATGCACTAGTTAAATCTTCACCCTCCGATAGCTGTTGGGGCACTGTTACGCTTTCCAAAAGCCAGCGATCGTTGTGTTTCTAGACAGTTACGCGGCCTTTGACTCCGTTGATAGGCTTGCACTATGGAACTGTTTGATAAAGAATAGTGTATCTGAGACGTATGTATCGGTCCCTAGAATTGTATTGTCATACCTCAGGTCGGGTTGGGTCTTACAGCCAGCTTTCGCCATTGACTGCCGTCTCCAGTGGATTACGAAAAAGCATCCCCATATCCCCGTTTCTTCTCAACTTTGCTATAGAGGGTATTCTACGGAACGCTTTGTTTGGTCTCCCAGACGGTGGGGTTGAACTCCTACCAGGGAACAGAGTTATGGACATAGAGTATGCCGATGATATCGCCTTGTTGAGCGACAGTGTACAGGCAGTTTAATAGGCATTGGACCGCTTGGCGATTGAGGTGTCCCGATATGGTATGTGTTTTGCGCCTGTAACATGCAATGTACTTCAAGACTGGCAGGAGCTTGTGCCTGTACTCACCCTTAGTGGTGATTAGTGGTTAGAGGTAGGTAACAGCTTTAAGTACCTCGGGTGGTAGTGGTGTAGAGGGATAGACCGCATCAGGAATTGCGCAAGCCAGAACCGCTTTCGCGAACCTGCGCCATCTTCGGCGCCGCCATGACATCCGGCTTCCCTTCAAGGGAAGGGTGTATAGTGCCTCGGTTCGCAGTGTTCTTTGCGGTTGCGGGACCTGGCCCCTCCGCGTTGAGGATGATCAGTGGCTTTCTGTATCCGACTCCTGGTGTCTCCGAAGCATTGCTCGTGTCTGGTGGGAACATCGGGTGAGCAATGACGGGGTTCGTCGCCGTATGTTCGGTGCTGATAGTTGCCCTCTGACCGAGGTATTCTGTCTAAACTGCCTCCGATGGCTCGGAGACGTTTTGCGCAGTTTGCCATGGTTTACCTTTTCGTACTCTTTCTACACGTGCTGGTCAAGGTACGAAGAAGTGGCTGGGCGGTCAGGCTATGACTGTGAGCAGGGGCATGGAAAAGTTAGCTTCCGATTTGACTTTGGTTGGTACTTTCCGCCTTCCTGGTTGGGACCCAAGAGATGAGGATTGCTGTTGATTAGAGATGCTGAGAGATAGGGCTAGGAACCGAATCCAGTGGCGCGAATGGTTTATGGCCTGTCTGTTGACTTTCCGTTCCCCATCAACAATTGGAAAATAGACGGAAGAGATTCACAAAAGGTGTACGGCGAAAATATTTTTAAAAAGTTTGCTCTTGTTGTTAATTACGAATCGTAATTAGAGTTTGTCCTTTTGTCTTCTGTTTAGTTACTTATTAGTAGTGAGTACATGCATCGTGAACCCCGGACATTCGTAATGTATTTTCCCTGTTTCTAAGGTATCACATCAGTTTATACTTGAGTTTCATGGTACTTATTACATGAACAGTTCACGTATTTGTTCATAACCTTGTTTTCCCGAAGGTCTACACTTTTACTGTTATATAATCTTTCTGAGTGTTTCATTTGTACTGCCGAGCGGAGGCTCGAACTCCCAGTCTTATCGTTTCTGTCAGTGCACTCCACTATTGGCCGTCATACGACAACGGCATTAACAGATCTAGTGCCGGATTCGCCTATTCATGTTGACACGTGCCTTTGTTTACTCCACAGACTTAGCTTATTTGTACTTATTTGTTAATGACACCTTTTACCATTGCAACCACAGTCCAATTCACGCGTTTGTAATCGATATATTGATCTTTGACGATAAACGCTCTTGATTTATTGACTGTACCGCAACCGAACTGCGCTACAGTTTCGTTCAGCTGCCTGCTAAGTGGACCGTTTTTATTTTCTGCGCTGTCCCGATTTTCGGAATCTTTCTGCCCATTGTTCTTGGTTTCTCACCTGGCTGTAAGTCCTTTATTTGCTGTGTATTTATGCTTATTGTATTATTTAGAACCACGAATCATCAATAAACACGGTTATTCGATTGGAATTTGTTTTGCTGCCCGTAATCGTGTTCTGCCCATATCGTGCGTGTAGCTAGTGAAACTAAGTCACTGCTAGATTCACAGCCCTAGACATCGGGATAGTCGCAACACTTGTCGTCATTCTTATGTTGACTCTTGATCCCTCGACTTTGCATTTTATACTGTTGTTGTTGCACAGGCACCATGCTTGTTCTCAAGCCAGTGTCAGTTATGTATATCGGCTACTAGTCTTCCTAGATTGGGAAGGAAAACAGCATCATTGACGAGCCCTACGAACCGATTAACTTATTGACAGCCTTCAATAAAAATGAACTTCTGATATCTGGCAAGCAAAACTGTGTTGTACGTACTCTGGAAGGGCGCCCTCGAGGAAGGTACGAGGGGCTGTTGCAAGCACATTCCCACGGTTTTTCTCCGTGTAAGATGGGAAGTGGTGCCGACTACGAGACCATCAAAAAAGGCGATTTCCATGGATAACGTTTTCGCTGTCACTCGTCCCTCACTCTCCTTTTCTACTTTACGCTACCACAGATTTGACCGCGAAAAACGAAAATCTGCAGTCCAAACTGACGGCTGCAAGGGAACAGAATCGTGCAATGGATCTGACCATCGATGACTATCGTACTCAACTTGATCAGGCCAAAGAGCAAATTCAATCACAATCAGCTCAGGTTAGTCCATTTCATTATCCCCATTTCTTAGAAACATGCTGTACGCCTTCGACTTACTGATTTGGACCGTGTGGTACATATGCTGCTTTGTGGCATGATATGACGAAGCTTCCAGTGGTAGTATATTGCTCATTGAAAATAATTGTGAACGGCATTCCAGCTGTGAGGTACTTCAGTCTAACGATTATCCTTGGTGCATGTATAACACGAAATCCCTGTTTATCGGCAATTCGCAGTTACGTGTACTGTGTTAGATCAATTTCGTCCCAAATCTTATGTAAAACTGGTTTGTGTTGGTTTATATATATATACTTCGAGAAATGTTTTACCCACGAACAACTTTACTGAAAAATGGAAGTACTGCACAGCTGGTTCATCAGTCTTGTTAGATATAAATCATCAGCACATGCCTACCGTGTCCCAACTGATCAGGTTGAGTAGTAGAAGATTGGAATATCGAGTCACAACCCACATAGGTTAGCAGTTTTCGTTAACTGTATCAAAGTGAACGTAAGACTATGAGAGTCCTCGTTGGAAGTATTGCCAGTAGGGGTGTTGGGGTTTCGTGAAGTGATCTGTGGCTTCTGTCCTAGATTCAGGTTAGCAGTTTAAGCCGGCCAGCCGTAACATGTTGGCATTATATCGAACCCTCGTTGCAAAAGCAACTATCAAGGGGCCTTCGGTAGTCCCCCAAGGTGTATTCACCCTCAACGCGACAGTGCTATGTGGGTAATCTTGTATCATGTAATACTAGTACCAGGCCATCCGGCAACAATCAGATGGATGATATAACGATAAATAAGCTAGACTTAGATGCGAAAGCGTGAGCTGTTCAATGTACACTGCCGTTCTTTTCCAATAGATATATAAAAATTATGTAATTTTAAATCGATCCACATGTAAGAGTCGTTCGTTTCGGTGGAGTTAGAACACGGGATTTAGTACTGTATCATATCCACCGTTTGACTTTCGAGACCTCAGATGGGAATTCGAACACTTCGAAAATGGATCACACTGTTTGATCGCCCAAATCGAATTATCCTATGCAGCGCTTCGAGGAATTTTGAACGGTACCAGTAGGACATTCTCCCTGCATGACGATTTTTTCAGTGACCTCGAAAATTCAAGAGTTGTTTTAGTATAACTGTTAGAACCCGTAAAACTATTTGAGTTTCGGGTGATCGTATTAACGCACTGAAATCGCCGACCAGGTGACTAGGTGCAAGGAAATTGTACCGTTTGTCTGTGGAAACCTTGAGCAAACAAGCAGTCCCCCGAGAACCCAACGCACAAAGCTACGACATTTTGTCTATTTTTTTGTTATATTTCGCCTTTACTAATGGACACTACAGCGATTTAGTCGGAATGCGATCAGCACAGAAGCGCACAGGATAGGAAGTTCTACGCGATACCAAATGGCAGACAGATCTGCTGTCGCCCGGCTCACTACCACGTCTGATCTATTGAGGCCTTATGTGGCTCGCCATTTCGAGTGCCAGGATCATGGTTGCCGGTTTGCTTCACACCATGAATCATGAAAATACACAATCACACACGCACTCGCTCTCTTTCTCGCTCTGCTCACTCGGAAAACAAGCATGAACTAATCATCTTCATTAACATTCACGAAATGCACCAAAAAATCGATTCTGTGCACCAGTTCCTCCAATCTTCCTCTCCTTTTGCCCTATTTTTGATCGAAACTCAAATGTCCCCCTCATCAGGCACCACCCTCTTCAAATTTCCAAACTATACCTTTCACTCCTCTTTTTCACCCAAAGCTGGTGTGTGTGACCTTGTCCACCAGTCAGTCACCATATCGAGACTCAAAAATCGTGAATATTTCAGTCGTGAAGTTCAGTTGTTGTGGCTGAAGCTTCGACTTCTTTATTTCAATCACATTCTGTGTTTTCTACCGTTCACCCAACAGTAGCAACTCATCGATCTTTGATTTCTTCTTTCAACATTGAGCACTTGTTACGGATCCCAGCTGCCCTATCACTATCTTCGGAGATTTTAATGTTCACACTCGAGATTGGTTGATCCACTCGTCGACACTTCGGTTGTTGGACGCGAAGCCGAACATTTCGCCGTGGTCAACAACCTGTACCAACTTGTTGACCTCCCCACACGTAGTCCCGATCGAGCTGGTGATCGTGCCCATGCCCTCGATCTTATTCTCGCTTCTTATCCTTCTTTCTTCTCAGGCATTTCTGGTATTCCTCCGTTTGGCTCATCTGACCACTGTATTATTTCTTGTTCCATCAGTTCTACTTGCCCCGATCCTCTACCACACATTTTGGCGTTAGGGTTCAACCAACTCTGTTCTGTTCACACAACCATTACCATGCACTGGGTGCCGTGGCTTTGATTCTTATCTCGCCGGCGCAATCTCAAAAGGAAATAATGAAGGAGAAAAGAGTATGAAATGAGTAAGAGGAGAACTACATCAATGGTATTAAGTCGATAAAGAAAGTATGTGGATGCAAGAGAGCCACTGATCGCGGCATCTAGCCATATTCCCCAAGGTATTTACCCATTAAGTGGAAGGGTCTTTTGGACCCCACCCACGAAGTTTACCACACTCTACATGGCCAAGTCCATTGGTCAGGCTTTTCATACCTTTCTCCCATGTCATGGACTGACCACCCTTACTCATCTTCCAACCGGTACCCGCCTCAGCGAACATCGTGCACTGAAGATCCTATCCGGGGTCATGCGCAGCACATGTACAAACCACCTTAGCCTGATGAGCTTAAGTGCTTCTTCTAACGACTTGTTTCGTGAATCTGAGACTCTCCGCCGAACCTCGGTATTGCTGATACGGTGTCCCCATCATATCTGAGCAATGCCACGAAGATATCGGTATCCAAATACCGATAATCTTCGTATGTCCTCCACCCGCGGTGGCCATGTCTCCGAACCATACAGAAGCACGGGCCTAACTGCTGAAGCGTACACTCGGCCTTTGATAGGTAAGCGGATGTTAAGTAGATGTCACAAATGAATCAGGTTGACCAAATCCAAAGGAGTCCTCTTCACACGCAAAGACACCCCATTCGATATCCGACCTCCGGGTGAAATGCAGCTCCCCAAGAAATAGAACTTGTCTACCTGGTCTATAGTCCCACCAGACACTGAAAGGTTTGGTGTTGGACCAACCTATTCCTGCAACAGCATTCTTTACTTTGAACGTGCGAAACGCATCCCGAACATCACTACGCAGTTACTCAAGCTGTCCATAAAAGTTTGCAACCTGTCTGAATCCTCACTTAGAAGAATTATGTCGTTCGCATATCCGAAGTCTGACACTTTTTCACCCGGGAAAGGTCCAGTGTCACTATCCTCACCTGACAAAAGCGTGATTTTTAGGACCATATAAATCACGAATTTAAACAAAAAACGGAGAAAGGAGGCGACCCTGACATACACCACCTTTCGTGGTAAAATCAGGTGAAGGATCACTGTAAGCCCGAAATCGGTGCCGGCTGTTCATGTAAAGGGACTTTATGATAGAAATGAATTCCTCTGGTGCACCATTCAACAAGAGGTTACCCCAGAGAGCTATGCAGCCGACTAAGTCGAAGGCCGCTTTGGAATCAGAAAAACGGAGACGGTGTGTCTATGGAAGGTGGGTCTGTTCTAAAATTTGTGAGTGAGGATGTGATCAACACAACCTCGACTAGATCTAAACCCAGCTTGGTTGTCGCGGGAGCACTGCTCGCGAGCGTTTGACAAATGGTGGAGAATAACACCAGCAAGCAGTTTAGATACGATGCTAACCAGACTTATTCTCGTGTGGTTCTCATAGGATGATCTGTCGGTATGATCACCGATTTGCATCAACTCCTTGAAACCTCCATATCAAGCCGAGGAGTTTTGTCAACTCCAGTAACAATGGTGGACCACCGTCTTCGAAAACAGACGGAGGCAACTCGTCCGGTCCAGCAGCCTTATATTGTTTGAGGTAGTCTATCTCACGGAGAACCTCTGCTTCTGACGGAGAATCGGTATCTGTTAGTTGGTAAACCTATCTCGGATCAAGGCCAATTAGACTGTTCCTCGAAATGCTCCGCCTAACGAATTAGACAACGCTCCTGAGTCTGAACCAGTGAGGTGTTCACCTCTTTGATTAGTTCACTAACGCCTGGCTTTCGTGGGCCGGTATTTCTAATTACACCGAAGGGGTTGCGGCTGTTGCCGATCACCGTAGCTTTTTCCATCTCCCTACTCATCCCAATCCACCAGTGGTCACGGTCGTCTCTCAGGTTCTGAATTGGTTGGCGTTTAAGGAATCCCCATGCCTCGTTCTACCTGGAATCCAGAGGAGTCGTCCTGCGCTCATCTAACAGTACAACTGAGGATGCAGATATCCATCGTTTCTGTGTGTATCTGGTTGTTGGGCGCTGGGCAGCATCAGCAGCTTCGCGTAGGGCCTGCTTGACCTCTGTCCATCCCTTTTCTGGATCTGGGGCATTTGACTGCATGGTTGACCTGGCGTATAATTCTGCTTGGGAAGCGGATCTATGACTATCGTCCTGTAGCAGCTGCGGGGAGACGGTGGGCTTTGGCGTCGCTTCGGCCGCCGGCGAGACGTAGGTTAAGACGCACGTAGACAAGTGTACGATCGGTGTCTACAAACGTGGACCAAAATGATCAACCGTTTTGAATTGATCTGTGCCAGCGGTAACCGACAGCGATGTGGTCGATCTGAGTCCTTGGCTTTGAAGGTGCAGGACGACGTCAGGTTAGTCGGTGTAGCTTTTTGTGAGAGAAATCTGTACTTGCTAGGAATAGTCTATGATCAAAACATAGTTCGATGAGTCGGTCACCATAATTGGTTTGGTCGGTTGGAATGCCAAGTCGGCCTTCTACATTCCTCTCCATCTCGTCTAGGCTTCCGATGTGAGCATTGAAATCACCAGCAACAAGTATTATGTCCATAGAGCGCACGCTACGGAGCAGTCTTTAGCCTCAGGAGAGCCACAGTGAGTTCGGATGTACATAGAAACAACAAACAGGTATCAACGCTTCAGTCCATTGCTGCTGACATGCACAAAACCATTCACCCGAACCGCACACAGATGACTGCTGACTGGGATCCAGTCGAGCAGTGCATGCTCAGAACGATGCCATCGCCAGTCTGACCAAGAGCACCAGACACCGAATCACTCGGCACATGAAGGGTGAAACGAGAAGCCGAGCTTGTATCTGGGGTATGAAGTGTTAACACTGGATTTAGGTCTTGTGTGTGCGTTTCGGAGACACAACACACATCTACGTTAAATATTTTAAGAGCCCTAGCTACGGCAGCCTTTTGCCTCGTTTGGCGAAGTGTGCGGGCGTTGAAAGCGGCAAAATAAAGAGAATAGTTAGGTCCGAAATTGGGTTCTCTGTTTTTCCTCGTCTCCAATTTGCTGCTCTTTCCGAGAGCTACAGGTTCACGGTCAATACTCATTGTGGGTACTCATACGTATTTAGAATTGGAACGTAAAGGATAAAAAGCAGAGAGATAAGGAATGTTTCCTATTGACCGCTGGAGATTTCTGCGCACATCATACCTCGCGGTTGCCCACACACCGCAGAAGAGATTTTTTGGGAACCCTAACCGGCGCCTTGGACTCACAAGGCAGTGGAGCGGTAATCCAGCACAGGATCGGATCGAAGGACCCGTGGAACAACTTCTCGACTGTTGCGTGAGACCTGATTACTGCATGCATTTTGTCTCATCTCGTGTCTTGTTATCGATCCGCTTTTTGGATTCAGTCCATAGACCCATGCTCCCAGTGGAGCAAGCGGAACGTGGACGGGGCAGCATCCTTTGGACTGCGGACTGCATAGCTTAGGCGGGCGATAGCTGCCCAATGAAGTGTGATGACTTCTCTTCCACCGTCGAGAGAAACCCCAAGTACTCCACTCCTTCGTCCATCTAGTGGAGGTTTTAGACCGGTAAACTGCTTCTCTGCGTGTTTATTCGGTGGAGTGTCCTCTCCAGAGGCATGGTGGTTAGAACCAGATGTTGCCCATGAACTGGTTATGAGACTGAGCTTCATCTGGCCTCTACCCATTGACCTGTCAGGCATGATTGCATCTCCGTTGTGCATAGCTCTTTGGGTCATGGAGGCACGTAAGCCATCACATCACGTCAAGATGCAGTCTCGACGTGACGGACCAACTTGGATGGTTGTCGCGATTTCCTGCCCTCCTATCCTTCAGACGTTTCCGTTTCTAACTTTAATGGCATTGATCTTCAAGGTATGCAACTTCTTATTCGTCACTTTTCCAAACCCGGCAAGCCCGAATACCTCGAGCGGTTCAGCCACGCATGTTATCATGCTGTACACCTAAAACGTGCATCGTTTCGCCGCTCGCCCACTCCCGACGCGCGCCGCCCCTTCGTGCAAGCCAGCGACAGATGTTCGTCAACCATACAGAGACCCAAAGAACTCTTCGTCCGCAAGGAAGCCGAACGCCTACTCTTATCTTCCACCGCGCGCCGAACATTTTGGTCCCTTGCCAAAGCAGTCTACCGCAGTTTTTGCCCTTCCATTTCCCTCTTATCTGTAATTCCTCTGGTGATCTTATTTGTGAACCATCCGAGAATGCCGAGGCTTTTCTTCCCGGTTTGCCTCCAACTCCATCTTACCCTTCTATCCTTCTCCTCCGGTTCCTGCTCTTCCCTCTGTCCCCAATTTCCAGGAAGATCCGCAAAGCACTGCATTCTCCGGACGCATACAAACCACCCGGTCCGGACGGTATATCACCCGTCGTCCTTAGAATGTGTGCACCTGAATTGGCCGCTCTCTTATGTTGTCTCTTCTATCTCCTTCTTCAACTCTACTTTTCCTATCCCCTGGAAATGCCGTGATTTTTCCTGTTCCCAAACGCGGTGATCTTTCTGACCCGAATAACTATCGTCCTGTTTCCTTCACGCCCGTTATTTCGAAAGTATTCGAAACTGTCATCTCCGACCAGCTGCGTGCTTTTCACGAACGCAAAGAACTACTGAGTGATCGCCAATACGGATTCCGACCTCACCGTCCGCCAATGATACCCTAGCTCTCGTTTCACACTCCTGGTCGGCTGCACTCGACAACCACGGAGAAACACACATGTTCTCGTTCGATATATCTAAGGCCTTTGACCGAGTTTGGCACGAAGGTCTTCTGGCGAAACTGCCCATGTTCGATTACCCGCTCTCGTATCGTGGACACCAACTTTCGTCAGTAAGCGAACCGTCTCTATCCGAGTTGATGGGGTTCTGTCCCAGTCATTTCGTGTGAGAGCTGGTGTTCCCCAAGATTCAGTACTTGCGCCCACCCTGTTTCTTTTATTTATTAGTGATCTTCTGTCCAATACTTTCAACCCTATCTATTCTTCTGCCGCTGACGCCAGCCCTCACTCTCCTTTCTTACCGCACTCCCCGCCAAGCCAGCACCAACATCGATCGTGACTGCAGTGCAATCAGTGCATATTTAGAGTTCGATCTCGGACACATCTCTTCTCGGGGATCTCATAATCGTGTTGCATCTAATGCTTCCAAAACTTCTCTTCTTTGAATTTCCTTGAAACATCATTCATTCTCCCCTCATTTATCCCTTGATTCATCTGTGCTGCCTTCCATAGATTCTATCTCTCTTGGCTTATCTATAACTTCTTGTCTATGCTGGCTCGCTTTCATATCTCAGCTGGACTCTCTTGCTGCGCGCGAAGTTGGTTTTCTATTTCGCGCCAGACGCTTCTTCACACCACCTCATTTTCTACTGTACAAATCTCAAAACCGCCCCGCACTTGAATACCGCAGTCACGTGTTGGGTGGAGCTTCGTCCCTCTGTCTTTTTCTTCTTGATCGGATTTAACGTAAGGCCATCCGGCTGATCGACGACCCTTCTTTAACCTGGAGTCCTGCAGTCACTAGGCCATCGTCGGGCTGCTGCTTCGATGTTTCTCTTCCACCGGCACCATTTTGGTTTTTGCTCTTCTGAGCTTGTTTCGGCAGTTCCTCTTCCCAAAACGTTTACCAGAACACCAGGTACCCGGGAAACTGGTCATTTTTTACCAAGTTTCTGTCGTTAGATATCGTACTTCTATCTTTCAGTCTTCTTTCTTTCCCCAGACCGTAAAAAGAAACGGCATCCGTAGATGTAACATCACTACTTATGAGCGTTCCACTTCTAGAAACTATCGAATATCTGTGCAATTATATCGAAAACAAAATAAATGTTGGTATTCCGGTAACCAATCTGAAAAAACTACTATTACGATGCACCCCAAATGTCTAGTTCGGCTTCAACAAC
The DNA here is from genome assembly GCA_948099385.1 of Fasciola hepatica. Classification (NCBI taxonomy): domain Eukaryota; kingdom Metazoa; phylum Platyhelminthes; class Trematoda; order Plagiorchiida; family Fasciolidae; genus Fasciola; species Fasciola hepatica. The sequence continues at coordinate 1,413,503 of CANUEZ040000051.1, read as the reverse complement.
AAGCTTTACCGACAGACTGATAGAGTTGCGATGGGCTCGCCTTTGGGACCCGTACTTACAGACATTTTTGTTGCCAAACTCGGAAATGGGGTACTCAAAGACACCATAGAAAGACTACCCAGTTACTGCCGATATGTGGACGACTTTCTCTATATGATTGACAAACGTGTTCACCTAGATTAACTAGTGGGAACATTTAACCAGGCTCACAGTGCGCTCAGTTCCACACACCCGAAGTGGAACTAAAAGACAACTCTCGTTTTCTGGTTGTACACCTTACGAAAAGGGAAGATGGGGAGCTCGTCCGCCGCATGTATCGTAAACCAACTTGAACAGGCCAATACACACATTTTGCCAGTCTCGAGCCTCTAGAACGCAGAAGGAACCTAGTTCGGTCCCTAGCGTCTCGCACGCGAAAGATCTGTTCCGAGGAAGCAGTGAGTGAGGAATTAGATTACATAAGACAAATATTACTAAACAACGGGTACCCGGAACGTCTCACTCAAAAGAACATCTTAGAAGTCCCTAAGCGACCATCGGTGATGACCGCCAAGAAGAAAGAGCTACACGTGCAACTTCCTGTCAAAGGAGATGTTAAATGGGAACTACTAGTTCGGGGCCTAAGAAATGCAATCACCCGTCTATTTCCCGCTGCCACTCTACGCGCCCACCTCACTAGCCGGCCAATGATTTCCATGGATCTCAGACAAATTGTCTGTCTTTTCCCCTCCATGTTACCTCATTTATTTGTTTGCTCATGTTCGGCAAGCTATGTAGGCAAAACAACACGGAAACTGTCCCAAAGAATCAAAAAACACAAACCAGCTTGGCTGAGGATAGGAACTAGAAGAACCGTGACTGATGCAACCGTAGCGCACCTTGCCGACACAGGGCACCAGATGGACAACGAAGCCTTCAAGATAACTTACGAAGTGCCTGTGAATTCTTCGAGGATCGTTCGTTGTACCAATTTGGGAACAGCGGAGGCAGTAGCGATTAGGCTGTTAAATCCATCGCTTTGTTCACAAGCGATTTGTCAAGTCAATTCAACTACCCTGTCCGCGATCGGAAAATGGGATAAAAAATCGCAGTGACTTCGACCGTGACCTTTCAGTCGTGACAGGAAGCAACCACCCCATCCCAGATGCACTTTGTACACCAGATTTCCCAACCACGAACAACCAACTTCCCACCCTGTTCCGAACCGCACAACACCTACAATATTGATTAACCAATCTTAGTTGGATACTGTAAACACTTTCCGATAATATGCATTCTTATCATATATATATATATATATATATATATATATATATATATATATATATATATATATATATATAACTGCATTAGCCAGAGAATGAAGTTACCGAAAACGAGCTTGTTCGCTATTGTGTCTTTTTCTACAAAGTATATACCACTCCCTCTTTCTGTCTTCCCACCCACTTACAACCTTTCCCTCTTGAAAAGCCAGATCAATACACTGCGGATGTTCCTCCACAACCCACTTTCTCAGCATGTCATCTGATTTTGGGTTCACCCTTTATGCTGTTATTCATTTTAATTGTAATAAAAAAGTCTACAGTGAGAACACTCAGTGTCTCCGTTCTCCACGACCACCATCTTGGATTTGGGTCTGTCGTTTGCAATATTCACGCAGTATCAATGCGCGAAAGTTCACCGGTCGGTTTGATTAAAACACCTGTAACTAGATACCATCCATGTTTCTATGGCACCAGTTCTTGAATGAGTATTATCCGGATTCTTTGGTGTCACATAGCGACTGCCCATGCCATTGGCGGTAAGGTCGGCACATAATGGGGCCATTCCTCATTGCCAAAACCAGAAACTGAGCGTCTTGGTTAGAAATTTGCCAACTCAATCTATTCGTTTTTTCGCAGTGTCTGGCGGATTTTGGTGTTTCGTTCATTATTCTGCATAATTGCTTCTGTTCAATGTGACTCTCACGTCATACTTTGTCCCATCTTCTTGCGTTGCTTCATATTTCCGACTGCATACACAGATTGCCAAATTCACTCAAATCACTCGTCTAATCAACGACCTGACTGGGAACCCAGCCGCAGATGTGACTGCGGTTAGTCTAGCCTCCGGAGATGCGGGAATCAACAACAGCTGTAGCACGAACGGAACCACCGTCGCTTCAGGTGGGGACTCGGTTAGCCCAGTCGCAGAAGCAGTACCACGGTCTAATGCGGCGGTTACACGTCGTATGACAACTACACGCGGTAATCGACGTTGAATTTTGTTATTGTCTGACCACCGAGCTAACATCCGAGATATTCCTCCATATATCCGTGTGCACAGTACTGGACCTCGGGACATTGTTGGCCGCTGGAGTATTCTTTCCCCGCAAATGCATGCAGGACACGTGTGTGCAAACAGCCGGGTTTTCTTGTCTGTCGACACCTTGATTTATAATAAACGGCATCATTGATTACAAGGCAAATCATTGCTGTAAAATGCCTGCTAAATATGATGATCTTCAATCACTCCCGCGTTATGTCATGCCTTTCTGCTTATGGAGTTTGCATGGGGATAGTTTATCAGGCTAATGAATTCCAACCGGTCTAAACTGCCTGATGCCTCCTCCTAGTAAAAAAGAACTGTCCTTAAGGTACTGATTTGTATCTGACATATTGTAGTAGGCTGGGGCAACGATCTTCCTTGAGGGGTTGCACGCATTCGATCTGAAAAGACACAAAAGCGTAAAATTCCATGGACCGAGAGCTTAGTGTCTCCAAGGGTTCCCACACTTTAATCGAACATCAATATGGCGGCCTACAGCCTAACCGTTACGCCAACCTGGGTCACCTTTGGCTTCGACGTGAAATCTTATTTATCAAGGGTCGAGTGTGCGCTGTAGCAATCAAGCCAGCGCTTCTGTACGGTTCAGAAACAGGACCACTGCGATTGAAGAATATACGAAGATTTCTGGTGTTCGAACGCCGATGTCTTCGTAGAATTGCTCGAATCTAATGATAATACCGTATCAACAATGTCGGGGTTGGGCTGAGTATAAGGCACACGAATCGTGATGAAACACGGGAGACCATCAAGCTAATTTGGCTGAGAGAGGTGTTGCGCATGTCCCCTGACAAGATTCCTGGGGGCGCAATGTCCGCTGAGGCGACTAATGGTTGGGAGATGAGTAAACGTTGTAAGTCCGTGACATGAACGAAAGGTACGAGAAGTTTAACCACGTAGGGCGTGCTAGGCTTCCTGGATGGGGTCCAAGAGACCCCCCCCCCACTCTACGGTTAGATACGTTGGAGGATATGGCTTGGTGCCGCGACAAGCGGCGTTCCGGTATCCACACTTACTTTGTCGAATTGACACTACTTTTAGTCCTCTCCATTATTTTCGACTGAAGATACTGCTGAGAGATAGCAACCAAAGCACTGGGCATGGTAATTGGTTGTTTAAACTGAACTATCTGTATGGGATCATGAGTTTCTTTAGACTGCATTAAACATTGTTATGAGAATGATAGTTGGTTCCACCAATGCTTCGACTGTGTTGTGTCCACAACCGGTAGCAGAACACGTAATGGTGGCGTTGCATTTATTTATGCGATTGTAAACACAAAACCCGGCCGTAGCCGGCGACTAAGCGGCAAACAAGCAAGTGAGTTGGCATAAAGAAATAAACTACTTGTGCCGTCACGCGCAGCAGAGGAAGACCAATCAGTACACATCAGAATCGATACGTCAATACTGCTGGCGCTAAAGCATGGTTAAAGATCGAGGCAAATTGGAAGTATGTCCATTCATGAGAGGAATACTGATCGGTTGTCCGCGTAGTGTGCGAGACCCTAACCAGATACAACAGACTGTTTATTGAAAAAATACTTTCTTCTCCAGATTCGGACTCTCAGATTTCAGTAGGGAATTTATTTCCGTCTAAAATGGTCAAACTACTGAGTAATTCAACAATTCTACTTTCCTGCCAAGTCCCGAATTTTCTTCCGTTGACGTGGAATTTCGCTTTCTTACCGTCTCATTGCTGTATTTTTCGGTCCTTGATTGGTCTGTTAACGCATTTTCATGATAGATGTAAAAGCTCACTTGCCTTGTATCATTCACTCGGTGATATACTTGTGGTTGTATTACTGTTCGTCTTCTATCCCTAGCCAGCAGGTGGACTAGCCTAGTCGAATTCCGTAATCTATTTCTTAGTAGTTGTCTGGTCGATGATCCTCCCATTGTGCGAGCATGGGTCTAAGAGGTCTGATCAAGTGTTATTTTGTCCTGCCTAGTGACCAATTGCGTCGTTGCCTTGCGAGGCCACAGTTGTTGTTTTACTCTGTGCTCTGCCAAGCGTAATCTGTGTTTATCCAGTCCCATTGAATTGAGCCTTCAGTTACTTGTGCATTACCTGTAGCCACAAAGCTGTCATCCTTGAAAGCCGATTTTTAGCCAGTTTAGTACAGTACAAAATCTGGCAATTTTACGAACTGATTTCAACTAGTCGTGGGAGCGACAGTAAGCCCACGAGTGTTACATGTTTAACTGGTTCATCTCAACTCAAAGGGCTGGAATCCTTTGGCATAATCGCCAAACCAGTCATACGATGTACGAAAGTAAAAATGCACTACTACCTAAAACGTGAACATTTATTTGTCATAGTCATCCAACTTACGCAAGAACCTGGGTCACACGGCTGAAGCAAACGTATTAGATAGATTTTGTTAACAAGATGCGGTGACTTTATCTTGAATCAGCCCCTAGACGTGTGATAAAGTCGATTTCTGATCGATGTTACTAGGTCGCCTGGAGTAGTGTTGGTCTAAATGTGAACTGCCCATCCAGAAATCGTAATCACTATACCCAAAGGTGTGCACATTTACTTCAAGCGCAACGAATTCGTCCAATATGGTAGATAATTTTTCAATTGCAATTGCTTTCCAATACCAGAAGGGGAAGTCCCTGCTCACGCAGTGCCAACGCTCTTTCACTGAAAAGCCATGGAAACACAAAAAGCCGGTGCGAATACTCGTTAGGAGTGACCAACCGCACATCCGGCGATCGAATCTGACAGCGCCAGACCCGAATTTCTTCTAGATAGCCTAGACAACAATGCAGCGATGCATTTTACACCTTGAAAATGCAAAATGCTGCTACGGGACTGGGGTGACCTTATGTCTAACTGTGTCCTAGCAGGGGAAGTATTAGCTGAAGTAGATACGTCGCGCATACAGAAGGCGCGTTTGACTTTTTTCAGTAGAAGAACCGCTTTAAGGCACGGCTTAATTGACATCCAGCGTCAGTTATTCCCAAGAGTTTTCCGGCACATGCAGAGCGGAGATCCACAAGAATGCCACAAAGCGCCGAAATCCGATGACCTCACGCAGCTCTATTCAAAGATTTCGAACTAAGGGTTGTTAGGAGCTTCCTGTTTTTCCTCCAAAGTTTGGAATTCCGAGTAGGCTCCGCGTTGAGGATGGTTGGCGACTTTCTGTATTCGACCACCGATATCTTTGGAACGCTTCTCGCGTTTGGCGAGACAATCGGGCGAGTAATGACGAGGTTTGTGGTCGTGTTGGTTTCGAGTAGCCGCCCTGTCTAAAGAAAGCGTTCTACGCCGGTTCTGATTGCTCGGACACGTTTTGTGTATGCCTGCCTTTCCGTACTTTATTTGAACGTGCTGGACAATGCACATAGGAGAGGCGGCGATCAAACCATGACTTGGCGAAGGAGCATGACGAAGATAGCACTAGCAGTGGCCCCCAATGGATACCGCTTGTCGTGGGCTAGAAATGTTGAAGGATATGGCCCAGAATGGTATTCATTGGAACGAATGTTTCACGGCTTATTTGTTGAACTCCTGTTCCTTCTGAATAGTCATTTTTATCAACTGCTTACCCCATCTACGTTGTACTATATTTCTCCGTTTTTGTTGTTGCGTCGGCACCTTGATTAGTTTCAAGCCGGTGTAAGATATACATAATGTCATACCTGAAAATCGAAGCCGCTCACTATTTGCCGGACTAACATCTGTGCTTGAATAAATTCACGAGATTGCATACAGTATAACTTAGTTTATACTATGAGGAGGTAGGAGTGGTATTTGAGGGTTGTTGTTTGCTTTTGATGTGTCCCTCCAGCCTTCGGTCGTCATTTGTGGCTCCAACAAGCTGCCTCCTGCAAATGCAGCTATAGCCAAGCGGACAGGGAGGGCGAAACAAGTAAAGAGCGGCTGGTACTTCCAAAGTATGGGCTTTTCTGTGCTCTCTCAGTGAAGATTCCAGAGTCGGTGAAATGGGAGGAGGTGGTGTACCGCTAGATGGCGGCAGTCATCAAATCTCAGACATCCTCGTATTTCACGAAACTCTATAGCTCTACAGATTGCCCGTGACTGAGCAAAGGCTACAAATTCAACTTGGAAAAAGAGATATGTTATTTCCTCAGTTATCCTCCTACCGAGCGGTATAACGATTTTCAGCACTTACTATGATTATTCGTATGAAATTCAACCCGTTGGTCGTCTTGTGGTGTTGGCGCCACGTTAGTTCTAAGTCCGGTAGAAAGGAACAAACAAATTACAGTTCCACGTGTATAATTTATGAAGGAAGGTGCCTTTTCGTGTCATATTATAAAAAAAAACGCAAAAATGATTTCATTCACACCAAACGGCCAGTCTGCTAACGAGTATAAAAATGCATATGAGAAAACACAGCCAATCAAGAACAGCTTGATTCGCGACTCAGTCAAACTGTCTGGATTTCTTCCTGATAACGTCTAAGCTTGTTTTGGTTTGTTCCGTTTATGGTTTGCCTTTGAAGGTGTGGGCTTCGCGTACTGTTTTGCTGACTGGGTATGAGGTCGCCGCAGTTCCTCACAACCGTCGGGTGCAGACCACAGCAGGCAGATCAGTAGAGCACCATGACAAGCGTGCAACAGACCACTACTGTACACGGTAGACGGGTACGTATTCCAGCACAGCTCAATCAGTCCCAACAACAGGAAACTAGTGAAAATGCAGAGAGAAAAATGGACAAATCATCAAATAGACCCTAAAGGCATCCGTCCTTTGAAGGCATCGGTCTTAGGTTCAATTTACTATCCGCGGTTCACCATGTCATATAACTGAACCATTACCATCTTCCAATTCGATATCATCAGTTACACCTGACAGAAGAATGGACACCTATTTTCGCACGGCAAATGTTCCCTATGGTACTCAACTCACTGAACAACTATCTCGCACTTTCCAGCTCTGGCTCCGGTTGCTACCCCCCAGTTACGTCGATTAAAAGGCAAAATAAAGAAGCACAAAGTGAAAAAGCCGGAAGCAAAATTAAAAGCTGAAATCACGAATACAAAGAGTCTGAGTGCCACTACGCCACTGGCCGCGACACCTAGCCATATCACTTAATGCTTCCAACCACTTGGTGGATCACGTGGTACCCAACCCGGAAGTGGGCGGGAAGGCAGTTGAAGGATGTTCCATGACACAGCATTCCGGAAAGAAGTTTGAAAGGTTAAGGTCCGACATCTAGAACCGAAAACCTATTAAGCATGATTGGCCGCCTGTGCTCGGGACCGAAGTCGAAAATTAATGGAGAAAGGAACAACCGAGGCAAGCTCGGAGAAATAGAAATCAAATAATGACAGTAAAATACGGTCAATAAAACAACTGTCAGGCGATGGGCTAATGATCGCAGATGGAGTGCTAAAGCTGGGCCATCTGGCTGTACGCTAGACCCGATCGAGAGGAACTAAGGATGAGGCTTCTTCCTTTGTTACTGCGAGAATCGTGTTTGATGATTATGGGTCAGGTGTGTGCAACAACTGGAGTATTTTGTGGAAAACGTTTACTTCAAAACCAGTTTGTTGATCGTGTTTTGAGAGGATAAAGTTTGTATGTGGGCGGGAAGGCAGTTGAAGGGTGTTCCATGACGGCGTTCCGGAAAGAAGTCCTTAAGTAACCTCTCTTCCGCATAATCTCCGTTTTTGATGGAGGAGTGACACCCGTCTGCATCGTTTCTATGGCAGATATATTCGGAAGGTCCACCGTCGAAGTGGGCCAATGGAATTGTTCCTCCAAGTGCTCCGCCCAACGCTCCAGACGACGTCCCTGACGGTAAATCAGTGAGCTGTCGGATACCCCAAATAACTCACATCAGGCTCCCGTGGACCGGTACCCCTAATCATCGGAAAAGGTTGCGCGCATTGCCAATGGAAGCAGTCTTTTTCATTTACCTTCATTTCGCAATCCACCACCGCACACGGTTATTTCTCAGGCTGCTAGTCAGTTGGCGTCTCAGGGATTTACGCACTTCACTGAATGTAGCATCCGGAGAGACGGATCTGCGAGCATTCAACAGAACAACTGACGGTGAAGGTATGCATCGTTTGCGAGACCGACTTGAACCACAGTCCTGGGCGGCTTTTTAAGCGGTATATAAGGCCTCCCTGATCTGTTCCTAGCGTTCATCTGGATCCTGGACATCCAGCTGCATAGGTAATCGTGTAGACAGCTCCGTATGGAAATCGTATCACTGGTTATCGGCAACAAGCAACGGCGTGGGACGCATGGTATTCACGTTGGTGCGATCACAAACGAGACGTAAACGAAAGCGATGATCTAAAAAGGCGTGATCTGAGCTCACAGACTTGGACCAAAATGAACGACAATCTTCAACTGATCAACGCCAACGGTGACCAATCACAATATGGTCAATCTGAGTCCAACGTTGTGAAGACAAAGGAGGACGTCATGTGAGCCTATGCCGCTTCTTATGGCAGAAGTTTGTACTTGCCAGAAACAATCTGTGATCAGAACGCAGCTGAATGAGATGATTGCCGTTATCAGTGCGATTGGCTGGGATAGTAAATGTGCCTCCGATGTCTTTCGGAATCTCCCAAAAGGCCAACTTGGGTGTTCAAAACCCCAGAAAGGACCACCATGTCCGTTGAACGTACGCTTCGAAGCAGCTGAGACAAATCCTGGTAGAATTCGTCCTTCGTCTCAGAGGAATTGCAGTCGGTCGGTGCATACATAGACACGACGAACAAACATCGGCGCTTCAGTTTTTTATTGTTGACAAGAACATAACCGTCCAACCGAACTGCACACAAACGACTGCTGACTAGAATCCGGTCTAGCAGTGCACGCTCAGCTTTTATGCTCAAAACAATCCCAACGCCAGCCTGACCACGAGTACAAGACACCAAAACACCCGACACGCGAAGAGTGAAGTGAGGCACTGAGGTTGTATTTGAGGTGCGAAGGGCGATCACGGAAGTGGGGTCTCGCGTGCGTGTTCCGGAGATACAACATACATCTATTTAAAAAGTGTCGAGTTTTAGCGAAAGCAGCCTGTTGCCGTATCTGACATAACGTGCGGACGTTGAAGGCAGCCAAGTGAAGTGAACATTTAGGCTTAAGAAGTGCATTCGATTCATACCCAACTGCTGAACTACTGCTTTCATCACAGCCGCAATTATCCGTGGCGTTTTGCATCGATCGTAAATTAAAGGAGGGGAAATTGGTAGGGCCTTTACAGGAAAGATCCTGCAGGTTTCTGGGCAAATTGTACTTCGCAGCTGCCCACACTGCAAAAGGGGTTTTTCTTAGGGAACCCTAACCGGAGCCTTTGGCTCAAAAGTCTCATCCACAAGGCAGTGGGGCGTTAACCTAGCACAGGAACGTGACCGAAGGACCCGTGAAACAACTTCTCGACTGCCACGCGAGACCTGATTGTTGCAAGCATTCTGTCTTGTCTTCGCTGTTTTGTCACTGATCCACTTTTCGAATTCAGTCCTTAGCCCCATGCACCCGATGGGGCAAGCAGAAAGTGAACGGGGCAGCATCCTCTGGGCCGGGGGCTGTCCAGCTTAGTCGAGCAATAGCTGCCAAATGAAGTGCCATGACTTCTCCCACTATGGAGAGGATCCCCAGGTACCCCTTGTACTGATGTTTGAACAATAGAAAACTAAGCAGTTGTATGGTGAACCAGAGCGGGCACCATAAGATGGATGAACATGAGTGCCAGAAGGTCCAGGAGACAAGCTGGATAGAAAAGTTAGTGGTATAAATTTGTTGTTATACCAAATCTTAGATCAGGTCTGTTGTTCCACAGCCTCATCACATTTCTAAGAATGAAATCTGGGACCGATGCAGCGGGTAGATTTACTGGTCAAAGTTTGCTTCAGGAATATGGAAAATGTGGAACCGACCGATCGGATTAACAATGCGGAATGCATATATTGTACGGTTGGGTAATAAAATGTCAGAGGAAATTTACGTGAAGAGACTACGTTGGTCTGACCAAACTGTGCATGGCAATGAAAATCGAAAAAACGAGAAGCTATTTACACTGCATCCGTAGTAAGCACAAATTTACACTTATCGTCTACATCATGTCATATTCAAAAACATGACTGATAAGACCCTGTAACAGTTTGATCACACCAGTACCAAATAATCTATACCACGTATTCTCTAGGTAGGCAAGTGGTTGTTTCATTGCCTCTGGAAGAATATTTTGAGGCTAAAAAAGAGTTTACGAAGTTGGTGTTGTTCAGTGAGATTCAGAAAAGTATGTATGCATTTATTCATAAAATATCTCTAGGTAAGTAAGCAATAGCCTATTGTGATCAACGAACTGAACTTTGTGGATAATAGTTAAGTTGAAACCTGCATTTGGGTAAATCAGCATTAAGCAGAAAAATGCGCAAACCGTAAGGGCTATTTTCGCAACATTCTCACTGATGATGATAGCATTAGAAATGGTGGAACTAAACAAGTGGAAACGGACAGCACAACAAAAACACTTACCGAACTGGAGTGGGAAGCTGACTATTAGACCAGAGCAGATAGAGTAAGGTGTGAAAGTACCACACGTAAAACTGGTAGTGAAGCGAGCGACTGAAGGCGACACCAACGAAATTGCACACGAACAGGGGATAGAGCACGGCTGTAGGGTGAACAGAAAATCGAAAAAGTGAAATACAGGAATATTGGAGATAGGAATTCGGAGGAAGAGAGTATATAACAACTGCAATACTTAAGGTGAACGAAACGAGGCTCAGTGGGTACTGAGGATCACAAAGTAAGTTTATGAGGAACAGGTATAACTGAAGAGGCAAAAAGATTGCAGTAAAACTATCTAAAAATTACCAACAAACGGTCGACCGTGAGTTTAGAATCGTCAAAAATTGCAAATTTATTTCACCAAAAAAGTGGTAGACAGCAATCCGCTGTCGTTCGGGTTGTTGCACACACCTGACCCATATTCATCTAACACGATTCTCGTAGTAACAAAGGAAGAAGCCTTATCCTTAGTTCCTCTCGATCGGGGCCAGCGTTTGATTAGGGGTACCGGTCCACGGGAGCCTGGTGTGAGTTATTTGGGGTATCCGACAGCTCACTGATTTACCGTCAGGGACGTCGTCTGGAGCGTTGGGCGGAGCACTTGGAGGAACAATTCCATTGGCCCACTTCGACGGTGGACCTTCCGAATATATCTGCCATAGAAACGATGCAGACGGGTGTCACTCCTCCATCAAAAACGGAGATTATGCGGAAGAGAGGTTACTTAAGGACTTCTTTCCGGAACGCCGTCATGGAACACCCTTCAACTGCCTTCCCGCCCACATACAAACTTTATCCTCTCAAAACACGATCAACAAACTGGTTTTGAAGTAAACGTTTTCCACAAAATACTCCAGTTGTTGCACACACCTGACCCATAATCATCAAACACGATTCTCGCAGTAACAAAGGAAGAAGCCTCATCCTTAGTTCCTCTCGATCGGGTCTAGCGTACAGCCAGATGGCCCAGCTTTAGCACTCCATCTGCGATCATTAGCCCATCGCCTGACAGTTGTTTTATTGACCGTATTTTACTGTCATTATTTGATTTCTATTTCTCCGAGCTTGCCTCGGTTGTTCCTTTCTCCATTAATTTTCGACTTCGGTCCCGAGCACAGGCGGCCAATCATGCTTAATAGGTTTTCGGTTCTAGATGTCGGACCTTAACCTTTCAAACTTCTTTCCGGAATGCTGTGTCACGGAACACCCTTCAACCGCCTTTCCGCTCACATACAAACTTTATCCTCTCAAAACACGATCAACAAACTGGTTTTGAAGTAAAGGTTTCCACAAAATACTCTTAAAACATGTGTCGGCCCTCAAAGAGTCACACGGCTTTATCTCAGGTCGGGTTAGGATTCACGGCCAACTTTTGTCGTCTTTTATAGTCTCCAAAGGAGTACGTCAAGATTGCTTTATATCCTCATTTCCTTTCAACTTTGCCACAGATGATGTTTTACAGAATGCCTTGTCTGCTTTACCGAACAATGCAGTTGAACTCCTTTCATGGAACAGTTTTCAACTCCCGGCTTCAGACTTGGTCGTGGTTGTATCGATCACATCTTTACTCTTCGGCAAACCTTAGAGCACAGACACATCTTCCGTAGGCCAACAATCTGCGTTTTTCTTGATCTGAAAGGGGCGTTCGATTCAGTCGACCGCACAGTTCTCTGGCGCTGCCCCTCATTGAAGAGCGTGCCAGAGAAGTTTTCTCTTTTCCAATGCCCGTATGCAAACAGCCAGAGCCAATTTCGTGCTTACAGCGATCTTTCGCACAAGTTCACCACGGGAATTGATGTTCGACAGGGTTGCCCTCTTTCGCCCTTCCCCTTCGATCTTGTAATTGAATTGATTCTCAAGATAGCCTTATCCTCGTGTCAGAATAGTGGCATCGACCTTTGCTCAGGCAGTAAACTGTCTGACCTGGAATACGCGGACGATATTGCTCTTCTGAGTGAATATCCAGGTAAGTTGCAAGCTTTCTTCGATAGACTAAGCAACAGCGTAGCAATGTTTGGGATGCGTTTTGCACCTTCAAAGTGTAAAATTCTTTTGCGTTAGCGGGGGAAGCTCCAGCTGAAGTAGTTATATTTAGTTACCCGGGCAGTTACATTCCACAAGGTAGACAGATATTGGATGAAATGCCATCGCGTACACAGAAGATGCGTTTGGCGTTTGCCAACCTCCAGCATCTGTGGCGCCGGCGTGACATCCGATGGTCTTTTAAGGGTAGAGTGCACAATGCGGCGGTTAGCTTCGCTCTTTTATACGGTTCAGAAACATGGCCATTAAGAGTAGAAGATCGCCGAAGACTATCGGTGTCCGAGCATCGATGTCTCCGTAGCACTGCCCGAATATGGTGGGGACACCGTATCAGCAATGCTGAGGTTAGACGTAAGGTGTTGGGAACCAGAGGTCCGTATCTGTGTCAAGTACTGAATCTAAACAGAGTAAAGTGGCTGGGATATGTATTACGTATGCTCACTGATAGGCTTCCTCGGCGTACACTGTTCTCCGAGGCAGGTAACGGTTGGAAGGTAGGTCGAGGTGGTCAGTCTATGACATGGCATAGGGGCATGAGAACTTTGACCAGTGAACCTGGCCAAGTAGGGCCTGTTAGACTTCCAGGTTAGGGACCACGCGTCCACCAAGTGGTTGGAAGCATTAAGTGATATGGCTAGGTGTCGCAGCCAGTGGCGTAGTGGCACTCAGACTCTTTGTATTCGTGATTTCAGCTTTTAATTTTGCTTCCGTCTTTTTCACTTTGTGCTTCTATTTTTTGCCCTTAAATCGACGTAGCTGGGGGGTAGCAACCGAATCCATGGCTCAAATGTGTGAGGTTAGTGGTTGTATAAATTGAAGCTGAACTTCTGTGATCTCATTTGAATCGAATGGAGCGTGTGTGGGTGGGGAGTCTATTTTTAGACCCACACGGTGATTCTTCCAAAGTTAATCCGTCGGTTAACACGGCTAACCTTCAGAACGAGGATACACGGTCTCAAGTAAGGATTTCCAATATGAGTAGTGTGGTAATGTATCTGGATGATGGGACAAAATTTCCCCGGAACCACACGACCGGTTTCGCGGTTACTGCCGCTCAACCGACGAATTAACTTTGGAATAATCACCGTGTGATTCTAAAAAGGGACTCCCCGTCCATGCAAGCTCCATTCAATTCAAATGAGATTACAGCTGTAAACCAACTGTGGAGTGCCCAAATATAAGGATGATTGGATGTAAGAGTACCGGGTACGCATACCTGATGAGCGGCAATAACCGCGAAACCGGTCATGTGGTTCCGGGGAAATTTTGTCCTGTCATCCAGAATCAATGCCATACTACTCATATCGGAACTGAACTGAGTTTTCAACTTAGAGTACGCCGATGACAACGCCTCACTGAGTGACAATGACACGTTTCGGAGAACTTTGTAATCGGCGCGTCCAGATATGGGATGCACTTTGCGCCATCAAGTTCAAAGTGCCTTCACAAGAGTGACAAGAGCCTTGGCTCGCACTCGCCCTTTGCGGTGATCAGCTGGTTAGTCGATAACTTCAAGTCCCCGGGAGCTTGATTACAGCCGGAGACTGTGTTGAAGAGGAGACCACGTCACAACTAACGAGACTATGAGCAACTTTCACCAACCTACGAAACCTGCGGCGCAGCAGCGCGAACCGGCTGTCTCTTAAAGGAAGGATGTATAGAGCCGGGATTCGTAATGTTTTGCTTTACGGTTGCGAGACCTGGCCACTCCGCGCTGAGGATATTCAGCGGCTTTCCGTGTTGGACAGCTGTATTTCCGAAGCATTTCTCGCGTCAAGTTGGAACAACCGATAAGCAATGACGAGGTCCATGGTCGTGTTTTGGGCACAGAAAGCCGCCCTCAGACCAGAACAATGACTCTACACCGCCTCCCGTGGTTCGGCCATGTTTTGCGTGTGCCTTCCCATGGTCTACCTTTCCGTGCTGTTACCGCGTTCTGGACAAGACTGAAGGCGACAAGGCGGTCTTGTCGAATTTGCGTGGGGGTATGAAGAAGCAGTGGCTTTGGTCGATGCTACCCGTCTTCTTGGTGGGGGTCCAAGTGACAGGGACTGCCACTGGTTAGAGACACTGAGGAGCACGGTTCAGATCAGAAGTCAGTGGCACGAATACTGCATGGTTTGTTTGTTGCACCCCTTTTTTATACACATACAACCAGAAAACATCAAAAAATGTGCGGTGAAAAAATAATGCATTTGTTGTTTACTAACTACTCTCATCACCTCTACGAACTCTATTTCTTTCGTTACAGTTGTTGTCTTACTGTTATTGTTGTCGTTTTGGCACCAGACCTGATACCAAGTAGTTGTTATTTTGTCTGAATAATCCCACAGAACACATGAAGAACAAAACAAGGTGCCGAACAAGCTCGTTTTCAGTGATTCGTACTCATGCCATTACGTCACATTTTATATGAACCCTGTTAGGTGAACAGGACAGAAATCAAGATAAGGCGATGAGTCAAAATTAAGTGGGAGAGAGGGGATCAAATATCACACGCGTGACCTAGATCCGTCTCTGGACCGTGAGTGGGTGTCTGCGGTGTCATTAGTCTGATCAACGGATCTGTGGTTAGTTTGTGGGTAAGGTGTGGCCAAGGAAGCCTTAGTGCTTGCACCAACTGTTTTTGGGCGCACAACAGGGGATTGCAGAGACGAATGCATACCGCTTCCGCTGTGGCTAGAACACGGCACTTCACCAGTCTTGATTGCCCACTTCGAACTTCGTAGACTGGCCGGAACGCTTTGGTCACATTCACTGAGTGGTTAGACTGAACAAGGTGTGAAGACAACGCCCGTAATTTTGATTGCTCCAGTGTTCAGCCAATCTGGGTGGTGTTCACGGACGCGTTCGGACAAGTGTCTGGTCGTACGACCAACGTACGTTGTCTCATAGGAACAAGTAAAGGAATACACACAGAATGAGGCCACAGAATCTGATACCCTATCCTTCAATCGTAAATACACACACGGCTTTGATGCAAATACAATATGGAGCTCTGCCGCGTAAAATGTTTTGTCGACGGCTCCTGATAAGCCGTGATGTATGACATCCGCTGGGATATCACCCTTGAACGGTAATCGGATGTATACTGACTTTTTGGGACAACTGTGTTCTTTGCTCTTTCTTCCACTTGTCGCAGTGTCATATCAATGAAACGCCCCGGATATCCATTTTTCAGGAACACATTGCGCAGAGAACGAAGTTCGTTGTCCAGTGTGTCCTCAGTACAGATTTTGCACGCTCTATTGAACAGGCAACGGATGAAGTTGCGCTTAAATCTGAGTGATACGAAACTTTCGAAGTGAATGTCCTGCCTATTCTACGTTGCTTTCCTGTGCACTGATCGTTGAGCTGAGCCATCCGCTCGCCGACTTAGGCACACATCTAGAAAGGCTACTTCATTGTTTGCCTCTTTTTTCACCGTAAACGGGATATTAGGATGGGCTGTGTTGAACGTGTTTAACATAACGCCTATGCCCATGGTGTCACCTGACACGCACATTATATCATCCACACAGCGTTCATAAAGCACGCATTGTCTGATGGTTGACTGCAGTTGATTATTCTCAATTTTCGCCATGAAAACATCAGCGGGTAGTGGTCCCAAGAGTGACCCCATTGCTACACCGTCTCTTTGACGACAGATCTCGTCACTGAAATCAAACTGCACAGTAAACGTGCAAACAAAGAGTTGTTTCAGTTCGTCCACCGGAAGGCCTACGTCGATGTTGTTTTCTTGAATGCAGTCGCACAGATAGTTAATAGCTTCACTGATCGGTACGTTAGTGACCAATGAAGTGACGTCAAAAGTGAACATTTGTTTCTCTTTCAGGTTTATATTTCGGACACTGTCCACGAAGTCGAAAATGTCTCGTAAACGGAAGCGGTATGCATTCGTCTCTGCAATCCCCTGTTGTGCGCCCAAAAACAGTTGGTGCAAGCACTAAGGCTTCCTTGGCCACACCTTACCCACAAACTAACCACAGATCCGTTGATCAGACTAATGACACCGCAGACACCCACTCACGGTCCAGAGACGGATCTAGGTCACGCGTGTGATATTTGATCCCCTCTCTCCCACTTAATTTTGACTCATCGCCTTATCTTGATTTCTGTCCTGTTCACCTAACAGGGTTCATATAAAATGTGACGTAATGGCATGAGTACGAATCACTGAAAACGAGCTTGTTCGCCACCTTGTGTTGTTTCCTAGTGGTTTTATGATGATAACAAGCACCTTGCAAAAACCTTTTGCAATTATCAATCTCTTCCCCCAAGTACAAATCACTGGTAGCTTACGTTTAATTCTCACATGGTGCCTATCTTTCGCGTGGTCATGCATACAAACAGGCCATAAAACAGTCGTTTGCCGATGCATTAGGCCGTTGGTTATATTTAAGTATATTTTAAATCTATGGTCAAGTGCTTTCTCCAATAATTACCGTAATTTAACTTTCTCGGTTAAGCAAATAGTCAACGAAGACTTTTCTTGACAAGCAATGGTGCTTTTTGTTCCAAGCTTGCGCATGAGTACAGCGGAAGGAGTATACTCCACAGCCACAAAGGTTCGTCGCAATATTAAGGATAACTATGATGCTCAGATTTAGAGCAAGGGATCACATGAGCTCCCAATCATGATCAGTATTCACTACAGAGCAGGACTTTAAAATTCCCTGTTGTTAACTAAGTAAAATGTGTTAACACTCTAATACTAGTTACCTGAACAACTCAATGTTCAGTACACTAGGATCAACACTCACATCGAATAAACCAATTACCTTTTGCAATGTCCCAGAACCTTAAACCTTTGACTTTATCAAAAGTCAACAAAAAATGGAGTTGAACAAGTGGTTGTCCGTTTGAAGCATCGGAAGCCCTTTGATTCCAGTTTAGTTGGAAATATCCTTGTGTAAATCAGCCTACAGCTCACACAGCATGAAACAGCGGAAAGAGGTGCTTAAGGTGTTCAATCCTATCAAGGCCCTCGAGTTTCAACGTTCGAATTAGATACTCTCAACATTTATGTCGTCCCTGATCATTGTCTACGAATATGTTATGCACACATCTGGTCTCTACATCAGCCCTTTTCTCGTGAACATAATAATATAGTCAATAATAATCAAGAATATATTTCAGTGGACAGCGGCGTATGGGAGTTTCCTTACTCTGGCCTTGACCCCACCCCCTATGTGTGAATGATTTCATTAACACGTCAAGTATTTCCACTAAAAGACACCAACCAATGGTTATCAAATCATCAGGGAAAAAAATTACCCCCAAATATCAAGATAATTCCCAATCGCTCATGAAAACGTCGGTTCTATCCAGCATGACTTATTACAGACAGCTCTGGTTATAATTTTATATCATGAATTATGCTAGTAGGGGTACTGCATAACGGGGATTTGTCACTTTTGACTGGACATGAATTCGTTTCATAAATGTGTTAACTTGTTCCGCGTTATTATTTTTTGACTGAAGTTCACGCGAAGCATACTGTAGAACAATGAAAACAAGAAAGTAATTACGCGTATTTTTATTACTTGCTTGTGTATGAGTGCAGTGGAACGGGTATACCTCATCTTCAAATGCCCAATGCACTATTGGGGATAGCCGGCAACCAGGCCGAAACTTGGAGTGAAAAACCACATAAGTTCTCAGCAGGTCAGGTGGTCGCCAGTCGGGCAACAGTAGCTTACCGGTGGTAATAGGATTCGAAATTCTGAACCCTGGCGCGGTAATCAAACGCTTCAAATTGATAGATCAACACCGATATTAAGGAATAATGAATATAAATATACATTGATAAATGTGATTTAGAGCACGATACTGAAGGCTCACAACAAATTTGCTTCTTAAAAAAGCCGAAAAAAGATCAAATACAACGAGAAAGTGGTTCCACGCCGTGAAACCTTGTGATAAACCATTTATGGGCTTTGCAGTAAAATCACGAAATACTTACACGCTGCGTCTGGCCTAGCAGTACATTTCGGTTTATGAAGTGAAAGAAAACGAGTCAATCCTCCACGTGACCTATAGTGAAAAGAAACATTCGATCAGGAAAAACGCGGGATGAAAAGACACGCGTATAGCAAGAGGTAATTCTCGTGCGATCGGTTTTAAGTAATATGACGTTGCGCTGATGATTTGAGGTAACATTATCTAGTTAATAAAGTGTCTAATGATTGAACCATGAAACAGAATCACTTTTGTCTTATTGTTGTGCTTCAACTTTTGCATCTGCAAAACATCCCAGACACGGCAATCTGCTTATTTATTACGCCATATTAAACGCAATATTATATGTATACCATACGCTAAACGGGGTTCTACCTGCCAAGAATTATTGACACAAAACGTCTCATTAATTTAACGAAGAGAAAATGTACCAGCTTACAGTAAGAAGGCCAGTGTTGATGAAATCTATCAAATTACTTTTGCACGACGTAAACATGTACACTCTGGGCCTTAAGGCCCACACCTGGTGTTCTGATGACTATCTGGACGAGCATGTTTCTGATGGCTACCAAGGAAGAGGTTCTCAGGTATGTAGTTTCTTTTCGTACTACATTCCTGTTTTTCGCAGGTCACCAAAAGCAGAGCGTAAAATAACTAACGTGTATATAAGTGCGTGGAACGAATCGGTTTTTTAATGTGTCCCTGATAAAGGTAACAGAAACACACCGAATAAATCGGAATAACGTCAAAGCCACGAAAAACAAATGCAACACCATCAACATCATGTGGAAGCGTCGATCGAGGAACAAATATTCCGGAATTATGCGCCAATTAACAGTCCACTGGTACATGAACTGTCGACCAAAATTAAAGGCACTTGTCACATAGGACTCCGGATTGTGAAAAAGAAACGGGGCGCCGAGGACAAGCTGTAGATAGGAAAAAGAATTTCGATAATGATAGTTGTGAGAAACGTCCAAGGAAAAACGCGAACACTAGCCAACAAACTTCAGATAAAGATGCCGTTCATTATTATTTCTAACAATGAGTGCTTGTGTTGCTTTCCAGAACATTGGCAACTGTGAAACAACTGACTTTATTTTATCACGTTGCCCTATCCACGAGCGTGGCTGCGACCAGTCGTTTCAGACGCATAGTTTAAAACGACGGCAAACATGTCTTTAAATTCAAAGCAGGTCCCGCAGATAAACATATCCTGGCACAATTTCTTAGCAATAAACATAGCACCGTTCAGCTCAGTTCAGACAACCACTAACCATGCACTGGGTGTGGTGGTTTTAACTTTCATCCTCTAGCGGCAACCTCAGTGGGAAATAATGAAAAAAGAACAATATGAAAGAAGAAACAGAACTACAAATATTGAAACCAAGTCGATAAAGTTTATGAATATCACAGCGCCACTGACTGAAACACCTAGTCATATCCTCCAATGTACCTAACCACCTGTGGCGGTTGAGTGGGTTAGAGCGTTTGCTTACAACCTCGGAGGTCTGAGGTTCGAATCCCCAGTTACTTTGGTGGAGGACAGCAACGCACTGTCGTCCGAATCGTTACCACACCTGACTTATTGGGACCTTGTGGTTCTTCGACACTAAGTCTTAGGGTCTAGTTGCCGGTTATCCACAACAGTGCAGCGGGCATTCGTGGGCTATGTGGTTGATGTCTCTTCCACTGCACTCGTGTGCAAGAATGTAATAAAAAACCATAGACTAAGAGGGTCTCTTAGACCCCACCCACGAAGTTTACCACGCTCACGTGGCCAAGTCCACTGGTCAGGCTTTTCATACCTTTCTCCCATGTCAAGGACTGACCACCCTTACTCATCTTCCAACCGATGCCCGCCTCAGCGAACATCGTGCACTGAAGATCCTATCCGGGGTCATGCGCAGCACATGTCCCAACCACCTTAGCCTGATGAACTTAAGTGCTTCTTCTAACGACTTGTTTCGTGAATCTGAGACTCTCCGCCGAACCTCAGTATTGCTGATACGGTGTCCCCATCATATCTGAGCAATGCCACGAAGATATCGGTGTCCAAATACCAATAATCTTCGTATGTCCTCCACCCGCGGTGGCCATGTCTCCGAACCATACAGAAGCACGGGCCTAACTGCTGAAGCGTACATTCGGCCTTTGATAGGTAAGCGGATGTTAAGTAGATGTCACAAATGAATCAGGTTGACCAAATCCAAAGGAGTCCTCTTCACACGCAAAGACACCCCATTCGATATCCGACCTCCGGGTGAAATGCAGCTCCCCAAGAAATAGAACTTGTCTACCTGGTCTATAGTCCCACCAGACACTGAAAGGTTTGGTGTTGGACCAACCTATTCCTGCAACAGCATTCTTTACTTTGAACGTGCGAAACGCATCCCGAACATCACTACGCAGTTACTCAAGCTGTCCATAAAAGTTTGCAACCTGTCTGAATCCTCACTTAGAAGAATTATGTCGTTCGCATATCCGAAGTCTGACACTTTTTCACCCGGGAAAGGTCCAGTGTCACTATCCTCACCTGACAAAAGCGTGATTTTTAGGACCATATAAATCACGAATTTAAACAAAAAACGGAGAAAGGAGGCGACCCTGACATACACCACCTTTCGTGGTAAAATCAGGTGAAGGATCACTGTAAGCCCGAAATCGGTTCCGGCTGTTCATGTAAAGGGACTTTATGATAGAAATGAATTCCTCTGGTGCACCATTCAACAAGAGGTTACCCCAGAGAGCTATGCAGCCGACTAAGTCGAAGGCCGCTTTGGAATCAGAAAAACGGAGACGGTGTGTCTATGGAAGGTGGGTCTGTTCTAAAATTTGTGAGTGAGGATGTGATCAACACAACCTCGACTAGATCTAAACCCAGCTTGGTTGTCGCGGGAGCACTGCTCGCGAGCGTTTGACAAATGGTGGAGAATAACACCAGCAAGCAGTTTAGATACGATGCTAACCAGACTTATTCTCGTGTGGTTCTCATAGGATGATCTGTCGGTATGATCACCGATTTGCATCAACTCCTTGAAACCTCCATATCAAGCCGAGGAGTTTTGTCAACTCCAGTAACAATGGTGGACCACCGTCTTCGAAAACAGACGGAGGCAACTCGTCCGGTCCAGCAGCCTTATATTGTTTGAGGTAGTCTATCTCACGGAGAACCTCTGCTTCTGACGGAGAATCGGTATCCACATCCAGAGCTGTGACCATGGTGTTAGTTGGTAAACCTATCTCGGATCAAGGCCAATTAGACTGTTCCTCGAAATGCTCCGCCTAACGAATTAGACAACGCTCCTGAGTCTGAACCAGTGAGGTGTTCACCTCTTTGATTAGTTCACTAACGCCTGGCTTTCGTGGGCCGGTATTTCTAATTACACCGAAGGGGTTGCGGCTGTTGCCGATCATCGTAGCTTTTTCCATCTCCCTACTCATCCCAATCCACCAGTGGTCACGGACGTCTCTCAGGTTCTGAATTGGTTGGCGTTTAAGGAATCCCCATGCCTCGTTCTACCTGGAATCCAGAGGAGTCGTCCTGCGCTCATCTAACAGTACAACTGAGGATGCAGATATCCATCGTTTCTGTGTGTATCTGGTTGTTGGGCGCTGGGCAGCATCAGCAGCTTCGCGTAGGGCCTGTTTGACCTCTGTCCATCCCTTTTCTGGATCTGGGGCATTTGACTGCATCGACAACCTGGGCGTAGCACTTGAGAGAACAATTCAGTTGGCCCACTTCAACTTTGGACCTTCCAAATATACCTGCCAGCGAAATGACGAAGGTGGATATCACTCCTCCATCGAAAACGGAGATGATGCGGGAGATAGGTCACTTGAGAAGGTACAAAGCAGATGGATCGGATGGGTTGTCATCTTTTTTCAAGGAGGAAGGCGAAGTTTTGATTTCAGAGTTACCAAAACTCCTCCGTATTATTTGCGATAGCCAACAGATTCCCAGGGAATGGTGTGAATTGGTGATTATGCCGATTTAAAAGAAAGGTGACAGGTCCTCTCGTGAAAACCAAAGAAATTCGCTCTGTAAGTATCGCCTTCAAACTGTTCACCGGGCTTATTCGCCATAGATTATCCAGTGCCCGCGAGATGTGTGCGCTTGAGAATCAAGCCGGTTTCAGACCCGGTCGGCGTTGTATCGGTCACATCCTTACTCTTCGGCAAACCTTAGAGCACAGACACATCTTCCGTAGGCCCACAATCTCCGTTTTTCTTGATCTGAAAGCGGTGTTCGATTCAGTCAACAGTTGTTGTTCTCTGGCGTTGTCTCTCATTGAAGGGTGTGCCAGAAAAGTTTACTTCTCTTTTCCAATGCTTCTACACGAACAGCCGAAGCCGAGTTCGTGCTTACAACGATCTTCCGCTTAAGTCCGCCAAGGAAAGTGGTGTTCGTCAGGGTTTCCCTCTTTCACCCTCCCCTTTCAATCTTGTAACTGAATTGATTCCTGAGATGTCCCTATCCTCGTGTCAGAATAGCGGCGTCGATCTTAGCACAGGCAGTAAATTGTCTGACTTGGAATATGCGGACGATAGTGTTCTTATGAGTGAAGACCCAGGTAAGTTGCAAGCTTTTTTTATTCAACCTTTGACTTTTGTCCTCACCCACCTCTCTTTGCCCCATCTATCCACCCATAATGCTCCCACCTCAAGACGACGAATATCTTCAGCACGCAAACTCCAAGTTTCGCAACCATACAACAAAACTGAACGCACTGCAGCACAGTATACATGACCTTCCAACTTAAGTGGAACATCAGATCGACGCCACAAGTACTTCAGTCCAGTATACGCCGCTCGAGCCTTGGATATCCGCGTGCTCATTCCTACTACTGTGCTCCCATCCGTCGTCACGCTGCTTCCGAGGTAGGTGAAGTGGTCGACAATTTTCAGCACCTCACCATTGAGCATCTAGCTTGGAATCGTTGACGTCCAGTCTTGTAACACCACCTTGCACTTTGAAGATGCAAAGCGCATGCCGAACGGGACTACAGCCCTTGCGATTCCATCTAGTGCAAGTTGAGCATGTTCCGTGGATTCGAACAAGCAGACAACGTCGTCTGCATAATCTAGGTCACATAGCTTTCCGATATTTCCTAGTTCGACACGCACATCCTGAAGATTTTACAGCGCACTCTTCATTATTTCGTCCATGACGAAGTTGAACAGGAATGGAGACAAAGGACATCCCTGTCGAACACCACTGGTCGTTTCGAACCGATCGAATAGTTCGCCGTAAACTCTAACGCGGCCAGAAGTAGGTTCACGAACTTCTGGGGCATATTTTTTCGATGAAGAGTACTGAAAAGCGCTGCTCGATCAACTGAATCGAAAGCGCCTTTTAAGTCTAAGAAAACCGTTATTGTCGGTCGGCGGTGCGTGTGACGCGTTTCAAGTAGTCGGCGAAGAGTAAAAATCTGGTCGATGCATCCTCGACATGGGCGGAATTCAGCCTGCTGTTCGCGGGCATTCCTCTCGCGAGCCGGTGTAAGACGGTGCAGCAGAATCGAAGCTAATACTCTGGTGACTATCGGAATTAAGCTAATCTCACGATGGTTACTACAGTCATTGCGTATTTCCTTCTTGAAGATGGGAACAATCAACGACTCACCCCATATTAACGGAATACGCTCTGCGTTCCAAATGTCACGGAGCAAAACGGTAAGTGATTTTATCAAAACATTCCCAACCAGTTTGAAAAGAACTGGGGAAAGTTCGTCGGGACCGGCCGCTTTCCCTCGCTTTAATGTTCGAATGCATGACTCTACTTCTACTTCCAATGGGGGCTCCAGTGATACCACCCAAGGAGTCGCAGTTGTTGACACAGGAGTAACTACACTAGCGCGCAACCAGCTTAACTGTTCCTTGAAGTATTCGGCCCAACGGTCAAGCCTTTTCTGTTTGCCATAGATGGATTCTCCATTCCTATCGCGAATCGTTTCACTGACCTGAGTTAGCCGTCCACCGGTGTCACGAATAAGTTTGGACAGTCTTTGACTGTTACCTGAAGCAGCTGCTATTTCCATTTCTTCGGCTACCTTGATCCACCAATTTTCGCAATCATTCTCAGGTCTTTTCGTAACTTGCCTTTGCAGCTTTCTCTGCATCTTATTCACCTCCTTACGGTTCGAAAGCTGACGCTTTTTCTCCATTATACTTAATGACTCTTGAGAAATCCAGTGTCTTTATTGGACAACAGATCTAGGACCACAGGCAAAACCTGCTGCAACGTGCATCGCCTCTTTGATATGAGCCCAATGCTCATCTACATTACTGTTTGTCGTAGATCCTAGCTCATGTTCTAACTTCTGCTCATAACGGGTGCGTACTTCTGGATCACATAAACGTTGCACAGCTAATCAAGTTTGCGGTCTGCGACGATGACCATGGAGCTGGAGAGATAATCGCACTAAAACTAGCGCATGTTCCGATTCTACGTATTTGGACCAGTAAGATCTACAGTTCTGAACAGAACTGTGCCACCGGTAGCTTACGGCGATATGACCAATTTGATTCAAAGTACCTGTAGAGTTAGAGCGCCATGTCGCTGTGCGACGCGAGCTGTGTCGGAAATT
Organism: Fasciola hepatica; assembly: GCA_948099385.1. NCBI lineage: Eukaryota > Metazoa > Platyhelminthes > Trematoda > Plagiorchiida > Fasciolidae > Fasciola > Fasciola hepatica. The sequence goes on along the minus strand of CANUEZ040000051.1, from coordinate 1,388,070 downwards.
TGTGCTAGACAGGAACAATCGATTGTCTGCACAAAACTGGAGAAGCCTATCCCCGTTATCTGTACGCTGAGCGGGTAAAGCACAACGCCCACCTAAACAAGCTTCTGACACACTAAGTTTGCCAATTTGTGAACTGAAGTCACCCGCTAGCACTACAATGTCAGAACTTTTACTGCTGCGAACGAGGGTGGCGAGTTCATCATAGAACTCATCTTTCTGCAAGTCTGAGCTGCAGTCCGTTGGGGCGTACGCCGAGATCACAAACAAACTGTGCTTAACACAACTATCCTTTCGAACGCCATCTGACCCCTGGAGTCTCACAGCACATAAACAACTGTTAACCGGGATCCAGTCTAAAATGGCAGCCTCAGCCTTCTCAGTCGAGACTATTCCTACACCACGTTGACCCGCAGCTCGAGCTACTTCATCTCCTGAAGTGCGTAGAAAATACCTCGATGAGATACCAGGAACAGTTAGTTGAATTACACTGCTCGAATCCTGGATACGCGTTTCACTTAAGCAGCAGACATCAATCTTCAGACAGTTCATTGTAAGGGCTAGGCACGCCTGCTGACCGGCTTGCAAGAGTGTACTCACGTTGAAGGAGCCGAGATTAAGAGGCTGACGGGGCTTGAGAGAATGTGAGTTACCAGACAGAGGATTATTCTTGACATTATTTGATAATGAATCGTGGCGAGTATCGGCCGTGTCGTCAGTGGGAGCACTATGGGTGGATAGATGGGGCAAAGAGGGGTGGTTAGGGACAGAAGACAAAGGTTGGATAAAAGAGAGGGAACTCTGAGCAGTAGCCCACTTATCACTACCCACCCGCTCGATGCAACGGGCAGCGCGATCCTGATTATCCTGCGCGACGACCCATGCAGTATGGAGTTCTTTGTAGTCGTGCAGTTCATGGGAGATGTTTGACGCATACTGCTAGGGTGTCCAGCCACAAAGCAGGAGAACGATTAGGGCCCTCATCCAAAGCCTTTATTTCTAACAGGAACCTATCCGCAAGGCAGCGGGAGGGCTTAGTGGAAGCCCATTTGCTTGGATCAATTATTCTTCCACTAGTTTTGCCGACTGAGTTGCCAGCTCAAATCAACCCCCAACCTGGAGGACCACGAGACTGGACTTTGTCTGATTTCTACCCATTGATTTGTCAGACATGATTGCATCTCCGGCTTAAGGAAGCCATCCTGCATAGCCTTCCAGATCGAAGCATGTAATTCATTACACAAAGTCAAGGTGCAGCCTCGTCGTGATGGACATTAAACAGAGGAAACAATGGAATTATGCGGTTAAACAAGGAACGTGATATCTGGTGCAAAACTCGCGTAATTTATTTAATTTTACTTGAAAACACAATGTGAACAAAAAAAATCGCGGTTTCTTTGTTTGTATTATACGGCTTGATTAGCGGGAAATGAGCAACTAACCTGCACGATTCCACATTCACACAAATGTCCCACCGTCTGTAGGATACCACGATGGAGAAGGATAACCAATAAGAAGCCCGGAAAGAACAACAGTACGTTCATTTTGATGGAGACGCCCACACTGCATGAAAACATTGGCCAAGGATCAACAGCAAGTTCAACCAGTGGTTACTTCTGATATATATATATATATATATATATATATATATATATATATATATATATAAACCGGTTTAAAATGAAAACGGTACTGACGGGCAACCTCATGAGAAAATCAAAACAAATCACAACCAACCAGTGAAGTTACTGATCTCCACAAGAAGGCAGGTTAGAGTTTATCTGGGCTAAAATGTTGTGAATCAACATGACTAAATTATAGATTTCAGCATTTCTCTTTTGCGGACGAATAGCCTGCTTGAACTTCGAAATTACTATGAGAAGTTTGAAAATTAGATAAGAAAAACCGTAATGACTACAACACGTGGAATTAATGAATATCGTTACACAGTTACGTGAGACTAACTATAAAGGCAATTTGCGGTTTATCGTTTGTTCACAGACCTGAACCGCAAGAAGTTCATCATTAAAGGTGAGGTGAAGCTTGGGTTTAAAGGATACTTTGCAAATAGAAAATGACTGATTTTGGAGCATTCTCTGATGCCCATGAATTTGCAGTTAGTCGGGAAGCTGTTAGTTTCCCCATACTCCGAAAAGGAAAGCAATCAGTGGAACGCGCCGCCGAAGTAGTAGAATAGCATGTTAACTCAGCACTCGAGCAAAAAGTGGAAATTCTACTAAACTTTACTAGAGCAATGAGACCTTTGTAGGAGAATCTTCCTTCCCAGCAATGCAGACGAACGGCATTGGTAACTCACCTCATCAGGATGGAAGCCAAAGTAAATTGGCCGTAAAGCAAAGCATTAATAGACGCGTAAACGGCAATCATTGCTAGCGGATCATTGAACAGCCGCAATATGTAGATTGAATGTATCCGATAAGAAATGATACACATGAACACCAACGCATAAGGAGGAACCTGAAATAGCATTCATCAAATGGCGAGTAAACAAACCCTGGATGAGATACGGTATATGTTGAATACCAGTAGTAAAGTCAATATGTAGAAAAACATGAAAATATACTGGCTCAATAGAATGTTTGCACCGCCACCGGTTATTTTATATAAAAGAGAATAAATGTAAAGAAACCCCGCTGGGTAGCTGAACACATTACATTATTTCTTCACTTACACACACGGTCCTGTTTGTCCCTTTATTTGATCATAATCTAATGTTCCGTTCAAAAAATGTTCCACTTCTTGCATATAAGCAACCCAGTCGATCTCCGTGTCTGAATTCACAGTATTATAAAAATGAAGTTACATTTAACTTTCTCAACTATCAACGAGCACAACAAAAGCTCAGCAGCGACAAGGATGAAGGCTACGGGCATATAACCCCGTTCCGTGAAAACGATTGATTTGGATAAACTAATCGCAGCCTTGAGAACCATTGTTAAGAGCACACCACTACACCAAAAATTGCGGGCTTGTACGTCACTGGTTCAGTTCAGTTCAGTTCAGTTCAGTTCAGTTCAGTTCAGTCTGCACAGGACAGGTAATGGCCACGGCCAATCGAGCGTCCAGAATTCCTTCGATGGTATGCACACCAGTTATGCACCCACCACTGCCGAGTGTATTTCGTCGAATCCCCGCTAAAAATGAGAGGGAAACGAAAAACCTCATCGCACATCAACTGCGTGAGACATTATGCATCGTGAGCGTTCACTGAGACAGTATGCAATGAGGGAAAAATTCTGCTAAAACATACTCCAGAAGGACCACAGTGCTACCCGTCATCCATCTAGTTGATATACTCAAGGCTCACTACAAGGAAAGATCTCGTACCACTTGCGATTTAGGGCACCCTTGAAGGGATGGACTGTGTGCAGATCTGTCATTCCACCAGGCAGACCGTTCCAACTGTTCACAACCCTGTTGCTGAAGAAGTGCGATCTAGCCATCAACCTAGATCGGGCTTTTATCAACTTCTTTTCGTGTCCCCTTGTTCTGGAGTCTACGGCCACTTGGAATAGACTATCTGGTCTAAGGCCAGAAAAGCCCTTCATTACCTTGAACGTTTCTATGAGATCCCCTGGACTTCTCCTCCTTTCCAGCGAGAAGAGATTCAGGTCACGGAGTCTCTGCTCGTAAGTTCAGTTCAGTTCAGTTTGCACAGGACTTAGTGCGGCTAAAGCCAATCGTGTGTCCAGATAGTTGTGTTTTCGGCGAGTTTCCGTAGCTCCCAACACTGCATGATTTTTCTTTTTCTGAAAGGCAGGAATTTCGTGCAGTATCAGCCCTGGCAGAGTAAGATGAAAACAATAAGTAAATTGCATCTGACCCTAAAAGCTGCTTAACAAAACTCGGGGTATACTGCCACCCAACATAGGTCTACTGCTTTCTTAAAAGTCTTCACTGTTGTGGTATTTATGACCAGTTTGCACAAGACAGGTAATGGCCACGGCCAATCGAGCGTCCAGAATTCCTTCGGTGGTATGCACACCAGTTATGTACCCACCGCTGCCGAGTGTATTTCGTCGAATCCCCGCTGAAAATGAGAGGGGAACGGAAAACCTCATCGCACATCAACTGCGAGAGGCATTATGCATCGCGAGCGTTCACTGAGACTGTAAACAATGAGTGAAAAAGTAGATTAAGCCATACTCCAGAAGGACTAGAATGCTTCCCGTCATCCATCTAGTCGGCCCACTCAAGGCTCACTACGAGGAAGTATCTCGCACCACTTGCGATTTAGGGCACCCTTGAAGGGATGGACTGTGTGCAGATCTGTCATTCCACCAGGCAGACCGTTCCAACTGTTCACAACCCTGTTGCTGAAGAAGTGCGATCTAGCCATCAACCTAGATCGGGCTTTTATCAACTTCTTTTCGTGTCCCCTTGTTCTGGAGTCTACGGCCACTTGGAATAGACTATCTGGTCTAAGGCCAGAAAAGTCCTTCATTACCTTGAACGTTTCTATGAGATCCCCTGGACTTCTCCTCCTTTCCAGCGAGAAGAGATTCAGGTCACGGAGTCTCTGCTCGTAAGTCTTACCCCTCTGCCCTTCAACCATTCGTGTGGCGAGACGTTGGACTTTCTCGAGGCAGGCGGCGTCCTTTTTGTAGAAGGGTGACCAAGCCTGCACGCTACCTTCTAGGTGAGGTCGTACTATAGCCATGTAAATAAATACGAATACCTCCGGCTTCCGGCAAGACAAAGCTGATCGCAGTCTAAAGAGCTCCCCACGGGCCTTATGCGCAGCAGCGTTGCACTGCTCCGACCGTTTGAAGTCACTGTTCATGATGACCCCCAGGTCTTTAACCCTACTGGCTGCCTCTACGGTGAACAGCCCTTGATCATGAGCGACAGTTAGGCTCTCTGTTGCCCTTGACAACAAATGGCTTTTTTGAGCGTTTAGAGGTAAGTCCCATTTGTATGCCCAGTTCTGGACGGTACCTATTTCTCTGCCCAAGTCCACCCTACACTCAGATCCAACCATCTTCACGCTATTCGCAAAAATAAATCTGGGCGATTGAAGAGTGGATGCCAGGTCATCAATAAATAACAAGAATAGGACCGGGCCTAGGACGGATGCCTGAAGTACTCCACTAGTGACATTCACCGAACTGGAGCACCTGTCCCCCACCTTGACGTAAAACGTCCTGTGCGAAAGGAAGTCCTCCAGCCACCTAAATTCTGGCTCACCTATACCGAACGTCTTCACCTTGCATAGCAAAAGACAATGATTAAAGGAGTCGAAGGCCTTGCTAAAGCCGAGGTAGTTCAGTTCAGTTTGCACAGGACAGAATATGTCCGTAGCCAATCTAGCTTCCAGAATTCGTTCGACGGTGTGTAGGCTAGGTAGGAGCCCACGGCTGCGCAGTTCATTTCTTCGAATCCCCGCTAAAAATAGAAGGGAAACCTTACCCCACATCAACTGCGAGAGTCATTATGCTTCGTGAGCGTTCACTAAGTCATTAGGTAGCAAATGGAAACGTTCAATAATTAAACACATCACATCCATCTGCCTAGTGGCACGCTGAAAATTTGCTGTCAGAAATAATCTCATTCCACTTACGATCTAGGGCCCCTCGAGTATCTAGACATTCCCCAGTTCTTTTACCTCCTCCGACAGTCCATTTCAATGGTTGACCACCCTATTACCAAAGGAGTGAGATCCAGCTATCGGCCTAGATGCCCCCTTCAATAGAGAAAGCTCAGAGGCCCTAGATTCTCTGCTCATAATTCTTTCCCCTCTGACCTCCAATCATGCTCATTGCAAGACTTTGTACGTTATCCAAACAGGTGGCATCTTTTTCGTAGAAAGGTGATCATGCCTGAGCACAATTTTCTAAGAGAGGCCTAAGTATAGACATGTATACTGGCATGAAAACCCTTGGCTGTCTGCACGAAAACGCTTCTCTCAACCTGAAGAGCCTATCGCGTGCCTTTTTTGCAGTTGTTGCACACTGATTCGACCACTTCAGGTCAGAAGCCACAAAAATCCGAGGTCTTTCACCCTGTTTACTGCCTCTATGGTAAGTGGACCTTGATGGTGTGCAACCTTTAGGCTTGTCGCCGTCCGTGACAACGAATGGCTCTTCCCAGCATTAGGGTTAGGTCCCGATTCTGCGCCCAGTTGAAAACGGCAGCTGTCTCTGCTCAACTCCTCACTCCCCTGAACTCCCACTTACTTCACATCTGCAAAGGAGAAGCTTCGTGACCGTAGGACAGAGGCTAAATCACTAGTAAACACAAAAACAGAAGTGGGCCTAGTACGGAACCCCGAGGTATTCCGCTATTGACGTTTTCTAATTTAGAGTTATTTTCATCTCCTCTAAAGTAGAAATTTCTGCCGCTAAGAAGGTCCCTAACGATTCCTGATTCTGCCCTCTTATACCAAACGATCTCAACTTTATAAATAGGAGCCGATGTTTAACGGGGTCAAATGCCTTGCTAAAGCCAGGATACCGTGTTTCTTATTCCCCTTCATCCGCTGTTTAAGCGACTTCGTCTAGAAAGCTCAAGAGATTGGTCAAGTATGACCTGATTTTTAAAAATCCATGCTCATCTGGACAGAGCATCGAATTCCTTAGTAGGTGCTCACAGACCTGCCCCCGGACGATCTCTAACACTGCATAGAATGCAGGTTACGCTAACAGGTCTGTAGTTTCCTACTTCAGGGCGGCTCTCCCTTTTATGGATAGCTATCGCTGCTGCTTTTTTCCAGTCCTGTGGCAACCTACCATGGTCCAGAGTGGCCCCACATAACTTATATACTGGAAGGCGCAGGATATCAGCCAACAGCCTAATGACAGCAGGGTGTACATCATCTGGCCCGGTAGACTTATGGATACCCAACCCTTCCAATTATTTGCGTACAATTTGCTCCGTAAGATTCAGGTCAGCTATGCCCGTCGGAAGAATCGCCCCCCCAAAACTTATCTGCACACCTTTATCTATTCCGTGCACGCTACTAAAATACCCACACAGAGCATCGGCTTTTCTTTGATTGCCTATTGCCACTTCGTGATCATAGGTAGTCAGTAGTCCCACTGCATCTCTCAAAAGACCCTTAGACTGCAGGTAGCTATAGTATTTCTTTGGGTGCATTTTGACACACTGAGCCAACTTCATTTCATATATGCTCTTAGCAGATTGCAGGAGGTTCACCGTCTCATTTCTATGCTTAGTGTATCGGATCCAAGCCTGTCGACCCCCGGAACCCTTGAGGAGAGCCTGGCTGCGGTTTCTACGCTTGACTGGCTCGCCCATTGCAGCCCTCCATCACACCGGCTTGCCCTCACCCCTCGTACGCCTCAAAGGAGATACATCATTTTGTAGGGTAGGTAGGGGTCCTTTGTTCACCTGCCAGCGTTCCTTCAAAGTAGCATCGTCCACTACGTCCCATGTTTGATCGGGCGCTCTATTTCAAAGCCTAGAAATGTCCATATTTGCGAAGCTTCTGACCAACCTCAAGGCTACCTTGGGTTGCAGCGTGCAAAGCGATTTTTACACTCACTTGGTCGCTCCTGCCCAAAGGAGAGTGAACCTGAAGTTCAAATACACCGTTCTCACGGTTCGTTACCACTAGATCCAACAAGGAAGGCATGCAACCAGTCCTGAACCTCGTATTTTCCCTCACGTGTTGGACCAGAGCTTTCGAGTGTAGCCATTGTATATATCCCTCCCCTTGGGTTCCCCTGGTATGTGCCCCGACTACCAGTCTATGTGATGTATGTTGAAGTCTCTAGCCATGAGGGTCTTAATAATTTCCTTTACTAGGATTGTAATTGCGTGGAGAGATTGAGTTCCCTCATCTCGGTGTATACCCGGGGCCCCATAACACGCAGACCACATTTACCAATTTGTTTTGGAGGGTGAGGGTAACCGTGAGCAGCTGTATACCTCGAGTACAAATCACGGTCTGTGATTCCAGATGGTTTGTGCCTGCCCTAATGAGGACGACTACTTCTCCCCCTTCATAGTCATGCTCCCTGTCCTGCCCATACACGGCAAACCCATTTTGTATTATTGCCATGGGTGGTCATCTTTAGAGAGCCGTGTTTCCGTAACGGCAACGACGGACACACTTTGCCCCTCTGCGAATCAGAAGAGTTCCACCCATTCGTTTCTCATACTACACGCGTTGGTGTAAAGCTCTACCGCATTTGCTTTGACTTCTGCGGGTTTTTTATTGGTTAGTGATGGCTGGGCCTCTGGCGCTAAGCCCAAGGTGGTGGCAAGTTTTTTGCAATGGTGTCCGCCACCGAGGTACGTGGGGTCCGCTGGTCATCCAGGACTACCAAACACTTCCAATCAACCGCTATGGGCGCTATCTTGACGCCCAAGTTAACGACGGTCGTGTCTTCTTCCACTGGATAGCATTGCCAACTTTTATCTTTCAGTACTTCCTCAAATAATGCGGACCCCGACGTCTTATATGGCTTACTTATAGCTGCCGGTGAAGTAACTCGACCGCCGGCTAAGGCATTTTGCTGTCCTCCGGGACCTTTCTTTGGAGCCCCCACGGGTTCGGCCACGTTTCCACCTATAGGCAAACTACCCGGTATTACTATATGCTCGTCTGATGTGACCTGGTATCTGCCCTAAGTGATGTGGGCCACCAGTACCCCCCTGGCCAGCAACATATCTCTGCAGTGTTCTTCCCCAAATTCGGCCAGTATTGGTCGTTCGACTTTCTTCCCCGTTTTCGTTAGCGGGGATTTCCACGTCCCCACTCTGCGTGGACTGTTTTGAGAAACACGGGACCTGGTACACCTGCAAGTCGCAGTATATCATGCACCCGCCTTCTAGCTATATCCCTTCCTGCCTTCGATTCCAGGTTAAATGGTTCTTCCTGATTCAGTATCAGTAGCCTACTGCTTGATACCCACCCCAGCTACTAGATACACCTCTGCAGGACCATCATTTGAGGTTCCAAATCACGATATCTGGAATCACCTGCCTTCGAGACGTTGTCCGTCGCCTGCGTCGTATTGTCCGCACTCTTACCTTGTTTCCTCATATGTTTCTGCTTCACGCCGTCGTTGGTAGTAATTTACGGCACAGAAGTGGACTTAGCTGGCGTGAGGCAGGCGCCTACTTGTTTTTTTTTACCTCGAGGACCGTTCTCTCAGGCCTTCTTATGGCTTCCGCTTATGACCTTACTAAAGACCATCGTGATGGCGACTGAGAGTCACCTTCATTTCAGTTCGGTTCCAGGACTTGGCTCCAGGATGCCAGAATATCCACCTTCTCACACTGGTAGGCTTCTCAGAGTTTTCGATGATTCGACAATTAGAAGAGGCGAGTCTTCTTCAATGCTTTACCGTATTTAGAAGAAGTTCAGGCTAGACCGTCAGATCAGATGTCTTGAAGTCTTGAAGTAATACACTGGTACGGGGCCGAAGCCCGAATGGTCGCGGATCCTCTGATTATCTAGCTATCTGAATGCCACCGGTGAGCTGGAACATAGTTCACCTGATGGAGGGCAGCGGGAAAAAGAGAACAGATTCAAAATACAAATCCTGATAACGTCTTGCATCTGGTATTGGCGTAAGATAGGCCACCGGACAACGAGAAAGGGTTCATGACTCTAGCTTTCACAGCATCTTACGTCTTGAATTGCCGGTGATCTGGAAGATGGAACACTGGGCGGTGGCAGAAGGTTCAGATTTGCGACACTTCGGTCAGCTCGAACGGCACGAAAGGTTCCTTCGTGGTAGGTCTGCCGAACATTAAGCAGCTTGATCCCTGAGCCGCTCTCGGCCTTGCCTAGCCACATTTGCATTCATCATCTTGCGCCCAAGGCTCCAGAGATCAGCACGTACTGCAACAGTAAAACGAGACCATAGCATCCGTTCCGGTGGTCACGACAGTGCGGCTGGGTCCTAGCGGCCTGATCATCCGTTTCCTCCGCCCAACAACAAGTGAACCCAGGCAGAAGCAAAAGCGACCTCGAGCCCCACTGAGCCACGAGGCTTGGTAGTGCTAGAAGCAGTCCTCGCCGGAGGTGAAACCTCGAGGCTCACATTCCTTGGTTCTTTCTCAAGATTACCGTGGTGGTGCTTGCCTGGATGATACGGAATGCTTTCTATCTTTCTGTTGCTTCCACGAGCACCACTGGGGGTGTGGTAGTGAATTTGGGAAACCAGAAAAAAGAAAAGGAAAAAAGGCAGAAAATCAATATTGATATTGAAGAATAAAATAACAGCGCGTCGAAATAGGAGAACATGATCAAGAGAATTTCCACGATTAGGAATTTGGTTAGAAGTGGAAGCCATGCTGGCTTCAGTGGAAGTGAGAATGCGCTAACTTAAGATGTCAGGTATGAGGCGCTTCACCGCAGCAAGGCTTCATCCGCAACGCGACATTAGCCGATCTCTTCTACATATTCCATTTGTTTCCAAAACAAGTTGAGGACCAGTTGTGCAATGAACAATGGGTCATATGCTCCGTCGTGTTTTGCGACGGCAGGGAGGCAGATCCCTGCACCCCTCGTACAGAAGTTCATCTCATGTTCTTTTTTGAACTTCGGTTTTTAGTCTTTTAGGCTTCCTCGATGACCTCCAGAAATGCTTCAAACCATAATATCTTTGGCAGTCTAGTATCGTACCCCACTTTTGTCAGCTTCCGCCTTCAGGGCTTGTTGGCTACCTTTATCAAATCACATTCTCGCCACAATTGACTAAGATACGGGCGAACCGGAAAGTGCAGCACATCAGCCTCTTTTTTTTGGTTTTGTAGGAAACTTCCGTCAGGCCGAAGGTCACTGCTCTATTAAAGTGACCTTTTAGGGAAGGCGATAGAAGTTGTGTTTAGCTGCCTTGTGTTCTGATTGTACCGAACGTTTGAGCAATGCTTAGCCAAATTCGCAACGGATCCCGAAATCAAAAGACGATTATCCGTGGTATTCTACGACACTAGATTATTACATGAACAATGACATCAAAAATATACAAACCTCAATAATACGATCACAAGGACTCAACAACGAGAAACCGAATAGCAGCGTGTGAGCAAACAGCACGTACGTCACGCAGGTCCTGAACAAGGATGTGCCAAAGTAGAGCTCTGGGCGCGAACAAACAACAATTGGTCCGTAGAAACGAACAGTTCGTAAAGACAAGTCAATAGTGCAGGCAAAAAGGTAGTGTTAGGAAAAACACTGAATCGCGAGGAAAAGAGGGGGATTTTCCACGACCGTCTGTTACACTGATTACTACCATTCTCTTCCCACTTGGTCGTGCATCACATGTAGCAGCGACTAGGCTGTGTGCTCCGCCACAGGCGTTCCAGCTCGTAGTGACATCGTGCAAGGGTATGGAAAACAGGTGCGAAGATAGGTATACTCAATGTTGTCTGGCCAGCCTATGAAACTGGGTTTCAACTTAGTCTTGTAGGTCAGGGAGAGAAGTTTGATTTCGGCATCATCCACAAGCCTGCCTCACTGCATGGCCCCGACTTTTGGTTTCCTGATGAAAACGTTTATGCTGTAGCTTCAAGCACTACGTGTCTTTTTACTCGGGGGGGGACGGTGGGGGAAGGGGGGAGGTCATGATCAACTCATAGCACAAGGCCGGCGGCTAATGCCAAGGGCAGTCCAGTTCCTTGCACTTGCGAGCCTGTGGGCCTCATTACGCCTCGACTTTCTGGGATCCTCCGTCTTTTATGACCTGGGAGCACGGAATATCGAGATCGCCGTCCGGGAAAGTATCAAAGAGCGACATCTCCGTAGGGAGGGCCCCGGTAACCAGATGGTTTGCTCTCTACGAGTAACTCGAGATCTCGAGCCATCGGCTACTCTGAAATAGTGGAGGAAAATCTAGGAAAATCAAGAAGTATTTAGGTGAGGTACGTGGACTGAATGAAAGGGACCGAAGAAGAGGAAGGAGAAGAAGTAGATGAAAAAGAGGAGAAATACGAGGAAAGCTGAAGTGGGCTGAAGTGCTTCTACTAGGTTCAAGCTGGTGACTCATGGGTAGCCCGAAAAGGTGTGTCCATGCGGCATTTGGCTTCTTCTTGAACAGTACCACAGTAATCATTTCCACCACCTCCGCGGGAAGTTTATCCCAGTTGATAATTACTCTTCACGCAAACGACTGGGCTCTGGCTTTTCAGCCCTGGACTTGGTTAGTTTCACTTCGACTCCATGAAGAGTGGACTTTCCTTCGCGAGTGAACCATAGCTTGTTCGTGGCCGACAACTCATTTAATTTTTCCGTTGTTTCGATCAATTCCTCTAGCTTTCTCCTGCACTTCTACGAGAACAACCATAGCTCTGCTAGCCTGTCCTCGCATGGCAGCCCTCGTAGCCTTATTGCCGTTCTCGTGAACCTTCCTTGGACCTCTCAAGAAAAGGGGTTCCTCCACTTACTGCGGAGCCCAGGCTTGGAATAAATATCCTAGGAGGGGGGGTCGAAAAGTGGTCGCGTACACTAGAAGCAGCACCTAAGGGTCTGTGTGAGAGTTCTACGCACCCGGCCCTTGGGTCTATTTGTCCTGTTATCAGCTTGAAGGCATTGTACCTAGGGATTGAGGTCGCTGGAATCGACCACTTCCGAGTCCCTGGCCTCGCATTTCTGAGTCAGCTTTTCCGGGTTGTCTGATCTCAAATAGCGCATTCCGCTGGCTGCCTCGGCCACCAAGAGTGGACATTGCGCTATATTCAGAGACAGGTACCGTATTGGTAGGGAGCATCTAGGTCCGTCTGAACCTTGCTAGGTTCTGGTCAACCCACCATCAGCGAACATGAAGCAAGGCTATCTTACACCCGGCGGTGCGTCGGTCACCGACCCTCGAGTGACCCCGCCGGGCGCCGTCTCCATTGGAGACTTCGAGTCCTCATCTTTGACGTAGAATCAACGGCCAATTAGGCAAACCTTTATTCATTCAGCCAGCCCCGCAGCCATATCCGCCCTCTTTGGCCTATGCAGAAGCAACCTGTGGTGCACCCTGTCAAACAATTTGGCAAGTTCAGACAGCATACCCCAATTTCTCTCACTGGTCCGACCTCTGAGTGGCTTCATCAAAAGGGCTTTGCTAGTTGCTGAGGCAGAACCTGCCCTTTCTGAAGCCGTGCTGTTTATCGGCGACTGGGTTGTTCTCCTTCAGGTGACTCACCGAAGCCGTTAGATTATTTCTCATTACATTTAGTACTGTTGATAGCTGGCTAAACGGGGTGCTATTTCATCACCTGGTCTCCTAAACCTCACCTGTAGATTGGCACAACTTCACCAGTTTGCCGTCCACTCGGTAGCTCATCCTCACTGGGAGACTTGGTGAACAGTGTGGCTACAGGCCCTGCCAGTACCCGAGCCAGTGGCCTGAGAATGACTAAATAGACTCCTTCTAGTCCCGGGCCTTCCCCGTGACGAGGGCACTTAACAACAACAGTACACCGTCTGGTGCCATTTCCGCTTCCTCTAGTGGAGCAGTCCTAGGCCACCCTGGGGTCGGCAGTCCTTTTTCCCATCAATTCTAGGGACCCTCCCTAAGTGTTCCTAAAGGGTTCCCGCTTTCTGTTCATTAGTCTCCGCCTGTTTTCCGTTCTCCATTCTTAAAAATGCACCATTTGCTCGCAGGTTTTCCTTAGCCTGAAAGTAAGTATAGGACACCCTTGAGTGTTTTTTGGCCATCCTGGCCATGCTGGTTTCGTAAGTCAGCTTACCTCTCCTCTGTCTTTCACAAAGCAAATTATTCATCGTCCAGTATTCCAGCATTTGTCTATGCCCCTTGATCTCCTAATACCCCTTCCACACATGCGGCTTCCCTCTCAGTGCCAGCCTTGTACTGCCTCTCCACCAAGGTGGAAGCCCTCGTCTACGGGTTCTGCGAACGGAGGCTACTTCTCTGGCCGGCCAAAGTAGACTACTTTTATTGCTTACCCACATTTCATTCACCGTACCTTCATTGCCCCAAGCTTGAGATGCTGTCACTGACAGCAACCTGCCCCGACCCAGACCTCTGGAATTTCTTTTCCACCTGTCCTGTGGTTCTGTCCTCTTTTCCGGGAAATGGAACCTGATGATCCCTTGGTCACTAGGTCCCACTTCCTCGGCGATAACAACTTCAACATCGTTTCGGATCACAACCGTTAGTCACACACTCCTCACGGACGTTCTCCTGGATAATAAGGATAACGGAGTAAGGAGTAGATAGTAGTAGATACGGATGCAACGAGGAATTAAAGAGAAAGAAGCAAGTTGGTTTTTCAGAAAAGTCCGTGTTGCAGGCCCTCGGTTATGCCTCTCCAAGTGCAGTCATCCATCCGTAGCGGAGTAGCCCCTTGAACTCAGCCATGGTGCTCGAAATTGTCACAGCAACGGGGAGCTTATCCCAGCTGTTAGCCACCCTAACCGCAAAAGAATGACTCCGGGTTGAGTCATAGTTATAATAATAATTGTATATTTCTTGATTGTGGTCAAGACACATGCACAAGGTATGATCAGAAAGCACAGCAATTCACAGTAATGTAGGGTAATCAAAATTTTGAAGTTCATGGTTCACACAATTGCAGTAATAGAACGGTCATCTTGGACGGTGTTTAAGTGAGCTAAAGAGGGGAGGGTCAGCGCCGCCATTGTGAATCGGTTTCGAATTCGGAACGGGGACGATGCGGTTAGCGGGATGGACTCAGGAATGCAGATAAAGCGCACTGAAGAAGGGTAAAAGTGCAATGTTTGCAAGAACCTATAAAGCAACTGGTGTCGGATATCACAACGTGAACAGGGAGTTGAGGCAAGAATAATACACAACTTGCCTTATGGATGCCGATAACTGTCTACGACGGATCCGGTAGTCCAGAAAGGAACACGGCGATCTACGGAATTTGATGTGCAGTCGATGAGGGTAGAGAGAGAGAGCGATGGAGTGAAAGAGATTTAAAGAAGAGTCGGGAGGTGTGGAAGGAGTTGCGGTGTGGCACCAACTGGATATTTGAGGAGTCAGTATTGAGGAATTGGTTGCGAGTGTTACCGAAAGAAGATTAAAAATAGAGTTAACATGGTGTAATGAAAGTGCCGTCGGAGATGCCTGCAGGATAGAGAGAAGATTGACCCTCCTTTGGATAAATCATTGGGGGGGGGATGCCTGAGATACAAATGCAAGTGAGTCGAATGGGATAATCAGATTGGCCTTTCTGTATAGGTAATTCCGATATTATATAGAAGGTCACATGGAGGCAGATACCCTCGCCAGGAAAGCAGTGTGCTTTTAAGGAGCGTGAATGGTGAATGGACACAACCGGGAATTTCAACAAGCCGTCGAGGAAACACTGTTTGAGACAAACGCTGCTGATGTAACCAAGCAAATATGCACAGGTTGCGAAGAGGAAGGAAGACTGCCGTGACTGGGAGAGGCCAGGCCCGAAGGAACAGAGGAAGTTGAGTGTAAAAATGAGGTTTTCTGCATACGTGATAAAAGAATGAATAACCAAGTGGTTGGTATTTAGTTTTATAAAGACATTGGTTGCTGTTGATGGCAGGTAGTGCATGATGAAGGCAGCAGTCAAAAAGGGTTAGGCTGACGAACTAGGGAAAGTAGGTAGGGAAGGCAACGGCGAGGGCCAGGCTCCGGTCCTGCACGCAGAATGAGCTGAACTGTTCGTGTGGAGTACGGGGAATAGATGCTGATTGGTGATGTCAGTAATCCGTCCGGCAGTCCGGTGAGACTATCATGAGTGATTGTAATCCTGGTTATGGGATTGTGATCACTGGTTAGCCAGGTAAGGTGCTCCACATAGAGCGTCATCAGATGTGATTATAGGTTTAACCACGGTCAATCCGATCGATCAAATCATTTAGTCCATTAGGTAATCCAGGGACAACGTCAATTTGGTTGACCGGCTACTCAGGTAACCAGCGTGTTCTGGAATAGAGGAGAAATGCGGCAGTCTGAAGAATGCCCCAGCTGGGGGTTATGATTAATGGCTTAACGAAAATTAGAGTGATAATGCTACTTGATGGCCAGTGGGCCGATCTACTGGAGATTAACGGGCGGAGACTGGTAGTTTTTTAGGGCATTTGGTTAATGATGGGATATTAAGCGCATGCTCAACCAGAGTGCCAAATGGTTAGGCTGGTAGGCGGTAGAATAGTAAAGGGGCCCAGTTGAGGGTCAACAATAAAACAGTGGAAGAGGGTGGGGTCAGAAATAGGAATGGGAAAAGGGAGGACAGCAGTCAGGTTATTGACCCGACTGTAGGTGGGGGCGGAGAAGTTATAAAAATGGGGAAACGCTCAGAGCTAAGGCGAGGCCTTTTTATGTGGATGCGAATGTGCTGGTTTTCCGTGGGGTCATGCGTAATCAGATACATACGCTTGCTAGGTGGAATAGGGTCCTAACATCCCGTGGGCAAATACGCTGATCGGTGAGTACTGGTTAATAAAGGACGGTAATCTGCGTGGTAGGACTCGATAATGGAGGAGTGCAAGAAAAAGGACGACGAGACTACTGAGTTATAGTCTAATACAAGAGAAATAAGTGAAGGTGAGCACCCATCATTAAAGGAAGAACGGTTTGTTAGGGAATTAGTGTCAGTACGAATTTTGGTTTTGTAACTGAGTCTACATGGTAGCAGACAAATCATCACTGACTTTGGACAACATTATCAGTGCTTGAGCTCGAGGATATAGAAAAAGTGAGCTTCCTCCTACCATACGAGTGCACTGTATCACCCGGCCAACTTAGTCTGGACGGCCTGCCCATCCCCGTACACCTCATGGTTACCGATCTTGGAATGCGCTACCTTTGTTCCTTCAACTTCTCAGAACAGGCTTCGTTCCAAATGGCCAAAGCTAAGCGAACCCTAGGCCTGATCAATCGGTGTTTCTTGATGCCGGCCAGTCGCCTCTCCATGTATCTCTCACGCGTGAGACCGCTGCTAGAATATTGTTCCATTACCTCCAGCCTCTGGCCACTTTCCTCTGTTATATCTCTCGAGAAAGTTCAGCGTACTTTCACCAAAAGGCTGTTGGGCGTATCCATACCCCTAACATATCGCCAGCGCTGTGAGCCCCTACAAACTGAGCCTCTATGGATTTGTCACATGAGGCTCAACCTGATTTTCCTCTTTAGGCTAATCCATAACCAGGCCTACACCTCTTATCCCATCTTATTCGCTTTGCCCTGCTCCTACCCGGTCCGACGTCGTGCCTTCTCTCCCATTGTCCCTCATTCTGATCTCAGTCTGAAGTCCCGATTCTTCCTGTCAGCCTATTCCAAAATCAGGGATAAGCTCACCCTTAGCTTACGCAGTGCCTCCTCACTGTTCGCTTTTAGGCGCGCACTTGCGTTATACTTAACAGTTCCCAATACTATATTTCTCACCAATGAGCTCGTCTCCGCCGACCTGGCTTTTGAAAGAGGCCTCACACTGTAACTCTACTACCTCAGCGCCGCAGGCCACTAGGTACACCCCATGCCCGACACTCCCGCTCTCTAAAGTGCCGCGAATTAAGGGCGTTGCCTTCACTGATCCATAGTGAACTTACTTCCCGCCTTCAGGAGATAACCCAATTGCTCACCTACGTTCTTTTCTCATCCATAATATTCACTTTTTTCTCATCAGTATCCGCTGCTGCTCAGCTGGGACACACTTAGACTGCGCTTCTCTATCCCTTTTCCCTTTCTAGTGCTCCTCAATGACGGCCAACCACTTCGGGCGCCGTACTTACCAGTCATTCAGTCCATCTGGCCTTGAATTTCAAACTCACCGGGCGTCCATTCAAATCCGCCCTTGAGTTCACTTAAACTTCACACAATCTCTGTGGTGTGCATACATTTATCTTATTTTAATCCCACTTTATTCCCCCTTTTGAGCCTTAAAATCCTATATTTTCATGGCGGTTTCCACATTTTCACGAATTATATCTGTCCATTCCATCACCTGTATCAACAAGATCATGCACGTGGCATGCTTCAGGCATCTCCGAAATAAACCAATATTATTATTACATTATTTCTTTCCTCGTTCCGACCACCAATACAGGCGAGGCTTTGCCCATAGCTGTTAGGCGTAGGCGTATGGATGCCGGGGTGTCGTCAGAGCAGAGGTCGCATGATGTAACTATTCAGACCGTGTATCGACTGCTGCATTAAACATCAGCAAGCTGGTCAAAGATTT
This sequence comes from Fasciola hepatica, assembly GCA_948099385.1. Taxonomy (NCBI): domain Eukaryota; kingdom Metazoa; phylum Platyhelminthes; class Trematoda; order Plagiorchiida; family Fasciolidae; genus Fasciola; species Fasciola hepatica. Next base: position 1,369,944 of record CANUEZ040000051.1, on the reverse strand, counting down.
TGCAGGGAACCCAACAGGGTTGGAGCTGAGTAAGCCAGGGTCGGCAAGTACATGTGGAGAGCTCAAACGGCGTGCTGTCACCCCGCACAGGTCTAGACAAAAGGAACTGCAGGTTAACTAGAAAGCTTGGAGTTTCCAATATGCAGGGTTGGGGCTAGGCTGTTATCAGAAATCCATCTGCATGGAAGGGGACAGAGAGCATTAGCCCAAGACCTTCCTAGCCTGAAGTGAATTTTTTCGTCTTTTTTATTGAGGAGAGGGAGAACGAATTCAAGCCGTAGGGTAAACCTCCCTTTTCTCCTTGACCCGCCTTTTTAACACTTGGCCATATGGGTCCGATATCGATAGGGATGGCTGTCTCCCCTTGTTGCGAAACTGCTACAGACCAGATGTCATAACCCTTAGAGGTGTTGCTGCCACAAGCAATGAAAGAAAAATGATAGGATGGAGCAATCACTCAGATAATGGCAGCATTCCTGGGGCTATCGCTTAACAGCTTGCTCTTGCCAACAACAGGGTCGGACCGGTTCCAGTATGTATGCGAGCCATCTGGTGTAAGCGCCGCCGATTTTGATGAGCAGGGCAACTTCACTAGCACAACGAAGTTGGTGGAGATGTGTCACCACTGGCTTTGCGGAGGTTGACCGCTAGTTAGTGCAGTGGCAACGGGTGATTACAACAGATAAGCCAACGATTTTCGGTCGAAAAGCGCACGCTGAAGGTGGGAACTGAAGAACTGTAAAGATCAGAATTCAGTATACCAAAAACTGGTAAATAGAGGAGAGAATGGTTTCGGTAGAGATTTGGTTGTAGGTCCGGATGAAACAAATTCTTGATGAGTCGCCTATGAGTGTTGCTTAGAAAAATAAGGCATTGTACGAGGAGCAGATTGATGGTGGGGAGCTATCTCAAAACCCTGGGCCCCAGGCGCAATAGTGAGTCAAAATCAGGTGACGTCTAGCGGGTAAGTATTGTCTTGATGGAACTTTGAACTGGATTTATAATTGCGGGCTAGGTATCCGTATGCAATTTAAAGTGTAATATGGCAAGGTCTGATAAGGGGGAGAAGAAGAGTGAATAGATGAGTGTCAAGAAGCAGGTTATTAATAGCCATTCCGTGGCTATTGGAAAAAGTTGACAGGATGAGAGGAACTGGAAAATCATTTGATGCCAGATTTGGCAAAGCAGATGAAGGTGGAACAGAATTACCGGAATGAAGATAAAACCATTCTGTAGGAAATCGTAGAACAAAAGAAGCTGAAAGATACAGAATAAAGAGAGAGGAGGAGAAAAAGGAAGAAAATGCTATCATAACTGGGGCTTGGGTCCAGTTAGTGGGGCACCCCAGAGAAAGTTCAACGACTGTGCCTGTCGGACTATGTCCAGGGAGAATTAAAAACGCAAATGGCAGCAGCAGATGTGGAACAGAAGCAAAACGAATAGGTGAGTAACATGAGTGAAGGAATCAAGCGCGGCCATAGCCCAAAAGACAATGGGGTCCACAAAAAAGGGAGTTCGAAAACTATTAGATACCTAATCCAACTTCAAAAGCCCTCTCTTCACTTATGTACGGATCTATTGGTTGTATTGCAGTTTGTACTGTGGGGTATTTGCTCATCTGGGCCTTAGATGGCCTTATAGAACGTGTACATTGGGGTACTTTGTTCTCTAAGGCCGCATACTTAACCAGGAAAAAGTCAGATCTAAAAGCAGTTCTAGAAATGGGAACAGTAACTGGGTTGTCTCTCAGTCTTAAAAAATGCTGTGAGTCCGTCAGGTTTCTGAGCTGCGATGCTGATTCGATGATTCGCTTTACAACAACACCATGAAAGAATACGAGGTTCAGCTTCATGCGTCTAAGCCATAGCGGATCTAGTTTCAAATGTAATTGAGTTGAGTGGTAAAGCCAGTTAATTCTTTTGTCATTACCGTTGAACCTTTTCAATAGCCACTCTGTCCCACTGGCGCATGCTAGAGTAGATTATGGAACAGTATTCCAGAAGGGGCCTAACGTGGGTCTTGTATACGCTGAATTGCTTTCTGGGAGGCGGAATGTCCTATGAAGCGGGCCCATACGTCTTCTAGCCTTGGCAATTTTGGTGGTAGTATGTTCAGAGAAAGTGAAGGTGGCTGAATATTGCAAACCTAAATCTTGTACTAACGAGCTGATGGAAATCGGGTGACCGTCAATACTGAACATACCTGGGGGGACATTGCATTTGAAAGTAAGAATGTTGCTTTTCTCCGCAGAAAATTTCAATAATGAAGTGGTGCACCAAGAACTAAGAGCTGTTAAATCTTGCTGTATATCACTGATAACTGTACTAAGTTGACTAGAATCAAAACTTTACAAGATTTTGATGTTGTCCGCGAAGAGGTGGAGACTGCCATGGCGAACGACACTGAAAACGTCATTTATATAAATGAGGAACAGTAGTGGACCCAAAACGCTGCCTTGTATGACATCACTAGTGACAGGTTTGGGTTTGAAGACGGAACCATTAATCTGAACCAACTGATGACGGTCGGAGAAATAAGAATCCAACCAACCGAGCAACGAGTCCGTGATGCCATAAGATTTGGCCTGTGATAGGAGCCGAGTGTGTGAGACTCGGTCGAAAGCCTTCTTCGTATCAAGCAGGATAATAAACATGAGCATGCCTCTGTCAGCAGCCTCCGTGACTGAGTTCAAGAAGTTAACTTGACAAGTAGAGCACGAACGGTTGTTCAGGAAACCGTGCTGGTCCACTTCGAGCGAGTTATTTGTTAAGAGGTGGGCCATTACGTTATTCTTAATGAGCTCCTCCATGATTCTGGAGATAATCGGTGTATGATTGATAGGACGACAATTCTCAAGAACATTAACAGAGCCTTTTTTGTTCAAGGGGACAATTTTAGAGGTTTTCCATTGATTAGAGAACGAGCAAAATTTCATAGACAGGTTAAATAAATTAGATAGAAGTATAGGAATGTCTGGACCTCCCAGAGTAAAAGTATCCGACGGAAGGTCTTCCGGGCCTGGGCGGTAAGATGGTTTCATAGAGACTAGAAGTGGAGAAATATCGTTGGGGTGAAACGAAACTGTAAACAGAGTCTCATTGGGCAAACATTAAGAGTGTATTCCAGGAGTAGGAACACTGGCCGTTAGGGATGAAGTGACAAATGTGTTGAAAGCTTCAGCTTTTTCTTCCGGTTTATCCAGATGGGAGTTGGTAACAGTGATGAAAGGTATAATCTTGCGGGGCTGAGGGTTTCTTTTTTTCATCAACCTACTCAGGATTTCAACCTGTCCTGGCTGTCAACGCATGTCCTCTTGGGCAGCCATTCCCCTGGACCTCAAAATAAGTCTCCCTCGTGACCTCGTGCCTCTGCGACACCCTTTTAGTATGTTGGAAGCCGCTTACAGGTCACCTTCATTTCTTCATTCTAATGAGAACAACCCCGGCAGTTCCAGCCTCCGTCCGTGTAACAAACTTTTGTATCCTGAAAACCGTCGCGTGAGCCACGGTTGTGGCTGCATGAGAACCTGCATGACCCCACCAAGTATGGCCCCCAGGCTTGGGCACAGCCTTCCGGATGAGATCTCACGAGCGCCCTGTAGGTTCAAATCAGATAAAATCAGGACACAGGATTGGCGGCCGAAGCCACCAGCTGTCCAGTTTCTTTCACCCGTGCACCCTACTGTGCATCTGCTTCCTGGAACCTTTTCTTGTCCGTCGGTGGATAAAAATTCAAATCACATGAGACGCCATGAGAGAGGGAATCATTGCCAACACTTCGATAGATTAAGTCCTGGGTTATAAGTGTGTTCATCCGTCTTGCAAAAGACTAGTAAGCCCCATGTCAACTTTCTTGCAATAAAGGAAATGCAGAGAGAATAAGGGGCATAAAGGTGTGAGTCAAACAGCTATGGAAAAAATGACAGAAGACAAGAAGTCGGGGCGGAAGTCCTTTTTGGTGCCAAAGACTCTCGCGAGCAATCCAGAAAAACGTGTCCGAGCCAAGTATTTTTCGAAACGACTACAGTTCCTGCTGCCCATAAGTCTGTGGATAGTTTAGTCCGGTCCTTCTTTCGTTGCACGAGAAGAACTAAGCCCTCAAACCCTCGTTGACCCTTAGCTTCACAAGCCCCAGCTCGAGCCCTCGGAGGGTGGAGCTTCCGCTTCAAAAAACAATGACTTTTCTCTTCAGCAAAACTTTCAGTTCCTTCATTGGTTCTGTCAAATCTTACCTTGTTCGTCTGTGCGTGGGCAGGAGTGATCCGGAAATGTCAGTTTGTCCTCTTTCTGTAGCTTCTTGGATCCCTTATGTGTACTCTCAAGGGTGTTGGTGCCTCTAACTAGCTGGGGAGCCCAGGCCTGGACTATGTACTCTAGGTGGAGTCAAGACAGTGCAGTGTAAGGGGGTAGCGTAAATCCATAATCCTTTCCATGCCCCGTTTTCTGCAGTTGGTACATAACTCCGTTCGCCCAGCTAGCCGATGACAGACACTGCGCTGACTGCTTCAAGTTTCCTTTGACAGCTGTCTTCAAGTCCCGGATCTCTGCTGTCTGTGCAAATGACTCCTGGTTATCCGGGTCTAAGTAGTGGATACCTCCGGACCCTTCTGCCGAGAGTCGTATATTTGCCTGGGTTTGGGGATATGTCCTATGCCACTGTCCAGTAACTAAAAGCATCTAGTTCCTTCCGGACCTGGGTGGACTCCGACATCAGAATTTTCACGTCATCCGCAAACAGAAAGTGTGGTGGCCGAAGGACGCCCGGTAGGCTATTGGCATACACTAGGAAGATTACTGGTCCATACGTTGATCCAAGAGGTACTCTACCGGTCGCCGTCACCATTGTGAATCCAGAGCACTCAACTGCGCTGTAGAGCCGGCGATCGCAAAGGGGAGTTTGTAGCCAGCCGGTGGGCCTTGTGGCCACATTCAGCCCAGTTTGTGCAAAAATAAACCTGTGGTTCACACCATCGAAGGCTTCGTGAAGGTCGGAGTAGCAAACTTCAACTTTATCTTCCTGGTCTAGTCTACTAGTCACCCCATCAGGAAAGCTCGAAAAGTTGCCAAGGCAAGACCACCCCCTGCGGAGCCAGGCTGTTCTTTTATTATTTCTAACAACATTCAAAGCAATTCAGTGCACTGATATTTTCTATACCGTCTTTTCCTCACCCGCGTGAACTGCCCGACCACCACTGTCTTCTATTCAGCAGGCAACTTCAACTCCATGGAGGATTTGTTGAGAAACTTAGCCAAGGACCATGCTAGTGTCCTGGCCAGAGCTTTCGGGATTGCCGGATGGGGTTCATCTTTCCCTGGGGCCTTCTCCTGACTAAGTGCTTCCAGGGCCGGTCAAATGTTTTCCCGTGACATCGCGAGCTCCTACACCGGACTAGGTCGAGACCACCCTAAAGGAGGAAGTAGCCCACTCCTTCCTTCCTGAAGACCTCCTCAAAGCGCCTCCAAAATTACTCTGCCTTCAGCATGTTGTTTCCAGGTCGGCGCTTCTTTCCAATCTCTGACCCGTCCACTACGATCCTCGTGGCCGCTTCAGGTTGCGCGTAGTTGTAGAAAGCTCCGGCGCGTTTTATCCACCCTAGCGGTGCTCAGGCCATCCGTTGGCTTCATAAATTTATGCTGTCCCACTGCTTGCCTGCTTATCATTTTGCATAGATAGGTTCACTTTGCACAGGGTGGAGACAGTCTAGGCCGTGCGTGCCTCCACATGGGTGTATCGTGGACGCGTTTGTGTGCATCCAGACATTGTTTTTTGAGACCTTAACAGGTGCCCGCATGTCCTGAAGTCTTGAATTAGAATTCGGGTTCAAAGGCTGGCCCCCAGTCTCTCCCGGCTCTTGGGATACATTCCACATTGTGGTAGGCTATTCGCTGAAACCACGAGAGCTAGAAATCAGGGGACTGCTACTACGGGCAAAAGCAGCAAATGGTAGCACTGGCAGTGGTTTTATCTTGACCGGTAATGGGATATGAATATAAAGCTGGAGGTCAAGCAATAAAACGTATGATGAAACAGCACATGGAAGGCACAGCATCTATTTATTCACACAAGAGACAAAACAACAACCTCAGGTTTTTTGTTATTTTTCAGGTACGGGCATCAGCTAAAACATCCGGTGGGAGAAACTGGAGGAAAGTAGATGCGCGCTGAAATGATAAAAAAGTGCAAGAGTAAACGGAAGCCCGAGAAACTTGTGCAACCGCCTTTTAAAGATTTCTTCGCTCGGAGCATGGATGTTGGCATTAATAATAATGATTTATTTCGAAGGGGCCCGAGTTTTGCCAGACGCTTGAGCGATGGATGTGCGATAATACGGATTGAGGTCTTAAGATAATGTGGAAGACGTTGTGACAAACATAGGATGGATAGGCTTGAGAAAGATAAATGTATGGCGAACTTGTGCTCAGCAAGGAAGTCTAAATGAACTGGTTGCTGCGGCTGATAGAGAACGGTAGTGATACCCCCAAGTTGGGAACTAAAGTCCCTTAGGAAGGCCCAAAGTATGGCTGACGTCACCTTTCTTTACCCTGTTACAGTTAAAATTATTCACTTGTTGTTCTTGCTCGGTCACAGTCGGCCAGTCTTGCTTTCGGTTTGCCCGGACGGCTCTCCAGTTGGTACTGAACGTCTACGGTCGCCCGTTGGATTTTGTCCCTAAATCAGCTTGAGACAAGCTTCAGTACTGTTTTTACTGCGCAATGACCAATTAGGTGCCACAGTGGTAACACAAACGGTTTTCCTAATATTGCTCAATCGGTGTTCTGATTCTTGGGTAAACTTGTTTCGAGATTTGCGATGAAGAGGGTTGTGATCGTTTTCGTCCTGGTCTATACAATAGGAAACAAGCTGCCGTAACGGCATTTGGCTTTGTCTTGAACCTTCCGAAATTGATTACCTTGGACCGCTTAAGCGAATAGTTACTGTATTCGCCCTGAATAAGAAGTTGTGACTGACGGTGAACTTGAATTCGACAATTCTTATTTGCCGTTAAGCCTTTGGTTTACCTTCTTTGCAAAATTATTCGGTACTTCGCCGTCGACAACTTAGAAAAGACAGAAATCACCGCCATTGGCCGCTGACCAGCTGAAGCCCCCAGAAAATTGCCGTAAGGTAAGTCCTCTCCTACACGTTGGTTACATGCCAGAAACGAAAACCAGTTGTGTAATACCAAACTACTGTTACAGAGTACTCAGCTGAAGTTGAAAGCATCTAGAACCTTGCTCCGGGCGGTGATGGCTGAAGGACAAGCCGCTAAAGCTCTTGGTAGTAAGAAAAACCGTGTATCTGAGAAGGACTGACACTGGAAACTGGATTTCGGTGTGCCTTGACAAGGTAAACGCCCGGCGGTTGGTCTTACAAATGTCCACCGCAGTTAGCGAATTCCGTGCCAGGTCCCGCGGACGAAGCGCATGGATCAGACCATTTTATGGCCAGATGGGAATTGCTTAAACGCTAAATTTTATTTTTTGATGACTCTACATTAAGCCACGTATTTTTTTCTGGAAGTTTGAAGGGAAAATAGAGAGTCCAGTGTAAGAGGATGGTCAAGTTCTCACTCATCTCCCACTTTACTATAAGAGTGAGGCAAGAGAAGCTATTTGTGGCTGCTTTATATATCCTGCCAGGGCGAAGCACAACAGAGCCCGAAACATAGTGAAGGAAATGTTTGGTCAGCGGCACCTGATCGCAAGATCTGAGCTTGACGAACTGACCACACCCGAACCAATTCAGGAGGACACGGATTGAGCAATGACTCACGCGAATAAACCTGCAAATTTTGCCGGTGCTTAGTAACAGATGAGATAAGTCCCTCACCTTAGATTGATGCATACCACTAGGGTGGTGTTAGATGATCAAGAGCCAAACTTCCGTAATCTGAGCGAACTAGTGCTCTCAAGGGTTCGTTTTCAGGGTGATCAGTATAGTTACTTATTTTAGAACCGGAGGTCAGCGGCGGATGGTTCAACCGGGAAGGCTTGCCCAATATTCACTGATAAGATGCACCGTCCAACCTGCAACAGACTACACGGTCTCGTGGACCGTCATGAACTTCAGAGCTTCGTTGTAAAGAATTGCTGGTAACCCCGCCTTTAAGATGAGACCATTTTTTCATCTGCAGATGTTCCGGCCTTCGGGCTGAGATGAGCCTGAACATAAAGGCTTGTGGAGAAGGGAAATGTAGTCCTTGGCCCCTCTGCATGTTACATGACGAGACCAGAGGGTCAGTTCTTAAGGCTTCGTACCAATACTTCGCAACGGTTATTGGGTTGGCTCGGGAATTGTGCCCTCATTTCCTGAAGGTCTGAAAGGATCTGCCGTTGTCAGTGTACCGATGGACGAGGAAGCTTACATAACTCTCATCTGTGTCGGCTTAGACGAGCGTTTGCTTTTAACGGGTGGGGAACCAAAGGCACACTGAAGCACTCTTATTTGCATCACATTTCGGCCGAGCCTAGCTGTAGCCTCCAGCTTGAAACCTCTGAGTAGGGAAGAGGCAACAAATGTAGTAGGCGCCGTCATCGTCCCCTCTGTTCTTGAAGGGTCAGCCAGAATGCTCAGCACTGAAATTCCTGCTAAGCGGGGTGAAGTAGGTGGTATTCACCTCACTCCACTTTCACAGCCTTCGTGACCTTTCTGATAGGTTTAGAAGCTCTAGACTGACTTTGGGTTTTTGAACGGCGGAGGGTGAGAGAGATGGTCCTGAGCCGCACCGCAAGCCATTGGGGCGGGTTCTCCGTGTTATGTTAGGTTGATTCCGAGTGCACCAAGTGAATACTTTCGAGTTCATGCGGGGTTCCGAGAGGCTAGATCACGCCGTCAGGGCTTAAAAGATAGTGCGGTAGGGATAGCTGAAAGGGCCTTAGAAATGGTAGAAGGACACTCGCGTGGGCCCATCAAGACATATTGCAGTCACCGTAATGGAACGGCTGCGTTGCATTGCTCTGCTGACACTAGGTAGAAAGCTAAGGAAGGATGCTAAACCGAGGCAAAGTCATTTTTCTGTTATTCACTGATATTTTCAAAAGGGTTACGGCATCAGGGCAACAGGTGAGAGCACGGAAAGTAGTGAAGTATGGTATTTACCATATTAAGCTGAAGTTAGTCGGAAGAAACCAGAGAAGCTGCTAGTGGTCCGCTGTTGCGCAGCTGCTTATCGGAGTAATCTCTGAAAATCACTTGTCTCAAGGTCCAAACCCTGCAACAAGTTTACTAGGTATATTACTAGGGTCCCAATGAGAACCTGTAGCAATCTCCGCAAATGTCGAGGACATGATTTTGCATGTATTTCTGTCAGAAATGTAACCAGAAGAACCCGACTTCTCGTCGTGGCCGGACGACGAGACTTTTAAAGAGCCTGTGGAGACTGAGCTAGTGTTTCACTCTTTTGGAGATGGTTCTTGGTCGTTTCGCGCAAGTTTTGCACTTGTGAAAGCTGCAGAGGTACTTGGCCACGATCTTAACCATACAGCGCCAGACGCGGTAATGAAAAGCTTCCATGTAGATGACTGTCTTGTTTCAAGGTTTGTCGAAGGATTGTTGCACTTGTTGGTGCGAGATGGGTATGGGCTGATCAAGTGGGCCAGTAATAGCCGTACTGCCCTTGGCCGAATTGCTTTCACGGAGTGGGACAACCCAGTTTGGGAACAGAATGTTGACTCGCTTCCAACGCGGCACGCATTGGAATTGGCCTGGGGCACTGACACCCGCTTTTCCGTTTACCAATTTCAGATCCGGCATCCACCTGCGACGTGAAGATAGTCGACGTCCCGGCTAGCTGCAATATGACTCTTTAGGACGGGTGGGACCGCCCTTTTTACCGTCAATGTCTGTTCCAGAAACTTAGCGAGCTGGGTTTTGGGTGGGATAATCCACCGGGATCTGAGAAGCTTGGTCGATAGAAACAGTGCGAACGTATCACTGATGGAATACGGGCAGGTTCGTAAACAGCCAGGGTATGCCCACAAGGCTAAGTCGGGGGCCTTTGTTGAGCTTGAATCATTCTGTGACGCCTCGGAAACTGGATGTGGTTCGGTGGCTTTCCTGCTTTCCGTAGGTGGAAGGTCGTCGTCATGCTGATTAATGGTAATGGCCAAGCAAAGATTGGGGCCTCTAAAACGAATAACCGTACCGCATATAGAGTTGTCTGTGGCCATCAGGGCGGTTCATTTAGCAGCGGTTATCAAGAGAGAGATAGAGGTGCCCTTGTCCGAGGTGTTCTGTTGGAAGGGTTTAGCAGTTGCTCCGCATTACATCAAAAGTAAATAGGGACTTTACTCGGATTTAGCGGCGAAAAGAATGTCGAGAATCTGACGGGGTTCACTTCCGACTCCACGGCCTTACATGGCTGGTGAGGAAACCCAGCCGATTGGGCTTCCAGAGAAGTAAAAGCGCTAGGCAGTGACAGCAATTTATGTTTCTAAGGGTCCACATACTTGCAGGGGCAAGGAACGCAACCCCTGTCTAACAACGTGATTTGTGGGTCTTAAAAGGTGTTAGAACTTGGGAAGAGGGCGATAGTGAACATGCTGATCCGGTTCCCGATCCGCATGTGTTTAGTGGTTCTCACCGTAGTACAAAATATTAGAGCAGGATACACAAAATTCACGGTTCAAACAGTGCTTCCTGTTACGCATAAGAGGACCGTCTGGGATGATCTTGCATTTGGATCACCTGACAGAGTCTAAGATCAAGATCAGTCGAGCATAGATGTTTAAGTTGATTCAGCGAGAAGCTTTCTAACTGGAAGTTAGGAGTGTAGCTGGTATCCGTACGTTCAACGAGGTACAATTTAAGTAAACCGATTAAATAAACCCAACTTAGTTATCATCAACGGAATGACACGCATCAGTGGGCCGCTTCAGTAGCCGTTTTTATACGGCATAGCCAAGAATCTCGTAAATCTGACCGACAAGCATCATGCAACAGATTTATTCGTCAATCAGATTGCACCAGACGAGCAAAGAATAAAGTCTTGTGGCCTAGTGCCAGGTGGAAACCTGGATGAACCCGCTGGGGTACGAATGAGCAGCTGCCAAGGTGGGCAGGATAAAGTTTCAGGCTTTCAGACACTAGCTGACAGTAGTAAATAAGCCGCACACGTGGCCTGGAATAGCTGTAAGGAAGGAAGTGTTGGAAGATGAAAAGTGGCTGTACTGTTCGAAGGTGGACAATGGCGCGGCACTCGCCAGCCTGGACGTTATGGAAACCTTAATAGGGGTGGATTGGGAGTCGCCGGTTCAAGATCACTAGCCGCCTTTATGGGCACTAGTGAGGACGATAGACGCAAAAGCTTGCAACGTTCTCAGGGGTCACGCCTTGGAACAAGGCAGGAGTGAATAAAAACGACACCTAAGCGACGGGGCAAACGCGGTGGCGTTATACATCCGCGCCGGTAGCATTAGAAACAAACAAATGGAACTCTCCAAGTTAGCCGGGGAGCACAGTACTTCAATGATTGCCTTCTCTAAAACATGACTTCCCAAGGAAGACACTAAGCCAGGATTATTGAGTAGCTTTTTTGCAATCTTTATGAAGGATAGAGAAAATGACTGCCTTGGCTGAGGGTTAGCCGTCCTCGCTGGGCCTGGTGCGAGCCTACTTGAGTCTCAAACCAAGGCGCGCACTCGCTGTGTCCAGCTGTGCGAAGTTGTAGTCATCCTTCCAGCAGGAAATGATAACCTCGTATGTGTCTGCAAGGCGCTAAGTACCAACCACGAAGAGGGTGTCCGCCTATTTCGAACCCCGAATGAACTAGTCAGGGACCCACATAACCCCCATACCGGGCGACTTCAACCTTCCGCAAGCTGGCCGAACGGTTGAAGTTCCCGTGCCGGGATAGCGGGGGGAGATTCGGCTAGAGTGGTCTCGTGTTATTGCTATGCAGCAGCACATTAGTGAAGATAACGAATACAGGTTTGAACCAACAACAACAAATCCCCCTGAAGACGTATCTGGGCTGCAGTCTTGCACATCCCTGGGCGACGGTGACCACTCGTGAGTCAAAATCACCGTGCGCTTGGGGCAACCCAAAGTACTTTCAAGGCTGGTCAGGAACTCCGGTGGTATAGACACAGATTAGCATCGCAACAGAGTGACTGAACCGACTTGGGGGTCGGTAGGAGAGGCTACTGTTGAGAAGCACTGAGAGGTCATAAATGGATCCCTGATCGCTCTCCAGAAAGAGTCTGCCTTCTTGAAGCGAAGGAGTGGAGAGAAAAACAAATGAGATGGAAGGTTGCAGTATCCTGGGCCATCAGGCTTGGAAAACTCAGCTGAAAACTTCCCGAAGCTTCCAGCAGTCAGCTGGCCTGGGCTCGTTTTAAAAGGCTTAGAAGCAGGGCGGCAAGGATTCTGCGAACTGTAAAGGCAGAGTTTGAGCTCAGACTAGCCAAGTGCGTAAGACGGCAGCCGAAGAAACGTTATAGCTGTAGACGGTCAAAAGGCTCAACGAAGGATGCGATAGGTCCACTAGACGCTAAGGATCACGGCATCACCACTGATGATAACGGTAATCGAGACTCCTTGGATAGGCACTTTTGGGGGTTTACTTAGATTGGATAGCGAGGTACCGGTCGATTTGGCGCTAGCGCCTCCCCTTCCGCAGTTAAACGAGCTCAATCTCTCAGAGGGAGTCGCGCGTAAGCACCTACAGGAGTTAAACGGCCACAGGTCAGGTTGTCTAAATAGTGCCCCCCGGCATCATCAAGCTCTTCGCGGATATCAGATCCATCCGTATTCGAGCTGTACAGGCCAACGTTGGAACAGATCAGGCTGCTCAAGAACTAGAAAACCTGGACGGTTTTGGCAGTATGTATGCGTGGACCTAAGTCGGCTTTGGATAACTATACGCCGGTAAGCCTGACTAGCGCCCGAAGTAAAATTCTTGAGAAGACCATGAGATCACACATCTGGCAGTATCTACCAGGGCTTTCCATGCTAAACCCAGCCTGGCACGAATGCTTAAGAAGTAGATCTTCTCAGACCGATCTCTTGTGCTCCCCAGATGAGGTGACTGGGCCACTGGATAAGGGCAGCCAAGTTCGAATATGTTACCTTGACTTCAGATGGGCTTTCGAGTTCAATGATCATACTAATAATAACATTGGTTTATTTCGGAAGCACCCGAAGCGTGCCAGTTGCACGATCACATTTTTTACAAGCCATAGAAGGGACGGACAAAGTTCGTGAAGATATAGATATAGGCATGATAAAAGTGGGATAGGTATACTCAGATGGGAGAATAAAGGGAAATAAAGGTGCAACGGATGTATGCACGCCGGAGAAAAACGTAGAGAGTTTGAGTGAATTCAAGGGGGAATTCATTTTGATGCCCGAAAGTCAAGGTAAAAAAGAGAATCTGACTGGTCCAGGTGGAGACATTTGAAAGCCGACGGATATATATGAGAGGGGCTTGAAATCGGTATGGGAAACTGTGGTGGCGGGAGACGATGGGTAAAAAAGTGAGGTGCTCTGCAGGGCATTCGACAGAATAAAGCGTTGGTACTCTGCAACAGATGGTCGGTGGACAGGGCACGAACCTCATTGTAAAACGGAGAGGAATACTTGGAGGGTGGGTCAGATGACTTAATTGATTTGGAAGGATTGGATACCGTAGATGTGAGGCACAGATGTAGGAGATGTGAATGCATGTCATGACGGTCAGCAGGATTATAGCACGAGAAGTGGCTAATGGGGAAATGCAAGATGCAGAGAGAATGTGTATATACATGCATAGGAAAGGCACAGGAAACAACAATGGCTCCCATGAAAAAAACAGTTACTGGAAGAAGCAGGTGAGGTTAGATCGAGTGGTGTGGAATTGACTTGGGTGGTTTCTGGTGAATTTTCTCCATGTCAGGAGAACATGGAGGATAAACGGAGAGAGAGAGAGAGACAAAACCCTTAGGAAGAGTAAAAGTGATGATGAATGTAAAGAGTAGTTCATAAGAGAAGGAAGATGAAGGAAAGACTCCAAGAGAACAGGTGAGAATAAACCTGATATTCTGATTAGTGTGGGCGCGACATGTAGGGACTATCGAGAAGCTTCAATAAATGGGCTTGCTGTAGTCCGCGGGAAGATGACGGCGATGGAAATGGCTGGGCAGCGCGGAGCAAATATAGATACAAAATAGAGAAAGTTGCCTGGGAGGTAAGACCATCTGTGGTGCAAAGATGCAGCAGCTTTGACGGCAAACAGTGTAAGTGAAAACCATGAAGTAACGATGATTTTGCCCTAGGTGGAACGCAAAAAAGCGGAACACCCTGAAAGGCACCCAGAAAACACCAGCGGCGAGTAATATACGAAACAGTAGATAAAAGCCTGGACCACACAGACAAGAGAGACATCACCAGTCTGATCGTTTTACCACAGGTGAGGCACGGAGAAGGCTAAGAAGAAGCACCAGGACAGGTGAACCTGTGGATGAACACGAGGCACGAAAAAAAATGCGTGCCCTTCTTGGAGCAATGGAACTGGAGAGCTGCTTGCCTGCAGGCAGCTGTAGATGTGGATGGAGCTGCAGGATGCTAATAGGGGCAAAGCCCAACTGAAAGATCCAAGGAGGAACCTCAGAGTCAAGCAGGGAAAATATAGTGGCGTTGATTAGATAATAAATGTGGCCGTAAACGATGCAAAGTTTGGGACGGCTAGTTCTCATACGGGAGTGGGGCATGGGTGCAGATGGGGTTGGTGCATAATGGCGTTGAGCATGGGAGGGGAGAACAGGCCAGGACCAGACAGGACGGTAGTCAGTGAGGCAGAAAAATCCGATAAATGAGCTATACGAGCACAGGGTGGTGCTAAGTGCATAGCGACTAAAAGCAAGCAAAGAAGGCCTGGGTGGATAAAGAGATATTGGTAGGCTTTGGCAAAGTAAGGTGGGCAGGAAGATGGTGACGTGTGACGATAGCTGACAAGGTAAGAAACGACAGCAGGAAGAACAGAACGGGTAAGTGCGTTTACCGCGGACAATCAACAAAAAATGGAAGTAATTAGTGATGACAAGAGTGATAGATGGGCGTATCGTGGCAGAAAAAGAAAGGTGGGAGCATGCGATATGCAACTGGCAGCACTGGACGCCGCAAAGCAAGGAGGGTTAGAGCATGCAATCCGCAACCCATGCTAGTGGGTGGGAATGACCACGCACTGGGAGCCGAACCTAAAAAGCACTTCCTGAAGTGAACACAGGAGGTATTATCTGCCAGCCTAATCACGCTCGCACATCGTTGCAGACGGCCTCTATGCCCGACTAGCGCCGGCCAAAGCGATGGATCTAACCACTCCCGCATCTTTGGGAATGGCACTGACGTTCATTGGTGGGTATGCGTGTGAGGCGTAGTTCAACTACGAGGTATAAGATCCACGAGCAAATGGCCATGTTGCAAGGGGTCTCGGAGGGCGGAACCAGTGGAGTCGGCGGCTGTAGGTCCTCTCTTGCCGTGAAGAACGGAGACATTCTGCATGGGTGGGACAGCATATAGGTGGTCGGCCGATTTCTATTCGCACCGGACGTTTTACATCAAAGTACGAGAAGGTGCTCTGATTTGTTGAACTTCACCTGTGGAGTATACCAAGGATCAATCCTGGTCCCGATGCCATTCTTGTCGCTAGCCGGCGACCTGGCATCAGCCTTTCAGTCCTCAGCTTCTTTCTTGCAGATGGCGTGTAAGTTGTTGCATATGAGGGTAGGGTGGGTTTGGGCAGGAATGTAAGAACCGCCTCGGACTGAGAATACAAGTGAGACTCACCGCTTGAAGATGGAAAAACCATTTATTGTCGGGGGAAAAAGAAAGCCTAACTGTCACTCGTGGCTGTTCACCACAGAAGCAGCCGGTAGGGTTAACAACCTCGGGGTCGTCCTGAGCAGTGTTTTTAAATGGTCGGACCAGTGCAGCTTTGCCGAAAGAACGGCTCGTGGTGAGCCCTTGAGACTGCGATCAGTGTTGTCTTACCGGCAGCCGGAAATATTCGTACCCATTTATACGATTTCAGTACGACACCACTTAGAAGGTAATGTGCAGGCATGGGCACACCTCTACAAAAAAGGACGCTGCCGGCTTTGGGAAATTTCAAAGTCTCATGGAAAGAATGTGAATGATCGTAATAGTTATAATATTTTGGTTCATTTAGGAGACACCCGAGGCATGCCATAACCATAATCAAATGTTTACCAGCAGAAATACGGACGAAAGTTTCATAAAAATGTAGAAAAATGCATGGCAAGGGCAGGATTGGTAGATTAGGAGAGACGAAATGGAGGCAAATGTATGGTAAATGTATGCACACCAGAGAACATTTTAGGTAGTTTAAGCACATCTTTGGAGGGGCTCAGACAGACGTCCGATCTGAGTGGAGACACAAGAAAGCTGTAAGTTGTACATGAGAAGGAATAAAAATCGATGCAAGTAATTGTGATAAAAGGAGGCGATGAAGGATAGATTAAGTATCGTGACAAAGGGTTAGATTACTACGGAGTCTTGCTAAAGTGCGATAAAACGTCGGTGAAAAGTTACAAAAGTTGGTGTAAAACAAACAATGAGCAATAAAAATCTCTGAGTGAGACTCACTAAGCCAAAATGTTTTGGAAGGCTTGATGTAAGGTGGGTGTGGGACACAGATACTGACAGAATAGACGCATATCGAGAGAAGCAGCTCGATGATGGCAAGGGGAGCAGCCGTCAAAGGACTGGAGAATGCAAAGCGGAGGGAAGTCAAGTGCAAGAGCACGGAAATAGCAAGGATTGGAAGAGACAGGTTAGGGCAGATCAGATGATATAGAAGTCACTTGGGAGAATCCTGATAAGTTTTCCTTATGACATGTGAAAATGGAACAAGGCCGCGAGCCTCGCGAGTGGTTCAAAAACCTGACTGTTTGACCTTCAGTGGATTTTCCGCAACGGAATCTTTCGTACCACTCCAGCTGAAAGGACCTTTACAAAAATGTACTTTCTTACTCCGTTCAGTGTTCTGTCTTCCAGATCACCGGCATTTGAAGACGCAAAATGCAGTAAAGACCAGCCTCCTAAACCCCTTCGCCTTGTCCTATGGTCTACCCTACAACTCGCCGGCAATACCAGATGCAAGAGTTTGTCAAGACACGTATTTTTAACCCCTTCTCTCTTTCTCACTGTCCTATCATCGAAGGCCTTATCTTTCAGCTCACTGGTGACATTCAGATGACGAGATATTCGGAAGATCCGGAAACATTTGGTCTTCAGCCTTGTACCCTCGTACTAATCCAGACTGAAAGAAAGTGGAGGCATAGAAATGATGGCGGCCGTGAGTAGCAGTTCAAAATTACGAAGGATGAAGGAACAGATCGAGGAAAACAGGCTAGAGTAGAACCAACTATTAGATCAAAGCAGGTGCATCCTGTGATGACGGTGGAAAGTGCGAGAAGCGTTAACACACGAACGTACGTTCTGCAGCAGGAAGACGATGGCGATAGAAGTGGATGAAGGAAGCGGAGAGAATACAAATGCAAACTGCCCAGAGAGGCTTGGAACATAAGCGGCTGGGGGTTACTGCCAGATGGGACAAAGTGTGGTACAAAAATGCAGCAGTCGAGACCGCAAACTGAGTAGGAGAGAAGTGAGTGAAAGGGGACCAGAGGGCTGAAAAACGGCAGATTCGGTTGTCTGATTTTTCCCGGTGAGCACATTATGAAAACGCAGATTGGTGAACAAGCCCGTTTTCAGCGATTCATACTCATGCCACCACATCACAATACATAACGACCAGTTAAAGAATTGGACCAATTAGACAAAAAGGGAGTGATAGTGATTGATGGTGACATTAGATAAAGAAGGGAAACAAATGTGATCCAGGCTTTGGTCAAGACGTGATGCGGATTGTTTCTCTCGTATTATGTCAGTATTTATCTGATCTGTGGCCTGGTGTAGGTCGGTGAGAGGGTCAGGGCGGCTTGAGAGCGCACGAATTGTTTTTGGGCACGCAGTGGGGGTTGTGTGGGCGGATGCCGACAGCCTCAGCTGTGGCCAGGATGTGACATTTTGCCTGTATTGATGGTCGATCCCAGATGTTATGCGGGGCACGAAAAGCCTCGGACACGTTGACTGTGTGGTTGGACTAAGCTAGGTGTGGAACGACTGCGCCAGTGCGTGATTAAACGGCTCCAGTATTCAACCACGCAGGGTGATGTTCGCGGCCGCCTTCAGACAAACACGTGATCGCGCGGCCGATGTACACTGTCCCACAGGAATAGATGAAGGAGTGCCCGCAGAATTAGGCTGCAGACTTGGTTATTTCGATCTTTAACTGCAAAACTACTGCTGCTCTGATTTGGAACAACATCGTGTACTGACTTCCTTTCCCCTAAGGGCTCTCATAGAGTCTTCCGCTCCATGAGCATCACCTAATTAACTAGGTCTTGGGGTGGCTATTCTGGGTGAAAATCCGTCTCGCCTTTGGGAGTTCTTTCTCAGCTGTGTTCTCCGAACACGGTCGTCTTTCTTTGTTCACGAGGCACCTGATTACGTTCATTTACATTTCAAAAGGCATTAAACCGTGTGAAAGGTTGTATCGTCCATTTCGCATGGCCGTCCTATGTACAGAAAGACTGAATAAACCATATTCACGAAGATTTGTCCGAACATCCATGAACCCAATTTTTCTGTTTTATTCCGTTTCCATTGATAACTACAAGTTGTCATGAGCTGAATTAAACGGACTAAACAGTTGACATATTTTTTTGAGGAATTGATTACGCAAAAACGTCATCTACATAGCGTTTGTATAGACCACAGCTATGGATCGTTGATTCCGGTGGGCCGTTTTCCAGCTTTGCCATAAGGGCGTCGGCAAAGAATGGTCCCGTCGTGTACTCACTCATTTGTTCCCGTGGAACAAAGCACATCGGCCGCGCAATCACGTGTTTGTCTGAAGGCAGCCGCGAACATCACCCTGCGTGATTGAATACTGGAGCCGTTTAATCACGCACTGGCGCAGTCGTTCCACACCTAGCTTAGTCCAACCACACAGTCAACGTGTCCGAGGCTTTTCGTGCCCCGCATAACATCTGGGATCGACCATCAATACAGGCAAAATGTCACATCCTGGCCACAGCTGAGGCTGTCGGCATCCGCCCACACAACCCCCACTGCGTGCCCAAAAACAATTCGTGCGCTCTCAAGCCGCCCTGACCCTCTCACCGACCTACACCAGGCCACAGATCAGATAAATACTGACATAATACGAGAGAAACAATCCGCATCACGTCTTGACCAAAGCCTGGATCACATTTGTTTCCCTTCTTTATCTAATGTCACCATCAATCACTATCACTCCCTTTTTGTCTAATTGGTCCAATTCTTTAACTGGTCGTTATGTATTGTGATGTGGTGGCATGAGTATGAATCGCTGAAAACGGGCTTGTTCACCAACCTGCGTTTTCATAACGACAGATCATTTGCTTCATAAGTGTACGTGAAATTTACGAAGTAACGTTCTGTTTACGTTGAGCGAAAATTGGAAAATCGGAGAAACCTGAAATAGCATACAAATGATGATGGTGGCCAGGGACAAACGAAACGGAAGATGAGACTGCTGACCAGGGGGAGACAGGTAAGAGACTACCGTTCGGATCCTCATTGCAGATGGAATACTATGAAGACCGAGAAAGAGTTGGCTCCAGGAATAGCCAACCTTCGGCGGACTGATAAGAATTAGAAATTGATGCGCAGCGGAGCTGGAGCGATGGCACCTGAAAGCATGCTCGCCTGCGGGCAAATGGGCAAGAGGATTAGGCAAAAATATCCAGATCGAGGCAACGCCTTATGAGAAGATCCACAGAGGACTCGCGGGGTCAAGCTGGGTATGTACGGAGGTGGAGGACGGATTATAAAAGTGACTGTAAAAGACGTAGAGTTGAAAACGACGATCTTTAATGTGGAGGTGGGTCACGGGTACGAGTGAGGCTGATACACAATTGGATCGAGCACCAGAAGGGGTACAAGGTAGGAAATAACAAAACGGTAGGCCGTGGGTTCTAGAAATGCTACCAATGAGCTGTGTGGGCCTAGGGTGGTACCAAGAGAATAGAGATTTGGAGCCCGCAAGGGAGACATGGGTGGAAGGGCAAACATCTGTGGTAGTGGGCGGAATAAAGCGGATAAGTCGCTGGCGACATCACGCCGCGGGTTGTCACGATAAGAAAAGTTAAGAGCAAGGGCAGAATGGACAAGTAAGTATACAGTGGCAGCACGAAAAAAATGAAAAGTGATAAGGGTGTTGATAAGAATGATAGATGGGCATACCGTGGCAGAACAGCGATGGTGGGAACAGGCTGTCTGCAACCGGCAGCATTTGATGCATCAAAGCGAAGAGAGTTAGGGTGTGCGATCCGCAACCCGTACTAGTGGGTGGGAATGACCGTGCGCCGGGCGCCGAACCTGAAAAGCACTTCCTGAAGTGAGCATAGAAGGCGTGATCCACAGGCCCAGCTTCGCCTGTGCGGCTCTTTTGATGGCCTGCTTGCCCGACGTGCACTGACCGAACCGACGAATCTGACTCCACCCTGAGTCACTGGGACTGACGCGAAAGATAGCTGATGATTATACGGGGGGAGGAATAATCGCACTGGGAATAGTTTTTCCAGGATGGATTATTCAGTTTGTGAAAGACCTTAGACAGCAGGACCAACGGAAAAAGTGATTAACAGGCGGCCAAATACCATCATTTTTCAAGACTCCCCTGCAAAAGTAATGGTCAGTGTGGGGCCCGAAGCAGCTGACCTATATTAGGGACCATTAAAGGGAGAAATGAAGCGAAAAAAAGCAATTTGGGTCTGCCTTAGCTGAGGGTCAACGGTTTGCGGAAAACAAAGTGTAAATATGGCGAAACAAGAGCTCATCGATGAAGTAGATTCCAAGGGCTAGTTGGGAGATGAAAGAAGGTATGAGTGACTGCAGCCGTTGCATTAGCTGGGTACAGGCAGTGGGGAACTGTGATAGGGTCAACTCAATAGCCCAAAATGGAAAGGGGCGGATGGAGTCAGGATGGACAAACAGACGAATGTGTGTTAAGATTAGGGTTGTTGCACCGCAAGCAGGGAATAAACCCACTGCTGATCGGGGAGGCAATGGTCATATTTCGTGGTGCTGAGGAAACGGAAGAGGTTGGACACGGAATTTGGGCGATGACTTGCGGCACAGAGGTACCAAGGTTGCGGTGTGAAGTGACTTTAAAGGGCCAGACCAGTAGAGTTGCGCTTATTTGCTAGCAATATATCTTTGGGGGCAGTTAAGTAGATAAGAAGCGCAAGGCTAAAAGCGTACAGTAAAGAAGCACTGGGCCTACTGAGGGAAGGCCTATTTCAGATTTTCGAACAGGCTGGCGGAGAGAATGGGAACTCGGATTGAGACTGGATTGAGGCACGGGGAAGGAGGTGGTACGGTGACAAGAGGACGAGAATACGCCCTCAATAAAAATGAGGAACAGTGGTGTGCCTAAGATATTTACTTAGATGGTGCCACTGATGATGGGTTTGGCAGATGAGTGAACGTCAACCAGCACAGGTTGTGATCAGTGCGAGAGATGTGAGGGTAGTCACGAAAAGAGAGGGTCAGTTACACCAAGAGATCGGATCCGGCTATCAGGTACATATGGGGATCATGGTCGGAAGTCTTAGACTTGTCGAGGTATAAGACAATTACAGAAGTGACGGAACATTAGGGAAATCGAGCTGGTAGGGGGAGCTAGAGCCAGGATTCCGAAGACGATGCTGACCAGGATTCAGCAGGTTGTTAAGTAAGAGGTAATGAACAAGATGTTTTCGGATACTACTCTCTAACATTTAGCAGACTAATGGCGTTTGGGATAATAAACCGATGGTTATCCTGGTGGCGTTGTGCGTCTTTTTTGAAGCACGGATTGATGACAGAGGTTTTCCATCGAAAGGTAAGAGGTTGCGAAGAATAGAGGTTATGTACACAATAAGTAACAACAGAGAATGGTCGGGGCCTCTAAAACCGAGGGTGGGTGGAGGAACTTCTGAGCCCAGCTTTGGGGATGGCATAATAGAGGAGACCAATTTGTTGATATCCACGTGGGTGAAAGGATCCGATGAAACAGAAACTGAGGTAACGGAACGGATGGGAGTAATTTGGGAGAGGCAAGAGTGCGATTGCTGGACCTTTCACTAGGCAGCTTGGACTGGTTGCCCATTTTGCAGTGGCACTCTGAAGCGTGGGCCTCATGTATAAGATGCCATTAGGTCTAAAGAAGATGTTTCAGTTGCAGCTGGTTGATACCCAGAAGAACGGTTGGGCAGCTTGATCTGGTGAATGTAAGTTGCAGCTTGGGCAACTTACTCTGTAAAGCTGACGGGGGGAGCTGCAGAACTTGGGACGTGGATCAACCCATGGGTCAGCAGAGTTTAAGCTGTGTAAGAAAATGGAGTAGAGGAAGTTGACAGCAACGAGAGGATCAGAGAAAAGAAAACAGAGGTCCCGATTAGAGAACTGCTTATCGTTGGTACGAGAGGCCAGTTGCAAGAAAGGCGGGTAGTGGGAACGGGAAGAAGGGATTGATTCAGATTGGAACAGCTGAAGTAACTGAGGTTGAAAGAGGCAGTGCCGTGGTCACCACCGGAGTAGTGGTTAGTGAACCGAGTGTTGACATCAGGAATATAGATGGAGAATACTAAGTTCAAGAAATACTCCCCCAGTGTAGGTTAGGGGACAATCTGAGTCCACACACCAGGACGGACACAGGAAAGGAAGATGGAGAGGGTGGGAGGTCTAGTACAAGAGGACCACCAATAATAATAATAATGGTATGTTTCAGGACCGTGGTCGAGAAGCACGCATGTTAGCATGATCAGAGTTTACAATATCACTGAATGAGATGAAAACTTCACAAAATCCAAAGAGAGGTTCGGACATCACACCAGCAGTGGAATAAGGCTGAGGAGAGTTTAATTGAATCAAAATGACCAAAGAAGGCAGGGTGAATACGAGTTGATTTCGGGTCAACTACGGCAATAGTAATGAATCGGCCGGATGTAGGAATGTTCAGACGGACGTTATCTTAGGACGCAGGAAATACAATATTCACAAGAATGATGCAAGAAAATGGTCGGTAATCCACATTCATGTTCACTTAAAAAGGTAATTGGAGTCGATACAAAGGAGGCGGGGGAGAATTTCGCGAAGATTCACAGAGGAATACTAATTTTCATTGATTTGCGGATATGGGAAGGTGAGACAATTTTCATGAGAAGTAGTGTGTGTCATCTGGTGTCGGCCGTTTGCACGTGGTGGGAAATGGATGAAGTTCCAGGAAGGAATAGTCAGCAATCGGAATGCCGTGCCCAAGAGGAACAAAGTAAGGCAAGACCAGGGTGAAAATGTTTGCAATAGACCACGTTATGCTGGTAAATTAGGTGATACTTCGATTTGTTGAGTTTCTTGTGGCTCTTCTGTGTCCGTGTTGGGCTTTTAGGGCAAGGGTTGGCCACGGTTTTTGTTCGCTGTTTCATCATGGGAAGGAGGCGGGCATCGCCGAACCTGGACCGATCACTATTTAATCAGGAGTCCTCGCACGGTGGCTTCGACATCTGGAGGGTCATGTAGTGAGAATTCCTCAGTAAGCCTCAGAGGGGCATATGCAGCGATGCCAGGACTTCCTGTGGACGAAGCCCGGTGGCTAGATTGCATTCGCGGTAGCCGGCCTTTGGTGCGGTTGCAGACGGGCAGAGAAAAATATAAGCTGTCTGCACGGTATAATACAGGCAGGCAAAGTGATGGCCGGGTGGTTCTGAGATTGAAAAAAGGAAGAACGCAGTCTGGGAGATGTTCCAGCTGAGGGTTAGCGTGAGCAAAATAACAGATAAGAGTACGGAGGTTGAAAATGAGGCACAATGGTCTAAGTGAAATGAGGGGTCGTTGGTATTGTGATTCGGTGTTCGTGAGGGCTAACTGGGCTCGCACTACTAGGCAAAGTTATTGATTGCCGATTCGGCCGTTCACCGGGAAGTCTCATATTTAGAGGTTAATAAAGCCGTGGAGGTTTATCTGGACTAGGGTCTGAGGGCTACGTGAGAAGGCAGCTAGGCAACGCAAAGAACTAGAATGGAAAGTTTGCGTACTAGGTTTAAGGGGTATATGACAAATCCCACAGTGGTGTTTTTACAGGTCACAAGGAGGCAGCTGGGACACACCAAGAATCCAAATGGCAAGCTCATATGATAGAACCGGCGGATGTATGACAAATCATATCTTGGGGTATCTACAGGCCTAATGCTGCAGGTTGCTGTTAAGTAAGGCTGTAAACTGGAGAGTGGGCTGGATTATAGGACAACAGAAACGCCACCTTCTTACAAAAAGGAGGAAAAACAGGTACGTGAGCAAAAAATACGGGCGCTTTTTTCTACGTTCTTACACTTATGTTTATATATACAATAATATCTATATGGATATAATAAGCACTTTGATGAGACGTGTCTGTCGTCTGATATGCCGACTTGTTGTCCAGAGCCACGGTGGTTTTGTAGCTAACGTCAACAAACATGCCAGGCGTGCGTGAGAGGGTACGAGGTGATTGAAAATTAGAGCGGGGGTGGGCAAGCATATGTGGAGAGACCAGTTTGCTATCAACCCCGAGTCAGTCTCGTGTGTAGGAACCAAAAGCATGTCAAGCGGACGTGGGCGGTTTGGGGTTTTCCCTTTCGCAGAGTCAGGTGTGAGCCGATGGGAGACACCCATGGTTGGAGTTTGCCCATTTCCTTCACAGCCCGATATTAATGGCATATATAGACCAAATCGTTCCCACTAGATCTTTTTGTTCTTCACCTTTTTTTCCAACAGAGGGGTGGTTGAGCCCATATATAGGAATTTTCCATAGCCCCTCCGCCCGACTGTAATTTTCCGCGTATGTCATTTTTTCCAACTGCTGTGGGTTGTCTGATTCCCCCACATCCGGACACAGCTATGGTGAAGGTGCCTTTGACTTCACGGGGCTGAGAAAATACGGAGTGGAGCTAAGCAAACACATGGAGTAGGACAACCAGTGTTGAAATGTACGCGCTTGCTTGTATGTTTCAGTCTCGTACAGCGCCAGACTGTGCCTAAAACTGCCAGAGGCCGTTCTGGTGTGGTTGAGTTAGGCTGCGCCAGTGGACGTTATTGCACACACGTAGAGGGGAAAGCAGTCTAAGTTAAGTGACGGATTCAGAAATCTTGGCGACACAGACTAGCGTTAATGTCGGGGAATATTAAAGGAGGAAATTTAGGCCAACAGGTAATTCTTGGAAGGTGGATATATGGGATGAAAGACTTACAACCGGGATGATTAAGGAAAGCAAATTACGGCCGGGCAAGGAAGCTGAAAGGAGCGGAAGCCAGAATAAATGAGAAAATAGTCGAAGGATCAAGGAGTGAAGAAGTGGGTGGTGGGACTTAATGTCTTAGGATCCAGCACCACTGAACCATTCGGTGCTAGGGGAAAACATCAATGGCTAAAAACCTTCAGCTAGAGGAAAGTTGTTTTATATAGCTGCCCTGGTACTATATAGTAAGAGAGGCAGTAGTTGTTCAGACGTAGTTGTGAAGACCGACTTGTGAATTAGATAAGGCTGGGTTGCGTAGGGTTAGGTGATGGAAGCTGAAAGTGGGTGAGTAGCAAGGACCGGCAGGCATCTAGCTAGGTATAGTTGTAAACGACAAAACTGTATCCTTCTGCAATGTGGGTTATGTGCGGTATACGTAAAAAGGCGATAATAAATGGTAAGCCTAGCGTCTGTCGTTAGGCAGAAAATGGTAGGTTTGGAATATGGTGCCATGATCCCAGCATCGGAACCCGTTTTCTAGGGCCAGCTCGAAGGATGGCAGAGAGCGGGAGGGGAGACGGAATCTAGGGTTCTAAAGTATGATGCCTTCTTCATCGGCTCGATCCTCGGATATGCTGGCGTTAGCCAAAGATAACATATGACTAACGGTAAGTTGTGATTTTTGGGGCTGGCTAAACTGGGTTACTGACGCACATTTGAGAATAGCCAGAAATAGCTTGTTCCAAAGCTTTGAGTATTTAATGAGAAAGAAGTTGGATCTTATTGCCAGCCTGGACTGCGAGATGGTCAGACTGAAGTCCCTGTGGCGCACAGGGTAAGATGAGGGTAGCGAAAACTGTATAGAGTTGGTAGAAGTGAACGTAAAACGATGAATAAGTCCATACAGAAGACACAGTTTGAGCCTGACATGTCCAAGCCATACGGGGTCAAGTTTCAGTAAAGCGCATCGCTCTTTATAGCTCAGTGGAGAAGAATATCCTATAAGCTTCTTAATGAAGGTGCGCTGGACTTTCTCCAGGCGTATTCTATCCGATTTAGACATTCCAGAGAAGAATATAGGGCAATATTAGAGGTGGGATTGGTATGAAAGGAGAATACTATGTTTCATTTTAAATGATCTGGGAACTAGGCCTATTATCTGTCTGGCCCTGGTCGTCTTAAAAGAGACATGTTTCGAGAATTGTAGATTGTTAGTGTATCGAAGCCCAAGATTCTTCTCTGACGAGCTTGGGGCGATGAGCACTTGGTTTAGTGACAGAGTTCCAGGAGGGACTTGACATCTGTAGGTTGTGTAGAAGCTTTTGGATTTCGAGAAGCACATCTGTCATGAAGTGCACCATTGATCAAGTTTCTCAAGATCATTATCTATTTCAGACAGCCTTGTGCTCAAATCTTGATGGCGGAACTCATAAACGATTTTGATGTCGTCGGCGAAGAGGAAAGGCGTGCCGTGTGGCACAGTCAAAAAAATGTCGTCAATATAGAGTAAGAAAAATAGCGGACCGAATACACTTCCTTGTATGACCCCACTAGTGACAGGCACTGGTTGCGATAGATGACCATTAGCATATACAGCCTGTGTTCAGACTGACAGTTAAGAAGTGATCTATGATAAAAGCGGGTCATGGACACCGTAGGCCCGGAGTTTTGTTAACAACCGGAGTGAGGAACTCGGTCAAACGCCTTGGTCATATTGGGGGAGATGATAACCATAGATTTTCCGTCTTCAGCTGCCGTGGTCAGTAGGTTAAAGAAATCAAACTGGCATGTGGTACAAGAACGTGACTTTCGGGAGCCGTGTTGACCGCTGTGCATGAGGTTATGGGAAATGAGGTATTCGGACATCCGCTGTTTAGTCAAACGCTCCATTATTCTGGCAGTTGAAGGGGTATGGTTAATAGGACAATAATTTGAAGGGTCATGCACTGGACCGTTTTGTGGACGGGAATAATGATTGAAGATTTCCATTGGGATGGAAAAATGCCATTATTAAGGGAAAAGTTATACAGATTCATAAAGATAGCAGCCACGTCAGTTCCATCAAGATGAAAGAGGGCTGGGGGGATGCCGTCATAACCAGGGCGGGAGAAGGGTCTTACACGCAGCAGTAGGTGGGCCACATCGTTTAAACTGAATTCCATGTCAGAGGGAACTTGCTCGGTGATAAGGGGTACGGGTGGCTGATTTGAAGTGGCGTCAGTGGTCATGGATTCTGAGAAGAAAGTATTGAGCTCCTCAGCGATTTTGGCTGCAGATTTAATCTGCGTGTTGTTTTCCAAAATTAAATAGGGTATCTATGAAGACTCTCTCTGATTTCTGCTCTTTAGCAGTCGGGAAAATCGGTACAATCTGTCGAAGGAATTCAAGGCCAAATCTCCTGCTTTCTCAGCATTTCATTATTTGAAGACTGATGGTTATTTAGAGAGAGTGCAGTTGCAATAATATGGAGAAGTCTCTGGTTTTATTATAGATCTTCTGCAGTTTTGCATGTTTATTTTGCAGCCTTGTTTGATAAGAGCTGCGGGCTTCAAAGCGGTTGGTCCCGATGGTGGTGATTGCTCACAAGCAGCTATGTAGCTTATAGTAGAGTACGTCACTGGCGAGCTGGGGGTCGCGCTGTAGGAAGTAGTCATCCCAGTTGAGGGATCGAAGAATGGGCTTGAGGTTCATCCAGTTGATCGTGTGCAGGGGCTGTTGAGATGAGCTACGTATTGGGTCTATGGGTCCGGCTGTGAATCTGCAAAGATACCATTCTATGGTCACTGCCTGGGAAAAGGTTGAGGACGGTAGTTATCACATTCAATAGGCCAATGGTAAATATCAGGTCAAGTATGCTGTTTCCTCTGGTTGGTGTCATTACATGCTGGACCCAGCGCCCTGCGCGTATGGTCGAAAGGAAGCTCGTGAAGTATTGGGGTGATGACATGGTGTCAAAGCGGATATTAGGTGCACTGGAATTGCCAGCAATGAGTTTTGACGAAGAGGGTAATAGTGCAAAGTGGTCAAAGGCGTTGACTATGTGGGCGAGGTACGTGACGTTTGATCTGGGTGGTCGATAAAAGCAGCCCATACGGAGTGGAGAGTTCGCCAATAGAACCGTTACCCATATTGAATCCTGAATTGAGTCCAGCGTTTGATCAGAGAGAGGAATGGCAGGCAAGCCGTTTTTAACGTAGATAGGACAGCTTCCTCCACGACGACGACGATTTTTCATGAATGTTTAATAACCAGCAATAGAAATTTGGTCCAATGGTCCAATCATTTAGCCTGGTTTCGGTTATGACAATGATGCCGAAGTCGGAAGATAGTACTATACTATGGAGAGTGTGAGTTTTATTCAGTAATGAGCGAGCGGTAATGAGGAGCAAGGTAAGTGCAACTATACCGCCACGGCATGGAGAAGAACAGCCATCGGCGGGTGTTGGTGGCTAACACTACCGAGGTGGTAAACATCATTAATTAGACTCAACGTCAGGATTGTCATGTACAGAAGCGATGAAGTCTAAACAGGGGTTAAAAATGAGGAGCCGGCTATGTGAATGAGGGGTGAGGCTGGGTTGGGGGGGGGTGCTGTCAAGAAAGAATTGGCCGTTTGCGGAGGTGGGATTTCCGGGGTGGTTGAAGTAGCCAGGTGGGGTTGGATGCTGGGAAATGGGTAACGGCGAGTGGGATGGTAGAAAGTAGTGGTGACTGGGTCCAACGGGATACGCAGAGGGCGGTTGTTGTCGCCCGACTAGGACCGACGAAATAACTGTAGTTGCTTGGGCTTGCCCATCATGTGCTCAGGAAAGAGCCTGGAGCTTGAAAATCGAGGCCGTTGGTTATAATTCAACTGGGGGTTACATATTTTTATCATTGGAGGAGAGAGAAATTGGTTACAAAGGTTGGCGGGAGGTGCTGATGGTCAGCCAGATGACTGGGAGACTGTATCGGGATACTTGGAGAATATGGTATGTTTGGTCCCGATGCATGACGATGCCTTACTCGGTGGCCGTTTTCGCCCGTATTGTAAAGTGGAGTTGGGAGGACCTTGTCGATTAGTCGAGGTACCATGCTCATACAGCGGGGCGGGGTTGGCTGCCTTAGAGTGATGCAGGGTTGCTTCCTGCTCGCCAACAAGCATGGATTATTTGGGATGTACTAGGAGTGCTTGGTCGGGGTTCTCACTGGAGCTCTGAGAAGACTTACGGGGGGGGGGGGGTAACAGGAGTAGCCGGAGTAGCTGAAGGCTGTGGGGGGACATAGAATTCTGTCGGCCGATGGGACGATTGGCTTTATAGTAGATCATGCCTTTTATGAACGATTTGTGTCAGCAAGACGGTGGGACATAAGTGAGGGTGGGACGGGCTGTTGGCAGCAGATTTCCCCGGAGTCTTTTTCGGCGGTGAGACCATGGGTAGTGGGTTGAAATTAGCAGCGGCAGGCCTGGATGCACGGGACTTTGGTGGCCCTGGGCTAATAGGGGGTTTGGCATGGATATCGTTGCCGTTTGTGGGAGCGGAGTTTGATGGTAGAAGACAGGGCCATTTGCTAAGGGAGTGTGCTGGAGATGGGGTGGTGTTCAGGTCTAGGTCAACTGGCGTAAAGCAGGCAACTGAGGTCTTTTGTGTTACAGGGTGGCTCGACAGGCAGCGAGAGGACGCGGCGACTGGTATTTCAGCCACAGGTTGCGTTGGTGAAGCTAAGGTACTTTCCAGTGATCGAAAAACCTCTCCGGAGGGGCGTTTTATCCGGTTGTATTCTTATTCTTTTGAATGGGGTGGAATCGGCAATGATTTGCCAACTAGTTATGAATTCTCTAGCTGTTACTTCGTCAGCGAATTGGAACTTTAAAGGACAGTTAGTGCGTTGTGATTTTTTTCGCAGCCGAGTGCAATAGCACCTGTGGTGTGCCATGCTGCAAGCACTCAGTATGGCGAGTTTGGTTGACGGCAGGGGCAGTCGGTAGGGATGATGAAAACTATCGCGTTTTTGAAGTTAGCTATACGCTTACGAACTTCGGTCACAACTGAGTCCAAGAAACGGCTTGCCATGGCTAGGCTTTGGAGATCAGCTATGGGAGGGTTCCATTGTGCTACATATAGGGGATATCTTCAATAGAATATCATCGACGGACTAGATCTGGTTATGCAGGCCCTCCACTTTCTGATCTAATTCGTTAATTTTCTTGTTGACTAAGTCACAAACATCAACGAGAGCTACTGAGCATGGACTAAATGCAGACTGAGGTTTGGTGTTCCTGATTTTCCTGAGCCTGATTGTACGAATAGCCTGATTTGCACTCAAAACCTTGGCATGTTTACGGAGGACCTTTAGAGCTTTCATAAGTAGTTCAGAAGATAATGTGAAGGCGGAAAGCTTGTGGGTCAGTAAGTTGAACTTCTCGAGGGTGTAAAGCTATGTGGAAAATTTTAGGTATTTTTCCTAAGTCTTTCTAGCTAAATGACAGACGGTTATAAGCTTTATAAACATAAAAACCAAACATAAGCTAGGAAAAATAGAGGCCCGGTGTAGTGCAGTTGTCATCCGCAATAACTTTTGAACTGGCAGACTAACCAAGTGCAGCAATGAAGTCCGCGACAGAGTCTAATTTCGAGGGCCATAGACCCGGACGGAAGTGGAGGCCGCCGGTGAGGAGGTTTTGGCAGAAGGCGTGAATATATAGCCACGTTGATTTTTCACAGTTATCGCTGTTTCTTTTTATGCTCCTATCAAGGATAATCCTTCAAACTACAGCTCCTAAGGGGGTTTTGTAACCCAGAAAAATCTCGCGGTTTTCTCTGGAGGCTGCTCTTTAAGGTGGTCCGGTAATGAAAATTACTCGCGAAAGCAATCTTTGAACTTCTCGGAGGACAGGGTCCCAAGGAAACCTCGGCTCCAATGGGACAACATAAGTAGATTTCAAGATACCGTGCTGGAACTTATCTCCACAGAGTGACTTAGGCCATCTACGCCAAAGTACACCCTGACTACTCAGCCTTCTTCTTGACTTGCAAAATACATCCGGCATAGTTTTTACTAGGCTGCCGGAGGAAATCCTAAGAATTGAACCTTCTACAGGTTTTTCTAGCACAGAAAAATTCAGCTACTTTTTCTCTGAACCCTAATCTTTGAGACAACCCGGTAATGTAAGGAATCCACAGAAGTACCTCTGAAATGTCTCTCAGGTAGAAGCAAAAAGAAACGACAGTCTCAGTCAGACAAGATCGGTAGAATCCAAGACACCGCGTTGGAAGTCGTCTCTGTAAAATACGTTATATAACAGCCGTCTGGGCTAAAGCACACTCCAACTATTCAGCCTTCTTTTTGACTTGTGTGATACATCCATAAGCACCCCAAAGGCACCATCTACAAAAATTACTCGCTCTTTTTAGCTTAAAAACTAGTAATTACTCAGTTATGCGGATATGGACTTCCCTTGATGGGAACTCTCCCCCGGGCTTACATATCTTCGCCTTACTCTGCACTTGCCCCCTGTTCCCGTATCCCTCTCCTACTCCTGCATATTGCCACAAGTTGTTCCAATTGGCCACCCATATCTTTACCGCCACAG
Organism: Fasciola hepatica; assembly: GCA_948099385.1. Lineage (NCBI taxonomy): Eukaryota > Metazoa > Platyhelminthes > Trematoda > Plagiorchiida > Fasciolidae > Fasciola > Fasciola hepatica. The sequence continues at coordinate 1,338,069 of CANUEZ040000051.1, read as the reverse complement.
TTATGCCTGCATTTCCTACAAGCCGACCCAAAACCTCTGTTGGCTACCGCCGTCTCAAGACCACTGAACTCCGAACCGCACCGGATAACTATTCCATTTCCCTGGCAGATATACTTAGAGATGCCAACAGACAAACTACGGAAATAAGCTAAAATCTAGGTAGTCTCTTCTCTGGAATCGACTCCGCTGATCTGACTATCGTTCAACAGATGTCTCTGGAGTTCTCGCTTGATGCAGCCGCACACCACACCCCAACCAACTTAGTGCTCGCCACCAAGTTTGAGGGCACAGTTGCCTCGGAAATCATTAGACGTATAAAAAGGCGAACAGTACGATTGTGCTCAGCATTCCAGACAGAAAATCTTTCAACATCAAAAAATATGATCTTGATGGCTTGCAACCGTGGCTCAGGACCGTGCCATTGTGTTAGACTTCGCAAAACTTCCAACGCACCACCGGTCCGACGCCGTTCCAGTTTACAGGTGAAGCTGTCACCAAGGTCATCATCAGCCGGCATTCTCCAGTCGTAGCCAATACCAGCTTCAAGCGTATCCAAAGTATATCTTGGCAAAACCTTGCTGCAAAGAGAAGTTCAGAAGAGCCAAGACCAGAACAACAACGCTGATGTAAATGTAGCCAGAAGTCCACCCAAAATCTCTGGTCAAACTGTCACTAGCCATCCATCAATGTTGCCGCCCATTGCAAGTGGCAAGGCCCCGCAGATTCGGACAGTACTCCGATTTTCCCGCCAACTGATCCACCTGGCCAACGCAGCAATATTCTGAATAGTTACAAAAAACCCTGGGCTGAAGCAAGCGCCTTAACCTCCAAGAAACTGATAAGAGCAAGTCATTTTTTCGCAAGCTCTTGTTCCCCTTAGGTCACTAAAACCATACTCCACCTGCTAGCTCTGTGAAGAAGTTTAGGAAACCCCATTCAATGAATCGGCATCCATGTTACAAACGAAAATTTTCATTCGCGTGAACTGTCTTTGACGGAGGTCCGTTTGTTTGTTGCATTTCTCTGAATCTTTGTCACAAACTGGACTCCCACGGTTGCCTCGAGCGAGAGTCGCTCAGCTTGAACTTCGTTGTGACTGGATTCGGTAATCCCATCTTCTGTATCTAACCCTTTGCTGTAATTCAGCTTCAGTTGTTCAGTTGTTGTCCAATTCGGAGCGTAGGAGCCCAGAAGGAACACTGTTGAGGTTTCCTTATTGTAAAATTATTTACTTTGTTGTATACAGTAACGTAGCTATTTGGAATCGGCTTTGTTTTGAATTGTGTCGAAGTCGGCTGCTACGCGTCGCTCGAACTTTCCGGTGGCATTGCTCCAGAAGTTCTATGTTCGATTATTTGGCCGTACACGCAGTCCATTGCACCGTCACCCCGACCCCATCTACACTCATGCATCATGATATCCTCGCCACTCTTGGCAAAGCAACCAGGCCTCTGAGCCCACCCGCTGCACTCTCCACCTATCCACCAGATTGCATCTGGCTATCACCCAAGACACAGCCGTTGATTGACCCGCCATTTCAAGTTAACCCCCAGAAATTCACACTTCTTGGCCCATAAAACAAGGCCTCTCAGCGTAAAGCACACGCTAGCAAGGAGAAAATGGCACAATCCAGTGAAATTCAACCGGCCTATTTTTTATCTCTGAATCTTTCTTTGTGACCTCGGCTAACTGCCTTTCCATTTTCACCCTATTTTGATCCACTCCACCCCTCTCCATTCAGCGCTCCATTACGTTTCTATCCGTCACATCAACCACTCTTTACTCCGACTTTTGCCCAGCCACTCCCTGAGGGCCGTCTCCGCGCCTGACCTAACTTCCCATTCGTAAAGGACTCACTCACTTCTTTTAGTCCAGTACTGCTACCCAGCCGTGATCGCTTTTTTCCTGCCGGCCCCGCTTCACGAATATTTCCCGCCGTCTAACTCCCTTTCCAACCAATGCCCCACTAACCCTCCTTTCTTACACTGCCCCCGTCCAGGCTTCGACATATAAATCGTCCGAACAACTGAGGTATCCTTCCCATCCTCTCCGTATCCATCACTAGAACTACTACCTTAACCATCGCTAACAAACCCTCTATAATCTTTACTGTCGACGTCACACTAAATACCAGCACCATCTCTTTTAATCATACTCCTAAGTGCCCTTTCAATACCGAGCGAAACCGGAACCATCCTCGGCATTGCTTCAACCTCAGCTTTGGTATTATCAAAGTGACTGAAACATGGTCAGCGGTTTCCGTCCCGTCAGAAAGAGTCTTTCTAGTTGGTGACCAGACGTTCCGAAGGAACAGGCTTCTTCGCGGAAGAGGTCGTTTAATCTTTTTCGAGAACCCTCGGCCGGCTTTATCATTCCAACACACAACTTTGGAGGCCATTTGGGATTATCCGTAGTCAACGATTCCCCTGCCTAACTCATGGTTTCGTATTGGCTGCACCTATCGGCCATCTGATTCCAAAACTACGGTTCTTACCAAGATTACTGAAGCAGCCAACATTCTTTCTTTGCTGCTCTGGTCCTCCAAACTCATTGGGAGGGACTTCGGTGCCCCGAGCATTTGTTGGAGTACCATATCCGCCCCAAACAACTTGCCGGAGTTCATGTCATGCATCCGCTTAGGGCTCTGGATCTAACACGTAACCGTCCCAACCAGAGGAACCAACATTCTTGATCTGTAATTCACTCCCTATTTATCTGATGTTTCAGGTGGAACTCTCGACCTCTTTCCGGGGCGTAATCACAGAATGGTGTCCTGCACCTTCACATATTTTTAAGCTTTTGATGAGATCCTCCCGCCCAATCATCTTTCTTCAACTGTTGACTGTGACAGTTTAACCTGCACTCTTTGATCGTTAAACTGGGACGACTTCTTCCTGCAAAGCAACCCCCAGCTGGCCACTGATTTACTTTATTTTTGCTTGTCCAGCTTGCTACCAGCAATCATCACAACTCATATCATACGGAAAGAGAAACCGTAGTTCAGCCCTAGCCGGAACGCAAAACAAATATTTAAAACTCCGGAATGTATAACACGCCAATAGTGGCTTATTGTCATTATTGCAACTACAACGCCTCTCGGTAGCAATCAGTAACATGACTGTCGATATGCCCAAAAAACAGGAAGTATCTGCTTTGCATTTCCATGTTGCCTCCTCAAAGTTGGCACTTCTTCTAAAGATCAGAAATCAGCTCAAGCCCACTTGTATCCCCTCTCAAATCTTAGCAAAAACGATCACACCAACCCACCTGTTGTGATAGCTGAGGAGCTTTATTCCTAGTTTGCTGAATCCATGACCGCAGACTCCCTCATTTTACCCCCATGCATAGACCCTGTCGGCGAGCATTCACGGGCTGATTCAGAATTTACTCTAAATGAGATAATCAACCAGCTTCTCTGTATCCGGAGGTTCTCACGTCGTGGCCATAATAGTGTTCCACCAAGTTCTTTAATTCTTAGAGGAGCCGATGTCACAGCCCCACTACTGAAGGTCCACAATTTATTCATCAAGTTTGGGATGGTTCCCTCAGAGTGGAATACTGTGGTCTTCGTCCCAATTAACAACAAGGGACCAATAAGTGACTCGACAACCTACCACTCTATCAACGGCACTCAAAGTTCTTCTTGATTAGTGTAACTCCTCATCAGCGAGCGAGTGTCTGACTTCATATCATCTTCCGACATCATCCATGGTAGAAAGAATGGCTTATTAAAGTCACTTTCAAGTACCACTTGTCAGTAGGCCCTTTTTAACGTCATACAGGCGGCCACCGGTAATAATAAATGTATCACTGTTATATACCTCAATATGACCAAGACCCTTGAAGGTGTTCTGCACTCCTTTTACTAACTAGGTTCAAAGCTCATGGCTCTTCTGGTCCCCTTTTATCGTGGCTGACCTCATATCAATCGAACAGCTCACAATTGGTTTCCAGTGAAGGATGTTTCTCACAACCTGCTTCGGTCACCAGTGGAGTTATACAAGGGAGTATGCCTGGCCCCTCGCTTTTTCTTATTTGCATAAATGATATATTTCCCATTTCGCACCATGGTACTTTATTCCTTTTCGCTGATGACATTAAAATCGCCTATGAGTTTCCTATACAAAGTCTGAATGCTATGCTGGATGAAATTTCTAATGATCTAAAGTGACTCAAAGACTGGTGCATTTTTAAGAGTACGAACTACGCAAACTCTGAGGACTGTAACACAGCCTTCGGATATCAGGTGGCCCCCGAAACCCTGCTTGTCTAAGACCTACCCACTTCCTTCAGCCCGTTGGCTCGATACCTTGGCCTTATTCACTTTTGTAGCTTTAGGTTTTATGAATACTTTCCTATTCAGGTTGCCAGGGCGAGAAAAACCACCGGTCTCGTCCCCAAAACTTCTTCGGTTGGAAGATTGCAAATTGCTTACCTACGAGTCCCACGCCGGGCCCGTCCTTGCATACTGTCTCATTATCCTCACCGACATGATCAAAAGTGGTCGCGTTTCTCAGGAGTTCATCCATTACCAATTCACTAAAAAGTTAGTGGGAATTTTTCCTTGTCCATCGTACAGGGATCGGCGCATCCTAAATAGTCTTTCGCGAGAAGCTCAGCTCATGCTTTCTGTTTAGGATATACTACCGCATAGCCTACTCAAGTACCGAAGCCATTCTTCTCAGCCCCTCCACCATTTATGCCCTGCGCCGTCCCTCACTGCAGCTTTCTATTCCCAGATCAACGGAAGCGTTCAGATCTAACTTTCTCCTCACGAATCGTTCAAAGTTATGGAATAAACTCCTGATAAACATTCGCGAGAGTCCTTCTATCTCTCAGTTCAAAGGCTCGCTGGATCACTTCTTGACTGTTCCCCATATGGTCCTTCCCACCGGCCATACAGCCACCAAAGAGCTAGCCTACAAAAACGGGTTTGTTCACTAGGATTATGGCACCATGTCCCGGAACGTTCAAAGACGGATTCCGATCCGTGGTTTGCCTTGATGTATCATTATAGGTTGTGCTGACAGCAGCTGGCTTACACCTGAACAGAAAGTCGCCAGACTCCGGCCCTGTCTGAGAAGAGCGGTCAATAAGGCATCTCCAAGTGTTGAAATCTTTCCGTGTGTCTGCTATTCACATTTCCTATGTCCCATAGCTGAAAGCTGCGACACCATCGATGGGGAAACGGCAACTAGTCCGGGGCTTTCTTCTCACACGGGGAAAAAGGCCAACTCTGGCAGTTTCAGGCCCTTTCAGTCAAGTGTAAAGAAAAACGGGCGGAAGAGAGATGGGAAGTAGGCTCCATGGAGTAAACGTGCTGTTTAGCTCCCCTGAAAAAGGAAAGCGCCAAAGAAGATTCTGGCAGGGAAGGTATCGGACACATGCTCTACTCCTCTTCAATAAAGGACGGATTCCCAGTCACAGCCAGGACAAAAACCTGCCTATGGGATGATCTCAAATTAGCTGAGCCCACAAGCTAAGCCCTCTGTACCTCCTCCTGACCCAGGACTGTTGATAGCGTCCCGAACGAGCCCCTCACATAAAAACCGACCCCATCTCTCTCAGTTCAAACCCTTCCGGGCTCCTTACTGCTTTTCCGACTAGCTTGGTGAAGCCAAATTCCGTTGTACGTGCAAAGCTTTCCAGGGTTTAACCATGTGAAGTCAGCCATGTTCATGATCCTCCCTGTTGATGCATGGACCGACCATCACCAGCAGTAATAAGCGCCCAAGAATAAAATGTAAACTAGCTTTTCCAACGTCAGCCTTGAATGCTCACCTGTAAGTGGCTTGCAACCCAAAAACAGTCGCTACCCACCTATGCTTCCGCGCGCCTACATCCTCTTCTCAGAGCTTATGAGAATGACTGGGTTTATAATAATAATAATAGTTTATTTCGGATAACCTCGAAGCACGCTGCAATGCAAGATCAAATAGTACAGTTGAAAGCTGAGTGAAAGTTACAGTAGGACTGTACAATTATGCGAACGCGATCGAATATAAGAGAAGGCATTCAAGTCAATGGTTGTGACACCGCCCGGTGAATTCAAACTCAAGGTCAAGTGGTTGATCCGGCTGAAGGTAGGTGTAGGTATTCTGCCAAAGTGTGGGGTGGGTGGAGAATGGTACAAAATCACACAAATCCTACAGAAGGAGGACTGTCCTGTCGGAGAACTAAACTAGGTTGACGGATACGTTGATACCGCGAAAAAGAAACACTCCTGAAGGAGAGGTATTCAAGCAATAGAGCTTTGCAATGTATGAGAGGAGTTGCGATGAAAAATTAGACGATAAAAAATTGTAGCATAATACATTAAGACCAAGAAAATCGGTCGGGGATAGCAATTTTGGGGTACAATAACCGTATGTCGGTTGAGCCAGTTGTAAAACGAAACGGACAACACACTGGACTGTGGGTGCCAAATCGATGGGGAAAGAAGTGACCAGATAGAGCATATGGACTTTGAGTGGATTGTTTTGCTTTCAGAAAAAAGGAATGTAATGCGTCAGCAAGAAACTAGTAACTGACAAAAAAATCGACGTGTGGTGTGTAGCTACGATAGTGGCAGAAACGTGGCTTCCAAGAGGGATGACCGGTTGAAAGACAGATAAGTATTTACATACTGATAGTTCTTAGCAAAGACTTCACGTGGTGAAAAAAAATGTATCAAGTATCGGAAGTGTCTGAGACGATCTATCGGAGTAGAGCATGGGAAAGGAAATACACAGAACAGCCGATAAATAGGTTTGCAAAGTTCTGAAGCCGGATATGGGCGGAGTGTGTGTGATAAACCGAATGGACTACACATCTGGGCCGTGGTTGCCAAAGCGATGGTGAAGAAAGTGACCGGATAAAACATATGGACTTTGAGTGAACTGTTTTGCTTTCAAAAAAAAGGAATGTGATGCATCAGCATGAACCAGGAATTATCGAAAAAATCATTGCTTGGTGCTCAACTACAACAATAGGATGGACAAAGCTGGAAAAAACGATGAAGTGATGGGCAGGAGACTATCCGTTTATGTTTGATACGAAAGGTGGACCACTTTGTGGCGACAGAACAGAACACTGCGGATGTGCATATGTGGGACACGATACCTTGCAAGATGAGGACACTGCAATACAACAGCTCTAAGTGGGCAAACAGCGGAGCTGGCAGAGAAAGCAAGCAAACACAGAGCCGTCGATTATTGGAAATCTCAAGAGATAAATTTCTCAGTGTCATATACTGTCTGGAGATTGTGGTACGGAAGTTAGTGACAGCAATAAATGCGTTATTGCTCGAGTATATTAGTAAAAGTAGCAAAAAGGGGTGGGCTTTATCTTAGAGAGCGGTTAAGTTTGCAAATAAGACTGGCGAATAGTTTGGCATGAAACCGCGGGAAGTTAACCGGGAATAATGAGCCAGAAGTGTTGATGGGTTTTTAAGTATGTGAGCTGGACTCTCTATATACGATAACGCTCCTCTTGCTCCAAGTTCCAGCCTCCCACAGCCCTTCCACGCACGCCTGGCAAGTACGTTGACGTCAGCTACTGAACCACCAGGACTCTGACTCTTCTCCCACTGCTTTAGATAATCAGTCTATACTGCAGACGGTAAACACCTATCATAGTTTTACCGAATATACATGTGTAAGTATCAATGTATATATAAACATGTACATATAAAAAACGTGGGGAAAGCCGCCTGTATTTTTTGCCAATATCTATCAGTTTTTCCTCGTTTTGGGAAAACTTTGTCTCCTGTGTCCTAGTATCCACTTTTCTCTCCAGTTTACAGCCAAACCTACCAGCAAACTTCCGTATACCAAGACCCAACATCTACCTGCAGCATTAGACTTGCAAATAAGCCCCGATAGGATGTGTCACAACCTCTGGTCCACCGAACGGAAATGCCATTTAGGTTCTTGGTGTTTTCAAGCTGCCTCCTAGCGAAGGCTCCGGACCCAATAGTCCCAGTGCACCCCCAGGGCTTAGGTGCCCCAGAACAATAAAATTTACGGGTTCATTAACAAAGCGGTGTACAATAACCGGGCCTAATACTGCCAGCGCAGTTAGTCTTCACGAACACCGAATTACAACACCTACGGCTTCTCATTTTACTAAGAATATCGGGCCTCAGTTCCATCCTCCGTGCCCGAATCTGTTATCAGTAATAGTAACAGTTTATTTCGAAGACGCTGAAGCGTGCCTTACTCATGATCAAAATCTTTACATGTAGTAAAGCTGACAGACAAAATTCACGAAAAAATTTAGAAACACGCAAGACAAAGCGAGGTAGGAAGAAATGGAGGGGAGATGAGAGGGAGATAAAAGTATGCACACCAAGGAGCTATGAAGTGAGTCTATTTGAACCCAGGGATGGATTCAGATATGTGCACGGCGAATATGAGAGTCAAGGTAAGATGGAGCAGCTGGCTGAACCAAGTGGAAGAGATCGGAACCTAAGAGTTTTACATGAGGAGGACTAAAAACCGGCATGAAAAACTATCTTTGCGGGAAGCGATGAAGAAAAGGGGAAAAAAGAAGAAAGGAAGAACAAAAAATTGAGTTGCATGGCTGGGGACAAGATAGTCATGAGCAGTGCGTTATAGCAATAAACGGACGGTGTCAATTCAAAAACAGGGAGCTAGCAATGCAAGACATAAAGAGTGAGTCAGATGGCAGCAGTGCAGCGGAAGGATCTGGATACGGTAAATTTGAGCCACAGATAAAAACAAAGTGGACACATGTCATGAGAGGCGGCGGCATGGTTGGGAGAGAACTGGCCGGCAAAGAACTGAAGGAGGCACAGAAAATATGTGGATATATATATATATATATATATATATATATATATATATCAGAGCAGGGGCAAAACGCAATGGAGGGACGAAACGCGAAAGTAGCAGTGCTCGGGAAAGACAGATAGGGTTGGGCCAAATGGTGCGGAATTAACTTGGATAAACCTCGATGAACTTGCTTATGACTATAGAACGCGGAGCGAATGGAAGTACTGGGTGGTTGGAGAGGTGTAAAATATCACCGGGAAGAGCAACTTGAAGGAAGATCTATAGAAGATTTTCGGGAGCAACTAGCATCTAGCAGCGAAATACCAACGCTATCCCCTCTATTGGACGAATAGGGAACACGCAAGTCGGTTTACAGAAGCAAGGTCTATTTTATATATCGTGGCACCGAAACAATACCGATACGGGAGACACACCGAACGGAAAACGAAACGCAACGGCTGTGCAGAAAGCGAACCGCGAGCATGTACAACCGGCGAACGACTGAAAGCAAAAGTGATTCAAAACGAGGTCGACGGAAACCTCGGAAAAGTCAGTCCAGTAAAATGTACGCAACCGGACAATACTATGAGGTCGATGTCAAGCGTCGAAAAAGATCGTAGAGAAATTAGATCCAAAATGGTGTCCAGAAAAAAGTCATTTTCTCAAAACGATCGAGGTCACTATGGATCTATGGTGTAAAGATGCGGCATTTGTAACAGCAAATGTCATGGGAGAGAAACAACGAAGTTGAGGATCGGAAAGATCAGGTAACGGCATATTACGTGGTTTGAAGTTGTAGGCGAGAATAATGCCTTTGCGATGACTTTACACTAGGTGGAACTCGGAAAAGCATCACCGCACAACAAGCACACTGAAGACGACTGTGGGGAGCGATGTACGAAGCAGACGAGAGTGCTGGTCGAAAAAAACCAGATAAGAAATGATCAATCAGATTTTTTCACTGCAGAAGACACAAAATGAGGACCGAGAAGAAGAAAAGTACCCGGACGGGAAAGCGGGCGATGGAAAAAGTGAACCCGAAATAGTTTTGCGTTAGATTTGATAGAATGGATTTAGAGAGCTGCGTGCTTGCAGGACATTGCAGAAGTGGAATGAGCCAGAAGTTACTAATCGGTACACTGTCTAAAAGGAAGATCCACGGAAGAATTACGGATTCAGACATGGAAAATATGGAGGTGATGAAAAGATAATAACATTGGTCGTAAAAAAAGCAAAGGTTAGAACGGCGAGTTCTTATATGGTGATTATTCATGGTTACGGATGTGTCTAGTGCTTATTGGTAGGGGGTGTAAGATGGACAGAAAAGGATACCTCAAATTGGTAGCTGGTTAGGTATGAGATCAATGAGTTTTATGAATATATAGAGGTACCAAGTGGATACCGATCAGGAGCTGACGTTGACAACGTGGGTAAAAAAGAACATATTCCCGGCTTGGACAGTGTAAAATTGATAGGGTGAGAGTGACATCATGCAGTAAGGGTTTCTATTGCTAAAAAAGATAGGAACTAAAACAATGGATAGATGTGCGCACAGAGAAAGAATGACACGGAAGGGAAGTGGTGAGAGTGCTGACAAGAACGATAGGTGAGCGAAACGCGGCGGAAGAAAGGTAGGAACAAGCGACCCGCAATGGACAGTGGTCCACGCGGTGGGGCGAGTACTGCTGGAGAGTGCAATCCGCAACCGGCGCTAGTGAGTGAGGCTGACCGCGCTCTGTACACCCAGTCTGAAAATTACTCTGTGAGGTGAACACGGGAGGTGTGATCCACCAGCCTAGTTGAGCTCGCACATCGTTTCAGACGGCCTGCATGCCCGATGTGCGCCAGCCAAAGCTGGGAGTCTGATCGCGCCCCATACCGCTGGGATTAGCGTGAGCGTTTATTGATGTTCGTACAGCGGGATAAGACACCAAGATAAGGGCACCTGGTGCGGGATCAACTAGACAGGCCGTGGTAACTTGGACAACAGAGCTAAGGGGAACAGCGAGTGGTAGACCGGCGTAGAGCATTATTATCCCGGTGCACCAGCCATGGAGGTGAACAGTATAGTGCCGGAGGTGGTTCATCGGCACTGAGGATCACTAGGACGGGAAGTGAGATACAGAGAGCAGTCTAGGCATAGCCCAGCTGAGGATCAACGGTTAACGGAAAGAAGAACAAAAGGGTAGCACGGACTCATCGATGCAGCGGATCCCTGAGTCAAATTGAGGCCATGGAACGTGAGGCCGAAAAAGGAAAAGCATAAGTAGGAGCTAAAAATTTCAATGGGAAAGTTAATATTTCACCTAGAGTGGTCACTCATCAGAAGAAAAGACTAAGTTCCGCATGAAATTTTGGGAGAAACTTAGCTGAGGGATAGGGTGAGAGCAGAGTTGGTGACGCCATAACTGGATGTTGAGTTGATTTAGTGAGCCACTCTAAGTGACAGAAATGGGACTAGAATTTACGGTTCAAAATCGTAGTGATAGTTATAGGGGTACATGTGGTGGGACCTGGTGTGGAAAAGAGGCAAAGTAAACAGAGATATCGATGAGCTTTGGGCTACTTACCATACTTGTACTAATGATTACAGGACCGTGCTGAGTATTTATGCATATACTTACATATATGCATATGAATATATGTAAATATACATGTAGCTACTGATGCAGTTCCTATGGCATTGTTGAGGTTGGTTTCGGGGCCGCAGACGTGACATAAATAAAAGAAAGTAATAAATTGTGGAGCGGATGGGGCATATTGACAAACTGTAGGCAGTATTACGGTGGCCTCTCTAAAAGTACTAACTCATCTGAAAGGACCTTTTTCAAAGTGAAGTTGGCAGAATCCTATAAGTCGGTATGGAAAGACAATTGGTGGACGCAGACAGGCTTTAAATAGGTCGATGATGAAGTGTAAGGAGAAGCGGTCACAGGCCATTCAGAATTAGGAAGCGGCGAAATTATTTTGGGAGGTGAGGTAAAGCGAGAAAGCCAAGCAATGGCTTTAAAGTCGAGGCCTTTTTTGTAAGCTTGACCTTCGGTTATATTACCGTTAAATAACCGCAAAACGGTTTGAACAGAAAGGAATCTATTAATAGCTTGCACAAATGCATACTTTGACTGAGAAGACTTGATGTGTAAAATAAGTTTATTCCGGATTCTGGAGTACGTGAAGCGAAAGAAGTTAGAGCGTGGAATAACCCTTGGGGAGGGTGTGGTATTAGTACACTGTCTATTACGGAGTGGACATCCACTACCAGAGGAGAAGCACAACTGTTTGGAGGAATAAGGTTGCTTAGTCAATAGTTTATACAGAAATACCAGGTTCGGCTTAATGCGATGAAGCCACAATGGTTCGATTTTGAGAGATAAATTTCGTACCCTCTGGTTTGAGCTTGACGATCAAAAGGTAAGCTGCCTTGTGGATCTTCTCTGAATACATTCAATAGCAATTACGTCGGATCTTTGCATGTTAGAGAAGATTATTGGACAGTGTTCGGAGAGGGGCCTGGCAAGCATTTTGCTCACACTGACCCTAAGCTGGAACACCTTCTGGGCTGCAACCCTCACTTTTCAATTTCAGAACCACCTGGTTACCACGTTGCATGGCTGTGATACATCGTGCAGACGGCTTATATTCTTTCCTACTCATGCACAACTTCGCCCATGGCTGGCAGCCGCGAATACGATATGGTTACCAGGTTTTACCTACATGAAGTCCCGATATTGCTACACGAGTTCCACTAAGGACTACCGGCGTTTTTTTACCGCAAGACTCTCCCGATGCCAAAGTCACTAAAACCACCATGCAAGGGTTCCTAAATGAATAACAAAGGATCCAGTTTCGATGATGCTCTTCCCCTTCCAATGACGGAAAAGTGAACATAAACCGCGGCCAACCCCTTCCTAAAACGCTGGAACTAGCCAGGGAAAAGCCGCTAGAAACTGAACAAAATAATATATTTGTCATCTTACCGGTGCAACTTGGCCTATTATGAGGGTTTACGTCCTTCTTCCTTGTATTATTTTGCTCCTTGTGGACACTATTCCGCTTGCTGATTGTGCCCCCTTTAAACTCCATATTTCTTCCATCTGCCGCGAATTCCTGACAATAAATGATTCACGCTACTTGTGAAAATTATCTCACCTTTTCCGAAGGAGCTATTTGTTTTCGTGTCCCCGAATCTGTGAAAGTTGGTTTTCCCCTGCTTACCTTCGTGAAATCCTCATCTGCCTCCCTACCTCATCACCAATTATCTTTTCGAGTAAGATTGAGTACGCATCACTGATCATTTTCTCGCGTCACTTGTATTTTGTGCTTTCTAAGACAGTGTTCGTCTCAATATTCTTACATCTGGCTGATTTCTTATTATTCCTCGAGCTGACTCGGTTATCACTTTATTTTATTTGAACTCTCCCCACTATTATTCCTCCGTTGCTATATTGTGAGACTCCCCTTTCAAACGTCTGAGTTTTTCATCTGACTGCTTGATATTGTAAACTCTGATCATGCCTTCATGTGGGCCTCTCAACCAGAGCAGAGAAATGTACCCTTATTATTATTATTATTATGATTATTATTATTATTATTATTATTATTATTATTATTATGAAGGAAACGAGAGCGAAAGTCGGTGGCTTCAGTGCGGACGGTGCATTTGACAGAGACTAAGCAACCGCTACAACTCATGGTCTGGTGAGTGTTGGAGAAGCGTATATGCCTAGCCTTGCAAGCGAGATCGAGTAAAGTACTATCGGAGGGCCGGGCTTCAGTCACTAGTAATTTTGCCAGGGTTTGAGGTAAGTTCCGGGGATCGAAGATACTCTATTCTCCTAACCAGTGATGGAGCATTTGTAAGAACCAGTAGAAAAGAACTCGGTGTCAGGATGCGTAAGGTATTGACGCCAGGTACATGACCATCTGGATAGCCATGACGATAGGAATTGGGTTTCGATGAGAGTGAAGACTCGCCGGAAGTGGGAGGGCAGGCTATGTTGGGATGGAGACAATAAGTGATTGAAGCTTTATAATGGGGCTCGGCAATTATTCTGGGTGTTCTATAAAATGGCTGCGCAAAAGACTATTAAAGGAGGCCGAGGGCTGGTCAGCTATAGAGCCATGGATGTGGCGGGCTTTGGTCGGAAAAAAATTATTGTTAGGCGGCGGGTTTTATACCCTTCGGGCGAGACGGGTGACGGGAAGTAGAAGGGCAAACGGGTGAAGGGATGCAAGCCAGATAAGTTATAGTGGTGAGAGCTAGGGCCAGGATATAGGCGGCTATATATAGAAGAAGCTATGGGCTCACGAGGGGTTTAGGGGCCTTTATTTGAAGATAGGGCGTACGAGGAGCAGAAAGGCAGGATACAGGTCCCAACCTGGAACTGCTGATAGGATATCCACATGGCAACTCGGTGAAGGGTGGGATTTGACGAGCAATTGGAGAAAGGGCAGCCGGGGCTTACTGGGGCTGCGAAATACGTGGTTGTAGCCGTGTGAGAAAGAAGGGGTATATTTTGACAAGACAGATGGGTTAATCGGACGTTGCTTATTGACAGAATCATGGAGATGAAGGCGGCTAAGAAAAGAGGAGAGGAAGGGGGTGGCATAAGAATAGCTGGGGCGGCTGCTGAGGCAGTCAGGTTCGATTGCGTGGGAAGGAGTTGGAGAAGGCAGCAGCTGATTACCTTCTCAAGTGCGGAGGGTGGATCTTCAAGGCGTTTCTTTGGGGACCGGGGATAAGTAGATTGAGTGAGTAGTAGGCCGGATGCAGACCTGGGTGGGGCTTGTGGCATACTCCTGAGAGTTTTCCAACAACCTTGACACGGAGATCTGAGAAGTGGCAGATCAGGGTGCGTACCTGGTGGGTAGTAGGCACAGTCATTAGAGCGAGAGCCAGGGTTGGTAACACGTAAAAGAGGTTGCCTGGACAGCAGAGAACGGATACTGCAGAGGTCGAGGGTTAAGTCAGTATCAATTTTTGGCTTTGGATTTGCGCACAGGGAGTAGGGGTCGATACTGAGGTGAAGTATCATTTAGAGCACATTGTCGGGAGATTCAGACGGCTGGAGGTGAGAGCCACTGATGGGGATGCTCTTCGGGGGGTTTTGCACGGTGGTGGGACCGGCGGTGTGAAGTTAGTAGGGTCTCGGTCAACGGCACGAGGGTAGACAGCGGAGGGTGCTGGATTCAGTGGTGGCTTCATGCCGATGAGGTTTTGAGCAGGTTTTGCACCATGGCCAACAAGGCCAATAAGGAAGGGTAAAGCGGCGTTAATTTTGAGTGATCGGGATACTTCCCTCTGGAGAGGTGCTTTTCGAAAAAACTTGATATCCTTTCAGGACAAACAGGCATAAATCAAAAGTCTATTGTTATTAAACTCCAAGACTGTTAGGCTATCCGTAAAATTAAGTGAAAGGGAACAGTTGAGGCTGGGAAGTTTCGCACAGCCTTATGCAAAAGTACCTATGGTGAGCTATAATACACGCATTCAGTATGTTATGTTTGACCTGTGACAGGATGGGGTGGTCAGGGACACTGAAGGCCACAGCAATTTTGGAGTTGGAAGTGAGGAGGTAGATTTCAGTTGTGGCTTTGAGAAGGTGCCCCTCTGAAACCGGTTTGTGAGAGGGCGTTGTCGCCCAGGGTTTGACGAAGATTGGCAGAAGGAGAATTTTTAGTAGGGTTTTTTAGGTGATTTGAAGCTTATTGTCAATTTCTGCAATGAACTCACCCAGCCCTTTAGATTTATTCGAGGGCAAGCTGGCTGAGTCAACGAGGGAGGCAGCGCAGGGACCCGTTCTTGCGCTTAGTTGGGCGGGTTTGGATTTTCTTATTTTGGCATTTCGGGTATTCCTAGCATTGGTTAAGGGCCGCGGTGGTGAGATGAGATAAGAAGTATGGCAAAAGTAGCAGGTGGGTGTGCTGAGGTGAGTCCGTCAACTACCGACGATTGAGTACGAAATGATAGGTGGGGTATCAAGTGTACGTGCAACGATGACCACCAGTTGGGTGGGACCTGAATAAGAAGCAGAAATGGTCAAGTATAGTCGGTAGTTGCAGGTATTTCGTAGTATTTTTGGGGGCAAGAGCTGCTAGAATAGTGCATAAAAACGATTCGCGATAATAAGTACCAATTTTGCCGTAGCGTGGAACAGTTATTTTACCCCAGTAGATCCCTATAAGGTTGAAAAGCACAGGTGTCACAAGTTTACACAGAGACACAGTGACCTCAGTCTTTCCTCATTGGAAAGAAGTCAAAGGGATCCGGTAGAAGCGTTCGAGGCCATGAAGGGTATTTCGGCCTTAGGCCGGATGGTCTTTTCTAGTTGGCTTTAGATTCACACAGAGGAAGTGAGAATAGGCTGGTCATTGTTTGAGCTAGGTTGATAACCAAATCGCACCTCTTTGACTATGGGGTAGAAAACAGTTAGAGCAGTTTACTTGGCGGAACGACAGACCTGAAAACTGTCTAGTCGCTCAATGAGGCCCCGGATCGTAAGTGGTGTGAGATACTTCCTGGTAGTGAGCTTTGAATATGATCAATACGTGATGAGGGTTAGCACCACGGTCCGCATAGGGCATACCGTAATTGACGTTTTCGTTCGTCGCACAGTCTCAGGGAAGGTTCACAATGCGTAAAATTTTGCAGTAGTTTAGAGGTGAGGCTCCACTTGTCCCTCTCATTTTTAGCGGTGATTCAACGAAATACACTGTGCAATCTGAAATGACCTGAACCGAATTAGATATCATTAGCTGGAAGGCTAGGGTGGTTATACAAAAATGCTTGCTAAGACTTTTCAAGGGTTTTGGATCCTAAAGAGCAGAGCCGCAGTTCGTCGGGTTATTGGCAGATGTTTACCGTGCAAAAAGAATTCGGCCCCGCCGCAATGCCAACAAATGTCCCCCCACCGTCGGAGGGTACCTGCTTCACTAAGCATGAATTTGCTCATGTGGGGATTGATTACCTCGGACTACTTTATGTTATACTCGGGAGAGTGGAAGAGAAACGTTATGGTAGCCTGTTTAGATGCCTAAAGAGCAGGGCGGTGCATTAAGAAGTGCCACACTCGCTCACCATGGGCTCCCCCAGTCAGGAGCTGATCAGACTCGTGTCTAGGAGGGGAAGGTCTAAAGTAATATATAAAGACAGAAGTACAGATTTCAGAGGAGCTCTGTCCAAACTTAGTCTCAGCCTCCGTAACTTCGCGAAAATAGAGTCAGCAGTTTTTGATGGAGCTTGCGGTAGAAAGGCTTTTTAGCCCACCTAAAGCTAATCAACAGGTAAGCATTTGAAGGAGGTTGGTACGATCGATTCAAAGAATATCACGAGCTAAAGACCATTGTTAGAGCGCGGCGGGTCGTTTTCTTCCCACTCAAAATCATTATTTACTTCACATGGAGTGAAAGAGGAATTTGAGCAACCTGAGAGTGTCGTCCGCCTAATGCAAGTGAATGTTCTATGACGCCTCGCCATTTGTTGCCGGCATTCCTGCTGCTTTCCTCGGTCACTGACAGAGTGAGCGGGAGGTTGATTGTCACGCTGATGGGTCAAGCAAACGGTGTGCTATTACACCGATGAAGCGGTGTTTTCATCAAAACTGGAGCACTTTGCGGCAGCTCGTAAAGTAATTGACAACGAAATGGCCTCTAGTTCAACACATGGCGTTGTAAATCCTGGCTGAGTATGGTGAGTGGACTGATTGAAAAAGAATAATAAGAACGTCTAAAAAGTGTGGATCATTCTTGGAGAGCCACGTGCTGGATGCCAGTAGTTGTGTATCGTGCTACCTCCCTACCTGAAGCTGGCCCTTGTGCCGCCTATCATGAGCACCAAATGTAGACCGTTAGAGTTTGCTTCCCTGACGAAAATTCGGACCCACCTCTCACGGTTCCCCAAACCAGTCCTCACATCGGTGTAGTCCTGCTTTGCAGCACGATAACAGCGAAAAAGATACCACAGTAACCATGCAATCATATCCGCATCAGATTTCCTTGCTCACATTGGAGCTTAATCTCAGTACGATTGCACTACCGAGGAAGAGCATAGATGAACTCGCGTCAATGTTCCAAGACAAGTGACCAATTACCTCTAATGTATCACTACTGTCACCCCAATAGTTCCTTCTACTTTGACTCCTCATTATCGAATAACCACTATACTGAAAGAGACAGTAACAGCATAGAGCCACGCAAACAGTACGTTAGTCCTACTCGCTCAGTCTGCCACTTCAAACCTATCCTGTCGCCTCGTTGCCTAACCACGTTCTGCGTAAGCAAACGGTATCGAGGGTTATCATTACTAACCTCTCTTAACCGTGAAGCCCTAGGCCATTTATTAGTATCCCAGCGATGCCATGCTCACTGGCAAATCACAAATCCTTTTATACGCATACAGTTACCAAGCCGGTGTACGCAACTTCGTCGGCCTGCAGCAGTATAGCTCAAATCCACT
Source organism: Fasciola hepatica (assembly GCA_948099385.1). NCBI lineage: Eukaryota > Metazoa > Platyhelminthes > Trematoda > Plagiorchiida > Fasciolidae > Fasciola > Fasciola hepatica. The sequence goes on along the minus strand of CANUEZ040000051.1, from coordinate 1,319,841 downwards.
GCGAGTCTATTTTACCCATGCCCTACTCATATAGACCTAACCAATCCATTGTTTATTGTCTTCATATATTATCATAACCCACAGCTGGAACCACGTCCAGACTGCAATCTCCCTTTATTTCAGGTTCGTTGTCTCTCACCATCTCAGCCGCCAAATTGGCTAACCAAGGATGCCGCTTTGACTCGCACGGATAGAGACTCAAGTGGAACCTACCATAGCAACTGAGACTGAAATCAAACCACACAACAGGAGATACCCCTAATTGCTTATCAGATCGTTCAGCGTTTTCTAACGCAACGAACACGAATTCCAGTTCACGCGCATGCCGATAATATACAGCCACACTCGGCTGATCGACCGACACATACCGTGCCCTGCCAGAAGACACTTACGCATTCAAAGCCGTACATTGTCAGAAATGACGCTAAATAACACTGAAGGCAAATGCATCAACACATACATATATTTGTCAGTGAAACAGCATAATAACGCTGAAGTCCATGCGAAGATTTTCCCACTTTATTATCCGTTACCACAGATTATCCTTCCTCCGAACCGTAGCCGGCTGGAAATTGACTCTCCACTTCTTGAGATCCTTCCAGTTGCGCCTTCTTATTTCTAAATAGTACATGTTATTGGCCATGAATCTAAACTTACCTTTTTATGGACTGCTGTTTCTCCCACACCCACCAGTTCACTTTCACGAAATTGGCCTCATGTCCCCTTGATTCAAAGCTCATTCCGTTTCTCAAACTCCGGTAAATCCGTCATTCAGGGTCTTCATGGATTGCTATCCTCTTCGCATGCGTCGATTTTCCCCCCTCTTCTTGTTAAAAATTTACTCCATCTGCAGAACCTTAGTTGGCCTCCAGTTTCCTTGGCTTGCATCATTCTTGTTCATAATGCCTCCTTAGCACTGCGTTAACGATTTCTTCGACATCTCCACCGCGCATCACTGCCTAGCCTGGATTCGAAACTGGTTCAAAACTGCCGCGCAAACCATTATCGGAATGATCCATTCAAACTGTTGCTGTCTATGCTTTTCCATTTCTGATACTCTCGACTTTCATACTTAGAATTTTGTGAATAATTCACCATATTGAGTAACATGTTACACCATGATCATGCGTTAGCGCGTGCCTCTCGACCATGGCCGAGAAATATACCAATATTATTATTATTATTATTAAATGTTCACTACGGGTAGGAAACTATGGTCAGGCTGGCGCCCGATTGCCTACTGATTTTGAGGTGCCTTCTTTTCTGTAGTAGTCGATTTTGTGGAGTCAAGAGGATTAGAAAATAAGGGACTGCCTCCGGGGAAAAATGCAGTAAATGGTAGCGACGGGGGTGGTCTCTGGATGACCAGCAGCGGGACGCCGTTGAAGTGCTCAACGCCAGGCAGGAATGCGTGGGATGAAACCGTAAACAGTATAAAGATTTGTTGTAGAAATTACTTCCGGAACACCATATGACCACAAGTTCGAGAAAATACTCAACCACATGCATTATATGCGTGTTTCGTACCATGTACCGTCTTGTAAACTAACCTCTGGTTATTCGAGTCCAAAGCGCGTGTTTTGCGTATCTTGGCTGGGCCTACGTAACTCATGTGCTTGTCCGTCTCGCGCCGTGATTTTGGCTTCTACTTTGAGTCTTTTTGATCGCATATTTGAGTTTTGAATGTATTTTGAGAGGTTGTTCATTTATAAGATCAGCATTGTGGAAAAAGCAGGTCAATCTTGTTTTGGTTTCGGGATCACGGAGAATTTTTCTACGCGTTGCTCAAAAGGGTCTCACACACAGAAGGCGCAACATCTTTTCCTTCGTTCATAAGACAAAAGATAGAAGTCACGGTTTTGGGTGTCTTCCGAGTACGGGGCCCAGCATAAGCGTACAATAGAGAGGACTGGAAGACAGTAGACGTGCTCCTAAAAGATAAAATAATTGAAGAAGAGAATTTAGTCTGGTGAACTTTTCCAACTGCTTCCTAAAGATTTCTTTGCTCGGGGCTTTAATAACTTCCCGCAGTAAGTTATTCCAAAGAGAGTCTACCTTATAAGTGTAAATGGTCTAGGAACATTCTTACGAAGGCCAGGCTTGGATGATTGTTTACTGTGCCCTCCTGGGAGTGCCCAGGCTAGAAGGCACGAAAAGATGATCTACAAGCCTAGTAATGAAAAGGTTTTACAGTAAGAACTGACCTCCTCGAATTCTGCAAGTTTTCGATGGATACGGTCTTGGGCCGGTCGGCAGATGAGGATAGTGTGCAAAAGTTCCGTGGCCTTTCTTTGTATGCTTGCTAACATATCTCGAGCCTTGGGCAGCCGTAAAGTATAATCTGAGTGTCATAACTCAAATCAGACAACAGGAAAAATAGACGTCTTGATTCATCCAAATCAAGTCGGGAAGGCTATCTAGATGTTGAGCTTCTGCTGGGTAGCGGGACCAGACGGACAGCCCCTTGCCATCAATGAGCCCAAGGAGGAAGTGAAGGCCGGACCTTCAAAGCAGTGGTCCAGCATGCTCTTGGAACCATCCACACTTCCCTTGGATTGGAGGATTGCCGGGGTTATTCCCACTCACAGGGGGGAGGGTCGAATGCAGAGGCGGGCGGTTGCAGCTGGGTAAGTCTCTAACCGTTTTTTCCAAGGGTCTTCGAAAATATCCCAAGAAGCAAGATTGTGGCTCTTTCAGTGCGAGATGATTTGTTGTCGAACAGTCACCATGGTTTTTATGAAGAAACAATGATGCTTTTCGAACCTGCGGTTTTTCCTGGACGACGTAGCGTCCCTTTTGGATGGGGGTAAGCTGGTCAAAGTTTGCCATCTAGGCGTTCAAAAAGCCTGCTACTCAACAGCTCACCCAGTTCACTATACAATGTAGAGAACTTCGGCACAGCCCCCAGAGTGATGGAGTAGACAGGATCTACCTGTGTGGCAGATTGGCCTACCCTCGCGCGGAGGACGATAGATCGAACCTGGCCAAGACCTGTAGTGGAGTACCACCTGGGCCTGTTTTAGAACCCCCGTGAGGTACGAGCCCGAGCTTCCGTTCTTAGACGACTCGAGACTTGTGGTAAACGGCTTGTGTCCGAGCTTAGACCGGCATTATTTACGCGCCCATGAACAGCTGAACAAGTGCCACTTACCTCTAAATGCGCCGAACAGTAGATACCCACCACCACCTGCCACACAGGGGGGAGAGGTATATAGAAGTGCCTGACCACCTTACATTCCAGAGGGCGAAGTAGATAGTGGACCTGAGAGTAAATGTACAAAAATGTCTTAGGTCCGGCGCAATATGTACTTCTGCCGCAGCAAGAGAGGCCAGTGCACAGCATCAGCTAGACGGGAACCTTCGCTCAAGTGAACCTGCGGCTCTGTTGGCCATCTACGAGACGATAGTTCGACCACACTTGGATAAGAGTGTCCAAGCTTGGTAGTTGTTGCTATTACGTGATAAGCAGACGCCAAAAAACTTACGGGGGCTTTTCAGAAGGTCCTCTGATGCAGAGGCTTAAGGATTTGCCGCATCCGGCTAGGGTGGAAAGTCTGAACCTGTTCTCGTTGGAACTTAGAGGTCGCAGGGGGGAACTCATTCAGACATTCAGGCAGTTTAAGAGACTATCACAACTGAGCTCTCTTCCTACGACGGCTATCCGCAACGAGGCTCTCAGAAGACACGGGATGGAGGTGGCTAAACCACAGGCAAGTTGTGGTTTCATGGCGCCGTTTTTTGAGTCCCGCGTGGTGAACCCCCGGAATCAGCCCCCAGGAGATACGTAGCCCACACAAACTGTAGCAGTGCTCAAGGCCCGTTCAGACCGCTGTTGGTCGGAAGTCCTTCCGCCTTCGTATGACCCATCTGATTACCGCACCCAAGTATACAGATAAATATATATATATGCATATATATACATATATATATGTGTATATGCATGTATATATATGTACGTATATATATATATATATATATATATATATATATATATATGCATGTATATATATACCTTGGGTAAGCTCCACTCACTTTTCTCTTCCCTCCTCATTAGACAGTGCTATTTTACACCATAATTTGCATATATATTAAAAAAAGGAAAAAACCGTTTCGTCATTTAGTGATAAGTGCTCCCCTTCACCTAATTGCTCTGTCTCAAGCTAGAACACAACCGTCACATCCTGCTCTACTTGCACCTTCCTTGTATACTGGAGCCTTGTCACACAGACTACCATTCCTTAGTAACTAGGCCTCACTTCTCTGCGCATATGCTCATGGTAAGTTAAGACTCCATTCCAACCGGAATCCGCTTACCTCTTATTTCTCATGACCCCGCGGAATGTTAAAAACGTCAGCAGTCGTTTTCGTCTTTCCGCTGCTTAACGGCTCCCGACCATCCACGGTGAAACTGCCGAAAACCCGTGGAAACGTGCCAAGTCTGTCGACAACCCAGCCGACCTGTGCTCCCGAGGACCGGCTAACATCGAACAACTGGGCATGTGAAGGGGAGGGCCGAAATTCCTGCACATGCCGCAGCAAGACTGCCCATTTTACGAACTAAAGCCGCTTTTGGAATTGAAAGTGGAGGTCAAAGGCTCAGTGACGACCGTGGCGGTCGCCGAATTGACATTTTTTTGCCACCGATTACCGGATTTTCTTATTTAGTGAAGATGCTTTGGTCACTAGTGTGGCTGCCCAGGTTTAAGAGACGTTTGCTAGTCATAAATGAGGTCCATCCCTTCATCCGTGTATGAGTGGGTCCAAAAACCCTGGCGAGCCACCAGCCGCAGAGTACGGTCTATCCAAGTTGATACAACGTGAAGTTTTCCCCAAAAAACTTGAGAGTGACGGAGAAGCGGGACCAATGGACAAAAGAACATTGTTTTTAAAAAACGACCTTCAGCACTTAAATCCCAAACTTTTTGATGGATTACTACGGGCAGGTAGTGGACTGGCCAGCTCCCACCTGAGTTTTCACACGAAGTTACCCACACTGCCACCGGCTCGAAAACTTGATAGAACTGATAATTCATAGCACACTCAACGTAGAGGGACACTCCGGGGAAAGCCACGTGACAAGCGTCATCCGAAAGCGCCTCTGGTTATTGGGAGGAAGAGCGAATGTGAAACACGTGATCCTACATTCAGTACGCTATAATAGACGCACTGCCGTCGTGGGCAAACAACGCATGGCCCCGCTTCCAGAATGGAGAGTGACTCCAGGTTGCTGGCCTTTCAGTGACATCGAGCTAAACTACTTTTGGCCTCTGTCGGTCAGGTGCGGAAAATCGCTGGAAAACCGACACGGGTGTAACATGACTTGCATGAAGTCACATGCGGTACACTTGGGAGGTAAGCATTAGATGAAAACCAACTCGCTCTTCCGGGCCCTGCAACGACTCTTCAACCGAAGAGGCATGCCAGCAGATATTTACTCCGACGAAGAGTCGCATTTTGTGGACGCCCAACTGGACCTGCAGCGTGGGCACTAAAAGATGAAAGGAGACGGACAGCAGAACCGAGCCGCGGTTTATGGTATACGATGGCTCTTCAACCCCCTGCATGTCAGTCACCGCTTTCGCGTGCGGGGACGACTAATCAGGTCCACCAGGCGAATATTACTGTCAGTGAAACGCTGAACACCCCCAAGACAGAGGTCGAAAGAATTTCAGACAACGGCTCCATATCCCCACTGTCTACCGGCAGCCTCATCCTTCTGGCGCCCACCCTGAACGGCCTATGGACGGTAAGGCCGAACGTGGGTTTCCAGAGGCCAACAAACCTTCGTGGCAGCTACATACGTAGGTGGAAGCAAGCAAATCATCTTGCCAAGCTTTCTTGGAGGTGATAGCTGCCGGCATACCTATCGGCTCAATAAACTCGACATAATTGGCTAACCAAAGCAAGACCATTAAAACTGATGATGTGGTGATGATTTTCGACGAACGCGCTCAATTCAGCACCTGGGCTTTGGGTGTTGTCATGGAATTTATCAGCCTCTGTAACAAATTGATAAGAGCTGTCCAGGTGAAGGCTGCCAAATGAATGCTGACGAGCGGCGTGCGCAGTATCAGCCTCCTCGAGAGTGAGGACGGACCAGCCGACGCCACAGAACTCCGGTAGATCATTCAAAAAAACGCAGAATGCTTAACCATTGCTTGTCACCCACCGAACAATTCTGCAAACCGTGATTGTTGCCTTCGATATCTGCCCCGTAACCTTGAACAAGACATGCCGTATTGTTTGCCGTTCCTTGTTTGTCACTGACATTGTTGACAATGTATCCCGTGTGTGGTAGCAGTTACGACTTAATCACAAACCCAGATACGCTCACACCCAATTATCCACACGTGCATGAAACACGTTTCTGCTCCTTTACCCCCAAAGAACATGTCATAGTGCTCACCGCTCTTCGTTTGTCGTTGACATTATGGGAGATGTATCCCGTATGTGGTAGTGGTCGTTACCTACTCATATACACACGTACTACTTCGCTCACGACACCCCTTCCCACAAGCACATGCACGCACACATACACACACGCACACGCAGCCAACTCAGGACCGCTGTTCCGAGGACGGCGCACGTTTCGACACCTACACATCTCACTTTTCGCCAGCCGTCGAGCGGCAGTTCTCGTGGAGCATGCAGAGTAACATCGCGTTGGTCTGGCCACGGAACCAAGTGTGATGGTGAGTAGAATGCTGACTTCAAGAGTATTACTTACGAGCACTGACCGCAAAGTCTAACTGAGTGGGAAAAATCAGTGCCCTTATTCCAATCCTTTGACTCTGCTAAGATTTGGGAGGATTTTGGTGGGCGGCGCAGCCGCCGGTTGTGCAAAATCCCCCAAATAGGCTACCATTTCTTGTCTCCCAGAAATCACTCGCTCACGTAAACTACTTGAATATTTTCTATAACTTTTATGTTTTTATGAACCAACCTTTGTTTGTTCGCGTCCAACGCGCTGCCCCGTCATATCCTATCTTGGACCTACGTGATGCACACGCTTGTCTCTCGCACGCCGTAACTTGGTTCTCTTTTCCTGAGTTCGTGTGATCGCATAATTGAGGTTCGTATGTTTTATTTCATTGTCCATTTAACAATTCAGTATCGTAGATTTGCGGATCAATCACGTTTTTATTTCGGGATCTGTTCCAAAATGGGCTACGTATTACACCAAGGTGTGTTACACTGATCCCAGCGGTTCGGGGAGCCGTCAGATCTACAGATTTTGCCCGCGCACATTGGGCGCGCTGGTCGTCCTCAACGATTTGCGGGTGCATTTATGCTTGCTGATCGCACCTCCTGCTTTCTGAAACGGTTTCTAACTTTGGTGTTCAGCGCGTGGTCTGCCCCACCCACTTGGACTAGTTGAGTGTAGAAAAGCCCTTTTCCCTGCGATGTACTGCTGCCTCTCGTCGCCTCCTCCAAAGTTTCTGGACAGGATCCACTATTCATCCGTTCACATTCATAATAGATTTGGGCACACTTTGTTTGACTCGGAAGAGTAAGCTGTTAACTGCTATGCTGATATTCATCTCCACCAAGTAGCCTTCTGTTTATCTGAATTGACTTTGTTATTACCTTCATTCTACCGCGTCCCGTTACCATGTTCTCTATTCAAAAACTCACAACGGTCTCAGTTTTCAGACACCTTTATTTTGAACATCGCGCGTTCTGCTAAACCCTTAACGAGATCATTCATCCCAGTGGCCACTTGCATGTCACCACCCGATTAGTCTGAACAAAACCGCCATTTAAATACCACTTTTCTCCACTGCCAACAACAGACAAAGCATGAGGTGCTCCCCCTTCCAGCGCCCCGTTTTCATTAGGCCAGCTCTATGTTTAATTGTGTCATGTTGATCCTTCTCCCGCGTCTCCAGGCATCCAACCATTTGCGTTTCGTGGTAGCCCCAATCGTCATAAGTTATCCAGAATCCAGGATATCGATCGTTCTATTGTTCTCACAGTGTCCCATGTCAGGCGTCCCTCAGCGCATATAACTATGCTATCACCAGCACGCCTGACAGTTTCCTGTATGAACTACCCCTTTATGATTCGATCAGCTAAACAGATTCTCGTCTCTCACGTTGGCTATGCTACCAACTTGTGAAGCTCCTATTCTCTTCACCAACGAACCCAGACAATTCCACAACTGAATCATTTTCACGCACCTTTGCCCAAAATGCTAAGCTGTTCTAACAAGTTATTATGACAGGAAGCTCGAGCGCTTTTTCCCCGTGTTTGACTGGAAATCAGCTACCCACAATCCAGAATACTGTCAGCCTGCTTGCTTCTTTAATGTCCCAGGTTGACTTTCCTGAACGAACCCAGAAACTGAATAATCCGCGTTTCTTAAAAGTTTCCTAGTGCATTAATTCTAGTGGGTTCCGTCAAATATCTAGAATGTACGCAAATATTATGCCCACTTTGCCATAAATCCGTGTTCCTCAGGTGCCAGCCTTGAAGTAACTTAAGATAAATGCTTACCTTTTCACTCTTTTTTCACTGTTGTCACATTTTCCATCAATTTTACACAATCGGGCTTCTACTCTGAACACCACTCTGAAGGCGGTTTCTCTAGCCTTTTGCTGGAAGTCAATTATATATGCTAGAATAACTGTCATCCACTGGTTTAATTATTGTCACATTTCAGACTGTTATAAGCACTTCCCGCAGTCCGATCATCCGCATGCCTTACAAATTTCATTTACGCACCAAACTTACTTGACTTCATAGGATTGCCGTGTGTCGACTGGTCCGCCCACACCAGCACCAGTTTGTGTTCCTCTCTTTTGAGCCTCTAACAAACCCAAGCAAATCCTTCACGCAAATAGTAATACCTTTACCCGTCAACTTTCGTCACACTGTTCCGCCAAGTTTCCATGAACAGGCGTCTACTCTACACCCCGCCGCGATTGTTTTCCCCGCAACCTCTAGATGGATATTGGGTATTCACTTTGGAGAAGCTCGGACTCTCTGTTCTATTTACGCGCTTTCTGTCCCCATAAAACACAATGAAACTCCTTCTGACCTACAGTTCTGTTGTTTACTGGGTCATAAGGGCTACTGGTTCAAGTGCGTATCTGCCAGCACTGCTAAAAGTTGGTTTTGCGGGGAAAGCAGTCAATATATTTTTACAACGTGCAACAAGGTAACCCTCGTTACTGTTCATTATTCGGTGGTTTATAAGGCCTCTTGAGCCAATCAGATTGCTCAATTTGCAAAGTGCCGAACAAAAGTCATTTTCTACTCAATAGGGAAAGGCCCACTGATGTGGTGAAACAAATCATATCCATTGCATCTCTCTCCTTTTGAAAGACTTTTACTTGCCTAATGGCCGATAACTTTGACCATTCCGATTTCTAGATAGTGAATAATCCTGTCCGAGGAGAGAATGTATAGTGTTATCAAAATCAGTCCCTTCACCGTCATTCTTGGTTTCCCCGTCTCCTCCTTTGTTATCGCCTCAATTGGTTTTCTCTTTCCTACGGTCATCAAATTTTCTCAGATGAGCTCTAGTTCTTTTCACCCAACCATCTCTAAAGAGTAGTGGGCAAGATTTCTTTGCTACAAGCGATAGTAGCTCTCGTTCCGCCAAAGATTTTCCTGTCAGTTATACTGGTGTAACACAGACTTCGCCCCCGGACATTCTAGTAACCGGTGGCCGGCGTCGCAGAGTCTGCAACTTCGATGAGCTATGGCCTCACGTTAAAAGTCGTGTGCATCGGTCAAAGGCTAAAGCGTCTAGTGTTCCCGTACAGCGGTTTGAGCCTGGATGGTGCTAGGTTTATTTGCCTGGTTGCTCCCACTGGTGGGTCGGCCAAATCTACGGTCGGTTACCCTGGTTTGCCTGTCCAAGTATTCGGTCAAATCCTCGAAGTCAATCTCACGGTCGCTCCTGTTTATGCGTTCCGCCTCTTCCGCCCAGTGACCCTGTAGCTCGAGGCAAAGGCAGCGGGCTTTGCCCTCCAAAGCACTCATTGCATCGAGATCAGGCCTGTACCCTGAATGGTCGAGGTCTATCAAACCGCTGTGCAACTTGAGCACCAGATCAGCCATTGCGTAGACGAAATTCTTTGTTCTTTCGGCCTCTGACATCAAGCCTCCTATTAGACTGCGAGCTACTTTGAATGGCTGGCCGAACAGATCCCTCAAGATCTTCCTTGCCCGTGTGTAGCTTTGTTCCGGGCCGGGCATGGCGCACCCATCGATAGCTCCTCTGGCTTGACCTCCACAATAGTAGGTCAAATGGAGTAGCCTCTGTCCGGGGTCAGTTATCTTATTTTTGACGGAGGTTTCAAATTGTCTGACGAACTAGCAGTAGTAGTCAGATCGTCCGTCGAAAACCGTCAATCCTACTCTTGGCAAATCGATCGTTCGTTTTTTTGGGTCTCGTAATCGACGGCCAGCGTCAACATTCCTATTTTCATTCGCCCTGGTCTGTAGGATGGATCTTTGTCGCTAGTCTTTTGCTCACGCTAGCTCCGTCCACATTCTTCTGCCACCCGGGCCTGCTGCCCTGCAGATAACAGTTGCTGTTCTGGGTCAAATTTCCTCACCTGAAATAAAAAGACATTCTTGAAATCGATAGTACCCTCAGTAATGCAGGAACTTGCACTGACAGGACTAAGTGATCTAACATTATCTACAGAACCAAAGGTACCCGAAAACTCACAAGTAACTTGCAGCCCAACTTGCTGTCCAGGTTTCAATTGTTCCGATCTTTTACTCAGCACAGCCTGTTTTCTCGTTCCAAATCGATCAACTGAGCATTGTAACACCCCTTTGAGCAAAGCGTAGCCCATTTCGAAACAGATCCCGAAATAAAAACGTGATTGATCCGCAAATCTACGATACTGAATTGTTAAATGGACAATGAAATAAAACATACGAACCTCAATTATGCGATCACACGAACTCAGGAAAAAAGAACCAAGTTACGGCGTGCGAGAGACAAGCGTGTGCATCACGTAGGTCCAAGATAGGATATGACGGGGCAGCGCGTTGGACGCGAACAAACAAAGGTTGGTTCATAAAAACATAAAAGGTATAGAAAATATTCAAGTAGTTTACGTGAGCGAGTGATTTCTGGGAGACAAGAAATGGTAGCCTCTTTGGCGGATTTGCACAACCGGTGGTTACGACTAGTACGAGCTTTCCTGGCCGTGCCCAATGACTGGTAGTAGCAGATAGTCGACGATCGGGCGACCAGACATCGGTGGGCTTCGGAAAGTATCCAATGGTGCATCGGTTGGGAAAAGTGCAAGTAGCCGGTCCAAGATGAACGCATAGACCACGTTAGTAGCTGGTTTGGCTCCAGAGTATTAAAGTTCATCCGGGAGAAAGATACGCGGGAATGAATGTCAGGAGATAAGGAAAATGTAGAGAAACACTGTGTGGGATGCTTCCGGCGGAGGAAGAGCGGAAATCGAAATGATAAGAAATGTCTATATATATTGAACCCCTGACACTAGTTTTGATTGTGGAAGACAGGCTCAGGCTGAGAAAGTTTACTCGGCTTCATTCTTCGTGGACTACCGGTGTTTGGGCTGCTCGAAGTCCAGAGCCTTCTCGAAGGCATGGTTATCTGCTATGTTCACGCTGAGGGGCAGTAAGGTTAAGGTAACAGTGAGAAACCTAACCAGTGCATTCCTAAACTGATGATTGAAGGCAGGAGTTTGTTTATCTAACGACAACTCAATACAATAATTAGAGTACACTAATGAAGAAGTCTGAAAGTAAGCTAGTGTTGGTAATGGGGTGGAAAGAGAGATAGCCCTGAACAAATTGGACGGGTAGAAACGGGTGCGACGTGTAATGAACTAGAAGTATATGACCAACAGTATGGGATATTATACAGAAGAATGAGGTTTGTTTTCATATGGCGAAGCCCCAAAGGGTCTAGTTTATAAAATAACCTTCTTTCTTTACAACTGTGAGGTGGGCTCCATCCAGGCAGCCGCTTAATTGAACTACTTTGGACTGATCTGATGACATACCTGTGTGACTTGCCGTACAGAAAAATTGTTCGGCTGTATTCTAATAGAAGTCTGCCATGAGGTTTATAGAGAGAAAGAATGTTATCTATAAGTCTAAAGGAACAAAATATTAGGCTCATGCACCTTCTAGACATAGCAAATAGGAAGGTTAAAGATTCGGAGAAATAAAACGTGCAGGAATGGCTCAGGCCGTGAAGAACAATTTGTTTGCCAGCAATTGGTGAACCGCAGGGGGCTAGAGACCTTGGAGGTTGGTCGCACTTACGTGTAAGTATCTCACTTTTATCGGCAGAAAACTTAGTGTGCCAGGTTCAGCACCATCCGTCAAGTGCAGATATGCCTTCAGAGATGTTGAAGGCAGCCGGGGTGGGGCGGTCAGGCTGGAATGAGTAGACAATCTTGCCGCCATCAATAAAATGAGATGGAGTGTCACCACTCATTGAGATGAACTTCTTTCATATACACGAGAAATATCAGAGGGCCAAGGATGCCACCCTGTATTACATCGCTTGTAGCAGGTTTGAGCTTAGAAATGTGTCCATTTACTGGGACTTCCTGAGAGTGATTTAATGGGTGGGAAGTGATCCAAGATGGTAACGTGTCAATAAAGCCAAAGGATCTGCTTTTGGCCAAAAGAAGTGGGTGTGGTTTGCGGCCAAGGGTCCTTGACGTATCCGAGTAAAGTACTATAAAAGCCATCCACCTTTTCGTTGTTTCGATTTTGAGTTTCAGGAGATCAAGTCGGCATCTTGAGCAACATCTTGACTGAAGGAAACAGTGTTATTGGGTATGAACGGGGTCAAACTTAGAGGTAGTTCACAATGAGATTTTTGACGGTTTCTCCCGTTAACCGAGAAATCATGTTTATGGTTAGTGAGATGGTAGTTCGATACCACTGGACACTGGCCTTTCTTGTGGTGCGGGGTTACGACTGAGCATTTCCAGCTTGTTGGCATCGAGCTGGGGGTCAGTATGGGATAAACAGACTGAGTAGTAAGTGAGGTAGTCCGGGTTCGGATTTAACCGTTGCAGTGAGCGATAAACCGTCGGGGCTTGGGTAGGATGATGACCTGAATGTGAATAATGATTAGGCGATAATTGAAATGTCTATTTTTACTATGGACAGCGTTTAAACCATGGCTTTAGGGGGAGAAGTGGGGTCGAAGTTGTTAATATGGGCCGTAGCTGATACACGGAATGGGTTAGGGCCTCGACAATAAACAGGAGGGCGGAGACGGATACACTGTCCGTCGAAACCACGTGAAGGATATCTTTATGGTTAACAGAGTTTCTGGCTTTGTGTAGTAGTGGCAGTCGAGGGGGCCAATCTGGGTGTCACAGGGCCATCAGTTCTTGGTAGAGCATCCTAGTTTCTACAAGCCTTCGAATAGTAGGGCTGATGCGAATAAGTTGCACAAGAATTGTGAAGTCGCGTGTATTTTTATGAAATTCTAAGTTTGGCATAGTTTGTTTGCAGAGGGGTGATATAGGATGTCCTGTTATTCCGTTGCTGGGGAGGCAGGCAATCTCAAAAATTACGGACAACTACATAAAAGAATATTGGTAGTGTTGTGGCTCATCAGAGAGGAAATACTCACTCCAATCGCCTTGCTGAATGGTCTTTGGGAGAGGTTTTTAGTCAGCAAGAGGAATAGGTTGGAGGCAGTGTGTATTCAGTGTAGGCAGTCGGTGGGAGAGACTGCAGCATTCAACCATATTGTGAAGGCCACCGTGACAATTCTGAAGGATTGAGGAAACTACTTCGATGGAGCTGTGGGTAGAAAGGAGATCTGAAATGCCGTTTTTCATCGTAGGAGAGCTGTTATGCTGTACCCATCATCCCACAGTAATACTTGTTACAAAACAGATAAGGGTTAGCGAGTACACATAAGGGCGGTCAAGCCATCTTAGGCAGGTCAACATCACCGTCAATGATCTTTGCCCTTGAAGGCAGTAATGAGACGTATTTTAGTTCATCAGTAATTCGAGGGAGTCCAGAGGGGTTTTCGCTGGTTGGACCGTAGGCATATCCAATATGAAGTTAGGAGCCAGGAATGAGGATAGTAAGCCAGAGTGAGTCGGAGTTGGGGCCAAGGAGAGGGGATTGAAGAGCTGTTGCAGTAAATGCCTGTTTGGTTAATGCCAAACTCCCTCCACCAAGCCGGGTTCTCTTATTCACTCCGAAGATACCATGTCCCACAAGACAAATGTGGTCTGTTGGGTTGTGAACGATTAACCACGCCTCAGTAATCAACATGATGTTAATAAGAATTTGTTGCCATATATCGCGGGTGATAAATTTTGGTTACGATGGATCGACCATCAAGAGGAATCAACGAGATACTGTCAATAATACTTGGTGATGGAGACTTCGGCTAGACGATTGTGTTGTGTGGTGTGGGATAATTTAGATTGGCGGCCTGAGGCGAAAGGTCCATAGGCGAGTGGCACGTCAGCATCAAGAACTGGGGTGTGTGATCTGTAAGCTGTGTTGTGATGGTATGGTGCGCTTTCGGGAAGCGGAAGGGCTTGTGGTGCTAAGACGCCGGGCTGTGCTAAAAAGTCAAGTAGGTGTGTTCTTTAGGACGTAATGGATGGTCAAAGTGTCTGGGATGTTGTTGGCCCCAACTAGAAGTGGGGTCACAGGAAAGAGTGCCAAATGGGTGAGTGGCCCACACTTCATCAATGATCTGGTAGGCTGAAACCAGGTGGGGGTATATGAAGGGGAGGGGGACAGCAGGGCTATTTATGGCTAGCTGAAAGGTTTGGAATATTAGCCGAAGTAAGGTAGTCAGGAGCGATTACTGGTTGCGGTGGGCAGGATATTCAGAGTTTTTGGGTGATCGGGACAAGCAGGCTCTGGGGAAATAGTAGTGATGGCGGTAGACTAGTGGAGAACAAGTGCGTGCTGCTCGATGCATGGTAATCCAAGGGCAAATGACGACAAGTCTGAGGGTGGGAAGATGGAAGGGTAGTTGGCATCCAGCGGTGCTGCTATGGCTGGTTGTGGGGAGCATATGGGTTAGGTCCTTGAAGGGTCTGACGAGGTGTTGTGAGGTTTATCATGGACAGTGTGATAGAGGCGGGACTTTGGGCCAACTTCTGCGGGATCGGTCACTAGGTGTTTGCCATGCCCCACACGAAAGGAGTATGATGGGATGAAGCTGAGTGGAGTCGGTGAGTGGTAGATGTAGAGAACGGCGGTTTGAAAGGATTGAAAAGGTCGGTCGACAAGGCATCCAGCAGGAGGGTCAGGAATGGGTGATTGCCGGCAGGGTTTTTAGGATAGGTATGGAGGGCGTAAGTGTATGTAGGCCAGTTAGCCAGGACGACATCCAGGTGGCATTTTGGAGTACGGTGCACTGGGTAGTATGGCCGAATGACCTAAATTGGAGAGGCTGGCTGATTTATTCATTAGTGGGGGAGGCTTTGCGCGTACTTTCCGAGTAAGGGTAGTGTTCCCAGATGGGCGTGGGGTAGAGAAAGCTTCGAGCTTTTTGGTGTCGGTAGCCTATAGGAGGTGTCAGGGGTACCTTCCAAGTCTACAACTCGGGTCATGTTTACACCCGGTAGTCTTGGTGATTTAACTCCGCTTCCATCATTGCAGCTGTAAAGTGACATGTCAGAAGTTTTAGTTGAACCCGTCGAACATCAAACGCGTTCTCATATACAATATTCTCACCACCGCGCAGTGGACTTTCCAAACTTTTTTGAAATTGGTGCAGACTCCCGTTGGCGCCGTTCCAAACTGTGGGAACACCTCACCTCCCACCTCTAGATGAGCACAGTTCACGCCGCCATCATAATGGCCTTCCGATCCCCAGTGGCTTCCTTGTGAGTGTTGTCGAGCCAGTGTTTGGGCCTTAACAAGGTATCTCCCAGACTGACAGCTTTTCCCTGAGTCACTTGAGGTACCCGGCCGACACATGTCACTCGCAAAGCAGACCGTATCACATTTTCACTCATGTGTATAGGAAGTAGAGGCTATGCCCTGCGAAGGGAAGAAAAGTGAAGCGGTACGCTGGCACACACAGTTCCGGTGCGTGATCAAAATATTCGGTTTTTCCTCCAAATTTCCTGGTCGATGCTTCGAATTTCCGGTTTTCCCGTTTGACTGACCCATTGCCTCAAGGGTGGTTCGATGTCTTGCGAGTTTTATAGATTTGTGACAAAAAGCATATTCCAAACAGGGTGGAGTTTTCAAAAGTAGTAAGTCTATCAGAAAGCAGCTGACCGGGGATGCCTCATTCGCAAATCCAGTGACCGAAAATTACTCCAGGCACAGTTACCACCCCTATGGCCGGAACAGCATTCACTTCTACCCATTTTGTGAAGTAGGCTACCACTGCAACTGTGTTTTCGCTCCCACTCTGTGTAGCTCGCAATGGCTCCATCATGTCAATTCCCTCCGTTCCATTCAGGTAACCCAGCTTTTCCGGAATCAAAGGCGTCCTTCTATTCGGAATGGAATCTCTTATCCCGGTGCATACTCGGCAGTCCCTACAGAACCCCATGAACTCCCCAGCTGGTTTGGCAACCAATAACAGGCGCACCGCATCGCAAAATTTATTTTATCTCGGGATCCCGCGATGTTGGTGGAGACCTCGTAGCACCCTTTTTAATTGTGACTGCGACATTGCAGGTCATCGCATCTATTCTGGACCATATCGTATGAACAAAAACCATCAATCAGTCTTGGTCTTTTCCACTGAGACCTTGAATACCTTGTTTTATAACCGATCTCTGGCACTTCATTGCCATTTGGGAAAGCTCAATCGTCTTTAGGAATTGGTACACGACAGTAGGTTCCAGGTCATCAGCCTACACTACTTCCCTCGGGTGTCCTTTGACAAATCTATCTAGTACCGCTTACGAAGAGTGAGAGGGACATCCTCCATGAATGTAACGGTCGTTCCGATCGTGAGTAACGAGTAGCCCGGTTGGCGAATCCCAAAGTCAAGGTTAATTTCACCGTGCTGAATTAACAAATTATACGCACATAAGTTATGCACGAACCTCAATTGTACGACCACAACGTTTAGCAACGGAGACCGGAGCTCAGAAGAGGTCACTGTCAGGTACCACCGTCACGGCATCCCGAGTTTGAATCAAAAATGTGTCACGGCATATGAGAAAAATGTAAACAAATGTTCAGTTGTAGCGGCTGATGCATGCTGTACTTGCTTGGCGGTCGGTAAGATCAAGAGCACAGTCTCAATAATACAGGTGTGACAACGGCTGGGGAGGATTTCCACACGTACGTTACAGTGGGCCCTGTACTACCGCCTGGGTGCCGCCTGCGTTTCCATGAGATTCGCGGGAGAGCGGAGACAGGAGACCGAGCATTCCCATAAATATTCCTGACTTATCACAACTGTTCCATAGGTATATTTGAAATTTGCCAACCAGAACAACCAAAGGTTTTGTGTTGGAACGAGAGGGTGATGGCCCGACAGAGAGTGCCGATAGTGACGGACGAAGCAGACAAATGCCAACTACCCATTCCCAGTGTTACAACAATTTTGTTCCAGTTTACTGAAGGTTTTGCTAACGAATGACGCCACTTGTTCGATGCCTCCCCTTCCCTCCGTGACAACACAGCAATGATGCCTTTGTGTGAAGCATCAGCGTCGAGGATGAACCCGAAGGAGGCCTGTGATGTATCAGGTAAAGCTGGGACGGATGCCTCCAATAATGGACTGCACAATTCTTTGAAAGATGTCCGCCCCTCCTCGGTCCGTTTGAAGAGGCTATAGTGCTTTAGGAGGTAGTCAGAAGAAGCTGCTTTTGTTGCTTACTTTGGAATGAACCTGCGGTAGAAGGAAGTTAGGTCACGAAAACTGCGTGTCCAGGCATTATGGTTAGTAGGAGACGTATTATTCTCTTCTGTTTTACCGCGTCGGTTTGGGTTTTAAGGGCCGATATTATGCCGCAAATAGTCATCTGATGTGGTAAGGGGCTACTTTTAGACGGATTGAACTTTAGGCCCACCTGCCGCAATCTTTCGGACTCCGATTACGAAATCTTTCGTCCGGGATCCTTCTTTTGACGAGTAAGAAAGCCAAGTACGTGACACAACACTGAGGATGCAGGCCGTCCGACTCTGCGTGTATCTAACGTTGGAAGATTCGAAGGCTTTTGCCAGTCCGAAAGGCACTGTTCGAATTTCGTAACGCCCGCCTTGCAAAACGAATCCCGCCTTGTCGATCGTGCTTCTCAACTCCCATCTTACAACGACAGGACGCTTGGTCTATGGTACTGAACCATATCCAACACCTCAGAGGCTTCAACAGCTCACCGATACTGGGCAGTGGAGAGAAGGCTTCTCACTGTCACCCCGTTCAACTTTCCGTAGTTCATGCATAACCCCAACGACCCGACCTCTCGTTTGGCTAGAAATACTGGTGCAGCCCATGTCAATTTTCAGGGTGGGATGGAATCATAACCCAGCATTTCCTGACTTATATTCTTTACCGGGATCTCTCACCAGAACTGAATCTCCCGCATGCGTCTCCTATTAGAGCATGCACTACCATTGCCGATGGTATGTTGGACCACCCCAGTGCGACCTGTCTGCGTTTTATCCCCCTCAAAAATCCCAGCGCTAGCGTGTCAAAGTCGCCAATTTTTCGCTTATCAGCTTAGGGGCATTCGACAATTTTTGCAGGGTATCGGTAGTTTCTTCGTCCTTCTTAGAGGCGTCAAGTGACAGCAGTGGATACTCACATTTGTTGGTCATTGCCAGTAGAACAGAAAGCCGCCCCGTGTGCAAGAATACTTTGGGAAGATCGCTTACGCACTGAGAGGTCTCCAGGAGGTCCGTGTCTACTGTGATATCGACAGCAAGTCCCCGGACAGCCATGGGGTCTTGGAGGTTTCTCGTCCGTTCCAAGTGTGCTTTACCGGTTGCCGCACTTAGCGCTACCATGGCCCCCCCTTACAGGCTGCGTAATCCCCCTTTGAAATCTCAACATTCCGCTTCATTATTTGCAGTGTCCCCAGGCAGCTTTCACTTATTGGGCTAAGAGCAGACCCATTAGCAATTAAGCAGTGTACGCGTAATTTGCCCAACATCAGTGGGCACCATAAAATAAGGCTCGCTGTTCGTAAAGGTAATCAGAGTAAGAATCTGTTCACATTTTTGGGGTTGCTTTGCACACCGAAACATCTACACTAGTAGATCAGGGCTAGAGGCTGAGCTGCGCGGCAATGTATTGCCCACGGTGCCTCTATTCTCGCTTCAACTCTCACAGCTTCCTTCTGTGTCAGTGGAGTTTGGAGTACGAACTCCTCTCGATTACCGAGTGAGGTCATGCGCTCTCGCAGCTGTTGGTAGATAGCCCTACCTAGCTCAGTAGCCTGCAGGTGTGGAAAGGCCTTTTCGACCGACCGACGCAGTGCTATAGCGAGCCGGGGTGTTACGTTGCCTGGCTGCTCTCCCCTCTCCTGAAATTCCGCTTGCCCATTAGCAGCAAACCGGGGGGAGGTGGGGAAAGGGGTACAGTGTCTCGCGAAGTTTGTCAAAGATAGTCTCCGACAGTATCGCGTTCGCGTGGTCACACGCATCTTCCGTCGGCGGGCTGAGAAACGACTCCGTCCCTTCTGATGGGGAGGAAACTTCTCAGGTACGTCTCCACCTGACCTTTCCGCTGGCAATAAAAGCCTCCTAATCAAAGTTCGTTAAGAACAGGAATAGCGATACGCCTTGAGGTTGCCTGGTCCGTCCGCAGGCACAGTGATTCCTTTGGTGCCACAGACAATGAAACAACCACCGGAGATAAACTGGAGTCTGTAGTTGCGTACTGCTGGTGACAGCTGAATCCGAAGTTTGTGGAAACAAGGGCCCTAGTTTCATGCCAGATTAATTATACGGTAATTAAGGGGTAGGGCAGCCAATTGTAAAACAAAAGCTAAAGTCCTTCAGGGAATGCCTGTCTAAAATGAGTGCCACATGATCTAATAAAATGGTAAACCAAAGTAACAAGAATCACCCGTCAAAGGTTCAAAGGCTATTCGGGATGTTTTCCACAGGGGCGGATGGCAGCTGTGCTACGGAAAAAAGGGACAGATAGTAATGGAATAAAAAAGTAGGTTTCTGGACAACATCGATAATTAAGGCTGTAAGGACACCACCATCGGTGCACCGGCACTTGCTTCAACGGTGGGCGTCACGGCAACGACCTTCAGCGTTTGTTTGTAATGACGTTGCTACGTCTCCTTTTTCAAAAGTGACGCTATAGACTTTTCAGGAGTGACCCCGTAATGGTTGCTCACTCCGGTGCTTCTTCTATCAGTGGGTTGGTTTCATGCGCCATAAGAGCCATTTACGTTTGAAATGCAGTGATTATTCGCTCTCAGTTTCATAAAAATGCACTTCATCCTGTGCGAACTAATATTAGAGGTAGATTAGGATTTTTGAGTTCGCGTAGTTTCGACCATACTTTCGTTCAATCGTCGAAACCTGTAGTTCTTCTCACTTTTTACTGCATATTCTATCCTCGAAGATGATGAAACTCAAACCAGGCACCAAAACGAGAGTTCGTCAAAGGACGGATTTGGCCGGTTTTCGAGCGGTTTTCGAGTGATTTCAGACCGGTTTTTTGGAACGGTTTCTGAAAGGTTCCCGAGCGGTTTGTTCCAATCGTTCGAACTACGTGATATGCTTCGTTGGTTTCTGTCACTTTTCTCAAATTACTTTTCATAATGCTCATTTCTATCTCCTAATCTGTGATTTTCCAATAATTGTTCTTATAACATCCGTTCTGAGGGAAAGAAGAGCAATAAATATCGAGGTATTTTGGGATATTCCGACGAAATAAACCGATACATTTAGATAAAATGCCAACCAAGCATTGCACACCACTCTGATCGTCAATTTCCTTCGTATCAATTCATTGTTGATCCGTGTAAAAAGGGCTACTAAGCAAACCGTCCAAAGACCAGCCGAAGACCGACCGGTTTTGGAGCGGTTTTGAACTGTTTTTGTACGAGGGTAGTTTTGGACAGAGCAAAGGAATCGCAAGTCCCGGTATCTAGCACTAAAATGTGGTTTTATAGAACAGAGGTCTTGGGGGTGCACCGAGCAGAAGAAATAAATAGAATTCTCGGAGAGCCGACTAATCCTAAACCTGAAAAATGTTCATGGCTGACTACCAAAATCCACAAGCAGATATTGGGCTTACTCCTCAAGTTCTTTTCGGAGGAGGCAACGACAAATCAGATCGAACAAAGAAGCAATTAAAAAGTCCTCAGTATTGGTGTGCAGAGGAGCTCTTGGCCGTCATTACACGCTCGCCAGGTGGCGAAGCTGCGGATATCGGCAACCAAAAAGGCAGACCCTAAATTGCGAGTGTCTCCATGGAGACGACTGCAGCTTTCTCTATAAATACACCTGAAAACACAGGGTGATCGAACGCTGGAGAGCCCGGTGAATCAGATTCAACTGCAGACAATACACCCTGCACAAATGTTCCAAATCCACTCTCAACCGCAGTGGCCTCCAGCTCACCCACCACAAATAGCTTGGGGTGCACAAGGATGCAGCTGAAACATCTATCAAGGTCAGTCTAAAGTTTAAGAAGCAGGAGGAACACATCTTGAGAAAGCTTTCCCAGTCAGCACAATAGTCCCCAAATAGTCACGAAATAGTCCCTAGGTTGACCTCTTTTGATCCCCAGAGCAACCCCAAAGTTACCCCACTGAAGATAATAAAGGTCGGTTTGGGGGCGTTTTTCGGCCGACCTCGCAAAAAACCCTCCTGTATTTGGTTACCTTTTGCACTACATTATAAAACAAATTTCCCGTATTTATTTTCATAGCACTGCATAAACGACCCCGGAAACGAACGATACTAATCCGGTACGTCAAGTAACTAAACGGAAACGTCCCATTTAACCGCTCTCATTTCATACTTTCCAAGGTACGTTTACCACTTTGGGAATCACTTCCTTGCCAATTACTGCCAGCTGCATTTCCATTACTGATTTCGGAAGAGAAAGAACAAAGAGCCGTGAATTATTGCATCCTAGCATATATGCACCCTATTGTGAACACTGAAAACCGCCTCAGTCTCACTGTACAACTTCACGAAGTCCTGCACCGCCAAGCATCAGTGATTGTGGATAAAGTCCATGTAGTGAGAACGTCACTTATAGCTGAATAGTATGTATGCACAAATCGAAAAGCTGAGAAAGCTGAAGTAGTTCTCAACAGGCAGCACATCTTTCATAATAACTGGTCCGATATACAACAAGAACTGCATGTACTCGGATGCCTTCCAGTACTATAGCTCATCCAGCGTTCGACAAACACGTGGAAACTCACAGGGTATACATTTTCGAGCTATCAAAAAATGTTCGTTCACGCATGCCAATGACTGAGCCGATAGCAGAGCTCTCCTTGATTTGCCAAACTGACATCATACAAGAGGGGTTTGCTTTATTATCCCAAGATATGACATGTGCATGTGGTCCGTTGGGAACGTGTTTATCATGTCAATTGACAAACTCTCGAAGGGCGAATCCCCCATGTAGTGGTCCGGTTGTCTTCGGCAGCTGTAGTCAACGTCAGTCCTTGCTTTTCCTGGGTTGCCTAAGAACACCGGTCGTGTACCAATGCTACTGCCTCGCTGGGTGCACCGTGGGCAACGGAAATAGTCACTATGGTGCTTTATTTGTCTTATCAAGGCTTTTGCTGGGGAATCAGCCATAACGCTAGACAAGACTACACGGAAAAGTCTGCATGCACTTATAATATAAATGCCTTGAGTGAGTAGAGACTTCAGTTCTCGAAGGCAATCATCCAAATATCCCATCACATCTGCGAGTTTCGTCATCCCACAGTAAAGACCCACCATAAACACCCGTGATAACGGTTTGAGCACTCGGCCTTGAATGGGCCATAGCTGCTGTGATGACCCGCGAAACAAAGTCAAACCATCTACATGCAACTGAATGGCTATCTCTTCCGTTGTGTGCATTGCACTGGAATCCATTGCACGCTGCAAACATTCTTCGAGCCCAAAGTAGACGTATTTACCGTTACCTACGGACTTTTTGGGCGTTTAACGGGGTGGTCCCAACAAAGTTCGTGGATCTGTCGGCAAATCCAGGAGAACCTGCCCGAATATACAAAGCAGGGTTCTCACATTAGTCATTGAGAGAAGCATTTGTATGACTGCCTGTCGTTCAACAGAACGTGCCGAAGGCACTGGAATTAAGTCTAAATTAATGAATGGAGTAAATAGACACAACAACGAACCGTCTTCCTTCACATTTGAGCTTTCCGCAGAAATTTATGGGATATCGTCTTTTAATAAAGGTCTATATTTTAAGCAGTCAAGTTACCTGAGGCGTGAAAAGTATGTTCCAACCACGAGTTCTCCTCGTCTTCACTGGCTTGCTCATCATATCCAGGGTTCCTCAATGTCTTACTCGGAGAATAATTTGAATAGAATACCCATAAAAGCTTGTAGAAATGTCAGGTGCACTGACATCGGTCGGCTGATGGACAGCATCAGGCTCAACTTCGCAGTCCACATTTATTTCCCTGGATGATGACATCCTTACCAAATCATCTGATTTATGTGGCCACTAGGGTTAGCAAAGCATGAAAAACCTTACTATTTACAGCGTTTACCCAATTTTAAATATCCGGGGCATTCAAAGGATTCCCTGTGGCATAAGCGGCTCTGACGGAAGCTTTTTGACTTTGCCAGGTGGTAGTTCTGGAGTAAGCAGGAACTGACTCCTGCTTACGGCGGTGTTGTCTCATTTTGTGCAATGCTAGCTACCAGATATGGTTTGAACTTAAAGGGCATGTAGCAGTACATAAAGCATATCTCGTGAATAATTATTAAAATCTACTAGCCACGTGAAAAACTTAGTTCCTTCCATCAAACATAATAACGAATACAGCCTTTCCGTTACTTAGTCATTACTCAGCTAATAAGGAATAGACGGACACTGCAGTAGACATTAAAAATGTAGGCGATATTTATTGACTGAAATAACAGCATAAACGTGACACAAACCGTCGTTATTGACGAAAGTGAAGACTAGCTACATGACGACTTACGGCCAGCGTGTAACCTTCGATGGATCACGTCACAGAATGGCGCACCTCAGTAAAACAATAAAAGGCGATAAACGTCAGTGACGGTGTTTCATGAAGAAACCTACTCGAGGTGTCAGAAAAAAGAAAGGTACCCGTTTGTAGTGATAAATTTGGGTGCTTATATGCTTGAAAAATCAAGACAACCACCGGGAAATGATAAAAAGCAGCGAAACAATAAATTGCGTATATCTCTTAAACCATGAGGTTTAGGGGGATAAAACTTCGCAGTTGGCCATTTCGGGACCAATTATTACCATTGTCGAACTTATTTGTCACAAAATGGGATTTTGGAGAACACTTCCGGAAGGTACCGTTTGGGGGCGTTTTCTCTACCCCTTGTGCTGACTGGGTTAGTACAAGCCCCAGTTTCAACTAAGGCTCAAACACAGCCATCAATTGGGTATTCTTGGGACACCTCAGTCTCCTTCTTCAAAATCACACGCGGAAAGAGCCCAACGGATGGTGGATAAGGGACAAAAAGCATATAATGCAAGCTATTCCGTCCCTCGCGGCTCAAAGGATAGTTATCCATTATCAAAGTGAAGCCCTTCTAATGCATGAGCTTTTCGACCCTGATCACCAGAGAGCAACATTCCTACTTATCCGGTCACCTGGATACCATCGACAATACCGCGTACGCCCCCCCCCACCCCTTATGTCGGTACCACCTTTTTCGAGAACACTCACTCCGCAGACAATGAACCGCTTGTTAGAGTTCCTCCTGCTTCTAGTGAGCAGGCACTGAAAAGCCTTATAGAAACTGCCTCAGCCTCTTAAACAAGACGCTGGAACTGAGATAGTCAGCAACAGAGGCCAAACACTACATCATAGCTTCCACGGAGACCTGACTCACACCAGACCACCGAGACAGTGAAGTAAAAATAGCAGGCTACTCCCTAGTCCGCCATAAATTAGGAAGAGGACGTGCTGATGGGGTAGCTCTTTATATTAGCAACCTCCTATTCCCGACCGTCTCTTCTCAATATATATCACTAGCTTTGGTGGACTATTTGTGGGATATTCTTCACTTCTGCTCCTCGACTACTTCACTTTTGGGTGTAACTTACCGTTCTCCCTCTATATCAAGGATAGAATCGCTCCCAATGGCACAGCTCCTGCAAAACGTAGAACCAGTTCACTCTTCCAGTCACCTTCTCATGTCGAGAGACTTTAAACCCCCCGAAGTAGACTGGGAAGGCCTAAGCACTGAGGCCAGTTCGATGAAGCATTATTAGATCAGTTGTCTTGGCAGTCTTGGACGTAGCATGTGGTTTGGACCACTAAATTTAGAAAGGGTCAAAACTCACCACATCCATGCCTGATCGTCACTAATTAAAACCACAGCATTAATGTCGTCAATCTTCTATCGCTCCTAGGTAAGAGCGACCAAGCGATTATTTCTTTTGACTACATATCGAGACGAATATCCATATTTTCCCCATAGAGGCTAGCCCGCTCGTTCAAGCTAAAAGACCTCCAAATGATGAGGTTCTTCATCAGAAGTAAACTAAGCAACACCAAGGACAACACAAAAGTTGAATGATGCAAGGGCGACTAGAGCAATGAGCGCTAAAGGAAGACCTTCTATATGTGCCTAGAATCCGAGAGATTTCAAAGGGTAAGGCACATATTCCGCCACTAGTTGGACAACTTCTCGACAAATGCTCACATCTGTTCGCACAGCGCCCAGCCATATCTCTTCAGGCAGATGCAGAAGCTTTCGGATATATCCGGAACCTTTTGCAAACCTGAGAGTAGGGAGCACTTCCAGATAAAACAAAAAGAAATCTTAGACCGGGTGCGTAAGAATCTTCCTTTTCTTTATCAGCACCTACGCCGCAGTCGTAAATCAAGTTCTTTAGCGCTCGCGCTGACGTTTCCTAGAGCTTCTGCTGCCGCCTACCCTTCTGAGGTAGCAAAAGTCTTCAAATCTTGTCTTCTGTCAGTTTTCAGCATAACAGTATGGCCTGCGTGAAAGCATCCTGATCTTCAGCCAAAACCTTTAGTCTCCTCATTAGAGCACTTCACTGTGTCTCACGAAGTAGAAAAGGAGCTTACCAATCTTAACTCCTCCAATTCGATGGCACCTGGTGATGTTTGTCCTTACATTCTTGAAGAAACCCCCTCCGACCTCGCAGCATTACACTGTACGCTCTTTCAGTAGTGCATAGACGGTGGGAAGTTTCCAAGTTTGTGCACGCTGTAATTGTCCCAATATGTAAGAAAGGAGATCAACACCTTCCCGAAGTTATTGGCTAATAAGCCTCACCAGCGTTCCTAGCAAAGTCTTCGAGCGCATCACAAAACGTGTAACTTTGACTCGTTTGCACGACGGTAGTATCTTGTCATCAGTGCAACACGGCTTCTTTTCCGGAAGGTTAAATATCACCAGTAAGCTGGTCGTTGTGGATAGCCTGTGACAAGCCTATGATGATGGCAAGATATTTTATGCCACATTCGTCGACTTTGCCAAAGCCTTCGATAGTGTCCCGCATATCCCACGTTTCTACGGACTCAGGAAGCATGGCAGCTCTGGTTACCTACTGTCACTGACTGAGAGCTTTTTAAACAATCGAATCTTCTAAGTTCGTGTGTGTTCAGCTCAGTCCCAACCTACACCGGTCGATATAGGTGCCCCTTTTGGCTCTGTCCTTGGTCTTTTCCCATTTTTCATTTATACCAAAGACCTCCCTAATGCAGTTCCGGCCATCACAGCAGCGTACACAGATGGTATCACAATCTGGGACACAGATGCACATGCTGTGTAGTCAGCCATTAACTCGGCCAAACTCTGGTCAGCTAACGGGAGTTGCCCAATGAATGATAACAAATGCGCAGGCATGTCATTTTACAAATCTCGGGCTCATCTCTTTAAGTAAAAGGAAAAACACGAATCCAAAGAGTAGATCAGCACAAGATTCCCAGTTTCTGGCTACGCAGTAAACTCTCATTCTGCCCTTACGAAGAGAAGTCTAGTAAATCTGCCTCCTAACTAGACGAACTTTTCCGATGATCTCCGTAGAAAACTTCCATCTTCATTGTGGAACTTATATTCGGCTTCTTTTAGAATACGGTAACCAGGAAGCACACACAGACCTTGTCAGAGACTGGAACATTTTGGAGGGGATTCAATGAAAAGTAGCCGGAAAGGTTCATGTCATGTGACTTACTCCCTACCTTGTTTGTCTAACACCACTCAATCTATTCTTATGAGATACATTGCATTAAGGACGTCCTCTTCCTGATGTTTAATCTATAACAAACGGGCTTAGTGGGTCAGTTTTTCACTCGGCCGAACATGAAGACACTAGGAGGACACACCAGGAAACTCTTCAAATCCAGTACCTTTATGGACAACATTTATTCTCGATTCGAATAATATCTCTAAGAAATAACCCTCCACAAGTGGAGCTGAATGTCTTCCTAAAAGAAATATTCAAGGCCAGATTAGACAACTGCCTGGGACTAACCCCAAGTCCACTCTTCTCTCTAGTTCCCCTCACGTAGACTATTTTCTTCCGTATTTACATGTCCCGCCTTAATTTCTATATATTACTACATATATACAGATATAAATTAGTCTGTTTTCTTCCAGATCGGTTTATGGGCAACTTTGCTGTATGGGAAACAAATAAATAAGATAACTAACTATAAAATAAAATTTTCTGATTGTCCTTTTAACTACAGCATCGACTGGTCACTGAAGATACACCCAGGGGACCGTTAGTACAGACCGTCCCCTCATTGTTTCCAGTGATTTCCTAAAGTAACCTCTCCTTACTTCGTGGGCAGGTGAAACACTGTCGTGATACCTAAAATAAAAAAGTGTTCCCAGATGAGCATTCAAGTAGTAAATATGAATTAAATTGCCATTTAACTATTGCCATTTTTTAAGCAAAAGGGGCCTATCACTGCTGATATCCTCGAGCTTCTGCACATGCCTTAGCTCAATAAATTGAAATAATATTCTACTGACACACATTAGCGCGAATTTCTCAGGTTACCAGCAAGAAACATACCGGATGCGATACAACTAGGGTTTGGTCCCAACGCGTTTTTTGGGTTCATCACAGACCGTCCATGAGTGTACCTATCTTAGTTTCATTTGGGGTCACTTAGTGGTGCAATCACGGGGCACTCAAGTAACCTAAGTTGTAGCTCGGGGGGACACCCATGCTGCTTTGTTTGTCAGAGTCTCTTTTAGGGCAACCAAACGACTTTAAACCTATTTGAGAAGCACGAATCAAAATATAGCTTTTATGCTGGCATGACAGTTCTATCTTACAGCAATAACTAGCTCTTCGAGAAAGTAAAATACTTGTGAGAGCAAAGATACAGGGAGCGAAGGTCTTGGCATGCCACTATGTGTATACACACCGGTTTATGCCCGTCTCCTTCGCGCGCCACGAGTATTACTTGAGCGTCACCTGAGAATCTCCAGAGTGCCACCCTGACAGTATCACTGAGCAGTCCTCAATAAAAGAAGAAAAGGTACTCTCAGGAGATGCTCTGCCAACAAAAGTGGCGCAGATCCGAGGGTTTTGCACCATTTGTGGATAATAACTAAGCATCTCAAAAACTGCTCACGTACACTGACCCCTGGCAACTTGTTCACAAATTAGATAGAACAGTCGACGATCCATTCAGTATAGAAGGCGCAATGAGCATTGACGCAATTTCTATCTCTTGACTCAACGACTGACGGGAAAACAGACCACTGGCGTAGTTTGGAGACAAGATTAATAAGTACCCGTTTTCAAGCCATTCTAGGTTTGCTTGATATCCAGCCCATCTAACTAACTAACAATTACTTAAGTAAAAAGTATTGAACAACTCGCAATCGTTTAATTACGTGAAAGACACACATGTTAAGATTTATCTAGGTCCTCAATTTCTAGTCGGTCTGATGGCTCATCGACAGCCTGCGGGCAATGAAAACGATAGGGTTTGTTAGTTCACCCTACCTTAGTCGGTTGATTTTGGCAAAGTTGTGCAACCAGTTACGAATGGACATAATTACTTTGTCCTGTTGAAAACCAGCAAAAGATGGAGGGTGTCTATAATAAATGTTATTTTAAAATGAAGCTTTTCAATCACACATCAATTTCGAGGGGATTTTCAAAGCCCACAGTTACCACAATTTCCGGAGGAAGTCAGGACATCTGAAACATCCGAGGTTGGAATAGAATGCACCAGGCTGCCTATAATCCGGGGCAGCTTTCGCCTCTGGCGGTACTGATTATTTTATTCTTCAACCTCCATTTTCGAGTGACAAATTATAACTGATCTCTGACACCGAGTTCGTTTGACTTATTCTCCAGATCCATCAAACTGGCTAGGGTTTCCATTAGCACAAGCTTGCACCATTATTTTGGTGTGTGCATCGTGTGCAGCCATAAGATTTAGTTCGAGGCTTGTGATGTTTACTCATTTATTTGGATGATGCGTCAAACATAAATGTGGACAAAGTAATGCTGAATCAATCGCCCGTCATTCAAATGACAGTGTTCTTTATATCGAGAATATTTACATGTCAGGAGGAGTCACCTTGTATTTATTGATTTCGGTTAACTGATCTTCTAACGAGGATAGTTACCCATTTGGAATTTTTGTGAATAGTAAGTTTGATGAGTTGTCAAAACAGCAAAATAGTCGGTTTGATAAAGTGCAGTGTGCTAATTGATTGATAAACGAAAATATTTTTGCCGTAAGTTCAAATCCTAACACAAAAGGAGGGGTGTGGTATGGTTTAAGATACCTTATGCCTTGATTCGACCACTTCCGCTAGAACAAATTGTATGCCAATGTCAAGTAGTCTAGCTGTAGGAGTAATTCATGAGGGTGGGTCATGCATACGAGTGTATGTGGTGTGTGATAGGAGTAGCACCTATAAATTAGTTAACTGCCGCGACCTCGTGGTAACTTCCATATCCTTAGCCTCCATCAGTGCCCACCGCTTACTTCTGGCTCCAAAAATGTGAAAAAATGCACCAGCGGCCACTCCTTGAGAGACCAATCGATAGGCAGTCTAAACAACATTGAGGGTAAAAGAGGTCTACAACATTAGAGAGAAGGTGTTCGACATGCAAATAGGATTACTCCTGGACCACCGGACGAGATTTACTGTATAATTCAAAGGCTGTGGAGGAAGCTTGTCGAACTGACAAGACTGTATGGACCCCTGGGGTGGATTCAGTTCGATCGAACGGCGAATGGACTCCTAGGGAGCTAACTTCAATTATACACCAGCTTTCTGCTGCGTTGCAGCCCACACTTGTTGGTGTAAATGCTAGGGGTGCGCACTCATGAAAAATCCCAGTAACGCTGGGTAAGCTTCCTATAATAAACATCCATGAAACTTCACAACCATATCACCAAGGAGCCAGCTTTTTCCCTCCAAGGAGCCAGCAGCAGTAAGGTAAAGTAAGCACGGTTAAATATCGGTCATCATTTTCGCGATGACTTTCGGAAAGAAGCAAATCCATCGATATAAAACTGGATCAGAATCTGATGGGCTTCGGGTCTTGTGGTAAAACCAAGGTAAGTTGCTGATATTCAATCAACCCAAAGTAAGCAAAAATGTCATTGTCAGTCTTTCATTTAATGTCTCACGTGACGACCCCAGCAACACACACGAATTTGTCCGAAAGTCAGAATGAATATAGCCTCAGTATATCTTTTAGTGTTTGAAAGTTCCGTGTAAGGAGATGCGTATTCAATAATACTGCTTGATGCACCACTAAGTGGGTTAAGAACCACGGTGTTCTGCAACAAGCCGCCTAGCTTTGAAGTAAATGAAAAACCAGTGTTCACCAAACAGCTTTTAAATGCGACTATGCTTAACGGCCTAAGCTTTACTGTGCTGATTACTGTACAATATTGTAAAAGAAAAATAGATGACAAGTTCACGTCAAGTGAATGAAAGCCTCTATACCCCAATGTAGATAGAGTTTTCAGCAAGTACGTGGTTTACAGGGCAGTTCCAAAGAAAAGAGCGTAGGCAGTTGTTACTAGGTACAGATAAGAGCGTGGAAGAAGAAAGAGGCTGTAGATGTAATTTGATTACAGACAAAGGTAAATAACGAGATCGCTGATTACCTGCTCCAGGCCAAAAGTGAGCGGACAAGAAAGGAATGATACTGTTTCAGCACGTCGACATTCGTGAATAAAGCATTTCGAATTTCGACCTCAAGGAAGAAAACAAGACGGTTATTGAAAACGTGGAGTGAATACGACGATTAGTGCCGAAAAGTAACCTACTTGTGAATTTGTCACAGGCAATAAAATACTTGCTAATGAAAGATTCAATGAGGATATTCTCAGTATCGTTGGTACAACGAGAAAGGAATTTCAGAAGCTTCGTGATAAAACCAAAATCTTTTCCCTTTAAACCGAGAAAAATAATTGGACAGCAGTAAAGCCCACGAGGGAGAATGCAGGAGGTTACAATTTGAAGTAGAAGATTGTAAGGTACTCTAAATTCTCGTAGTCTGAATGATAGACAACAAAACTTTCTGGATTTAGCGAAGACTGATTCAATGTGACTAGTCCAGCAAAGAATGTGTGTTGGAGTAACTCATAGGTAATGTACCGAAGAAGCTTTGGGTTATAGATCAAGGAATATGTGATGTTAATGAAAACAGTTTAGTCACGTGATACAAACTAAAAATTGAGGGGCAAACCAACGCATTCTAGGATGGTAAGAGGAAGAGAATGGAAATTAGAGCAGTAGCAAAGTTCATTTGGACTGTTTTGAATGCAGTTCGTACTTTCATTTCCGTTGTAGCGACATCCAAGTGCAATATCATCGGCATATTTTCAGCCAATGAGATTGGGTGAGATGGTAGGTTTACTAATATGAGGGGAAAAAAGAAATGACAAAAGAAAGGTACTCTAAAAATCGCTAGAGTTAATTTGAAGAGAAGACAAGTATCGGTAACCACCAGAAGTAAAGTGTGTACGACTAGAAAAATAATGAGGAGAAGTATTCAAGATAAGACCATCTACCTCAATACTATGGAAAATATTCAGGGAGGTACCTCAATGAAGAGGACTAAATGTATTTGCGTAGGTCAGAAAAAATAACCTGACTGTACGGTCACCGTGAGCAAGAGTAGAAGTAATGGAGCCAATAATGTGGCTAATGGCATCAAGGTCTGGAAAAGAGGGTTTGTAAGTTAATTTTTTCGTTTTAAGAGAGTGAACTTGGATAATTATGCGCTGGGGCAGCATTTTCCCAAATGCTTTCAGCAAAGTACATTTGCAGGCTATCGGACGACATCACGACGAGACTGCACCTTGACGTGGTGTAATGGCTTGCGTACCTCTATGACCCAAAGAGCCATACAGGATGGCTTCTTTAAGCCGGAGATGCAATCATACCTGACAGGTCAATGGGTAGAGGCCAGACAACGTCCGGTCTCTTGGTCCTCCATGTTGGAGGTTGATGTGAGCTGGCAACTCAATCGGCAAAATCAGTGGAAGAATAATTGATCCAAGCGAATGGGCTTCCACTAAGCCATCCCGCTGCCTTGTGGATGGGTTCTTGTTAGAACTAAAGGCTTTGGATGAGGACCCTAATCGTTCTCCTGTTTTGTAGCTGGACACCCTAGCAGTACCCGTCCAATATCTCTCATGAACTGCACGAATACAAAGAATTCCATACTGCATGGGTCGTCGCGCAGGATAATCAGGATCGCGCTGCCCATTGCATCGAGCAGGGTGGGTAGTGATAAGTGGGCTACTGCTCAGAGTTCCCTCTCTTTTATTCAACCTTTGTCTTCTGTCCCCAACCATCTCTCTTTGACCCATCTATCCACCCATAGTGCTCCCACTGATAACGCGGTCAATACTCGCAACGATTCACTGTCAAATGGTGTCGGGAACAATCCTCTGTCTGGTAACTCACATTTTCTCAAGCCTCGTCAGCCTCTAAATCTTCGCTCCTTCACCGAGCGTACACTCATGCAGGCCGGTCAGCAGGCGTGCCTAGCCCTCACATTACATTATTTAAAGACTGATATCTGCTGCTTAAGTGAAACGCGTATCCAGGATTCGAGCAGTGTGATTCAACTAACTGTTCCTGGTATCTCATCGAGGTATTTTCTGCGCAATTCAGGAGACGAAGTAGCTCGAGCTACGGGTCAACGTGGTGTAGGAATAGTCTCGACTAACAAGGCTGAGGCTGCCCTTTTAGGCTGGATCCCGGTTAACAGTCGTTCATATGCTGTGAGACTCCAGGGGTCAGATGGCGTTCGAAAGGATAGTTGTGTTAAGCACAGTTTGTTTGTGATCTCGGCGTACGCCCCAACGGACTGCAGCTCAGACTTGCAGAAAGATGAGTTCTATGATGCCCTCGCCACTCTCGTTCGCAGCAGTAAAAGTTCTGACATTGTAGTGCTAGCTAGTGACTTCAGTGCACAACTTGACAAACTTAGTGTGTCAGAAGCTTGTTTAGGTGGGCGTTGTGCTTTACTCGCTCAGCGTACAGATAACGGGGATAGGCCTCTCCAGTTTTGTGCAGACAAAGGATTGTTCTTGTCTGGCACAAATTTCCGACACAGCTCGCGTCGCACAGCGACATGGCGCTCTAATTCTACAGGTATTCTAAGCCAGATTGATCATATCGCCGTAAGCTACCGGTGGCGCAGTTCTGTTCAAAACTGTAGATCTTACTGGTCCAAATACGTAGAATCGGAACATGCGCTAGTTTTAGTGCGATTATCTCTCCAGCTCCATGGTCATCGTCGCAAACCGCAAACCCGACTAGCCGTTCAACGTGTGTGATCCAGAAGTACGCACCCATTATGAGCAGGAGTTAGAACATGAGCTAGGATCTACGACAAACAGTAATGTAGATGAGCATTGGGCTCATATCAAAGAGGCGATGCACGTTGCAGCAGGTTTCGCCTGTGGTCCTAGATCTGTTGTCCAATAAAGACACTGGATTTCACAAGAGTCATTAAGTATAATGGAGCAAAAGCGTCAGCTCTCAAACCGTAAGGAGATGAATAAGATGCGGAGAAAGCTGCAAAGACAAGTTACGAAAAGCCTTAAGAATGATTGCGAAAATTGGTGGGTCAAGGTAGCCGAAGAAATGGAAATAGCAGCTGCTTCAGGTAACAGTCAAAGACTGTCCAAACTTATTCGGGACACCGGTGGACGGCTAACTCAGGTCAGTGAAACGATTCGCGATAGAAATGGAGAACCCATCCATAACAAACAGCGAAGGCTTGACCGTTGGGCCGAATACTTCAAGGAACAGTTTAGCTGGCCGCGCGCTAGTGTAGTTACTCCCGTGTCAACAACTACGACTCCTTAGGTGGTATCACTTGAGCCCCCATCAGAAGTAGAAGTAGAGTCATGCATTCGATTACTGAAGCGAGGGAAAGCGGCTGGTCCCGACGAACTTCCCCCAGTTCTTTTCAAACTGGGTGGTGGGAGGTTGATAAAATCACTTACCGTCTTGTTCCGTGACATTTGGAACGAGGAGCGTATTCCGTTATTATGGAGCGAGTCATCGGTTGTTCTCATCTTAAAGAAGGGAATACACAATGACTGTGGTAATCATCGTGGGATTAGCTTAATTCCAATAGTCACCAAAGTATTAGCTTCGATTTTGCTGCACCGTCTCACCCCCGCTCTCCAGAGGAATGCCCGCGAACAGCAGGCTGGATTCCGCCCAGGTCGAAGATGCATCGACCAGATTTTTAATCTTCACCGACTACTTGAAACGCGTCACACTCACCGCCGACCGACAGTAATGCTTTTCTTAGACCTGAAAGGAGCCTTCGATTCAGTTGATTGAACAGCGCTTTTTAGTGCTCTTCAGCCAAAAGGTATGCCCCAGAAGTTCGTGAACCTACTAAGATCATTGTAATCTCATACTTATGACCGCGTTAGAGTTTACGGTAAACTATCCGGTCGGTTTGAAACGACCAGTGGTGTTCGACAAAGATGTCCCATGTCTCCTTTCCTGTTCAATTTCGTCATGAATGAAACAGAGGAGAGTGCACTGCAAAATCGTCAGGATGTGGGTGTCGAACTAGGAAATAGTGAAAAGCTATGTGAACTAGATTACGCAGGCGACGTTGTCTGCTTGTTCAAATGCACGGAACATGCTCAACGTGCACTAGATAGACTCGCAAGAGCTGTAGCTCCATTCGGCATGCGCTTTGCACCTTCAATGTATAAAGTGATGTTACAAGACTGGACGTCAACGATTCCGAGCTTGATTCTCGATGGGGAGGTGCTGACCATTTCGCCTACCTCGGCAGCAGCGTGACGACGGATGGGAGCACAGTAGTAGGGATGAGCACGCGGATATCCAAGGCTCGAGTGGCGTACGCAGGACTGAAACACTTGTGGCGGCGACCTGATATTTCACTGAAGTTGGAAGGTCGTGTATACTGTGCTGCAGTGCGTTCAGTTTTGTTGTATGGTTGCGAAACTTGGAGTCTGCGTGCTGAAAATATTCGTCGTCTTGAGGTTTTCGACCACCGATGTTTACATAGTATCGCTAAGATTGGGTGGACTAGCTGAGTAGGCAATGCTGAGGTCAGAAATCGAGTATTGGGTAATAATTCGGAGAACGTTTTATCACAGCGTACCCGGCTTAGTAGACTTCGTTGGTTGGGACACGTGTTACGTATGGCAAACACGTCTACCGTACCGTGTCCTATTCTCCGTTCCTCCTAGGGAGTGGAAGAGACCACGTGGAGGTCAACAGATGACTTGGCAGCGAGGAATGAGAAAATGTACAGGAAATTTAGGAAAAATAGGTGCTTCAGGTCTTCGTGGTTGGGGTCCAAAAGATCGGTCAACCAGTTGGATGGAGACACTGAAGAATATGGCAGCGAACCGCGAACAGTGACGATCGTGTTGTCACTTTCTATCGAATCAGAATGATTGATCGATGTGTGTTTGTACAGTTAGACTGTGTATTCCGCTTGTTGGCTACTAGGGCATTCTTTCCTTTTCCCACCCATGTAGGTCCAGTCCCTGTTCATCTTGTATATTCATACTTTCTAATTCAACGTGCAACATGGTGAGGAAGGCAATGGTCAGTGGGGATTGCCCTACTATTTACCGCCGTACAATGATGATGATGATGAAGTGGACAATCAAGACTGGTGAGGTGCCGTGTTCTAGCCACAGCGGAAGCGGTATGCATTCGTCTCTACAATCCCCTGTTGTGCGCCCAAAAACAGTTGGTGCAAGCACTAAGGCTTCCTTGGCCACACCTTACCCACAAACTAACCACAGATCCGTTGATCAGACTAATGACACCGCAGACACCCACTCACGGTCCAGAGGCGGATCTAGGTCACGCATGAGATATTTGATCCCTTCTCTCCCACTTAATTTTGACTCATCGCCTTATCTTGATTTCTGTTCTGTTCACCTAACAGGGTTCATATAAAATGTGATGTAATGGCAAGATTACGAATCACTGAAAACGAGCTTGTTCGCCACCTTGTGTTGTTCTCCATTTAATGAGAGATGATTCACGTAATCCTTTACTTGGAACTACATTGAACACGGGTTTAATAGGAGCTTGCCATCGACTAGCCTTTACATTATAGAGACATATGTTCTGGTTTAGAAACTGGACGAGAAGCCAGCCACTTTTACGCCATCCCTTTCGGATAGGGCCTTTTATCCCCCGCGCAATATGTTGTACATTAAAATTGGATGTGATCACGCCATCCTAACTAACCTGATGAGTGAAGGTGGGTTTCATTTTTGATGCGAACCGCCAGTGTATCTTGGATAGCACATACTAGCTATTGCTGACATACTTGAAGAAGGATTTATTTAGCTGTATCGCCTTCGGCTGGAACTGTGAAGGATGCATTTTGCGTTCTACCGTATTTATTTCAACATTGTAGTTTCCCTCAAGTTTTATTCGGATCTTCCCATGGATGGCCTGTGCACTTGACCTCCAAGTGCGACCCCTATCGCACTAGCCCGCAAATAAAAAAGGACGAAAAAAAGGTGTGCCAAATGACAGTCTTATTTATATGAATGAGTAACATGATATATAAAGGAAAAAACAGAACATTCCCGAGCTCCAGCCTCCAATCAGATTCATGCCTTGTTGGGCTGATCGGGTTGCCAAGACACCGGCCATTCTGTTTCGTTGATCCTTTGATTCCAACTCCGTTGGGCCGTTCGCAGTATTCTATCACCTGTGTGGTTTAACCCCAAGTGGCACGGAGGCTTGGTCAGCCCAGCTAGGCATGCCTATACTTTGTCTCAGACAGATTTTCGAGACCTCCTGAGAAACTTGACCTTATATAACTCGTGATGTATTGGAGATCAAAAGCTTCTACCTCCTTTTAGCTCAAAGCCTGATAAATAACGTGGTTTGAAGCATGATTCATAGAGAACATCTCATTCTCTTTGCTAATACTTCAGTTTTCAATTGGACATTTTACGCACGTTAGTATTTCATTATATACCACGTTAGTCAGCAACGGGTTCTGGAGATTACATGGAATTATCCGAAAAGCTTTTTTGCCACCTCCTAGAAAAGATGATTATTTAGGGAATAATTTGATCCGCGTAAGTAACATCTACTTTTTCAAATATCTCTGACTATTTCATGATCGGTCTAAGAAACAAATTGAAGTATTCGCCAGACCCGAACTGATAAAACGTATTGAAATTGCCCCCACGCGGAACTACACTGACTATAGTAGCAAGAACACCAAGGTTGAGGAATAGCACGTTAAGTGTATTTCAAAACTGGTTTATATAAATGTTAAACCAAAGAAAATAGTTAATAGATAATAAGTCGACCAATCACTGTGAGCTTTTTCTGTGACTGTTCTTGATGATCCTGGTTGGTTGAAGCTCCTAAGCGTGCGTAACTACGAGGCTGTACCTGGCCGTACCACGATTGACGGCCGCTGAATCAACCTAATGTAAGATTTTAGTTCGTGAAACATTCTCATAGTCCGAATTTAGAAAGCAAAAGGTGGGTAACACAGATGTGTATTTTTGGCACTTCTCCATGGGCCACTAAAGTATACATGCAAAGTCTTACCGTGGCTCGAAAATTTGGTCAAGATTAGTAAAACTGATGTGCAAAACCGAATGTCAAATTTATTTACGTTGTATTTGAGTGGGCACATTAACCACCAGGTTCACCAAAGCTGAGTGTTTGTCCCACCGTCACGTTGACTTTTGACCGCGGGGGCTAAAGTGCCCCGAGAAACTGATTCTGCGAGCACAAGACTGGTCTGTGTAACCTAATTGCGATCGCCTCGTACCCAGGAAGGATTCGTTGTCTGATTCCTGACTGTGCGTGTGTACTGTGCTGACCTGATAAGTGCTGAAAAGACAGGTATGTGTTCGCAGCACTATATTTCCTAAACTAGAGTAAACTCATCTTTTCGGTGAACCATTTAGAGGTCACTGACCACATCTGGATATCAAATGACTCATCATATAGTAGCACAGCACAACTCACTACCCGAAAACTAAGAGGGCAAAGTACAGCTGTTTCATCGAGATTGTTAGAAATCACCAGCCGCAAAGCCACATGTCGACAGATTCCAAACCGGGACTCGAACCCCGGGTGAAAAATTGTGAGTCGAACACTTAACTACCAGGCTAAGCAATCAGTAGATGATTGATTATATTTGCAGGAGATTTGCACTGTAGAAGATACCGAGAGGAAATAAGGATAAAGTGGTCTTACTGCAGAGGCGAATGTCAGAGTTTGATAACTGGCCCCGAAAATAGTATGAAAGACGTTCGAGTGCGGCTAACGAACGTGTCATCTATCCGGTCTCAACGAGAAATTTCAACGAAATCCCCTCTGTCGGATAAATAGAGAAGATTTGGATTGCCATTCTCCGTTCTTATTTTGTAAGTCATATATATTGTTATGTATTGGTATGAGTACGAATAACTGAAAACGAGCTTGTTCGCCACGTTGTTTATTCTCAAATAGAGAAGAAGCAAGTCAGTTGACAGATGCGGAAGTGTATTCTATATATCGTAGTACCGAAACAGTACCGATAAGAGAAATACACTGAATAAAAGCAAACGAAACCGTTAATCAGAGAGCGAACCGCGAGCGCGTGCAGGTGGCGTAGAACAAAAAGCGAAAGTGATTCAAAAACGAGGTTGACCAAAACCTCGGAAAAATCAGTTCAGTTAAACGTACGCAACCGAACAAAACAGTGAGGTCGAAACCAAAAGTCAGAAAAGATCGCGGAGAAAATAGACCCAAAATAGTGTCTAGAAAGCGGTCATTTTCTCAGGAAGATGGAAGCCACCACAAAACCATCGAACTATTACGTAATACTAGCACTCCAAGACTGAATGCACTGCACAGCTTTGGATTCTTATTAATCACGGTTGGTGCTTGTACAAAGAGTCTGAGTGGGGGCTCATATCCAGAAGGGATTTACGGTCGCGAGTCTCACTCATATACGCATTGTATACTGTCTTCCGACGGTTCTGTTTTACATCAAAACTACACTGTTTAACGCGTAGCTTTTAAAGCTGTTCGTACAAAATCAACCATGAAATGGGACTATGGTATCGGTCTCACTGTTTCTTTATTTTCGATGTTAAAATGCAAATTTGACAGTTCAGTTAAGGTTGAACAGGACCGCACTTGGTGCGGCAGCATTGGTTGCTATTTCAGTGCATGAACATTGGTCGTGAAACATCAGTCAGTATTGCAAAAAGAAGAGAAATTCCAAATACTGGTGACAAGCAAACGAGGGAGGTATGTGAATACAGGAAATTCACCGGTCACAAAACTTAGCCTTTTCCTCCAAGATATCTAGCCACTGAGTGCAAAGGGGAGCGAGGGGCAAATCCCAAATCCCACCCGCCAAGCCTAATAAGACCTGCAGGGCCGAGTCTGATGGTCAGATTTTTCATCCCTTCCTTCCGCTTATATTCAAACCACTACCTATCCCGACGAACATTACACACAGCAAAATTCTATCTGAGGGCACGTCCTAACCACCTTAGCCTGATAAACTTCAACGTTTCGTCTCATAATTATTTCTTTGTGCCCAACACTCTAAAGCTTACGTCAGCATTGAGGACTGATCAAAAAAGCAAATCGATCTACCCCACTCTACTCTACTCTACGCTTCTCCACTCTAGTTCTCGTTCTGCTCCTCGACCCACTTTATGCTGGTTAAATACAAAAGCTTTTACCATACGTAAGGATTCCTTAACCACCACAGTTTCATAAAGCTTACCCTACCTCATGTTTTCCAGATTCTACCCTACTTGCCATATGGTACGTAAAACGGAAAAATCGGCAAAAGACAAATCGCCCAAAGCAACCGAAAGTACTCTGGGGAAAAAAACAGGTCTGATACCATTATCGAGATAAATTGTGCTCGATTTTTTCTGTAAATATTCATGCTCCAGAATGCTACGAGGTGAGCGGACGTTTTGAACAAGATTTCACTCATATGTGCCGGGAAAATTCGATGCCATATTGCCCATCGGTGAAACCTCTGGCACAGCGTCCGACTACTCCGTGGATGG
Source organism: Fasciola hepatica (assembly GCA_948099385.1). Taxonomy (NCBI): domain Eukaryota; kingdom Metazoa; phylum Platyhelminthes; class Trematoda; order Plagiorchiida; family Fasciolidae; genus Fasciola; species Fasciola hepatica. The sequence goes on along the minus strand of CANUEZ040000051.1, from coordinate 1,279,189 downwards.
TAAGCTGAATCGATGACCAGATTCAGTCATGACTGTCCTCTGTCCATTCTTTTCCCACTAACAGAATGTGCCGGACAATAATGCACAGCCAACAAGTTCAAAGAGGGGTAAAGAAGAGAAAAAATTGGCCCCAACATCTACGGAATCGTACAACACTCCTGCTGACGGTATGTTATGAGAAAACTAAGTAATGATTCCAGAGGTAGAATCATAGAGTCGTACTGTTTGTAAATTACTGTTGGGGTGAGACTGTGATGGCTTGGGGAAATAACTAAGCGAGGAAGTCTAATTCAGAATTTCGCAAGAATTTCAAATGTGTGATGTTTGACCAGAAGAAGGTAAAGTCCCTGAATGAACCGGTTCCACCAGAGATAGTTCAAAACACTTTGCTAGTGATTACAAGGAAAGATTGCTGTACGGGCAGATTGTGTTCTTTAAG